>OW443314.2:19949339-21199339 GCA_937001585.2 Brachylomia viminalis
GCCAACATAAATGTAGGGAACAGCTGATTTTATTTTCGCGATTTCTTATTTGGTCCCATAGTTAAAGTTGTTCATAATGATGAGTACAATGACCCCTTAAGAGGTTGATGGTGTTTTACCAAGAACCCTGTATAGCGGCTGTAGTATTACAACTTTGTGAAAATTTCAAGTGTCTCCGTATTATGGTTCAAAAGATGCAGTCGTGTGTCAGACAGACGGATGGATGGACGGACAGCGAAGCCTTAGTAATAGAGTCCTGCTGGCACTCTTTGGGTACGGAACCCTAAAAAACAGAAAATCAATCACTAAAAAATATTAGACCTCACTGACGTCAAACTTTTTCACAAAAGTGTTTATGCGTGACAAGATGTTGTTTTTGTGATGATATATACCTATCCCACGGTTAATTGCAAATGCTTGACTAATACGAGTGGACGCTTCTTGAGGCAAATGATGTCAGTAAGCGTAAAATATGGTGTAAAATATAAATTACACAAAATTCGATATAACAACAAACAACCAATCACTTCAACAATCACTTTTGAGACTAAAACTTGTTTGTAGTTCATTGAGGTCAAATGAAGGTTTCATTTTTTCGGAAAGTTCCGGGTTTTAAATTCAGAAACACTTTTTTAAAGGTTTTCCATCAAAGAGAAGGGAAGAAAATACGTTTATTTGCGGTAAACATGACGCAGAGAAAGAACACAAAAAATAACAAGTTGGGGGAAAATAGCCGTCATATTTACGCAAAACGGCCATCGCTCAGCATAATATAATTATAGAGGCACGAGGAACAGGGTGTAAAGTTCACTCATACCTCTATAGAAAAGGGAGGATCCTCCGACCGGACGAGTGTCGTGTCTGGTGGGCAACTGCCCGCTGATTGATGTCGGGAAGTTGTAAATATGCTAGTCGCGCGGTAAACTCTGCTTGCGCGATGCAGGATTTTCGTGACGTCAGTATGACGCGCAGCTCGCATGTGGCGATGTAGATACGGCTACAGAATAGAATAGAAAACTTTTATTTCAGACCGGAGTCCATAGGATTAAAAACGATTTTACTTAACTTCCAGTGTTAGTAGGTTACAAATACAGATATACAACTAAAATTCAGCGTGGAGCTACATCCACCTCCTCAGCATCGGGCAATCCCACCGATCTGCGAACACACTGAGAATACTGTTGGTGTTGCCGCGAACACGCGTCATTAGAGATGCACATCTATTCCTAATAATGGTGGCAAGACCATTAATATTATTATCCGCAAGCATTCAAAGTCAAAGTCAAGGCATTTATTTCCGGGTGTCACCACTGCGATGATCGCCCCGAGGATACGGTGGGGGCCTGCCCTGCATGGGCGGAGCACCGCCGTGTCCTCGTAGAGGCGATCGGCAGCGGCGGCGATCTCTCACGCCCGGCCTTGGTTCAAGCCATGGTCCGGGGCGAGGGGGAGTGGGAGGCAGTCGCCTCCTTCTGCGAAGCAGTCATGCTAGCGAAGGAGGTGGCAGGACGGGAGAGGAAGAGAGTCTCCCGTCCAAGCCGCCGCGGTGGACGCTCCGGGCGTCGGGAGCCGCGTGACGACTCCCGGCCACCGTAGGCGCGGGCCTGCGGGCGGTGAGTAATAGGTAGCTCACCGTCCGATCAGGACCAGGCCCGTGCTGGACGGCGCGTACGTGTTCCACGCGCGCCTCAAAGAGATGTCAGCATCATAGAGGGGGCCCTCTAGGGCCCAAGCCTGCCGGGAAAGCGGGATCATCCAAAAGGGGTACCTCTGACCCGGAACATAAAGGGCCAAGGAAGGAACACGGGTGGGTTTTAGTCAGTAAGAGTCTGACACTCCCTTCCGCTCCACCCAGAGCGGGAGGAGTCATTTGACGATTTCCCATCCTCAAAAAAAAAAAAAAAAAAGGCATTTATTTCAAATAGGCACATAAAAGGCACTTTTGAACGTCAACATTTACATTAAAATGGAATTGATTCTAGTCGCCCCTTCCAAAAGGTAGTTTCGTATGGAGAAGAATGGGCAAGAAACTCCACCGTTGCTCTTTTAAAATGTGTTAGGTACAATATTATGTATACATTAATTATATAATTACATGTGAAGACCTATGCACCTATAACAAAATTACCCTACCACAATAGATAAAATGAATTTAAAAATGTAGCAATGACAAATAAGTTCATTTTGTGATAGATACACGGTGCTCACATATTTACAAACATTGTAAAAGTAAACGAGTTTCCACTTTATTTAAACAAGTAATATGTCAGTGTGTGAGTTAAAGTAATCACAGAATGTAAATCAATGTCATAAAAATATTAAACTATACAATTAAAGTAGCAACAAGTATGATTTTGTCTAGACCCTAGATTGTCCTACGGAGCTGGACCAGAATGTTTCCAAGCATTCTTATCCAGGATATGATCCTCTAATTTGTAATTATGCTTGATTACAAAGCGAACTTTATATATGAGTTTTAATTGCTGTTTTAATTAACAGTTCTTTTTTCATTTAATTGCATTAAATGACAAGGTATTTTGTTGTAACATTTAACACAGTACCCCATAAAAGATGTATGTACTTTAGCTAATCTGAAAAATGGTTGAACTATTTTATCTTTATTACTAGTATTAAAATTAAGTCTATTACTTATTTTATTAAAAAGATGCAGATTTTTTCTTACATACATAATATTTTCATATATGAGTTGGCAAGGTACCGTCATAATATTAATCTTTTTAAATAGTTCCCTGAGATATTCGCTGTGACGTAGATTATAAATGGCTCTGACAGCTCTCTTTTGCAAAATAAAGATGGATTCAATGTCAGCAGCCCGACCCCACAGTAAAATACCATACGACATAATGCTGTGGAAGTAGCTAAAAAATACCAAACGCGCGGTTTCTACATCTGTTAACTGCCTTAATCTTTTTAACAGCATAAGCGGCCGAGCTTAGCCGCCCCGCAAGAGATGTTATAGAAAGTCTCCATTGTAATTTCTCGTCTAGCGTGATTCCTAGGAAAACCATGTGATTAATAAATTCCAGTTTTTCCCCATTCAATATGATGTCACATTCGCTACTTCTAAAATTTGGTAATTTAAAGTTAATGCATTTTGTTTTTTTTTTCATTTAGTACCAAATTGTTTACCGTAAACCAATCTTGGACCCGAAGAATAGAGCTATTCACGTCGTCAAGATTTTGTGACCGTCGTCGGTCTATATTAAAGATTAATGATGTGTCACCTGCAAATAACACCATCTTCAGTTGCTTTTGAAGTAATTGGGTTAAATCATTAATATAAACTAAAAAGATGAATGGACCCAATATTGAACCTTGAGGAACGCCCATTGCCATTTCAGACCCCAATGAGTTTATGCCGTTTACTTGAACTGCAACCTTTCTATCTTTCAGGTATGATCTCAGTAAATCTAAGTTTCTAGAAGATAAAGACATCTTATCACCAAACCAATATGGTTTCAGAAAAGGAAAATCTACAACAGACTGTATTCAGACATTCGCCGAACTAATTGTAGATAAAATAGATAATAGAAAAAAATGCTTGACCATCTTTTTAGACCTACAAAAAGCGTTTGATACTGTCTGCCCACAACTGTTAATATCCAAACTCGAACTTATGGGAATAAGAAACACACAATCAAAACTATTTCTGAGCTACTTAGAGGATCGGTATCAGTCTGTTCGCATAGGAAATACGCAAAGTGAAGAGAGACCGATAAATATTGGAATCCCACAAGGCAGCATCTTGGGCCCTCCCCTCTTCTTATGCTATATAAATGATCTTTGCAACCTAAAAATTAGGAACTGCCATATAATGTCATATGCTGACGACACTACCTTAACCTTTTATGGTGACTCATGGGAGGAAACTTATCTTGCTGCCCAAGAAGGTTTCAATACAGTCACTCACTGGCTAGCTCTTAACAAACTTACCTTAAATGCAACCAAAACTAAATATATAGAATTTAAAATTCATAATATGGCAAATCAACAAAATCCTTTTAATATTCAAGCACACAAATGTAATCCTGTAACAACAAACTGTACCACTTGTCCAATCATATCGAAAACAGATTCAATCAAATACCTCGGCATAATAATTGATAGAAACTTATCATTTAAGCAACACATTTCACATCTGGTCCAAAAAACAAGAAAACTCGTTCATGTATTTAAAAATCTTAGGCACGTTGCAAGCTGGAAACTGGTTAAAACTGTGTATGAATCCCTTTGCCAATCAATCTTATCATATGGTATTTTGACCTGGGGCGGCTCATACAAAACTAATATAATAAACGTTGAAAGAGCCCAAAGACTTCTCCTAAAAGTTGCTCTATTCAAACCACGTTTATATGCAACAAAAGCCCTCTACAACGACGCAAATGTATTAACGGTCAGGCAGCTTTATGTATTAGCAACAGTTATGAAAAAGCATTCATTAATTGACTTTACTACAGCGAAACAAAAGGTAAATACTAGGCGTTATTATGAAGTCTGTGAAACAAATCCGGTAAAAACATCTTTCGCCCAAAATTTCTTCCAATTTAGAGCAAGCAGATTATATAACAGAGTTAACAAAACTCTTGCCATTGTTGGTCTGCCGAGGATAGAATGTAAAAAGAAGCTCACAAATTGGCTATTGGGACTAGATTATCAGGAAACTGAAAAACTGCTTTCTACCCTATCCTAGCTATACACAAATACCATCTAACTCTATCTCTCTCACACTCGTTCGCAGGCCCATACCAGACATACTATAAGATCCATTATACTCACATATTTTTCACACCCTTACACTCACACTCAACATACATACACACCCCCCCCCCCCACACACACCCCACATACACACACACACACATACAAACACCCACACACACGCAGTCATCTGACTTAAGTTTAAAATTGTTTTTATTTTGTTTTTATTAATAACTACCTTTTAATTTTTTTGTTATTTTTTTCCATACAATAGTCCAATAGTGCCACTTACTGTACAACTACGTAACAAATTGTGAAAATTTCTTATCTCGGCGAGGGGACCAGGAATCCATAGCACAGGGTATCCTAGTTTGGATTCCTGACTCCCACAAATCCTTGTAAACCTATATCTATTACACGTATACTGTATAAAAATGTACTTTGTGGGAGGAAAATAAATCTTTATTATTATTATATTAAATCAAGAGCTGTATTTCTAATCCCATAGTGCTCTAGTTTCAGCAGAAGTGTCTGATGGTTTACGCAATCGAACGGCTTAGAGAGGTCGCAAAAGATTCCAATGGCATTTTGTGCTTCTTTTCAGGCGCTAAAAATGTTCTTTATTAGGGTGACACCAGCGTAAGTGGTACAACTCCCTTTGGTGAAACCGTACCGGTGTTCATGAAAGATATATTTTTTTTAAAGTGACGTAACATTTCATTGAGCATCATCTTTTCAAACACCTTACTGAGAACTGGCAGAATTGACACAGGCCTATAATTGTTGAGCTCTTTACTATCACTGGATTTGAACAAAGGAACTGTTTTACTATGTTTCATGAGATCCGGAAAGACTCTTTGGTCTACACTAGTGTTAAATATGAATGCTAAATAGGGCGCAATGGTTTCGATGTAAGATCTACAGACTTTTACAGACATTCCCCAGAGATCTTCAGTAGATTTAATTTTAAGATATTTAAAGGGTTTTATAACAGCCTGGTGGTTTGTATGCTGAAACCTAAACTCCAAAGGGCATGCCTTTACATTCGTTCTAAGTAAGGCAGTAGAAAGCGCGGGCGAGGAATTTAAAGCTTCAGTTGTTTTGAGGGGAATATTACAAAAAGGTAAAAAAGTTTTCGAATTCCTGAGCTATTTCTACATCTGAGCTGATGGGGCCATGTGCAGTCTCTAAATTAATTTCCGTATTACGCTGTTTTTTCCTACCTGTTTCATTATTTATTATTTGCCAGGTAGTTTTTATTTTATCATCAGCTGATTTTATTTTATTGCTTATATAAAGCGCTTTAGATATTTTGCACACACTTTTAAAAGTTTTAGAATATTTTGCAACATACTGTTCAAAGCTGGTATTGTTCATGTGTTGCTTTAGACCATTACGTTCAAAAAGTTTTCCCTGCTTTTAAGAATACCTGGAGTCGCCCAATCACTAAATAAGAACTTTATATAAATGCTTTTAGTCTTTAGTGGAAACGTTTCATTGAATAGCGTGTATAAAATAGTGAAAAGAACTCGGCGTAGAGCTCATTTGGGTCACATATATTATTAAAACCATGAACACATAATTTATTGGCCAAAGAATGATTTAATTTCTCTAAATTTTTACATGTAATACCTGTAATTCCTGATGCACTACAACTTTACGGCAGCCGCAGCAGTACTCTCAGTGGATTATTGTATTGAACGCGTCGTTCGCTGTATGCCCGCTGAGTGAAGTTGACCCACAGGCTACAGGTGTAGAAAGAACGACAGTAAGCTTTGAAGAGCGTATTATACATCAGGATTTTATTTTATAGCAGCCCGAAATCTGGACAACTGCCAGGTTGATGGTAGTGGAATTGCCCTTTGTTAAATGGGACTAAAATATTATATTTACTGCAATTTATTTTCTAGTTCTTAATTATCACCTTTTTAAAGCAAAGCCAAGCAATATGACCAAGAACTATCTTTGTGGTTTTCACCACCGCTTAGAGACTTGGTTCCGGAAGATTTATGTGTTTATTTATTTAATACATAGCATAATCAGCCTATAATGTCCCCACTGCTGGTACACAGGCCTCCTCTTTGTGAAAGGGATTGGGCCATAATCCACCATGCGAGCCCAGTGTGGGCTGGTAGATGACAGACGTCTTCAAATTGTTGGTTCTAGGACATGCCAGTTTCTTCACTATGTTTTCCTTCACCGTTTTGAGAGCGTAATATTAACACAAAGCAAAGCAAACTGCCTGGGTTAAAACCTACGACCTACAACTCGTAAGTTTCGGCTGACTGGGCCACCACTTCTCGACCGTTAACCTATAAGTGTATAATATTTTAATAATAAACTTACATTTAATAAAAAAATCTCGAGGGTTTGTCAAGTCACAACATTAATTTTGTCAACTGTCAATCCTCTTGCTATTCTAAAAAAATTGAGCCGTCGCGGAACGCCTGGCAGACGTGAAACATCGAAAACCATTCTTTCATACATATTTACTATACAAAATAGTATAGTAAATAAGTATGAAATAATGGTTTAATAAAATAAAATAAATATGACATAATCAAAAACCAAATATTCCGTTTTTTTTAAAGAAATATATTTGTTCTTTATTTAAAATATAGCGTGGCGACGCGTCACCACGACATGCGTCGCCATGCCAGCAATCGGTTTTACGTGCGGCTGTAGATATTTCACATCAAAATTGTCATCTGCAACTAAATTTCTAGACTGATTACGGATCTCAACCAAGTTTCAAATCGGTTTTCGATGTCACAACCCACCTGGCAAACTTGAGATGTTTCGTATCTGTTCCCCAATGAACACGGGATTGCTTCTTAGACTTGGAGAGTAAATGGTTGTTTATACTTCGATGTATTATACCTACTGTTTTATGTGCAGGAAACTGGTTCTTAAAAAAATCGTAGTCGAATTTTATTTGTACTTCTAAAAGATCTTTTAAACGACACAATTTTTTTTTATTTAAATTGGGTTTGCCCTTGACTCTAGTCTATGTCAGTGGTGACAGAGACAGAATAGACGGTGGAGTGAGCTTACCCAGGAGAAGCCTGTTCACTCTCACTTTGAAGAGATTAGGGTTATATGCGTTCGGAAACACAGACACAGGTAGAGAGTTCCATTCTTTTGCTGTGCGCATTACAAAAGACATTTGGAAACGCTTAGTGCTAATTGGTGGAAGGGTGGAGTGGTGAAATGTTATTTGTCGCCGCCAATTCACCTATAAGGTCAAGTGAAAGTGATCGTCGCACGAACACGTGACCGTCACGTTTACTTTGTTTGGCGAACCCGAACGCATCGCACCGACAGAGGGTGCCTTTCCGTGTTCCGAACAAATGAGTGAGTCGCGCTACCGATTTCTTAATTAAGTCACGGGGTACGCCTGAATGCTATTCTGTAAAAATCTGACCGTGAAAACTTAGGCGAAGTGACTTTGAAGTGAGTTTTCATTCCACCATTCTAGGGATTGACACTGTTGACAGCTCACTTCACCTAAGTTATCACGGTGAGATGGTTACAGAATAGCACTGCTGTAATTCTCTATTGAAAAAGCTGGACAGCACGGGTTGTTATTCAAATTATAATGCTATTAAACATTATAAACTTAATCGTCAGTTCATTTTATAGAATAAAAACATAATTACCTCATATTTTATAACGTTTTATAGACCACTATATCAGCGATTGAGGGTCATGATCCTCAGCAATGAGATTTGCAATCTTAGATCGAGAAGGAATAAATATACTTCACACAAATAATTAAATCTATCTGCCTTTTCCCAACTGGGTTGCGGTTGGCTTCCAATCTTACCGGATAAAAGTCAAAGTCAAAGTCAAAGCATTTATTTCAAATAGGCACATAAAAGGCACTTTTGAACGTCAACATTTACATTTAAATAGAATTGATTCTAGTCGCCCCTTCCAAAAGGTAGTTTCGTATGGAGAAGAATGGACAAGAAACTCCATCGTTACTCTTTTAAAATGTGTTACAATACTTTGTATACATTAATTATAATATAAATATATGTGAAGACGATGCACCTATAATAAAAATTACCCTACCAAAATAGGTTAAAAGAATTTAATAAACGTAGCAATGATAAATAAGTTAATTAAATTATAGATACATGGTGTTCACATATTTACAAACATTATACAGCTGAATACCAGTATTCTACATGGAGCGACTGCCTATCTGACCTCCGCAACCCAGGAGCTGGGTAGCACGATACTCCTTGGTAAGACTGGTTGTCAGACTTTCGGGCTTTCGACGACCCGTAACGACTGTCAAAGATCCAAGAATGACACCCGGGACCAAAGGCTTAACAAAGCACGGGGGGGTTTCGGTATGTAAAGATGGTCACCCATCCCCGGACCAACCGCGGCAAGCGTAACTTAACCTGATCGATGAACCCATGCGGCTGTTAGTACTTAAACAAAGAAAGAAAATGCGTTTATTTGCGGTAAACATGACGCAAAAATGACATAAACACAAAAATAAGAACATGTTGGGGGAAACATGGGTCACATCCACGCAAAACGGCTATCGCTCACCATTATGCTGCGACCCTATGCAAGACAGTGCTGGTTTTCAGCGACAGTCGGCGCTGACGTAATGACGTCGTCCGGTGGAGCAAACAATTGTTAGGACGCTGTACCAGTACAGCGCACATACGAACGTCGCACTTAAATAAAAATAATATAATATTAATAACTAATAATAAATTATAATTATATTATTTATAATGTAATACTTAGCCACGAGTCTCTCATTATGACATTCTGCTTTACACAAATGTTATGACAGCAGGCACCAGAGGGCCTAGACAAGAGGCAATCGCTTTCAAAGCGTTTCATATTTCTACGACGTCTTTCAACAGGATAGACATAGTCATTTCGGATTTTTTTATTTTAGGTAAGTTTCATACGTTTTTGACTTTTCCATGATCGTTATCGCTGATAGAATGTCACTTTGCCTAGCCCCTCTGTTTCAAAGATTTTCAAGATCCTTTACCGAATGCAATACCAGATCTATCAAAGGTGACCATTTCCAATAGGCACATAAAAGGCACTTTTGAACGTCAACATTTACATTAAAATAAAATTGATGCTTGTCGCCGCTTCCAAACGGTAGTTTCGTATGGAGAAGAATGGGCCAGGAACTCCACCGTTACTGTTTAAAAATGTGTTACTACATATATTTTGTATACATTATAACAAAATTACCCTACCACAATAGGTAAAAATAATTTAAAAAATGTAGCAATGACACATAGGTTAACTCTGTGATATATAGTTAATCGCATACTTTTATTATGTTTGTAAATATGTGAGCACCATGTATCATGACATAATTATTTAACTTATTTGTCATTGCTTCATTTTCAATTATTTTTACCTATTGTGGTATAGTAATTTTATTCTAGGTGCATCGTGTTCACTTCAATACGAAATACGTACGTAATACGTATTCCTGTAATTAATGCATACAAAATATTATAAAACAATTTAAAAGAGCAACGGTGGGGTTTCTTGCCCATTATTCTCTATACAAAACTACCTTTTGGAAGGGGCGACTAAAATCAATAATATTTTAATGTACGTTTTGACCTTCAAAAGTGCCTTTTTTGTGCCTATTTGAAATAAAAAAATTAATTATAATTATTAATTAATTAATTACCCAGTGGCCCAGTCGTCACGGCCCCGACTTACGAGTTATGGTCGTGGGTTCGAACCGATGCAGGTACTTTCCTTTGTGTAATGTATTTCATCACCACTGCTGTCAAATCGGTGAAGGAAAAGATCGTTAGAAAACCGGCTTGACCTAGAACCAAAAAATTCGAAGACATGTGATATACTACCAACCCGCACTGGGCTCGCGTGATGGATTACGGCCTTCTCCCTCTCACAGAGAGGAGACCTGTGTCCCAGCAGTGGAAACATTATAGGCTGATTTTGTAATTATAAAAAGGAAATTCAACCAAATAAAGAAATACCTAAAAACTCCACTGCGCCGCGCATTTATTTTTTAATTTTATGAAATCTGCAAAATTACTTTGATTTTGGTGATCATTCGATTCAACGAACCTCAAACGCATCGCTGTTTAAACCTTATTTGTTGCCGCGATGCGCTATTCTCAATTACCTAAAAAATTACTTCTTATCGCGCTTTAAGGAGCTGACAACAGCTAAAGCGCGGTCACTGTCGGACTGCATAGAAAAGAAAGAGAAGCGCGATGACACAAAGCTGGTAATTTATTGCAAAATCTGAAGCTGAATATGAATATTATCTATTTACAAAAAAATCTATTGATTGGACTTAAAATTAAAACACTACCACGTTAATATGTCGCTTGAAGAACAGTCAGAAAAAAAAATGATTGCATGTATATTAGTATGGTTTTTAATCGTTAAAAGAGATTTTTAAAGGTATCTTCGTGACTTTTTTCTATCGTATCAAATTAGTCGTTTCATGTTTTCAACACTCTATCTTAAAGAATATCATATTTTATATTTTTCTGATTTGTTTACTGCAGTGGATCATATACTTTTAAGCATTATAAAACTTGCGTTTAGGTCATGTAGTCCCCTTAAGGCTGATTACGTCCTCAGACAGGTTCCCTGACAAAGAGCTGTAGGTACTGCTGCTCGGGTGCGGATTGGTTCAGAGCACACCGGGCTATGGCCTTCCATGTTGCCAATGTTGCCAGAAGACTGATCTTGATCCATTAGCTACCAGCTTTTTAACCTTGAACTTTCTACATCAAAATACACAGTACATGATGACAACTTTAAAATCAACAAAACTACTTATTTGCTCACAATATTTCAATCGTATTTACTTGGTTCTCAAGATCTTGAGATCCATTTTAAAGAGTCGATTTTTTAATACTTATGTAACAGAGGGTAATACGGTCTTTAAGAGGTAGATTTTTAGAAACTATGGAATAAAATAATGATCATTATAGCCTGTTTTCTTTTGCTATAGCGTCAAGCGTATCAATGTCTATTCAGGAAATGCCTATAGTAAATAAGCAGTTTCCGAAGCAACAACTCGTTCTCGTCTATTCTTCAAACCTTTCTCAGTAGGCAACTCATAAGCTCCAAAATCTACAATGTTGACATTAATTTGTCTGTGGATTTTTAAGACAAGTTCGGTGTCTGTTAATATTGTTAGGTATCGCTTTGTGGTTGGTGATATTGTTTTTTACGCTAAGTAACTTTATTCAAAGTATGACCAGCACCCTTGTTTTAATTAACAACTGGAACTGGTTGTTTTAGGAACCGTAAATTGGACGTATACAATTTAGAGTTTATTTAGTACAGGCAGTATCCTACATAACCTGACCCCTCTTCCCCTTTTGTTCTTTGTAAGAATGGTTAGGCAATGCAGAGTAGTGACCGTACTAACCAAATTAAGCTTATGAATGAAAGCCATACTTGCTACGGTCAATTGAAGAGGTGTTCCTGTATAGGTGTCCTAGGTTCTGATCTAGCATAGCTATTCACAACCAGTCGATACGCTTCGGTGCTGAATCGAACATCAATCAATGTTATCGGAGGGGTCCTCTTAACGCTGGTCACAAATCCGAAACCCTAAAATTTGTCACTTTAAATCAAAATACACGACCGCATCTATTCTTCCGTCCGCTATGTATTGTCGGGGGCAATTCAAATCAAGTAATCGAAAATATGTGGTTTTTGACATGACAGCTTAGCGTTGTTTTATCTGGGGGCCAAATTTCATCCAAATCCGTTCAGCAGTTAAAGCGTTATTGCTTAATAAATAAACATAACGCACTGCTAACACAAGACTGTATCAACTCAAAATGAAGCTTTTTTCAGAAATGATCGAAAACTGATTACTCGTTTCCTGTTAACGATTGTAAAAAAGTGAACACTGTTTTAAATTTAGGGATACAATTAAGGGGTTTCTATAATTATGAGTAATTTCTGAGATTGCGGGTTATCAAGTTATTTCCAAATTTCGAGTTAATACAGTATTGTGTGAGAAATAAAAAGTAAAAAAGAATTATTTTTAGTTGCGTAGTTATAAGTGATATAATTTTGACTTCCTACAATTTATTTTGATTTTATTTGAATGATTTTAGGTAAGGTATTTTGAGTTAGTATACTTTTTCATTAGATCTGTTATTTTAGATACTATAGTTAGGACATAAATAAAGCAAGATAGAAGTCAAATATTGTATTTATCAAAAGAAACCAAAAAAATAATAATAAAAAACCCTAGTTATGACACTTACAACAGTGAAAATCAACATTATGATGTACGTATTTTAGATTAATTAAAGTCTTATTTATTTATTATTCTTAGGCAATTCTAGTTCAGTCATTTTACAAATAATCACTAATCTTTGTAAATTTTTATGTTAAGAAAACATTTTGGACTTATAATTAAATAAAAAAATATACTTTTTAAACATAACAACAAAAATGTATTCTTAGGAAATAGTAATCAGTCACTTTACAAATAGTCATCACTAATCTTATTAATCCAAAAATCACACAATGAATCTTTGTGAATTCAAAATGTTATACAAACATTTTGGTCTTATATTTAAATAACAAAATAATCCTTTTTAAACAAAACAAGAACAAAAATCTTTGAATTACTTATTTATCAGTCTAAAATCACAAATTTAAATGCTTCAAAGCAACATAGAATACCGAATTGAAATACACTCGAGAGCAATGAATCCGGGTCACTTAAAGAATCCTAAAAATCTCGGAAACTGAAAATGCTAGGTTAATGCAATAAATTGTTTTTAATAGACAATGTAATACTCCTTAAATGAAGGTATTAAAACTTCTTAGTTATTGTAAAGTTATATCATAAAAAAATCAAATTTGAAAAAGGGCCACTTTCGAAGATGGAACTACGAAATTACAGCATTTGGTTTTGCTTTTGTTTGTAATCTGTCATTTATGTGGGTACATAAACCATGTTGATAGTGCTCTATATTCATTATTCAAGCTGAAATTATGTCGCTTACGCCTGAAGAATGCACCAGAATACTTACAATGCTGGAAACCGGCCGGAGTCAGCGCGATACAGCCAGGACTGTCGGTGTGTCGCTGTCAACAGTACAAAGAGTTCTCCGACGTTACGAAGAAACTGGTTCTAACCTACGCAGACCAGGAACGGGCAGAACCAGGTGTACCACAGCACGAGAAGACCGATACTTGGTGAACACCATGCTTCGAAATCGCTTTCTCACAGGAACTGAACTCACCAATCAGTTTCGACGCCTCGGAGGAAGTAACCCAAGTGCATGGACAGTAAGACGTCGGCTTGCTGAATCTAACTTAAAACCCCTTAGACCTGCAAACGGCCCTAAACTGGAGCGTGGGCATCGTATTTCAAGACTAAGATATGCCCAGAGCCACGTAAATTGGAGTATTGAAGATTGGTCAAAAGTTATGTTCTCCGACGAATCAAAATTTATGCTCTACAAGCACGATGGAAGACACAGAGTGTATCGAAGACCAGGGGAAAGATTCAAGCAAGCATGCATCGAAGAAAAAGTAGCCTACGGTGGTGGGTCTGTACTTGTGTGGGCCGGAATTTCTTCTGAAAGTCGCACAGAGCTGGTGATCATAGAAAACGGCTCTTTAACTAGCGTAAGATATGTGGAAGAAATCCTCAATGATCACGTTGGTCCATTTATGGTCAATTTAGGTGAGGATGCTATATTTATGCATGACAATGCCCGACCTCATACAGGTAGGATTGTGAATGACTACCTTCAAGAGATGAACATTACTCGTATGGAGTGGCCAGCGCGCAGCCCGGATATCAACCCGATCGAGCATGCTTGGGACGAGCTAGGCAGATGCGTAAAACAACGAAACCCTCCCCCAATCACGCTTCGTGAGCTCAAAATTGCTCTCACAGAGGAATGGGAGAATATTCCCCAAAATCGTATAAGGAACTTGGTGTACAGCATGCCAAACCGCGTAAACGCAGTAATGGAAGCACGAGGAGGCAATACGAAGTATTAAAATTCAAGAAAATCGTAATAAAGTTCAAAAATTTCATGTTTCCTATTTTTGTTTTAAGGAGAGATCAGCAGTTTTTTTCTTTATGTAATTTTGTGTTAATAAAATGTATTTTTTTTTACTTTCATTTAAGGAGTATTACATTGTCTATTAAATACAATTTATTGCATTAACCTATCATTTTTAGTTTCCGAGATTTTTAACATTCTTTAAGTGACCCGGATTCATTGCTCTCGAGTGTACTATCTGATAGGTGCTAACTAATAGTTTGCGGAAATTTTGAGTAGATGAGTATCTGTATTTTGGTTTTATTTGTGAAGTATGAGCTATTATAAATTGTCTTTGTTTTTGCAAGTCTCCCAAACGCCAGTAATCATTAAAAATTTCTTGTCTCGAGGTCTCATCTATTTTTGCTCGACAATTTAATCGACATTTATCTCCACACAAAGGACCCATTTTCCTTGCTGGGACTTGTTTTTTAACACTTGATGTGTAGTCCTTACCTGTGTTTCGAAGTGTTTTTGCAATTTTACTTTTCCAATTCTTTTCATTTCTCACCCTTTTCTTTCCTCGTACGATTTCCTGTACCTCAGAAGCATTTGCCTCTGTAGTTATTTGACCTGCTGATCCACTAGTAGAAGCAATGTGGTCTGAATTATTTTCTGCTTCATCATCTGAGCTACTTGATGAAGATGAACTGGAACTACTTGCAGAAGAGCTACTTGAGGAAGAACTACTTGGAGGTCTCGTGGTTTCACCTTGAAGTAAACTGGAAACATTACCTGTTGACCCAGGAATAAAATGAGGGTCGCAGTCCGAATCGTCAAAATCACTCTGATCACTGTGCAGGGGTGAAATGTAGTATTTTCTTTGGTCAGATGCAGTGTTTTCTTCGTTAATATTATTTTCCTTGACCGTTTCATCGATGGAGGTCGTTTTGGTCGCCATATCTACCAAAAGACGCCCACGGTTCATGCTACAAATAAACAAAAATTAATGTACCTACACACATCAAAAGTGTCTAGGGATCAAGCATTTTTATGCGGATTTCTTGAGATTAAGATGTGGCTTTGTAATAAATTTATGATTTTATAAATTTATATGGATCCTTTTTGGTGCATTTCATAATTTGAATCAGGAACTGTGAATCAAATTCGAGTAAAAGATGAAAATCAGCTGTCAATATTTTCCCTATAAAAACATACAACGCATTGAAGACATTATTAGTGCTACTGTTTCCCTACTACTGATTAAAACCAACGTTATTATGGAGCGGCGACGTCATTTAAGCAGGGAAGAAATGCTCAGAGCCGTGGGAATGATAGAAGCTGGTTCCCGGCAACGTACTGTGGCTTTAGCTCTGAATACAAGTCAGAGTGTTATCAGTCGACTTTGGACACGTTACCGAAGCACTGGTACCGTGGCTGAGCGCCATGGAGGACGGTATCGCTGCACCACACGGAGACAAGACCGATACATTCAAATCTTAACTCGAAGAGCTCCAACAATAACCGCCATGATGTTAGCCGTGAGGCTTCATCACTCTTCAGGGAACTTAATTAGCGACCAAACAGTCAGAAACCGCTTGCATGAAGTGAACCTTCATTCCCGAAGACCGCTACGGGTACCACCTATAGCAATGCACAATCGTAGGATTCGATATCAATGGGCTCTTGAACACAGAAATTGGGCAGAAGAACAATGGCGTTTCGTGTGCTTTTCTGATGAGTCTCGTTTTGGTATGAGACCGGATACAAGACGTATACGACACTGGAGAACCCCTGGACGCCAACAGCGATTAAAATCCTGCCAGGAAGTCCATCCTTATAGTGGTGGAACCATCATGGTATGGGCGGGTATTTGGATCGGCGGAAGAACTGAGTTGATTTGGATCAGAGGCAACCTCAACGCTCAAATTTATGCTGAGACGATTGTATCAGACGTCATCGTTCCTCTACAAGTGCAAATCGGTCCCTTATTTCAGTTAATGCATGATAATGCACGACCGCACACCGCAAGAGTTGTAAGACAGACTCTCGCCGCAGCTAACATCAATGTCCTGCCCTTTTTTTTTTTTTTTTTTTTTTGTGGGTGGGAAATCATCAAATAACTTCTCCCGCTCTGGGCAGAGCAGGAGGGCGTGTCAGACTCTTACTGACTAAAACCCACCCGTGTTCCTTCAGTTGCCTGTGCCAGGGGCCACGGTAACCCTCTTGGACTTTTCCGCAACCCTAGCAGGCATCGGTCCTAGCAAACCCCGTCATTGGTGCTGACATCTCTTTGAGGCGCGCGTGGAACACAACGCGCCGTCGACCCGGGCCTGGTCCTTATCGAACGGCGAGCTGCCCATTGCTCGCCGTTCGCAAGCCCGCGCCTACGGTGGCCGGGAATCGGCCTGCGATTCCCGACGCCCAGGGCGTCTCCTGCGGCGGCTAGGGGCGTGAGGGCGCAAACTTTGCCTCTCCCTCACGCGTTCCGCCTCCTCCTTCGCGAACATTACTGCTTCGCAGAAGGAGGTGACGGCTTCCCAAGCCCTCTCGCTCCGTACCATGGCCTGGACCAAGGCCGGACGCGAGAGATCGCCACCGCCAATCGCCTCCACGAGGACACGGCGGTGCTCCGCCCAAGCCGGGCAGACCTCCACCGTATGCTCCACCGTGTCCTCCGGGCGATCCACACAATGGTGACACCCGGGCGTTTCCTCCCGCCTTATTCGGAACAGGAACCTCCCGAAACAACCGTGTCCGGTGAGGACCTGCGTCAGGCGGAAGGTGAGGACGCCGTGGCGCCTCTCTAGCCACTCCTCAAAGAGGGGACTTATCGCCGCAATTGTGGCGTGCCCAGCGCTGGGTTGCGATAATCGCACTCTCCATGCCGCCCTGAGATCCCGCCGGAGCTCTGTCCGCTGTACCGTGATTTCTCGCGGCAGCGGAGCTACGCCCCGGCGTTTCGCCTCCTCGCGCCACTCCCAAACGTGCGCGAGGACTTTTGCCTCCAGATCCCATGGCGGTAATCCGGCAAGGAGGCTCGCCGCCTCACCGGAGACCGTACGGTATCCCCGGACCAGCCGGATGGCCATGACCCTTTGGGGCGCGTTCAACCAGCGGGCTGGCCGCCGCCTCAAGGAACGCGCCCTCAATGTCCTGCCCTGGCCTGCTCAGTCGCCAGACTTGAACCCGATTGAGCATGCATGGGATATGCTACAGAGAAGAGCTCTGCCGAATATGGAGGGTATCCGGTCGCAAGAAGACCTTTTTTTGTTGTTGCAACGAACATGGGCGGCCATTCCACAGCGTGATTTGGATGAACTCATTTTGAGTATGCCAAACCGATGTTCTTGTGTTGTTAGTGTTCGCGGTAGAAACACGGATTATTAATTGTTTAAGTTACCCAATAAAATTTTAAAGAAAACTGTTATTTCAGTCTTTTTTTCGAACTTTTGTGTTAGTGGTTCAAATGTCAAAAATCCCTTTATTAGGAAAATGGCAAATTTCTTTATTAATGCAAAGGTGACTTGGTTTATTGTTACTGTGACAAACGAAAACACTTTATTTTATGAATCCTTAAAGAAAATTTTAATTAATATCAATCAGGAGAAAAGTTATTGCAAAAATATATGTTGATCCCTAGACACTTTTGATGTGTGTATTTACGTAGCGAAAATATTTTTTCGTCACCTAGGATGTTGTAACTCAAAATTATTTTGTAAAATATAGAGAAATGTTTTATTTTGACTTTAACATAACTGATTGAACGTGCGGTTTTAAATAATATTAGTAACAGCAATTATATTATTGAAATATGAATAATTTACCCCAAAAAACTTAGTAAACAAAATTTTTCATCAAAACTGCATTAAGTCTAAAACTGCTAACTAAACTAACAAGAATGTCGTTATTCAAAATATCACTTGAAATCGATTCATTGTTAACCAACAATAATGTAACAACTCGAAATACACCAACTTCATAATTAGATTTCAATCAACAATAACGAATTAAGTCGTAAAAATACATCAATTTTTACATACCTGATTCAGCAATAATGCAGCTATTCAAAATAATGCGGTCTATTACGCAAAGCGACACGTCCTCACCACTCAAATTTTAACCGTAACTAAAGATGACGCAGTGTTGCGCGGGGGTTATAACAGTTGGTAAATCATGAACAGAGACTTATAACGCCATCTCGTAATTGTTTCTTGCGCTATTTCAGTGACGGTTTTATTGACGCGTCGAGAATTAAATTTAACATAATAAGAATGAGTTATCTCGAATTTGTCTTTTTTGAGTTGATAAAGTCTTGTGTTAGCAGTGCGAAACACAATAAAAAAACACAGTAGACCGTGCTGTGTTTTTTTTATCTAGTACTACTGATCTAAGGCTGCTTATTATAACTTATGGCATATTCATTCATAGTTCCTTATTTTATAATTATCTGTAACTACACATTATTTTAATGGGGTTCGTGGCAAAATAACAGCGGCACAGTTCGATCGATCAAGGTTAAGCTACGCTTACCGCGGTCGGTCCATAGATAGGTGACCATCCCTTTCCTACCGAGACCGCTCCGTGTCTCGGAAAGCACGTTAAGCCGTTGATCCCGGTTGTCATTCTTCGTAGATCTATGACAGTCGTTACAGATAATCAAGAAGCATGAGAGCCGGGCAAACAAGTCTTACCAAACTATTACCAATTTACTGGATTGTGGAGGGCAGATAGGCAGTCGCTCCATGTAAAATGCTGATATTCGGCTGCTTCCAATTAGACTGGAAGCAAACCCCAATACAGTTGGAAAAAGCTTGGGCAGATGATGACGATGACGCTTTTCGTGTCTGTCTGTGAGACCGAGGTAGTTCTTCTAAAGTACAAAATAGATTTGGATGTGGTTTTCAACATCATATAAAGAATGAATTATTCCGGACGGTTTATATATCAACCAATCTGCTTAGCCAACTTTGTTGGGATCGGTTTTCAGTCTAACCGGATAGACTCAAACTCAAAGCATTTATTTCAAATAAACCAATTACAGGCACTTCTGGATTGTCAAGGGTGTCGGTCGGTCAGAAAGATGAAGCTAGTAGCCCATTCCAAAGCGTAGTAGGTACCTATGGAGAAGAACGGGCAAGAAACTCCATGGACACTCTTTTAAATCAAAATATCGTTACAAAATAGTTGTTACATCATTCATGTTGAAATTATACATGTGAGAACGATGTAGAATGACGTACACGTTTAAAGCGTCCGTCTTATATAGATAAAAACAATTCAGGATTCAAAATAAGCCGTGGCAGCTAAGAAATAACCAGTGCCTACTGACGGCGCCCGTTCAGGAACATGACGTATGCATCAGCACCATTCAGCTCAGCCATTTTGAAGGGAACTCAATGATCCAATACACCCGCCACCACCAGCGACACATTTGAGTGAGCATGACATACTCTTAGCCGCCAGGGCACACTCAAGTCAATGAAAGATGAACCCAGTAAGCTTTATAGTAGGTACATAGTGCTTACACGTGTGCTATTCAATTATACAATACTAAGAGATTGAATTTATACAATGCAAAGATAGATTAGATTGTACAACCTTCAACTTCAACACTATTTTCGAATGCTAATTAATTAGTTTACGCGCCCTGGTGGAGCAGGACCAGCCCTTTTTTTTTTTTTTTTTACCGGGGGAAATCCTCATGGACTACCTCCGCCTGGGGAAAAGGCGGAGGGGCGTGCCGGACTCTTACCGGCTAAAACCACCCCGGGTGTCTCTTCGCACGTGCGCGTGGGGCCGCGGGAATCGAAATTCTTCCGCAGCCCCACACTAGTGCTGGCCCGGTCTGTCCGCGCCTCGTCTCCTGCACGGGGTAGTGAGGTGTTTAACTACCCCGTGCATCGCCTCAGAGGCGCGCGCCGACCCCCGCGCGTGCCTTCGCCTCGGGTCCATCAAATAGGGGGCGAGGACTTCCCCAAGTCCCACGCCCCTGGACCCATTCATGGGGGCCGGAAAAGGGCGTTGTCCGCCCTTCTCCTGCGCCCGGTGCGCCTTCTGCGGCCGGGGAAGGGAGTCGAGATCTCCCTCTCCCGTTCCGCAGTTTCCTTCTGCGACATCACGTCCTCGCAGAAGGACACCACCGCGTCCCACGACTCTGCGCTACCGACCATCCTCCGCACTACGGCCGGCAGCGACAGATCGCCTCCTACTTCATTTGTGTGGACACGGCGCTGCTCCTCCCAAGCTACACACTCGGCGAGCGTGTGTTGCGCCGTGTCCTCCCCGCAATGGACGCAATGGTGCCACCATTGCGTCCGGCTCCCTGCCTATGCGGCACAGGTACTTGCCGAAGCAGCCGTGCCCCGACAGCACCTGCGTCACCCTAAACGACAGGGAGCCGTGCCTTCTCCCGAGCCAGTCGTCGAGTACTGGCCGGATTGCCTCGACGGTAGCGAGGCCGGCGGTAGGGCGCAGAAGCCTTAGCCGCCATTCCGCCACCAAGACCTGATGGAGCTCCTCTCAGCGCAGCGCGATCTGCCGCTGCACCGGCCTCGAGCCCCGTGCCCGCTCTTCCTCGCGCCATCGATATAATGACGCGAGTACTTTCGCCTCAAGGTCCCAGGGCGGAGATCCGGCCAGGACACAAGCCGCCTCGTAGGAAATCGTGCGGTACCCGCGGACGACTCTGACGGCCATCGCCCTCTGCGGTTTGCGCAGAATGGCGAGAGTGCCGGCCGTCATGTCCATCGCCCACACAGGGGCCCCATACAGGGCCATGGACCGCACGATTCCCACGTACAACCGCCTACAGGCGGCGCTCGGGCCCCCCAAGTTAGGAAGCAAAGCAGGACCAGCCCTGAGCCAAGCATTTTTGTCAGCGATATAATCCCCCAACTTATAATATGCTTGGCTGCTAAAGCTGAATACCAGTAATACATGCTTATGTGTATAATACATTCATTTATTAAACTTAAATATTATAAAGAAATCTTGTTGTTTTGTCACGTTGTAAAAACCGCGCGAATTAGGGGCGCGGGCGGGTCGTTAGTTTATTTATAATTATTTTATTAAATATTCAACCTTCAAAGCAATGATGACACGTGTGATTCGTACTTTGATACCTACTATAATTTTACGCCAATTAAAAACAATGAGGCAAGCACAAAAACAATCTGCATAAGGTGAATATTTTAATCTACATGGATCCTCAAAGATTGTGTCCGAACTTTTATACACTTTGACATTGATGAATTATATACAACGTGTAACATAATAAACGCAAGACCTCATACACCCCAATTAGAGTATTGAGTTAAAAGCATTATACAATGACCAAAACATTTTTTTTAAAGCTAACTATTATTATCAAGAAAATCGTGCTGACGCTAGCATTACTTTATGCATTTAAAATTGAGTCTAATTGCCTTGAAATAAGATTAAATTTTCTTTAGCTTAATCGGCGGTCAGTATTGTAAAATACATAATTTTTGAATAAAATACCTATATTAATAGTTACTGAAATGGGTTCAGTAGTCAAATATGAGGAAACTACTTTCAGGACTTGCGTTTATTCGGTTACACCTTGTATATGACAATGACATGGGTATTTACTTTGTAAAGTATTATATTATTTTAATTATTGTGAATGTGAGGACTGTGACCTCTGAGTTTGTTTCGGCCTTTCTTCTCAGAGTAGTCAGATAGGAAACGCCGACCCCATCTAGTTTAAAAAAAAATATGATTGACGTGTAAAAGTGTTTGTTCAAACCTACTTTCAGAAATAAAATCATTTATCATTTATCATTTGTGTGTGATTTTTTGTTATTGTTTTCTCAGTTAGTTTTAATCACGATCTGATAGTTTGAGTAATTTATGCGGCCTACCCAAATGTCCTTTCTTTAGTATTGTTCGTCGAATCGTTGAGCTCCTTACTTAAGCTCTGAGTTAAGCAGCACGATTACTGACACATGCGTGCACTGACTGGACAGGTCCACTCAATCTGTGTGGTTTTTCCACAAAAGACCATTTCAGACACTAATATACATAGTCTTCACATGATCTGACCAAGATTATGTCTGGACTTTAAAAGAGACTTGACCTCTGAGTTTGTTTCGGTCTTTCTTCTCAGAGTAGTCAGACAGGAAACGCCGACCTCACCTAGCTTTTAAAATATGAATGACGTGTAAAATTGTTTGTACAAGCCTACTTACAGAAATAAAATCATTTATCAATATTGTGATTATTTTTATTTTAATATATTTCTTAACATTATTATTTAATTCATGACTGCCTCGTTGGTCTAGTGGTCGCAAGTTCTACTGCCGGGCATGAGGTTCGATTCCCGGGTTGGGCTAAATGTTATTGGGTTTTTCCATCTATAATTTCTTAATAGCGGCCCGGAGTCTGGGTTTGTGCAAAGTTGATGGCAATAGGCTCGCCCCCTGTTAGGTGAGACTTAAACATATCTGACGAGATGCGGGTGTACTACAGGTGCACCTCTGCCTAACCCTTCTGGGAATACAGGCGTGATGTAATGTTACGTTATTTCAAATTTCAAATGTAACATAAATTAAAATCAAAACTTTTAAATTTTCAAACTTTCAAAATCAATGGGTCATGTATTGTGTACTAGTAGGTGTGGCAAGTCAACGCCAATATTTTTTTTTAAAGTGAAATATGTACTAGGTTAAGGTTTCTATGCTACTCGATATAAAGTTATTATTATTTTTATGGCTTGACATTTCTCGGGACCCTGGGGTCCCGGACCTTTGGAAGGCGTACGAGGGGCCGAAGCCAACTTGCAGAGGCCCCTTAGACAATTTTAAGTGTTGAGGCACTAACCGACGATTATCCCTGTATGCACTATGCAAATGTACCCAAGGACAACCCCCGGTTGGTGCAGGACTATTGCAAAACATATTGGGCTGTGGGTTTGGGTGGCTATAGTGGATTGATTACCTAGGACTATGGAAGGACTATGTCCCCTGCTTGATCAATGTTGTGTAATACACGGATAAAATGGCAGGGGGTGACTTGCACACTCAATAATGGGCCCCCGAAAACGATCGCTAGCACATAGTGACGTAGCAACAAGGAGGCAACACTTCCTGAGGTGCTTGAGGAGTGGAGAGGTATTCCACGGCTATCAGGACAATCCCGGAAGTACGGTCAAGATCCCTACCAGCACCTTACTGGAATACTACCTTCCTCCGAGCACATTTGCTCTTGCGAACCTCCACTCAAGCCAACCAATAAAGGCAAGAAAGAGGTGGGAGCTCTGTTCCTCGTCATTGTTCACTCCAGCCGGCCAATAAAGTCAAGCCAGAGATGATAAATAAGACTTCTCCCGGGAGGTAGGGTCCGTGGGGTCGCTACTGCCCAACAGCTCGCCACATGCTGCCCTGCGGTTTTAATTTATATTTATTATTATTATTATTTAAAGTGTCTTCGACATATCTCGGGGCCCTGGGATCCCGGACCTATGGAAGGCGTACGAGGGGCCGAAGCCAACACGTAGAGGCCCGTTAGATCAGTTAGACTACAATTAAAGGGCAGGAGAATGAGATGGTTTGTGTTCCCGGTTGACCGATTCAAAAACGCTATTGTCAAGTGGGACCACGGTCCCAGTTTGACAGCCGTCCCAATCGCCTGAGTGCTCATAATATTTTGTCCCAAGTATTTTGTTTACGCGAACTGAAAAACTGGTTGGCTGTAATGTTGAGTTCAATAGCGTTCGGTGTAATTTGTAATTAATATATATTGTAAGTCGATTAACACTTCAGTTTTTAAATCCTAGTTATTGTTCAAAATATTGAATTAGAATTCAAATAGATGTGAAATAAAAGAATATGAACTCTTAGTTTTTTTATGCAAAGCTGAATACATTGTAATGAATCGTTTTTGTGTCAATTTAGATTATGTATGTAGAAGTGACTTGGGCCGTTGACCATATCTACCCAAAACTTTAATTATTATTGATCCGCTTTGCTAACGTTAATACCCAATAGGTAGGCACTAAATATTAAAACCTATTTGCAGTCTGTGAAAGAATTAAGACAGTGATCAGACCAGTGCCAAAATAGTATAGTCTGCCATAGACAGGATGGGGAGCTAAGCTATGGTTTCCAAGAGTCTTCTAGGAACAGTCGCCGTTATAATATGACTATAACGACCAGCATTTGACATTACGATGTCAAAAAATGCTCTTTATTTGGACACTAACCGTCTTATTACAAAACACGATCTAACTTCAGCCCGAGCCTAAATCTTCGAGCCGGTTTTTGTATTTCGAACTGTAAGCCTACTTCAGTAAAATTCTTTATACGAAATTGACAACCTAAGACCGGACTAAGTTGTCAGTTTTGTAAAAGGAACTCTATTTCGTTTTTTGTTGTTCTTATTTCAAAAATAGCTTCGATGGTTTAAACCACGTCTAAAGAAAAACCATGTTTTGTAATAAGACCGCAAATGTTAAACTTAGAGCAGACCAATATTTGACTCAAAAGTGTCACAGTGTGAAGTGTCAAGCGATTTTGAATCATGTGCAGTGTATGTATTACTGTCATATTAATCTGCCCTGCGCTTTAACTGCCCTGCAAACGGTAACATTGCCTTGTTAAAAAATAGTGGCAGCGGGTCAGACGAACTAAAAATAAAAAGGCCAAATACGAGTATATAAAAACAAAAGACGGTGACGGGCCGCGGGTAGGTGGCTAGCTATATTAATATTTTTGATGTTGTTTTTGAGAGTGTGCGCGCCTTCATTGTTTCCTCATAGTGGTAGTCTGTCTAAAAATAGTTTTGATTTTGACTTATGTCTGAAGGCGCTTCCTACTGCATAATTATCATTACATATATAAAAAAAAAAAAAAAAAAGATAATCATCTTGTGTTTTGTTTATTTCGTTCTAGGTAAGTATATATTAGTCTGTCGCCCTTCATTCGATTTCAAAAGTTAATTTAGTAAGTACCTAAATGCTGTTGTAATCGGTTACTATTTCATAACAAGAATTTTAAGTTATGACAAACCGCGATTCTTTAAGAGACCTATGCACAGCCTACAGTGGACGTCTTTTGACTGAAATTATGATCAGAAAAATCCAGGGAGCTTAAATTTAAGTACTTGCTAATTCTATTGGGAAACCCACTTTGTGTCACGTTTAGGTCGTTTCCCATTATTCCATTAATCGTTTTTTTCCATTTAACATTGATTGGCACCCACCATTAACGCTACAATTCAGTATTAATTCTTATTATAAAAGTTATATTCAGAAGCACGCATTTTCCCTCCATTTTGTCGAGTGTCAGTTGACACCGTTGACATTATACTAACACACACATGAGTTTTTGAATCTTTGATCTTTGACTTTTTGAAGGTATCCATGTTACAAATCATCATATTTTGGTCACAATGCTGTCAAACTGCTGACGATTTGCTGTACTTTAAACTAGAATAAAAAAATTATTTATTTATTTAAACTGACTAAATTGACTGACTGGTTGGCGCAGTTGGTAGTTACCCTGCCTTCTGAGCCGCTGGTCCCGGGTTCGATCCCCGGACAAGTCAAATATTTGTGTGCATGAACATGTCTGTTTAACCTGTGTCTGGGTGTGTATATGTATATCAGTCATCAGGTTACCGTAGTACAGGCTCTGCCTAGTTCGGGACCTGAAGATCTTGTGTGGATGTTGTCATTAAAAAAAAAAAAACTTAAGAGAGGGCTGTTACCTACGCCATGAATGATGCCTCCTTAGCCATGCAGCAGAGCAACGTCGAGGCGGAGTGGTTCCGGGAGGCCATGTCCGAAATATGTGACGTGGCAATGCCCCGGGCCCAGCCCGGACGCACTCAGCGCCAGGTGTGCTGGTGGTCGCCAGAGTTGACGACTTTACGCAGTGCGTGCGTCGCAGCGCGACGCCGGTACACCAGGCACCGCAGGCTCCGTATTCGCCCTCCGGATACGGAAGCCATTCAGGCGGAGCTGTACGAGGGGTACAGAGCGGCGAAGACCGCCCTCCAAGCGGAGATCCTGCGGGCCAAGGGACTGGCCCGCGAGGAGTCGCTGGAGACTCTGAACAGGGACCCGTGGGGACGCCCCTACAAATTGGTGCGTGAGAAGCTCCGCCCATGGGCTCCCCCGCTGACGCAGAGTCTCCGGCCCCAGCTCGTGGAGGACGTGGTGAGCACTCTGTTCCCTTCTAGAGGGGACCATATCTCCCCGCCCATGGCTCCGCCTACTGCGGTGCTGAATGCGGACCACACCGCCGACGACGACGACGATGCTCCGGAGGTGACCGAGGTAGAGCTGAGAGTGGCGGTACGTAGGCTGAGTGCTAAAAATACCGCCCCAGGACCCGACGGCTTACCTGGGAAAGCCTGGGTCCTGGCCTCGGAGGCTCTCGGGCCTCGACTAAGGGGGCTCCTAAGCGCATGCATGGAGAGGGGCCAGTTCCCACTTCTTTGGAAGACGGGGAAACTGGTCCTCATCAAGAAGCCGGGGCGCCCAGCGGACTCTCCGTCCGCTTACCGGCCCATCGTGCTGCTTGACGAGGTGGGCAAGCTCTTTGAGAGAGTCATTGCAGACCGCCTCGTCGGGCGGCTGGTGCGGGTGGGGCCGGATTTGGCGGAGAGCCAGTTTGGCTTCCGCAGGGGGCGCTCTACGGTGGACGCCATCATGCGCGTGCGGGCCCTCACGACGGGGGATGCTGTGGCCCGGGGTGGGGTCGTCTTGGCGGTGTCTCTAGACATCGCCAATGCCTTCAATACCCTGCCCTGGAGTTGCATCAGGGAGGCACTCCGGTATCACCGGATGCCGACCTACCTCTGTCGTGTGGTCGAGGCCTATTTGACGGACAGGGCCGTCATCTACCCCGGTCACCAGGGAGTATGGAACCGGCAAGAGATGTCGTGCGGTGTCCCACAGGGATCGGTCCTGGGGCCGCATCTGTGGGATATCGGCTACGACTGGGTGCTGCGCGCCGACCTCCCCAGCGGCGTCAGCGTGGTTTGTTACGCTGACGACACGCTAGTCCTGGCGCAGGGGAGGTCGCACCAGGCGGCGGCCGAACTAGCGACACGCGGGGTTGCGATAATCGTCGAGAGGATCCGGCAATTGGGACTCGAGGTGGCCCTGCACAAGTCCGAGGCCATGTGTTTTCATGGTCCTCGGAACACGCCACCGTCAGGTTCCCAAATAACGGTAGGAGGTGTTCACATCGGCGTCGAGTCGACGATGAAGTACCTGGGACTCGTCCTCGACAGCCGGTGGAACTTCGTGGAGCATTTCCGACGTTTGGCTCCCAGACTGGAAAGGGCCGGGGCTGCCTTAAAGCGGCTCCTGCCCAATCTAGGGGGGCCAAACGCCTCCTGCCGGAGGCTCTACGCGGGGGTCGTGCGGTCCATGGCCCTTTACGGGGCACCGGTATGGGCGCGTTCCTTGAGGCGGCGGCCAGCCCGCTGGTTGAACGCGCCCCAAAGGGTCATGGCCATCCGGCTGGTCCGGGGATACCGTACGGTCTCCGGTGAGGCGGCGAGCCTCCTTGCCGGATTACCGCCATGGGATCTGGAGGCAAAAGTCCTCGCGCACGTTTGGGAGTGGCGCGAGGAGGCGAAACGCCGGGGCGTAGCTCCGCTGCCGCGAGAAATCACGGTACAGCGGACAGAGCTCCGGCGGGATCTCAGGGCGGCATGGAGAGTGCGATTATCGCAACCCAGCGCTGGGCACGCCACAATTGCGGCGATAAGTCCCCTCTTTGAGGAGTGGCTAGAGAGGCGCCACGGCGTCCTCACCTTCCGCCTGACGCAGGTCCTCACCGGACACGGTTGTTTCGGGAGGTTCCTGTTCCGGATAAGGCGGGAGGAAACGCCCGGGTGTCACCATTGTGTGGATCGCCCGGAGGACACGGTGGAGCATACGGTGGAGGTCTGCCCGGCTTGGGCGGAGCACCGCCGTGTCCTCGTGGAGGCGATTGGCGGTGGCGATCTCTCGCGTCCGGCCTTGGTCCAGGCCATGGTACGGAGCGAGAGGGCTTGGGAAGCCGTCACCTCCTTCTGCGAAGCAGTAATGTTCGCGAAGGAGGAGGCGGAACGCGTGAGGGAGAGGCAAAGTTTGCGCCCTCACGCCCCTAGCCGCCGCAGGAGACGCCCTGGGCGTTGGGAATCGCAGGCCGATTCCCGGCCACCGTAGGCGCGGGCTTGCGAACGGCGAGCAATGGGCAGCTCGCCGTTCGATAAGGACCAGGCCCGGGTCGACGGCGCGTTGTGTTCCACGCGCGCCTCAAAGAGATGTCAGCACCAATGACGGGGTTTGCTAGGACCGATGCCTGCTAGGGTTGCGGAAAAGTCCAAGAGGGTTACCGTGGCCCCTGGCACAGGCAACTGAAGGAACACGGGTGGGTTTTAGTCAGTAAGAGTCTGACACGCCCTCCTGCTCTGCCCAGAGCGGGAGAAGTTATTTGATGATTTCCCACCCACAAAAAAAAAAAAAAAAAAAAAAAAAGCCATGCAGCAGAGAACACAATGTAAATCTATTGTTGCTTGTCATTCGAGTTGATATAAATGTCAAATGTGAATACAATGTGGTTTATACCAATTTTAACTCTAAAGAGTTTTATGGTTGTCCAAGGTCTTCACTGTCGATCGGCATCGATGTGGAAATATGAAAAAAATGTGTTATGAAGTATGTAAAGTAGATGTTTTGAATTAAGTTGGTTTATAGGTACTATATCGAGAACAAAAGCGAATATAAGGTATTTCACAGCAGAAAATATGTAGTAGAATAAATGTTATTCGTAGTTAAGAGCCTTGTTACCAAAAACACAAAAAGAATCTCCGATTTTCGTCATTTTTGGCGTCCACAGTTTCAGTAATGGTTGCGTTGTTTAACATTTTGATAATGATAAATGATAGTTTTATTTATATTTAGCTAATCAATTTTGTAGCATATTCATTATATAGCGTCTAGGACTAACAAACCCTTTCCCCCTTCCACTGCGTTTAATTAATTTATTTATTTATAACTTCTCGCACAAAAGGTACAAAGGCGGACTTAATGCCTTAGGCATTCTCTACCAGTCAACCAAGGGTGGTGAAGAGATTGGATGGCAGGTGCTTTAATTGAATGGATTGATTTTGAGCGATTTTTAACAATGATAAAAAAATAAACTATCAAAACAACGTACACAAATACATAAATAAGTCCTATAGGACTTATTTATGTATTTGTGTACGTTGTTTTGATAGTTTATTTTTTTTGTTTTGATTTGATAGTTTAGTTTAATATCATTGTGTAATAAGATTAAATGTATATATAGGACTTTACGATTTAATGTATACATTAAATCGTAAAGTCCTATATATACATTTAATCTTATTACACAATGATATTCATCATCATCATCTTCCTGCCCTTATCCCATTTTACTTGGGGTCGGCGCAACACGTTTTCTTCTTCCAATCTCCCCTGTTAGACGTCAAGGCATCATCTACTCCCTTTTCACTCATATCAGTTCTCACACAATCCATCCATCTTTTCTTTGGCCGTCCTCTTCCTCTCCATCCATCAACATTCATACCCATCAGAAGGGTTAGGGCCCACCACAGAACCTCACGGGGCACTCGGTCGTATGCCTTTTCGAGGTCAATGATATTATATTATATTACATATTGATATATAATGATATATTATATAATGATATTATATATTACACAATGATATTATAACGAAAAAAAAAACCAAAAATGCATAGTACAATCATTTATTCTTATCATTGGTAATTAATTCTAAATAAAAATAAACTTTTTTGGTAAAAATATTCAAGTAAAATTATAAACTTTATATTTCCGCGCATACAGGCTAGCAAATTAGTCACGCGCCAGCGCCTGTTTTGATCTAAAGACATTGCCTTGCATGTAACTTGCAGTTTCAGATTCTATAGAAGTTCCTTTTATAATGTTTTGTTTTATGGCAAGAGAGCGGTGTCTATTAAAAAACTTATAATACCTCCAAACATAACATAGACAAAAAATATAAAAATAGACTTTTTTATTATTATTTTATGCATTTTTCATCCATGCGTCATGTTTGTGAACGGGCGCCGTCAGTAGGGCCTGGTCATTTCTTAGCTGCCACGTCTTATTTTAATTTAATGTCAATAATATGAATTATTTTTATATTTTTATTACCGACACTTTTAACGTTTTGCATCGTTCTAACATGCATAATTTCAACGTGAATAATGTAACTAATATTTTGTAACCATATTTTGATTCAAAATGGTATCCGCGGTGGAGTTTCTTGCCCGTTCTTCTCCATAGGTGTCTGCTACGCTTTGGTATGGGCAACTAGCTTCATCTTTCTGACTGACCGACCCCTTGACAATTCAAAAATGCCTGCAATTGGTTTATTTGAAATAAATGCTTTTAGTTTGAGTTTTGTACTTACCAGGTTTAAACCAGTCCCGGTGCCTGGTGTTTGAACGTCCTGACCACTGTGACTTCTTCTCACGTATCAATACAAATAAATCCATGCCATGATAAAAATATACGTCGGTAAACAAAGACTACTAAGGTCTATCACTACGGTGATATTTTACTATCGTCATTAATTGTCGAGACAATTTGAAAGCATGTCACAACTTTACTGTCAATTGAAAAACTAAAACAATTTTCAAAAAATTAATAAACCCAATAACAATAGGACATGTAAATTTCTCCTCTACTCTCTAATGAGACTCAACTACTTTTTCAATTGTTTTCGAACTTAACGAGCTCGATCGACATATGTTGACGCTGGTAACTCGCATTTGATGATACCTTGAATTGCGTTCCTTAAAAAGCGTGTAGCTTGCTAAAAATAAAAAAAAATACGCGAAGCAAAAACTAGATTTATAAATATTAAATGTGAATTTCAAACATCGTTCTAATTCCGGCAAACTAACGGCGCCGACATGACAGAGACAGAATGATGTTTTAAATACAGAAGCGCTAAAAATCATTTAATGCCTAACCAGACGCGGTACTTTTAGCATTGACGTTCGGCGACGACTTCACAGGCCTTCTGTCGACTCGCTGCATACGGTTTGGCGATCGCTTTTGTCAGTCGCTGTATCGAGCTTCCGAAAAACGCTGGCAATCATCTGCCTGGCCTTTTCCCAACTCTTTTTGAGTCAGCTTCTATTCTAACCGAATGCAGCTATAACTGCCTATATGACCTCCACACCCCAGTTACTGGGTAATACGATACTCCTTGCCGATAGCCCGATAGTCTAACAACCAGTCTATCACTGGTTGTTAGACTATCGGGCTACTGACAATCTGTGACCAACGGCTTAAAGTGCTTCCGAAGCACGGTGGCGTCTCGATATGTTAAGTTAGTCGCCCATCCACGGGCCAAATTCAGCAAACGATATGACCGCCCATTGTGTCACCCTATGTAAAACTTATACATGTATATCTGTAATTAAAATAGGGACTGCCCTGAACTATTAGCCAAGTTAGCATTTCGAACCAACACTATTGGAATACGTAAACGGCCGCTTCTAGATGTGCCTTCTGCCACTACTAATTATAGGCGTAATGCTTTTCTTATAAGAAGCGCTCGGAGCTGCAATGATGTATCTTCTGAGCATGATGTTGACTTATTTTGCACTAAGATAAGCACAGCAAGGACGCTCTTAGCCAAATCATTTTTTGTGAATAGTGTACCGGCTAGTGGTTCTTAAACTCACATGTAGCAACTTAAACAAATAAATATAACTTAGCTAACCTACTTACTTATGTACAAAATGTACTTCTTCTTACGTAATTGTTCGGCTTTATGTAATCGATATGCTATATATCTGTGGAGGCTTGTTATCAGCAACTTGGTGATATATTGTTGTTACCTATTTATTTGTAATTAGTCTGTAAGCCTTCTTAAAAGTAATAAAATAAAAAATAAATGGGTTATGGTATACATAATAAAGAGTATTCCATTCTATTCTATCCTATTCTTAACATTCGATCGACCCTTGAGGCTGTTATCATTTAGCCACGAGCCCTTTCCGAAAATCATCAGTCGCCGATGCTAAAACTATCGTAGCTTGTGGTGTAAAGCGGGCATTAAAATAATATGCAATTCTCTCAATAAAAGTAAATAAAAATTGTCATTGCGTTCAGTTTTTAGTAAACAGTTAAACAGTGCGGTCGGTCTCAAAATGGAGTGTTTAAAGGAAGATAAGATGTTGAAGTTCCGACCGGATACGTTGGAAGCTGTGAGGAAAGATCTTAATTTGGAGAAACCTGGAAGAATTACTGAAGCTATTGATATTTTGGAGAACTGGGTGCAAATGCAGCCGCATTTTGCGAAAAAGGATTTCTGTGAGTATCAGTTTCTTTTTGTTGTTATTTCTTATGTCCTGAAAGTGACAACGTCATGCCAGTTATCTTTAAAAGATTTATTGAGGAGTTTCTTGCCGGTCCTTCTTCATACGACCCATTGGAAGTGCACCTAAGCTCATGAGGTTTCATGAGTGCTCATGTAGGTCTATGTACAATAGAAAATTATTATATAACTAACTATTTAGGTACACTAGGAACTAAATTAAATAACTTACTAACTTTACATAGTTACATTATACAAGAAAAAAAAAATCAGGGGTACATTTAGGGTTATGGTACAGAGCGAGAGGGCTTGGGAAGCCGTCACCTCCTTCTGCGAAGCAGTAATGTTCGCAAAGGAGGAGGCGGAACGCGTGAGGGAGAGGCAAAATTCGCGCCCTCACGCCCCTAGCCGCCGCAGGAGACGCCCTGGGCGTCGGGAATCACAGGTCAATTCCCGGCCACCGTAGGCGTGGGCTTGCGAACGGCGAGCAGGGGGCAGCTCGCCGTTCGATAAAGACCAGGCCCGGGTCGACGGCGCGTTGTGTTCCACGCGCGCCTCAAAGAGATTTCAGCACTAATGACGGGGTCCGCTAGGGCCGATGCCTGCTAGGGTTGCGGAAAAGTCCGAGAGGGATACCGTGGCCCCTGGCACAGGCAACTGAAGGAACACGGGTGGGTTTTAGTCAGTAAGAGTCTGACACGCCCTCCTGCTCTGTCCAGAGCGGGAGAAGTTATTTGATGATTTCCCACCCACAAAAAAAAAGGGGTACATTTAGGGTTAGCACATCGCTCTCATTCGGAAACGTGCCCAGAAGACTGGCAGCATTGCCACGTTGAATGGCAATGCCCTTTCATTGGCCTAATAACAAGCCAGGCCTCTGGTCACAGTTCATGTGAAAAAAAAAATAGTTTTTGTTTCTAAACTTTTTGAATTTGAAAGAAACCATTAGCACCTATCGATTCAAAGAAAGCAAGCCTTGCAAAAATTATAAATTTCTATACAAATCTTCGTCCCCTATTTAACCCCTTTCGGGGGTGAATTTACTAAAATTATTCGTTAGTGCTTCAGTAGGCTATACGAAACTCTCGTGCAAAATTTTATGTTTGTAAACCCAGCAGTTAAGTCTATGCGTTCTCTGTCAGAAAATGTAAGATTTCTACTAAATAGATGAGATAAAACAGCGCGTCAATGTTTCAAAAATATTCACTAGACTATTACGCCAACCTCTGCTGAATACAATCCCTCTTACTTAGAACAATGGCTTATAGTTAAGTAATAACTAGCGTCTGTTTAACAATACATTTTTGACTTTTAAACGTCTCTTAATTTTAAGCAACATTTTATATAATAATAGGGAATAATGTTAAACATCATGGAAATCAAGAAAAAAAATATTTTTTCAATACCATAAATAGTTAAGGATATATTAATGAATTCAATTTAATTTAAATTATACATTAATAATTGATATTGTGTTTGAAATAATTCTAAATAATAAAAAAAAACACTCTTATCATAATACTCGTATACACGTAATACATTGGTCATTTAAAAATGAACAACTTAAGTAACTCACATCAAAACATTAAAATTATTAATTAAATCAAATGAAGAATAGCAAATCATTTAAAAGTTAAAACCAAATAAAATATATCAACACAAATAAATAAATAAAAAAATAGGAATATTATTAGGTACATTTGTAATATAAAAATAATGTCGATATCATACATAAAATAATATTTGCAACATGAATTAATTTATGCTCTCCGCTCAATGGTTAGAATAATAAATTAGTAGGTAGGTATATAGTATAAGAGGAAATCTGAAGATGACACCGGTGGCTGAAAAGTTGTGTGGAATTCGTTTGTCATGTATAGGCATGTGATGTGGAGGAATGGCCGGTAACTAGGTAACGTAGACACACTAGATAACTTTACAAAACGGATATCTCTTACTGTTTTATTTATTCCCTGATTGTCGCAGCAATCATCTTCTATATTATTAAAATTTGATAAATGATTAGTAACATTAGACAATAACATAGTCGCTAGTCGTAAACTTTAAAGAAAGCTACACAATATTTTGACAAGGCCAACATGCCTGTGGCGAAAAAGGTCTCATCGTAACTGTTAGGATCGTTTTCACGTGTAATATGAGCCTTTCCGGGCTGTGACTGTACAAACAACCATTTATTATTATTTAACTTGAAAAATACATCGAATGAACCATGTAATAGTTTAGTATTACAAGAATCTGGCAACCAACTTATGGCTTCTGTTAAAAGTATTGTTTCACAAGTTGGATTCGCAATTGTAGAGTACGAACTAACATTTCCCATAGAATTAATCATTGATTTTTTAGAACTAGTATTGAGAGTCGTTATTTTTTAAAGAGTTAGTACTTAATTGATTTAATAGAACTAGTAGGGATTATATAATCTAGAATTAGTAGAAGTAATAAGGATAGTAAAATTTCAAGTTTATGTTTACCGGCCTTCCTCTCCTCGGTCCACAGTACCGATAGATTAACCAGGAACATATTATTTTCCTCACTGGTCGATTTTGAGGAACACTTGGAAAATGGCTTGTCCCAATATGGATTTGCTCGACAACCCGTCCTCCCAGAGACGGTGGGACGTGCCGCTCTGCAGAACTACACGGAATACCCTATTGAACACGTCATCTAATACTATTGAGCGTGCCCGTCTGCTGGCTGTGGTAGAATGGGAGTCAGGCTTGTGGCTTCAGGCGGTCCCGTCGTCCACCATAGGCACTATGATGGATGACTCATCGTTTCGGCTCGCTACGTGTCTCCGCTTGGGCTCGCCTTGTGTTGCTCCGCATCAGTGTCACTGCGGTGAAACCGGCGACAGCCTCGGGCACCATGGCCTGTCCTGCTGCAGGAGCGGAGGTCGTATAGCACGCCAGTATCAACGATATTATTCGTCAAGCTCTTGTCACCGCGTACTAGCGGTATTAGAACCAAACGGCTTGGTACGTGACGATGGGAAGAGACCAGACGGCATTACGTTGTTGCCTTGGAAAGTGGGTTGGCCTCTAGTGTGGGCCGCAACCTGTGTCGACACCCTTGCGCCATCTCATGTTCCTAGCACGGCAGGTTGTGGTGGCGCCGCTGCTGCGGCTGCTGAGACCCTCAAGTGGCGCAAATGCTGTAACCTTATGGGTAACTACAGTTTTGAGCCGTTTGGAGTTGAAACGCTCGGTTCACGGGGCCCGAGTGCGCGTCTCTCTTTTAAGGAAATTTCTCGCCGACTGGGCGACGCTTCACGTGACCAGAGGGCTGGGTTGTTCTTTGAAAGAATTAGCATTGCCATTCAACGTGGCAATGCTGCCAGTCTTCTGGGCACGTTTCTGGATGACAGCGATGCGGACGAATACTTCGACGCCTAAGTGTCCTTTTGTTTTTCTATTTGTTGTATAGTTAGTTATTTAGTACACAGTGTAAATATTTAGAAGGATAGAGTCTTTATTTTTAGATTTAGTAGTACGTTTAAATATAGAAATTGAATTCGTTTTTGGGAGATTGGAATTATTAGCGACATAAGAATTAGTAGTACATTCGTATTTAGAAATAAAAAGAGTTGAGAAGAATAGATTTAGAAATTGAAGCCCCTAAGAAAACTTTCCCAGGATTAGTGCACTGGCTCGTAATCTGATAATTTAGTTTAAACCATTGTCGTCATCGACAGGGTCTGGTGTTGAAACTTGATTATATTTTACATCGTTTTGTTCATTTAATATCTTCTCAGTATTTCCGCGATCGCAGCCAGAATTGTTGAATAGTCTTCTACGACATTGCGAAATGTCATGGCCGATATTATTGCAGTAGCAGCAAGTTATCGGTTGGCAACCAGAAGTTCGAGGCATTTGCATGTAATTTCACTGCTTGGATCTAGATGAAAATAGAGCTTTATTTTGATTGTTATTAAATTTACATTAGAACTCGGAGTAACCTACTTTATGACCAACTTTGTGCGATGGCCTGATTGAGAAGTTGTAGATTTTTTCTTCCTCTGTGGCGACACTTAAAGCAGCATTAAGATTTTGGGGGTCTCGACAACGAACAATACTACTTAGCTTAGGGTGTAGTCCCAAACAAAACGTATATAGAGCTAGATCCTCCGTCATAGCGATGCGACCTGGAAGTTTCTTTTTTTAAGGAATCTGAATCATGAATTTCAGATCGCAGATCTGTCAGGCAGGTTTAAATTCTGAGGACATGTTGTGCGACGGTTTCGTTTGGTAATAAAGTTGTTCCCATGATTGCAGATCAAGAGAACCATGAGCATTCTTTGAAATAAACCAATACCTACTGCATTGTCAGGTTTTTAAAAAGCTTGTGGTTCAGCCAATAATCGAACGCAATATTTGTGTAAAAATAACAACCTCTGTTATTGTACCCACCTATATTGTTGATGGCACTTCCAAATCTTGCATAATATTTTATTATTTGTTTATTACTGAGCTTGAGAGCAGGTTACACCGTCCATCTTGAGTTTTCTAGGAAATAATAATATATGCACAAGTATACTGGGCGATGCTCGTCGCTATTTACATACACAGGCCTTCTGAACTTCGTACGACACTTTTAAAATTGCGATAACTTTTAAAGTACAAAAGATATATTTTCGAAATAAAACGGATTACAAAAATATTTTAAATGTGTATATAAAACTTTATAGTCGTTAACCTTATTTTATGGAATGGTGTTATTTCTATATTGTGGTAGTCTGTAGAAAAAAAAAAACAATTTTAAAGTGTGGTACTATGTTTTGAAGGCCAGTGTAGTTACTGCCAATATTTCGTGCTTGTTTGAGAGCTTTTTATCAACACAATAATTGCAGTAACGCACTATCAATCTCAATCTTAATAATTTTGAAGGATATTGCTAATCCATTCCTTCATATGTTCGAAAAATTTGTCAGCTCCACAGCGTAAATAACGCAATGAATGTTGTTGAACTGTCAAAATGAAAGGCATTCCTACTGTTATAGTGCGTTTCATCAAAGAAGTCCCTTCGCTGTAATGTTGGTAGCGCTTAAATGAGTGCTGCCAGGCTGTGAAAATTATATTACCCAATAAATCAGTATAAATTGAAAACGAAAATTTATTTTGGTTGTTCTTTTTGTTTAGTCACCTTTCAACAAAGGTCTATAGAAAATTATACCTTACGTGTAAAGATAAGTATTCATAAAATTAAACTCTTAATACAACCATAATAATTATTTATTTGCGAAACTTATTAATAAGCTGTAATGATTAACAACAAAATTACTTTTTAAAATAACTGTGCTCCTCCAAAGGACCTACACCCGATATAGCACTATCTCCAGGGTCACTATCGTCTGAAGTATCTCCTATAGTATATCTAGTATATCTAGTCATCTCCTACTTCTATTATAAATCGATCTATTTTGTTATCAACAGTTACTCCATTGTTGAAGTACTTATCTTCTATGGTTTCTACGTGGCTGCATTCTTTTATCCACTCTAATGGCGTGCTACTGCAAATTGCCTCTTCAGTTATTTTTACAATATTTTTTGTTCCTGACCCACGTTTTTTTCAGCAATCCGCCTTTACAAAAGACTCCATATGAGTTCGATTGGATTCAGGTCACAATGATAAGGAGGAAGTCTTACAACTTTATGGCCGTGTTCTTTTAACAATGAATCGACTTCGTAGATAGGTGGTTCTTTATGGTCTTTAATTATTTTAAAAGGTGTAGGTAGGCACCTACGGGGTAGCAGCGGGGACTAGGGAGCATCTAGTTCTGGCAATGGCAACCCTATTTTATGGCGGCGACGCGAAGTCTCACACATTCTAATGGAATTATTGGCGCTTTGTTACGTTTTTCACTCTCACAAAACGTTTTGACTTTCAACACCAACTCTCTTTCGCCACTTTTAAGTGTCTTCGGCGTGATTAAAACCGTAAAACAACTATAAATCTTGGAAAAACTCAACAAAGCCTACGATGCGTCTAGCGTTTGACGTTCTTGACAGTCAGGTGTGCCAATATAACGGCGAAGGGAATTCTTTCGTGAAACGCACAATAGTGTGCTGCGCATTACCCCGCTGTTCTTATTCAGCAATGTTTGTAATTAAATGATCTTTACAATCACCAGTCTACTGTGTTAGTGAAATTCATTGTTAAGCTTAAATTGTCTGTGTATTCAAATCACAACTACTATATTTACTACTACTACTTACGGCACGGTTGGCGCAGTGGTTAAGCGATTGACTGCTGCGCTGCGTGTCGCGGGTTCGATTCCCGCACGGAACCAATATTTGTATGACCTACAAGTAGTTGTTCCGGGTCTGGCTGTTTGTGTATGTGACTTTAAATGTTTGTAAACGCACCCACAATATAGGAGAAATGCCTAGAGTGGGGCAACGTTAAAAAAAAAAAAACAAACAAACAAACTAACTATTCATTGACAGTAAAGCTGTATAAGGTGTTGTTGTAGGGTGTCAATTTCCGCAGTAATTAATGTCCCCGATTATTTAATTATATAGTTTTAACGAGTAGTGTTTTATAGTGCGTTTGTGTCTAATCATCGCGCTGTACAGTATACTATGTATTTAACGTAAGTAATATGCTACCTCTGATTCATAACAACTAAGAAGTTCTATACATTACATAATTTATGTAAACGTAAATAAAATAAATAAATATGAGACAACATCCACACAAGGTCATCAGGTCCCGAAGGTCCTAGGTCTACCTAGTTCGGGACCTGAAGACCTTGTGCTCTAGCCTGTACTACGGTAACCTGATGACTGATATACATACTTATAATAATATGTATATATACACACCCAGACACAGGTCAAACAGACATGTTCATGCACACAAATGTTTGACTTGTTCGGGGATCGAACCCGGGACCAGCGGCTCAGAAGGCAGGGTCGCTACCAACTGCACCAACCAGTCAGTCAAATGTTTTATATAGGCGCCATAGTCTGCACAAAGCACCCAATCATAATGTTTAATGCTTTTAGAATATGATCTGGATGCCATTTATCTGTTTTGTTTATGTTAAAAATAAAGAAATTTAAAAATCAAATCAATGTCCCTAATTGTACCAAGATTGGCGACTTTTCTTTTAAATAAAAGAAAAGAGACAGAACCAACAGTAAGGTCTATAAATATAGACCTAACTGTTGGTTCTGTCTCTTTTGTGTACCTATATGCCCCTATCATTAATTGCAATATTTCCGTATATATGAAGGTTTTTTAAAATCATTTTTATCAGGCTTGCGTATGCAGTATCTCATCTAATGGTAAGAGACAATTGATCGGCTATGGTGCACACTTACCCTTTTTTTTTTTTTGAGGGTGGGAAATCACCAAATAACTCAGACAGTCAGACTCTTACTGACTAAAACCCACCCGTGTTCCTTCAGTTGCCTGTGCCAGGGGCCACGGTATCCCTCTCGGACTTTCCCGGAACCCTAGCAGGCATCAGCCCTAGCAGACCCCGTCATTGGTGCTGACATCTCTTTGAGGCGCGCGTGGAACACAACGCGCCGTCGACCCGGGCGTGGTCCTTATCGAACGGCGAGCTGCCCATTGCTCGCCGTTCGCAAGCCCGAGCCTACGGTGGCCGGGAATCGGCCTGCGATTCCCGACGCCCAGGGCGTCTCCTGCGGCGGCTAGGGGCGTGAGGGTGCGAATTGCCTCTCCCTCCACGCGTTCCGCCTCCTCCTTCGCGAACATTACTGCTTCGCAGAAGGAGGTGACGGCATCCCAAGCCCTCTCGCTCCGTATGGTGCACACTTACCCTAAGCTGTGGATAATGTGAACATGAGACACGGGACAACATTCGCTCGCGCCGATGATTGTACAACTTACTTGAATGGAGGTGTTCAAACTGGGGCAAATAGTCGTGTGATTTCTTAATCATTGAAACAATCGACGTGTGCAGTCGCGACCTGCACGGAATGTGTGGCCAGAACTTAAAAATAGCCTTTTCATTATCGACTTGAAGCCTATAAAGGGTCAAATTAAATTAGGTCATTAGGACCTAGAGACGTGATGAGTATCGTTTTGTAAACAGAATAAAATGAAAAAATATAAATATTGGTGTTTTTTTTAAGCTGTTAGTTGTTTGGAATGATTTATGATTTGAAAAATATGTTTTATCGAATTTAGATATCGATACATATCACTTCTGTGAAGTTTACACAAAAAAACAGATTTTTAAACTGATATTTCAAGTGAATACTGCGGTTGATGACCCCACAAAATAAAACATCAAATTAATTTATTTTTTGATTCATCGTGTTTAGATATCGCTACCTATCACCTCTGCAGAGTTTCGCTAGCTAATTTAATTTGACCTCAGATCATATAAATGACCTGAGAATTTGACCCTGTATTATAGCTATTGGGAAAAAGACTCCGACAGGGATCTCCACTCCTTGGTCGGTCTTGGTTCCAAAATTGGTCTAAATTATTACAAATATTATAAATTATTACCGTCGACTCTGTCTCCCTCACCACTGACCTAGACTAGAGTCAAAGAAAACCCATACTAAATATAAAAAAATATATAAAAAATTGGTAGAGTCAACATTGAACGGTGAGAAATCAGTACCCTGAACCAGCTGCACTGTATGATGGCACCTGTAACATCTGTACACCAGCCTATTATTGTTCCACTGCAGGGCAAAGGCCTCTTCTCATATAGAGAAGGCACGAGCATTGATCACCACGCTTGCTCAAGACGGGTTGGTGACTTCAGACTTATATTAACTATAAGTCCCGTTTTTTTTACGATGCTTCCCTTCACCGATGTCAGTTAGGTCCAAGACAAACTCAGAAAGTACCTACAAGTAAGCTGAACAAATCACATTGGTATCAGCCCAGATTTGAACCCACAACCTGTGACAGCTTATAAATGATAAGAATAAAGCTTGTCGCTTCTATACAGGGTTATAGTCGGCTGGTCCCTATATTTTGACGAGTTCTGCAAACATAAATGTAGGGAACAGTAGATTTTTTTTCGCGTTTTCATATTTGGTCCTATAGTAAAAGTTGTTCATAATGATGAGTACAATGATGCCTTAAGAGGTTGATGGTGTTTTACCATAATAACCCTGTATAATACAACACACATACACATTATTTTATTATCTTAATCTACTATCCTATCGCATGTATGCTGGAAGAGATTTCATTAGCAAAAAGCATCACCTTTGTACCAATAAAATTTTTCTGTTCTTTTCTTCTTATCTGTTTATATATGTGTGTACATAAATGGTTAAATAAATAAATAAATTATAGTTTTAGTGGTACGTTTTTATTGCAGCCCATACAAACATTTTGTATGGCATCTGTTTCCTCACATTTAGCAGTAAAATAACGGAAAATAGTAAACACATGCAAACAACATACTGCCATCGTAATCTGCCAATTAACCTGCAACTTAGTTATTATTCCAGTAACAACGTTTATCTCAACCTCAACAGTAATTAAAGCAATAATTAAAATTGATTACAGCTCGAGATTACCTGGAAAGGACACTGATGACGGCCAAAGGTCTGGTGGAAAGAGCAAAGGAGAAGCTAGATAGATTATGCACATTCAAGACGTTGATGCCAGAATTTTTTAAAGTCACAGATGTCAAGAAAGATTTGGAACCACTTCAGGAATTCATGTGAGTAAACTTTTCTACAGAGCGCTAGGCTACGATTTATCTGCAAAACAATATTTAATAAAAATCATATAATTTAGTAATATTGACAAAGTGTCGCTGGGGACATCATGTCTGGAGAGCCAATAAATATTTCGGTACGGGAGATAAAGGGTATTATTAAATCTATGACTAGAGGCAAATCCCCTGGACATGGTGGCGTATGCATTGATCACTTTCAGTATGCTGGTCCACATCTTCCTAGGATCCTATCCATGTTTTTCAACTTTTGTGTGAGGCATTCCTATCTACCTGTGGACCTGATGAGTACGATAGTTGTGCCTATAGTTAGTTAAGAGTAAAATTAAGGATGTGTCAGACAAAGACAACTATAGACCAATTTCGTTAGCCACTGTAAAAGCTAAGGTGCTTGACCGTGTTTGAGCGTAGGATAAGTGCCCAGCTCAAACCACATGATGCTCAGTTCTGTGTATGCTGCTTTTCTGGACCTCTCCAGGGCGTTTGACCAGGTTGATTATAATATCCTGTGGTCAAAACTGAGATAGAATACCATACCTCATGAGTTGGTTAACCTCCTCGAGTTTTGGTATAACCACCAAATTAACCAGGTCAGATGATCGGGTGCATTGTCTGGCGAGTATGGGCTGGAGTGTGGCGTGAGGCAAGGTGGCTTGACCTCCCCAGGGCTTTTCAGCCTATACGTCAATCAGCTGGTCGAGGAGCTCGGTAGCACTGGTGTCGGATGCTCTATTGATGGCAAGGTCATTAATAGTATAAGTTATGCTGATGACATGGTGCTGCTGAGTCCTTCGATTGATGCACTCAGACGATTGCTTGGGGTGTGTGAACAATAGGCCACGGCCCATGGACTCCTGTACAATGTCAGGAAGAGTGAGGTTATGGTGTTTCGTGTTGGTTCCAGAAAACCTAAGTCTGTTCCTCCAGTCTTTCTTTATGGGGAAGCACTTAAGAGAGTGTCTCAATTTAAATACCTTGGGCACGTTTTGAATGAGGATCTGAGTGATGATGATGATTTAGAGAAAGAAAGAAGAGCGTTGTCTGTTCGATGTAATATGTTGGCCCGCAGGTTTGCTAGGTGTACTAAAGAAGTGAAAATTACACTGTTTAAGGCCTACTGCCAGACTTTTTACACCTGCAGCCTGTGGATCAAGTACAGGCAGAAGGCCTACAACGCTCTTAGTATTCAATATAATAACGCCTTCCGAGTGCTGCTGGGGCTTCCGCGGTTCTGTAGCGCGTCGGGAATGTTTGCTGAGGCAGGCATAGATAGTTTTGAGGCTATCATGCGCAAAAGGGCGGCCTCCTTAATGCGTAGGATACGTGGGAGTTCCAACAGCATCCTAAGCGTTATTGCTGAAAGACCAGACTGCCATTTCCTGGCGCACTGGTCCCGTAGGCATGCCTGCAGTCGCGGTGCAGAGGGAAAGTTTTTGAATTAAACTTTTGTGATTGTTGATTAATTTATTTGCTTAAGGTTACTAACATAGTTGTAAGTTTTTTTTCTGTTACTAACTCATTATGGATTTTTAATTATGTACGAATTAAATGATTTTTATTATTAAAGTAATCAAAACAGCGAACTCTTTGACAGCTATTTACGACGAATGCACATTCTTAAATGAGAGAATACTCATGACACTGAACCACTTTTAAAAAGGGTCCAAATACTGACATAAAACGAATCTGTTGTTCCCTAGATTTTGAACAAGTGGGAGCAGGTGGTCTTCTTTTTCTACTAATCCATAAATTGGTAACCAACTTTAGCTCAGCATTCACCCGGAGATGCATCCGTCATTAAAAAAATCATTGGAAATAGATTACAGATATCTCCTTTCTTCAAACGCATATATAAATCCTCATAATAATAAATGACCATGCTTTTAACCTTTGAAAAAAACAATTGGATTTAACATAAATCTCAGAAAAACTCGTCGTAAAATCCCTCGTATACGAATGAACTATTACCAAATCACCCACCTGACCATATCTTAATTTATTTGGGGCGAAGTAGCATGTCGGCGATGTACCAATACCTCCGAATACCCTTATTTTTAGTTTTTAATGCCAATCGACGTAACATGCTATTTCGCGTGTACTGGCAAAACCTCCTAACACGATATTTGACTACTTATTCCATTAAACACTAAAAGAAACTTCGATCAATAATAAAATGACTTCTAAATTATTCCTAACTTTAAGAAGAAATAACTAGTAAGATAATATTGTGTTGAAATTTTCTAGAAATAAATAATAATTTTTATCGGTAGTTCGTCGTCGATAAAATGAAATAAAATTCAAAAAAAAAAAAACCAAATAAATAAAAACCAAACCAAACCAGACTTTAACCAAATAAGTAAATTAAATTCTGTTTACAAGATTAACTCTTTTTTAAAGTCCAGACATACACAGTCTTGGTCAGACCATGTGAGGACCATGTAGATTAGTGTCTGAAATGGTATTTTCAGGAAAGAATTACACAGATTTGTGTAGACCTGTCCAGTCAGTACTATCATTTGTCAGTAATTTATTTATTATTCACAAAATCCACAGCTCTGTGAAATTGTATCTTAAATTAAACTATTCTTACAGTCAATTAAGGGTTTGCAATTTAAGAGATAGCTCTTAAATTGTAAATACAACAATACATTCAGCAGAAACAAGCAATCATCAACAAACGTGTATAATCTTGAGAAGTTAAAGAGCATAACGTCTCGTCGAACAATAACCAAAGAAAGGAAGTTTGGGTAGGCTGCATAAAGTACTCAAACAGTCAGACCATCATTAAAACTAACTGAGAGAGAATGAAAGAAAAAATATTTTTCGCACAATATTTTTTTAATTTTCCTATAAACTTTTTTTTTAATTACAGACACGCAGCACATATGCCTCAGATGACACCGCAACATCACAGGGTATTAATCGTTAAAATGGTTTCAGAAAATTTTGATTCAGGAGCTGTCTTCAATTTCTACAAGTATCTAATTATGGTAGGTTTAAATTATTACTGTTTTTGGTTAAATCAATATGTACGTCACTTTGAGTGAGAGAAAGACGACTGTATAGAGACACGAGGAACTGTGTGTAAAGTTCACCCATACCTCCAAAGAAAAGGGAGGATCCTCCGACCAGACGGGTCTCGTGTCTGATGGGCAACTGCCTGACGATTGAGGTCGAGACGTTGTATATATGCTAGTTGCGCGGTAAACTCTGCTTGCGCGATGCAGGATTTTACGTGACATCAGTGTGATGCGTAGTTCGCATATGGCGATATAGATACCGCTACAACTGCATTCAAATGCACTTTCAATACTGTATACCACATCACATGGAATCAGCGTTTAGATAATTATGGCAGTACGGCAGTACATGTCAGCGTCTAGAGAAATTCAGTACTAATAAAATTCGTGAAGTTGAAAGTGCGTTGAGCACAAAACTTCTGTCATGGACGCAATTTGAAGACGTCAATGTCGTCATTTGAGTGGTAGTGCGAGTAAACAGTAAATCGCTAGGTTTTTATCGAAAATATTTACAATGCCGCCTCTAGCAGCGGCTGTAGAGTAGGGTATATAGTAGCTACGAGTATATAATATGCTATGTGCTATCTACATCATAATCATCATTTTTCCAGCCGAAAGACGTCCACTGCTGGACATAGGCCTCCCCCAAGCCCTGCGACTTCGACTCGTTCTGTGCTATCTCCATAGTCATAGACAATCAAAATATACATCATAATTATTAGTCTAGCAACATTGCAATCTGGATAAAAATTACGACGCTTAATTTTCGAAATGATGTTTTGTATCAATTTATTTGCTTCCCTTATTACTCCTGACGCTATTTCCGTCAGAGACTAGTATTAAGATGGGTAACACTGACCTCCAGTTTAACAAAAATATTTTTAACGTGTAACAGATTTTGTACAACCTTAGTTACTACATAAGTTTCTGAGGACTCGGAAGAATTTCGCATATTTATCACGTATATTTGAGGAATGAAAAATCTGGCTCTGGGTCTTATGGCGGGTCTTCAGTCTTCACATAGATTATTTCACCACCAACCTGTCCCTAATCTCGCACGAATAATATGTATATTTGATTTATCTGAATTAGGTAAATCTGTGTTTATTTTCGCCTTAATATTTATTAAATATAACAGTACCAGCCTTAATATGAAAAAAATGAACTCATAGTTTATGTGAGTGTCACCAAAGTCAAATAGTGGGACACAGTGGACGTCTAAATTGTGAACATGCCAGTTTGTCCCACTAATGCCAGATTGGTGGGGCTAACTGGACTAATCCTTTTATTTTTGTAAATGAGCTTGTTTCAAACAAATATTTTCATTTCCAGCTCAGCGAATACCTCATGCGAGTTGAATACTGCAACGGTTTTCAGATTGTCTTGGATTACACCGAGATTAATGTCTTAGCCTTCGTCACTAAGATCAACCCTATGGAGCTTAGACAAATCATTACTTTGATGACCGTGAGTATGTAGTTTACTATTTTGATAATTAATAGTAGTCTTTAAACAGGTCTTACCAAGGGGTACTGTGACAGACAGTGACTGGATTGTGGAGCTCAGATAAGCAATCGTTCCATGTCATAATCAGACTTTAATATTCCCACTGCTGGGACACAGGCATCCTCTCTGTGAAAGGTAGTGAGCCCTAATCCACCACGCGGGCCCAGTGCGGGTTGGTAGATGTCACATGTCTTCGAATTTTTGGTTCTAGGACATGCCGAATTACTCACGATGTTTTCCTTCACCGTTTTGAGAGCAATGGTAATGAAATAATTTACACAAAGTAAAGTGCCGGTCTGGGTCCGAACCTACGACATACAACTCGTAATCGTTCCATGTAAAATACTGGTATTTATCTGCATCCGGTTAGACTGGAAGCCAACCCTTCCGTAGTTGGGAACGGCAAAGCAGATGATAAGTCCGTGATTGTCTATGTCCAACTGTAAGGTTTAGACCGGTTCTCATGCAGACATACAGAAAAGAAACGAGAACTGATGACCGAGTTTCCCGCATGCAATCATTGCTCACAATTTTTGTATATGTTTTTGTCAGTCAACAGTTTTAACAGACGCTTAAAGTAATTGCGTAACACACTAACAGTTAGAATAGCTTTCATTTTGACAGTTCAACAACATTCATTGCGTTATTTACGTTGTTGAGCAGACAAATTTTTCGAACATATGAAGCAATGGATTAGCAATATCCTTCAAAATGATTCAGATTGAGATTGATAGTGTGTTACGCAATTAAGGAGCTGTTTAAAGATACAAATCTAGTAGTGTATTTTTGCTGACAACCAAGCATTATTTCATTCTATTTTTTGAGTGTATAGATAGTTAGTAAAAGGTTTCCGCATATTTTACAAATACAAAAACCTTTTTATAGACCCGTTACGTTTTGCCGATCATGCTATACTAATCAAAAGACAATCATCGCTTATCACGAAGGCTTTTTCATTAACGTCTAATAAAACATCTCCTTCATGTTTTCAGGAAGGCTACGGCTGCAGAATAAAGGGCATCCACGTGATCGCAGCGTCCAAGATGGTGGACACGCTGATAACTCTGCTGAAGCAAGTGTTCAGTGCGAAGCTGGCTGACAGGATACATCTACATAAAAGTTATGAATCGGTGTCAGAATACCTGCCTAGGGAGGTGTTGACGCCTGAATATGGTGGTCAGGAGAAACCTTTGTTGGAAATGAACAGTAAGTTTGTTTTTTTATTCATACAGGATGGCAGGGACATCGACGCACAAATTGTTGCCATGGACTCAGTACAATATTCTGGATAACCGTGCGTGGAAATTTCAAAAATCGTCGGTAATTTAAAAACATAACAGCTATTTTCAACAAAAGTGCAACACCTACGCGCTCAAAATGTATGAAACAGCAGGTGTTTTTTAATAAGCTATGAAACATTTCAACGTCTCTGGGGTTCCAGAAACATATACTGACCATGAGAGTCACCAAGCCACACTACCACCCACCCTATTCTCATATATATTTCGTGGCGATATAAGAAAAAGATCTGAAAATTAACATCTATTTTTCTAGCGCTAAGCAGCTTTGACTGTGATTCGGTTTGAAGCTATATTTCTACGGTTGGGGGTCCGACCTTGCTAGCATCACAGTCCCGTTGGTCTTGTGGTTGCAAGCGCGACTGCTGAGTCCTGGGTTCGATTCCCAGGTCGGGCAATCTACTAGGATCACGGCATCTTCATCGACTTGTATTGATAATATATTTAGTAATTACAATGCCAAAAATAAATTTGTGTTAAGTGACTTAACGTCTAACTACTGGGGATTATTAGCTTGCTTCTCTATGCCATTACATAAAAAGCCGCATAAAATATAATGCAGGCCATATACAGCTAGTCATTACAACAACTTTCAAAATAATATAGCTTATAGAATTACACCATCTATAGTTGAACACGAAAATCCTAATGAAATCTATGGAGCCCTTTTTGGAGTCCAAAAAATACCAATCTACTTTCAAGACCAAAACCATTGACATTATTGGCTTAACTTCGTTGGCTTGAACCAATAGGCTACTTCAGTTATTTATAAAAGTAGAGTGAGACTATACGAGTTATATATGGTTTGAACAAATACAGCAGTGATACTCTTTTCTAGATTATGTAAAAAAAAAAAAAATGTGTTTTTGCTAAATCTAAATTTTTAAGCGATAAGTATAATTTCAAATTCCAATAATAAAGTAAAAACCACAAACTTTTAACGATGAAACGGGAAAATCGGTTAAACAGGAAAAACAATCATATATTATGGTCGACGACAAATTAGTTAAAAAAACAGCCGACGCATTTAATGAGTTTTTGGCCTATATCTACGACTCGCTCCTTAAATTCGTCCCCATCTGAAGCTGAAAACCTTTTGCATAATAGTGTGCCTAAATGTAGTCGATTATTTAGCTTCTAACAGGTAACACCTCGTGATGTACCTAATTAGTATTTTTACACACTTAAGTCTAAAAACACTGGGGATTACTGGGGCATTTCTATTAAACTTATAAGTAATATAATCGACATAGTAGCATGTGTTGATTTAGGAACTTTTCCTGACCTCATGAAGAGTAGTGAAGTCATACCATTATTTAAATCTGGTAATAAAAATAACGTCGGCAATCTTAGGCCTATTTCTATCTTACCTGCATTTAGTAAAATATTTGAATAATATACGGTATAAAGACTATCGTATATGAGGGGACTGAAGTCTATAACTCTATACCTAAAGTAATTAAGGAATTGAAATCACTTCCAACTTTTAAAAGGCTATTAAAGCACCACCTGAATAATGTGTGAATTGTAAGTTTTTACCGTTTTTATAACTTAATTTTAGACTATTACCAACCGAAACTGTCGCTAATCTTAATTATTATGTTTTCCCTAATAGGAGTGAATAATTGTATTATTTTTGAGCGAAATAAATTTTCTTAAACCGTAAACCGTAATTGCTGATCTTTGCGTTATGCTCGTGAACGGGTGCTGCTTGTGGTGACAGGTCGTATTGCTGAACATGGTTTTGTTATTGTTATTAGTACTGTTTATTTATTTTACTTCGAAGGTCCTAATTTATCATTTGTGACTTCAAGTTACAGCTATATAAATATAATGCAGCATTGCATATGTAAGCGGGCACGCCCTTTATGCCTGGAGGCTTTTGTTTAGGTATTAAGTTCTGTTTTGGTTTTTATCATTTATTTCTGCTTGAGTATACTTTTCTATGTTTTTGTTGGATATTGACGTGTGTTATGTGACATATGGCAAATGATTTAATTTAATGTTTTCTGTTTCGTAATGTTAATGACTAAATATTGTATAGAATCCAGTTCTTCTAGCTGAAAGGACAGCTGTCCTGCTGGGGAGTTTGTTGCGCTACTTCTTCTTCCCAGCTAAAGCACTAGGAAGTGGTGAGGGCGGGAGTTGTAGGCATTCTTATGTAAAAATTTTCGTTCAACAAATGTTGATTGTCAGCCTAGTTTGAATAAATGACTTTTTATTTTTGATAACCGTTTAGAAAATTGGTTGTAGCAGTTAGGACTGTCCTCCCTTTATCTGACCTGTCCTTTCTGTCATCTGCGCTTGAGAGGGGTTAAAACATATTCTTTCAAGTAATTGATTTTAGTAGTAAAAGCAAAAGCATTGATAATTTGCAATTGCAATTGCACGAATTGTTGAAGAGCCAAATAAATACATTTAAAAACTTTTTTTTCCTATTACAGAAGCCTGGATACAAGCCATCAATTCTGAAGAGTTTCTAGAGTACATGAACGTGATGAACAAAGCAAATACCAACGAGTCTTGCAGACAATCAGACAAATTCAACGAGCATTATGTTGGCATGCCTGGTTCCTTCAGAGCCTTGAGCGTAGATTAATTTTATTGTAAGGAGGAAAGTGATTGCTTGCCTATTAGTGTTAAGGGTTTATGCTAGGCCGTGCCAGGTATTAGCCAAGAATTGACGAACCAAGATCCTCAAACGCGGAGCCTCGAATTAATATTTGGACCATCCACGTTCGAACATAGTACACTTCTCCCAAAAAAACTTGCGCTTCGGCAATCATCGTCTATCTTCAAAAATATAAACGCTCGTTGCCGAAACCATGGAAGTACTCACCTATTTAATTTTGTATGCAATCTAAAAACTTTTCAAAACTTTTGAGTGACAAGGTGCGACCAGAGCATGTCACGGAACATAGAGAAAACTTTATGCAAACGCGCAATGATAGGTGCACTACTACAAAAATTAGAAGTAAAAAAAAATTAAGTTTAGTCTCACTTAGTCACTCCCCTCAGTGGCAAGTTACTTTGCTGCGCGATGTTCGTGCTAATTCAGAACCACGAAGATTACCGATGCGCATATTTTTTTTGGTTTCATTGTACAAGGTAGTTTATTATTTCTGATTTTAATAAAAATGATGATCATGTAGTGTCCCTTACACTAGATGATCTTCATTTTTTTATTAATTTATTCCAGTTTTGAAAATGACTAATGCCATTTCTTAGGTTGCCAAATAGCTTCGTGTTCATACTTTGCTCTTACTAAAACTGGGTGTTTTTTTACCTATTTAGTTTAAAAAATCTTCAGTATGAAGTTTCCTACTTATTATAATTAATTGATGAAGGATAATATGGGTACAGGTAATAAAAGGCAAATGAAAAATATCAGAGTGACTAAAGAAGTGACATTCTATCGGTGATAACGATGATGGAAAATTCAGAATGCATGGAACTGATTTCAGCTCCCGAAAAGCTTCGTCAATCTGGTTGAAAGTCAGTGTAGAAATACCAAACACTTTGAAATCGTTTGCCACTTGTCTAGACACTCAAATTTGTGGTAGAATAATTCCTACTATTTGCATCTTGTAACAGGTCCCCATAGTAAACGTTTCACAGAAAAAATATGTAAATAAATGTATTATAAATGGAAGAGGACGCTACTCATAGCATTGTAATTAAGTGAAGTCAAATAAAAATAATTTTGAACAGTAAACCGTGTTTCATTGTCATTTGTTTAGTATTTATTGCTCGATAATACTCTTAAAGTACTTATGTTTAGTAGTGTATGTATTTGTTTTATGAGAAATATAATAAATATATCTACCGGTTACTCCAAAACTGTATATTTGGCAGTTTTTGAAAAACCTATTAGTAAGTAATGTTAGTTATGGTTTTTTTTTTATCCGTCCCTTTCTAACAATTCCGACCCAGCTTGTCCCTTGCTGCCCCCGCGACTCCCAAAGCTGAGGTCCGTACCCCACAGGGGGTGCCCTTAGCGTGTAGTCGTCTAGTTTATAAGTTTATTAAGCCCTGGCTGAAGGCCTTAATTTATTAAGGTAACCACAGGTAAGTCCGGTTAAGCAGCCGACTACCTCCTAGGTTGACCTGCGAAATGCCATTTAAAAAAAAGAAGTGTACTAAGAGATTTTTTTATATAAGTAATACATTTTATGAGTCTAGAGTGAACTCCGACACCGTTTGGCCGAACACCATGAAAGTTGGCACATAGGTAAGTATATGTATTTTTAATGTAGCGGGATTAACAAGATTTTTTCAACCTCAACGCGAGCGAAGCCGCGGGCAAAAGCAACCTTATTGGTAAAAATGTGATCTCGAGAAAAGATAATCAATAAGTTGAAATCTATCTATCTCGTCGCCGTAGGAGAGCCCTATCAAGGACGTCTTAAATCTGTCTGAATCTGTCTGTTGGTTATGTCGTGAATCAACAGCAGCTGTAATCACATAAGTTTCCATAATGATTTCCAAACTCACCAGCATCCAAACTTTCAAAAACTAGTAGAGAAATGTGCTTTGTATATTTCAGTTCATGACAACAAATTTTATTCCACACCTTTTTAATACCGATTAGAAATAATCTGATTTAGTTTGACAATCAAATTTTTATGTGAAAACCGACCAATTCAGAATAGCAAAATTGCCATTTTCACTAAATTTAATAACTTAATGACTTTAGTGCTGTCAGTTATAGTTATGTTGTGTAAGTATCACTTTAGTCAATTTCAGAATGGGAAACTTCTATTTGACGAAAATACTAAATTTTTATGAGTTTTTGCCCAGTTTAGAGAATTTTGTGACAAGAGAATCGGTACTACTGTCTCTTTGTTTGAGAGGACACATTACCAATCAGTGTTGCTTCTTTCAACACCATTCCTTTCATACCTCTATTATTGGTGACGGCTCAAATCATATGTATAAACACGGGGTGACGCGATAGAAACTTCATGTCTGACGTTTAAGATCGTTTCTATTTAGAATTTTAAATTGTCTTCTGGAAGTTGTTTTTGACGTGCCGCGCTCTGATTCTCGTTCATGTGACGTGGCCAATGACTTTATTTTTACGCAATCATCCCTCTGAAATAATTATTAACCTAAAAGCATTAACTTAATTAAGTTGATTTTTGATATTTATAGCTAACAACTAAGCTACGATATACATTATTGATAAGGTATTTTTCTTCATGCCAACTAGCCTATTGTTAAGTGAGTCAATAGTGACCATCATATTCCTGCCCTTATCCCATTTTACTTGGGGTCGGCGCAACACGTTTTCTTCTTCCATTCTCCCCTGTTAGACGTCAAGGCATCATCTACTCCCTTTTCACTCATATCATTTCTCACACAATCCATCCATCTTTTCTTTGGCCGTCCTCTTCCTCTCCCTCCATCAACATTCATACCCATCACTCTCTTAGTCACATGAGTGTCATCCCTCCTCATCACATGTCCATACCAAGACAGTCGATTCCCTTTCACTTTTTCTGTCACAGGCGCTACTTTCAAACTTCCTCTTATATACTCATTCCTTACTTTATCCATTCTTGTCACTCCACACATCCATCTCAACATCCTCATCTCCGCTACATGTAATCGTTTTTCATCCATCTTCTTCACAGCCCAGCATTCCGATCCATACAATACGACAGGTCTAATCACAGATTTGTATATTTTCCCCTTTAACTTGAGGGGCATCTGTGGGTCACAAGTTGTTCCAGTGACCTGTCGCCATTTCATCCATCCTGAGTTGATCCGGTGTGTTATGCCCCGGTCTACATCGCCATCTCCTCGGACAAGCGACCCGAGGTACCGGAAGTCGGAACAGATTGGTATGGGCGTTCCAGCAAGAGTAACAGGCACAGGACTGGAGAGACCGCCAAAATCGCAGAACAAGTACTCTGTTTTGGTTCTGCTAAGTTTCAGGCCAACATTCTCCAGTCTTTGCCACCACATCTCCAATCTGTTCTGGACCTCTAGACCGCTCTCGGCAATCAGCACAATGTCATCAGCAAACAGCATGCACCAGGGAGCCTCTTCCTGTATGTCCGACGTCAGAGCGTCCATTACCATCAGGAAGAGGTAAGGGCTGAGAGCCGACCCTTGGTGCAAGCCGACAGCCACATTGAAGCTGCCGGTAGTGCCCGCTGTAGACCGGACTTGGGTAGTGCATCGATTGTACATTGCACGGATCAACTTGACATACTTCCCTGGCACACTTTTCTCCTTTAGGGCCCACCACAGAACCTCACGGGGCACTCGGTCGTATGCCTTTTCGAGGTCAATGAACACCATGTGCAAGTTTTTGTGCGCACCTCTGTATTTCTCGCATAGCTGGCGGATAGCAAAGATGGCATCCGTCGTACCCCGGCCAGGCATAAAACCGAACTGGTTCTGTGAAATTTCGGTCTCTTCTCTCAGTCGCCTTTCAACAACTTTCTCCCAAACTTTCATGCTGTGTGACATTAGCTTTATTCCTCTATAATTATTGCACTCCAGCACATCACCTTTGTTTTTAAAAATGGGCACCAGCGAACTATTACTCCATTCGTCAGGTATGGCTTCTTCCAGCAATAGCTTATTGAAGAATAACGCTAACCACGTCCAACCGGCCATCCGCAATATTTTTCATACTTCAACAGGTATTCCGTCCGGTCCTAATGCTTTACCATTCTTCATTCCGCTTACAGCAATCCTCACATCATCCACACTGACTTCTCTTACTAATCCCTCATTTTCTGGTTTATTATCAAGCATACCACTCCAGTCATTCTCCTCATTCATCAGTCTTTCAAAGTAAACTTTCCACCTATTCTTAATTTTCTCATCTTCCGACAATATCATTCCAGCTTCGTCTTTTACGCATTTTACCTGAACCACATCCTTCGCCTTTCCCTCCCTAGCTCTAGCAAGCCGGTATAGATGTTTTTGGCCTGCCGAAGTTTCCAACATGTCATAAAGCTTTTCGTGAGCACTAGCTTTCGCTATAGCCACAGCTCTTTTGGCTTTTTTCTTGAGAGCATCATACTCACTCTTTCTTTCAGCTCTCAGACTAGAACGCTCATTTCCAATCAAGTGACCAAAATGTTAATTAATACTTGAATAATATCACAGTAAATAATAACAGATTTAGTAAGTTTGCTTCTTTTCATCTGGGCTGGCGAACCTTAATACAGGTTACATGGTTGGCTATGATACATGGTGACCCATGTAACATAGCTAGGACGCCAGATTAAATTCTGTTAATTGTTACTCTCTTTACAACTTATCCCTAAGCTGTATAATTATATTTATTGCAACAGACTGGACCACACTATATAAAAATAAATAAATGATAAAATAAATTATTATTAATTAGCAGTCCTAGAACCATGGGTCGACATGCAATTCATTTGTAAAACAATTTAATTGTCTGTACTTTTATTGCTCACTTATTATAATGATACCTATGTAATCGAATGAGTTATTTATGTCGTAAAAATTAATTTCATAAATAAAAGAATATAAAATAGCAATCAACACTGGCGAGCAATATAAAAAGCGTGTTAGAAAGCCACTAAAATTATCATGAAATATTTCCGAAACCACGCAAGACAGCTTCTTGAAGTGAAAAGCAAAATACAAAATTAAGAGCGCGTATAAAGCAAAATTACCAATCTTATATTTGATTTTACATGAAAAATTCCGGACAAAATCTTAAAATAAAAATGTATGAATAACTACATGATATTTCCGAGGGTTCACTTTGATCAAAAACATGAAATAATAACATTTCCTCGATATAAAAAAAACACGAAGTAACCTCTAATTCTCATATTTTTCCGTTTTGTACTCAATACGGTAATGCCTATTGCGACAAAAATCTGATAATTAATTATATTTATACACGAGTAAAGGCTGTGCTTAGGCATTTTATGTCATTCCTTTTAGTTTTGGATTTATTACGATATAACAGTTTTGGCGCATACTACGCACTATACTATACACTACTAAAATTTTACTGGCTTTAGGCGCGCTCTTAAATGTATTTAATAACGCTTTAAAAAAGAACACCAAATTATGGCCAAATAACAAAATAGGGACAGAATAGAAACAACAAAATAGGGCCACTTGGAGCAAAAACAATTAACTCTTTGAGTGGGTTAACGAAATTGAAACAATTTTTTAAATTATTCTATATTTCGTATTGCGTCCGCGTGCTCTGAATACGGCTTCTGCACGGTTTGGCATGCTGAGTACCTGATTCCTCAGCATATGCTGAGGAATATTCTTTCATTATTCAATAAGTGCATTTTTATTTATTTATTTATTGGTCTACCAACGATTGTTTACACCAGTTATGGGCATAAAAAACAAGCAAAAACAGATAAACAATAGTGTACAATCACTTACAGGTAAACTCAGCATGCAAAACGAAAGTTGTACGTACGATAGAGAAAAAAAATTAAAAGAAAACTACCCTAATTTATATCAACCACTAGTATCTTTTTCAGGGCTACCACTAGTAGGTTTTTCAGGGCATGAAGTGTGACTGAAGGAGGATTCTGGCTTCTCGCTGGTCACTTCATTTGATGGACTTCCACGCCTTGAAGATACTCGTTTACCACGTGAGCTATGTGGGGCCGGGCATTATCATGCATAAATAACGCAGTGTCGCCTCGTTTACGTACCTATCTCACAGCGGTTAGATTGTCATTTTCTATCGGCACTAGCGCTGTGCGACCATCTGATGCAATACCGGCCCACACGTGTACAGTCACGAGCACTAATATGTTTACACTTAGCAACTCCTAAATGTGATTTAATGTGTGTGTGTGTATTGATTGTAATTTTATGTTGTTACGAACATAATATTTTGGAACCTATACTGTTATGAAATAGGTCTTATTTCAAAGTTACAATCAATATTCCACGTGAAAATCGCTTCAAAATTTTGCTAAGTGTATACTTATTAGTGCTCGTGACTGTACAGAACCTCCCCCGCATGGGATTTTTTCTTTGATACATGCCTGTGAAAACGTTCTTCTTGCCATATGTATACTAGACAGCTCCAGTCATGAAGATACAACACGAATTTCGATTCATCGAAGAACATCATCCTGCCCTATTCGTCTTAGGTCTGCAAAAGTTGTTCCTGGATCGCAACTCCCGTTTGATGTCGATTTCTTAACATCTTTTTCAAGATTTTTTTACTTCATGTTTGTTTGGTTTAGGAAATATTTAGATTTCTTTAAGCACTTTGCAAGTTGCTTTTTTATATTGCCCGACTGTGTAAATAGATTGATGAAGTTACAGTAATATACATAATCAGTCTATAACGTTCCCACTGCTGGGACACAGGCCTCCTCTCGGCAAGAGGGAGTGCAAAAAAATCCACCATGCGTCTTCTCCATACGAAACTACCTTTTGGAAGGGGCGACTAGAATCAATTCTATTTAAATGTAAATGTTGACGTTCAAAAGTGCCTTTTATGTGCCTATTTGAAATAAATGCTTTGACTTTGACTTTGACCAGTGAGGGTTAGTGGATGTCACGTGTCTGCGAATTTTTGGTTCTTGGACATGCCGGTTTTGACTTGATGTATGCAGGCGAAAAAGTCAACCGCCAAACTAAACAAACATATTTTTTATTCATATATTGTATTTTATTCATTTGTAATCCTTTCATCGGCCATTTAACATAAGTAATGAATGCTAGTAAAGACTTCGATCCTTTTGACCTCTGACCGACCTTCCACGTCTAATTTAACTTAAATAATAGTGTCTACATATAATAATAGGAAATAAAGCTGCTTAGAATACATGATTGACATCAGAGGTTACCAAAAAATAGAAGACAATAAGATCATTTAAGCCTCCCCTGAGCAACGTCCGCCGCCCCTCCATATAACAGGACCCGAGGCCGTGGCACGTAGTGTTCCCTACTTGATTTCGCGGGAGGAGTCTTACCCCTCACTCCCCCCGAGGACGCGGGCTGGCACTAGCCGGGGATCGTGGAAGGCGCACAAGTTCCCATGATCCCCGGTGCGTGTGGGAAGGGAACACCGGGCTAGTATTTAGTCAGTAAGAGTCTGACAGACCCCTCCTCCCGCCCCGGGGCGGAGGACATCCCTGAGGATTTTCCAAGCCGGAATGAAAAAAAAAGACCTCCCCTAACTAAGCAAGGCCAAATCAAACAGTCCTGTGCCTCTAGCATCCAGTAGATTCCCGCTTGGTGCATCAAAGAAGCCTCGAAGAAAGACAATTTTCATTAATGATGTGTGTCCGTCCGATGACCTTGTGAACGCTGCAGGAATCTCCTGGACGCGAGAAGCACAGGACCGCGGGGTAGTTGAGTAACACACTATCAGGTTTTCATTTTGACAGTTCATCAACATTCATTGCGGTATTAAGAGCGCGCCTAAAGCCAGTAAAATTTTAGTAGTATGTATAGTATAGTGCGTAGTATGCGCCAAAACTGTTATATCGTAATAAATCCAAAACTAAAAGGAATTACATAAAATGCCTAAGCACAGCCTTTACTCTTGTATAAATATAATTAATTATCAGATTTTTGTCGCAATAAGCATTACCGTATTGAGTACAAAACGGAAAAATATGAGAATTAGAGGTTACTTCGTGATTTTTTTATATCGAGGAAATGTTATTATTTCATGTTTTTGATCAAAGTGAACCCTCGGAAATATCATGTAGTTATTCATACATTTTTATTTTAAGATTTTGTCCGGAATTTTTCATGTAAAATCAAATATAAGATTGGTATATTTCAAGTCAAATTTTTAGAGCATTTAAAGCAATGGATTAGCAATATCCTTCAAAATTAATATAATATAATAATATAATATGACATCCACACAAGGTCTTCAGGTTTCGAACTAGGTAGAGCCTGTACTACGGTAGCCTGATGACTGATATACATACTTATATACATATACACACCCAGACACAGGTCAATTATACAGATTGGGATGATTAGTCTGTAAAAGATTAGATGTGACGACTCTTGGGGAAGTCCTTTGTCCAGAAGTGGGCGTTTTCCAGCTGAATGATGTGCGTCCATCCAACGAACTCTTTTTTATTTAAAAATTCTCATAATAATATGTTTTTGTAATAGTTTTTTTTAAATAACAGAGATAAACATTTTAAAAAGACAATAGAATTAAATCTAAGAAAACGGAAGGTCGCTATTCATTATGGAGGGCAAAGGCTGAGTATAATTCATTAGACTCATTATAATTACTATATTATTAAGTTTTGCCAATGTCAATGCCATTTATCGTAGAAGTCAACAGTGAAATTATAATTATTCTTGTACTAGCTTAAACAAGGGGTTTCGTCTACCTGAAATAAAATTAGAGGTACCTACCTAACACTCCCTGTGAATTTCAGTTTAATTTCATTTAAATGAGCATTTCATTTAGTTTGACTTTGTGACAGTTTGTTAATTTCAGACCGAATTTCGGTCATAGCGGCCAACTTCAGCGCAGACTAGACATCGACGCAGGAGCGCTGGGGCTCTGTCTTGCATAGGGTCGCAGCATAATGCTGAGTGATAGCCGTTTTGCGTAGACGTGACGCATATTTCCCCAAACATTTTCTTTTGTTTTGTGTTTGTGTTATTTTTTGCGTCATGTTTACCGCAAATAAACGCGTTTTCTTTCTTTATTTCTTTAGATATTATAGTATACAAGTGTGTGTGCAGACACAAGTGCACTTTCTCTTCCCTCACTCTCATAGTCAGATGGGACGGCAATCCGACACGACCGGAGAGAGATCAGACACAGGACCAACTGCTTAACTTGCTTTCCAAGTCACGGGGTATTATCATTAACACTTTCAGGTCATTGGGGTAATTTTGTTACACACCAACAATTGCAATGTATTTCATTTTGACAATTCGACAACATTCACTGCGCTATATACGTTGTCGAGCAGACTAGTTTTTCGAACATATGAAGCAATGGATCGTGTAGTAAAATTGGGGTGCACAATCTCTTCACTAGATTGCATACTCCCAATCCGGTGGCCCGACAACAGCAACAGCATGGTGTAACCGCTAATGACCCGCGGGAAGCTCTCGTTCCCAAATGCAAACTACCGTCAATGCCCCCTGGGTACCCTGGGTGCCCGGCCTGTTTAGCTTTAATTAAAACAATTGAATACTTAGAAAAACCCATTGTTTACACTAGAGCGGCGATGACGTAATTTCGCGCGTGCATCAACTGTAAAAAACCGCCGCGCCACGGGATCCTAGAGCAGGTAACAGCACCAGTCATTTTATTTGTGAGCTGTGCATTATCTCGGCTGCGGGACGCTTCAGACTTCAAGCAACAGGTGCTTGAGTGCGAGAAGACTTTCATGAAACACTTCCAGGTGCGTAGTACTCGCCAACGGTGTGCATGAATGACCGATGTATGAACATAAACGAAGCAAACGGAGTATGCAAGGATCGTAACAAATGGCGTTCTGTTGTTTCTGCCTGCCCCATGGGAAGAAGAACTGAGAAGCTGGCCTGCTATCATGAACATGCAGTGAACAAGCTTGGCGATCAATTCTCACTCTATCTCTGTAGGCCAACACGCTTTTTCAAGTCACACAGAAAAGCATTGATCATCCCACTTTGTAGTGAGACAGAGGCCGATTTAAGTTTTACGAATATTTACAACTGTATGACTATATTAGCGACTTCAGCCTGGCGTGGAAGTCAACTATCATAAAACATATCGTATAGCATTCAGCAATAAATATCTTTAAATCAGTAAAACTGTACCGGTATCTACATCGCCACATGCGAGCTGCGCGTCATACTGACGTCACGCAAATCCTGCATCGCGCAAGCAAAGTTTAGCGCGCGACTAGCATATACACAACATCCCGAGATCAATCGTAGGGCAGTAGCACACCAGACACGATACCCGGATATATCTGGTCGGAGGATCCTCTCTTTTCTATGGAGGTATGAGTGAACTTTACACCCTGTTCCCCGTGCCTCTATAAAACAATGTTTTTAATCAAATCAGTTTTTCCAGAGATTACCTCGTACAGACAAACACACAATTTTATCTCTTTATAAATTTTAGTTTAGATTTAGATTACTTAATCAGCCTATATGGTTGAGGTATGGAGAGGTATGGTGAGGAGGAGATATTGCAAACATTTTAAGCTATGTATGTAAAACAAGGATTAATGGATTCAGGTTACTTAAATTTATCACTTATTACAAAAAAATTACTTATATTCAACCTCCATTTATGCTCACAATAAAAACAGCTATATATCCTCATTTTCTCCTCCAAAAATGTTTAACAAACCTATTTAGACGACTCTTAACTTCCAAACGAGTATCTTAACAAGTAAAATAAAACTGTTTTTTCTCAGAATTACTCAAAACAGTCACAGTTTGTGAGACACCTTAATACAAGTTCAAATGAAGAGGTCCTATAACGAGTTGTCGAACAGGCGTTGCGTAGTTAATCAAAAAAGTAATTTCAGTTTGGATATGAGTTAACTTTTACCCTATTTTTGTTTTCCTCTACCGATCGTTATTTCTCCTGACTAAGGTTTATTTTGTTTATATGTATTTATCTATTTATCTTTAAATTAGTATTTATTCTTCTATTTTATAGTAATTTCCGAGCTATCTATCCCGTATGTTGCACCTGCCACGGTTTATCTCTGCAATCTGCATCACCCTAAGGTTGACTGGTAGAAAATGTCTCAGGCATCAGGCATTAAGTGAGCCTTTGTACAGTACCTGAGGGGTCCAAACGCCTCCTGCCGGAGGCTTTACGCGGGGGTCGTGCGGTCCATGGCTACATATGGGGCCGCGGTGTGGGCGCGTTCACTGCGGCGGAGAGCCGCCCACTATCTGAACGCGCCCCAAAAGGTGGTAGGTAGCCGTAAGGCTGATCCGGGGCTACCGCACGATCTCGGGCGAGGCCGCAAGCCTACTTGCCGGACTGCCGCCGTGGGATCTGGAGGCAATAGTCCTCGCGCGCCTGTATGAGTGGCGCGCGGAGGCACTACGCCGGGGGAAAACCCCGCTTCCGCGGCAAATCGCGGCGGAGCGGACGGACCTCCGGCGCGATCTCATGGCGGCATGGAAAGAGCGACTGTCGCAACCCAGCGCAGGGCACGCCACGATCGCGGCGGTAAGACCCCTCTTTGAGGAGTGGCTAGAGAGGCGTCACGGCGTCCTCACCTACCGCCTGACGCAGGTCCTCACCGGACAAGGATGTTTCGGGAGGTTCCTGCACATCATCAGGCGGGAGGAAACTCCCGGGTGTCACCACTGCGATGATCGCCCCGAGGACACGGTGGAGCATACTTTGGGGGCCTGCCCTGCATGGGCGGAGCACCGCTGTGTCCTCGTAGAGGCGATCGGCAGCGGCGGCGACCTCTCACGCCCGGCCCTGGTTCAAGCCATGGTCCGGGGCGAGCGGGAGTGGGAGGCAGTCGCCTCCTTCTGCGAAGCAGTCATGCTAGTGAAGGAGGTGGCGGGACGGGAGAGGGAGAGTGTCTCCCGTCCAAGCCGCCGCGGTGGACGCTCCGGGCGTCGGGAGCTGCGTGACGACTCCCGGCCACCGTAGGCGCGGGCCTGCGGGCGGTGAGTAATGGGTAGCTCACCGTCCGATCAGGACCAGGCCCGTGCTGGACGGCGCGTACGTGTTCCACGCGCGCCTCAAAGAGATGTCAGCATCGAAGAGGGGGCCCACTAGGGCCCAAGCCTGCCGGGAAAGCGGGATCATCCGAAAGGGGTACCGCTGACCCGGACCATAAAGGGCCAAGGAAGGAACACGGGAGGGTTTTAGTCAGTAAGAGTCTGACACTCCCTTCCGCTCCACCCAGAGCGGGAGGGGTCATTTGATGATTTCCCATCCTTAAAAAAAAAAAAGCCTTTGTACAGTATTTTTTGACTTGTGCTTATAGTTTTAATAAACAATAAATTAATTAATATTTTAATGATCGCTGAAAATACGGTGGACATCATTTTTTTACTTGTTTTTGGTATGTTTTTAGGTTGAAAAATATGCTGTTGCAGAGGGCTCACGATTTGGAAAGTCTTTAGCTGCAATATGACGTGGTTCGGTGTCTAGACAGAACAGATAGTAATGTTAGACAACCGACTAAAACCCCCGGTGTTTCTCTCGCTACCACGAATTGGGAGTACGGGATTCGCTGACGCATGAAAATCGACCCTAACTGGACCCTGTGCATCCTAGGAACTGGGAAGTCAGTCACGCAACCATCTTGCTGATTGGCAAATATTTTTATCACCACTTAAAAAGAAAGAAAAAAAATGTTATTGTTACAGAAACACGTGCACATTAAAAAGACAAGTTAGCTCGAATACTTACTAAAACAAAATAAATATACTATATGGATGAATGGATGTAGGGGAGGCCCTACATCCCCTTAATGGATTGCCGACCAAAAACCCTGTATGACCCATACATGATCTCAGTCAGTCAGATACACATATTTCCAATGGTCTCCCAAAAATGACGTAAAAACCTTCAAAGTCCAGTTTTATTCCTCCTCCAGCTCTAAATCTGCATTTTGATCAACAGTAAATAGTAATTGTTTTCCAAAACACCAGTACACGTTACATCAGTGAGTAAAGATGGGTTAAAGTAAAGAATGAGAACCAGACTTTTTATGAGGGACACCAGCGGGGCGAGCACGGCCGCTGTGATAGGCTTGAGTCACACAATTTATCACGGTTTTTGCTCCCAAACTGTGATAAAAATGTGTGACTCAAGCCTATCGCAGAAGGCCGTGCTCGCCCCGATGTAAGTATTCTTTTCACGAACTTGGTTCCTTTTTGTTTGTTTGTTGTTTAAAGTACATAATTATGACTAACATGATGTTTGTAAAATAATAATTACAAGCGATGACGTCAAATAATTCGTAAACGTCCCTTTGTTGGTTCGCTCATTTACGTGTTAGAAAATAAATGAACAAATACCAAAAATTCTGTACTCGTAAAACAATGTGAAATAAAGGATACAGTTAACAAAACTGGTTTAATAACTAGTAGTTTTTTATTACATTTCAATTCCTCTTTTTCTTTTCTTTCAGTAAAAAAAAATCTCTCATCATTTCAGTTTTTTTTTGCGATATATTTTTGGGGTTTCTTACCCAACAGGCAGAAAACGGGAGCCTGTTATTAAGCCTACTGTAGGCAGACAGACAGTGCAGACACTACAGACTGTCTGTTTGTCTGCCTGTAACAGGGTTGTATCATAGTAAGAATAATAAGTACTTAGCATAAGCATAATCAGCCTGTAATGTTCCCACTGCTAGGACACAGGCCTCCTCTCGGTGAGAGGGAGTGGGCCGTAAACTATCACGCAGTATATCCCAGTGCAGATTAGTAGATGTCACATGTCTTCGAATTTTTTGGTTCTAGGACCTTCAACTTTCAAAAGATCCTTGTAGTAGTGTACAGTACATAACAGTCCGTTCATACTGTTATTTTACCTCAGACAGGAGCAACCTTATTGTAACGAGAATAAAATATCACAATGATTTTGATAAACTTGCCAGTGGCATCAAACCAACAGCAACCTTAATAGAATGGGAATAAAGAACACTGTGATTTTGACAGACTGGTCAGTGGCAGCAAACCAACAGCAACCTTAATAGAATGGGAATAAAGAACACTGTGATTTTGATAAACTTGCCAGTGGCAGCAAACCAACAGCAACCTTAATAGAATGGGAATAAAGAACACTGTGAGCTTGACAGACTTGTCAGTGGCAGCAAACCAACAGCAACCTTAATAGAATGGGAATAAAGAACACTGTGAGCTTGACAGACTTGTCAGTGGCAGCAAACCAACAGCAACCTTAATAGAATGGGAATAAAGAACACTGTGATTTTGACAGACTGGTCAGTGGCAGCAAACCAACAGCAACCTTAATAGAATGGGAATAAAGAACACTGTGATTTTGACAGACTGGTCAGTGGCAGCAAACCAACAGCAACCTTAATAGAATGGGAATAAAGAACACTGTGATTTTGACAGACTGGTCAGTGGCAGCAAACCAACAGCAACCTTATTAGAATGGGAATAAAGAACAGTGTGATTTTGACAGATTTGTCAGTGGCAGCAAACCAACAGCCACCTTAATAAAATGGGAAAAAAGAACACTGTGATTTTGACAGACTTGTCAGTGGCAGCAAACCAACAGCAACCTTAATAGAATGGGAATAAAGAATACTGTGATTTTGACACACTTGTCAGTGGCAGCAAACCAACAGCAACCTTAATAGAATGGGAATAAAGAACACTGTGATTTTGACAGACTTGTCAGTGGCAGCAAACCAACAGCAACCTTAATAGAATGGGAATAAAGAACACTGTGAGCTTGACAGACTTGTCAGTTGCAGCAAACCAACAGCAACCTTAATAGAATGGGAATAAAGAACACTGTGAGCTTGACAGACTTGTCAGTGGCAGCAAACCAACGGCAACCTTAATAGAATGGGAATAAAGAACACTGTGATTTTGATAAACTTGCCAGTGGCAGCAAACCAACAGCAACCTTAATAGAATGGGAATAAAGAACACTGTGAGCTTGACAGACTTGTCAGTGGCAGCAAACCAACAGCAACCTTAATAGAATGGGAATAAAGAACACTGTGAGCTTGACAGACTTGTCAGTGGCAGCAAACCAACAGCAACCTTAATAGAATGGGAATAAAGAACACTGTGATTTTGACAGACTGGTCAGTGGCAGCAAACCAACAGCAACCTTAATAGAATGGGAATAAAGAACACTGTGATTTTGACAGACTGGTCAGTGGCAGCAAACCAACAGCAACCTTAATAGAATGGGAATAAAGAACACTGTGATTTTGACAGACTGGTCAGTGGCAGCAAACCAACAGCAACCTTATTAGAATGGGAATAAAGAACAGTGTGATTTTGACAGACTTGTCAGTGGCAGCAAACCAACAGCCACCTTAATAAAATGGGAAAAAAGAACACTGTGATTTTGACAGACTTGTCAGTGGCAGCAAACCAACAGCAACCTTAATAGAATGGGAATAAAGAATACTGTGATTTTGACACACTTGTCAGTGGCAGCAAACCAACAGCAACCTTAATAGAATGGGAATAAAGAACACTGTGAGCTTGACAGACTTGTCAGTGGCAGCAAACCAACAGCAACCTTAATAGAATGGGAATAAAGAACACTGTGATTTTGACAGACTGGTCAGTGGCAGCAAACCAACAGCAACCTTAATAGAATGGGAATAAAGAACACTGTGAGCTTGACAGACTTGTCAGTGGCAGCAAACCAACAGCAACCTTAATAGAATGGGAATAAAGAACACTGTGAGCTTGACAGACTTGTCAGTGGCAGCAAACCAACAGCAACCTTAATAGAATGGGAATAAAGAACACTGTGATTTTGATAAACTTGCCAGTGGCAGCAAACCAACAGCAACCTTAATAGAATGGGAATAAAGAACACTGTGAGGTTGACAGACTTGTCAGTGGCAGCAAACCAACAGCAACCTTAATAGAATGGGAATAAAGAACACTGTGAGCTTGACAGACTTGTCAGTGGCAGCAAACCAACAGCAACCTTAATAGAATGGGAATAAAGAACACTGTGATTTTGACAGACTGGTCAGTGGCAGCAAACCAACAGCAACCTTATTAGAATGGGAATAAAGAACACTGTGATTTTGACAGACTGGTCAGTGGCAGCAAACCAACAGCAACCTTAATAGAATGGGAATAAAGAACACTGTGATTTTGACAGACTGGTCAGTGGCAGCAAACCAACAGCAACCTTATTAGAATGGGAATAAAGAACACTGTGATTTTGACAGACTTGTCAGTGGCAGCAAACCAACAGCAACCTTAATAGAATGGGAATAAAGAATACTGTGATTTTGACACACTTGTCAGTGGCAGCAAACCAACAGCAACCTTAATAGAATGGGAATAAAGAACACTCTGATTTTGACAATGATGCAAAATCATATATTATGTAAAATAACTGTAAACGGACTGTATACTGATCGTGATAAAAATTGCAAAACGTATATTTTACTTAGTACCTACGTAAATAATAAAAAAAAATATAATTTTATTTCATCATAATTATATCAAATTTAATTAAAAAAATAACACGTACAAGCATCGCGTCGTTGATATACATATAATGTTTTTAATATGTTAAGTACCTTACACACGATGGATGGATTGTGTGAGAGAAGATAATGAAAGAACAACGAGTGAATGATATAGTAACGACTGACAGGGGAGAATTTATGGACCACAAGTAACATGTGACAGGGGCAGGAAGAAGAAGTACCTTACACACTTATTAAATTGATCGATTAATTCGGATCGATGCACTTGAATCAACGAGAAGGCAGCAAAATACAAATGTTTTAAAGACGCTGCCCCTACATATGATTTCTATCGATGTCATCGGATCTTGCCCACTATGGCTATAGGTACCTATATTATATCTATGGTAAACGTTTTTAAGAAGGAAAGTAGGTTGATGTCTGTTCTGTTACTAAAGCTTTGGAATCTGTTTTTTTTTTAGTTTTGGACTGCCACGAATTCTCTGTGACAACGCTACCGTTTACCGCAGTAAGCAGTTAGTTACCTACTTAATAAAGTTACAGGTTATTCATGAAAAATAATTCCTGATTTTTATTTTACTTTGCTGCTACTTATTTGTTTCAAAAGTAAACAATTTAGGTCATAGTCAAAGGCAACGCACGATTTCTCAAAAATATTTCAGTGTCCGTTTTTCTTCATGATAATGAGGTACTTAAGTGGGCTCTTAAATTTTGTGTTTTGATAAACCACCTTATCTAAATACAATAAACATTTTGATAGAAAAGCAAAACTATCGATCACATCTGATCGACGAATCTCACAAGTCTACAGGCGTCTTTATACAAGAAATAACATTTTAATAAAACCCACTAATAATATTTATCTCCGTCAGTTCATCGCTGCTTCCCACCCAAGTGTACCGACCTAAGTAAAATGGTGTCAGTGTTAAAAGATAGGATTCTGGAATTCCACCCAGACACCCTGGATTATGTTAGGAAAGACGTTAATTTGGAGAAGGAAGGTAGAATGGATGAAGCCGTGGATATTTTGGACGATTGGGTGAAAAAGCAGCAGCATTTTATCAAGAAAGATTTTTGTAAGTATTTTTTGTTTTTTTTATTTCGTTGCTTGGTGTTCTTCGATCAATCAATCAATCAAAAGTCATTTATTCAAACTAGACTGAGAATCACCACTTTTTGAACGTAAAAATTACTTATTTTAATTTTTTTATTTATCCATTTATGTAAGTACACACATATATAAACAGACAAGAAGAAAATAACATAAAAATTGGTACAAAGGTGATGCTTATTTCTAATGAAATCTCTTCCAGCATAACTGCGACAGGATAGTAGATTTAGAGATGTAGACAGCGTGTGTAAGAGTAAAAGAGAAAATGAAATACATAAAATTAAAAACAATTCACTTAATAAAATAAAACAAATAATATGAGAATATACATACAACAAAAATACATACATACTTCTAATTTACATAACACTAGAAAATTTATATATACGCAACTATGACGAAGTGGAAAGATACATTACATATTAAGACATTCCCCCAAAACTCCCACCCTTCACCACTTCCTAGTGTTTTACCTGTGAAGAAGAAGTGGCGCAACAAACTCCCCAGCAGCACAGCTATCTATTCAGTTAGAAGAACCTCAAAAAGTTAAGGGTCTTAGTAAAGAGTTCTTTAAGTGAAAATATATTTGATTCTGAAACTGGCCAGTGTTTTTTCGATGTTGACGAGTTCAGATAGTGTGTTACGCAATAAGGCGCTCTGGTCGGTAGCTGCCGTGCTCTTAGTAGCTCTAGCTACCAAAATTACCTCTGGTAACTGTAACTACCAAGAGGACTGCTCTTCAATTTTTCTATTGCGGTAAAGTTCAGTAGATTAAAGTTTGGTATAATAATAGTTAGATCATGTGACAACATTATGAACGTGAATTTGAAGCTGTGTTTAGTTTTATGATATTTTACATTGCTGTGAAGTGACTGGTGATGTTTGGAATTACGACGCCGCGCGCTCATTCAACATTTACTTTAAGCTATTGTTAAAAGAAAATATGATCATATCAAATCTAATATGGCAATATAAAGAAATATATTCATCTTTCTGACTGACCGACCCCTTGACAATTCAAAACTGCCTTTATTTGGTCTAATTGAAATAAATGCTTTGAGTTTTGAATTTTGAATATTCTTTCTAACAAAAAACAATATCTACGTTTTCGTGTCAGCCTGCTTATTTTGCCTTGTGTATTTGTGTTCTTATATTTTTTATAATTATATGTCAATTAGATTCCCAGAAACTAATTTAAACATACACACTTCTTTATATATTTAGCTTTACAAAACAGTCGCCAGTCAATAATGTCTTGAAACAGTCGTAAATCGAGTTTTATTATACGTGTGCGCGCCGGGCGCCCGATGACGTGCATTTACCCACGTTTTTTGTAGTGACGTAAGGCACTTGAGTAGCCTGCCTGATTTTTTTATACTGTGGTTGTAGGTATTTCTTATGACGACCTAGAAAACTAAGTATGTGCATAAATATCCAGTATTTTAAGACTCAAAACCCGACAAGTCTCTTTAAATAAACACTTATCTTATACTTTATATAATGCAGAAGAGTTTGTTTGTTTGTTTGAACGCGCTAATCTCTGGAACTACCAGACGGGTTTAAAAAAAAACTATTTGCATTTGATAGCCTTCCTTGAAGAAGGCTATAATATGTTACTTAACATCATGCTAGGACCCTAAGGCACCGAGCAAAAAAGGAAAAAGTAAGAAAGAACACTACGCAAAAACGAAGTACTAACAGCGAGAGCAGGCGATGAGATGCGACGGGGTAGGTCGGAAGCAGAAATTTTACGTGGACTACGTCACGGGGAGCAGAAGCTACTTAATAATCAGCTTTGAGATAATAGTATGAATTTGCGTCATGATCATGATCAACCACACGTCAGTAGTGTTTTTGATCTACGAAAACCACCCTTACTGCTACGAAATAAAAGCGTTATTAATAAGTTTTTATTTTTTTTTATTCTTTATTATTAAAAGGGGTTTTTTATCCACACGGATATGCCAACCCCATCGTACCTTATTAAACTATTAACTTAAATAGAATAACTACATACCAAGCCATTACCATTCTATTATTAAGTACCTAAAAGAAATAAAATCATTGATTAGACTTCTTCACCAGACCACACAACCTCTTTGCAATCGCCGATCCTGGTTTCGCTAAAATGTTCTGAACTAACCCAACGTCCAAAATGTTTAATTCAAAGTCTATAATCAATGATTCCCTTTCATTCTTGCTCTTAACACATTCCATCAACAAATGTTGCACATCTTCAATTTGGTTGCATATTTCACAATTAGGTGATGCGACCTTCCGCATTAGGTAAGCAAACTTTGCTGATGGATAGTGCCCAGAGCGCAGCCTTAGTACTAATTTAACATAACTCCTGTTTAAATTAATACTCTCAAACCAGGTCACGCGAGGAAGCTCGTTCTGGATTAAGTCTGGATAAGTTAAACTGTTGCCTTAGCCATGCGACTGCCTACACCTAATAAAAAAATGTTGAGACGAATTTTGTTTCCAGAATAGATATACATATTTATATGAATATCTAAAGAAGTGTATTGAAGATTTATCTATGTTTTGAGAAGCAGACAAAACAAAACACAGGTTATCTCAATAATATTACGATAAGATAGAATAATACAAAACAAATGAGTTCTGTGATCCCCATTTTACATGCTTTTCCATACTGTTAACTTAAATGCTAATTTATTTATGAAGTAAATGGGCCAGCGGTCACGGCCCTGTCATACGAGTATAGGACGACCAACGAGAAGCGATACGAAAGTTCATTCACACTAAAAAACGACCGTGGAGTTGACAATTTATATCCATGTCTGGCCATCTTGTGTATTTGACATACTGTCTCGAAATATCGGTAATAATACTAATAATTTCTCAAGGTTATTTCAGGATCGCCAACATTCGGGCGCCTTTTAATTAATTCCCTTTCATTCGAAATGCGCTCGTGATGATACCTATCTGTCGATTGTTATTTAATTATCGATTCCATTAAACAGTAATGTACATTATAAAAAAAAAAAAACACAAATTTATTAATTGTATGCTTTTGATCAATGACAGCAATTCTACTATTTTTTTCAGATATTTTTAAAATACTTATCGGCTAATTTAAAAAAAAGTTACGAACCCCTGCATTTTCTAATGACGTTGCATTGTTTACATTTGGTATCGCTTCCGGCCGTACTTTAGTAGTAGATCTATGGTTCGAACCCACGCAGGCATGCACTTTAGTTTGTCCAATTTCTACCATTACCACTAATACCGTAACGGTGAAGAAAAACATCGCAAGAAACGGCTTTCTAAACGGCATGTCGGCGCATGCCCAAGAGCCAAAAACTCGAAGACATGTGACATTCACCAACCCAAACTGAGCCAGCGTGGAGGATTACAACCCGCTCCCCATCACAGAGAGGAGACCTGTGTCCTAGCAGTGGAAACATCTCATCATTATGGGCTGATTAAACTATACGTTAAGTATCCAGAAAATTTTAAAGATATATTTAACTTTTTTCAGCTCGAGACTACCTTGAAAGAACCTTAATCAACGCTAAACGGATGGTTGAACGAGCCAAACAAAGGATAGATAAGCTGTGTACCTTCAAGACTTTGATGCCCGACTTATATCCTGGTCCAGTGTCAAGGAAACAGTTTGAAACCTTAGATAATTTTATGTAAGTTGATTACATCATCAGCCTACAGCAGTCCACTGCTGAACATATGACTCTCCTATTGCACGCTATTCAACTCGATTTTCGGCAGCTCTCATCTACCTGCCATCCTTTGAACATCATCGCTTCACCTAGCCTGGGGCCGTACTATGACGTGTTAATTCCATCATTGTTCCAGCGTGAAAGAGAGACGGAGCTATACATGACCGATAGCACTATCTCTTATTCGCAACGGAATCATGATGGTGTTAACACGTCATAGTACGGCCCCTGAAGGCATCCTACCTCATGTTTGCCGATATATGTATACAGGGTTAGATCAAAGACCGGCCAAATAATAAAAATAAAAAAGCATAAATTATATTATATTCTTTTTACTACAATTACTACGATGTTTTGTTATAACTATAAGTGACAGGTAGGAATTCACCACGATTAAAATATTACTTCAACTTCACATTTAAAACTTAAAGTGCCAGTGACAGTTTAAGACTTAAAGTGACAGTTCAAATCAAAAACCAGATATTGGAATGCGGATTTAGAAAGGGTTGGCGTGGGAAGTCTGTAGGGATGCGTAGACGACCCGTGTGCTGGCGGCAACGTGGCGGGCGGGGACTCAAACTCAAACTCAAAGCATTTATTTCAATTAAACCATTTACAGGCACTTTTGAATTGTCAAGTGGTCGGTCAGTCAGAAATATGAAGCTAGTTGCCCATTCCAAAGCGTAGTAGGTACCTATGGAGAAGAAAGGGCAAGAAACTCCATGGACACTCTTTTAAATTATATTGTTACATAAATATAGTTACATCATTAATGTTGAATATAGGTATATTATGTGTGAGAACGATGTAAATAAGACGTACACGTTGAGTGTCGAGTGTACAGCAAATATGAATTTAAACAAAACAATCCATAATAAAATAATTAAAATAAGCCGTGGTGGCTAAGAGATGACCAGTCCCAACGAACATGACGCGTGGACCAATACAATAATGCGGATTCTAGTTTGTGTGTGTGCGTTGTTGAAGTATGTTACAAGTACTTATAAGCGCGTGCTGTCTAAGTTGTTGAACTGAATTCACACTTTCTACTTTTATAAGCGGACAGGACTAAAAATGTTTTAAAAATATTAAATAAAATGAAAATATTATCGATTCTGAATCATGTCTGAAAATTTGGCAGGTCTTTGAAAACTCACCCGGTATAAATTACATCTTCCTAGCAAATTATTTAACTATAAATCTTCTTCTTACCAAGTCTTTAGTCTTTTTCTTCGTTTCTAAATTCTTTAAGCCCAGTAGGCCTCATTGGTCACGGCTTCAGTGGCATTATTAAGGTAATTAAAGGTGCAAGAGAAGGGGCACTTAGGACATTCCAGCAAGTGGGACATGGTGTGATCTGAAGCACCGCACTCACACTGGGTGTCGGATTGGTCATACCCCACTTCAATAAATTGTGTCTTCGATAACATGTGACTTGTAGTTCTTACATATTGCACGACTGCCGTATTTGACAAAAAAATATTTATTAACTGCTTCGTTGGTCTAGCGGCCGCACACACTAGTACCGAGAACGAGATCCTGGGTTTAATTTCCAGGTGTAAATTCCTGGACAAAGTTTTATTTGGTTTTTCTATCAAGAATTTCTCAGTAGGAGTCCGGATTCTGGATGTGTTCCCGCTTAATGGCAATAGGCCCCACGTGGTAGGTCTGCCATTTTTTACGAATGTTTAGTGGGTAATTACTCATCTTCATTTTCAGACGGTACGGTCTTCTACCCAAAATGACGAAGGAACACTACAGGGTGACTTTCTTTAACGTGAAATCAGACGAATATCAATCTTCGGACATTCATAATTTCTACAGATATAATACTGTGGTAAGTTACAATTCAATAAATAGCGGGTGTAAAAAGCCACTTAACGAAGTCGAAAGGTACTTGTTCTTCCTGTCATTGTATTTTTTTAATTATCCTTACCTGGGAACCTTAAATGTTGTAACTTAACTTTAAATACCTCTACTATCCCTGCCCTTAAGCACAATGTTTTGCGTGCGTTACATGCATTGCATTGCATGCTACAGTCGTTTCGCAGCATTCTTTTTTTGAACAACGATACTTAATTTGATGTAGGTACAAAAAGCTTAGATGATGACGGCTTTGTGATGCGTTTTTAACCATTCTATTCCTATTCTATGTAAATAAAAATGAACTGTTGTTCGTTGGTAAATGCATCACTTGAGAACGGTTGGACCAACAAGGCTGTTTTTTTTTGTTTTAAAATGTAGGTTTTTTATCGAAAGAAACATTTAAAAAGCTTCCCAAATTTTCACATTCGTGAAATCTGAACGTCCTTTTTTCTACGAGATTTTTCTAAGGATTATGGTTTGGACAGGACAATGTCAAATATTATAAAATAAAAATAAGAGTCCAGACTCACCCACTGACTGACTTATCAACGCCTAAACTCTTGGACCTAGAAAACTAAAGGTCTTTATTATGTAGACAAAGAATAAGGCCGGATATTTTGATATTCCTACGTGCTATATCGCTAGCCAGTGACTTCGTCCACGATCTAAAATTACATTTGAATGGGTCCTTTTTCTTCTATGTGTCACTGGCACGACCTTTTTTTAGATTTTGTTGGCCCAAAACTTCGCCAGTTCCACGGCGTTGTCGGTGGCAGCACAGAGGTCACTTTGACTTCAAATTGTGGGACACAAGGGGCAAAGTGTTAATGAGTAGGTAGAACTGGTAGTTTCAATCAATAGATGTTAAAAATTCATCTTTATCATGTCACTTTTGCTACTAATAGAGTAGCACTAATTGTTGTTAGATAAGCTAACTGGTTATTATTAATTTTTTATGTTTACATGTCTCGGGACCATGGGGTTCGGTCCTTTGTAGCCTACGAGAGGCCGAAGCCAACTCGCAGATGCCCTTTAGACAATTTTAAATGGAATGAGGCACAAACTGATGAATATCCCTGTATCCCTATTATTCTGTATCCCTGTATCCCTATATCCCTTATCCCTATTTGCTGAACATGGACACGAAATATATTGTGCTATGGGTTTGGGTAGCTATGGAAGATTGATTACCTACCTAAAATTATGGATGAACTAATTCCCCAGCCTGACAAATTATATAATATACACCGATAAAATGGCAGGAGGTAACTTGCACACTCGAAAATGGACCCCTGAAAAAATTACTGTTAATTGTTGTAGGTGCTGTTTATAAATATCGGTATTTAATTTTTTTTCAGTTAAGCGAATATATCAGAATAAACGATTACAACAGTGGCCTCGTTATAGTTCTGGACTTCAGGGACGCAAATATTATGAACTTTGTAACTAAATGCACTCCTATGGAACTAAGACAAATTGTCACATTGAGTACAGTGAGTATCACAACTATGAATAATACACGGTGACATTTGAATCACAGTTTTGCTAGAACAAACGTTGTTTAGACCATGGTATACTACCATTCTACAGCATCAAATATGTTATTAAAACAAACTAATCTATACGTTCTCAAATTAGTCTTATGTTGCTCAAATGTTTGAAACATTAACCGTAACATCAAAGTACTCATCGCGGTAGCGATATGGCATTCAACTACTTAATGAGACACGAGCGCCGCTCGTCGCGGTCGCAGTGTCTGCGTTGTAGGGAGTAACGATAATCCCGACTTTTTAACATTGCCTTTTTGTGTTTTTTTCCGAAAACCAATGACGTTTTTTTTTTCTATTAGGTGCTATAGAATGGTTGTATACCATGGTCTGAACAACGTTTGTTCTAGCAAAACTGTGATTCAAATGTCACCGTGTATAATACAAAACACTAGCCTAGTATTTTCCCACTGCAAGGAAAATACCTGTTTCATAAAAAGAATGCATGACCGTTGATCACCACTCTTGCTCAAGGCGGATTGGTGATTTCAGACTTATATTAATTACTAGCTTCCGCTCGTGACCTCGTTCGCATGGAAATCGTAAGACACCACAATATACTAAAGTAACAGCCACATTAGCGAAGGAGGTGGCGGGACGGGAGAGGGAGAGAGTCTCCCGTCCAAGCCGCCGCGGTGTACGCTCCGGGCGTCGGGAGCCGCGTGACGACTCCCGGCCACCGTAGGCGCGGGCCTGCGGGCGGTGAGTAATGGGTAGCTCACCGTCCGATCAGGACCAGGCCCGTGCTGGACGGCGCGTACGTGTTCCACGCGCGCCTCAAAGAGATGTCAGCATTGAAGAGGGGGCCCACCAGGGCCCAAGCCTGCCGGGAAAGCGGGATCATCCGAAAGGGGTACCGCTGACCCGGAACATAAAGGGCCAAGGAAGGAAAACGGGTGGGTTTAGTCAGTAAGAGTCTGACACTCCCTTCCGCTCCACCCAGAGCGGGAGGAGTCATTTGATGATTTCCCATCCTCAAAAAAAAAAAAAAAAAACAGCCACATTTTTATAAAACTTTCCGTTACCGTTTGTAGTTTTGGTCTCAGCAGCCAAAATATGAAGAGAGTCAGGACTGGTGACGCGGTAGCAAGCGAGACGTACAGTTGTCCGATTGAGGAGCAGCTCGTACCCGCAGCCTTCAGTAGTACTATCCCATTGCTTGCGAAGTTTTTCGTTTTTAGTAAATTAATGAACGCCTGCGTTCCTGTATGTTTCCTACTTACCAAATGGCACAACACTGAAACACTGACTGATGCATTCTCACGGATTAATACTGATCACTAAAATAATATTATAACAATAGATTATAAGGACACAGGATTTCTCATTCACAGTCACCTAACCATTGATATTTATTTTTATTATAACCAAAGATGACAGAAGAGGCCTAAACTTTATGTTTTTCTGTGACGCTTTACGAACTATCATAATTTAATAGTAAATATAAAATAATAAGCACAAAAATGATCAATTGTAAGGAATCGAACATAGGTTTGCAAAGTAATCGTCGCACCGCAAAGCTATTTGCTTTGTTGAAAGTTGACTAAAATAGCCGTTCTTATGTCACCTTTGTCATGATTAACTGCATAGCTCGTTAAAGGTATAGCGGGATGGTAAGCATTTAAAATGTTAAATCTGTAACTATCTGCTTACTATTCGTTCCCTATTCAGCTGAGGAATGTAATGGAATCGACTGTTGTCATATACTGGTTGGTATATTGTGTTCTCTCTCATCTCAGCCTCATTTCCAACGAAATCTGTAACAATCTGCTATCTTCGTTCCCTATTTAGCCCAGTGAAGTAATGAAATAGTTTGACTATTGTTATACTGATGAAGATGAAATAACCCGAATTATTTCTGGGTTAAAAGATGACTGTGCAGTTGGATGGGATAATAAAGGCAATAAGACTCTTAAACTCTTTAAGCATATTTTGGTACCTCCCTTAACCCATATACTTCGAATCTGTCTTTCCGAAGGAATTTTCCCTAGTTGTCTGAAAAAGGCAGTTGTAATCCCTATCTTTAAATCTGGAAGTAAAGACGTAGTTAAAAATTATAGGTCAATATCCATACTCCCCTCAATTTCAAAAATAACTAGAGAAAATTATAAACAGTGGTCTAATTAACTACCTAGAAAAAAACAACATCTTATCCCCTGCGCCATTTGGTTTTAGAGCTAAACTGTCGACAGCCGATGCGGTGCAATAGTCTGACTGATTATATTTCAGAAGAACTCGGCAAAGGAAACCAGACCATGGTCTTTATCGATCTAGCCAAGGCCTTCGACACGGTGTCTGTTTCTGTTCTTCTGAACAAATTAGAGATCATAGGAATAAGGGGAACGCCGCTGAAACTTTTTACTGACTATTTAGACCACCGCTGCCCCCGATAAAAAAAAAGACGTATCTAACAAAAAGTAAAAACGGAGAAATAAATGTTTTAATTATTGAAACGGGAAATCGTTTGCTGTCTTCGAGTAAATTAAAATATTTACATAATAAAAGTTGAAAATTATGCCCACTATAATAGGCTTTAACTTGGTTTAATAAATAATATGAATTTATTTAATTATTATAATAAAAATAATGAAAAAACCGTTTCATCTTAGCATAAAAAACGAAGAAAAATATTACATACTTGGTTGAATAGACGTAAATGGCTAGATGCGCCTTTTAAATTTCAAACGCTATTGGCTGTACTTTTCTTCTAAGTATTTAGTTTATCTACCTAGTATATGATTTTAACAAAAATGGGCGCATATAGGTATTTCCGCCTTTTTTCTTTAGAATTAGAAAGTATGTAGATAACCCTTGGCTTAGATAAAATGCTTACAAAATGATTTAATAATCGTTTTATCTAAGATAATATATCTGAAATATTACAGTAGGTTCGTGGGTATCATATAAGCCATAGCCTAATTTATTGTTTGTAAATAAAACACCATTGATATAGTCAAGTATTTATTTGAAACTCTTTTGACCCACATAAACAAAAATGCTGTCCATGGCACAGTAAATTATAACGAGCTTAAACTTGAGCAAAGTTTAGCTTAATCAGTCTTAAATAGATACAGATCTATTGTAATTATCTTTTATATCTTTATTATAACAAACACGTCTTAAAAAAATAACGAAAATAACGGCGGCGAGCCTCCTTGCCGGATTACCGCCATGGGATCTGGAGGCAAAAGTCCTCGCGCACATTTGGGAGTGGCGCGAGGAGGCGAAACACCGGGGCGTAGCTCCGCTGCCGCGAGAAATCACGGTACAGCGGACAGAGCTCCGGCGGGATCTCAGGGCGGCATGGAGAGTGCGATTGTCGAAAGCCAGCGCTGGGCACGCCACAACTCATTGAGGAGTGGCTAGAGAGGCGCCATGGCGTCCTCACCTTCCGCCTGACGCAGGTCCTCACCGGACACGGTTGTTTCGGGAGGTTCCTGTTCCGGATAAGGCGGGAGGAAACGCCCGGGTGTCACCATTGTATGGATCGCCCGGAGGACACGGTGGAGCATACGGTGGAGGTCTGCCCAGCTTGGGCGGAGTACCGCCGTGTCCTCGTGGAAGCGATTGGCGGTGGCGATCTCTCGCGTCCGGCCCTGGTCCAGGCCATGGTACGGAGCGAGAGGGCTTGGGAAGCCGTCACCTCCTTCTGCGAAGCAGTAATGTTCGCGAAGGAGGAGGCGGAACGCGTGAGGGAGATGCAAAAAGCGCGCCCTCACGCCCCTAGCCGCCGCAGGAGACGCCCTGGACGTCGGGAATCGCAGGCCGATTCCCGACCACCGTAGGCGCGGGCTTGCGTGGTGGTATTATCGCAGACTTTATCCGGTAGAACACTGTCAGTTGTAGAGACGTGGTTAATTTCTTCACCATGGCTTATTTGGTAAGGGTGTTGGTCGTTAATTAAGGGATACAGCGAAATACGCTCTGTATTTTCTACTGCAGTACTATTTGTACTTTCCGTACTTGTGGAAGCTAAAGCTTTAGTAAGTAACTCAAAGCATCGACCTTTTTTCATGTTAATTTTACCTGTAACAACAGTTAATAGTGTTAGAATGCACTAAAAAGCGTTATATAGCACGTTAAGTGTTTGCAAGCGATATAACGTACATCAAACTTTAATTTTATTAAACGAAAATTAAATATGATCACACAAAACACACACAATTATATAAGAATAACTCAATAAAAGCTTACTTCAGTTATGTACCACTAATGTATTATAAATCTTATTCAAAGAAATGATATAGGTAATGTAAGTAGGTACCTAATAAAAATGTTAATGATTTAATCATTTTCATACACCTAAATCCGAATGTAGTACTTACTTTAATTTATTATTTTTATAATATAATATATAGATACATTATGTGCATAACTTAGGTAGTAGTAAGACATTGGTGTTTTTTTTTCTATCAAAACAAGTCTAACAATTCGTATTATTATTTGGCACACTACGGTTGAATAAAATTGCACACAAACAACGAACAAACTTTTCAAATAACTTACTTTGTTACGACGAATCACGCTGAGAAAAATTGCGCGACGGCGACAAGTCGTGCTCCTACAACCTACTCGGGCGCAACTGACATAGAAACTGGTCAGGCGCCGTACTAAACATACCCCGCCCAACCCCCTCGCTTGATTCACAATTCTAGGAAAAAAGGACGTTTCTGCACACATGCGCCTTTTTTATTATGTATCATATTATATTTTTTTATTCAACGTAACGTATTAAGACGCATAGGGCAAATGCGCCTATGCTAAAACAATTTTACGAAGTAAATAGGGCGCAAGTGGTCAGATGTGGTCTTTTTTTCTTAATGTGGAAGCAGTTTTTTATAAGCGCGTTAGACGCAAATGCTTATTTGCGTCTTATTAACTTCCTCTTAGAAATAGGGACCAATATGCGCCTTTTATATTACTGAACTAAAAAAAAAAACTATAAAGTAAAAGGACATTATTTACGTAAATGCGACTATTTAATTAAGTTTCACATAAATTCGACTTTTCATCTTCAATCAGGTGAAAAAAATTTACAGAAGCGCCCTATTTTGTTGTGCTAATATCGCACTGGAGGAAGTTAGAAAAATATTAAAAATACAGGCAGATGCGCCTTTTTTTCCTGATTCCGGCAATGTATATAACTCAAATCTGGAAAAAATGTTAGATGCGTCTTTTTTTTTATCGGGGGCAGACCGGTACCAATGTGTTCGAATAGATAATATCACGAGCGATGAGCAGAAAAATACTGGTTTTGGTGTACCTCAGGGGAGTATTCTGGGCCCCACCCTCTTCCTTATATATAATAACGACTTGTGTAATCTAAACATTCAAGACGGCAAAATAATATCCTAAGCTGACGACACGGCGTTAATATTTAGCGCTAAAGCCAGTAGCGAACTATTCGAAATCGCTCCATTAGGTTTTAATTCTGTGACTAATTGGCTTCAAAGCAATTTACTAACATTAAATGCCGACAAGACAAAATATATTCACTTCTCCATGCGCAAGCCTCAACTGAGCATTACTAACCCTTATCTATATGCCCATCAATGTGGTAACCGTACAACCACCATGTGTAATATTGTCCTTTTATCCACAAAACGAGCAACACAAAATACCTGGGGGTAATAATGGACGACACACTCTCTTTAAAAAAAAACATATAGAAAGCCTAGTTAAAAGAGTGCGCAAACTAATATATATGTTTAAAAAAAATTGCGAATATTAGCAGATTAAAAATTAATCACACAAGTTTATTTGGCCCTATGTCAATTTATAATTCAATACAGTATCACTTCTTGGGGTGGCACACCAAACACTAATTTGCTCCCTCTTGAAAGAGCTCAGAGAGCAATTTTAAAGGTAGCCGCTGGAGTGGATGAGGTGACCAAAGTCGCCGCATAGAAAGTGGCGCCGCACGTTAGCGTCCACTCGCGTAACCTTTTAATTAATCGAAATCCGATAAACTTTATTCAATTTTTCATTTTTAAAAGATCTGTGGCACACTGTATCCGATTGCTTAGTCGATTTCGTGCTTAAAAGCCGCGTATTCAGATGTATGACAACACTACAAGCGTTCAACCAAAAAAATCAAATAATTAAAAAAATATGGCGTCTTGTCAGTGACGTACGGACTCGCGCGTGTTTTGTTTACATGATAAATAATTTGTGTTTTAAGTGGGTTTTCAAGTGTTTGAAGTGCTATGGCCTGTTAAGTGTGTGATAAATATTATAGTGAAGTGAATTACTGCAGGATTTCAAGGTCGGTGAGTGAAAAAATATTACGTAATTTCGGTTTTATTCCACAACCGGCGCTGACCGATTCATGTTTATTGTTATTACGTGTATGTGTTTTCAGATCCTTATTTTAGTACAGTGTGTTATTCTAATACGACTACTTTTATAACAAAGTTGAAGCATTAAATAAGCTTTCCACAGGTACCAATATTTTTATTCTACGTATCAGATTTATATTTATAAAACAACATTTTGTTTCCATTGTCTTGGCGGCCATTGTTATTTTTTTGCCGTCGGCAAATATTTTCAACTTTGCACGCTCGTAAATAGTACATATTGTACTAATGCTATGTGGTTTTATTAGTGTTTTGCGTTAAGTATATACACATAATGTATTTAAAACCTTAAACAATATAGGTCAACGCTCGTTTTTTCGAACTATAACCATTTATTTGAAAACAAAGTTACGTAAATACTATCGTACGTACGTATCGTACGTAGTGTTTGCGTAAATACTATCCTATTTTAAACGAAACTCCGCTATCTTAAAGCCCCGTTCCTTACCATAACAAAAAACACAAGTGTTAGCACCATTCAAACAAACCCAAGTCGTAAAAATGCTTTGTTTACATTATCGGGCGGCCGAGCGGCGCCCCGCCGCGCCGCGCCGCGCGCGCCGGTGACGCATCTGGCATTCATCTGGCTCGATTATTTTTCCCGCGCTCTGCGACCGAGCGGGTAGCAAACTTCCTTCCCTTCTTTTTTCCCACAGATCTCCTAAATAAATCCTGCAATGTACTAACCGTTCGCCAGCTTTTCATTATGCACTTAGTATTAAAACAGCACACCATGCTTGCCTACAATGCCGACAACACTAACAAGAGACGCAATGATTAGCATTAGAATAGATATACATATTTGAGTATGTATATCTAATGCAACCTCAAAACATGTCTTTGTAGAAAGATTTTTAACATTCTTAGGCCCATTCTTGTACAATAGGTTAAATAGAAAACTAAGTATGTATAAACTAAATTACTATAACTGTAAAAAAAATATAATTAAATATTTACTAACCATTGACTATGCACAGACAGAAGACCTACTTATTGTCTGCAAATAGAACTACTAATATGCTATTTTACTTTTAAGTTTTAATTTAGTTTTAATGAGTAGAACCTCATTGTTAATTTATTTTATTAAGTATTTATGCACTTGTTAGAGCACAGGTTCAACCTAGTTCAGGCAAATTAGCAACTGTGCGATATTTTAATTGTTAAGATATTCATTGAAAATGTATCCCTTTTAAAAAATAAACGTTTTATTATTATTATTATACACTGGTATATATTGTGTTCTCTTACATAATATACTCCTGTTGCTTCGTTTACGTTCATAAACCACCTGACGCACCTGACCTTTCATCCTGCCCAATTTGGGTGACAAGGGCGTGATTCTTTGTAAGTATGTCTAATTTCATTCTATCCATTTATATTCCAGGAAGGCTACGGTATGAGAATAAAACAGATACATTTATTAACAAAATCCAAAATGGTCGACGCTCTTCTCAGCTTCCTTAAACAAGTCCTGAGTTCCAAACTAGGAGGGAGAATACATTTGCACAAAACTCTTGATACCTTGTACGATTTTGTACCGAAGGAAATACTGCCTGAAGAGTATGGAGGCAAGGAAAGCTCTATGCAGACACTTAGTGGTAGGTATTTTGTTTGGTTACCATTTTAAAATGAGTAAGACGAAGTATATTAGGGAAAAGTGGGTCGAGTTGCCACCCACCGAGTTAAGTTGTGTTGTTGTCGAGTGGTTCGACCCACTACGGTACTATCGGCATGGCCGAACCTAAACTGTTTGACTAGGAGATTCCAGAATTCGAATGGTCAGATGACAAACCTTGGGTCTCTTTTTTTTTTTTTAACGTTGCCCCACTTGAATTCCTCCTGTATCGTGGGTGCGTTTACAAACATTTAAACTCACATACACAAACAGCCAGACCCGGAACAACTACAAGCAGGTCATACAAATATTTGTTCCGAGCGGGGATCGAACCCGCGACACGTAATGCAGCAGTCAATCGCTTAACTACTGCGCCAACCGTGCCGTCCGCCCATCTAAGTGTCTACTAATAACAAAATGGTGACTGAAAAAAAGTGTGTGGCAAAAATGTAGGATCCAATCATCACTTACTAGGGGCATTGCAAGCGCTGACTGCCTCGACGGTCTAGTGGTCACTAGCGCTTCTACTGAGCATGAGGTCCTGGGTTCGATTCCCAGGTTGGGCATAGTGTTATTAGATTTTTCCATCAGAAACTCAGTTGCAGCCCGGAGTCTAGATTTGTGCCCGGTTGACGGCAATCGACTCGTCCATTGTTACTAAGACTTAAACTTATCTGGCAAAATGCTGGTGTACTATGTACTATAGGTGTACGTGATGCCATGTAATCGTAAGCGATTTGTCCACACTGAGACCAAGTTAAAATGTTTAATGAGGCTATAATTACACCGGCACCCACACTCTTCACCGCGACAGAGCAAATGCTGCTTTTCCAATGGTGCCTGCAATATCAGATAAACCTACCGTATGGTGCAACTCTTCAGAAATAACTATTTTGCAAAGACTTGTACTACTACTAAAATATTATATGTTATACAGGGTTATTGGTAAAACACCATCAACCTCTTAAGCCTAACCATCCAGCCTCCAATAACCTCTCCATTGTACTCATCATTATGAACAATCCCATAGTAAAAGTTGTTCACAATGATGATTACAATGACTCCTTAAGAGGTTGATGGGGTTTTACCAATAACCCTGTATATATATCTTGCTTGAATACTGTAACATGTCTTTGTATCTTAGAATAACCAATATTTTTCTCTTTTCAGATAAATGGCGAGAAAGGGTAGCTTCGAAAGATTTCGTGGAATATTTAGATGAAATGTATCAGGCGAAGACTAATGAGTCGTGCAGACAAGCAAACAATTTTAATGAGCAATACGTTGGGATGCCTGGTTCCTTTAGGGTTTTAAGTGTAGATTAAGTAGTTTTGTGTAGACAAACGCTGTATTTTTTTGGTGTAGTTGGTCACACAGGGGCTCTAGCATGAACGCGTGACGTAAAAGGTAACATAAATTCTGACCATTTTCGATTCGAAAATACAACGACCTTCCATTTTGGTTAATTTTTGTGCGACATTCACAATAAGTATCACTCATGGATACAAATAAAGTCTTAAAATTGACAAAATATTATGTGCGAAACGACCATTTTAATTTTTTTTATCGTTCGGATTTAAATTAGGTTTACTAACCGCATTCATGCTAGGGTCTCAGAGCACGGATTTGCCACGCCGACTGTTACTAGAGACATAACTAATTATAATATTCGTGAACGCGCAACCAGCGCTGAGCGCAAATTCGGGTCTCACAGAAAATTGACAGAATTCTATGAGCACCTATGGCACCTGTCCCAGTGTCGACGAGGAAGCGATTAGCTATCAGCGATTTACCCCCTCAAAAATCGTACAAAAGATTGTAAGTCTCGCGTAAGTAAAAGTGATACATACATACAGGGTGTCCGGAACGTTGAAGTCCAATAAAAAAAAAATGTCCCTCGTATCATGGGGTATCCGAATCAACCCCATGTATGCTCCGCGACTTTTCATAGTTTTCGAGTAGATTTTTGATTTCATGATTTCTTTTAAGAATTTTCGACATGACTAACTTAAAAAAAAATCGAAAAGAGTCCTTTTTTTTGCAACTAAATCTTCGGGAGTTTTACTTTTATGCGTAAAATAATCAGCTTCATAACTTTGATTCAAGTTTTGAAAATGTTGGTCTAAACTGAAAAATTTTCGTTCGATAAATTACGACCTACATTTATTTTGGACGTTATTGTTCCTACCACCCTGTATATTTTATAGTTTATCGGTGCGTACTCGGTGCGTACTCGTTTGTCGCAGCGACAAAAGCTATCAAAGGGAGCACTCGCTCTGCTACGCTCGCTTGGCGGGCAGAACACTCACTGAGAGACAATCGCTTGATACTTGTACGTACGCATACCAGCGAGTAATCGCTCGTCGCTGTCGCGCATACGCTGTTCGTTGCTCGCGAATTCATCTATAGTTGCTAGCTCTACAGACTCGCTTCTCGTAAATCGCCGGCAGTGGGACAGGTGCCTAAGCGGTTACGTCCACTGACCCACATGGTTTGCAAGAAACGGGTTGGACTAAAGGATCATCATTATTCCTCAGGAAATTGTATTTGGCTGTGTCTGATGGAAATAATGTAAGCTAAAGTTAAAAATAAATTAATAAAACACTATAGATTAGTATGGAAAAATAATAGTTGCAGTTGCATACATACATGAACGCACGCCTGTCCCATGGAGGTAGACTGAACTACGATCCTAACATACTCCCATTGCCTCGTTTACGTTCATAAATATATACGCTCGTAGATATAAAAAACAATACTGAAAACATGCCGTTTTATTTCTTCCACACTACATGTAATAAAGATATATATGTATAGACGCCTTCGGTGCCACGCTTAGCAAAAAGATTGTATTAAGCTGCGTCTACGCTAGGCGAGTCGAGCACGAGTGGAGCACAAGCGGAGCACAAATTCACATGGCGAGGCGCGCTCGTTCGAGACTCCTTAGTCCGTCTACGCTACGCGAATTCGTGCTCCGTTCATTCTGCTCGCGTAGCGTAGACGCAGCTTTAGGTATAGCGGAGTCGTCCCAAATTACTATTTTTATTGCAGTGACCGACTTCAAATTAATTAACGTCTTGGAAATTCAAACAAGATAACTTCAACAGGAGACAAAAAGATCTAGCGACATGGGTGCAATTGGATATTTATTACCTACTGAAATAAGTCTAATTTCCTTAGAATAGAATAGAATATTAACATTTATTTATTTGCAAAGATTGTAGGTACTACAAATCAGATGTTAGAGTCCTTCTACATTCTGACTGCGATAATATTATGAGCATTATAGATACAAATACAAAAATAAACAAACTTACCGAGGTCTAAATCTAAATGATTGGATCATTTGAATTGTAGTAAACTATCGGCAAAAATCTGCTACAGAATAATAACATTTAACTAATAGTAGGTAATGTTGTAAGATTTTTTTTTAATATTTTAAGTGGTTGGTCTTTAATATTACCTATTAGGTATTTTCTTTTAATAGACACAACAGGTGCCTTACAAATAACACTTTTTTATAAAGTGCAGTCTTTAATGCACCTGTTTATGACAAGTTTTGGTACTGACCTCTCATACTTGTATTTCTTAAACTTACCTACATTAAGAATTAGAATATTCGCAATTAGTGATTACTATTAAATTATGTGAATTGTCAAGTTACATATTTTGATTTCGCTTAGGTAAGAATGGCAAAAACGCTACAAACAAATAACTTAGGAAACAGAAGTCTCATCGGTTTTTGTTGTTATTAGTAAGCAGGAAGGCGCTGCTTTTCTTGACATAATCTTAAGGAGACTACATGACCTAAACGCAAGTTTTATAACGCCAAAAAGTATATGATCCACTGCAGTAAAAAAAAACAGAAAAATATATGAAATTCTTCAGCATTTATGGTAGCTAGATAATTATGGTGTTAAAAACATAATACAACTGATTTGGTACGATAGAAAAAAGTCACGAAGATAGCTCAAAAAAATTATTTTAACGACTAAAAACCATACTAATATAATTGCAATCATTCTGTTTTTTTTTTCTCTTTGTTCTTCAAGCAATGTATTAACGTGATAGTGTTTTAATTTTTTAGTCCAATCAATTTTTTGTAAATAGTGTATTGCTTCATATTTTGCAATACATTACCAGCTTTGTGTCATCGCGCTTCTCTTTCTTTTCGCAGTCCTACAGTGACCGTGCTTTAGCTGTTGTCAGCCCCTTAACCTGACAGTCACAGTTTATGAATCTTAGGGCCACCCCATGGATGAAACAAATGAGTTCCTCCTATACAGGGTGTCAGGGACATCGACGCATAACCTGACCAGCTGCTGCTGGATTCAGTACCTACATGGTTCTTGAACCCTATAGCGTTGAAACTTTTAAAGGGTTACATACATTTTGACCGCGTAGATACTGGCACTTTTCTATTATAAAGATTTTCTTTTTTGATAATCGACGGAAAATATCTATGCTAGGGGGTCTAGAATCGTGTGCTGAATTCATGGCTTCAATTTGCCCGCCCATGTCCCTGCCTCCCTGCTTATACCGAAAAACCCGATAGCAATCTATGCGAAATAGCCTCTGTGAGTCGGAGTGGGCCGTAATCCACCACGCGGGACCAGTTCAGGTCGGTGCATGTCGAATTTGTGGTTCTAGAACATGCCAGTTTCTTCACAATGTTTTCCTTCACCGTTTTGAGAGCAGTGGTGATGAAATAATTTACGCAAAGTAATGCCTGGCTGGGTTCGAATCTCCGGCCTACAACTTGGATGTTGCGCCCGTTTCCAATGGGCTACTCCTGCTTAATGAAAATAACTTACTGGCTTGTAAATCTTCGCCGTTTCCAAAGGAAAAAAATGACTTGCGCCATCATCCGCCAACACCTAAAAGTTTTATAACTTAGAAAGGAACTGCCTTCTCTTCTGATATTTTTAATAAACGGGTGAATTTAGATATTATTTCAAATAGTAGTGCTTAGTAAGTAAAACAATGTTTTAAAACGTGGAACCAAGAGTATATTTCTAGGTACATAGAAATAGGTAGGTACTGTTATGTTTAAGTCTTTCCTTATACCTTCTACTGACACCTATTATCCTGGTATTCTTGCATAGTTGCCGATACAAAACGATTATGCAGGGTTTTTGGAAGCTCGGTAAGTTGATACTATTTAGAGGATTTTGAGCGATCCATGACTTAAACGAACTACGTTTTTATTATCATTTCTAACTGCTATTTTTTGTTATTTCTTTTAAATAACCCAGTTTCTGACTGTTAATTGTCAACGGTATTCCAACATAAGTGGTAGAATAGTTTAAAATTTGAAAAAACTGCGTTGTTTATGTCTTTTAAAAATAAAATAGCCTCAATCGTTCATAACCTAAACAAACATGCTCAATATGCTCCAAATAGCCTACCTATGAGCTTAAGATTTGCACCTAGATTCCAAACAGCTTGTATAATCACTCCTTAATGATTTCTTGTAGTTTTCTTTGTGGGTTTCTTGTATGAGCAGTATACGATAGTGAATAGTCGCCATGTAGGTAAGTGTTTACCTATATAATTATGCCAAAATCAATTTATCATTTAAAGCTTAGCTCAGATACCTAGCGTTTCCTTTGATATAGCTAATAGCTATCTAACAGTTCATTTCGTCAAAATTTTTTTTGACACCATGTGGCAATGTTGCCAGTCTTCTGTGCATATTTCCAGATGACAGCGACGTGTACTTTGACGCCGAAGTACCCTTTTGTCAGCCCCGTTAGTCTCGTGGTTGCAAGCGCGACTACTGAGCGTGGGGTTCTGGGTTCGATTCCCAGGTCTATCAAAGTGTTACTGGGGTTTTCCAGTAACAGCCTAGAGTTTGGAAGTTGGCGGTGTGATAACCCCGTCCCTCGGTAAACACGTTAAGCCGTTGGTCCTGCGCCTGATCTCTTTCCAGTCGTGTCGGATTGCCGTCCCACTGGACTATGAAAGTGGGGGAAGAGAGAGTGCAACTTTGTCTGCGCACACACCTGTGCACTATAATATCTCCCGCGCTGAAGGCTAGTCTCCGTTAGGATAAGCCGAACTACGGTATGGAAGACTATACATATATACTTTTGTATTTATTTGTACAGTTAGTTAATAAGTCATTTAATCTAGTACCTAGTGTAATAAAGTTTATCTAAGTAAGCAATTTAATGTTAATAATAAGGTCTGACCCAATAGATAATGTTTATTCAAAATTCAAATTAAAAAATAATTCATTTCAATCCATTTAAAATCATAATGATTATTTTGTACATTTGAAATAAAATTAAAATCACAATAAATATGTATAAAAATAATGAATTATTATAATATTATATAATATAAATAAAATCATAAAATTTAATTAAAATTATTAAGAATGATATTAAGGATAGAATAGAATATTATTCTTTGTGTACACCATATATGTAAATTACAGTAAATAAGGCTACAATTGCTTTGTCTGCTTTCAATGGAATTCACACATTAGACACGTAGAAACTTATATTTTAAATCCCTAAACTAAGATAAGAGGTATAATTACAGTCTCAATGGTTACCACTAGTTTTTTAACTATTTGCGTCAGATTTTTTAAATGACGCAAACATATAAAAAATTATTTACAAATATAAAATAAAAATATGAGACAACATCCACACAAGGTCTTCAGGTCCCGAACTAGGTAGAGTCTGTACTACGGTAACCTGATGACTGATATACATACTTATATACATATACACACCCAGACATAGGTCAAAAAGACATGTTCATGCACACAAATGTTTGACTTGTCCGGGGATCGAACCCGGGACCAGCGGCTCAGAAGGCAGGGTCACTACCAACTGCTGCAACCGGTCAGTCAAAAATATGTATAGGTACAGTCACGAGCATAAATACATTAGTTTAGGCTGTTAAGTCGTTAGGGTCGTCGCTGAGATAATATACAGGGTCAAATTAAATTGGCTAGAGAAACTCTGCAGGCGTGATGGGTATCAATATCTTAACATGAAGAAACAAAAAACAAATTAATTTAATGATTTTTTTTTGTGGGGATTGCGGTCGCGTTAATTTTGAAACAAAATTTCACTTCATAATCAGTTTAAAACATTTTTGTGTCAATTTTTCAGTCGTGATTATTATCGATATCTAAACAGGATAAAACATATTTTTTCAACTCTTACTTCAAGTAACAAAACTAGCAGCGGTCGTTTACCCCTAAAAAAAAAACATCAAAATCTTTATAATTTTAACTAGAAAATTAAAAACAAAAGTTTTGCCAACCATACCATATGACATATCAAATGAAAGGATTTGTTGGTGAGGTCTCAAATATGTTTTTTGTAAAAAAAAATAACTAAAAATTTGAAATAATTTAAGAAAATAATATGAAAATTAACCCCCCCACCTTATCTCCGAAACTACTAGCACTATAATTGTGAAAAAAATAAAGAATTTTGTTCTTTACTAACATATTACAGGAAAATCTATAAGTAGTCTATGGTCATAAAATTACATGGTAAATCATTCATTGTTACTTTTGCAGTTGGAATGTATAGGAAAACATGATTTTCAACTAAAATGTCACCTTCCTTTTCTCGAAGCGTTTCGTTTTTTCATACCCTCATAGCTTCGGCCTAGATAATGCTAGAGAGCTCAAATTCTCAGGATAGCATGTAGTTAGTAGATTTATAAAACACACTTAATTATGATTTGTCTAGCTTTTGGACGTTAGATTCTATTATACCTAAAATACGTAAATTTCATCACTGGCGTCACTCACTCACTCATCTCAATCTGGCCTAAAAAGCCCTAAAAAGCATAAAATTTGGAATGAAGGCTAGAATTGGCACAAAAAAAAACACTTTGACAGTCCTATCCTCTTAAAAGGCGGTGCAAGTTGGACTTCTTACGGATAATGGGTATACTTACTTCCATCCATTTGTTATAAAGGTCGGATTTGCATGTACATAAACAACAAAGAAGAAACTTTTTTTCCCTTGGATATGAAGAAAGTAACTGCTGGCGTGCAAGAAATCCTTTTTTAACCGACTATGTATGCTAGAATAGAAGTAAAGGTTATGATTTTAACATGGTATATAATCACCGCTAAAATAAATAAAAAATAGAGCACTCTACAAAAAGAAATGAATTCCCACCAAAAACATTTCATGTAAAGTAGGTTGCCAAGACTTACATAACGCTTTTACCGTTACAAAGTTATCAGATCTAATGCAGAGCCAAGCCTTTAACTCTACAAACCTTACATCTTGGTCAAAATGTATGGCTTGGCAATGTCGAGATGGAACTGCAAAGTACTTTGGACTAAACATTTTCTGAAAACAATAATGATGTAGAATCTTGCTGAGCATTTTTGGCGTTTTCCGAATTTTATATTAATTCCGACAGTTAAAACTGGATTAAAAACAATATTGTAGACTAATAATATAATTTATCTCTTTCTTACAGTCAAGCTACGGCACGAGAATGAAGAGTATACAATTACTAACGGACTCCAAAGCCTTAGAACTACTAAGCAATTTGTTAATGAAAAGCTAACTAATAGAATACAAGTCCAACAACCCATAGAAGATTTACATAAACGTAGTGCCTAAAGAAATTTGACCAGTTGAATACGGTGGAACTGATTTGGAATACGGTGGACTTGGGGCACCCTGACTCTGACAGGTTGGGTTCGAAGAGGATGGATGGATCAAGTGAGCGAGCGAAGCGAGGGAATAGACCCCGCCACCCCCTTGGTGGTATTTTTTTTTAAACCTTTCAGAAATACAAGTCTTGCGAAGTCGACTACGTCTTGTTATTATTGCTTGCATTCCCTTCCCCTCTAATAAGGCGATTTTTCTCAGAGATCATTCAATATATTTTTTAAACTTTGAAATTAAATTTTTAAAAAATATACGCGCCTCCGGAGGGGGGTTAGGTGGGGGTACCCTTTCCCCCCTCTCCTCTCTCCCTCTATTAAGGCGATTTTTCTCAGAAATCATTCAATATTTTTTTAAACCTTTAACCTTATGATGAATAGAGCTTGCTCGAATGAAATAAAAAGGCAAACAAGAAAGTTAAATTAAGAGTATATGGGCATGGCTGGATCCTACAGATGTTTGAGTGTAGACTAATTTGAAATAGAATGATATTGTTAGTGAAAAAATAAATATTAATGATAGTATAGAAGACATAAAGAAAGGAGCATATCTTTGTAAAACCTGCCGCCTATGCTCACACTGTGGAAGCAAGAAATATATTGAATACTGATTATTGGATAAGGAAAATATACATGCCGGCGATTTAGTCACCTGCATCCGTCAAGGCGGTGATTCTACACGTCATTCTTAACAACTTTTGCTATAAAACTTAAAATACGAATTGGAAAAGAAACATGCGTCGAAATAGCTCGTCGTGTCTACGGTTGTAATTTTTTTTTTCACGAATCCGATTAGAGGATACAGCAGACGAAATCGTCACCCTTTATATAAGTAAAATGTGCTCATACATACAGTAGGCGAGTAGTAACAACAAAACTTGTATAAGCTAGCCTCATAATCTACTGAAACTTCAAACTACGCAAGGCCAGCTCTTGGTCAAAGTGTTACCAATGACGTGCTGCCTACTGTATTAAATAAAAATGCAGATTAATTAAAAACAAAAAAGAACGGTTAACTAAGCTTGCCAACCATAATAATTTATTTATTTATTTAACCATCTATGTACACACTTATATAAACAGACAAGAAGAAAATAACAGGAAAATAGGTACAAAGGTGATGCTTATTTCTAATGAAATCTCTTCCATCATACCTGCGATAGGATAGTAGATTTAGAGATGTAGACAGCGTGTGTGAGTAAAAGAGAAAATTAAATACATAAAATCAAAAACAATTCACTTAATAAAATAATACAAATAATATAAGAATATACATACATACATACAAACATACATACATACTTCTAAAATAAATAATACTAGAATATTAATATATAACGTGTCGTTTTGCATCCTCGTCAAATTTCAGGAGGCTGTTATGAAAGACATAAATGATCAAATAAAATTACGATCCTGCTCAATAATTAATACATACTTGTTTTTTTAGGTATTTAAGTTTGACAGTATTTCAGAATACTCCACTTTCAAAGAACAAAATCGCCCCGTTGCGTATGCGGTAGGCAGTGTCGTACGACTATGTCGCTGTTGCATGCGTTACAGTTACAGGGCGGTATCACACGGGCCCTACACATGCCGATTTCCGAAAAATACAAAAAATAAAAATAAATACCTACTTATTTTATAATGGATTCGTGTCGAGAATCATTAGCATAGTTACCTCTTCGAATTTGACGAGGATGCAAAACAACACCTTGTATACGCAACTATGACGAAGTGGAAAGAGCTAAGATCATAATGATCTGAGGGAAAGATAGTGTTCTTGTGTGTAATTTAACAACCTTGTGAACAATGTCAACAGGAAAGACAAGAATGAAATAATAGGACGTGAATTAATTACAGTTTTTAATCTGTAAGTTCAATCACTACAAATCACTAAATACATTTAGCGCTGTAAATATTTAAAATTCAATTCTGTTTCTGTCAGTCGTTTGAAGAATGATGTTTTAATTGCGTTTAGTGCTACAGTACATTCGCAGCTATTTTACTTCTGACAGCAGCAACGTAATAGCAACCTTATTGTATCGATTATAAAGATCATTGTAATTTTGACAGATTTTTCAATTGCAGCAACCCAACAGCAACCTTATTGCAACGGCAATAAAAAACACTGTGATTTTGACAGTGATGTAAATCAGTCCTAAATCTCTGAAACCACTTCAGGTGGCACATTGTCAATCAAAAAAACATTTGTACTGTCATCGACGAAAGTCAATTTATACTTTTGTAATGCGCACAGTAAAAGAATAGAACTCTCTACCTGCGTCTCTGTTTCCGAACGCATATAACCTTAATCTCTTCAAAGTGAGAGTGAACAGGCTTCTTCTGGGTAAGCTCACTCCACCGTCGACTCTGTCTCTGTCACCACTGACCTAGACTAGAGTTAAGGGCAAACCCAAATTAAATTTAAAAATAAATAAAAAATCGGTCGACATGTTAATTATACTATAGCTGAGAAACAGTGTAATTGTGAAACAGTTGCAGAACACTGCCCGAGTGACATGTAAAATTTTGTTCCGTGTTTTAAAATTAATTTAAATTAGTAATTAAGTGAAATTAATGTGTAATTTTATGTGCAAACCTAATATAATTGCATAAATACTCAGGATTATTGTTTTCCTGTAAATATATAACGTAAATCACAGTTTATTGGTTACACACCGGTAACCTAAAACCAACAGCTGACGTTCGAATTGCGGATTTTAACGGGGAGTATTTGTTTACTTTTTACTTTATAATAGCACACAATCGTCACTGTAACTCTGTTACACATCCTCGTTATTTCTAAGCATAAATAGTTCGCTGATTTAGCACTTATTTACATTAGCCCTAAATTGCATTGTTTACATCCTAGAAAACCAAAATTAGCGGTGATTCTGTTAGCCTCAATCTGATCTTTAATAATATATTCAACAATAAAAGCGTTAATGATCATTACTTTTACATTGCTGCTATACTGGATTAACAAAAAATAACTTTAAAATCTAGGCAACCTACCCACATATGAAAAAGTAAATTCCTAATTCAATAAAAGCATCAAAATTTTTACATTCAGTTTGATAACATAGCTTTGATAATAACTCCTCAAGCCAATTCAAAACCCAACTTCATTCCTCCCCTAAAGTACACTATTTTCTCCCATTTTACGTTTCATTTCCAACTTTATTTTGTTTTTCTATCCTTTTTGTTCTCACCGTTACTTTATTCTAATTTCAGTAACAAATCTTGAAACCATGCCTGTGATGACCCGTAAGGCTACTGCTCAGGATATGGAGCTTAAATTGAGAACGGCCCTCCAAAAACTTGAAGCATCGCAATCCCAATGTCAACAATTGTTACAGGAGAATGATGAAAGTGAGGAGGAAGTCAAGAAGATAGTTGACAAAAACTCAAGCCTTAAACGGGAGTTAGTAGACCTACATCAGCAATATCAGAATGTTGTTGATGAACGCAATCAATTGAAGGTAGTCACGGATGGTTTCAACAACTGTAGTAATTTGTATGAGGAGGCTTTAAGCAAAGTTAGGGACCTAGAAGATGAATTAAGTTATGCTAATAGTCATATTATCCGGTTAGAGAAAGAAAAAGAGCATACCCAGGTTAAAGAAACTAACCATTTGTATAATGAGTTAATAAATAGTAAATGTAACCCTCATTCCATAACAACTATTGACCTAACTGAAGATTCCTTGCTGAAACAGAATTATAATAACAAAGTTAGTCATAACAAAATAAAAAAATATGCAAAACTAAATAGAATAATTAAAAAATGTAACCAAGTTAGGAAACAACACAAATACTTTTTCAAAAATATTCCACTGAGAAAAGAACGTGTTGAGCTAATCAATAAATTAAACAAATATCAAATCAAATTAGAGGACAGCAAAAAAATCTATGAAATTGATACACAGCGCTTACAGACTGACATACAGGTACTTGAAGGTAGACTCAGTTCCCTTTACATTAAATATGTGGGTTCTCAGAACCAAATTAAAGAACATATTCTTGCTGCTAATGAGTTAGTTATGTGTCAGTGCACTTGTCAGAAGGTTTCAAAACCTGATGCTGTCCAGCCTGAGGTAACGGAGGACCCGTCCCAGACTGAGAGTTGGTCTCAAGACTGTACTCTCAACCAAGATAAACCAGATATAGTACAACATCTATCCCAAGTGCCTGAGATTGGTACTTGTCCAGCTTTCAGTAATCATGATTGTTACAATTCAGTTATGTTCTCAGATAGTATAGGAAGAGGTTTAGGTAAATTAATTAGTAACAAGCAGAGTTATTCTACCCACAATTATTGTATGCCAGGGTCAACCTACAAACGAATAATGGCATCAGTAACAGGAAAGGTATTTAATCCTAGAACCACTATTACTGTATTTGTAGGTAATAGTGCTAAGGTCAAAAAGGAAGAAATCACTGAATGTGTAACTGAGTTGTTAAAGTTAAATTGTAGTAAAATAATATTGTGTGCTTTCCCATATTTTGAAACTTTGACGAAAAGACAAAACAATTATATTCATATGCTTAATAACCATATGCACTTTTTAGTTACTCATTACAGTGACAAGCTTGTGTATTTTGACACCAATAGTTTTGTGGAAACTTTAAAATCGACTAGAGATACTGTGTATCTGCCTGTTAGTTTTAGACACATAATAGCAAGGCTATTAGCTTTTTATATAAACTCAGACATAAGTAGTATGTCGAAGTCTTGTGTTATTAACACCACAATGGTTAGTAATAGTACTAATAATAAGGTGGTGAGCTTGAATAAAGGTAGCTCAAATGCTATAAGTATTTTTACAAATTGTACGAAGGAGGTTCCATGCCCCTCACTCACTAGGAGCTCATTGCCTGGTGATGACATTGAAGTATTGGGGATAACTCCGGATAATCATTTAAACTAGTTTGTAAGACAACAGAAGGTACCAGTAAGAATATTCCTATACGTAACAACTACAAGGTATCTTCTTGCTTTAAATTAATTAATTATCAAAAACATCAGCAAAATGTCTTGAAATTATTTCATCAAAATATTCAAGGTATTTCTTCCAAATTATTAGAAATTGAAATGTTTTTAGAAAAAACAAAGTTTGACATTGTTTGTTTTACTGAACATTGGTTAAAGGATTATCAAATGCTAATTAATTATGAGAACTACAGTGTAGGCAGTTGTTTTAACCGTAAATCTATGCTGCGTGGAGGTTCTCTAATCTTAATTAAAAATTGTTTAAAATCTAAGCAACGGAATGACATAGTTGGTTTATCAGTTGAACATTGCATCGAAATGTCCTGTGTTGAGCTAGATAAGCATGTTGTAGTGTGCGTTTACAGACCCCCTAATTATCAGAACTTTTCTTTATTTGAGTCAATAATGGAAGATGTCCTAGCGAAACTTGCATCCAGTAATAAAGCTGCAATTATTTGTGGTGATTTTAATATTAACATTTTGGAAATTAATTCAAATAGCAGTAGATTATTAAGCCTTTTTAAATCGTTCAATTTATCGAATGTTTTTACTGAACCAACTAGAGTAACTCCAAGTTCTGCTACTTGTATTGATAATGTCTTCTGCGATTGTGATTATTTAGTGAAAGCCATCGTAAATTATTTGCCATCTGATCATAGTGGACAAACGGTAACTTTTAAGTTTAAAACACCTTTGCAAAAAGTGCAAATACAATTTAGACCAATAACGACTGGCAAATTAAGTAGATTCAATAGTACCCTAAACAATAAGTTAAATGTTCTGAGTCATATTATGGACGATGCAAATAAATTGTATGAGAATTTCTTTTCAGTAGTGCACAATGAATTCAATAAAACTTTTGAAAAGAAAACAAAAAATATTTGTCCTAATTTTATTTTTAGTGACTGGGCAACTAGAGGTATTAGGATAAGTAGGGAAAGACTGTTCGATCTGTACGGCCTTAAGCCCTACATTAACACTGAAACTTTCAACAAGTATGTTGCTACATATTCAAAAATTTTTAGGAATACTTGCAAGATAGCTAAAGCCCAGTACATTAGCAACAAGATTAAATCAGCAGAAAATAAAATAAAAACGGTTTGGAAAGTTATAAATAACGAAACTAGTAGGAAAAAAATACGTAGCACAGATTATACATTGGAGACTTCACGTGGTGCCATAAGCTCTAACTTAGAAGTCGCTCAAGAATTTGTAAATTTCTTTACTAATATACCAGTTAAAACGACGGAAGCTTTAAATTCCTCACCTGATGTCTCGATTGATTTATTAAGAGCGAACGTTTTAGGCTGCCCGGTTGAATTTCAATTTAAACATATAAACCCTATGATAGTTATAAAAGCTTTTCGGCAAATAAAAATCAAATTGACCGAAGATCTATGGGGAATGTCTATCAAAGTTTGTACAGCAATAATCGAGACTATAGCACCATACTTAGCTTTAATATTTAATTTGTGTGTAGATCAAGGAGTCTTCCCGGATTTAATGAAATACAGTAAGGTTATACCACTTTTTAAATCTGGGGACAGCAAAGACACCAACAATTATAGACCAGTATCTGTGTTGCCAGTATTCAGCAAGGTGTTCGAAAAGGTAATGCTCAATCAAATGCTTAATCATTTTAACACCAACAAAATCTTACACGATCAGCAATATGGTTTCACCAAAGGACGTTGTACGACTGACGCCGGTGTCACTTTATTAAAACACATATTTACAGCGTGGGAGGAGGCCCAAGATGCCATAGGGATCTTTTGTGACCTCTCCAAGGCATTTGACTGCGTTGATCACGAAACCTTGCTCTTAAAACTTGAGCATTACGGACTAGGTAAACTCGCGCTTAGTTTAGTACATTCTTATTTAAATGATAGACAACAAAAAGTGCAAATAAATGGTATCAATTCACTTTATTTAAAAGTACAAATGGGTGTTCCACAAGGATCGATATTAGGTCCCTTCCTCTTTTTAGTATATATTAATGATCTACCCCATTTATTTAAAAACCAACCACAAATGGTATTATTTGCTGACGATACTTCTTTAATCTTTAAGATAAATAGACGTGCATCAAATCTTGACGACGTAAATAATGCCCTACTGCAGGTACATAATTGGTTCACTGCTAATAATTTAGTATTAAATGGGAAAAAAACTAAATGCATAAGATTTGCTTTACCGAATGTTAAAAGTAGTGATTGTGACATAGTATTGAATAACGAGAAACTAGAATTTGTCGATGAAACTGTTTTCCTGGGAATAACGCTAGACTCAAGGCTGCAATGGGGTCCTCATTTAACATCTCTTGCAGGACGGCTAAGTTCAGCAGCATATGCTGTAAGAAAAATCCGTCAATTTACTAATGTAGATACCGCGAGGCTAGTCTATTTCAGCTATTTTCATAGTATCATGTCTTACGGTATTTTATTATGGGGACGGGCTGCCGATATTGAGTCTATTTTTATTCTACAGAAAAGAGCTATCAGAGCAATATACAGCCTCCGCAGGCGCGATTCTCTAAGGGAACTGTTTAAAGACATTAACATCATGACGGTACCTTGTCAATATATTTATGAAAACATCATGTACGTAAGGAAAAATCTAAATCTTTTCAGTAAAAGAGGTGAAAGACACAATTATAGGACTAGAAATAGGGACCAATTAGTTCAACCAGGTTTCAGACTGGCTAAAGTAGACTCATCCTTCATGGGGTACTGTTTAAAATGTTACAATAAAATACCTCCCCACATACTCCAACTGAATGAAACGAAATTTAAATCCTGTATAAAACGCACACTATACAGCCAAGCATATTATAAGTTGGGGGATTATATCGCTGACAAAAATGCTTGGCTCAGGGCTGGTCCTGCTCCACAAGGGCGCGTAAACTAATTAATTAGCATTCGAAAATAGTGTTGGACCTGATGAAGATTGTACAACCTATCTTTGCATTGTATAAATTCAATCTCATAGTATTGTATAATTGCATAGCACATGTGTGAGCACTATGTACCCACTATAAAGCTTACTGGGTTCGTCTTTCATTGACTTGAATGTGCCCTGGCGGCTGAGAGTATGTCATGCTCACTCAAATGTGTCGCTGGTGGTGGCGTGTGTATTGGATCATTGAGTTCCCTTCAAAATGGTTGAGCTGAATGGTGCTGATCCATACGTCATGTTCGTGAACGGGCGCCGTCAGTAGGCACTGGTCATTTCTTAGCTGCCACGGCTTATTTTAATTCCATAATTGTTTTTATCTTTTTATTACGGACGCTTTTAACGTGCACGTCTTTCTACATCGTTCTCACATGTATAATTACAACATGAATGATGTAACCACTCTATTGTAACAATATTTTGATTTAAAAGAGTGTCCATGGAGTTTCTTGCCCGTTCTTCTCCATAGGTACCTACTACGCTTTGGAATGGGCAACTAGCTTCATCTTTCTGACTGACCGACCCCTTGACAATTCAAAAGTGCCTGTAATTGGTTTATTTGAAATAAATGCTTTGAGTTTGAGTTTGAGTTTGTGTATGCTAAATAAGTGTAGTGTTGTGTCAATTTAAATGAATTGTAAAAGAAATATATGTGATAATCGACTTCCAATACTAAGCATACAAAAACAGAAAGAAACATTGAACGAAGCTAAGACACACACACACACACACACACACTCGTCTTTTAATAATAGAATAAGAGGGTCATCAAGGCCTTAGCGGAAAAGGGATAATGCCTTTATATTTTAGGTACCTATATGAAGCCTTTCGTAAGTTTGAGAAGATATAGCAATCCAGCAATGAAGCAATAGAATCCAGTTCTTCTAACTGAACAGACAGCAATGTTGCTGGGGAGTTTGTTCCGCCACTTCTTCTTCCCAGCTAAAGCACTAGGAAGTGGCGAAGGGTGGGCGTTTTGGGGGGACTGTCTTATGTGATTTTGACGTTCAAAAAGTGCTGATTCTCAGCCTAATTTGAATAAATGACTTTTGATTTTGATTTTTATTATTTAAACAACGCCCCGACATCAATCGTCGGGCAGTTACCCACAGACACGACACCCGTCTGGTCGGAGGATTCTCCCTTTTCTATGGAGGTATGAGTGTACTTTACACCCTGTTCCTCATACCTATACACTAATAAAATAAATAATTAATAATAGTATAATTAATTAATTAAGCGTCACAACAAAAGTTCTCGAAGGACAAAATCCAAATGTGCTAGGTATTTTTTTAAATTATCGTTTAATATGTTGCTTTATTCCGACATTGCATGCGTGGCAACTATAGCGTATTCGCCGTTAGTGTTCCTCCCTCGATTTGGCCTATCAAAGTCGAGAGTAGACTTTTTTTTTTTTGAGAATTCATCAAATTACTTCTCCCGCTCTGGTTGGAGCGGGAGGGTGTGTCAGTCTCTTACTGACTATAACCCACCCGTGTTCCTTCAGTTGCCTGTGCCAGGGGCCACCGTAACTCTTTCGGACTTTCCCGCATCCCCGAGTGGACTAACAAGGCAATATTAAAGTTGTCTTCTTTTTAACCCTAAAAATTAAACATGCACCATAACCAAATTTTCACGATGACTGTACACAAAAGTTATTAATAAATCTGAATAAACCACAGGATAAAAATACAGACTCATTTTTAGGGTTCCGTACCCAAAGGGTACCAACGGAACCCTATTACTAAGCATTCACAGCTCGTCCGTCTGTCTGTCAGCGGGCTGTTTCTCATGAACCGTAATAGGTAGACGGAGGGTGTATTTGTATTGTCGCAATAACAACAAATAATAAAGATAAAATAAAGTTAAAATTAAAGGGGGCCATACATGAAACGTGAAAAAAAATATATGTAGTGTTAAATACTGTGCGGTGGTATGGAACCCTTCATGTGCTAGTCCGATTCACACTTAGCCGGTTTTTTCAATGAAAACCACTATATAAAGAGAATAATTTAATTAAAACATTATATATAAAGAGCAAACGTGCATGTCGCAAGATCCTGTGTACCTACATAATAAATAATTCACTTCTCAAGTACCCATCAAGGAAAAACGAAGAAAATATAATGAACAAACTAAGACAGAAATATTAAATATTTTGATCATGAGTTATTTGAAACGTTTAATGAATAATCCAACATAATTTTGACGGTGACTGTAAATCATTCAATCTTAATACTTAAGACCGATTTTAAATACAGGTTCGATATGATAATCTAATACAGTTGAAGACCGAGCTTCGATGAATACGCTAAAGAACTCAAACAAATAATTTTTATAACAAGTGACATAATCTTAAAAATAAATAGGTAATATTGGAGTGTAAAATAAAAATGGACGCCATACTAGATACTGGATTTCTAAAACGGCCGCCAGGTGCTATTGAAATCATAAGGCGAACTTATAACTTGGATAAACCAGGAAGACTTGAAGAAGCTATCAACATTTTGCAGGAGTGGATTCAGAAACAGGACCATATCATCAAAAAAGATTTCAGTAAGTACCAACCAAGCTTGCAAGCAACCGGCCCACAGTGGCAGAGGATAGAGGAGTATGGAAAAGGGAAAGGGAGGCTTGTGCCCAGCAGTGGGATAATACAGACAACAACAGGAATTTTCAAGAAAATAATTTGGAGTGGTGAAAGTAATTAACAGTTTGGAGGTAGATACTCTTGTAGGGCTTAGTCCGTGACGCGGGAAAGTCCGAAAGGGTTACCGTGGCCCCTGGCACAGGCACCTGAAGGAACACGGGTGGGTTTTAGTCAGTAAGAGTCTGACAAGCCCTCCCGCTCCGCCCAGAGCGAGAGAAGTTATTTAATGATTTCCCACCCAAAAAAAGGGGATTTAGCCCGTAGGAGCCCGATATCACCCCCTATTCCCTGACGGAGAGGATTTAAACACAGAAAGAAATCTCTTTTCTAGTAGAGGTATTTTTCAAGCTCGTTTTAGCAGTAAAACTACTTTTGGTTTATGCGAGACACGAAGACGTCAAGGTCGATGGCTAATTTTAAAACTACTTATATTAATTGCTAATGTTTGCGGACGTTAAAATAACACGTTCTAATTTAGAATAGAATAGAATAGAATTTATTTCCAAAGTAAGTGTTACATTGTATACCACAACTTAAGACTAAGTATTAATCTTATTAAGTACTTACAATTAGTTACCAAAACACGCTTTTTACAAATCAATCATGCTTAGCTAGTAATCATTACACACGCTAAAATGATACGTTTGTCTTTGAATCTCAACTACACTTAAACAAAAACAAATAAATAAAATAAAAAATGGTGTTAGAATTATGTTTGAGCTAATAAACTAATTGGCGGTATACAGATAAAAAATTCTTTACCTTCCGCGCTAGTCATAGACTGTGTTACGGCAAGGTAAGGATTCTCGCACTAGAAATACCAACTGTATGTTAATTGACTTATGGACAATTATCCAATGTGGGTATATGGTCATAAAGGAGGATACAAAAGATACGAATGGCTAATGAGTTTGGCGTAAACAAGTAGTACATGCAAAAAAATCAGACAATGCCTTATATCAAACAATAAGTGACATTGTCAGTTTATAAATCAAACACTTAAAACCACCATGATACAAAATAATGTTATTTTATGTTTTATATCAAAACCTTAACATACTCATACTAAAAAAGGTACTTAATAAGGAATTTACAGTATTATGCTGATTTGACATATTATCATCTCAGCTATTATGGTATTTGTGAATGGTTGTGGTGTATATAAATAAATACATATATGTTTATTAAAATAATATTTATATAAGCATATATTTATATATCAGGATTAGTGTAAGATATGGATATATTTGTATAATATTTAGTTTATTTATGTATTAATATTATATTACTTGCATATTTGTATTAATCTTTCTGTCCGTTCATAATCTAAACTACTCAGAAACTCATCCAGTGCCCTCCTGCCTCGCAAATAGAACTTGTCATGTCTTTTAAGGGCTTAACTTTACTTATGCGATTGTGAAGTAAAGGGGCCAGGAAGTAAGAAAAACACTGAGCATAAGAAGTTTAAAAATTAAGAAAAAAATTAAAAGATTTAAAAATGTTTAGCGTCTGCTAAGCCGCTAAACCATTTTTTTTGACGTTTATGTAGTAAAGAAGTAAAAGGGCGTATATCGATGCAATAAATTGTTTCAAACTTAGCTACTTATAAAATTGAGAAGTATAATAATGAAGAACACAAGATTATGATCACGTCTCTGCGCATCGGTCACCTCTAAAGTGGTTGCTCATACGCCAGCGCAGAGAGCTAAGAGCGCTGACTATCTTGTTTTCATTTCTTGATTCTCCCTCTTCCCCTGGGTAAATAGCCCCCACTTTCAGTACATTTGCGCCAACCACATTAGAAATCTACGTTCATCACACAATCGTCTTCTCCAATGTACCACTCACCGCACAGACTTCATTCACTCTTCCTTCTTCGTTAAATCTATCTCTCTGTGGAATGAGCTCCCCTATTATTCCGCATCTGTACATTTGTGTGCTTGAGGTGGATAAATAAATAAATCGTGTTGCGTATGAATGTGAACGAGGCAAAAGGAGTATGAAAGGGTCGTAGCAGGTGGCATTCTATAGTTCCTGCCTACCCCCATGGAAGAAGGCGTGAGTTTAGCTAACCTTGGGGATCCCCAAGGTTGACTAAAGTATGTGTTATTCTTTGGGGATCCCCAAGGTTAGCTAAACTCACGCCTTCTTCCATGGGGGTAGGCAGGAACTATAGAATGCCACCTGCTACGACCCATGCTGCCCATGAATGGGTCCTGGGGCGTGGGACTTGGGGAAGTCCTCGCCCCCTATTTGATGGACCCGAGGCGAAGGCGCGCGCGGGTGTCGGCGTGCGCCTCTGAGGCGATGCACGGGGTAGTTAAACACCTCACTACCCCGTGCAGGAGACGCGGCCCGGACAGACCGGGCCAGCACTAGTGTGGGGCTGCGGAAGAATTTCGATTCCCGCGGCCCCGCGCGCACGTGCGAGGAGACACCGGGGTGGTTTTAGCCGGTAAGAGTCCGGCACGCCCCTCCGCCTTTTCCCCAGGCGGAGGTAGTCCATGAGGATTTCCCCCCGTAAAAAAAAAAGTATGTGTTATTGGATTTGTCCATTCGGAAGTTTAGAAGTTGGTGGTGTGACATTTACGTGCTTCGGAAAGCACGTAAGACCGCACCCTGATCCTGCGCCTGATCTCTACCCGGTCGTGTAGAATTGCCGTCCCATCAGACTATGAGATTGACGGAAGAGAGAAGCACCTGTATTTTCGCCCACACTTGTGCAGTATAATATCTCCTGCAAACTTGGCTAGTCTAAGTTAAGACTGGCTGCCATGACCGCAAGTCAGTCTGGAGTATATTACTAATATTTGAAGTTCATCAACTTTCCAGGCAAGAGCTACTTAGAGCGAACGTTAGTATCATGCAAAGGATCCGTGGAGAAGGCAAAGATGCTAATAGACCGATTGTGTACGATGAAGACGTTGATGCCGAAGTTTTTTTCGAAGACCAATGTGAAGATGGAACTGCAAAGCATTTTGGGGATGGGGTAGGTATTTAGTCAGTCAATCTGTCCAGCCTTTTCCAACTGCGTTGCAGTCAGCTTCTAGTCAAACCAGATGCAGCTGAATATCGGTATTTTACATGGAGCGATTCCTAATCTGATCTCCATAAGACAGTTCATTGGTAACAAGACGCCTCTTGGTACGACTGATTAACAGACTTGAGGATGGAAGGTGAGGGTGACATCATAATTATGTAATTAGCTTAGCCTGACCCCCTCCCCATTAAAGTGAATTGCGACGACGAAAAAAAAAGGTCTAATATTTGTATAAATTGTGTTCCTAATTGTATAATACATATATTCGTCCGTCACTTCTTGTCCCCAAAGGTTCATTAGAAAACCAGCGTCAGACTGCATCTGTCTGGCAATAATGCTAAAACGAACCTTATTGGCGCAGCCGTGACGCACACACTGTCGCGGTTAAAACATTATTCTCACTTTTTATTTTGTTATTAGTATATTTTGTTTCTAGAACCTGTCCGAATAAACATTATCCTTTCTTTCTTTCTTATATTCGTTCGCAGGTATGTGGTACCACTACCTAAATTAACGGAGGAAAACTGCAGAGTTCTGGTGATAAAATTCAGAGACCTCAAACATATAACAGGTGACATGTTCCTGCAGTATTTCCAGTACAACATAATCGTAAGTAAATCTCTTTTAAACCGTATTCGAAATACGACCATAATTATTTTAATTCCACTATTCTACGATTATAAATTAATGTTTGTTACTAATTCACACCAAAACGGGTAAACGGATTTGGATGTTATTTGGCACACATAATTATGATACATCTTATCCCGATAGTACGTTGTATTCATTGTAGCGGTATCTACATCGCCACATGCGTTTTACGCATCACACTGACGTCACGCAAAATCCTGCATCGCGCAATCAGAGTTTACCGAGCAACTAGCATAATGTATACAACGTCTTGACATCAACTGTCGAACAATTGCCTACCAGACACAACACCCATCTGGTTGGAGGAACCTCCCTTTTCTATGGAGGTTTGAGTGAATTTTAGACCCTATTTTCTCGTACCTCTATATATATATATAAGACAGTATTCTGTTTTCACACGTTGTGCACAATTTTCTGAGCAGTAACCTAACAAACAAGTACTAGGTTTGCATGAATTAATTTATTTATTTATAATTAATTACAACGGCTTGTGCCAATGACAGTATAATGGAAAAACTAAACATATTAAATAAACAAAAACATATTACAAAAACGAATAACACGTCAGAGATCAAACATACTTAACAATAACTTTAAAAAGAGAAAATAAAATAAAATTATAACAACTTACAACTTATTTACCTAACCAACATAGCTTTCACAGAACATGAGACAATTTGACATGATCACCCTGAGTGTGTCATTTAATATGTCACATTCCGGGACTGTCTCCAGTAAGGAGTTTATAGCACCATGCACGCGACACAACGGATAGTACTCCAATCATTAATAGTATCTTCCTAACAGGATTTGTATGAAATTGGGACATAGATATTTTATAACTATTTATCCCGGTAGTTCGTTTCTGCGGCATAATTTCCAACGTTCACGCGGGTGAAGCCACGTGCAAAAGCTAGTATTCAAATAATCTATTCAAAAATCAAAATTTCGTCAAAGTTAGGGAAGTATGTAGTAGTGGTGGCTCAGTTGTAACGGCCCTGACTTACGAGTTATAGGTCGTAGGTTCGAACCCAGACAGGCACTTTACTTTGCTTTACTTCCATCACCACTGCTCTCAAAATGGTGAAGGAAAACATCGTGAGGAAACCTGAATGTCCTAGAATCAAAAGTTCGAATACATGAGACATCTACCAACCCGCACTGGGCCCGCGGGTTGGAATACTGCCCACTCCCTCTCACAGAGAGGAGGCCTGTGCCTCATCAGAGGGAAAATGGTAGGCTGATTATGTAGGGAAGTAAATGTACCTAATCTGATTGTTTCCTAATTAAAAAAGGACATTTGACCGCCTTCTATATGTACCACATTGGTTAAATTTTAATATAAACCGTTAAAGATCTGATGAATAACTTCGGAGATAAAGAATTAAACCCTTCATCCGCTTTAGCAAAATGACATGTAAAACAAACTTAAGGCGGTTGTTCGAAAAAAATCTAATTCTAACCGATTCTCAGTTAAATAAGTGAAGGTATTTTACTAAAAAGTAGTCTATGCTCGTGACTTCCACCGCCCATTGTGTCACCCTATGTAGAATGCCTACATTTATATCTGTAATTTTTATAGTATATAGATATATAAATATCTGTTGTATTCTATTCCATCCTATTCTTTCATACGCGTGGAAGTCAACATAAATGTGATTGATCCGTTGTACAGCGCTTAACAGCGGCGCGGAAGATATCTTAAGGCACTCGGCAATTAAATGTAACTTTCTATCAATGAAATAACTTATGTAATCAGATCTTCACTAACAACATTAACAAGCGACTGGCGACAGGCAACAATTCGATAATATCAAAAATTTTATGATTTTTTCATAGTTTCCTGCTTTATTAATAAATAATCCTCTAACCGAACATATGGCAGCGAAAACAGGTTGTCATTTATTAAACAGCACCTGTCGTGAAAATGTGAGAGTTATGTATTTTTTGACAAATATTATGTCACATTGTCAGTTATATTCAACAGGGCCCTGAGATTATCTCTTACAAACAAACAATCAATTTCACCTCTTTATAGTACTGTGATCACTATTTATAATAAAAAAATAAAATAAAGTTTTTCCTTATTAAATAAGAAACAATAGTGTGTGTTAAAAATATTAAAAATAATAGTTTTTTTTTTTCAGTTAGCTGAATACTTGAAAGCAAATGATTATGTAAATGGTTTTATAGTAATAGACGACTACAGAGAAACCAACTTACTTGAGCTGGTTACTAAAATGAACACAGTGGATTTACAGCAGTATGTGACCATTTTAACCGTAAGTATTCTTAATTTGGTTCTTACCGGATAATTGTCACGAGGAAAGATGTTTACCATAGAATAGAATAGAATAGAAATATTTTATTTCAGACCGGGATCCACAGTGTTAGTAACAATTTTACTTAACTTCTAGTGTTAGTTGGTTACATATACAGATATACAATTAAAATTCAGCGTGGAGCTGCATCCACCTCCGCAACATCGGGCAAACCCACAGATCTGCGAACACATTTAGAATACTGTTGGTGCTGCCGCGAACACGCGTCATCAGGGATGCACATAATATATTCCTAATAATGGCGGCAAAACCATAATATTATTATCCGCAATCATCCCTGATGCACTACAACGCCACGGCAGCTGCACTATGCCGCGCTATGAATGGCCTAGGAACGCTGGAGAAAAAGTATAAAGCAACGTATGAATTATGGAACAGGTGATATGGTTTAAGGCACCGGTCCCACCACCGGCGATTAACGAGAAGTGAGTAGAGCTAGCAACTAAAAACGAGTTGGCAAACAACGAGCAGCGAGGGCGCAATGACGACGAGAGATTACTCGCTCGTGTGTCTCTCAGTGAGTGTTGTGCCAGCCCAGCGCGCGTCGCACAGAAAGTTTTATCTTTGATAGCTCTTGTCGGTGCGACAAACGAAGTACTCGCCGGTGGTGTGAATATTAATAATTAATCGCTGACTAATTATTAATATATGTATTTCTTTTACTTACACGGGATCTACAATCTTTTGTACGTTTCTTGAGTAGAACATAATTGAAAGCTAGTTGCTTCCTCGTCGGCTGGGGGACGGATGCCTTAGAAGGGTTGATCGCTAAGGGGGCAGCTAATAGAGATGGCTTGGAAGAAAAAGACGTACTACGCTGACTCTAGACTGGATAAGAGTCTGTAGCGGTATCTACCTCGCCACAACGACGATCACGTTCACGTTCGACGTGATGAACAACATCAACAACAATCAACAACAACAACTCGGCCCACTATCGACCTCTGGTCTCCGGAGGGGAGTAATGTATCAGTATCTACATCGCCACATGCGAGTTGCGCGTCATACTGACGTCACGAAAGCCTACATCGCACAAGCAGAGTTTACCGGGCGACTAGCATATACACCATATACACAACTACCCGACATCAATCATCGGGCAGACGCCCACCAGACACGACGCCCGTCTAGTCGGAGGATCCTCCCTTTTCTATGGAGGTATGAGTGAACTTTACACCTTGTTCCTCGTACCTCTATAAGTCCTTTATCTAGCAATGGGTCACTCCGGTCAGAAATGACAATGATGATGAACACTAGTAAATTGATGTCGTTTATGAAGACAAACTAAAAGCATTTATTACAAAGAGTCTGCTAGTGAGTTGGAAAGTTGAAGCTAGTTACCTGTTCCATAGCATGGAATGGAAAAGGCAAAACTCCGTAGTAACCTTTTTTTAAATAATATGTTTTTAATACCTCTGGTTGTATTGGTTTTGAGTAACGTTAACCTCTCTATCATGAACATTAACATCTTTTTTTTTCAGGAAGGCTACGGCGCCCGATTGAAGTCTATAAACTTTCTAACAGATTCAAAAGCCATAGAGCTGTTAGTGAAACTTGTGAAGCAATTCGTTAGTGAAAAGATTGGCAGTAGAGTGCAAGTTCGCCAAACCTTAGAAGATTTACATAAAGTAGTACCTAAAGAGATTTTACCAGTGGAGTACGGTGGAACTGAGAAATCTATTGCCAAATTGCATGGTAAGGAGCTCAGTAATAATTATAATGAAGGTACATTGAGAAGGAAATAAAAATATGAACTGAGTTAATGATGATTTTGGAAGCTCTGAAAAAGGCTGGATAACTAAACGTTATTTATACAATATTATTTATGACCAGACATTGTTCAGTGTTAGCAATGGGTATCACGTTACCAAGTAACAGGGTTGTGGAGGTCAGATCTGGCAGTCGCTCCATGTCACACTAGTATTCAGCTGTTGGAAGGCTGGAAGGCGGCTGGAAGCCGAGCCCAATAAAGTTGGGAGAACCCTAGAGTGATGATGATGAGATGTAGATCAGAAACAGTGCTTTTGTATATTGAAAGTTTTCTAAAGACAGTCTTGCGTCAGGACTTTGTGCAGTCTTAGTTTTTATTAAAAAAAGTTTTTAAGTTGAACCTAGTAACTGGGCTGGAGTGGTCTGATAGGCAGTCGCTCCGTGTAAAATACTGGTATGCAGCTGCATACGGCTAGACTGAACGCCGACCCCAGCATGGTGGCAAAAAGGACAGACAAATGACGATGATGAAGTAATCCCCTGATAATGTAATCAGGACTCATACATATAATACCTAAACTGTTTTTGTTACAGAAGAATTATTAGAAGAATTAAGTTCAGAAAAACATGTGGAGTATATGAAAATGATGAATAAAGCTAGCTCGGATGAAACAAAAAGACATGCAGGAAAGTTCAATGAAGAGTACATGGGCATGCCTGGAGCCTTCAGATGTTTGAGTGTCGACTAATTAAGTTACAGATGATAATTATAATATACTATTGGGAAAATAATACATATATATAGTCGTAAAAAAATATATATTAATAGCTATATTGCTTAGAGCGCAGTGGTGGCCCAGTGGTTTTGGCCGCGACTTACGAGTTGTAGGTCATAGGTTCGAACCCAGACAGGCGCTTTACTTTGTATAAATTATTTCATCACACTGCTCTCAAAACGGTTAAGGAAAACATTGTGAGGAAACAATGTTCTAGAATCAAAAATTCGAAGACTTGTGACATCTGCTAACCCGCATTGGGCCCGCGTAGTGGATTACGCCCCACTCCCTCTCACAGAGAGGAGGCCCAATGGCCTCCTCTCTGTCCTTGTCCCAGCAGTGGGAACATTATAGGCTGATGATGATGATATTGTTTACCTCGTTGCCAGGAGCTACACGTTAAAGCGATAGAGACTGCGAAGAAAACAAATGTAAATGATAAATGATTTTATTTCTGTAAGTAGGTTTGAACAAACACTTTTACAGGTCAATCATATTTTATTTTTTAAACTAGATGAGGTCGGCTTTACCTATCTGACTACTCTGAGAAGAAAGGCCGAAACAAACTCAGAGGTCACAATCTCTTTTAAAGTCCAGACAAAATCTTGGTCAGATCATGTGAAGGCTATGTAGATCGGTGTCTGCAATGGTCTTTTAAGATGTTGTATATAGCAAGCCACGAGTCACCGCGAGGCGAATTGCGGAGCGACGGACGGAAACAATAGACGTGGGCGCGGTTCGCTTCACGCAAATCGCATCGCAAGTCGCATGCTCAAGGCTGTGAACGAGGCCTTACTTAGGTTCTTACACTTGCCTAAAATATTTTCAGGGAAGACGAACAAGATTGTATTGATTGTACTGTATTAGTCACTTGTAGATTTTAATAATCAAAAGATAATTCTTAGTCACTTTGTAAGTAGCCGGATAAAGTCAAATGACGTGCAGTGGAAGAGTCTAAAGCCTGATTTACACGGTACGATTTACTTCAAAATCAAAATATTATATTTCATTCATTTCTTTTGTACCCTTATTATAATAATAAAAAAAATACTGTACATTTATGGAAGGGGCTGGTGATGTGGTTTCGGCCATAGATATTTAAATGTATGAATATAATAAACGATCCTTTATTTTCTCGCTATCCTATACTAACCCATAATTTTCCACAATTGTTTTAAAGTGGTAGTTACCATAGTAGTTGGTAATTAAGTTCAAATAACAAAATAATATTGTAGAAATACAGTGTTTCATTAGAAAATGTTTTCCGGTTATTACCTAGTAATTATTTTAAGGAAGAAAAATGAGTTTATTAGCGTTATAATAAAGAAAAAAAAAAGACGAAAAATGGTTTTTGAAAATGTGAAAGCCGAAAGACAACCACGATACAGATGTAGTTGGGATGCAACTGAAACGGCGGGTAGCAACTAAGTCGTTTCATAAATTATAATAACTCTTGTATTCGATTCATACTGACACATCTGCCAATTAAAGGCTCGTTAACGTAACATTCAATTATAATAAAGACAATGGTAATTGCAAAAAAAAGCAACTGAAACGTCAATTATTATTACACAGTTATAATAATAACGGTTTTTTCATAGTTTGACCTTCCCACGCGTGTTGTGAAAATATCGTTAGAATTGTATGTCTGGTTACGAACAGTTGAATTATCCAGAAACCATACTGTGTCAACACAAAAGTGTACAGGACGGATACTTTACCAAGTTGTAGGATGAAAAAAAAAGGCGAAGCTGACGGTCCACCAGTTGTAGATACTGCCGCTTCTAGAGTTTTGAAATACAGAAGCATCAAGGTCTATCCATCTTATCTATCTATCTCAGAGACAAAGTTAAAATGTATCGTGTGCCTGTAGTTACAACAACATCTAAACGAGATTTTTAGGCTTTCAGGAAGAGTACGACTGGCCTGGAGCACAAATATCGATTACCTAAGTAGGTATATTAAAACCTGAAACACAAACGCTATTAAAAGTATATTCGTTTGTAACAAGGTTTATTGTTATTCAGCCTAGTATTTTAATAGTAGGTTGTAATTTATGTGTAAATTTTGCATGCCCAAGTGACGACAGAGCATGGAGAACATTGTCAAAACATGTTGGCGAAAAATAAATGATTTGATTTAGATTTTTGACCGAACCTATGCTCGTTTAGGCACAGCATGCTCTCCGTGTGTATAAAATATCCATATTCTGCTTTATAGGATAATATTTTAAGCTATTCAGTAGCACCATCATGCTTGAAAAACACATGCTTTTGTGCATAGCATGTAGGATGCTATGCACAAAAGCACGTTTTTTCAAACTAATACTATAAACTACTAATACTACTAATATTATAAACGCGAAAGATGGATGTTTGTTACTCTTTCACGCAAAAACTACTCAATGGATTTGGATCAAACTTTATAGTAATATAGCTTATACATCAGAATAACACATAGGCTACCGTTTATAAAGATTTTGTATAATTTGGGCATAATGTAACGATAAGTATCAAGTAAGTCGGAAAAATTCCTGCCTTCTGAGAGCTATCTTGGCGTGCGCTGCCTAAACCATTATAGTTACACGAAGATAATGTATTGTGGGATTGTTTGTCTTAAACAGTTCTAAATAGGAGTCCTGGACAGTATATATCTACCTTATATGTGGAAGCCATTATAGGCAAAATTATATGAGCGATAAATACATTTAAATTGGATATTTTTTTTTCATTGGTAATTTTAGTGTATGTAGTTATTTCTTATCACAATGAATACCTTCATCGCTTTCGGTATCTAATGTAGATAAACTTTGTCTTTTACACTAAATAATTTGGACAAATCGTTTAAAAATTATCATGATAAGAAAGACCTGAGCGAAGCGCCACTATAGTCTTTCTTGAGTCGGTGGCGCCAGAGCGGCACGCAGAGCGGGTGGCCGGGCTTTGAAGCGCCATCGCCGAGTGCGCGACCCGCACGCGGGCTGGCGTCGTTGATAGTGTTGTGTTCACTTTACAATTTTTTCCACAGCTAATTCGTTTCAAAGCGATTTATTTAACTTACAGGAGGCATAATTATAATTTTTAGGTACTTAGTATATTTTAAGCTCAATGGTGTCACAACAGAGTGACTGCTTTAATTATTGTACTCTGAGTGAATTTACACAGGCCGCATTTTGTAAAATTACTCTTAGTTGTTCGTAAGTCTAATCTTTGTAAGCTACTATAACTATAACTACACTGTTGTATTGGGTAAGCCTGTGATGATAGTTGTATGTGTTTTTAAATAAATAAATAAAAATGTAGAAATATAGATTCGTTTCTCTTTTGATTAGATAGGTGAAGGTCGATTAGAAACTGACGAAGAAGGTGTGGTTCTATTCACCAACCAATTTTGTCATATTGTGTATTCGGAAGACGCGCATATTGCACAAGTTTTTACAAATTTGCAACTAAACATACAAGATGAAAATGGCTCTGTGAAAAAACAATAATTGGCACCAAAATATGCGACTGTTACGGAAATTATAAAAAAAATCGTGGACGAAATAACTAGCGATACATCAGCGTACAACTCCATCGACACAGTCATGACATCCGATGACTGTACGAACTAGCCCGTGGAGTTTCTAAACTCTTTGAAGATATCCGGGCTGCCTCCCCGAAAGCTGGAATTAAAGGTAGGTATACCCGTTTTGCTAATATGCAACTTGGACGCACCGAGATTATAAATAAAAATAAATAAATAAAATAAAATTGTTTATTGGGTCTCAAACCGTTACATTTGCAGATGTGATTGAGACAGCCCCAGTAAGTAATTAATAATACTTGTGTTGGGGTTGTCTCGCTCTTTCCCTTAATTGATAGCTTATACACTATTGAGACTCTGTGACAATTAAAATGAATCTAATAAGACTAATTGAGCTGTGTAATTTATAAACAAAGAGAAAACAATGACATAAAAAATAATTTGCAGCTCTCTGTATTGTGCAATTGTGAGTATGAGTTTGTGTGACTGTAGTAGTGTGTGATCGTGGGTTTGTTTGAGTGTGTATGTATCTACTCAAAACAAAATAGGGCCCACCTCGAATCAGTCACTATTTTGGTCAAAATAAAGTTATCTAAGTAGTTGTTGACAAAGTTATGCATTGAACCCTCAAGCTGACATGTTTAGGAACCCTTATCAGTTTATTTCGAAAACATTCATATTGGTTACAAGAGGGTAGCTAAAAAAGTGAAGTACTCGAAAACATTGTCGAATGCACAAATTCTCAGTCACTTAAGTTTTCAGTCTACACTATTCAGTGTTGTGGAATACTCACGTTTTTAACAATTTTGTTTGGTTTCTGTGTTAGTTGTGATCACTATGCCTGGTCCTCGCCGTCATATGGACATGGAAACCGCTGCAAGAGCAGTATCCTTGCTTCAAGAGGGACAGTCTCAGAGGTCTGTGGCTATCCACCTCGGTGTTTCGCGACGAGCAATCCGAAATGTTTGGGAACGGTATCAGGAGACCGGAAGTGTAGCTAGGAGACCTGGCACAGGAAGAGTTAGGGCTACGACTACCCAGGAAGACCGATATCTAAGGTTAACCGCACGACGGGAGCGTACTGTTACCGCTCGGACCTTACAAACTCGACTACGGCAATCCACAGGGACGAGAGTCAGCGACCAAACCATTCGGAATCGGCTTCACGAAGATGGACAACGCTCTAGAGTATGCGCTATTCGACTGAAACTAACGAGGGCTCATCGTGCAGCAAGATTAAGGTACGCCCGGGAACATTTGGAATGGACCATGGATAACTGGAGGAATGTGCTTTTTACGGACAGTCTAAAGTGAAGTTTTACAGTGATGACAGACGGATACGCGTGTGGAGAAGAGAAGGGGAACGTTTTTATGAACCATGCGTCCATGGAACAGACCGATGGGGGGGTCCCAGTGTTATGGTATGGGGTGGATTTAGCTTACACGGCAAAACAGAGCTGGTAATTCTCAATGAAGGTACCGTAACCGCCGCCAGTTACATCGAGCGAGTAATCCGGCCACATGTCATCCCGTTTTCACAATGAGTGGGCAATAATTTTGTCTTTATGCATGACAACGCTCGCGCACACACAGCCCGCACCACACAAAGAGCCCTTTCTGAAGCCAATATCACCGTTTTGCCATGGCCAGCCATGAGTCCCGACCTCAACCCAATAGAGCATTTATGAGATCAACTCAAAAGAAGCCTGAAAGAAAACTACAGTGATGTTAACAGCCAGCAGGAGCTCATTAACGCCCTGAAAGTCTGTTGGGAACAAATACCGCATACAAACGTGACTCACTTGATTGAAAGTGTACCAGATAGGCTCAGAGAGTGCATACGGAGCAGAGGAGGACCCACTCGTTATTAAAAAATAACAAGCACCATAATTTTTTTCAGAAGACGTGTGCTTTACAAGATCATGTTGATCCTTTATTTTGTGTAATTTTTCCTAAAAACTGTTATTTGTGTTTTTATTAAAGGAAATAAACAAATGATTCCATTGTTTATTTTTACACTATTCCTGAATGCCCACTTGACACTTGTACATTCATAAAAACTGAACAATTACGTTCAATTTTAAGAAGGCAAAAAAACATGGTGGGCCCTATTTAGTTTTGAGTAGTATATATTATGCAACGGTACTAGATTCCGGACCGGAACAGGAACCTCCCGAAGCAATACTTATCCATACCTGACATTATAAAAACGAAAGTAAAGCTAGTGTTTAACACTAGCTTCCGCCCGCGGCTTCGCCCGCATGGTGTGTTAATAAAAAGTAACCTATGTACTTCTCCAAGCTTCAGACTATCCTTAACAAATTTCATCACAAACAGCTCAGCGGATTAGCCGTAAACATACATACACATAGATGGATAGACGGCCACAGACCGAGCTACTTTCGTTTTTATAATGTCAGGTATGGATAAGTATTGCTTCGGGAGGTTCCTGTTCCGGTCCGGAATCTAGTACCGTTGCATAATATATACTACTCAAAACTAAATAGGGCCCACCATGTTTTTTTGCCTTCTTAAAATTGAACGTAATTGAACGTGTAAAAATAAACAATGGAATCATTTGTTTATTTCCTTTAATAAAAACACAAATAACAGTTTTCAGTATAATTCTGTAAGTACATGGGGTGGATTTTTTAAAATATTTTTCTGAGTACTGTTAGAACTTGGGGCATCGTGGGAATCCAGTTGGACGCCAGGTTCTTGGACACCCTGTATATTCCAGGCATTGATACTGTAAGTAATCCTACTACATGTGAGCGCAGTGAGGTTGACGATAGTTTTATAACACGTAACCCGTTTAAGAAGCAGATTCGTCTTAGAGAGTATACTGCCGTTTACCCGAATTTTATTTGCCCTAATATCATTTGCCATAATAGTCAACAGCCATAATATCATACGACATAATACCTACTCATTTGCCCTACTCTCATTTGCCATATTAGTCACGTGCCAGAATCATTGTTTCCCATAAAGTCACTTACCATAACATCATTTGTCATAATCATTGTAAGCCCTAATTATCACATGCCATAATTATGATATGCCATAACATAATTTGCCATCGACATCGGGTGTGTAACGGTTGTTTATATCAAGAGAAATTGGATGCAATTGGGACTTTAGGGCACCCCGACTCGGACAGGTTAGGTTAGAAGGGGATGGCGGGGTCGTGTGAGCGAGCGAGGCCAGCGAATAGACCCTGCCATCCCCTTCGTGGTTATTTTTTTATAAACCACACAAGTAGAAGCGGGGCTCCGTCGACCTAGCCCACCATCAACCATGCACAGAAAAAAAAACCATGCACAGAATAAATGCCATTTAAATATTATGCCATTTAAATATTATGCCATTTAAATATTATGTCTAATAATTATTATGGCACATAAAAATAAGGCAAACAATACTTATGGCATTCGTATCTTATGGTATCTAAAATTCGGGCAATTAAAAGTATGTCATATGACTTTTAGGCCAAATGAAACATTCGGGCAAATGAAATTCGGGTAAATGAAATTCGGGAAAATGATGATTATGGCATATAATCTTCGGGCAAACAATAGACAACCGTCTTAGAGATCCCACGCGGTTTTTTTTTCTGACACACGTTTTAAAACCCTACCTTAATATTAATGACCGGACTGACCGGTTAGCGCAGTTGGTAGCGACCCTGCCTTCTGAGCCACTGGTCCCGGGTTCGATCCCCGGACAAGTCAAACATTTGTGTGCATGAACATGTCTGTTTGACCTGTGTCTGGGTGTGTATATGTATATAAGTATGTATATCAGTCATCAGGTTACCGTAGTACAGGCTCTGCCTAGTTCGGGACCTGAAGACCTTGTGTGGATGTTGTCTCATATTATTATTATTATTAATTATTATAATTGTGTTCTATTTTTATGCTACATCGTATTAATGACACTTGTGTCTACAAAATAATACAAAGTCGGAACGAATTATCATTTGAATGACCTGTTTTATCAGAACACTATTCCGTCACATTATAAAACGGAATATCTTTCTGTATGTCGATTCTGTAAAAATGTGACCGCCACGCTCACTTCACCTAAGTTTTCACGGTGAGATGGTTACAGAATCGCAATGTTTGTGAAGTGTGCGTGTTTCAAATCCGTTGATCAAAGATATCGCTATACCACATGGAGCAATAACAACAACAACAACAATAGCAACATAATTATGCCTCGTTGGAATAGTGGTCGTTACTGCTGAGCATAATATCTTAATCCAGATAATATTTTAATATTGAAATAAAATATAAATTATATTTTTTTTTGTTGTCTAAAGATTCTTATATTATTATTATAAATTGTACCTACCACTGTTTGTCTCTGCATCACCCAAAGGTTGACGGGTAGAAAATGCCTGTGGCATTAAGTCCGCCTCTGTCAAAGTCAAAGCCAAAGCATTTATTTCAAATAGGCACATAAAAGGCACTTTTGAATGTCTGTACATTTGTGTGCTTAAAGTGTTAAATAAATAGTATTTTATTTTTGGCACATTTAAAAAAATATATAGTTTTAATGATTATATTATTTTATTGTATCGAATTAATAAGTTATTTATCATCACTTTTTTTCTAAATCTACAAACGTTAACATCTCTACTTCTTGGCTATTTTTAAGTGTTTATTTTTTGAGGGTTTTGGCGCTGATAGCCGAAATACAGGCTTTCGCCTAGTTTGGCTACAGACGTCTAATTCATCTGTAACAAGAAAATATAGCCTATATGATATGCGTATCATTGTAAGCAATTATTGAAATAAACTTATTTTTTAGTATTATACGGTCCTTTTTTTTTTGAGGATGGGAAATCATCAAATAACTACTCCCGCTCTGGGCAGAGCAGGAGGGCGTGTCAGACTCTTACTGACTAAAACCCACCCGTGTTCCTTCAGTTGCCTGTGCCAAGGGCCACGGTATCCCTCTCGGACTTTCCCGCAACCCTAGCAGGCATCGGCCCTAGCTGACCCCGTCATTGGTGCTGACATCTCTTTGAGGCGCGCGTGGAACACAACGCGCCATCGACCCGGGCCTGGTCCTTATCGAACGGCGAGCTACCCATTGCTCGCCGTTCGCAAGCCCACGCCTACGGTGGCCGGGAATCGGCCTGCGATTCCCAGGGCGTCTCCTGCGGCGGCTAGGGGCGTGAGGGCACGAATTTTCCCTCTCCCTCACGCGTTCCGCCTCCTCCTTCGCAAACATTACTGCTTCGCAGAAGGAGGTGACGGCTTCCCAAGCCCTCTCGCTCCGTACCATGGCTGGGCTGGACGCGAGAGATCGCCACCGCCAATCGCCTCCACGAGGACACGGCGGTGCTCCGCCCAAGCCGGGCAGACCTCCACCGTATGCTCCACAGTATCCTCCGGGCGATCCACACAATGGTGACACCCAGGCGTTTCCTCCCGCCTTATCTAGTATTATATGGCCCTGGGTTCGATTCTCAGGTCGGGCCAAATGTCATTGGGTTTTTCCATCAGGAATTTCTCAGTAGCAGCCTGGAGTCTAGATTAGTGCCCGGTTGATGGCAATAGACTCACCCCCTATTACATGGGACTAGAACATGATTATCGAAATGTGAGTGTACTATTGGTGCACCTCTGCCTAACTCTTCGGGATATACAGGTGCGATGTTCTGTTTATACGTGTGATTATGTCCTGAAGGCTTCTCATATCGCTCCTCTAATTGCTCCACTAGCTCCGGCAATCACTGCTGAGAAAATTGCTCGGGCTAGTGCAGGTTTAGGACGCTGCAGTTCCGTGTGTGTTTCGAGAAACCAGAATGGGGAGAAATCTCAAAAAGCATAACAAGAAAGACAATTAATTGGTTTTCGTTGTGAATGTTGCACATAAAATTGAAAATAGAATCGAAATTAAGTTCAACACAGCGCAATAACCTTTTTTTGGTTGTTTTTTCGTCTCCGTTTTGGTAAAAACCGACGGGACCGTACGACAACAAATAATAGTAAACGTGTTTGTTTTTTATTGAATCTGTTTAGATTTTCTATTTATAGGTCTTATTCATGGAATTAATAGGTACTGTAGCGGAATAAAATAAGAAATTCACCACTTAAACACATATAATTTATTATTATTCAAATTTGCATCCAAAATAAAGTACAAAATGTTAAAATTAAATATTATAAATAAAACACAGTTGCGGATCAAGTAAATTGGCCAAAATATGTAGAGGATACGAGAAAACTTAAAGTATATTGGATGTTCAAACTTTGTTACGCTGGTTTATGAACTTGGGAATCAATTGCAATTGGATTTTAGGCACGTTACTATAAAATTATGCAGGCTTTAAAATTAATATTATCTCATAAATATTACCAAAGCTACCTCGACAAAAACAGCCATATAAGATTGACTAGCATTAAGGTATTCAACTCATAACTGGTATTCATGATAATACTTGGTAAAAGTGGTGTTTTCTGGACCCTTAGTGAACCGCGGCCTCGAAGCACAGCACAATATATAAAGGTGACAGTTTCCTGGACCCTGACGAACTGCGGCCTAGATGCCGATACTGCACTCTCCTCCGGAGACCGGAGGTCGATAGTGGGATTAGTCGTGTATCTTGACATGCATGCCAAAGCCAGTTGAGGTTCCAGTGTGTCGGAACCGGGTGCCGCATAGTTGAAAGAAAGAAAGAAAGAAAATGCGTTTATTTGCGGTAAACATGACGCAAAAAATAACACAAACACTGAAAATATGAAAAGGTTGGGGGAAACATGCGTCACATCCACGCAAAACGGCTATCGCTCAGCATTATGCCGCGACCCTATGCAAGACAGAGCCCCAGCGCTGGTTTACAGCGGTAGTTCGCGGTCCGTTGGAAATGTCTGCAGTGGTTTACCAGTGAATCGAAGTGGCACTGCGATATTTTTCAGTGTGTCGTACGTGGTGCAGCGCCGGGTTGAGGCTCACTGCTGGCGTCGACCAAGAGAAGGTTTTAAGGGATCTACTAGTTGACCGGCCAATAGTGCAGTGTGCTGTGCCAAGGTTGCTGATAAGGCTGAGGGTGATGACCAGGAATGCGCGTCTGCTTCATGCTGGTGGTCAGGATATCCGTTGAAGCTTTCGGGTGGCGAGTCATAGAGCCTGCCAGCACCTGGCTGGCTCTATGACTCGCCACCCGAAAGCTAAAGGAAGTGATGGTGATGATGCACGAAGGCTGCGTTGACTTTCATGCTCGAGATCACCAATTTAGAGGTGTGAAGAACAGGGTATATTGTTCACTCATCCTCCATAGAAAAGAGAGGATCGTCCGATTAGACGGGTGATGTGTCTAGTGGCTCGACCATTGATGTTGGAACGTTATATATGTGCTAGTTGCGCGGCAAAATCTGCTTGTGCGATGCAGATTTTTGCGTAATTGTTTTTATTATTATTTGTTACAAATATCTATCTATTTTTATTTAAATATTTCACTATAAAACTGATTTACATCCGTAAGATGTCCTCGTAACATAAGGTCCAGTTGAAAACCAGCGTCGGTACCGCTGACCCGGAACATAAAGGGCCAAGGAAGGAACACGGGTGGGTTTTAGTTAGCAAGAGTCTGACACTCCCTTCCGCTCCACCCAGAGCGGGAGGGGTCATTTGATGATTTCCCATGCTCAAAAAAAAAAAAAAAAAGGCACTAGTTGTCTGGCATTTATGCTGAACTGGGCCTATTTGGCGCAGCCGTGAGGCACACAATACTATTTTAAGTACTGTTTGTCTGTTTTTGTGTAATATTGTGTGCTTTAACCTGGGTCAAATACATTTATTTTCTTTCTTTCTTTACGTCAGTTTGATGCGTAGTTCGCATTTGGCCATGTAGATGCCACCACTACATCTTGGTCAAAATGTGCGGTTTGGCTGTTTCGCACCCGTCGCACAGACTCCTCCATGCTTAAGGTAAGAAATTAAGTAACTGATCTTTAATGTTGTGTCATGTATTAGTTCAAAGAAACGGCCAAACCATACATTCTGACCATGATGTAAGGTTTTTACAGGCTTGGCTTTACATTCGATCTGATAACTTTTTAACATTGAAAGACTCATGTAAGTCTTGACAACCTACTTTACATTAAATGTTTTGGTGGAATTTAATTTATTTTTGTGGGTGCTCTATTTCTTTTTATTTTAGCGGCGATATTTTACAGATATTGCACAGACATGCTTAAGGCGCGGACTTACTACGATTTTAATCGCTATTACCGCACTCACACAACCGCATCTGCGCGTTTTACGGTAATGCACACACTCGCAAACGCTAACACGGGCGTTTGTGTGCTCAAGGAAAGTTGCATAGTATACGTAAGGAAATCAGATGTTTTCTGTTGAATATACTTACTTATGACGTGCGTTCTAAAATTCGATGTAATTACAGTGTCGGTTCATAATATGATACTATTAGCGTAAAAACGTTATTTTAAAACTACCGTGCGGTGGTGCCTATAAAAGCGGCGCGCGGCCAGTACTCGCCCCTTACTCCGCCTCCAGCAGTCGTCGTGATAACATCGTCTTCATAATATTTGTTATTTATCAGGAAGTATATTTTTAAGTTAGAAATTGTATTTGTTTTAAATTGATTAAAGACTAGTGTTTAGTCATTTCGTTTATTTTTTTTTTAAATAAAATTGATATCAACCGCCATTATCAGAAGTGGGATAGGCTCCATTGCCTATCTTATCTTGCTGTGTTGTGCGAAAAGTTTTTGGAATCATGTCCGAACGAGCTACCACTCGTAATAGAGGTAGAACTAGGCGTGATCGAAACAGTGATGCAACCGAACTCCAAGAAACCCTTGGAGCTATTCTGGCGCGCCTGACCGCGCTAGAAAACACCAGCCTACCCGCAACTAGTACCGTGTCGGCGACAACGACTCCGGATGCACGTGCCGTCGTGGCGCCTGGGCAGGTAATCGCGACCTTGCCGCAGGAGCCACAACCAGCAGTGCTTGAGTCGAACGCCAGCATGGTGTAAGAATCGCTTGCAAGTACCTCGACGTCACTGGATGCTACAGATCGCCTCATTGGAGCGTTGAGTGCGTTAACTAAGGTCAAATCCAACCATTATTATATTTCCAACTTTGATCCCAGCATTCATGATATCGATTCTTGGTGTGAAGAGGTTGAACGGGCACGTGATATTAATAGATGGGATGACAACGAGTGTCTATCCCGGATTGCTAACTGCCTGAAGGGAGACGCTCGTAGCTGGTTAAACGACTGGGTTACAAACGACCGCACCTGGTCTAATTTTAAGATTGAATTTAAACCGCTTTGCTCACGAAGAATCGATGTTGCAAATATATTGTTTGACGTCATGTGTACTAATTCCGACAAATATTCCACGTACGCAGAATATGCTAGGCGCTCCGTCTTGAGACTAAATATTGTTAAAGGGTTAAGCGATGATTTAATGGTCGCGATTGTCATACGTGGTGTAACTGACGCACAAGTGCGTGCTGCTGCAACTAACGCTCATTTAACGACCAAAGATCTTGTTGAATTCTTTTCAATTTATACCAAACCGAATCCTAACTCATCGTTGACATCTGTAAAATCGTCTCATAGTAAACAGCCTGACCGAAACTCTCGAAAACGTCCACATAATCATAAAAATCGAGAATTAACATGTTTTACTTGCGGTAATGTTGGTCATATGCAGCGCGCGTGCCCTAAACAATCGAAATCTGCTAAACCCGAGGAATCGACAGAAACGATTAATAAGAAACCGAACGGGCAGTGTTCATTCTGTAAAAAGCCAGGCCATGACGCCTCTGTTTGTTTCGCTAAGCAAAGATCTGAAACGCGTAATAAAAACAACGTTAATTTTTGTTTAGAGTTGAAAGGTGCGTCAACAGACAGTGACGTCACAACGGCTGTAATACAGGGTGTACCTACAGACGTGCTGATAGACAGCGGATCACGCGTTTCACTTATTTCGGAATCGGTGCTAAAATATTTTAAGTGTACCCGACTACCCACATATCAGGTATTACGTGGTATAGGTGATCAAAATATTGAGTGTAATAGCCGCGTTACATTAGTAATAGAATTTTGCGAAATCTCATTAGAGGTGGATCTTTTGGTTGTTCCTCTGAAATGCCTAAACGTGCCAGTACTGATAGGTACAGATGTTTTGAACCGCGACGGGGTAACATACATTCGCGCAAACAATGAGCAACGAATTACTCGAATTCCAAGTCCGGTTGGTCAAAATGTATTGCTCATCAACTCAAGTGATCAGTTTTCGGTTAATACGCCGCTTGAAGGTAGTGATCGTGAAAAATTAATGTCAGTCGTAAATCAGTTTAAGGAATTCTTTATTATTGGGACTGCTTTAACAACGGTTACAACTGGTAACATGCGCATTGAGTTGACGAGTGAGACACCGATTTGTTATAGGCCGTACAGACTTTCATTCGACGAAAAATTGAAAGTACGTGATATCGTAAAAGACCTGTTAGACAAGAAAATATTCCGCGAATCTAACTCTCCATACGCAAGCCCGATTATTCTTGTCAAGAAAAAAGACGGCAAAGATTGCATGTGCGTTGATTACCGCGCGTTGAACGCCGTAACCGTGAAAGATCGCTATCCATTACCCTTGATAGAAGATCATATTGATCGCCTTGGTAAGAGTAAGTTCTTCAGCTGTTTAGATATGGCAACAGGCTTTTATCAGATTATGTTGGATAGCGACTCTGTAGCGAAGACCGCCTTCGTGACCCCCGAGGGACATTTCGAATTTTTGAAGATGCCGTTTGGTCTCGCGAACGCGCCGGTCGTATATCAACGAATAATCACAAATACGCTTAAATCACTAATAGAGTCTGGTAAAGCCCTCATTTTTATCGATGACGTGTTATTATTGTCATCTTCTATCGATGAAGCAATCGAAAACGTACGCGAGGTATTAAAAACACTAACTTCTGCCGGGTTCTCTATTAACCTAAAGAAAAGTACATTTGTGGCTACAGAGGTTGAGTATCTAGGTCGAACTATCTCTGAGGGTCAGGATAAACCGAGCCAACAAAAAATTAAAGTTTTAATTGACTCCCCTGTGCCCACAAATGTAAAACAGGTTCGACAGCTACTCGGTTTGGCAGGGTATTTTCGTCGCTATATACCCAGCTATGCATCTAAGACAACTCCTATTGCTAGTTTAACACGGGGTAACGTTAAATTTCACTGGGGCGAAGAACAAGAAAACGCGCGTAAATACCTGATTCATTGTCTTACAAGTGAACCTGTGCTTGCTATTTTCGATCCGTTATTACCAACCGAGTTGCATACGGACGCGAGCTCTATTGGTTACGGTGCAGTTCTTATTCAGGTGCATGAGAATGGTAAACGGCGAGTAGTGGCGTACTTTAGTAAAACTACGCAAGGAGCCGAACCTCGATACCATTCTTATGAACTTGAGACGCTCGCGGTTATTAAAGCCTTACAACACTTTCGCCACTATTTATTGGGTATTTCGTTTAAAATTGTGACGGACTGTAACGCGCTGAAACTGACTGAACGTAAGAAAGATCTTTTACCACGTGTCGCGCGTTGGTGGATATACATGCAGGATTTTAACTTCACGATAGAATACAGAAAGGGCGTTATGATGCAACACGCGGATTATTTAAGTCAAAATCCTGTTGATGTCCTCCAAATAACTAGGCCGAAAAATTGGGCACAGATTGCTCAATCTGCGGATGAGGAAACTCGTACGCTGATTGACAAAGTCAACAATAACGAGCTAGACTCTTCCCGGTATGTTGTTCGTAACGATTTGTTGTATTATAAATACACCCCCACGGGACAGGAACCAAAGCTACTATGCTTCATTCCCAAAGGTCACCGATTAAGTCTCCTAAGAGTTTTCCACGACCAGCATGAACATATATGTGCAGATAAGACCATTGATTTAATTCTGCGTCATTTTTGGTTCCCAGGGCTCTATGCCTTTGTAAGGAAGTATGTGGGTCATTGTTTGATTTGTCTTTCGTCCAAGAAAGTTCCTAGGGCTCCTCATTACCCAATTTCATCATGGCATAAGCCAGATACTCCTTTTAACACAGTTCACATGGACGTATTAGGTCCACTGCCTATTTCAAACGATAATAAGTATGTACTGCTTATTGTAGACGCCTACTCCAAGTATTGTTTGTTTTATGCGATAAAAAGGCAAGACTCTAGCGAATTAAAACAAATGTTTTCAAACGCCGTTTCTCTATTCGGCACTCCTAAACTTATTGTGTGTGACAGAGGACGAATGTTTGAGAGTAGGAGTTTCCAGGGCTGGGTTACTGAAATGGGTAGTGAAATTCATTTTGTAACACCTGAGATGCATAGTGAAAACGGTCAAGTAGAACGCTACTGTCGTACCTTGCTCAATATGTTACGCATAGAGGCATCCAAGCCCGAGAGTAAATGGTCCGATTCGTTGTGGAAAATGCAGCTTGTTATCAACTGCACTAAACATAAAACCACTCAGATTTCACCATTACAACTGCTTATTGGTATTGAAGCAGTCACGCCAGTCATAAGATCCCTTATCCGCGATGTCGCTGTTGATGACGTGCGACCGAATCGCGAGGGGTTAAGAGAGTTACAAAGACAGCGCGCTAGCGAACTCCTTGACCAAAATAGACGTAAACAAGACGAATACGTTAATAGGAATCGAAAGGTCAAACGTACATTTAACTTAAATGATAACGTTTTTGTAATTAAAACCTCTCAAATTACAGGCAAGCTGGACTCGGGGATGCGAGGGCCATATCGTGTGGTGAAAATCCTTCCCTACGATCGATACGAACTACAGCTGCTAACTGGTTCGTATGGCAAAGTCACTCAGGCTGCCGCCGAGCACATGGTTGCTTGGCGAGGAGAGTGGACCCCCGAGTCGTGTGCCACGTTTTTTGATAGTAAGTAGACCTTTGCATTTACTTAACTATCTAAATTGTATCAAATGTATTTGATTACATGGACTGAAAGAGTCATGTGTAAGTACATGCATAGTGGTTTTAAGGGCATTGAGCGATGGCTCTGTCTCTGCCAAGACATGCTAACTGGGTGCCTCTGTCTGTTTATGAGGGCATTGAGATGTATCTCTGCCAAGACATGCTAACTGGGTGCCTCTGTCTGTTTATGAGGGCATTGAGATGTATCTCTGCCAAGACATGCTAACTGGGCGCCTCTGTCTGTTTATAAGGGCATTGAGTTATAGTGTAATTCTGCCAAAAGAGACGTGCTAACTGGGTGCCTCCGTCTCAGTTTATTTATTAGGGCATTGAGATGTGTCTCTGCCAAGACGAGCTAACTGGGTGCCGTCTAGATGTGTTGTATTTAATTACAACAGACACGTGTACAGATTAAGTAATAAGGATATTACTAATAAATGTCTTTCTCTCAATTTTAGCTGAAGAGGATAGTCTCGCAGCACCATGTACCAGTGCAACTAGCTGCGAAGATCCTTCAAGCCGTGGAGATGCAGACACGCACCAGGGTCCATCAAACACTGATGCAGCCATTGAAGACAGAAGTCCCTCGCATCGCTCGAGTCCACTTGCCGAAGACCGTGACTGCGGCGAACAAGGACCCTCATCTGGACAATGTGGCTGAGGACAACCACACGCCAGGAGAGGCCGTATTAGCGTAAAAACGTTATTTTAAAACTACCGTGCGGTGGTGCCTATAAAAGCGGCGCGCGGCCAGTACTCGCCCCTTACTCCGCCTCCAGCAGTCGTCGTGATAACATCGTCTTCATAATATTTGTTATTTATCAGGAAGTATATTTTTAAGTTAGAAATTGTATTTGTTTTAAATTGATTAAAGACTAGTGTTTAGTCATTACGTTTATTTTTTTTTTTAATAAAATTGATATCAACCGCCATTAATACAATAAATAATTACACATAACAATTAAAAAAAAAACAAATACTGTTTATTTTTATTACAGTACATGATAAACAGGTCAAATATAAACATTCCGAATTTTACCCGACTGCTCTAGAAGGGGAATTATGCTTTTCGGGTGTAAGTCAGTATCAGGGATGGAAGGGTTAATTAAATGGGTAGTTATGCCATTTCAAACTAATGTTTGTGTTTTAGATACGTACTTAGTGGGTGCGGTAAAAAAATAGAAAATAAAACCAACATAAAGGCCCTCGGACCACTTAAAAATCACATAAACTCTAATGCCATAATGTTTCTAAGAAAATGCGGAGCCGGGACGGAAGCTAGAATTCTGAAAAATTTAGACGATAGAGGGATCATCCACGGGAATGGAAGCTGCTGCTGGCTGAATATTAGTTGGTATTTGCTAAAATTGGTAAAACAGTGCGTGAATTGAACTAAAGTTCTGTGGCGGACTACTAAGGCTACTCACTGCCTAATATTGAAGTGAAAATTCAGTCTCAGTGGAAATATGGGCAATAAAAATAAAATGTTGCGAAAGAGTTTTACAAGAAAAAGACGAAAAACTCGAAAAAATGATGGAATGTTTGGGTAAGTAGGATGATTACGGTATTGTATCATAACATTTGAAATTTGTATTTAGTTTACTTACGAAACTGTATAAATCTATAGAAACGGTATTGACAATTTCTACAAACATTTTGCTAAATCCAAAAACAAATAGGTGCACTCTATTTTGATGTCTATAGAATGCATATTTGAATGCGCCTAGTGCAAACGTCTCTGGTCGAAGCAACCATCGAGGCGATAGCCATATTGCAATAGTAGGTATAAGTAACAAAAACAAACTTGCAGATAAATCAGAGTGCGTTCGTAATTATTATAATAATATAAATATTGCACTAGTTATATATAAAGCATTTTGATTCTTTTGTAAGATTATTTTTATAATAATTTATTGAGTCATTAGACCAGTGCCGATAATTTTTGAAAACGAAAAAAGTCACAGTAGGATGAAACCCATTGGAAAAGAAAGAGAATATAACAAAAATGAAAGGAAAAATAATTTACGGGCGATCCGAGGTCGGGAAGTGGGGGTTTAAGGGTAAAAAGCGGTTTATCTCGATTTCCGGCAAAACTACAAGTCTTATGGAAAAAAGTGTAATGGCAAAGTTGTAGGCAATAAAAAGATCTACAACTTTTGTATTCACACTTTTTTCAAGTAACCTCAAAATTGATGTGAAAAATTCAAATAACCAAGTTCTTGGTTTTTTATTTTTATCTTTTACACAGCAATTATTTCTTTTACCGAGTTTTTAAAAAAGCAGATATTTTCACGTGAGAATTTTCGATTGAAAATTAGGGTGCTTTTTCGATATTAGGTCAAAATAAGGTGAAAAAAATAAATATTTTAAATCAATAAAAATACAGTGTGCTTGGAACATAAAAAGGTAAGTATTCAGTAAATTTCGCGAAAAAAAAATGCTGTGTAAAAGATAAAAATATAAAACCAAAAACTTGGTTATTTGAATTTTTCACATAAATTTTGAGGTTACTTGAAAAAAGTGTGAATCCAAAAGTTGTAGATCTTTTTATTACCTACAACTTTGCTATTACACTTTTTTCCATAAGACTTGTAGTTTTGCCGGAAATCGAGATAAACCGCTTTTTACCCTTAAACCCACACTTCCCGACCTCGGATCGCCCGTAAATTATTTTTCCTTTCATTTTTGTTATATTCTCTTTCTTTTCCAATGGGTTTCATCCTACTATGACTTTTTTCGTTTTCAAAAATTATCGGCACTGGTCTAATGACTCAATAAATATTATAAAAATAATCTTACAAAAGAATAAAAATGCTTTATATATAACTAGTGCAATATTTATATTATTATAATAATTACGAACGCACTCTGATTTATCTGCAAGTTTGTTTTTGTTACTTATATTGTTATACCTACTATTGCAATATGGCTATCTACTATTGCAATATGGCTATCGCCTCGATGGTTGCTTCGACCAGAGACGTTTGCACTAGGCGCATTCAAATATGCATTCTATAGACATCAAAATAGAGTGCACCTATTTGTTTTTGGATTTAGCAAAATGTTTGTAGAAATTGTCAATACCGTTTCTATAGATTTATACAGTTTCGTAAGTAAACTAAACTAAATACAAATTTCAAATGTTATGATACAATACCGTAATCATCCTACTTACCCAAACATTCCATCATTTTTTCGAGTTTGTCGTCTTTTTCTTGTAAAACTCTTTCGCAACATTTTATTTTTATTGCCCATATTTCCACTGAGACTGAATTTTCACTTCAATATTAGGCAGTGAGTAGCCTTAGTAGTCCGCCACAGAACTTTAGTTCAATTCACGCACTGTTTTCAGTCATAAATTACTTGAAAACTACAATCGAATTATGCACAGAGCGTCCGGTGCCAACTATCCAAGTCGAGCGCTGCCCGACGACTAAAGTATGACCGCGTAAACTATTGTCACCACTATGGAGCGTCAATAAGATTGAAAATTGAAAATGATATTTGTGTTGAAATGTGACGTAAGCTGCGAATGGGCATTTATTTTACTGCTTTTCTTTAGATTATTTAAAATATAGACATAAAATTAAATAATGGTTTGGTTAAAGTTTTAAAAAAATGGAAAACCTACTAAATTCTTAAAAAAAAACTGTAGTTATCGCTGAAAATACAGAGATCTTCGACGTCAAAGTTTATTTTTGTGCTACAACTTCCCAATTTTTTATTGGGAATATCAAACTATTATTTATTATTCTATTCGGTTTAAATTCTTCTTTATACCCTTCTCTGTTCACTGTATTTTTCGCGTTACTTATTTTTATTACATTACGTCATACTCGACGTTCTAAGAAACCAATTTTTGGGAATATTGAGATAACACCGCGCCTTAAATCATAACCCTTACTTCTAGCATAGTCGGGTGAAAAGGGTATATCTTGCACGCCAGCAGTTGCTTCCTTCAAAGAAAATGAGTTTCTTCTTTGTTGTTTATACAGCGTGGCGCTGCAATGGTGACCTTAATTTAACACACATATACGTTTTCTCATTTTCGTTTCATGACAATTTTTATTTCCATTAAACGTTATTATTTACAGATTTATTAAAGAATTTAGGAAAAAGCATCTTAGAGCAACCTGTACTTAAAAAACTGTCGCGCAGCGTTCATTTGCCGGGGTCACGGATCATAACTTCGCATCAATGTAATTAAAACGAATGAGCAATACTATTAGGATGAAACAAATGCATAGAGTAGGCGAATTTAAGGAAATATAATTTGTTGGCGAGCAGCGCAGGCGACGCGCGCTCTCCCTCCCACCCAGTCGCGCGCCGCACCGAACTCGAACTCTTTTTTTCCTTTTCTAGTGCTAGTCACAGAGTACATTTTTATAAGTCGAACCCGTGTCCTTGGCGCACTTATTTACACTAGTGCGCATAATTACTTCGCGAAAAAGACTCTTACCTATTGTTTTATTTATTTCTTTTTGTGTAATTAGGATAGTAATTAGATTATGGTACTGCGATAAAGACGCTTTGATTTGTTTTCGTTTTCTTATCTAGTAGGTACGTTTACACCTTTTGCGATACAGACGCATTTATTTGTGCTATTAGTGCTTGTGTAAACTTGTGATCGTGATGGCAGTGATTAGTGATGACAGTTATTACTAATAGTAACAAGAGAGGGTGATATGATAAGTGTTTGTACACACGGCTACACATCAAGCTATATATTTCCAGTTTACACTGACCTCTCTTTGTAAGGAAATACTATACAATGCGAGATTAGCTTATACTATAAATTTATAGCTTGATCTGTAACAGTAGCCATGCGTACCACTTGCGCCGCTCGGTTTCTTTGATAATATGCCGTCAAAGAATCGGACCGATCACGAGTAGGTACAAGACGCGATGCGCGGTTGCCAGCGCGCGAAGCGACACGTTGCCGCTCAGAGTTAACGTAAGCGAGCTAGGTAAGTAATTTCATGAATGAATTTTTGCAAGGATGATTCCTTTTTTAGTTACATTTTTATTATTTAGTTTGTTTGAAAACATTTTTTTTTCAGTTTACGAATTAATTTAACCTATCAATATTTATATGATTAATGGGCACTAGCCCTACCCGTGTGTTAAATTAATGTCACCATTGTAGCGCCACGTTGTATACACGCTAATCTAGCTTTCATAACAAATAGAAGTAGGTACACCGATTATTTGTAAGAATACAGACTTGCACCTCCCAATCCCCTTAAAGGGGAGGGTGAAATTTACAGATTTCCCCATATTTTTATTGTTTGTGTGCATTGCCTAGCGTGCATAACAAAGGACCATGGGCACTTTTGTATGAACACTGGGCCCACTTTTCAAAGTTGTGCAACAGTGATGAAACCTATGTCATAAGAAAGCTCTTAGTGTGTACTTTATTTCATTCTATGGTAGCTAAGTTCAAATCCAGCGCGAAATTGGCGTTTTAGTGCGTTCAAAAACAATATTGTAAATGAAAAATGCGCATGACCTATTACTTATTGCTCCTTTTTTATTCATTTTTTTTTTATTTATGCATAACGGAAAAGCTCTCGGCCTCCATCTTACCTGGTAGCAAGGGTGATCGGCCGTAGGTGGAAACGAGCTTCACCCGGAATCATCAACCACAGAGGAACTGGCTATCTTACCTCTTACTGCCGAAACACAACAATGCTTAACATTGTTACTATGGCGACAGACTTAGATAAGATGGCGTTAGCTAGCCAGGCGGTCTTAGAACAAGCCCTACCACCAACTAAACCTAAAAAACTGGAAATCGAACCAGGGACCTCTGGGTCTGAAGTTAAGTGGTCTCACTAGACCACAGAGGCGGTTAAAATTAAAGAATGATAAATATCGACTTGGTCTTGTACAATATTTTTTAGGTGTGATTGTGATGTGAGTGTTCTTTACAAATAAAAAACGACTTATTTTGTACGAGTTTATTTATTTATTAAATGTTTTATACACACAAGTGTACAGAGGCGGACTATTTCAACATTAACAGCTACTATGTGATGCCTCTCGGCGCGTCTTAGAACGTATTAGTTATAATAATTATAATAAATAATAGTCCTTCTGGCCGAATTTCGACCACGGCGGCCAGTCTCAGCGGAGACAAGCCATCTGCGCGGGACATATTAAAGTGCACAAGTGTGTGCGCAAACACATAACAGCCATAAAAGGCAGTTTTTAAAAGGCATCTATAATAATTTCATCTAAATGTATTGCTGGTCGATGGAAACCATCCCCATGTCTACCTAGTCCCAAGTACCATATTATGGATATGACATGGGCACAACTTCCGATAGTGCGTCTGCCCGTGAGACATGTACAGTAGTATTGTATAATGGCGTCCTTGCCTACTTGGTCACGGTCAATTAAGACGTAGGTATAATACATCCTCGATCTAACGTGTCGTGACTGTACACGTCCCCTAAGCAACCATATATTATTTTGCTGAATATTGCATTGCTCTAAGTCATTTAAATTGTTTTCACGATATATTTCTATTGTGTATACACCACCATCCCGTAAGTTTTCACTAACGTATGACCTGGCAAGTTTAATTTGGTAAGAGCCCAAGGAAATCATTAATATATCATCTTCAGTTAGCTGGGGAAAATCTTCTAAATGAGGCAGATTAGCTTCCATTCTTATGAATGCTACCCTTTGCCTGTTTAGGTTTTTCAGTGTAACATAATTAAATAAAAGATTCGGAGAGTTGATTTTCTCATTTATAATATTCCAAATGTTATGACTAAGCCGGTGGTCTATGGCTACTTTATAAAAAGCATTTATAAGAGAAGCCGCAATTTTAAAATCAATGAACATATGTGGCAATGCTCTATTAAAATAATCTTGGCGTAATAATTTAAACCTATTTTTAAACTTGCCGTTCACCGCTTCCACCACCCAACGACATATTGTTACTAATCTTGCTTTATTAGCTTGTTCGGTCGTCAATTGACTTTCATTTCTATCCTTTGTTGGAGGAATATGTGGTTCATATCCTAATGACTGAAGATCTACTACACTATCTCTGAAACCCCTATCTAAAATGAATACATCGTTTTGATGAAACATCCAATGAAAAGTATTATCTTCATTAGCACATAAGCTAGTCATAATCGACGCATCACTTGTTGTTGCAGCGTATGGACCAAGAACGTCTATTATATAACCGTCACTGCATACCATTAAAAAAGGTTTCAATAGATTTTGAAACTTATGATGGCTATAGGTCAAACGCTGAAAGAGAAAGTTACTACTTTTCTCTATATAAACATATGTTCCATCACATATTATTATAGCTTTTGTATTTTCTTCATTACCATATATCATTTTTGGTAAAAACAAGTTCCTTTGAAGCATGTTTTGCCTGGAAATATTATCCATACCTAAATGAATGTTTACAAAATCGCTCACTAAATGTTGTCTAGCTAATGTTAATTTTCTTTCCAAAGACCTGCGTGACATATAAACAGAGTAGCTAATCTTTCGTTAGACTCTCCGGTTCTAAGTTTAGCTAAGTAAACCCCGATCACGGTGCGCGAACGATTAACCGTTTGTGTCAGCGAAGGAGTTTCTTCCAATACTGTATTGAATTGGCCGATGGTGAGTCCAGTCCAAAAAAAAACATCGTTGTCATTTATTGATTCCAAAAACTCGAAATCAAATCTCGATCTTCGGTTAACAGCAGATATTAGTATATTAGACATGTCTGTGAAATGTGCAACATTGAACTCATTTGAAACATTACAATTCTCATGTAATAAATGCCATTCGTTACTTTCCAGGTGATCGGTACATACTCTAGCATTTTCAGGGATGTACAAACGTTGTGAACAAAGTACGTTTACAATAATCGTGTTAGGAATTCTATGACGTTCAATATTGTGACAATAATTAAATATACAACGCCTGGTAGAGTTCGGTGCTCTAACATGTTCGGGAGCATAAAAAAATTGTTGAAAGTTCTGCACCGCGGGATCTTGTACACGAACTGCATCATCTGGGATGTTTTCTGCAGGTCCTTGTTCATTAATAGCAACAACTTCGATGTTTTCCGCAGGTCCTTGTTCATTAATGGCATCATCTTGGACGTTTTCCGCAGGTCCTTCTTCATTAATGGCATCATCTTGGACGTTTTCCGCAGGTCCTTGTTCATTAATGCCATCATTATTGGTGTTCTCTGTAGGTCGTTGTATAACAACAGCATTGGTTCTTTGCCAGCAACGGTGACAAACTTGTTGTGTATTATTAAATACTACCTGCAAAGATTATATTTTATGAACACATAAATCGTTAAAGATATTCCTAATTATTCTTTAGATTACTGTCTTGCAGAACTCTTGTCAAAAAGATTTTTTTTAAGTTAGCTATTATTTTTTCTATATATTGTTATCTTTACAACCCGGTCAAAATATCTGTGCACCTGGCATCGATGACGTCATATTAGCACTCTAATACAGTATGTGTGACGACATGGCGAGCGCGGTGTGGCTAAAGGGAATTTGCGAGAGGCATTGCATTCCAGCAAGGTGCACAGATATTTTGATAGTGTTATATGTATACAGGGTGTCCAAGAACCTGGCGTCCAACTGGATTCCCACGATGCCCCAAGTTCTAACAGTACTCAGAAAAATATTTTAAAAAATCCACCCCATGTACTTACAGAATTATACTGATTTCAAAAAAAAAAGGGGAAATGAGCACCCTGTGACATACTTTTGAATGCTGTGACTGCTAATGCTGATAATTTCGATATTTCTTGGAGGTTTTGAAATCTAGGGTATTGCTGTGTCTAAATAGAATGTAAAAATAATGTACTTATTGTACCATTTTAAAATAAAATATTATTTTAACTAAAGGTGATATGGAAAACTATTGAATTTCGCAACTTTGACCGACTGTAGTGTAAAAAAAATGTACCAAAATAGTATGGCAAGTGACGTCAAATTTTGACGCGTTTATTCCTCTTTTTAAAAAGGTATAATACTTACACATTAATTTGAAAAAAAAAAATTTTGATAATATTTTTACTCAACAACCCAATTTTTACGAAGTGCCTACCTACTAACGGTAACTGTCGGACCCTTTCTTATCTTAGAAACTGTTATGTTACTACTATTATTTACTTCAGTTCCAAGAGTGAGCAAGAAGGAAATACACACAGGTAGATGGGTTCCCAGTAGAATAAAAGCAAAGAATGTTAGTTTAAAGATATTTTATTACAATAAATGTTCAAAATGTTGACCACCCGCGGCAATACAAGCTCTCACTCTCCTTAAAAAGGACCGCTTTATGTTTCGCGAGTAACTTTTTTGACGTATCACCTGCACTGCTTGTGTTATCTTCTCACGAAGGTCAGCGATGTCATTAATGGGCTTCGCATAAACGAGCTCCTTCATAGTTCCCCAGAAAAAAAAATCCAGCGGATTTAAGTCAGGTGAGCGGGCTGGCCACGGGATTGTTCCTGATCGCCCAATCCACCTGTTCGGGTATTGCTCGTCCAAAAACTCTCTAACGGATACGCGAAAATGTGCTGGACAGCCGTCGTGTTGGAACCACATATCTGGTGGGGTCTCTTCTAGTAAGTTTGGCAAATCATTTTGAAGAAAATTTAAATATGATTCGCCAGTCAAATTCTCGGGCATCTCAAATGGACCAATAATATTCCCACAGAGAATACCGGTCCACATGTTCACTTTGAACCGGTACTGGGATCTATCTTCTCGCATCAAGTGCGGATTTTCCACATGCCACTCGTGCAAGTTGTGTAGGTTCATGTAGCCATCCTTCTTAAATGTTGATTCATCTGACCACAAAATTTTGTCGATAAAGTTTTCGTCTTCTCGATGTTTTTGCAGGATTGTTTCACAAAACGCGACTCGGCTCGGATAGTCTCGAGGTAAAAGACTTTGCACTCGCTGTACGTGGTACGGATGATATTCTTCTTTTTGGAGAATACTGTGTGCTGTGCTCTTCGGTATCCCCGTATCAGCTTCTATTCCTCGCACAGAGATGCTTGGATTTGCCGACACCGCCTCTAAAACTTCATCGCGTATGAAGTCATTTACGGGTCGTCCTTCACCAGCTACTTGATTGGGGAGCCGCCCGTCACATAGTGATCTGTGCACATTAATGAAAACTCGATGGTCGGGATATCGCGTAGCCCTCGGATACCTTTCTCTGTAAAGTCTCGCTGCAGCTCGTCCATTACCTCTACATTCTCCATAAATGTAGTGCATATTTGCGTATTCTTGCGGAGTGTAGGTCGCCATGGTAGCACACACAAAACACAAACTGTCCAAACACAGGCAAAGGTCGTCGTAAAGAGTTCGTTTCAAAGTCCAGAGCACAAAGAGTAATCGAGTCCAATAAACAAAGCTTTAAATCGTAGTACGTGATCAATGGTAACAATAAGAGAGAGGTGCGTAGTAACGGCAGGAGGCAGTGACGCGTACTGACCGTACTGTTATCCTAAATAGCACGATCCCAGATAGCGTCACTATCTATCTCACTCGCACCTCTAACCTTTTTCTCCCTCACTCTTACCTGAATAATGGGGTACCATAAAGAAGAACCAGCAAATCGCAAAGATAGTTTCTGTCTTGCTCCCTCCTGTTGTAATAACGAATCACTATGGTGAGATGCATGCACATACCGTCCCTTACGGTCTAACCTGTTTTTTGAGAGGCCTGTTGTTATTTTTATGAGCATACAATAGTAATTCTTTAGAGGTTAGATTCAATTCGTCGTAAATTTTTCTTTCTAAGAATTCTGTAAGACATCGTAAAAATTGGGTTGTTGAGTAAAAATATTATCAAAAATTTTTTTTTTCAAATTAATGTGTAAGTATTATACCTTTTTAAAAAGAGGAATAAACGCGTCAAAATTTGACGTCACTTGCCATACTATTTTGGTACATTTTTTTTACACTACAGTCGGTCAAAGTTGCGAAATTCAATAGTTTTCCATATCACCTTTAGTTAAAATAATATTTTATTTTAAAATGGTACAATAAGTACATTATTTTTACATTCTATTTAGACACAGCAATACCCTAGATTACAAAACCTCCAAGAAATATCGAAATTATCAGCATTAGCAGTCACAGCATTCAAAAGTATGTCACAGGGTGCTCATTTCCCCTTTTTTTTTGAAATCAGTATAATTCTGTAAGTACATGGGGTGGATTTTTTAAAATATTTTTCTGAGTACTGTTAGAACTTGGGGCATCGTGGGAATCCAGTTGGACGCCAGGTTCTTGGACACCCTGTATAATCGGTGCACTTAGAAGTGCACCGATTATATACATATAACACTATCAAAATAATATTTTGTGAATATGATATCAATCGTCCAAGTTAGACTTGGACGATTGATATCATATTCACAAAATATTATTTTGTTTAGACGATGGTTCAAATCTGATAGGTTATGATGTACTTAAAGCTCAAACTCAAAACGTTTGTTTCAATTGAACCGTTTACAGGCACTTGAATTGTCAAGGTAGAAAATGTGTAGCAGAACGTCCACCAGGACGGTTATTATTACTATGTCTATTGATAATAAAATTCTTGTATTATTCTTCTTTTACAAACCAATAATCCAAAGTAGGTTATAGGTTTGAACATTAAACGATTATAAATACAAAAACTTTTTATTTAGTAACATAATTAAGTCGATATTGGGTCGGAGATATTGAAATGTTAAAATATGATACAGTAATAGGTAGGTACATACCTGGATCAAAGCATTCTGCTGAACATATTCAGCAAACTGTGGACGAATCGCAGGTAGATCATCTCTTAAAACATGGCGTCTTGTCCGCAAAACACGTGAACGCAAACACATAACACAGCAATTTTCTGCCATTGCAAACAGTCACAAACCAATTAAATCAATGTCCATATGCTAGCCAGGGTAATGATAGATAAAACTAAACAACAATATCCTTTACACAAAGTGATATCAGAGTCCATTAACAAGCCGGGATCAGTAAGTCGTAATACAAGCCGAGATTAACACAAATAAGCACTTACACCGAGCGTAAATAACGTACGAGCAACGACTGAACAGACATGATCATCCCCCGTTTGTGTAAGGGTGTAAGAATGCGGGGGAAGGGAGGGTTGTGTCCTGCGTGCACGCAGGTACAAAACAGGAGCCATACCATGACGTGTCAGGCTCCGGTGCAAGAGAGAGACGGAGTTATACACGACTCATAGCGTTGTCCCTTTTCCGTGACGGAGTTTGGAGACAGGTTTTTTTACAGCAGGTAAAAAACCCCGTCCGCTAAGTAGCATAGTTAGTTGGCTATTATGATCGTACAAACAAAACTAACTAATCATTCAAAACCAAAATAACATGTTCCAGGGCAATACACGGCCTATGTGTTGATCTATTTTAGTGTATTTTTAGTCAAATAAGAGTTATTTATAATCCTAGCTACTGACAAACAGCTAATCATAATATAAAATAAAAACAAAACAGATATCAAAAAACGCAAAAAAAAACTATTTTTGCGCCCGATTTCGACTTAGCTGCCATAAAATGAAATAAAGTACACTTCAAGAGCTTTCGTATGACATATAATTCATCACTGTTGGACAAGGTTGAAAAGTGGGCCCAAAATGACGCATGGTCCTTTCAGCTTTCTAGGACTTTGGGAAGTGGCCCAAAGATTTTTATAAGCAAGTGAGTGAGTCAGTCAGTGATAAAATCAACGTATTTTAGGTATTAGTAAAATCCACATGAAACTAAGTGTGTTTTATAAGTCTGCTAACCTAACTACATTCATCCTGAGAATTTGAGCTCTCAGCATTAGGCCGGCCGAAGGTATGAGGTATGAAAATACGACGAATCGCTTCGAGAAACAGTAGGTAGTGCGGTCTAGTCTTGGCGGGGGTTCTACCGTGCCCCAGATCCCAAGAACAAACTTGACACTGCAGTTAAAAAACACGTTTTCCCATACATTCCAACTGCAATTGTAAGTTTGTACGCACAATGTTGAAAGATTTACCATTTTATTTTGAGACCGTAGCCTTTTATAAGTTGCCCTGTAATCTCTGGATAAAAAACTATTTTCTGTACTTTTGTTTTTTAAATGAAGCTAAATCGTTTCGGAGATAAGCGGGGGAATGGTAAATTTTCATATATTTTCTTAAATAACTTCAAAACTGTTCAATTTAAAATTATACAAAAAAAAATCGATTCCCTCACAATAAGCCACTATTTCATTTGATACACGACTTTTGACACGATACAGTTTGAAAAAGAATTGCTTTGTAGTGTCTTGTTTGTCACCCAAAAGTGACCCCCATATTCAAATTTAATTTATTTGTGTTACACGTTCGTGTTTGGGTCATAGAAATTCATATGTGTACCAAATTTCAACTTAAGAGCGTTGGTTCGATTTAGCCCAAGTCAAAATGTACACGATCTATCGAACGGCGTACGCGCTGCGGCACACTACAATAGTACAATGGTTTCTCTGTGTGCATGAACGCTAAACAGCTAGCACGAATAATTTTGATACTTTTATTTATTTAGGATGTATTTTATGATTTTATTTTTTGGATCGAACTGTTGTAATAAAAAAACAAGCTAAGTTCAGAGTAAGTATTTAATTTTAAAATCGCACATCTCTAATTGTCATTGACCGACTTTTTCTTGGGTCGATCATCTCAGGCAATAGACATTTATCGTAGAATTCCAATAACTTGGATTCCATTTTTGTTTTCCAGTAACTTTTTTGGTCTTCACAGCGAATTCCTGTCCTGTCCACACCGCAAACAACAAACATTTTTTTGACTGAAAAAAAAAATTAAATGCATTTCTATCAATGACTAAACGTAATTAATCTACGTAATACGCACAGTCAACCGAACGTCAGTCGTTACACTTGAACTATAATCACACATCGGACACTTCATACAACGCTCTTAAAATATTATTTATAATATCTATTACTACTACTTAATCAAATACACATCAAGTACACGTGTAAATGTGTGCGTGAACTCTAATAGGGTAGGTTGTCGTGCGTAGCGTTTTTAATTAACGTAATTAACGTAACTAATACTTATCTACCCGCTCGGTCGCAGAGCGCTGGAAAAATAATCGAGCCAGATGAATGCCAGATGCGTCACCGGCGCGCGCGGCGCGGCGGGGCGCCGCTCGGCCGCCCGATAATGTAAACAAAGCATTTTTACGACTTGGGTTTGTTTGAATGGTGCTAACACTTGTGTTTTTTGTTATGGTAAGGAACGGGGCTTTAAGATAGCGGAGTTTCGTTTGAAATAGGATAGTATTTACGTAAACACTACGTACGATACGTACGTACGATAGTATTTACGTAACTTTGTTTTCAAATAAATGGTTATAGTTCGAAAAAACGAGCGTTGACCTATATTGTTTAAGGTTTTAAATACATTATGTGTATATACTTAACGCAAAACACTAATAAAACCACATAGCATTAGTACAATATGTACTATTTACGAGCGTGCAAAGTTGAAAAAATTTGCCGACGGCAAAAAAATAACAATGGCCGCCAAGACAATGGAAACAAAATGTTGTTTTATAAATATAAATCTGATACGTAGAATAAAAATATTGGTACCTGTGGAAAGCTTATTTAATGCTTCAACTTTGTTATAAAAGTAGTGGTATTAGAATAACACACTGTACTAAAATAAGGATCTGAAAACACATACACGTAATAACAATAAACATGAATCGGTCAGCGCCGGTTGTGGAATAAAACCGAAATTACGTAATATTTTTTCACTCACCGACCTTGAAATCCTGCAGTAATTCACTTCACTATAATATTTATCACACACTTAACAGGCCATAGCACTTCAAACACTTGAAAACCCACTTAAAACACAAATTATTTATCATGTAAACAAAACACGCGCGAGTCCGTACGTCACTGACAAGACGCCATATTTTTTTAATTATTTGATTTTTTTGGTTGAACGCTTGTAGTGTTGTCATACATCTGAATACGCGGCTTTTAAGCACGAAATCGACTAAGCAATCGGATACAGTGTGCCACAGATCTTTTAAAAATGAAAAATTGAATAAAGTTTATCGGATTTCGATTAATTAAAAGGTTACGCGAGTGACGCTAGCGTGCGGCGCCACTTTCTATGCGGCGACTTTGGTCACCTCATCCACTCCAGCGGCTACTATGTTACTACACTATGAACATGGGGGGGAACAACACAACACCCATGATGAAAAAACCGAAAGTTTTCCTCGGCGCCTTCTTGGATTTTCATATTGACGTCATTTTCGTAATCAGCGACCCCGAAAACCATGAAAACGACACTCATAACGGAAAATCCAAAAAAAAACCACCTTCAAGTACATAAAAATAACAGGCATGATGTTATGGTTACTCTACTGAGTAAACCTCGGTGGCCATGTCACGCAAAAGTCCATGCGCGCATTTGTCTTTTCGCGCAAGTGTCCTTCGCGCCATCAACTGCACATAATAATCTGTGGTACAGGCGCTTTTGACTAGTCGAAAATAAGTACATTTCACGCGGTTGAAAGTCGCGGGTGGAAGCTAATATAACATAACCAACCTTTTAGCTCTTGCCTTAGTCATACTTTCAAAATTTTTCCATTTTCTCTTTCTTATTGTTCTCTTTGATTTATTTCCCATTCCGTCTGAAACATAATTTTGTTGTCACTATCAAATAAATTCGGTTATATGTAGTAAGGAAGTACTTACGATCACACAATATTGCTGGTCATCAAAAATAAAATAATTTACTTACCAAAGTACTAAGATTTGACGATCACACTTTACGTTTGCTATCCGTGTACGCACGACAAAGGTCAACAGGGGTCAGGGAGACCGCCCAGCGACGTGTCCGCTCTCTGGAAAGGCTCACTGCCGACTGATTTGAATCGGTTCGTACGCAGAGTTTTAAAGTAGTTTTAAAATATTTATAGAAAAATAATAGAGTTATTTTTGTTGATTTTTTTTGGTGTAAATTATAAAGAAGACATTCTTCTATTATAAATAAGTATAAATTATATTAAATTAAGTAAGGTAGATGGTGAAAATAATCATTTTATCGACTGCAATTTCTAAAAAAATCATATTCTTTGGATATTTATTTCTTAAGATATGAGTCTAAAATAAAAAATCCTTCTAATTACAAATTTTGTTAAGGATATTTCCAGTTAGATAAAAAAATTTGTTTGTTAGATCTATCAGTAATTTCAGATATTACTAGCTTCGAAATTGACACTGAAAGTGAAATCAAGTAAACCTCTGTTCAGTTATCTTGATGGTATTCACAAATGTTGTATTAATCGAAAAAACCTCTTAATTAGAAAAACAGACAACAATATTTCCTAAAGTTATTAGTATTTCTTATGTTTGTAAGATTAGTGGTTGTTGGACAATCTGGTTTGAAAAATCACGTTTTTAAGCCAAGCAGCGCACGGACCGAGTAAACGCTCTTAATCAGTCCAGTAGATTTGGAGCTAATTGGCTGTGACACACGAGTGATCCTATAAGGGTTCCGTTTTTCATTAGAACGTACGAAACTCTAAAATACGTATGATTGAAGCTGACTCAAAAACCAACTTGACCAAAATACGGGACCAATCTAGAAGTATATCCGAAATATTTCAAATAAAAAAGAATTTTCCAAATCGGTTTATAATTAAAGGAGTTCTGAGGTAATAAATATAAAATAATAAAAATAAATACACCCGAATTGAGAACCTCCTCCTTTTTTGAAGTCGATTAGAAATATATTTAAGGGCATAAAAGAGAAAACAACATTAAACTGTCATGCTTTTAAAAATCAAACATTTATCTATATTTTGTCGGAGACTCGAAAAAAATGTTTGACCTTGCGTCCTATTTAAAAGCGATCGTCTAACTCGATCGTTGTAACTTTGTTCGGAAAACCGGAATAACCGGCCATAATTATTATGGGCGCGACGATCGCGTAATCGCGCGACAATCATTTTTAAATGGGTAATGTAGACGCTAGGCGACAAAACCCTTTAAGCAAATTTTAAAAAAGACAAAGATTTTTTAAATAGGACGCGGCCTGATATATTTAATATAATTTTCGTAATAATACGAGCTGATAATAGGATTCTGCGACATAATTATACAAATCTTCTTTTCGCGAACGTCTACTATTTGAATACTTTTGTGCAATATTGTGTAGACCAGAATCGAAAGAACAGAAAGAATGATTTTTAAAATACCTACAAAATAAAGATGGGATCGAACACGGTCAATTTGAAAAAAACTAAAGTAAATTATAACTTTTTTCCCTTCTGAAGGCAATCGACACAGTCCACTGTCATAATTATATCAATTGGAACTTCATTGTGAAACACTGTCTCTTAAGATACAGGATACCCTAGTATAAGAGACAGAGTATCTATTGTGTACTGCATTGCGATTCTGTAACCATCTCACCGTGAAAACTTAGGTGAAGTGAGCGTGGGGTGAGCTGCCAGTGTAGCTCCTACTGTCCCACTGATGCTAGGGTTTGACCAAGCATTACATTTACTTAATCGAGATTTTAATTATATTTTTATTGTTAGTTCTGTTGATCATTTTATATTATTTCAAAGCTAGTATTTAAGTGTCTGTGAGTTTTTTTTTATAAAACAGCGACACAGAAATTCAGTCAGAAACTAGTTTAGGAAAAAAAAAAAAAAGAACTTATAAGTTCTTTTATTAAAAAAAAAATAGAAAATCAAAATAGAAATAGAAATTCAGTCAGAAACTCAAATTTGAGTTTCTGACTGAATTTCTGTTGTTTTATTAAAAAAAAAAACATAAATAGTAAGTGTTTAGCCACTTAAATACTAGCCTTAAAATAATATAAAATGATCAACAGAATTTGCATAAAAAAACTCGATTGTGATTGTAACTGTAATGCTTGGTCAATCCCTAGCATCAGAGGGATGACACTGACAGCTCACTCCACGCTCACTTCACATAGGTGTTTACTTCACGGTGACATTTTTACAGAATCGACATACTGATTTCTGATTTATCCATTGTTTAATGTAAATGTTCTCCATCATAAATTCCAAAATTGAGGTTTAAGATCATTTATTCTCATAAGAATTACACTATTCACTTACATGAGAATATTATAACTAAACACTTAAAAATTATAAACTTATAGTACAAATTATTATCTGGATTTTTGGGAAATAAAGATATTTATTATTATTATTATAATTTGTAGAGGACTTTATGATATTTTGAAAAAAATAGGTAATTAAATCAAAAAAATATAGCACACAAAGTACAGTCAACGGGATTTTTTTTTTAATATATCGGTACGTTGATACAAAATATTATAATTTGAGAAAGCTCTTATTTGATAAATATTTCAAAAAACTAACAGTGTCTTTGTTAGTCTCGTACCTGTGTTTGAAAAACTCTAAATAAAAGCCAAGATTTCTAAAAACTAAGACCTATCTGGCGAAATATGAGTGTGCTATGGCTACACCTCTGGCTTACCCTTTGGGGGTTACAGGCGTGTAGTTATCTTATAATGATTGTATTGAGAAGCTTTTTATTTTGGCAATGAACCACTGTTAGTACACTGTGGTGAAACATCGGCATAATTTCACCAACGACTGTACACGAACAGTGATTTAACAAAGTTTTTTTTTGGCAATGAACCACTGTTGTTAGTACACTGTGGTTGAAACATCGGCATAATTTCACCAACGACTGTACACGAACAGTGATTTAACAAAGTTTTTTTTTAGGCAATGAGCCACTGTTGTTAGTACATTGTGGTTGAAACATCGGCATAATTTCACCAACGACTGTACACGAACAGTGATTTAACAAAGTTTTTTTTTTGGCAATGAACCACTGTTGTTAGTACACTGTGGTTGAAACATCGGCATAATTTCACCAACGACTATACACGAACAGTGATTACCAAAGTTTTTTTTTTGGCAATGAACCACTGTTGTTAGTACACTGTGGTTGAAACATCGGCATAATTTCACCAACGACTGTACACGAACAGTGATTTAACAAAGTTTTTTTTTTGGCAATGAACCACTGTTGTTAGTACACTGTGGTTGAAACATCGGCATAATTTCACCAACGACTATACACGAACAGTGATTACCAAAGTTTTTTTTTTGGCAATGAACCACTGTTGTTAGTACACTGTGGTTGAAACATCGGCATAATTTCACCAACGACTGTACACGAACAGTGATTTAACAAAGTTTTTTTTTTGGGAATGAACCACTGTTGTTAGTACACTGTGGTTGAAACATCGGCATAATTTCACCAACGACTGTACACGAACAGTGATTTAACAAAGTTTTTTTTTTGGGAATGAACCACTGTTGTTAGTACACTGTGGTTGAAACATCGGCATAATTTCACCAACGACTGTACACGAACAGTGATTTAACAAAGTTTTTTTTTTGGCAATGAACCACTGTTGTTAGTACACTGTGGTTGAAACATCGGCATAATTTCACCAACGACTGTACACGAACAGTGATTTAACAAAGTTTTTTTTTTAGGCAATGAGCCACTGTTAGTACAATGAGGTTGAAACATCGGTGTAATTTTGCCAACGACTGTACACGAACAGCGAATGACAGAATCTTACGACGGGTTTTAACTTATAAGTAGAGAAACTCGGTTTTATTCTAATACAGTTGGACATCGAGCCTCCATGTCTGATAACACTTTTTATACTACAAACTAAGTAATACAATAATTATTAAATTGGGAAGTGTCAATAAGAAATCATATTAATAATAAACAAGAGATAAATAAATATTATGGAGTCAATAGCAGATAATAGTTTTTTTAGACTGCCCCCGGGAGCCATTAACGATATTAGGAAGATCCATAATTTGGATAAACCAGGAAGGATTGAAGATGCTGTTAACATTTTAGAGGAGTGGATACTGAAGCAGAATCATATAATCAAGAAGGATTTTAGTAAGTACTTTTTTTCACTTCTCGTTTGAACACATAAAGTAACTTATCTATCTTCTCTTCTGTGAGTATGTGTCAGGAACCCTCCATCCGCAGAATACAGATAATATCCAACTCCATTTTTTAATTCGGTCATTTTAGTTTTGGTAAAAAAAAAACTCTGTTTAAAAGTGAATGTTGGTAATCTTTAAAGACAGGTTTCTCTATTTTACATTTCTTATACGTGAGAGCAGTGGTGACCCAGTGGTAACGGCCGTGACTTACGACTTGTATGTCGTTGGTTCGAACCCAGACAGGCGCTTTACTTTGCGTGAATTATTTAATCACCACTGCTCTCAAAACGGTGAAGAAAAACATAGAGTGGAAACCGGCATGTCCAAGAACCAAAAATTCCAAAGACATGTGACATCAAGCAACCCGCACTGGGCCCGCGTGGTGGATTACGGCCCACTCCCTCTCACCGAGAGGAGGCCTGTGTCCAAGCAGTGGGAACATTATAGGCTGATGATGAAAAATTAAATAAAACTGACACGATTCAAAGGTTTTAATTTTCCCCATTCGACTCCTCGGTTCCCCTTCTATCTAACTTTCGACCATAATAAATTAAAATGGCTTTTCGTGTCGGTCTTGTGTATCAGTGCTATTCTTCTAAATCACGTAACAGATTTTGATGTAATTTTCACCACCATTTAAAGAATTTATTCAGGAAGGTTTAAAATTAACATTAAACTCACATTAATATAGAAATCTCGATGATTTGTCAAGCAATAAAAACCGTGTGAAGCATGTAACTAAACAAGTGACCAAGGTCACTAGTTTTATAATTAACACATATAAATGTGAACAATGGAGTGAACAAAAAAATAAAAAATAACACAAATCAAAAGTCATTTATTCAAACTGGGCTGAGAATCAGCACTTTTTGAACGTCAAAATCACACAAGACAGTCCCCCCAAAACGACCGCCCTTCACCACTTCCTAGTGCTTTAGCTGGGAAGAAGAAGTGGCGGAACAAACTCCCCAGCAGCACTGCTGTGTGTTCGGTTAGAAGAACTGGATTCGATACAGTAATAAGTAAGTAACATTACGGAACATTAAAATATTTGCCATAAATGTCAGCTAGCACACGCCAATATTGAAAACTATACTCAAGCAGAAATCAATAATAAAAACGCAAACAGAACTTAATACATAATAAAAAGCCTCCAGGCATAAATAATTAAAAATCAAGGAGTAAAGCAATGTTTTTAAACTATTTGCAACGCATAACCGACCTTATACGAGTACCATGAACATAATATCAGAGGAGATAGTGCTAGTCAAACGAGCCTACATACGTAACTTTAATCTTAAGAAACAGCAGAAACACATGACCATAACGATTTGTTAGTTTTTTAGGGTGTCGTACCCAAGGGGTGTCCGTCCATCCGTCGGTCTCAGGGCTGTATCATTTGAAACGTAATAGGTAGACACTTGATTTTTTTACAGTGCCACTAGTACTACTATGGCCGCTCTAACAACAAATAACGAAAATAAATTATTAGTAGTAGTAAGATTCGTTCGCAATGCGGCTGATGTGTCATCACTGATGCCTTTATATCTCGATGGTGTTCTCATTGACTATACCGAAACTGCCAAAGCTCTGGGTGTAATTATCGACTCCAATCTTTCGTGGCGTGCTCAGGTCAATGAGGTCAGTCAAAAGGTACATGTCTCGTTTCATTCGCCGAAATGCCTTCAAAGTCTCCTGCTCTTGAAGACTAAAATTTCTTTGGCACAGACACTTATTCAGCCGATTATAGATTATGCCGAGGCCTGCTACTTTGTTGCTACCGAGGAGCTATTAAACAAGCTTGAGCGCTTGCAAAATTTGTGCATTCGGTCTGCGAAAGTACCACCAAGTGTCACCATCGCAAGGAACTCAAGTGCCTCCCGGTTCGCCTTCGAAGAAACACTCGGGATTTATGTCTCCTTTTCTTTTAAATCTTACACAGCCCGTCTTATCCTTCCTGCCCGCGTGAGCGATTTTCTTACGCTTGCACTATTTTATTTTTCTATTCTATGTACCATATTGTTATGAAATAAATGACTTATGACTAGCTACGCACCGTGTAGATCACACCTTAGATCCCTCCTTAAATCCCATCCTCATAAAACATAATAAAAGGAATAACAATAGTAGCTTCTATTCTTATTCCTTTTCTGTTCATGCTGTAAGATTGTGGAACTTACGGCCGCCTAGCATTCGAGATTTAAAATCTATTTCTCAACTCAAGTATCGATTAAAAGAGCATTACCTTTCCTCTTAACTGTGAGAGTTTATATGTTTTTATTTTATGCTTATTTAATTTAGCAATATATATTTATTTAAGTATATGTTTTTTTTTTGCTTTATATGTATGTGTATTTAATATTCTAGTTTAAGATGTCACAAAACCAAATTCTTCTCTTCTTGTTCTCACACTATTGTCTACATTCCTTTCGTGGGTCTGCTGGAAGAATTTTCTTAAGAAATAAGCAGTACCTTTGTACTCAATACTAATATGTCGTATCTGTTTCTGTTTTACTGTGTGTACATAAATATTAAAATAAATAAACAATAAAGAAAGAAAATAAAGAAATGTGTTTGTTACTAAAGTATTTAAAAAAAATATGTAGTGTTAAATATTATTCGGTGGTACCGAACCCACTTAGCCGCATTTTTTTTCAATTTGTCCTTTGTACCTTTTATTTTGGGGGTTATACTTTTGGTAACAAAAAACATAAAATATCATCCACCATAGATTTCTTCTTTTTTCTTCAATCGATTCACTTCATTGTCCTATCCTTTTCCCTACTATATTGCGGTCGGCTTCTAGTCTAAACAGATGGAGCTAAATACCAGTATTTTACATGGGGCGACTGCATCTGACCTCCCAGATACTGGGTAAATGGAATGCAGTGGCCATCTTCCTTTTCTCACAACGATATTGCGTCTTGAGTGATTTCTTTAGCCCTCCCTGATCAGTTTGTTTTGGTATTTTTTCTCAGAGGTAGTCTGATAGAAAACGTTTTTTTTCCAGTTGGTTTGGTTTGTTATTAAAAACATTATACAAGCTAGCTCTAACTTAAAGGAAATTATGTACAAGCATATAAAAAAAGAGGACAGCTCATTGGGCGTCGAAATACTCATCTACATCGCTGTCAATGGGATAAGTGGCCACAAGGCTGGCAGCATTGCCACGTAAACTGGAAACGCTACTAAACGAACTTACGTTTCTTAGATGTTTTTTTTTGCTGGTCAACAAACGCACAAGTACAACGTGTAACATAATTAACGCAAGACCTCATACACCCCAATTAGAGTATTGAGTTAAAAGCAATAAACAATGACCAAAAACATTTTTTAATAAAACCTAACTGTTATTATTAAGAAAATCTTATTGACCCTAGCATTACTTTATGCATTTCAAATTGTGACATGCCTTGAAATAAGATTTAATTTTCTTTGAACAAAAAATTGATACCTTTATTTATAGTTACTGAAATCGATTCAGGGGCCGTACTATGACGTGTTAATACCATCATGATTCCGTTGCGAAAAAGAGATAGTGCTATCGGTCATGTATAGCTCCGTCTCTCTTCCATGCTGGAATAATGATGGAAATAACACGTCATAGTACGGCCCCTGTAGTCAATTATGAGCAAACTACTTTCAGGACTTGCGTTTATTCATACACCTTGTATAGTTAATTAGTCGTTAGTTGGTTAGTAGTTAATATAATTAGCCAACTTAATGACGTCAAGATCCATTGTTTAGTTCTCTTATTAACTTTAATGTAATTTGATATAATAGAGTGTTCGAGGAGTTTCTTGCCCGTTTTTCTCCATGGGTATCTACTGCACTTTGGAATAGGCAACTAAACAGAACTAACTAACTAACTATTCAGAATATAGAAAATCAACTTTAAATGACTAAATATGAATGCATAAATAATAATAATATATGCGTGCACTGTCTGGACATATAACTATGACAAGAGTATTTACTTTGTAAAGTATTATGCTGTTATTTTAACTATTGTGAATGTGAGTACTATGTTGGTCAGTGCTTTTTTTTTTTGTATTTTTACTCTTAGTGTAATCATGATCTGGCAGTTTAGTAACTTTCAGTTTAGAGTAACTTGTGCGGCCTACTCAAATGTCCTTTCTTTGGTATTGTTCGTCGAATCGTTGAACTCCTTAACTTCCGAGTTGAGCTGCACGATTGCTGACAATTGCGTGCACTGACTGGACAGGTCCACTCAATCTGTGTGGTTCTTTCCTCAAAAGACCATTTCAGACACCGATCTGCATAGCCTTCACATGATCTGACCAAGATTCTGTCTGGACTTTAAAAGAGACTGTGACCTCTGAGTTTGTTTCGGCCTTTTTTCTCAGAGTAGTCAGACAGGAAACGCCGACCTAATCTAGTTTAAAAAAATATATGATTGACGTGTAAAAGTGTTTGTAAAAACCTACTTACAGAAATTAAATCATTTATCATTTATTTATCATTTAATATAATTTAGTATCTAATAATAAAATATACTCTAAGAATTTCATAATAATTACGCTTACATTATTCTTATGCGATACATAAAAATTGTAATAACTAATACGCTATACCTAATATACCTACATAATTATACGCCCAATTAAACAAATGTAATAATTTATAAAAATATTGAATTGCTGTGATTGCTACTTAGCCCACTTCCTCTCTCCTAATCTTGCTGTGGCCGACAGGGTCCATATTGATCTTTAACTGTGTTATACCATCTATGTAATACATATGGAATGCAATAAAGAATTGAGTATTCCAACTGACCGAGTCCTTGACGATCCAAAAATGCCTGTAAATGGTTTAATTGAAATAAATGTTTTGAGTTTTAATTTGTCATCATTATCAGCATATAAAAGCAGGGGTTGATTACCATATTCAATAATTTTGTAAGATGGCTTGAATATCGCTGATCATGGAAGCTCTTATAAAAATGACAGTATTTGCATACTTATCCAAAAACTTTTATTACTAGATTTGCCAAAGCTAAGACAAATAGACGAGAACGTATGTAAATTACTTAATTTTTATTACGTATTCTGAACTAAACCAGAACGCATTTACTAATCTAGACAAAAAAATTGGGTTCCGTTGCCGAAAAACTCAAACGAAACAAGAGTATTGCTAGTTTACTGATCATTTCCGCAGAAAGACGTCCACAAGTGGACATAGGCCCCCCCACAAGCACCACCCCGATTCTGTGCTTTCCGCAATCAGTATATTATTAGCGTAATAAGCTTGTTACATAAATATTCGTAATCGTTCATATTTTTTATTTTTTTTAAACGTTGCTCCACACAAGGAATTTCTCCTGTATCATGGGTGCGTTTAAAAACATTTAAAACTCACATACACAAACAGCCAGACCCGGAACAACTACTTGCAGGTCATACAAATATTTGTTGCGTGCGGGGATCAAACCCGTGACACGTAACGCAGCAGTCAATCGCTTAACCACTGCGCTAACCGTGCCGTATAACATATGTATAAAAATCCGCAACACAAAAATCTTATGCTACTACTATTGTTAAAAGTAATCTTAAACACCATCGGTCTCATTACAATACAAGGTTTTCTTTAGACATGATTTAAGCCATCGAGCCTGTTTTTGAAATAAGAACCGCACAGAAATCGAAACACAGTTCCTTTTGCGAAAATGGCAACTTAGTCCGCTCTTAGATTGTCAATTTTGTATTATGAACTTTACTAAAGTCGGCATAAAGTTCGGAATAGAAAAACTGGCTCAAGATTTAGGGTCGGGCTAAAGTTAGATCGTATTTTGTAATAAGACAACATAGGTATAGGCACAGGCAACTGAAGGAACACGGGTGGGTTTTAGTCAGTAAGAGTCTGACACGCCCCCCTGCTCTGCCCAGAGCGGGAAAGTTATTTTATGAATTCCCACCCTCAAAAAAAAAAAAAATAAAAAGGAACAGGTGATTGTGATGTTATGTATTGTAAATTTTAAACCAATATTGACATCGGGTTAAAATGAGCATTTAAGAATTCTCATTTCTCGCCTGATAAATGATTTTATTTCTGTAAGTAGGTGTACACGTCCATCATATTTAAAAACTTGATGAGGCCGGCGTTTCCTATCTGACTACTCTGAGAAGAAAGGCCGAAATTAACTCAGAGGTAACAGTCTCTTTAAAGTCCAGACATAATCTTGGTCAGATCATGTGAAGACCATGTAGATTGGTATCTGAAATTGTCTATTGAGGAAAAACCTGTCCAGTCAGTGCACGCATGTGTCAGTAATCGTGCAGCTCAACTTAATACTTAAGGAGCTCAACGATTCGACGAACAATACCAAAGAAAGGACATTTGGGTAGGGCGCATAAATTACTCAAACTGCCAGATCATCCGGTCGACTCTGTAACAATCTCACCGTAATAACTCAGGTGAACTGAGCTATGACTCCACCTGATGCTAGGGATTGACACTGTTGACAACTCACTTCAAGCTCACTTCACCTAAGTTATCACGGTGAGATTGTTACAGAATAGCACGGCATAATTAAAACTAACTGAGAAAAAGAAACGAAAAAGCAATGACCTACATAGTACCTAGTTCTCACAATCACAATAATTAAAATAATGTAATACTTTACAAAGTAAATACATATGTCATTGTATGTATAGAATTCATCAATGTCAATGTGTATATAAAAGTTCGGACATAATCTTTGAGGACCATGTAGATTGGTGTCTGAAATGGTCTTCTGAGGAAAGAACCACACAGAAAGTGGACTTGTCCAGCCAGTGCACGCCAAATGAAACGTCAAATGTAAGTTCCCACTCATTTTCCATAGCATAGCTTCCTTATGGAAATGTTCACCTAATTTCTAAGATGAAAAAAATATCTTAACCTGTTTCATATTCATTGTGTATGTAATTGGTTCACCACAGGCTATTCTCTCTCCTTCTTCCTTTAATCCATTCGAAAGTTGTCTTTAAAATACCGGAATAATAATATTCTGTTATTAAAATGATGGTGTACATAATAAAGAGTATTCTATTCTGCGGAACCAAGTTTTTCAATTCAACTCGCGCCTGGCAGTTTTTTATTCTTGTTAAACTTGACTATTCGTTTTTGTGTAGATATTTATACGGTGGCAATTTATTTTCAATATTTGAATAGTCACTGTTGTTTTTTAACCTTTTCAATGCTAATTAGCAGTAACATGATCTTGTTCTTTGCAATTCAAATAAACTAATCAAAGTCAAATTGCCTTCATGTTGATGAAGATAAGTTTAATATTATAATAATAAGTGCAGTCAACATTTAAACGTACCGATGTAAAACTTTCAATATTCAATTTTGTTGTTAATATTTCTTTTTCATGACATCACGTTTGTTTACCCCATGTTTAAACCACATGTATATTATAGTAAATATATATATGTATATATTTGTATAATCTATTTAAGTACTTATGTACACACGGATACACATCAAGCTATACATTTCCAGATTACACTTTTTTTATTTTTTGTTTTTTTTTAACGTTGCCCCACACTAGGAATTTCTCCTGTATCCGTGGGTGCGTTTACAAATATTTAAACTCACATACACAAACAGCCAGGCCCGGAACAACTAATTGCAGGTCATACAAATATTAGTTCCGTGCGGGGATCGAACCCGCGACACGTAACGCAGCAGTCAATCGCTTAACCACTGCGCCAACCGTGCCGTCGAAGACACTGACCTCTCATTGTAAGAAAATCCTATACAAAGCGAGATCAGCTTATACTGGAAATGTATAGCTTGATCTGTAGCCGTGCGTACGTGCGTGCGTGCTATTTTTGTTTAATTCATTAGGTTATCTTTTTAATATTTCGTTATTATTATTAACTCCCCTCAAACAGAGCACCTGCTACGTTATCTCTTCACTGCCCTTGGTTGACTGGTAGAGAATGCCTAAGTCATTAAATCTGCCTTTGTAATTAGGTTGACTTATAACTATTTTAAACATTTTTCACGTGGACAGCATTTAGCTTTGATTTTGTACGTGACCCGTTATATATTTGGTATTGTTGATTTAAGTATTATGGTGTCGCCCTGACGTCGGACATACAGGAAGAGGCTCCCTGGTGCATGCTGTTTGCTGATGACATTGTGCTGATTGCCGAGAGCGGTCTAGAGGTCCAGAACAGATTGGAGGTGTGGTGGCAAAGACTGGACAATGTTGGCCTGAAACTTAGCAGAACCAAAACAGAGTACTTGTTTTGCGATTTTGGCGGTCTCTCCAGTCCTGTGCCTGTTACTCTTGCTGGAACGCCCATACCAATCTGTTCCGACTTCCGGTACCTCGGGTCGCTTGTCCAAGGAGATGGCAATGTAGACCGGGACATAACACACCGGATCAACTCAGGATGGATGAAATGGCGACAGGTCACTGGAACAACTTGTGACCCACAGATGCCCCTCAAGTTAAAGGGGAAACAATACAAATCTGTGATTAGACCTGTCGTATTGTATGGATCGGAATGCTGGGCTGTGAAGAAGATGGATGAAAAACGATTATATGTAGCGGAGATGAGGATGTTGAGATGGATGTGTGGAGTGACAAGAATGGATAAAGTAAGGAATGAGTATATAAGAGGAAGTTTGAAAGTAGCGCCTGTGACAGAAAAAGTGAAAGGGAATCGACTGTCTTGGTATGGACATGTGATGAGGAGGGATGACACTCATGTGACTAAGAGAGTGATGGATATGAATGTTGATGGATGGAGAGGAAGAGGACGGCCAAAGAAAAGATGGATGGATTGTGTGAGAAAGGATATGAGTGAAAAGGGAGTAGATGATGCCTTGACGTCTAACAGGGGAGAATGGAAGAAGAAAACGTGTTGCGCCGACCCCAAGTAAAATGGGATAAGGGCAGGAAGATGATGATGGTGTCAAAAGCACGCTGTTTATTTGGACAGGCGTTATTGTGTGACCGTTCACCGCTTTCTTAGGAAATCCGAGCTTTAGACAGGTTGAAAAAACGGAATATTTTACTTTTAGTCCATAAAAAAGGTCAAAGCAAATTATATCAATGTCATTAGCAAATCACGTTGAACGAGTTTCTATACAACCTGTTTATACTCTAAAATAAAACCAATAAACTTGAAGTCTAGACATTTATTTACGTCTTGACGTCTTGGAAAAAAATACCAATGTATGTTTGCTAGATTCGTTGCCTCGTCGGTCAAGTGGTCGCAAACGCGACCACTGGCCATGATGAGGTCCGGGGTTCGATTCTCGGATCAGGCAAAGTGTTTATTAGGTGTTTCCACCTGAAATTTCTTAGTAGCAGCCCGGAGTCTTGATTTGTGCCCGGTTGATGGCAATAGGCTCGCCCCCTATTACATGCGACTTCGCTCTGTCTTCTCTCAGCTATTTCACGAACTTCACTGTGGAATTTCTCAGTGGCAGCCCGGAGTCTTGATGTGTGCCCGGTTGATGGCAATAGGCTCGCCCCCTATTACATGCGACTTCGCTCTGTCTTCTCTCAGCTATTTCACGAACTTCACTGTGGAATTTCTCAGTGGCAGCCCGGAGTCTTGATGTGTGCCCGGTTGATGGCAATAGGCTCGCCCCCTATTACATGCGACTTCGCTCTGTCTTCTCTCAGCTATTTCACGAACTTCACTGTGGAATTTCTCAGTGGCAGCCCGGAGTCTTGATGTGTGCCCGGTTGATGGCAATAGCCTCGCCCCCTATTACATGCGACTTCGCTCTGTCTTCTCTCAGCTATTTCACGAACTTCACTGTGGAATTTCTTAGTAGCAGCCCGGAGTCTTGATTTGTGCCCGGTTGATGGCAATAGGCTCGCCCCCTATTACATGCGACTTCGCTCTGTCTTCTCTCAGCTATTTCACGAACTTCACTGTGGAATTTCTTAGTAGCAGCCCGGAGTCTTGATTTGTGCCCGGTTGATGGCAATAGGCTCGCCCCCTATTACATGCGACTTCGCTCTGTCTTCTCTCAGCTATTTCACGAACTTCACTGTGGAATTTCTTAGTAGCAGCCCGGAGTCTTGATTTGTGCCCGGTTGATGGCAATAGGCTCGCCCCCTATTACATGCGACTTCGCTCTGTCTTCTCTCAGCTATTTCACGAACTTCACTGTAGAATTTCTTAGTAGCAGCCCGGAGTCTTGATTTGTGCCCGGTTGATGGCAATAGGCTCGCCCCCTATTACATGCGACTTCGCTCTGTCTTCTCTCAGCTATTTCACGAACTTCACTGTGGAATTTCTTAGTAGCAGCCCGGAGTCTTGATTTGTGCCCGGTTGATGGCAATAGGCTCGCCCCCTATTACATGCGACTTCGCTCTGTCTTCTCTCAGCTATTTCACGAACTTCACTGTAGAATTTCTTAGTAGCAGCCCGGAGTCTTGATTTGTGCCCGGTTGATGGCAATAGGCTCGCCCCCTATTACATGCGACTTCGCTCTGTCTTCTCTCAGCTATTTCACGAACTTCACTGTAGAATTTCTTAGTAGCAGCCCGGAGTCTTGATTTGTGCCCGGTTGATGGCAATAGGCTCGCCCCCTATTACATGCGACTTCGCTCTGTCTTCTCTCAGCTATTTCAAGAACTTCACTGTGGAATTTCTTAGTAGCAGCCCGGAGTCTTGATTTGTGCCCGGTTGATGACAATAGGCTCGCCCCCTATTACATGCGACTTCGCTCTGTCTTCTCTCAGCTATTTCACGAACTTCACTGTAGAATTTCTTAGTAGCAGCCCGGAGTCTTGATTTGTGCCCGGTTGATGGCAATAGGCTCGTCCCCTATTACATGTGACTTTAGTGTAACTGACGGAATGTGGGTTTACTATAGATGCACCTCTGCTTGACCCTTCGCCGAACACAGGCCTGGTGTAAAGTTGTGTCAAATGATAAATGATTTTATTTCTGTAAGTAGGTTTCTACAAACACTTATACACGTCAATCATATTTTAAAAACTAGATGAGGTCGGCGTTTCCTATCTGACTACTCTGAGAAGCAAGGCCGAAACTAACTCAGAGGTCACTGTCTCTTTTAAAGTCCAGACATAATCTTGGTCAGATCATGTGAAGACCATGTAGATTGGTGTCTGAAACGGTATTTTGAGGAAAAACCATACAGATTGTGCGGACCTGCCCAGTCAGTGCACGCATTTGTCAGTAATCTTGCCGCTCAACTGAGAACTTAAGGAGCACAACGATTCGACGAACAATACCAAAGAAAGGACATTTGGGTAGGCCGCATAATCTACTCAAGTTGCCAGATCGTGAAACTAACTAAGTAATAAAATAAAAAAAGTAATAAACCACATAATCTTCACATTCACAATAATTAAAAAAATATAATACTTTACAAAGTAAATACTCATGTCATTGTATGTATAAAATTCATCAATGTCGATGTGTATATAAAAGTTCGAACATAATCTTTGAGGACCATGTAGATTTTTCTTTTCACTTTCCACCTTTAAACACTTATTTTACAGGCCTTACATTTAATACCTATCGATTAAACGAACTAGATCATCACTTTATCAGTTGCCCATTTTATTATTTCAAAGTGACGATACTACCTTACAGTTTGCTCCTGTTAGTGAATAATTCGACTATATTCATAATTTAGATATTGTGTGGAAATTAGCATCCATACAAACATTACAATAAATTCAATTTTAAAATTAAGTGAACTTGAAAAGAAGAAAGGACGTAAAGTTAGATAAAAATTTACGTTTTGTACTTAGAAGACCTATTGTACTTAGTACAACGCCATAACACTGTCGGGACCTTAATATAGATGATAAAAGTTAATTTTACAAGAAAAGATTTTTAAAAGTCAATTGACGTTTGTACAAAAGAACTATGCTTTTTAAAATGTTAACAATGCAGATGTTATTGGAATATTAAATGTACTTTATAGATTAGTATAGTGTTATGCAAGAACATGAGATCATTTTTGGGACACTGTATGTTTGTCTTTCTATAACTATCTAATATTATTGTTTCATGTTTTGATTTAAATAATTATTTTGGGAGTTTATTGGAGTTTACTCCATAAATGGTTTCATATACAGGGTTACTTGTAATTCAACGTATATGATAAATGCAACAAATTGAACCTCTCGTATGTATGGCCGAAATTCAATAGTTTTCGAGATATTTGAATGTTAAAGGTTTTTTGATCATTAACCCAAAATTTGACATTTAATTTTATTCCAAATAAAAAAACAAACTACATATTGAATGGGTACCATTAAAAAATGATATTGTAGCCGGCACTTCAATTAAGCTATGAACATAATTGAAAGTACCTAAGTCAGCAAAATAATTAAAATGAAGTAGTTAGAACTTTTATTATGAAATATAATTGATGTTATATATTTTATCAAATCAATATAAATCATTATATGGATTCATTTAGTTCCTTTGCCTATAGTGTATATTCTAAGACAATCGTTTTTTTTTTGTTTGATGAAGTCAATAAAAGTGAATAGGAAGATATTATTAGCTTTTATAAAAGGTCATCAAGTTATTAAATGTTAACGTGCTTGTAAATGTACATGTATTCTGTTTATTTCGTTTCCATTTCAGTGAAGACAAGTAGATTTCTATTATTGACTTCTATTTTTAAATACAAACAAAACATTTGGAATTGTTACAAAAAAATAAAAAATACTATAAGAAACACGTGTTTCAAGATTTTAGAAAATTTGAGCCAAAAAAGGGTAAAATGGAGTATGAAAGTCTTTAATTTAGGCAGATAAAGTAACTGGAAAAGTAGTAGTAAAATCATACATACAAAATAAATCATACAAATTATACATCATTATTTTTGTTTTAAAAGTTAAAATGGTATTAAACAGCGGTCGATATACTTATCGACCACTGACGAGATACATTTTTACTTTTTAAGCTAAAGCTAAACCTTTAAAAGATAATGCTTTTGCGACCCCTAATCCTAGTTTTAACCATTTGTGTTACAGATAATTAATAGAGACCTTTTTTTTTTTGAGGAAGGGAAATCATCAAATATCTTCTCCCGCTCTGGGCAGAGCAGGAGGGCGTGTCAGACTCTTACTGACTAAAACCCACCCGTGTTCCTTCAGTTGCCTATGCCAGGGTCCACGGTATCCCGCTCGGACTTTCCCGCAACCCTAGCAGGCATCGGCCCTAGCGGACCCCGTCATTGGTGCTGACATCTCTTTGAGGCGCGCGTGGAACACAACGCGCCGTCGACCCAGGCCTGGTCCTTATCGAACGGCGAGCTGCCCATTGCTCGCCTTTCGCAAGCCCACACCTACGGTGGCCGGGAATCGGCCTGCGATTCCCGACGCCCAGAGCGTCTCCTGCCGCGGCTAGGGGCGTGAGGGCGCGAATTTTGCCTCTCCCTCACGCATTCCGCCTCCTCCTTCGCGAACATTACTGCTTCGCAGAAGGAGGTGACGGCTTCCCAAGCGCTCTCGCTCCGTACCATGGCCTGGACCAGAGCCGGACGCGAGAGATCGCCACCGTCAATCGCCTCCACGAGGAAACGGCGGTGCTCCGCCCAAGCCGGGCAGACCTCCACCGTATGCTCCACCGTGTCCTCCGGGCGATCCACACAATAGTGACACCCGGGCGTTTCCTCCCGCCTTATCCGGAATCGGAACCTCCTGAAATAACCGTGCCCGGTGAGGACCTGCGTCAGGCGGAAGGTGAGGACGCCGTGGCGCCTCTCTAATTAATACAGACCTACCCCTGCATCGCGCGGTTTTTATGACTTGACATTACGTCCATATTTTTTTTATTGCTAGATTTGGATATGGTAATTCAAATAAAATAAAAGAAACATCTTATTGTTTTTTTTTTTATTTTATTGTTTTTTCTTATTATATAATACACGTACGCCTTCGGAAATAAATATTCTCTAAATGATGGTGAAACCCGCATCAATATCCATTAGGTGGTTTAGAAGAATCGCGAAGCCACAGACAGACACGAAAAGCGATTTTGCTATAAACTATTGCACAACTGATAACTGTTATTAAATTGTTCGCTTATTGGCGTCAATATTATAGCAAGAGGTCATTGCTCTCTACACATAGGTACTTTAAAATATAGTTTACAAGTTTTACTACTTGTTAAACAACTGTTATGTAAACAAATACAGCAAAAAAAGAGATAATCCGCGGATTAATTTCACTTAATAAAATTTTTGTTAACTTATTGGTTATAAAACCGGAATATTTTTATATTTATGACAAAAAACTACAATATCACCGGAATCAAATATTATATGAGTCATCCTGGATGTGTGCTTAAATTGTTAAATTGATAATAGTTAAGTTGAACATTTAAAATTATAGTAAAATGGATAGCAACGAAATCAAAACTGTACATTGAATATTTTTGAAAAAAAGTAATTGCTACGAGTGGGATCGAGTTTGATTCTGAAAATATTTTAAACAATTTTTGTCTGTCTAGACGTATGTTCCAGATTGGCGCAAAAATGGCTGAGCAGATTTGGTTGACGAAATTGGCACAAAACTAGTTTAGGATACTTTTAATCCCGGTAGTGCGTTCCCTGATATATTTTCCCACATCCACGCGCGCAAAGCCGTGGTTAAAAGCTAGTATAAAATAGATAAGCGTTCAAAATAGCGCACAAGAGATGCTTTTTAATGGTGTCCGAGCATGCTCGCGCCTCTTTTCTCTCAAAACGAGACAGCAACATGCTCGACAATTTTGTTATTCTGTAAAAACTCATTTGTACCGTTCAAATAAACCATTTCCAGTAACTTTCAAATTGTCAAGGAGTCGGTTAGTTAGTCAGAAAGTTGAAGCTAGTGGCACATTTCAAAACGAAGATCTCTACGGAAAAGAACGGCCACTAAACTACATGGACCCTCTTCTTTTACTCGTATTCGACGATCACAAAAAACGTCTGACTCCCCAGCCAAATATACTTCAATAGACGTGTATTGTGGGCGAAACTAATCAGGCAAACTTGAAATAGTTTCATGGCCAAGAGCGTATAAATATATTTTTTTTATAAATGTATTCTTCACAGTTTTGTAAAACAAAAACACGTAGAGCTGATTAAAAGGTGTTCCTCCTTCTACAACGAGTTTGGAAGTGCGAAACATAATTTCACATGCACACGTCCATCATCATTCTCTTGCCCGTATCTCAATGTATTACTGGTCGGGGCAACAAGTCTTTTTCCTCTATGTATACTTCTCTAATAGTCGTCATCTCGGCAGTCACCATCGTTTCTTTTGTCTTCCTTTACTCTTACAGCCATTTACATCCGACTGACCGGTTGGCGTAGTTGGTAGCGACCCTGCCTTCTAAGCCGCTGGTCCCGGGTTCGATCCCCGGACAAGTCAAACATTTGTGTGCATGAACATTTCTGTTTGACCTGTGTCTGTGTGTGTAACTGTATATAAGTATGTATATCAGTCATCAGGTTACCGTAGTACAGGCTCTGCCTAGTTCGGGACCTGAAGACCTTGTGTGGATGTTGTCTCATATTATTATATATATTATATTGTTATACTTACTCTAAACTTTCCTCACGACCTTTTCTTCATTCCTCAACATCACATAATTATGTATACTATGACAACCGACTACCACACAAATGTTCAGGCACCGGTTTCACTTTTAGACTACAATGATATGTTTGCGCTATCAATTTGCACTTTAGCAGTAAGAACGGTTTTTGCAGCTCGAGTGTTACTCTCACGTTCGTTTGACTGTGCCACCTCTTCAAATTCAAAATTCAAATATTGTTGTTTGTAGAACATAGGATAACCAATCGCCTTTCTAAGAAATTTCGCCGATTTTTTAGTTAAAACGTAAAAAAGAAGACGGTTGAATTGTAGTTCATAAAGGTAACTTGCTTTTGACACTATATTCATAGCTATAAAATATATCCCATAGTTTTATCGTAATCAACTAAACGGAAAGTTTTCGTGCGCCGAGTCACAAGTGGCGACCCCAATCGCCTTTCTTAGAAATTTCGCTGATTTTTTAATTAAAACGTAAAAAAGAAGACGGATGAATTGTATTTGGATATAATACTGTACCTATTATCTTGTATCTGTGTTGTATTTTCTCCATATTTTACCATTACATGGGTATGCCAATAGTGTAACAAAATTTAAAACTATCAATAATGTCAACTAGGACACGGCTTGACGATTTGTCGTTTTGTCGTTTGACGACACGGTTGGCGCAGTGGTTAAGCAATCGACTGCTGCGTTACGTGTCGCGGGTTCGATCCCCGCACGGAACAAATATTTGTATGACCTGCAAGTAGTTGTTCCGGGTCTGGCTGTTTGTGTATGTGAGTTTAAATGTTTGTAAACGCACCCACGATACAGGAGAAATTCCTAGTGAGGGGCAACGCTTTTTAAAAAAAAAAAAAAAACGAAATCCCATAAATCACAATTCTAAAAAAACAATTTTAAAAATAATTTTAAAAAATCAAAAATAACTAAATGAAATAATAATACAGAATACAATAACAATTAATTTCAGAATAATCAATATTAATTAAGTTCAAAATAATAAATAACTAATCTAAACTAACATCTCTCATTTAAATAGTCATTAATATGTTAATAACATTTCGCAACTAAAAATTCGTGTGTTTTGGTTTTAAATAGATCTATATATCTTTAATTTCCATGATGTGTCTAGGTAGTTTATTGTAAATTTTGGGTGCCATACCTAAAATATTTTTATAGAAAATAACTTTTTTATGTGGTGTTGCGCATATTTTGTTTTTGTGTGTGTGTGGGTTTTGTCTTTGGGTGGTTATATAGGTGCATATTTGCTATAACATAGCTTGCTACTTCATAAGTAAATGTAAAGACAGGGAAGTGTAGGTAGCTGAAGCTTTCGGAAATGCGGCTCACAACTGTCTGTGCTTTGAATGCCACATATTGCCCTTATGCATTTCTTTTGTGCTTTGAACGCCATTTCTCTATCAGTCTCGTTCCCCCAAAACATTAGTGCTTATCGTTATGTTGATGACACATATACGTGGTACGCCATTAATAATATTGGCCTATGAGTTGTTGCAAGCCCAACATTTGTCGTATTATTCCTAAAGGTCATAAGGTGTACAAGGTATGATTAAGTAGGTATACATGTAAATAGTATGTAAAAAAAGTTGTATTACCAAACCAGGTTTTTTGAATTTTAATAAGGTATATAAACCTTTCATAGAAAACAGCTGTATGTATGTATTTTTTGTATCAATAACAAATTATTTCATTCCGGTTGGTAAGTTTTTTGTGGCAAAGACGTAGGATTTAAAACTAGTGTGTACTAGTTTTGCGACAAAATAAATATACCTACATGCACAACAAACTAGCTTTTTATAGAAGTGTAGTGTGTTTATTGACAATAAAAACTTTATTACAAAGATAAAAACAACCAAATTCCAAAAACAACAATATAAAGTGAAAAATAACTTATACTTCGGAAATATGTGGCCAAAAATTAAAATAAAAAACTGAAGACACTGATTTCCGAAATTTAAGTTTTTTTTCACTTTGTAGTTGTGGTACCTACCACACACAAATTCGTATACCTTCACTTTGACAGGAAGTTATTATAACATCATCAACATATAAAGTAAGTGGAAAAAATAGGTACTATCGAAGCTAACTCGTGCTCGAGTTCGTAAACTCATATATATCTTTAAGAAATTACGCCACATTGCTGACTTTAAATTAATTAAACAGGTATATTTAGCTTTGTGCCAATCTGTACTTACATACTGCATAACTTCATGGGGTGGCGCTGCAAAGTCTATTTTACTCCCTCTAGAACGTGCTCAAAGAGCAATTCTAAAGGTAGCCACATTTAGGCCTTTCAGATTTCCTACACACCAGCTTTATATTGCATGTGAGGTGCTAACAGTACGCCAATTATTTATACTGCACATCATATTAGAGCAGCACGCTGAACTCGCTTACAAGCCAGTACCTTCTGACAAGAGAAGGAAAGATTTGGTCTGCATAAAGCCTCAAACTAGACATGCCTTTGTAAACCGATTCTATGTCTATTTAGGACCCGATTTATATAATAAGCTCAATAGAATACTTAATATTTACAGTGCCGGTTACAAACATTGTAGTCTGAAGATACGCGAATATTTGGGTAAACTTGATTACACAGACACAGAAAGACTTCTAGAAGTACTTCAATAATGATGTAGTTGTTAAATTGGCAACTTTTATTTGTATTTAGTACCTAGTTTATTAAGGATAGTATTATTGTATATCGATTAGTATGGAGATGGCCTGAAACACAGGTTTTTATTAACCTAGCTCAGGCAGGTCGCCACAAGATAGAATGTCAGTACCAACGCACCTCTCATATGTAATTAAAAACGAGTAAAACTAGCTTTTATCTAAGTATTTAAGCCTATCTGTTAAGAACTTGGTACTACCTACTAAGTATTTAAGTGTTTAGATGTATTACTTTGTAAAAGGACCTAAATAAAAAGTTATATTATATTATATAACTCAAAAACCATTTGTTCAAACTTGAAAAAAAAAATGGGACCATCCTATATGTACGTATATCCTTTCAAACAAAATAAGAATAGTTTAAACCGGTTTACAAATGACGGAGAGCTTTTTTTTTGAGTGTGGGAAATCATCAAATACCTCCTCCCGCCCTGGGCGGAGCGGGCGGGCGTGTCAGACTCTTACTGACTAAAACCCAGCCACGTTCCTTCAGTTGCCTGTGCCAGGGGCCACGGTATCCCTCTCGGACTTTCCCGTAACCCTGGCAGGCATCGGCCCTAACGGACCCCGTCATTGATGCTGACATCTTTTTGAGGCAAATGACGGAGAGCTGAGGTGACAAACATTAAAAAAAAACACAAACTGAATTGAGAACTTTCTTTGAAGTCGGTTAAATATTACGTTCTTTCCAATCTGTCAGTAAAAGTCAATCAAACATTTGTGTTTTTCTTTTTATTTTGTCCATTGGCATCAGGAATCACTTAGTTGGTTGTGGAGAGGGGCTCATGGCTAAATTATATCAGCCGCACTAGTCGATCGAAGGTAAACTACTCTTGCCGCAGTCGGTTCGTTGATAGGTGACCATTCATTACATATCTATGCCTCGGAATGCACGTTAAGCCGTTAGCACGGCTGTTATTCGTAAAGGAGGTCAGATATGCATTCGTTCCATGTAAAGTACTGATATTTAGCTGCATCCAGTTAGACTGGAAGCCAGCCTCAACACAGTTGGGAAAAAGGCTACACAGATGACCATTGGGAATCACTGGAATGATACGATATAAGAGCTTGAATTAATAATGATTCTAATAAATTTAACTTTTACAGGCCGAGATTACTTGGAAAAATCGCTGCTCACTAGCAAAGGTTCCGTTGAAAAGTGTAAGAAGCAAATAGACCGATTGTGCACGATGAAGACGCTGATACCAAAGTTCTTTTCAAAGACCAATGTCAAGATGGAACTGCAAAGCATATTGAAGCTGGCGTAAGTAACGTTTTATATGTAATAAAATACTCGCCCTAAGTGTGATCGTATTAAAAACGAAATGATACATGACTCTTTTGGTGATATTCTCAAGGTTGTTAACCAGAATTTCGAATGCAACAAAGTATAAAATAATTTATCAAGTCAAGTATCGCGTCGTCTTTGGTGAAATTTGTCTAATTTAAAAGACAAAGTTCGTAATAGTCCTCCAAACCTAATTTTGCCCATGGCGGTCATTCTCAGGAGAGCCTCCGGTGTGGGAGACATTATAGTACACAAGTGTGTGCGCAGACACAAGTGCACTCCCTCCTCCCTAATTCTCATAGTCCGATGGGGCGGCAATCAGATCCGATGACCGGATAGAGATTAGGCGCAGGAGTAACGGCTCAACGTGCTTTCCGAGGTACGAGGGTATCAAACCACCACGTTCCAAACTCCAAGCTGTTGCTGAGAAATTTCTAATGGAAAAATCCAATAGTAAAATCGAGTGGAGGACAACTGTTTATGTAATTAGATTACTAACAAGCCGTAGACCCACCTGCTGGTCAATGACCACAGACGCTAATAGAAATATGCAATACCAGAGACATCGCTGATGGTATCCCAGAAATAAAGCTGAAATGTCTTGTTGCTTGTAATTATTTCGGTACCCATACCATTTAAACCAGAAAAGCAATGCTGCGTGGCAGCAGAAATAGGTTTGATGGTAGTTCCTTGTCAGACTAGCTTCTTTACAAAGCTTTTATTTTTTTATTGCCCAATAAATATTTTATTTTTTGTAAGTTCCTTGTTGGGCTACATGATTACTGACAAATGTTTGCACTTAATGGTCTGTTCCACTCAAATCTGTGTGGTTTTTCCCTCAACATACTATTTAAGACACTAATAATCTACATGATACTAATATTATCTGACCAAGATTATGTCTGGACTTTAAAAGAGACTGAACCCTGAGTTTTCGCCATTTCTTCTCAAGGGTAGTCAGCTATAGAAAGTGTCCATCTCCATCAAGCTTATTTTAATTAAATGTAAGTCCGGTATCCTATTTACAGAATAATCAAAAATATTTTTTTTTATGATATTTGCAGGATGCTGGTCCCACTGCCCATTGTAACCGACGACTTTTACAGAATATTATTGGTTAAATTTAGCGACAAGGACTACACACATGAGCACTTTATGCTGTATTATCAGTACTGTATTATCGTAAGTTCATTATTTGGTTTTAAGCGACTTCAAAAAAAGGAGGAGGTTCTCAACACGGAAATATTTTTCTTTTAATTGTTATTTACCTCAGAACTCTTGTATAAAAACCGATTTTACAAATCTATCCTTTTTTTAAGCGAAGTTCTGATGAGTGGTTTTTGAGTTAGCTTCAATTACTACGTATTTTATTCCACTTAGTGCATGTTGGTGATGTTATAATAACTTCTTGTCACTGTTATTTACTTAGCAAGTGAATGTATACGAACTTGAGTGGGGTTAGTACCACAAAAAAAACCTTATTACAGATAAATAAATACCGACTTCCAAAAAAGACACTACAAAGTAAAAAAAATAACTTTAATTTCGAAAACGGTGGCAAAAACGAAAATACAAAACCAAAGACCGGTGTCTTTGGTTTTTCACTTCCAAAATTAAAGTTATTTTTCACAGAGTAGTGTTTTTTTTTGGGAGCTAGATGCTTTTTTTTTGTGTTAGACAGTTCTACTAGGTATACATTATGTATATTGTAGTATGTAACGAGTCCCACGCAAACGAGGTCGAGAGCAGAAGCTTGATTTTTGTAGTATTAGTATTCCAGCGGGGCCAGCATGGCCTAGTGTGATAGGCTAAAGTCACACATATTTGTCACAGTTTGGGCGCAAAAACCGTGATAAAATGCGTGACTTAAGCCATATCACAGAGGCCGTAGGCCGTACTAGCCCCGCTGGTATAGTATTTTTATCCCACGGAGACAAAAACGCTGTGAATGTGTCGGAAGTGTGTGTCTGTGTTGTGTGTGACGCTACTCGTCTTCACGCACACATTCTCAGCATGTTTGTACACTTGGTTACCGCAAGTAAAGCGCGTGTTGCTTCGTGAGATAAAAATACTGTATCGAGCCACGAAATGCTAAATTGTGATCATAATAAAATTCTATAATTTAAAAAAAAATTGTTTCAGCTCGCTGAATACATAAAAGCGAATGATTATGCTAATGGTTTTATAATAGTATACGACTGCAGGCAAATTAATATGTTCGAAATGATTTCAAAAATGAACACGGTGGAACTTCAGCAGTTTATAACTATTTTAATTGTAAGTATTTTATTAAATTTTTAGCCGAGGTCTTTGTAGAGGAGCTCGTTCCGATTTGAAGGGAATAACATCATCATCATCATCATCATGGGCCGCTTTGTTCCACCCGCTGCTGAGTATACCCTTTTATGCCATGCTTCACTGACCTGTGCGAGTCTCATCAAGGTCTTCCTCCCGATCTTCTATAGGTCGTCCAGCCTAGCCGTCGTGTCGGTCTGCTAACGCTCTTTCTACCATCTACAGCAACCAAAGGTATATGTGCCGGTGAACTGAATGCTCCTGAGACAACTCAAGGGTAGGATTTGTTTCTGGGGTAGCAACACATCTGCTATGCCTGCCTGTATGCCTATCGCAGATCCTTATGGACATGATCTGCTATGAAACAGTGTTCATTCACAGAAATATTTTTTGAACAACATATATTACCTCTGCCAATTTGCAAAGCAGACACACTCACTCAAGTAATGCGTTTGATATTGGCTTAAGGAACTGACAACAGCTAAAGCGCGATCACTGTCAGACTGCATAGAAAAGAAAGAGAAGCGCGATGACACAAAGCTTGTAATTTATTGCAAAATATGAAGCAATTCTCTACTTACAAACAATCTGACTAAAAAATGAAAACTGTTATGACGTTGCTTGAAGAACAATCTGAAAATAAAACAGAAAGATTACATGTATGTTTTTGAGGTATCTTCGTGACTTTTTTCTATAGTACCAAATTAGTTTTATTATATTTTCAACACACTATCTATCTAGCATATATCCTGAAAAGTATCATATATTTACTGATTTTGTTTACTGTTTTCTAATCAAGTTTTATTGCAAAAAAGTATATGATCCACTATCATAATACTTTAAGGCTTTTTTATAAAACTTGCGTTTAGGTCATGTAGTCCCCATAACGATGACCAGGCTGTCGAGCGTCGGCTTATTTACGAGGTGAATAAAAAGATTAACGCATCAATCATCTTTTCACAGGAAGGCTACGGCGCCAGATTGCAAAGCATCCACATGCTTACAGAATCCAAAGCCGTAGAACTGATGATTAATATTGTTAAGCAATTCGTGAGCGAGAAGATTGGTAATAGAATGCAAGTCCAACGATCCTTAGAAGATTTACATAAAGCAGTACCTAGAGAACTGTTGCCAGGGGAATACGGAGGGAAACAGAAATCTGTTGAAATATTGCACGGTTAGTAATAAGTCACTTTTAATAACGTACACTCACTTTTCGCCAGTTTTGTGTAAGTTCCACGAACAGGCGGCGAGCCTATTGCCATCAGGGCATAAATCCAGATTCCAGGCTGCTACTGATGCCTGATGCCGGCGTGTTATCATTGTGTGGATCGCCCGGAGGACACGGTGGAGCATACGGTGGAGGTCTGCCCAGCTTGGGCGGAACACCGCCGTGTCCTCGTGGAGGCGATCGGTAGTGGCGATCTCTCTGGCGTCTGGCCCTGATTCAGGCCATGGTACGGAGCGAGAGGGCATGGGAAGTCGTCACCTCCTTCTGCGAAGCAGTGATGCTCGCGAAGGAGAAAGCGGAACGCGTGAGGGAGAGACAAGCCGCCGTAGGAGACACCCTGGGCGTCGGGTATCCCAGGCCAATTCCCGGTCACCGTAGGCGCGGGATTGTGGACGGCGAGGAATGGGTAGCTGGAGTAAATGGTAGATGTTAGTAAAGGAACCATATTCGAAAACGCTCCCATTATTGAGATTCGGAAGTGCCAGCCAGAAGTTTTATACGTAAATTCAAGCTGGCAGGACACAGCTTTTTGCATTTTCCTACTAAACCGCTGTACGTATCACAAAATTTTCAGCTCGATGCCTGTCACAAATTTATGTGACGCCCGTTGATATGCAAAAGTCGCCAAAATCACTTCCGTTACCGAGATTGAGACACCAGCGAAAAGTGGTTTTTCAAGCTGGCTGGACACGTTTTCGATCGATTATCTAAGATTCTATAGCGTCACAAATTCTGAAATAAGGGTGTTTAGCCTTCACATAAAGTGCCCTATTGACCTATTTTGAAGATTTGTCCAGCCATCCTGAGTCACATGATTTTTTTGGGTCCATATTGGCTCAACTAAAGTTCTTTACCCGAAATTGTTCTTCCTAACGATTTGTAATCCGAATGATCACTCTTCCTAAAATTTTTCATCCTAAAGTTTTCATTCATACTATTTGTAGTGCTACCGGCGATGTTCATAACACTCATGTTTCCGAAAATTGTAATTAATAATATCATTAATGTAAATATATTTAAACTCCTACTGTTTTTTATCATAACGCTTTTATCCCTAAACATAATTACCATAATATTTTCACTCATACTCAGAAAGAAACATTTACCAAGTGTTATAAAAAATATATGTGGGTAGAAGATGATATTTATAGTTTTAGGTTTTTTTTTCTGTGCATGGTTGATGGTGGGCTAGGTCGACGGAGCCCCGCTTTGCGGGGCTCCTACTTCTGTGTGGTTTATAAAAAAATAACCACGAAGGGGATGGCGGGGTCTATTCGCTCGCTTCGCTCGCTCACACGACCCCGCCATCCCCTTCTAACCTAACCTGTCCGAGTCGGGGTGCCCTAAAGTCCCAATTGCATCCAATTTCTCTTGATATAAACAACCGTTACACACCCGACGTCGATGGCAAATTATGTTATGGCATATCATAATTATGGCATGTGATAATTAGGGCTTACAATGATTAATGTACCTATATAATACTGATTATTATGAATAAAAAGAAATCTAAACAAAAAAGATATGACTTTGAATAATAGTATAAAAGATGGTTATGTTGAGAAAATATAGGGAAACAAATAAAAGTATAATAGATGTTTATTGCTACTGACATTATGAAGTTGAATGCTTCGGAATTATGAACATTAGAGACAGAGTAGTTAGGAATTGTGATTGTTAGGATGAAAAATGTTAGGAAGAACATTTTCGGATTTCCAATTATCGGAGTTGAAAATTTAGGTGAACTTTGGCGCACCCGATTTTTTTAGTGAATGGATTGCATTCAAATTTTGTAAATCGTCTAAGTATACCATGTAGTATACGTGGTATAATTTAATGTGATAAGGTACGCGCCATCTTCTATATTACTATGACTTACAAATTATAAATCTCTCATTCCAGCGGAACTGGTGCAAGAATTGAGTTCAGTAAAACACGTGGAATATGTGAAGATGATGTTCCAAGCTTGCTCGGATGAAACAAAAAGACATGCAGGAAAATTCAATGAAGAGTACATGGGCATGCCTGGAGCCTTCAGGAATTTGAGTGTCGACTAATCTGTGATTTTTAAACTTACCTTATTTATAGTAAATGGAAAAAAAAACCAGTAGATTTCCGGATTCCCTTAATATTTTTCCTTGCTCATTTATTTGTATGCTTATTTGATCTTTGCAGGCGTATTTTAATTCGGTGGAAACTGTTATACTTATTGTGATCTTATTCATCCTCAAACCATGGATGTAATATATAGTTTTTGTGATCATATTGGTTAATTTCTCATTTTTGTGTTAGTTCCAGTAGAGGTACTTTCATACAAAAATAAAATGTTATAAAATAAAGTGATTTTGTTATTTATTTATTACATTGTAGAATTGGTACATGAGCTGTCACCCTAGATCTAGGTTATCAATGATTCTTGAGGTTAGAAATATCCACCTAGTTGTAAAAGAAGCTAACATAGACAAAATTTACTTAAACATGAACATTGCAAAAATCTGTTTAGAGTATGACTTTTAGGATTCCTGACGTCCTAGTGAAAAAACGGAACCATATAGGATCACTCATGTGTCTGTCTGTCCGTCTTTATTTATTTTTTTTTTTTTTTTTGTGGGTGGGAAATCATCAGATAACTTCTCCCGCTCTGGGCAGAGCAGGAGGGCGTGTCAGACTCTTACTGACTAAAACCCACCCGTGTTCCTTCAGTTGCCTGTGCCAGGGGCCACGGTAACCCTCTTGGACTTTTCCGCAACCCTAGCAGGCATCGGTCCTAGCAAACCCCGTCATTGGTGCTGACATCTTTTTGAGGCGCGCGTGGAACACAACGCGCCGTCGACCCGGGCCTGGTCCTTATCGAACGGCGAGCTGCCCATTGCTCGCCGTTCGCAGGCCCGCGCCTACGGTGGCCGGGAATCGGCCTGCGATTCCCGACGCCCAGGGCGTCTCCTGCGGCGGCTTGGGGCGTGAGGGCGCAAACTTTGCCTCTCCCTCACGCGTTCCGCCTCCTCCTCTGTCTGTCCGTCTGTCACAGCCAATTTGTCCGGAATCTACTTGGTACACATATGAATTTCTGTGACCTAAACACGGTCGTGTAACAGAAGTAAATGAATTTTGAATGCGGGGGTCACTTTTGTGGCCAAAGTAGAAAATTAAAAACAAACGTTTTGCAAACTGTGCCATGTGACATATAAAATGAAAGGGCTTGTTGTGAGGATCTCAAATATATTATTTGTATAATTTTAAATAAAAAAAATTAAAGTGATTTAAGAAAATATTGAATATTGACCATTCCCCTTTATCTACGAAAGTACTGTGCCAGAAATTTTGAAAAAAAAACTTTGTACAGTCAGTTTACGGACGATAGTTTTACGTGATAACGTCATAAAGAATCATCGGTGAACCACTACTACTACTGTACTATTCGAAATACTAGCTCTGACGTCACGCGAGAAGAGAGATAAAATGTGACACAAGCTAACGCTAACGAAAGGGAAAGGGCTGATCGTGCCTCTCTATCGCTTGTTCCGCGCTCTCGCTTGCACGCACAGGCTCAGACGGAACGTTACACTTTTTCGTGCATTGTAACGTTACATTTTCCCGGGATGGGGAAAATGTAAACGTCAAGGAGGGAACTGTCACCAGAACTGTAGGAGTCCCGGCTTAAAAGAAAAAGCAAAAAGAAGAAATGGTAAAATAATATATAATTGAGGTAGAATATAAAGTCAGGGAAACCGGGTATAAGTTGAAGGTCCAAGCGTTTCTTCTAGAGAGGCTCGCAGGTTGTAAAAGGAGGGTCCTTGAGTCAGACCACGTCACCGACCTCGGAGGGGCAGGCCGTGGTAGAGGAGGCAGGCAGAGGGCTGAGATCTACCAGCCGTCGGCGTCACTAGTTTATTGTAGACCACGACGCAATCTTCTTGCGTCAGTATCCAGAACTGACGCCAAGGGTAGCCATCGCCGGTCTAGCGACTTTCCAACATAGTCTGGTGTAGAAGAACGCGTAGATTTGTTTGTTCAAGCACAGCCCACACTATCAGAGGACACAGCCCTCCCACCGAGCGCTATATAACTTCAGGACCTCCTGCCAAGGCGAGCACCAAGAGTAATCTGGTCTGACGGTCCCGGCTCCCTTCCTTTTCGGATCGGTTGACATTTAAAATTTTTAACAATGATTCTAGAACATAAAAGAAGAATAATAGTTTATAATAAGGTCTAATACCTATACAACCTAACCTACTGGCAGCTCTAGCAATACATTATAAATAAAACCTAGGCTTGTCATTATCTGACATTATAAAAGGTAAATAAACATTGGGAGAGCATGATAAAATCTAAATAGCTTAAAATATAGAGGCCTAGGAATGGTTAAACTACAGACAATGGCCATGCAGATAATTGGAGAGAACGTATAATATAAGGTCTAATTAAAATAGCCAAAACGTAAGTAAAAAAATACAAACATTACAGCATGCAGCAGGTATTCATCGATTTATAAGACGTTATCACGTAAAACTTTGTTTATATTATATATAATCACGAACAAATATACAGGGTTACTGGTAAATCGACGTATATCCGGCAGGGGCTGATAAGGGGGCCAAAATGCAACAAATTGAACCCCCCATATGTATGGCCGAAATTCAATAGTTTTCGAGATATTAGAATTTTAAGGGTTTTTCGATATTTACCCAAAATTTGACATTTAATTCCAAATAAAATAAAAACTACATATTTGAATGGGTACCATTAAAAATCATGTTGTAGCTGGCACTTCAATTAAGCTATGGACATAATTAAAACTACTTAATTTAACAAAATAATGAAAATAATGAGTGATATAAGAAAAATATCTTACCAATATTTTCATTTTACGCTTCAAAAATGTGGTCTCGTCACAAAAATTTCTATGACATTAATCGTACAAATAACTAAAACAACTTGCTTATCCTGTAAGCTTTCCAGAAAAGTATAAGAGTCAATTTTAAAATACATCATTCGTGGCATGGCATGTGTTTGAACCGGCGCGGGGAGAGAAATTATCTGTGTTTTTAGTTTATGATCCTCGCTAAAACAACCGATTTTCATGGCGAAATTCTTCGCGATGGGGCGGGGTGTGAGGGCGGGGCGTGCGGGTGGGGGAGTACACGGCGTCTGCTGCGCTCGCGTCGCCTTCCTTAGTAAGTTTTGACCACAGAGTAGAATAATATACCTATACAGGAGAAGAGTGCCCTCTTGTGACTTTTTTTGTTAATACAATTGACGCCATTTTGCGCCACTAGCGGCATCTGGAAAACAGTTCCATAAACGGCCTGTATACTATAGCTATATATAGGTAGATAAGTGTTTTGAGTTGATTTGTGTATTCATTGGAAAAGTTACAAATATCGATAATGTACTATTTTTCTGTTCCTGTCTACATGATTCGAACTGTTTAAGGGCAAGAATTATACAAATATACAAAGAAATAGTATTAAAAGGAACAAAATAATAGCACATTATTGATATTTATAACATTTCCAATGAATATACACAAAGTTTTTCAAAAAATAATATTCCTTAGACATCGTTAACTAGTCGTTAAAAACTAGTAGTAATATGTATTGTATGTTGTAATAATGTACTAAATAAAACACATGTATTTCAATTTATTTTTTATTTTTGTTATGTTTATGCTTTTCGTAATACAACTTCGCTGCTACTTTTGTTTCATCCTCACCATCATATGCTATCTTTCCTGCTAAAATCCTATTAATTGATCTACACCAACTAAAAATAATTAAGTTTATAGTGGTGTCCACAAAATATTGTTTTAACTTTTCTTTATGCGTATTGCAATGAAATGGGTAAACCACAAGAATATCCGCAAGTAGAACATATTTTTTTTTAATATTTAAAATTGGGACATTTCTCTTTAATGAAGATGTGACCACATTTTGAACATCATGGAAGCATTTTTCCAACTCATCAGATGGATAACAAAGCCATTGCTTATTTTTATTATATTCTTTTAATCTTATGTATGCATTATTTTTGGCATTTTTATTGCCTATCAATGACGCCCTGCAAACTTTACAATTTTTAACAACATATTTTAGACATTTCGTCAAAACCCATCCACAAACATAATTACTTTGACCAGCATCAGCTTCAATGTTTTCGGCATATAATGTTTCATAATTTATATTTATTTCTTCTTCGGGAACATCAGAATCCCTAACAATATTAACATCTTTTAAAAAGAAATCTAAATTTTGTAAATATGAGTTCGAATCATCCTCACAGTTAGATTTTATTGAATGGGGCGAGTTGTAATTGTTTACTAACAAAGCTTTATATGCACTTTCGAAAGCAACACTATTAGGAGCATTATTTCTCGCCCCATAACTTCTAATATTCCCAAAGAAGTTTTCAATTGGGTCTTGATTGAAATGCCTAGTTAGCATAGCGTCAAATGAATATTTCCTTGAAAGAATTGTCCATAATGCTTCCATGCCTTCAATTGTTTTTATAAAGTTCTTTACTGACGGAACTGTTGTGTCTACATATCGAATTTCATTGCCATTTCGTTTTTCCTGGATGAATTTTACAGTTTTTAAAACATTTTTAGCTTTTAACCAGAGCTGATGGTGAGGTGAATTTCTTCGCACTGGCCCTTTATATATTTTGCCGTTCGGTATATGAAAAGTATTAGAGTTTAATGAATCAAACAAATCGTCTAACAATTTTACAATACCAATCATTTGCCGACATTCTGTTGGTAGGTCTCCTCTTCCTGTCAAATGTTCTGTAGCCACTGCAACACTGTGGCTAAATGTTTGGACTGCTGTTTTTACTTTCATTTTATTCATTTTTTGAGGTTTCACGTGCTCTTCTGTCATTTTTTGCAAGAGTCGCAGTTCTCCATATGATTTATCTGCAGCATACAACATCTCCAAGTATTCCCATTTCATGACTCTTTCGTCGTCAGCGATCGTGTATTTTAAATTTTTTGTTATTAAATTATTTCTAATTCCCTTCATTAAGTGGGGAACGTCATACAGCGGTATCAACGTTTTTTTATTCACTTGGAATATATCATGTCGCCACTCTTTGCCTTTTCTCAAATATATTTTTTTTGTGTCTTCTATCAGGCTTGTAATTGCACTGACATTTACTGTGCTTTGATCACACACGGTATTTAAAATAATAAGTCCAGCATCCTGTACATTTTTTATGACTATTTTAATTAATTGTTTTAGTTCAATTTTCTTCAAATTATTGGTGAAATAGTATGCTACTGGCTGTTTATAATTTCCTTTAATGCCTTTTATCATGAATACTAAGACATGATCTGCAAACTTTTTTTCTACTTCAGCAAAACCTTGCAGTTCGTCTTTTTGGGCATTATAGTGGATTTGCGGCGTTATAGACATTTCATCAAAGATGAGTGAACACAAACGGTCAGAGGGATCTTTTTCAGCCACAGTCTCCTTAATTTTTTCAAACACTATTGTGTTAATGCCAGACTTAATTTTTATTTTTGCCAAAAGTCTTTTCATAGCTTTCGCCGACGGCAATGTAAAAAATTTGGATAAAAGACCATAAGATTTTGGACTTTTTTTGTACATTGATAAACACAACACTTTTTCTTCTATACTATAACGTCTTCCCTTAGGTTTTTTGGAGGTCTGAAAAATTTGCATCTGGGTAAATAGTTTGGCAGGCGTTGTCATATTCCTTGTAAATTTGTTGAACAAATCATTACTGGATAGCTTTTCTGCGCCATTTAACCTTGCTTTAAGATTTTTTCCTTTTTTTCTTAGTCTGCATATTTCGGACCGCAAAGCACGAACTTTTCGGTCTGTCACAGATTTTATGCATTTTCTTGCATCTGAAAAAATAGATATGTAATGATTAATCAAAGTAGTCTTATTTTTTCAGAAATACACACAATATAATCACAAAGAAATATTTTAGTTATGGTAGGCCAATAATATGATCTCACAATTATTAAAAACATAATAACAATTTTACTAGAGCAGAATAAAACGGTGCAAATCCTATTTGCATTATTCTATTTATTGGGAATTATATAACATTAGTGTATTTTTGACATTGCTTCATTACTTATGAAAGAGTTTTTTTTTTAATTTAAAATAGTAACAGCAACACTTACATTTCGCTGTGGTTTTATCGTTAGACCCACAGTAGTTGTGCTCCATCATAACCACATCTCCTGTACTGGAAGCATTGACTGAAAACATATTTTTCATAAATTAATAACAATAAAAAGACACAATTAGGATATGATGCATTTTAATGCATAAAAAAGTTCCTTATTTGTATAAATAAATCAAAAACCTGTTAAATTCTATAAATATTAGAAAGGCAAAAGTTTCTACATTAGGATATTTGTTACTTGACCACGCAAAAATACCGACCAGCACACGAATTTCCTTAGCAATCTGATTATCAATCCCTTTCATTTGACAATTCAACAAGATCAATTGCTTCTTGATTGAAAAACATTGAAAACAAATGCAATGAATGAATTGTTGAATTGTCAAAATGAAAAGGATTGTCATTTGGACTGCTAAGCATGTGCGAGCATATCCCAAAAAAAATAAAAAATAAAAATTAAATATCCCGCGTTCGCGATTTATGGAAGCTGGTGGTGTAGTAGTTCAACATTATTTACCCTAAAGGGGAAAAAAGTGTTCCGATATGGATGAAATTATATATATTTATTATTATTAATTATTTTTAAGTAATACTGCATTATTTTGGGTGGCATAGAATAATAATATTAATATTGAAATTTTACCTTTGAAACCCAATGACATTGTAGTAGAAGCAGTGTTTTCAGATACGGAGTTTGTACATAGTTCTGGTACATCAGGAATATGAGCTGTAAAACATAAAAAGAATTTAAAGTAGCTATTTATATGTAGCAGGTGATAATTATGGGATACTTCTAAGACAAAATGATAAAGATTATTATTAGACTGGAAACATATAGCATGGTTGGTTCTTATTTGATAAACTATACCGAAGCATAAACCATGATATTTATATCTACATAACTTTACACCTGTTATATTGATAAATGTGTGCTTCTAAAAATTAAAATGATATTGTTTTCTAATTACCTGTGACAGATGTTGAGTGTGGAGTGAATATACTTTCAGAAACTGAGCTTGGGCTTGTACTTGGTTGTGGCTGTGTTTTGGCAGCAATCTGACCTGAAAGACAAAATAGTATTTAAGGAATCCAGGTTTCTTTCTATATCATTACTATTATTTAAGATAGGACACCTGCCTAGACAGGACAGGTGATCAGCCTACTAGTGTGAGCTATTTCACTCAATTCTTTCTTTTAATATCACTTTAAATATATTATAGTGATTTGGGATGTGTCATATTTATATGAAAAGAGGGCAAAAAAAAATCGAACTTACTTGGCAAATGGACAGATGGAACAGCTAATGCATTTAACCGATTATTCCTGTTTCGGTCTTTTTGTGTAAAATGTATGTCACAAAGTTTCTTCTTCCTGAATTCTTCATAATCATGAGGAGTTTCTAACTTTCCACCAACAATTCTGACCCATTCTCTAAACCGCTCTGGATATTTAGTTGGATCTGGGAATGTGTGGAGTGAAACATCTAAAGCGAGAAAGAAAATTTACATAGTTAAAAACATTATTTAAAACCACACAAATGTATGTCTGCCAGGGAGCTTAATATGGAATCATTTATGAAAACATCTGGAATGGGCAGATAAAATACTTTCAAACATACATTGGAAGCAAAATAAAGTAAAAACATCCCACAGTATCTATCATGTATGTTATATTATAATCCATGTTATTGTCCATAAACGTGCCAGACATTCAAATTCATTCAGTTGTTATTCAAGGGTTACACGCTCAGTCTGGCGTTAGTCTGGTCAATCAGTCTGGTCCGGCTAAGACTGATGCCAGAATGATGGATGAAAAACACGGTTAAAACGTATGTGAACTGGACCATCAGTCCGTCAGTAAACCGGTTAGACGATAATTCTCCCGTCATTCTGAGCAGACTGATTGACCAGACTGACGCCAGACTGAGCGTGTAACCCTTGAATTAAGAGAGTTTGTATCTTTTTCATATATTTATTCTTCTTTCTATCTTTTCCTCATGGTACATTGCTTCGGAATGTACCACAACAAATAGGATAAAATGATGCCATACAATTTTAAGAGCACATTGACACTTCACCATACTCATGATAACTGATAAAGATTATACTTATTATTCAGTCCTGCTGTAACGGCTGGTTCAATTTTAGACATACAAAGACAATATCCTAGATTAGCACACTACTTCTCGGGTAGGGTACTTTTCAGACTACACACTGGCTTATTTCTTTAGGATGAAATGTGGGGCTAAAGCTACTTGTGAACCAGTTTAGGTTGAAAAGTAAATATGCTTTTACGATAGGTACTTACCAGATGGTTCGCATCCCAAATCACAGCGTCTAGGCATGTTGATAATGCGAACACACAGCACAACACAATATTAGAATAGCGTCTCTTTCGCAAAACTGTGTTCATGTACCGTCCTTTGGCAGAAGTCTATACCGGCCGGTCGGTCACTACACTTCACACCACGGATCGCAAATACTAATCGGAGGAGAAGTCCTAGCAGTCGTACGGAGGAACACGAGGTTCAACTCAACGTAAACTGTAGAAATCTGAACCGAAAAAGACACAAAGTGGGACAACAAGAAATACGCGCACACGCATCAAGTAGTCAACACTTTGTAAAATGTCAAATCAAAAATTCAAAATGGCCCCCCTATTTTAGGGAGGGTAGATTTCATTATTACATGATAAAAAAAAAAAGTTTGTTCTTAAATTGATATAACTTTTTATCTACTCAACTCTACAATATTACGATAATTTTATGATTAATAATTAAGTAATCCATGACTTTTCAGTTTAATTTTTATAATAAAATGCTATTTGAGTGCCATCTATCGACACTTATCAAACTTTGACGGAAATGAAACATAGGCGGCGCCACTTTCTTTTGAAAATGCGACTGTAGGCAACTGTCCTCCCCCTGTGCTCAAAGAGCACAATTCAACGCTGGCAGACCTCGACGGTACACGGCTGACGAAGAGGACACCATTCTTCAGTGTTTTATTGATGACCCAAACATCTCAACGAACATTGTTGCAAGACAGCGCGGTATGTCCCAGTGGAAAGTGTGGTCGGTAGTACATCTATCACGTAGACACCCGTACCATTATCAACCTGTTCAAACATTGCACGAGGGAGATCCTGCCAGGCGACTCGAGTTTTCTCGGTTTATGTTAAACGCTGACGCTGACCAGGAACATTTCCTAAGAAATATTTTGTGGACTGACGAGTCAAAGTTTGACCGGGATGGAATAACGAATTACCATAACTTACATTTTTGGGCACCTAAAGCAGGCAGGAATCCAAAAAAACTAAAAGAAACTGCGTCGCAAATGAGATTTTCCCTGAACGTATGGATGGGTGTCGTTGCTAATAATATTTGGTGGGCCCTCATTTCTTGCCCCAAAATTTGAACGGCGAAAATTACGAGGAGTTTTTGAGAAACAACCTAAACGATTTGTTGGCGGATGTTCCCGAAGAAATAAAAAACAGCCTCATGTTTCAACATGATGGTTGCCCAGCACATTACCGGATTACTGTCCGACAGTGGCTAGACGAGAGATATCCAAACTGATGGATTGGGAGGGGAGGGCCAATTCCGTGGCCAGCACGAAGCCCTGATATCACACCACTTGATTTTTACGTTTGGGGTCATATGAAGGCATTAGTTTATTTGACCCCAATAAATTCAGTCGAAGAACTTCGACAGCGAATAATAAACGCGGCGCAACAGATGAGAACAACGTTCACATCAAGAGTGACGAAAACCGAACTTAGGAAGAGAATTCGAACCTGCATTCGTAATCGAGGGGCTCATTTTGAACAAGATGTGTAAAATTTGTAATAAAATTTGATGTACATTTTTTTATGCATTTTATTTCATACAAATACAAATGACCCTTTCTCTCCCCGCGCCGATTCAAACACATGCCTTGGCACGAATTATGTATTTTAAAATTGACTTTTATAGCTTTCTGGAAAGCTTACAGAATAAGCAAGTTGTTTTAGTTATTTGTACGATTAATGTCATAGAATTTTTTGTGACGAGACAACATTTTTGAAGCGTAAAATGAAAATATTGGTAAGATATTATTCTTATATCGCTCATTATTTTCATTATTTTGTTAAATTAAGTAGTTTTAATTATGTCCATAGCTTAATTGAAGTGCCAGCTACAACATCATTTTTAATGGTACCCATTCAAATATGTAGTTTTTATTTTATTTGGAATTAAATGTCAAATTTTGAGTAAATATCGAAAAACCCTTAAAATTCTAATATCTCGAAAACTATTGAATTTCGGCCATACATATGGGGGGTTTAATTTGTTGCATTTTGGCCCCCTTATCAGCCCCTGACGGATATACGTCGAATTACCAGTAACCCTGTAGATAAAGTAATTTTATGTCATAATATTGTTTATTTATTATTTTTAGTCATATTATTCTTAAAATGCAAGAATTAATTACCTTTTTTGCCGCTGTTTTCAGAAAAACACTTAATTGACATGAACAAAATGAAATCAGGCTTAAAATAATGAAGGAAATCAATTACATCTTATTCATTTGTATAAAAAAAAACACAAAACACGTTGTCTCGTATTCAACACTTGTTGCATATAATGGCTTCTGTCGAGGTGGGCGGAGCTTATTGTAGAAGTTCTCGAAGAAGCTCGCGTGGCGGCGTTCCAGTAGCAGTACTAGCTCTGACGTCACGCGAGAAGAGAGATAAATGTGACACAAGCTAATGCTAACGAAAGGGAAAGGGCTAATCGTGCCTCTCTATCGCTTGTAGCGCGCTCTCGCTTGCAAGCACAGGCTCAGACGGAACGTTACACTTTTTCGTGCATGCAGCCGGTGCTCATCGATTTATAAGACATTATCACGTCAAAACAGCAATAATGACACCTTTCAGACTTTTCGAATTTACCTGCATGACGTTCGGTTTAAGAAATTCCGGTCAAACTTTTCAACGTTTCACGCACGAGGTTCTACGAGGTTTAGACGAAAACGTTTTCTGCTTCGTCGACGATCTGCTCGTACACTCGAGAAATAAGAATGAACACCGCTGCCGCCGCCACTTAGAACTAGTACTCGAACGCCTAAATACGTATGGCGTCAGTCTTAACATCGATAAGTGCGAGTTTGATTAGAAACGTTACGGAACGTAACACTTTTTCGTGCATGCAGCCGGTGTTCATCGATTTATAAGACGTTATCACGTCAAAAAAAAACAGAATTTAGTTCTTTACTTACAGATTGCAGGAAACCTATAAAAAGTCTATGGTACAAAAATAAGACGGTAAATCTTTCAATATTGTGCATACAAACTTACGTTTGCAGTTGGAACGTAACATGTTTTACAACCACAATGTCAAGTTTGTTTTTTTGGGATCTGAGAGCATGGTAGTACCCTCACCACGACAAGCTAACACCAAAGAGTAAGGGCACTACCCTAAATGTATTTATTTAAATAAATAAAACAAAAAGCAAGGGCACTACCTATCTTTTCTCTTTAGATTTGGCCTGGATAATGCTAGAAAGCTCAAAATCTTAGAATAAAATGTATCTAGTAGAATTATAAAACACACCAAGTTTAATTTGTCTTGCTTTTAATACTTAGGATTTTATTAATACCTAAATTACGTCGATTTCGTCACTGACGTACACACTCACTCACTCATCAAAACTTTGAGAACACTTCCCGAAGATCTAAAAAGCTGAATTTTGTATGCAGGCTAGGATTGCACACAAACAACAAATAAATCAAGAAATCTGTAAACACCCGCCAACCCTCGCAATGGGGGGTACCTATATAAAATGTAACTTAATATAAAATGTAACTTTTAGGGTACTTCATAGAAAGCTGAAATTTGGTATGAAGGCTGGAATTTGCCAAATACAACAAAAAAAAAATGAAATTTATATCTTTTACCCCCCAACCCCCTTAAAGGTATGTGCGGTCTATATTTCTTACGGATAATAAGTACAACTAATTCCATTTGTTTTACATATACAACAAAGAAGAAACTCTGTTTTCGTTGGCTATAAGGTAACTGCTGGCGTGCAAAACATACCTTTTTACCCGACTATGATTTAACTACGACGAACTATGATTTGATTATGATTTTTTTTTACTTATGATTTTGACTTGTTTGTGTTATATCAGCATGAAATCAACGCTAAAAAATATATAGACAACATAACAAAAAAAATAAAAATAATAAGATACCACCAAAAACATTTCATGTAAAGTAGGTTGCCAAGACTTACATAACGCTTTCACTGTTAAAAAGTTATCAGACCTAATGTAGAGCCAATCCCCTAACTCTACAAGGCCTAACTCTACAAAACTTACAACTTTGTCAAAATGTATTGCTTGGTTACATTGAACTATTGCATGGCAGAACCTTAAAGACAAGTGACTTAATATCTTACAATAAACTCATAGGAGTGTCTATGCGACGGCTGCGAAACGGCTAGAAACGTAAGATTTTGCTGAACATATATTGTGTTGTTTTGGTAGGTATTGACCCAAGCTATCACCCCCTGCAGTATGTTGTGCTATTTACTGGACACCCTGTATATGTTCGGGCATAACTCATAATAAATAAATAGACCGAATTACAAATTTATTTTTTGTTCGAATTAAGTTTATTCCAAAATGGTCCATATAGATCAGAAGGCCAATTCCCGTAATTTAAAACATTCAAATTCAAGTCGCAATCGCATCTCAGCGACAGTCTGGTCAAAAATGTAGGTAAACACTATACAATTTTTGACAGATTGACACTGAGATTAGAATGCGAACGTTCTTAAAAATACGGGAATTGCCCCTCTGATGATGTGTTTCGGAGACAGACAACGGAACTCTTAAAAAAATGACAGCAAATCAACCGCGATTGCTGCTAGTTGTAGCATATTATAGTATTCAAGCTTGATTTATACAAAATTACATAGCAAGTAGTGGTATACGAATATTTATGGGGTAGGTACCGCAACTAAACAGTAATAAATATAAACTTTTTACAAAAAAAACAACCCACTTCCAAAAAAAAACACCACAAAGTGAAAAATAACTTTAATTTCAGAAGTCGATGACTAAAAACGAAAATACAAAATCAATCGACGACACCGTCATCGTCACCGACAGTCCATCCTTCATTTCTTTTTTGCTTTATTACTACTGTACTGACACAAAATACATCTGATAAAACCAATGTAACATTAAATAAACGGTTATTGATTCCGAATACAAAATCCCGAGGATCCAGTCCGTAGTCCGTTCCATGTGGAGATAAACCATATCCAGCAAACTGATGTTTGCGGAGCGTGCACGCCAATGGCACTATCGAAATTGCAACCAGTATGGGTTATATACCACGTACGATTGATATCCGTATGAAAATGGGAAGTTTTAAAATGCGCCAATTTCTGAAACGAAAATTATTGACGTGTCAAAATTAAACGCAAGCCAAGCGATGCGACTGGCTGTTGATAATTCAGCCAAACAATCACAGCAGTTTACGATAGCTTGACAATTTTTTAGCATGTTTTTGTGTTGATTTTCGTTCCCAAAACCGGGCTTTAGTTAGTGTTCTATCTATCTTCTTAGGGCACAGGATCGATTATCAAGAGCATCACGTCTGCTTATATTTTTTTCTTATTTACTGATATAGGTGCCTTAAATTAGCGTATGGCAGGGATCTATAAGTATTCTGTGTAGGCGCTCTATTAATAGTATGATCCCATTGGGATGGGGCATAAAACTATTAATTCCTAATTAAATACACAAGATCGATTATCAAGATTATCACGTCTGCTTACGTTTTGTTCTTATTTACTGATCTACGAGTAGGTGCCTTCAATGAGCGTATGGCGTGGATCTATAAGAAATTTGAGCAGGCGCTTTATTAATAGTTTGGTCCCGTTAGCTCTTAAGAGCATAATAATTATGAATTTATCATCAAATAACATGACTGTGTTTGTTTTGTAATCTTATTTTTATTTTTACTTATATTTTAAGCTAAACGTTATTAAATAGTAAATTCTTTCAGATTTTTTTTCTTATTATTTTAAATGAACTTACGTTGGAGGTTGTTGCTATTACAATGTTTAAGGCTCAAACTCAAACTCAAACGGTCTTATTACAAAACGAGGTTTTTCTTTTGACATGGTTTAAACCATCGAGCCTGTTTTTGAAATAAGAACCTAACTGAAATCGAAATACAGTTCCTTTTACAAAACTGTCAACTTAGTCTGGTCTTAGGTTGTCAATTTTGTATTAAGAACTTTACTGAAGTCGGCATAAAGTTCAGAATACAAAAACTAAATCGAATGTGTAGGTTGGGGCTAAAGTTAGATCGTGTTTTGTAATAAGACGGAAAGCATTTATTTCAATTAAACCATTTACAGGCACTTTTGAATGGTCAAGTGGTCGGTCAGTCAGAAATATGAAGCTAGTTGCCCATTCCAAAGCGTAGTAGGTACCTATGGAGAAGAACGGACAAGAAACTCCATGGACACTCTTTTAAATTATATTGTTACATAAATATTAGTTACATCATTAATGTTGAATATAGGTATAATTATATGTGAGGACGATGTAAATAAGACGTACACGTTGAGTGTCCAGTGTACAGCAAATATAAATGTAAACAAAACAATCCATAATAAAATAATTAAAATAAGACGTGGTGGCTAAGAGATGACCAGTCCCAACTGACAGCGCCCAGTCACGAACATGACGCGTGGCCTCAAAGAAGCTAATGAAATAAGTCTGCAAAATTGATATTCTCGTAACTTACTAATTGCTTACGTATGGTACCTATTGTGCTTTTGTGTACTACACATTTGAACGTCAGATATTCTTCTCCACGAAACTACCCTTTGAAAGAGGCGACTAGAATCAATTCTATTTAATGTAAATGTTGACATTCAAAAGTGCCTTTTGTGTGCCTACTTGAAATAAATACTTTGACTTTGACTTTCTGAATATTAATCATTTGTACTGATTTACTGCTGTTACAACCTACTTTATAGTCAGATTGGTGAAAAATATTATTATATTTTTATTTAAATACTGCCGTTAAAGAGATATTAAAATAGGACAGCTAAAATATTTTTTGTTATCTATTATACTTTGCTCAACCACAAAAATCCACGAGATATGCGGAGTATATTAATTTTTAGTCCTTAAACACTTCCAGACTAGATATTGCCTTTAAAAACACGTAAGGCGTTTTGCAGGATGCTATTTAATAGTTTTATTGGTAAATAAAGGAATATTTAATTTTAATTTTGTCTAAAACGTTCGACTGTGTGATTCACTACACGCTCATACTGATCGAGAAAAAGTACAACTGAAATGGCTCAAAAAAAGCGACTTCACTTCAGTAAGCTGTAGGATCTTCGGCTGCTGTCATTTGGTAGTAGGTAATATGTTCAATATGTTCCTGGTTACATTATAGAGGTACGAGGAACATAGTGTAAAGTTCACTCATACCTCGATAGAAAAGGGAGGGTCCTCCGACCAGACGGGTGTCGTGTCTGGTGGGCAACTAACTGCCCGACGATTGATGTCGGGAAGTTGTATACAATGTGACGATTGATGTCGGGAAGTTTTATATATGCTAGTCGCGCGGTAAACTCTGCTTGCGCGATGCAGAATTTGCGTGACGTCAGTATGACGCACGGCTCACATGTGGCGATGTAGATACCGCTACAACAACATTGGTGTCCCTCAAGATGTAATATTAGGTCCTTTCACGAACCGAAGTCGACGTATAGATAACAGCCTAAATTATTATAGGCTGCTAAGGACACTTTTAAAGTGCTCGACAGAAAAACAAGATATATAATTTTAATATTTGAATGATGTAACCAATATATATCATAAACCCCTTAACTATGGAAACTTGTAAATGGCCTTCAGTTGCCTGTTGCCTGTTGTTGTTCAGTTGCCTTCAGTTGTTTAAGTACACTGTATATTATAAGTAGCTGTAAGTTTCCCGAATAAAATAAAATAAAATGTAATAAATAAATAAAATACTTTGTTACAATATTTTGATTTAAAAGAGTGTCCATAGAGTGTCTCATGGAGTGGTGGTTTACCTAATACGCAATGGAATGGGCAACTATAGCTTCATCTTTCTGACTAAACGACTGACCGACTCTTTGATAGTTCATAAGTAAATAATAAATGCCTAGACTTGATTTGAGTTGGATGATTTATCTCCTATCTGAGTATCTATTTTAAAGCTTTGCTACCGTTTTCCTAAACAATTACTATTGATTTTGTATCTTCTGTCATGTCAATGAAGAATTGGCCTACTACAGTGGCATCTTATATTTTAGCATTGATGGTGCCAAGAATAATAATGAGTTTATACAGGGTTATTTCAAAGTGGCTAGCTAAACTCCGCCGACGCGATGGGTATCGATATCTAACAGGCCAAAAAAAAAATAAGATGATTTTTTTGTTGGGTTATTGACCGCATTTATTGTTCCTTATGTAAACTTCACAAAAGTGAGAGGAATCGATGTCTCAACACGATAAAATATTTTAAAAAAACCTTTCCTCGACTTATACTTCAAGTAGAAACACTAACAGCCCAAAAAAACGTAAAATATTTTTATTTTATCGCGTTTAGATATCGATACCCATTGCGTCTGCGGAGTTTAGCTAGCCAATTGAAAATAACCCTGTATAACCTACATAATAATTGGTTAGTTACCGATGGAATAGCATGGTTGTAAGTAAACTAGGTACTTATAATTGCCGACCTCGCTATTCAAACAATTCCTTTGATTAAGCCACAATGAGAATGGTTCAGTTCAGTTATTTTAATTTTATTCCATAATTCCTTTTGTATAAGAAAACCATACGAGACGAGCTAGCATTATACCATACTTAGTTTGTTTTGAATAAGATAAGGTAATATATTTATTTGCTAAAACATGTGTTATAAAAAAAAATCATTAGAAATGTTTGCCACATAGTTTTGCGTGCAAATATTCTGAATAATAATGATTATAATAATTAATTTCATGTCAAAATAATTTTTGTTTCGTGAATTAGCAAACAATAACACAATATAGGTAAATGTCAATAATAAAAAAAAAAAAAATATACAATAATGCAAATCTATGTCAAAATAAATACTTCTGTCAGTAATTCATTAATATTATAGGACGGTTTGGTAATTAGATTTGACTTTAGTGTTGTTTCTTAAAAATATACATTAATAAGCTCACTCCAACTTTTGGGTATTTTAATATAAATAATGGAAGGCATGCAAAAAACAATTTTTCGCATACGTGCAGTCCTGCTCCTATGCAGATAGACCTGACTTTGATCATGTGATCAAAGTTCGCTCTGGGATTTCAGGGAAATGTACCAACCATTTGCGAAAATAAATTATACTTTATTTATTTATAATTAAAGAATTAAATATATTCTAACAAACCTTCATGTTTCCAGAATATAAAGGGACACCAATGTCAAAATTGTATAGCAAATACAATATGTAACAAAAACCCTGTTGTTCCTTTTACCTAAGTTTTAAGAATCGGTCTAAATACGTAATAAAGCAAGTCATTTATATAAAACTGTTCAAAAAAATTATTAAAATAAATATTTAATAATTAATATTTGTAATGTTTAACTGATTTCTTACCTCTGCAATTCTGCATGAAGCGATGACGCGAACCAGAAAAAAATAGAACGTTCCCGCCCACTCTTTGATCTGTGCCGCCGGCCGGTACACCGCCGGCCACTTACCTACATATTTTGCTACAAAAGTTCGTGACCTTGTCAGCTGTTGTTTTTCACTTTAACGAATGAATGTTTGAAAATGTTGGTTTACACGGTATTTTGCACAATTGATAATTGTTAAAACTACATTTAACACTTCACTACATTAAAAAAAAACAAAGTCGCCGCGTCTGTCACATAAAACCTTATGTTTATTTGAATGCATTAATTTATTATGATGTCTATTTGACGACTCGGAGATGCTCTTCGATATGACCACCTTTGTTGCAACGCCTACGTACGCTCCGCAGAACGGAGGTATCGGACTTGATGTGGTCAAATGCTGCTACTATCTGTGAACGCATTTCGAACTCCGTATCGCACGTGTTTTTGAGCAGCTGTTGCTTTACACTGCCCTAGAGGAAAGAATCTAAAGGCGTCAGATCAGTGATCTTGCAAGTCCAACATTTGCTCCTCGGTGTCAATGTCTCCAGTCCTCGGTCTGCCTCATCCTGCGTCAGCTCGATGTTGCTCTCGTCCGGGCACACTTCCGGTATTGTACGTACGTGCAAACGTTAGAATGCAATCACCGATGGTAATGGTAGACTCGCTAAACGTTCTTGGTAGAGTCTGCGTGCTCATCAGCATATTCAAATATTCTACGTTAGAATAGGACATGGTAAACGTAAACAAATCACAAGTCACTCACTACGTAGGTCAACAATAACATCCGTTCAAAACTAGGTTGCGCGGGAGACTAAAGGATAAATGAAGTGAAGTGATTCGCCGGGCGGCGGGTGGCGGGGTCGCGGGGTAGGTAGGCACGCACGTGCGCCGCGGTAGCTTTTGGCGGCATCTTCTATCGGTTCAAAGAAAGTCGCCGAACTCGTAGGCTATTTAGCGAAACAAAGATGTACTTGTAAAATCAGATACTCTAAACATTTTTTTGAATGTGCCGATTTTAATAGTTATTTGGTATTGACCTCTCGACTGGCCAATGCTCATTTTTTTTAAATTATAATTTCATCAATGTTGTTCTTGTAGGTAAATGTATACGTCCCTAAAAGGAACAACAGGGTTTTTGTTACATATTAATAGGGCTTACACTATCGGTGGTTTCCAGCTTAGAAGAGCAAGAAAGCTTAAAAGAAAAGAAGAAGAAGAGAATAAAAAATTCTTTAGATACACATTCTGTTGTCTATAAATAAGAACAGTGAGCCCTTTGAGCCATTAGCAATGAGTGCTGATGGTTAGAATTAAACAAATTTATTTTCGACTACGAATAACCACTCACCCCAATTAGGAACAAAATTATTAAGAAAAATAAAAAGCAACTAGACATTTTCTGTTTTTTTTCTTATTTTCACTACACTATTGTAAAGTGGTCCAAAGAATACACCTCCCTTCCAAATTTCGTATTTACATGTATACTGCCAATATACTCTGACTAAAGTTGCTGAGATAAGGACGAACAGACAGATAGACGGACAGGTCGAAATTATAAGGGGTCGGTTGCTGCCATTTGGGTACGGAACCCACCGCCAGTGGATTAATTACTTCCGATTATAACTACTGTAGTCATCAGTGGTGGCCCAAAGATAACGGCTCCAACTTACGAGTTGTAGGTCGTGGGTTCGAACTCAGGCAGGCGCTTTACTTTGTGTAAAGAATTTCATTACCGCTGCTCTCAAAACGGTGAAGGAAAACATCGTGAGGAAACCGCCATATCCTAGAACCAAAAAATCATGGCAACCAAAAGACATACATGTGACATCTACCAACCCGCACTGGGCGCACGTGGTGGATTACAGCCCACTACCTCTCACAGAGAGGAGGCCTGTGTCCCAGCAGTGGGAACACTATAGGCTGATTATGATAACTACTGTGACTTCACGTTACCCGTTTGCCAAAAAGAATACGCAGTCACGTGAGCGAAGCCGCAGGCATGGCGAGTAGTTAATAACACTGCCTTGGGCAAGAAAACTACTTACAGTTCCATTGGTAAACAAAAACAAAATCAGGAGCTCAAATTGTAAAGTAACATAAGAATCTGGATTTATGTTCGATTAAGCAAATTAACGGTCGCTCTTTTTTAAATGGGTCTCTATCATAACTGCCAAAATTGGATGAATTATACTTCTGCCCACTTTTACAGAGAATATATACGTGATATGTAATAGTTTGTGTCATTAAAACATTTAGTTGCACGGCTACAATTGACTTTGTGCCGTGGTGTATGACCCTAATGTTAAGGTCACAATTAAATAGTATACACGTGACAAATTATAGTGGACTCACGTGTCGTTAGATATAACCTTATTATAAGAAGTACTTATAAAAAAAAATATGCTATTTCTTTAGCAGTTTTACATTTTTGACTGTATGTTAGCGGTAGGCATCAATTAAATTTAATAATTTTCAAAATTATATTTTCTGTAAATGTTCAAAAACAATTTTAATGTCTTGTATTTTTTAGAATTGATGATCTCTACGCAGAAACAAACGGTCTAAGGTCCCCCCTGCTGGGATTTAGAAATTTCTTTCTGTGAGAGGGACTGGATCGTGGTTCATCACGTGGGCCCAGTGCGGGTGGGTTATTTTTAATTTCTTCAGAAAACATACGGCTAGGAATTAGATAGTTAAAAACTAGTGAGGGAAATCCAATAGTATGTTTCCACTGATAATAAATTAAAGTAGAACAAAAGACAGTAGACGGACAAGTAAAAAGTAAAAGAACTTGCTTAACAGTTTTGAATATAGACTGGACAGGATTGAGTTATCTTCGAAGAAGTAGTTACCTACACACCGGTGGAAAATAAAACTAAATTGTCAACACACGGCTTTGAAATTTTTCGCAAACTGCACGCCTGCCTAGTTTCGATCTCATGACCCATGACTCATAAGTCTGGGCCGTACTGCCGCAACACTACTCTCAAAAAGGATAGAGGACAGAATTAGCATAGTTGCAACTAATATTTAAGTCTTATTTTTTTTTTCATTCATTTATTTCAGATAATTTAAATCCATATCTTGTTAGTAAATATTAGCAACAATATTAGCTTACAATTATATTAGTATTGTTATTACTTATCTTTAAGCAGACTACTATATAAAACCATTCACTACCCTCACCCAGTGTGTTTGAATGGGGCAGTCAAAACGAGCAGCAATGACTTTCAGAATGCAATTTTTAGCACCCCGTAGTGCAGCGTCTAGCGCAAAGAAGCCAATTTTTTTGCGAATTATTGTCTTGAAGCCGTCCGTGTGGGCTTCTGCAAACATCCCAGAGGCACTGCAGCGCCACGGTAGCCTTAACAACATTCTGAAAGCGTTGTTATATTGAACCCGCAGGGTGTCATAAGATCGTCGCGTATAGCTCACCCACAGGCCACTCGAGTAAACAGATTGACAATACGCTTTAAAGAGCGTTATCTTTACTTGAGATGTACATCGAGCGAACCTGCGAGCAAGCAACGCCTTCTCACCGCCAACCAACCTTATGGTAGAAATCAAAAATAAACAGCAGCTACGCTTACCGAGGTTATACATATCGGGTCCCTTAGTGCCTTAGATAGCACGTCAAGCCGTTGGTCCCGGCTATCATTAGAAGATCCTTGAGAGTCGTTACGGGTAGTTAGAAGCCCGAAAGTCTGACAACCAGTCATACAAAAAGAGTATCGTGTCACCCAGTAACTGGGTTGTGGAGGTCAAATAGGCACTAGGCAGTTGTTCCATGTGTAATGCTGGTATTTAGCTGCATCTGGTTAGACTGGATGCTGACCCCAACATCGTTGGAAATGGCTAGGCATATGATTCATTTATTAATGTATTAAGAATAGAATAGAATGGAATACTCTTTAATAGGTACACCAAAAAGTTTATATTTATTTCTTTTGTATTTATTTCTGCTTGAGTATAGTTTTAAATATTGGCGTGTGCTAGCTGACATATTAAAATATTTTTGTGTTTCGTAATGTTAATTACTTATTACTATATGTATAGAATCCAGTTCTTCTAACTGAATAGACAGCAGTGCTGCTGGGGAGTTTGTTCCGCCACTTCTTCTTCCCAGCTAAAGCACTAGGAAGTGGTGAAGGGTGGGCGTTTTGGGGGGACTGTCTTATGTGATTTTGACGTTCAAAAAGTGCTGATTCTCAGCCTAATTTGAATAAATGACTTTTGATTTTGATTTTGAGTTACAGATATAAATGTAGAAATTTCAAGGTACAACAACTGCTTCTGTGTTTAATATATCTTAAGTAAGTGCATCGGACTTACACAGTCGCCAATTACAGGATAACCAGCAATCTCAGAAACAGGTGGTAACACATAATAATAATAATAAAACTAAAGGCTTTAGAATTTTTAAATTATGGCAAAATACTTCTTAAACTTAATATTAAGGTTGACTGGTAGAAAATGCCTATGGCATTAAGTCCGCCTCTGTACATTTGTGTGCTTAAAGTGTTAAATAAATAAATAAATAAGAGTGTTTATACCTTATGAGTGGCAATGTCGCAATTTAGTGTCATATTTCGTGGTTTTCTATTTTTATCATTTAATTGGACCTATATTTTAAAAATCTGTTTAATTAACTTTTTAGAATTATGTGAAAACTGTGTAAAAGGTAATAAATCGTTGCGTTTACAGTTCTATTTATATGCAAATAATACATTGGAAACATGCAGGGCGTTAATTTCATTGTAAAATAACTGTAAGCATTACGGTTACTTACTTTAAACGGTTACGAATTTAAACGTTTTTAATTACGGTAATTGGCCTTCTGATTGCGTTTTTCGTGACTTCAGTAATTTGACTTTAAAGACTGTTTCATTTTTTTGAATCATGGTATAAGTCAATGTTGTGATGATGCTGTAAGCTGGAATCATTTCGTGATGAAAGTATCGTAGTAGATTTCGTTTGATTTGTCCTGACAGACAATCACTACCTAAGAATAGTAAGCATCTTTCATCATGTACCTTCACAATATTTGCCTGTACCTAATTTTAATGAATTCTATAGACACGTTATGGCAAAATATTATTTTATAATGCAACGCAACGCTTGTGTAGGTACAAGTAACAGATAGTTGTCCTAGATACACTTGCAGCTAATCTGGCTGTCCACCTTGAAATTCTAGTTTGTTTTCCTGTGACTGACAAAAAGTTTCTTAGAAATAGTTATGTAATTTAAGTACTTATTTTATTTTGTATTTAAGCAATAAGTCTGTTAGCAAGACTGACGTTTGGAGGATTTTTGCAAAACAGCTTCGACTCAGTATTTTTTATCATTGCTAAGATCAAATGGTTCATTTTAATTAATTCTCGTGGTGTGTTTACTACTTATCCTAGTGAGGATTATTGTAAATAAAGCACAAGGCAAATCGGCTAGTTTTTGTATTTCAAATGAGGTGAAGTGCTAAATAAGTACAAAATTGACTACTTAGATTCAGCTTTAATGTCAGTTTTTGTATTAAGAGCTTTAATTTGGTCGGAATAATACATTGTATAATATAATAATTCTTAATAAGCTGTAAACGTTCACTTCTGAATTTAGACGGCAGTTTCATGATCAATGATTTCCACAATGAACAGTAAGATACAGGGTGGCGATTTAGTCACCTGCATCCGTCAAGGGGATAATTTTACACGTCATCCTAAAGAACTTTCGATGAGAATCTCATACAAGAATTGTAAAAAAAATAGAACATCCCTGCATCGAAATTGTCTGTCTGTGTAGTTTGTGTGTGTGTGTATAGAAAGAAAGAAGAAAGAAAATAGATTTATTATATATTAAAATATAATTAGCTCTAATAATTAAGAAAAAGTAAAAATAACAAAGAGATCAAGCACAAAACAAAAATCGTCGACAGCTGCACGTCATGCCTTTTTTTTTTTTTTTTTTTTTTGTGGGTGGGAAATCATCAAATAACTTCTCCCGCTCTGGGCAGAGCAGGAGGGCGTGTCAGACTCTTACTGACTAAAACCCACCCGTGTTCCTTCAGTTGCCTGTGCCAGGGGCCACGGTAACCCTCTTGGACTTTTCCGCAACCCTAGCAGGCATCGGTCCTAGCAAACCCCGTCATTGGTGCTGACATCTCTTTGAGGCGCGCGTGGAACACAACGCGCCGTCGACCCGGGCCTGGTCCTTATCGAACGGCGAGCTGCCCATTGCTCGCCGCTCGCAGGCCCGCGCCTACGGTGGCCGGGAATCGGCCTGCGATTCCCGACGCCCAGGGCGTCTCCTGCGGCGGCTAGGGGCGTGAGGGCGCAAACTTTGCCTCTCCCTCACGCGTTCCGCCTCCTCCTTCGCGAACATTACTGCTTCGCAGAAGGAGGTGACGGCTTCCCAAGCCCTCTCGCTCCGTACCATGGCCTGGACCAAGGCCGGACGCGAGGGATCACCACCGCCAATCGCCTCCACGAGGACACGGCGTTGCTCCGCCCAAGCCGGGCAGACCTCCACCGTATGCTCCACCGTGTCCTCCGGGCGATCCACACAATGGTGACACCCGGGCGTTTCCTCCCGCCTTATCCGGAACAGGAACCTCCCGAAACAACCGTGTCCGGTGAGGACCTGCGTCAGGCGGAAGGTGAGGACGCCGTGGCGCCTCTCTAGCCACTCCTCAAAGAGGGGACTTATCGCCGCAATTGTGGCGTGCCCAGCGCTGGGTTGCGACAATCGCACTCTCCATGCCGCCCTGAGATCCCGCCGGAGCTCTGTCCGCTGTACCGTGATTTCTCGCGGCAGCGGAGCTACGCCCCGGCGTTTCGCCTCCTCGCGCCACTCCCAAACGTGCGCGAGGACTTTTGCCTCCAGATCCCATGGCGGTAATCCGGCAAGGAGGCTCGCCGCCTCACCGGAGACCGTACGGTATCCCCGGACCAGCCGGATGGCCATGACCCTTTGGGGCGCGTTCAACCAGCGGGCTGGCCGCCGCCTCAAGGAACGCGCCCACACCGGTGCCCCGTAAAGGGCCATGGACCGCACGACCCCCGCGTAGAGCCTCCGGCAGGAGGCGTTTGGCCCCCCTAGATTGGGCAGGAGCCGCTTTAAGGCAGCCCCGGCCCTTTCCAGTCTGGGAGCCAAACGTCGGAAATGCTCCACGAAGTTCCACCGGCTGTCGAGGACGAGTCCCAGGTACTTCATCGTCGACTCGACGCCGATGTGAACCCCTCCTACCGTTATTTGGGAACCCGACGGTGGCGTGTTCCGAGGACCATGAAAACACATGGCCTCGGACTTGTGCAGGGCCACCTCGAGTCCCAATTGCCGGATCCTCTCGACGATTGTCGCAACCCCGCGTGTCGCTAGTTCGGCCGCCGCCTGGTGCGACCTCCCCTGCGCTAGGACTAGCGTGTCGTCAGCGTAACAAACCACGCTGACGCCGCTGGGGAGGTCGGCGCGCAGCACCCAGTCGTAGCCGATATCCCACAGATGCGGCCCCAGGACCGATCCCTGTGGGACACCGCACGACATCTCTTGCCGGTTCCACACTCCCTGGTGACCGGGGTAGATGACGGCCCTGTCCGTCAAATAGGCCTCGACCACACGACAGAGGTAGGTCGGCATCCGGTGATACCGGAGTGCCTCCCTGATGCAACTCCAGGGCAGGGTATTGAAGGCATTGGCGATGTCTAGAGACACCGCCAAGACGACCCCACCCCGGGCCACAGCATCCCCCGTCGTGAGGGCCCGCACGCGCATGATGGCGTCCACCGTAGAGCGCCCCCTGCGGAAGCCAAACTGGCTCTCCGCCAAATCCGGCCCCACCCGCACCAGCCGCCCGACGAGGCGGTTTGCAATGACTCTCTCAAAGAGCTTGCCCACCTCGTCGAGCAGCACGATGGGCCGGTAAGCGGACGGAGAGTCCGCTGGGCGCCCCGGCTTCTTGATGAGGACCAGTTTCCCCGTCTTCCAACGAAGTGGGAACTGGCCCCTCTCCATGCATGCGCTTAGGAGCCCCCTTAGTCGAGGCCCGAGAGCCTCCGAGGCCAGGACCCAGGCTTTCCCAGGTAAGCCGTCGGGTCCTGGGGCGGTATTTTTAGCACTCAGCCTACGTACCGCCACTCGCAGCTCTACCTCGGTCACCTCCGGAGCATCGTCGTCGTCGTCGGCGGTGTGGTCCGCATTCAGCACCGCAGTAGGCGGAGCCATGGGCGGGGAGATATGGTCCCCTCTAGAAGGGAACAGAGTGCTCACCACGTCCTCCACGAGCTGGGGCCGGAGACTCTGCGTCAGCGGGGGAGCCCATGGGCGGAGCTTCTCACGCACCAATTTGTAGGGGCGTCCCCACGGGTCCCTGTTCAGAGTCTCCAGCGACTCCTCGCGGGCCAGTCCCTTGGCCCGCAGGATCTCCGCTTGGAGGGCGGTCTTCGCCGCTCTGTACCCCTCGTACAGCTCCGCCTGAATGGCTTCCGTATCCGGAGGGCGAATACGGAGCCTGCGGTGCCTGGTGTACCGGCGTCGCGCAGCGACGCACGCACTGCGTAAAGTCGTCAACTCTGGCGACCACCAGCACACCTGGCGCTGAGCGCGTCCGGGCTGGGCCCGGGGCATTGCCACGTCACATATTTCGGACATGGCCTCCCGGAACCACTCCGCCTCGACGTTGATGTCAGCAGGCCTGTCCGGTGATGACACCCAGGCCTGCACGATCGAGGCTTCCAGGAGGAGCTCCCGGTCCAGCTGCTTCAGCGCCCACCGCGGACCACTCGGGGCCTGTCGGACCAGCGCGCTCGAGGTCTGGGCGGAGACGTCAAACCGGATGTACCGGTGGTCGGAATAGGTCTCCACCCCCTCTATGACGCGCCAGTCAAGGACACGCGGTGACAGAGCGGGGCTGGCGAACGAGATGTCCACCACCGATTCACCCCGCATCCGCACACACGTGGGGACAGAACCCCGATTTAGGACGACCAGGCCTGTCTCCAGAGCCCAGTCCTCCACCATCCTGCCCCGTGTGTCCGTATACCGGGAACCCCAAGCCACATTCTTGGCATTGAAATCCCCGAGGACGAGCACGGGGAGGGAACGGAACCCGACGACGACGACTTTTAACTCCGCAAGGGAGTTGTGGAACTCGGCAAGAGTTCGGTTCGGGGAGAAGTATACCCCTACCACTACAATCTCCCCGAACCGTGCTGCCACGCAACCCCGTCCCCTCGTGACTGCCTCGAGGGACGGAGTACCGGCGGCGGCCGACGAAATTAGGGTCACTGAGCCGCTCAGGTCCTCCACCCAGTCATCCCTGGGCGGGACAAAGTACGGCTCAGCGACCACGGCGATGTTAATCGACCACTGCGCCATGCTCTGGAGCAACAGATCCTGAGCAGAGGCGCAGTGGTTGATGTTCGCCTGGAGGAGGCGTAATGGGGCCGTTATTGGCACTCCATGTCAGCCTCCTCCCGAGCCCTCTGTGAGGGCCCCGCCGCAGTGGTGACGGCGGCGACGACGACGGTCGAGGCGGCAGCGGCAACGGCAGTGGCGGCGGCTGCGGCAGTGACGGCGGTGGCGGAGGGCTTGCCCCTGCCCCTGGCTCTGGCGGGTGGAGCGCAGGCCTTGCTCCCCATCCGGTGATCGGCTGGCTTGCCAGCTGCCGCACATACGGTGCAGTGCGGCGCGGCATTACAAGACCCGGCCTTGTGACCGGGCTGACCACAGCGGAAGCAGTGGTGGCTGCGGTCCACCTCCGAGGTGCATTTAGCTCCCACGTGGTTGCCCACCTGGCAGCGGAAGCACCTCAGAGGTCTGGGTTCCAGCAGTTTCACCTGCGCGGAAACCCAGCCCACCAGTAGCCTACGGCCCTCGGCTATTTTTTTGGCCGCCGACACGGGGCAGCTCACCGTAACGGCTCGCATCCCCTTGAAGTCAGGACCGATGGTGCCTGTCCTCACCTGCTCGGCAGAGCACCCTCCAGTCCTAACGACGGCGGCCACCACCTCTCCCTCCGTCACCGAGTCGTCCAGGCCCAGGATGCGCATGTCAGCGCACTTGGTGGGCCTGGACACTCGGGCCTCGTCCGCATTTAAGGACGCCCTAAGCCTTTCGGCCAGAGCGTCAGCGGCCGGGCCGCTGGCCGCACCGGGGATCTCGAGCATCCGGGCCCCAGTCGCCGTGAGCCTCACCCGGATGCCTTCGGTGGCGCCGATCTCCTCGAGGCTCACCGCCTTCCCCACCTTGGCTAGCACGTCGCGGTAGGACACGCCCTTCTTTTCCGCTTCCGGCTGTAGCGTAATCACTACAGCTGCGGATTTCGGGGCGCGGAGCCTAGCCGCAACGCTTCGCACTTTTTGCCGCTGCCGCCTCTCCTTCCTTTTGGCCGCCCTTGCCACCTTACCGGCCTTCCTTTTCTCCCCGGCTACGTGCCATTCGGCGCCAGCCGGAGGAGATATAGGAGGTGGGGGTGGCCGTCCTGCACCCAGGGCCGGCACCCTCGCCGTCTGTGTAGCCGCCCCGCCCTCTCTGATCATGGGCGGCCCCGCGGGTTTCGGCACGGAGAGGGCCTTCCTCTGCCCCGATGAGCCAGGTTTGGCCACGCCAGCTGCGACGGCGGCAAAAGAGACCGCCTTCTGCCGTCCCGCGGCCGGCTGGCTCGCCGCTAGTGGGGGGCGCAAGACAATGGCCTCCAGGGCGGAAAACCGACTCTGGAAGGCGGCCAGCTCCTGCCGCACCAGGGTCAGAACCCGGTCTTCCGCAGGCACGGGCCGTCCCTGCCCATGCTGCTGCGCCCCCTTCTGCGGCACCTCCCTGGGGCCGGCTGCTCGCAGCCCGGCCAGGTCTGCTCGGAGCTCCTCATTCTCCTTCCGGAGAAGCTCCAAGGCGGCTGTCAAGCGGGCGACCTCCGCCCGCATTTCGGACATTACGTCCGACGGAGGCCCAGGTTGAATGGCCTCCGCTGCCGATATAATGGAGGCCGTGGCTGCGGATATGGCCTTGTCTTTAGAGGACTTAATCCTCTTCACGGCCACATCCTTTATCGCGGCTGCCACGACCTCCGCAAACCTGGCCGCTCGCTCCGAGTTGGAGCCGCCAGCGGCGACCGGCTCACCACCTGAGGACTCTGACATGGCCGCCCTGCGGCCGGTCACGCCTGGGTGGTTCTCCTCCATGGCGGCTCGCTGGGCCGGCTCGGCAGGGCTGGCTCGGCTTAACTTCTTGGCCTCCTCCTGGGTGGCGAGCCCTCTGCCCAAACCTTTTTCCCGGGCCCCACCCCGCCGGCTGGAGTGGATTTTTTTGCGGCCCGAGGTCCACTCTTCGGAGGACGACCCCTGGCCCTCCCCCGATTTGGGGCGCTTCAGGAAGAACTTTCGGTTCCTCCCAGCAGCCCCCTCCACTTCGCGCTCCGAGCTCTGGCTTGAGCCCTTTGCGCCAGATGCGGCGTCGGACTCCGACCCCGTATCACTCCCCTCCTCTACGTCCTTTTTATTTTTATTTAATTTATTTTTTTCCATAGTAAATCCCACGAGTAAATATAGGTAAATATGTCCACCGGGTAGAGCCTAGATGCCCGGTAAGCCTACATACTGCAGAGTGCGGCAGGTGCTCTGCAGGGGAAGCGCTAACGACTGGACTCCCTCCAGCCATTCATCCTCTCACCGCGCTTCGAAGCTTAGGATTGGGTGGTTTTTTATCTTAGAGGTAGCCTTCCTCTGGGCCAGGCAATTAAGCCAAGCCCCCGGCGGCGGCATTAGACATGCCTCCGTTCGCTGTCCGGCCAACCCGACTCAGCGAACCCGCCGAAAGTTCACTCCTCGAGGACTACTCCTCAAGGAGAGAAACAAACACGCGCCGCTTTGGTGCGCCTGCACCGCAGCGGCGGCCCTTCTCCGTCTACGCCCACTCAACTTCCTCTGAAAGCAGAGGAGGAGTGGACGTGTTGACCCTCTGTAGCCCGGTTCCCTTCACCGACCATCAAGCATGATCGGTGATTGGAACCATGACCTTTCCTCGTTTGTTAAAGATTAGCCGCCAGCCCCCATGGCCCACCAAAACCTGGTGGGCAATGGGAGCCGACGTTGCCCAGGGTGCGCCACGAGGAGGCTCTTCAACATGCACCCCTGCACGTCATGCCTGTGACAAGAAGGCTTCCACTCAGCATGATGCTGTGCTATGGGGGACCTACAGCACAGCGCTGATTTTCAGTGGTTACCCGAAAACGACGTACGGAAAGGATTTTTGTTCACGAATTGGGTAAAAGTTTCGTAGCGAAAGTTGTTTAAAATGACGGGTAGAAGCACCCCCTTGACGGATCTAGGTGACTCAATCGCCACCCTGTATTTTACGGTACATTGTGGATGTTATTGGTCATGGAACTACCGCTCATGCTCAGAATAGTCAATATTCTCAATTAGCAGTTTTTTATTAACAGTAAAGTTCTGCTAATTCATAATTTATTATGTTACAAGGTTAATTAAGTAGACAGAAACTGGAAACGAGAGATAAAAAGGCGACAAGACGAGAGACGAACGAGAGATAAAAACGGTAAGCAGGTAGGTTACGGTACGGAGAGAAGTAGGTGCGCAGCTATTGTTCTGAGGTGCGCAGCATGATCACTTCTATCTCTACTCTATGAATAGAAGACAGATCACTTTTTTAACAAAAAGTCATTAGTTTCTTGAATTTTGACATCGCGCCGTAGAATTCTTTGGTCAATCTGTCAATTTATTTTATATTTGTGGCCATGCTACACTTGCAGAGGGCCTAGACAAACTGACATCCTATCAGCGATAACGATGATGGAAAAGGTAAAAATGTATGGGCAGGCCTCCGTCACTCCATGTACTTGCGCGCTATAATTACCTACCGCTCGAGCGAGCGCTCTCGGACCGCTTGCGGTCCAAATTCGGTTCACTGCGATTGCTGTAGGATCGCGCGGTGCGAAGCAATCACAACTGTACGCTTGAGCATTTAGGCACATTTTAGCATGCAGTGGTTGTTGAGGCGACGGAGTAGGCTATTATCTCAATAGGTATTGGAAATTTTCTACTGAGTGAAGTATCTGTTACGCAGTAACTATTTAGTAATCTGTGGTATGGGACTGACATAATCTACCGAAAAGCTTCTGTCAATCCTGTTGAAAGTCGTTGTAGAAATACGAAACGCTTTGAAAGCGATCGCGACTTATCTAGCCTTAGTCCTAGCCTAGCCTAGTCCTTAGTTCTATGTTAATTTTCAAGGAAGGCTTTAGATTATAAGTAGGTACATAGTGTGCTTTTTTTTCCGAGTCAGGATAAAATTGTCAATTCTCAACGTTCGAGATAATAAATGTATGTTTTTATTTACTAGGGTACTATAAACCTGTAACATTGTTATAGGCTCGTCATTTCTTATGTGAGAAGCACCGTCTTCCGCAACTATGAAATGACACCTTTCTATATCTAATTAACCTTGTCGTGACAACAGATTGTGAAAACGCATTTGACTTAACTGTCAATTACATAGCATATTATCATGCAATTATTTCGTAAGTAATTGAACCTTCTTTATATAAGTTTGCGGTTCCGTGCTTCAAGAATGGTACGAAGAACAATGTTTACCTTTCGGCAAATGCATACTTAATACCAATCCATGTGTTAAGATTTGGTATATGACCGGCGCGAATGTGTGCTTTTATCATTTCTAACGTCACGTTATTATTGTGGACGTCCACGTCCAGAAAGTGTATAGAAATGCGTGCACGTTAAAACGTTATCTTGAGCGGTAAAAAGCATTGTTATATACACTAGCCTTCAAACCTTGTACTAAGTTTTGAAGGCCAGTGTGTATAAAAATGCTTTTTCACACTTTTAAAATCGCAGTATCTTTTAAAGGAGGACCCAAGATATATTTACGAAATAAAAAGGATTACAAAAAGAGTTTTAATTTGCATATAAAAACTTTCTAACCAATAACCTTCTTTTAAGGAATGGCTGAAAAAGTATTTATAAACAAAAACACTCCTTTTCAAATTGCTGTCTTACTTTGCAGACTTTTTTTGTTTCTGTTTTTGTATTCATGTTTATTTCTTGATCGATGAATTTTGATTCAAAAGCCAAGGTGTCTACAGCACGTACACTTTAGATATCACGCTTCTTTCACCTGAAGAATGTGCAAGAACCATGGCTTTTCCGGAACTAGGCATCAGTATGCGTCGTACTGCAAGAATGGTGGCAATTTTATTTTTCGCGACTTGTCTATTGGTGCTATAGTGAAAGATATTCATAATTATGACTAGAATTACCTCCTATTCAGGTGCAACACCATTTAAATTACCTATAATATATCTACGACCTATGACCTATAATACCTTGGTTTAAAACTACGGAATTCACTACACAAATCCAACTCACAATTATCCACTTACAATTTTTGTATATCGTAACGCTTTCGCGCTAGGAAGAATCATATAATGAGGACAATCATCTTAATTAGTGCTTGAAGAGATAAAATTACCTAAGATAGTAATTAATTTAAACAAGCACGTATCTACTCTTATCTGGCTACAGAGTTTCCTCATTGACTGACCGGTTGGCGCAGTTGGTAGCGACCCTGCCTTCTGAGCCGCTGGTTCCGGGTTCGATCCCCGGACAAGTCAAACATTTGTGTGCATGAACATGTCTGTTTGACCTGTGTCTGGGTGTGTATATCTATATAAGTATGTATATCAGTCATCAGGTTACCGTAGTACAGGCTCTGCCTAGTTCGGGACCTGAAGACCTTGTGTGGATGTTGTCCCATATTATTATTATTATTATATTAATGCTTCTTCTAAAGTTGTTTAGTTTTCTATAGTGCAGCGAATAATCGATGCTTCATGTCATTCCGTTTTACTGCAGTGGGACCTAAAATCCAATTCCTTCTTGGAATATTAAATAAGTTGTCGTTCTGGTTTCGACGAGGTAAGAATTAGGAATTCAGTTGCTTGTGTCGAAACAGGATTGGCTCACTCCTATCAAAAAGTAACAGATGAAGAAGAAGAAGAGTAGAAATCACCAGGGGGGCAATTAAATTCCAATTCCGGTAAACTCAAACTCAAAGCATTTAAAAATTAAAAAAAAATCAAATAAACCAATTACAGGCACTTTTGAATTGTCAAGGGGTCGGTCAGTCAGAAAGATGTAGCTAGTTGCCCATTCCAAAGCGTAGTAGGTACCTATGGAGAAGAACGGGCAAGAAACTCCATGGACACTCTTTTAAATCAAAATATTGTTACAAAAAAGTGGTTACATCATTCATGTTGTAATTATACATGTGAGAACGATGTAGAAAGACGTGTACGTTAAAAGCGTCCGTAATAAAAAGATAAAAAAAAACTACAAAACAATAAACGCATTTTCTTTCTTTTCTTTCTTTTCTTTAATTATGTAATTAAAATAAGCCGTGGCAGCTAAGAAATGACCAGTGCCTACTGACGGCGCCCGTTCACGAACATGACGTATGGATCAGCACCATTCAGCTCAACCATTTTGAAGGGAACTTCATGATCCGATACACACGCCACCATCAGCGACACATTTGAGTGAGCATGACATACTCTCACCCGCCAGGGCACATTCAAGTCAATGAAAGACGAACCCAGTAAGCTTTATAGTGGGTACATAGTGCTCACACATGTGCTATGCAATTATACAATACTAAGAGATTGAATTTATACAATGCAAAGATAGGTTGTACAATCTTATAGTATATTTTCAATATTATATTATATTCAATATTATTATATTATATAATATGTATAGTTACATTTTCAAGAACATTCGCTTATTACATCTGTCTCAAGCTTTCAAAAAAAAACCTTTAGTTAACCTACATTTCTGATAAGTTTATGTCATAGTTTTTTTTTTAAACGTTGCCCCATACTAGGAATTTCTCCTGTATTGTGGGTGCGTTTACAAACATTTAAATTCACATACACAAACAACCAGACCCGGAACAACTACTTGCAGGTCATACAAATATTTGTTCCGTGCGGGAAACGAACCCGAGTCATGCAGCGCAGCAGTCAATCGCTTAACCACTGCGCCAACCGTGTCGTTATATTATGTCAATTGTTGCTGCGATGAGGTTGTGACTTAAATTTAAACGTTTTTAGTAGGTATGATAATTTATTCAGAATTTTGCTTACTACAAAAGTGTTGAGCTTTTTCTGTGGTAATTTTTTTCACAAAAAAATAATGCTGTTCCATACATTTTGACCGCGGAGGTATTGCACTATTCTATGAAATAGATATTTTTGTGATGACCGATCATAAATTTCAACGTTAGTACGTTACGTTATTTCTAGTAAGTCTAGAAATATGTGCTGAATTCATGGTTTCATTTTTCGCGTCGATATCCCTGTCACTCTGCATACATATATGTATAAACTCACACCTTCCCGTGGGAGCAAGCATACAATCAGATCCAGCCTGTCCCACCTTGCTGTCCCCCCCCCCCCCCGCGACGCCCTAAGCCGAGGTTCGTACCCCACAGGGGGTGCCCTTAGGTGATAGTTGCTTAGTATGTAAAAATATGCCCCTGGCTGGAGGCTTTGAGTTTCACTTAAGGCAACCACAGGATAGTCCGGTTGAGTAGTGACGACCTCTCTAGGTCACCTACGAGATGCCATAGTTAGGGAAAAAAAAAATTGGAGCAAGCAGAAACTACAGAACGCCATCTTCTACTCCTTACCTAATCATTTTGCTTCGTTTACGTGCATACATCTGGCCATACACGCACGTGGCTCGATTGCCAGTATGAAGGAAATAAACGAGGTATTCTTTTTTTTACATTTCCATAAAAGTTGTTCCTACTTTAAATTTCACTCTCTCTTCCTTTTCAACAGAGTTAGACCACGTTCTCACGGACGTAAAAATATCGTGGCGGGATTTTATCGCGCACTGGATTTCCAACTCTTTGTGTTGGACCGAGCATTGAGAATCCAACAGAGTGCATCCCAGCGCGTGGAAAAAACCGCACTGTTGGATTTTGAACTGTCGGCGCTAAGCAGTGCGTCGAAGATCCAGTGCGCGAAAAAATCCCGCCATGATGTATTTACGTCCGTGCAAACGTGGACTTACTGAACTTATCGAGACGGGTACAGATTTTTGTCACTACGATAATAATAATAATTGACTGACCGGTTGGCGCAGTTGGTAGCGACCCTGCCTTCTGAGCCGCTGGTCCCGGTTTCGATCCCCGGACAAGTCAAACATTTGTGTGCATGAACATGTCTGTTTGACCTGTGTCTGGGTGTGTATATGTATATCAGTCATCAGGTTACCGTAGTACAGGCTCTGCCTAGTTCAGGACCCGAAGACCTTGTGTGGATGTTGTATCACAAAAAAAAAAAAAATATATTTAATAATAACATGAATGACTTGCAAACTCATTTGTTCAAGAGAATGTGACCTGGGTATAATATCTTGAACATCTTTCCATATCACTGTCATTCTTATCTGATAAGACGGCAGATAACATAATTTCTAGTGTTATAGTGTCGTCTCCGCTGTCCTTCGTTGAATATTCTAATATTTTTTAGTGAATTGTGTTTTTCTAAGAACTGCAACTATTTTGGTTCACTGTGGATAAAATCATTTGGTATGTAAATATTTATTTAATTGCAGAGTTGCATTTACGTCTGTTAGTTAATTTTGTTTTATCATTTCAATTATAAATCCAGTATTTTAACCAGAATAAAATAATCCTGAAACAAAATAGTTAAGTAGTTGGCTTATTTTAAAATAACTCTTTTCAAGGCCTACTGCCAGAGTCTGTACACGGGTAATCTATGGGTTAATTACACCAAAAGGTCGCTAGATGTCCTGCGCGTCCAATATAATAATGCCTTCAGGATGTTGTTGAGACTTCCTCGCTACTGCAGTGCGTCGGGGATGTTTGCGCAGGCTCGTACCGACGGATTTCACGCGATCATTCGTAAAAAAAGTGTCTCGCTACTCAGGAGAGTGAGAGACAGTCGCAACAGCATCCTGAGAACTGTAGCGGAGAGCTATAGCTCTCCAATCGTAATTTTTCTTGTGCAGAGGTCAATTGGTACTAACACTAGATAATAAGCTATTTAATATGTTACTAACACTCTATGGATCTTTTTGTGTCCGAAATAAAAATGAATTATTATTATTATTATTTGTCGATTCGCAGGAATCTACACGCCCGAAACGGGCGAATTAACACTTTTAAATAATATACTATGTTCTGTAGGCGATTCGCACGAAGTAAATTTATTTGTGGGCGAATCGACCAGTCCAGAAATACGTATTTAGGCAATTGGCACGTTTTGTGTTATACGCAATAAAGTTAAGAGAATAGTACACTAGCGCACAGAAGTGTTAACAGAACATAATTATACATTATTTAAAAGTGTCAATTCGCCCGCTTCGGGCGAATAAATTCGTGCGAATCGACTAAAAAGCCAAGTAGTTAATTAGATACTAAAAACAAAACTGTGACATTTAAAAATATTACTACAAGAAAAGTTTCATTTATTGCAACAAAAAAGTAAACTATAATTAATAATAATAATATAATATGAGACGACATCCACACAAGGTCTTCAGGTCCCGAACTAGGCAGAGCCTGTACTACGGTAATTAATTATGATAAAGAAATAAAAATGCAATCCCAATCCAAGCTTATTTAAAAAATTAAAACTGGCTGATGAATAATGTATGACAGATATCTAAGTGGGTATATTTATTTTTATTTAATTGTATTTGTTTTTATAATTATCATAGTTTAAAAAACTAAAATAGCAGGTTTTTATTTAGTTATTTAATTTTTTATGAATAGTTAGATTATGATTAATCATTGATTGATTGATTAGGTTATTTAGTAGTTTAATAGATTTGTTAATAATTTGTTTATGTTCTATGTTATCGGTTTGGTTTCCGCACTTAGTCCTTCAGTGGACCATTGTGCGTGAGCCATGTCGGCCGTCGGTGGTTATTCCAACCAGCTGAAGCTGATTCAAGCTCAATTTCAAGCTCCCTCCAGAAGCTGATTAGGTCTCCTGGTCTATTAAGAACATCTGTGTAAGATCTGGGTGTCCCGAGGGTTTTTGACCTAATTTGGGCGACGCCTGTGCACTCGAAGAGCACATGCGCGACAGTTTCGTCAGTCTCCATGCAAGCCCTGCATAGAGGACTGTCCGTTATGCCTATTGTGTGAAAGTGTTTGTTTCGCGAGCAGTGTCCCGTGATGGTCTCCGTCACCAGGCGCATGACTTTCCTGTCCAGGCGTAGCAACCGCCTGGTTAGCTTGCCGTCTAGTGATGGCATGGCTTCCTTGGATTGCCTGCAGCCCGGTGACGAAGCCCACCAGCTCTCTGCTTGTGTGTGGGTGTACTCCTGTAGCCACCTGCGTAGTTGGTTGAAGGGGATGGGCACGATAGGTTCCGGTCCACAGACCGACGTGCTGGATGCCCTCCTGGCCAGCTCATCGGCTGCGTCGTTACCTAGCGATCCACTGTGTCCTTTTATCCATTGTAGCGTCACTGTATTGCGGTTTGATACGATTACCCGTTCAAGCGCATTGTGACATTCTAGTATTAGATTCGAAGTAATGAGGGTAGGGGCGGTAGCCCAAGCATAGCCTGTAGGGCAGCGGTGGGTGCAGTTCTCATGCAGCTGGTGATCGCCGCACACGCGAGCCGCTGCAGCTTTTCGAGGTCTCTTTGGGCTGTGCTCAGTTCTGTTCTGGGCCACCAGACTACTGATTGGTCGGATGACTGTGGTGTATAGCCAGTGGGTAACCCGTGGGCTAAACCCCCAATTCTTGCCAAGCAATCGCTTGCACTGCCACAAGGATATACTGGCCTTCGTGGTGATGTAGTTGGGTGTTTTGCCCAATTCAACTGTTTGTCCAAAAAGATGCCCAGGAATTTGGTTTCAGTTGATAGGCTTAGGGTGGTACCAAAGAAACGTGGTAGTTGTAGTGTCGTTAATTTCCTCTTTTTTGTGAAGAGAACCAACTCGGTTTTTGTGGGGTTCACTGAGAGTTGGTGTTTGCCGCACCAATTCTCCACTATCTTTAGGGCCTGGCGCATTAGATTGCACAAGGTGTTTTCATGGGCGCCATTTATTATTATGGTTAAGTCGTCGGCGTAGCCTACGGTGAAGTAACCTTTGTCGTTGAGTTCTTTTATAAAGTTGTCTACACCGAGGTTCCATAGGAGCGGTGATAGGACGCCCCCTTGCGGGCAGCCCTTCGCTACAATGGCCCTTGTGGTGTCATTTACGGTTACTTGTACGGCTCTCTGTCTGAGCATATTAGTGATCCAGCCACTCAAGGACGGGTCTATATTGTGCCTGTCCAGGGCCGTGCTGATGCTTTTGAAAGTGGTTTTGTCAAAGGCGCCTTCGATGTCAATGAAGGCGGCCAGTGTTGAGCATTGGTAGTCCACCGCGCATTCAATTTTGGATACCACACTGTGCAGCGCGGATTCCGTTGATTTGCCTGTGGAGTACGCATGTTGTGGTTTGTGGAGTGGTCTTGCCCGAAGAGGCCCGTCTCGGATATGCCGATCGCAGAGTCTCTCTAGGGTCTTTAGTACAAAGGATGTGAGGCTTATGGGTCTGTACGCCTTGGGTTGTGTGTAGTCAGCTTTGCCAGGTTTAGGTATAAAGATGAATTTCACTTCGCGCCAGGCTAGGGGTATATATCTGAGTGCTATGCATGCCCGATAGATAGCCATCAGGCATAGTGTAATATAGTCAACCCCCCATTGCAGCAGGGCCGGGAAAATGCCATGAAGTCCTGCGGACTTGTATGGTTGGAAGGTGTTGATAGCCCACTTTATGCGGTCTTCTGTTACTAGACTGTGGGCTCTGGACCAGTCGCGTTCCGTTGGGATCCAGTCTGTCTCAGCTTCCCAGGTACTGTCGTCTATGAGTTTACAGTCTGGGAAGTGGGTCTCAAGAAGGACCTTGCTGGTTTCCTGGTCCGTCAGTGTGTACGAGTTGTCAGGTCTTTTCAGCGCGCCGAGGGTTCGATCCTGGTCAGTTGCCAGTATCTTCATTACTCTTGCGGCTTCATTGTTGTTTTCGATGGATTCACAGAACTTTCGCCAAGCTGTTCTCCTGGCGGTTCTGATTTGCTTTTTGTATGTGTATTGGGTCTCTTTGTATAGCTCCCAATCTTCCGGTAGTCTGGTGTTCTTAGCTCTGTTAAATTGCTTTCTTAGTGTATTCCTGAGTTTACCTAGTTCGGCGTTCCACCAGGGACATCTCTCACTGTTAGTTCGAGGCGCCCTTAGCTTGCAGAATGCATGGTATGCCTCAGTTAGGTATTCTGTTAGCTTTGTTACAGTGTATTCTAGTTGTGTGGTGTCTTTTATGGTTGTTTGTGATAGGTGCCTGGTTAGTAAGGCTGCCAGGAGGCGCTTGTACCCGGGTACATCGGTGTGCCGCGGGTTTCGTCTCGGCATGGGTTTTTTAGTGTTGGTAGTTAGTGTAAAACGGATCCTTCTGTGGTCTGAGCAAGAAGGTTCTCCCGATACATGCCAGTTTGTGATAAGGTTGGTCGCGTTTTCCGTAGCAAGAGTTAAATCTATGATAGTCTGTCCTCGGGCTGTGACCCAAGTGGGTTCAGAGCCTCGGTTAATAATGTTAAGGTTAGTGGAGAATAAATAAGTGGATAATACCTCTCCTCTGGAGTTCGATGCATCGCTACCCCAGAGCGGGTGATGGGCGTTCGAGTCGGTGCAGATAATCAGGTCTAGTTTGGTGTGCTCGCAGTGCTGTACCAGGTCGGCCATTTCTTTCGGCGGGCAGTCTGTGTCCTCGCCCGGCATGTATACCGAGGCAAGTACAACATCTGGAAGGTCATCTACGGTCTGGAGTCTGACAGCTGTCAGATCTCTGGAACAGAATTGAGTAAGTAGCGCGGTAGGGATGTTTTTGGTATGTATGCACATGATCTAGGTTTGTCTGTGCTATGCGTGTTGAGGATTAGCTTACCTCCGATGTTACTGAGTCCGCATATTCTATTGTTCCTGATCCACGGCTCTTGGATCAATGCAATTGTATGGGGGTTAACCTCCAGTGCCCTGCGTAAGCTAGCCGTGGCAGTTTGGCTGTATTGGAGGTTTGTCTGGATGATATAGAGTGGTGTTGATGGCGATGGGGAGGGGAGGTGTTAGTCTGTGGTGGATCCATCGGACAGTTCCTCCGCTACCCCCTCTCTGTATTGGTTGTCGTGTGTGTCAACCGGCGACGACGCTAACAGCCTCTCGCTCCAGCCGGGAGATGTAGGTGGTATTTTGTTTATGTTCTCAATGCTGACTTGGGTCTCATAAACATTGTCTATACGATGGAGGCCAGTCCTTCTCGTGGGTCCAGCTTATGTTCGTCGGAGGACGTCTCCTCATGTGTTCGATTCTTTGGTTTTAGGCTATGCCGGATTCCTCATGAAGTTTTCTCGAACAGTTTTATAGCTGTGGTATTTAAATAAATTGCACAAAGTTATGACCGCTTGCCTGGGTTCAAGCCCACGGTCTACGACTGACTTACCTGACAGCCAGTGCCACGTACTTCAGAGCCGTTGCCAACCACTAAGCCGGTAGACACAGCAACTTATTTTTCATTTAGGTACACTTTTATGCACAAGGTGGACTGAATGATATAAGGCAGCTAACAGCCACCTCAATCCTTTATCTATAAAAATCAATGTTGTTGTTGTTTCGTTGTAATTTTATAACTCAATAACGGATGGACCGATTTTGCTAATTCTTTTTTTAGAATATTCCTTGAAGTACGAGGAAAAATTAAAAAAAATGTTAGGCGGTACGAAGTTCGCGGGGTTATCTAGTATATTATGTATTTTGTAGGCACTAGTGTCCGTTCTCATTAACACTAGGTGATACCCCGCGCTGTTAGATTTTCAACTTTCAGCGCTGAGTCGAGCGTTGTAAATCCAACAAAAAGGCATTCAATTAGGTGTCACTTAGGAAAACGGGCATATGAGATTTATAGTAGTATCTAGTGTTATTATAACATGATCATTATTAAGATTTTAATTCCCAACAAATCTCAAAATAATGTCCACCTTGAAATATTATTTATTGAAAATAATTTCAGAGGAAGTGTCGTTCATCCTTCCAAATATTAATCTTGTCCGCTCGAGCGATTAATTAATCAAGTAAGTTGATTTACAATAAAATTGGAAAGGTTGACAAATATAATCTCCTGTTAATTTCCTTACTAAATCTGTCTTTGAAATACAGCCTTTTATTTATAGACTGTTTTGTTTTCAGTAATAATAAATAATTAAGGAACACCTATTTCTGTTCATTTTAAACAAGCACCTATCTATCCCTATCCACGTGTCCCTATCTACTTTGCCTCTCATTATTATTTTCTCTTCTGTGGGTGCGTTTACCTACACAAATTAAGTGTAACTCCAAAAACTACAATCTGAAGGCAACACAACGATTATATGTTTTACTAGCTAGTAAAACATATAACATAACATAAATATATATCCTATATCACTCGGCAATACTGTAGCTTACCATTAGTGAAAATAACTGTCGGAATCGGACCAGCATTGCTATTTTGTAAAAAATTAGTCTTGAAAACTTAGTTGAAGTGAGCGTGGAGTGAACTGTCATCCCACTGATGCTAGAGATTGACCAAGCATTACACTTATCATAATCGAGATTTTAATAATATTATGCTAATTCTATTGATCATTTTATATTATTTCAAATATAGTATATAAGTGTCTTAACGTTACTATATAGGGCTTTTTAAATAAAATAGCCAAACAGAAGTCACAGTCATAAACTACCTATTTAAATGCGTGCCAAACAAATTTTTGAACTTCAAACGATTGGGACCTATTTAAATTATTGCGGTTTTTTAATTTGGTATTTTACAATATCTTGTTTTACCACCTTTAAGTTAAAATCAAAGATGGCGGCTGCGAAATTTGTCAAATTATTTGTCATAGGTGTCGTTTTCATGGGTTACGAGGTTGCTAAAGTCGATAGTGAGGTCAAAATCTCGATTATGATTGTAAATGTACTGCTTGGTCAATCCCTAGCATCAGTGGGATGACACTGACATAATCACTCCACGCTTACTTCACCTACTTTTTCACGGTGAGATTTTTACAGAATCGACATACTGTACTTCCGAAGATTACCACCTACATACAAACCTACAAAGGTCAATGCAAAAAAAAACCCCTAGACTCGGCGCAAACGAAATATAGCTCAGGTTAAGTTAGGTTAAAAAAAATCTGCTGTTCCCTACATTTACGTTTGCAGAACTCGTCAAAATGTAGGGACCAGCAGATTTTTTTTTCGCGATTTCATATTTGGTCTCATAGTAAAAGTTGTTCATAATGATGAGTACAATGACCCCTTAAGAGGTTGATGCTGTTTTACCAATAACCCTGTATAGCCAGGCCACACTAAATAAAAAGTAGGATATAATCATCCCGTCAATGCCAATTTACGTCGGTAGGTATTTTTAGTGATAATAAATAAACCATCTACATAATATAAATTTTAAATTCATTCATTCAATGACAGAAGATGCATATTCCAACGATGCAGAGCATTAGTATTTAACTTAAATATAGCACAGAAAGGAGCCTGGGGGAATTTGTATGGGAAGTGGTCTATGGACCAGTAGCGATATGGTTTTGTTAATTGTGTAAGGATATTTCATCTATACCTTTGTGCAAAGAGGATACAATATCTGACAAAGAAATTTCGCGAAATATATACTTTTAGACTTTACAGGATTTTCAAGGGCAGGTACCTTAACCGTTATAACTAAAGGAAACCGTCCTTAACTTTTTGAGTAATTCCTAACTGCATATTCACAGATTTTGTAAAAAATAGTACAGTCAGCTAGAAAAATGACAATTCTCACGTTTTATTTTATGGTGCCAATTGATGCAAGAAGTATTTAAAAAGTAAAAGACTTCTACTAGTGAAGTCACAAATAAAAAAAACGTTCCTATTATACATTTCGTAAACAATTATCATGCATAGAGACGCCAAAAATAGTTTGAATAGACATTTCTTATAGTCTTAAGATACTGATCGCTGTGACCCCCCATAGACGTATTTTTTTTTATTTTTTTTTTTAAACGTTGCCCCACACTAGGAATTTCTCCTGTATCGTGGGTACGTTTACAAACATTTAAAGTCACATACACAAACAGCCAGGCCCGGAACAACTATTTGCAGGTCATACAAATATTTGTTCCGTGCGGGGATCGAACCCGCGACACGTAACGCAGCAGTCAATCGCTTAACCACTGCGCCAACCGTGCCGTCTATTTAAAACCCATTAATTCTTTTAAAACAATTGTTTTGATAATTACATTATGGAGACTTAATTTTTTTAATAATATGTAACAGTATAAGTTGTAAAAGATTGTGTATAATTTGATTGATCACTTCAAATAGTTATTGGTCACTAACTCGGATGGTCCCATTGAACTTTATGATCCTTAAGAGAACCAAAATAGATCGGCATTAAAAAAGTTTTTTGAAAATTGTCCATTGTTTTGCTGACTGTACTCAAAATCATTAAATGCAGATCAAAATGTTATTAAAAGTTATTAAGGACAGTCTTCTAAGAATGTTTTCCCGTAGCTACAACGGTTAAGGTACTTGCCCTTACGACCCGGTCGGGTTTCCACCGTATAAATAGTAGTTTATTTTTCTCAAAATTGCCCAGTCAGATTTTGACGTCACTTTGCACAAGGCTAGAGATGTGATATCCTACACAAATATCACAACCATACCATTGCTATTAGTTCATAGGCCACTTTCACCCAGCCTCCTTTCGATGTTTTGAAATGCCAATATTGCATCCGTGCAAAGCAAGGGCGGGTCGCTAGTGTTTCCCTCTTGCAAAAATAGAACCAAACGACATTGAAATTGAATGTCAACTAGGCCATTTTAGATTAAATCTGCTGATGCCAGAATGACGTTGCCAGAGTGCGTGTAACCAGGACGAATTATTAAAAAAACATAATTATCATAAGTAGTTGCTGCCCAGCGTTTCGTCCGCGTGCATATCGGAAATGATCCCACGGCCACGTGCTACCAAGGCAAAAAATCCTAAAGCCTATGATAATCCTTATAACATCAGCAATTTTTTTTTTTTTTTTTGTGTGGGAAATCATCAAATAACTTCTCCCGCTCTGGGCAGAGCAGGAGGGCGTGTCAGACTCTTACTGACTAAAACCCACCCGTGTTCCTTCAGTTGCCTGTGCCAGGGGCCACGGTAACCCTCTTGGACTTTTCCGCAACCCTAGCAGGCATCGGTCCTAGCAAACCCCGTCATTAGTGCTTACATCTCTTTGAGGCGCGCGTGGAACACAACGCGCCGTCGACCCGGGCCTGGTTCTTATCGAACGGCGAGCTGCCCATTGCTCGCCGTTCACAAGCCCGCGCCTACGGTGGCCGGGAATCGGCCTGCGATTCCCGACGCCCAGGGCGTCTCCTGCGGCGGCTAGGGACGTGAGGGCGCAAATTTTGCCTCTCCCGCACGCGTTCCGCCTCCTCCTTCGCGAACATTACTGCTTCGCAGAAGGACGTGACGGCTTCCCAAGACCTCTCGCTCCGTACCATGGCCTGGACCAAGGCCGGACGCGAGAGATCGCCACCGCAACATCAGCTATCTGCCAGTGTAATTCCCGTCAAAATCGGTCCAGCCGTTTCAGAGATAAACCGGAACAAACAGACAGACAAAACATTTAAAAATGGTTTTTTGCTGTAAGAACCGTATATATAATACTTTCATATTATACTACATTTTAAGCCATTGCAAGGCAAAGGCCTCCCGTCCTTACTTCCACTTTCCCCGGTCAACTGTGATTATGGGCCAATCAAGAAGGAGTCCAGCTCATCCCGCATTCTCATATGCATTTATTATTTTTATGACATTGATTTACATTACGTGATTACTTTAACTCACCCACTGAAATATTACTTGTTTAAATAATTTGGAAAATCGTATACTTTTACAATGTTTGTATGTGAGCACCATCATCACAAAATTCACTTATTTGTCATTGCTACATTTTTAAAATTCTTTTTACCTTTTGTGGTAGGGTAATTTTGTTATAGGTGCTTAAATGATAAATGATAAATGATTTTATTTCTGTAAGTAGGTTTTTACAAACACTTTTACACGTCAATCATATTTTTTTTTTAAACTAGATGAGGTCGGCGTTTCCTATCTTAGGTCTTCACATATAATTATATAATTAATGTATTCAAAATATTGTAACATATTTTGAAAGAGTAACGGTGAGTTTCTTGCCCATTCTTCTCCATACGAAACTACCTTTTGGAAGGGGCGACTAGAATCAATTCTATTTTAATGTAAATGTTGACGTTCGTGTGCCTATTTGAAATAAATGCTTTGACTTTGACTTTTAGTAAAAAACTGTTATTTTGACATTAGAATATAACACATATAATTATATAATTAATGTATACAAAGTATTGTAACACATTTTAAAAGAGTAACGATGGAGTTTCTTGCCCATTCTTCTCCATACGAAACTACCTTTTGGAAGGGGCGACTAGAATCAATTCTATTTAAATGTAAATGTTGACGTTCAAAAGTGCCTTTTATGTGCCTATTTGAAATAAATGCTTTGACTTTGAGAAACAGACACTTCAATTTTATTTATTCGCAAAGTTAAAGATGATCAACATAATTACATATTAATGAGTCAATGCAACAGGTTTTATGATGCTTGATCTATGTAAGGCTATGTTACTGGCCATACTGAATCTTGAAAGAAAAAGCTTGTGGGTAATTGCAAAAAGAAATGAGCTGATCGAGAACGCTTGATATTTAGGTAGCAGTCCTACCTCCCACAAGGAAGAGACTAGCTATCAACGACTTTCGCGCACAATCTACTTTAATTTTTTATAATTATATTGATCGCTGACTGCTCACACCACCAGCGAGTACCTAAGTACTACTTTGTCGCAGCGACAAGAGCTATGAGTACCTACTCGCTCGACGACGCTCGCTTGGCGGACAACATACTTGCTGAGAGACTCACGCTTGGTACATATGCATACCAGCCAGTAATCGCTCGTCAATAGCGAGCAATCGCTGCTCGCTGCTCGTCAACTCGTTTTTAGTTGCTAGTTCTACTCGCTTCTAGTTAATCGTCAGCGGTGGGATAGGTCCCTTAGTGTGTATATATTGCTACTTATCAGGCGTATGTTCGCTTTCACTAACACAGCGACATGTAAATGAATGCCGAAATAAGAGCGCGCTATTGAATTTTCAACGCTCGGCTCAGCGCTGAAAGTTGAAAATTCTACGTTTTCCGGGTTCTAGGCGATTCGGGCTTAGGTATCCATCAGGAACGGCCGAAAGATTGCTTGCACACTTATCTGGACTTATACAGTCTACCTAACCAGTGACTGGGTTTTAGGTAGTCAGCTGGTGGACAATACATAAATTAATATTAAAAAAAAACTGTTTTTAAACCTATACATCCCCTACTGGGCAAGGGTCTGCTGCCTTTTCAGTCAAGAACGAGTCTAGATCATCACGTTCATCTGTAACTATTCACTGTGTGACAATCCTGGTCCTGTCTTGATGCATCCTGTAAGTGTGACCCGCCTAGTCGTATTTCATCTTCGCGGTCTTCTACATCTATTATTTTCTTCTATGTCGAGAAGTCGGTCACTAAAAATTACCGACGATTGTCACTTTAAATCATATCGTTGCAATCTAAGTACCTAAGAAATCTGACCACGATGTCACCGGATACTAAGTTTTGTATTACTAAGTAAACTCGTACATCTATGTCATTAAAGGAATACTACGTAAATAAGAATTAAAGTGAATTATTTTGCAAAATAACATGTCATTATAAAGTGGCTTGGACAAGTTTGTTCTTGTTGACACTAATTGCGAGTCAATCAGAGTTGGCAACTGTGCGCAACTCAACGACTGCAAATTAAATGTTAATCTCATAACGTTTTCCACTTAACATTAATCTACGAATTGACGACTTCAATGATGTCGTGAGGCAAATCGTTCAGTCATTTTGACAAACGTTTACCTAAATAATTACGGTGTCTGTTATTGTTATCATTTAAAATAACTTTCACAAGTGGTGATACTTGGACGTCTAGCTTCGTATTCAGTACTGCTACCACCTTCTCTTTCTCTTCTTCAACCCATATTCACCTAATGATGAGTGAAGATCTGCTCCATTTCACGCCAATTATCCGGTCTTGGGCTAGCACATTGCTTCTGGCTAACATCTTTACCCATGATATAAGCTATGCTCATCAAATCAAAAGTCATTTATTCAAATTAGGTTGAGAATCAGCACTTTTTGAACGTCAAAACTACAGAAGACAGTCCCACAAAACGTGCGCCTGTTACCACTTCCTAGTGCTTTAACTAGAAAGAAGAAGTGGTGCAGTAAACTCCCCAGTAGCACAGCTGTCTGTTTATTGTATATAGTTCGATGGGCTTACGACTATTAAATTACACTAATTAATTCATTGTGATTGCGTGCTGTACTAAAAACGACTCTTCTTACACCTAAATTAAAACTCATTTGTTTGCGAGAATGTAGGTTTACAACGTATGATCTCAAAACTACAATCATCTCTTTACATTCTACTGTTACGCATGCTAAGCTCAACTTGACTCGAGTCCGTATCTAATATCTTGTTTAAGAGAGTGGCACGCGTTTAAGAATCATCAACACCGTAAGGGTCGACTCTTAGAGTTACCAGATCCGGCTGATTGGTATCAAAGTGATTACCGACAACTACATACATAAACACACGCCTTATTCTCATGGGGCAGAAACTACAGAAAGCCACCTGCTACTATCCTTAATCCTTTTGCTTCGTTTACGTTCAAAAACCGATTTATTACCAAAAAACTATTCATACCAATATAAAGTGTTGTTGTCAAACTTGAAATACTTGGTTACATTAATCGTGTTTACTGTTGTATTATGGTAAAAGCTAGAACACAAAGTCAGTGAATTTTATTCCGGAAAGGAGGGTGGTACTTGCTTCTAGGTTTGAACCTATGCAAACCTGGGACCGTAATGTTAGGTAATACCCCTTCCTCTTACAGGAAGCTGGCCTGGCTTTACTATGTCAACAAAGAGACTGCAGTCATTTGTCACTTAACATCGCAAATACTTCGGAATACAATGACGAATACTTGCTATACAAAACAATTATTTGTGAGTCACCCAAGCCACAGTTCACTCTTCTAATATGTATGTATCTACCAATACCAGTCTTTGTGCTACAAAAATACTACGGTTTCTAATAATACAGCCAAGTGTAGTGATGACGCCATCAAAGATTATACGAGTTCTGTGGTTCCCGAGGCAAAAGTGACAAATTGCGAAAGATACAAATTTAATTTCAATAGTCGATTTTATTATATTCAAACCAATTCTATAGGCACAGGATAAACTTCTTTTACTAAATTAATTACTTAACTAGTTATTTTTTTGTGGTAATTAATGTATGTAAGCAGATAGGTACTTAAATAATTAGCCATAAAACTGCCCCTTTTTTTTCACAAAATATTTTTACCAGAGATTTATTTTGTAGGTAACCCAAGGGCCAAGACAACGTGACTCGATTTATTAGCGATAACGATGATGAAAAAGGAGCAAGGAGGAGGAGGGATGTGCATAAGGGCAAACAAATAAAAGGCAAAAATGTATAAACAACCGAAAAGCTAAAGTCCGTCCATAGCCACGATAGAAACGGATTTTGTCGACAAAACCAGTTTAAAAGAAAATAGTTGTAGATACGAAACGCTTTGAAAGCAATTGCCACTTGTCTAAGCCTTCTGTACGAAAATCTCCTGCCGGAAAATCAAATACAATCAAATACATATGTTATCGTCTTCTCTTCCTCCTACCCTTATCCTGTTAATTATTAAATTTGTTTAGAATCGGTGAGCAAATCTTCGTCTTCGCTAGACATCTATCTTTCAAGATAAATAATAATCGCTTAGACATGAAATTGCATCTGTCAGTTGAGAAAAACAACGCGCAGCTTGTGGCGACTTTTAAAGTTGCATCAGAGTTGCCCAGTCTGTTAAAGTCCTATTTTTATTTCATAATAGCAGTAATGTATCGTTTAACGTTAGTAAGTCTAGTGCTGAACCAGTCAGTCGGTAGGATACACGAGTATACACTGGTGAAGGTTGGTATATTTTGCTGTCAATGATTATTCATTATTATAAGCTGTGTTTGGTGTAAAAATAAAATAATTTGTGATAATTTTAGAGTGTTGTTTGGGGTTTATGTTTTAAATTGTACGTACCTAGTTTATACGGAGTTTAAATATAAGTTTAAATTGGAATTAACGCTGACATATTGACTGACCGGTTGGCGCAGTTGGTAGCGATCCTGCCTTCTGAGCCGCTGGTCCCGGGTTCGATCCCCAGACAAGTCAAACATTTGTGTGCATGAACATGTCTGTTTGACCTGTGTCTGGGTGTGTATATGTATATAAGTATGTATATCAGTCATCAGGTTACCGTAGTACAGGCTCTGCCTAGTTCGGGACCTGAAGACCTTGTGTGGATGTTGTCTCGTATATAAAAAAAGAAATAAAAAAATTATCACACCGCCTGCTCTCTAAAGTCAAATTATGTCTTGCAAACCTAACCAAAAGAAAGACATTAGAGCCCTAGGTTCTAGCTGGGAATTCATATGAATTGTACTGAATTTAATCATGTGCCGCTGGTCATTCATGCGATTTGAATTGGGAACCTCAACTGAGAAAATCTTATGGATTTTTTTTCACGCCCCTTAACGCTAAGCAGTTGAGGTAGTGCTCTCGACTAGTCAAGGTCAAGCAATTTTTTGATCTTAAAACGCCTCTATTACAACTTTATTGCAGTTATACATTAATATAAGTTGATTTACATGGAGAAAACACTTAAATTAAATCATCTTATGCTTTCTAAAAATCATTTTATTTTGCTACTTTGAAAAAAGAAACGTTTCGATTTTTTTTTACGTGGACATCCTTTAATATTGTAGGATTTTTTCTTGCATACATACATGTTTCTTTTTTATTGATTACAAATAAATTATACGATTTATTATTTTACTAAAATAAATGAGCGTGTGCACTTTAGGATTTTCCAAACTTTTTTTCTATCATTGTACAGCTTGACCAAAGAGTTCTCACTTCATCTATGGTTTTAGTTTCTGTCGAAATGACGAAGGAAGGCGCGTGCGAAAGTTGGATTGACGATATTATTTATTGTGATTTTGATGAAATTGCATGAGTTTAGACTATAAAAATCATAAACCCGACAAGCAGTAAGCTATTTTAGTTCAATCTCAGATTTGATGCCACCAACTGCATCAGACTGCGTGAAAAGTGAGCTTGTTTTGAATCATAGTTGCAGTCGGGTTTTTTGGATTTTGTCATTTTTCTTTTAATACTTTTAGTGTGTTAGGTACATTTATTGAATCATTTATTCATGTCCTTTATTTTGATATACAATTGTCCTGGTACAATTTGTTTTTCATGATCTTTCTTGTCGATTGCTTAAATCCGCCATTTTGGTTTTATAAAAACAAACGAGTCGATAGACACTTCATGTTTTCGAATCCATCCAGCCATTAGGATGCTTCAAGGGTATAAAGAATTTCACATACACAGGCACATATATACGTACACATGAAAAACATAGCCCTGTCTTTACTGTCACGAAGTCGGGTAAAAATCCTTATCTATAAAAATCAATACCACTTTTCGTTGTAATTTTATAACTCAAGAACGGCTAGACCGATTTTGCTAATTATTTTTTTAGAATATTACTTGAAGTACGAGGAAGGTTAATACCGAGAGAAAATTAAAAAAAAAAATTACGCGGTACGAAGTTCGCGGGGTCAGCTAGTTAGTAGTGTATGAAACAGCATGTAACTTGATATTCTCCGGTTATTTAACAGCTTCATAAAGTACTAATTCGATAATCGAATTGGTTTTTATTACCTCGCAGTATGTGCTAAAAGTAGAATATAATCTTTGGGAATAAAGGTGTCTTCGCCTTGGGCGAGCTTGAATCCCTCGCTGCACTCAGGATTCTAGTCTTAACTTGCTTCGCTCAGGATTTAACTCAGAGCTCCCTCGCTGCGCTCGGGAGCCCTAGAATCCTTCGTTACGTTCAGGATTAAAATAGCGCCCGCGACATTAAGACACTCTTTATCCCCTTAGCCCATAATCTACTATTATGTATGTGCCAAATATGAACAGTATTTAAATAAAATAAATAAGTTCATCTGCAAATGTGGATTCGGAACTAATAAAAGCGATTTTATAAATTTGAATCAATTAGTCGTCTATGTTTTTCTAAATGATCGTGTTTAATTTGGATTAGTTGAAATTATATATGTAGTTAGTAGAGTGTTCATCTCCTAAAGTTTTATAAATATTATAATACCTGAAAGGTCATTTAATTACAATTTTAGTTTATAAGCTAGTTAAAGTAAGTCAATAATAACCTAAAACCAGTTTTTTGCAGCTGAACTTTTTACTATTTTTATTGTATATTTATTTATGTTTATTGTCATAATTTATTTAATAATGCACTTTTTAATCATTTGTTGTATATTGATTTCAGAATTGGAGGCAGTGTTATTTTACATTTTTACACAACTAAATACTATTTTAGTCTTAAAAATGGATTACATCTCAGAACCAGAAAATAAACTAATAAGATACGGACCAGAAGTAGTCGAAGAAATAAGAAAAGAACATAATCTTGACAATAAAGAAACCAGAGAACAAGCCATCGCTATTATAGACAAATGGGTGAAATCGCAGGAGCACTTAGTGAAAAGAGATTTTAGTAAGTACCTAATGGAATATATTTTTTCTAATTATGTGTGCTCGTATATATTTACTGATGAACATGGGTGTTCTATTGGCAACTATAGTATTTTGATCTGACGAAGCAACGCGCGCTTTATTTGTGGTTACCAAGTGTACTAACACGCTGTGAATGTGTAAGTAAGCGCAGGAGCTGTCGGTACCGTCCGAAACTTGTGTCGTGTGTTGACAGAAATGTGCGTGTGTGTGTGTGTGTGCATGTGTGTGTTATGTACTGACGCTACTCGCCTTTACACACACAATCACAGCGTGTTTGTACACTTGGTTACCACAAGTAAAGCGCGCGTCGCTTCGTGAGATAAAAATTCTGTATAACGATCAACATCGAAAAGTCGACTCAGTATATTAGTTTTCACTTCTATCTCTATGCCCCGCATGTTTATTTTTGCAAATGGTCTTTTTTTAGTAACATCTTTATAATAAGTACCTATTAATTTGATGTATAATTTTGTCAAATGCTCTATTTAGCATCATCGCCAATTAACCGTCTATGGCCTACCATAGTGCTAAGAAGGGCAGGTGACGTGCAAGGCAGGTCAAGGTTTACAGTCGTTGCGCACAATATGGTAACAAAACATCTGTGCAGTTCACATGCGCTATAAATGAAACCTTCAAAAGTATTCTATCTCATTCTTTCGCACGTTAAATCCTATAGATGTATGTGTTTGTCTCTTGTTAATGTCGCTTTTTCGTTTCATCGAGTTTCAAATCACAACGGGGCTAAAGAAGTTTCCACTTCAAAAGTAGCATAACAGAGGGGCGATTCCCGTATTTTTTAAGAACGATCGCATTCTAAGCTCAGTCTCAATCTGTCAAAAATACAATCAATTTACATACATTTTTGACAAGTTTTTGACATTGATTGTCGCTGAGATGCGATTGTGGCTTGCACACAGGCGAAACGAAAAAAATTTGAACGTTTTTAATTAAGTACGTAAATTGTCCTTCAGTTCGCATGACACTCCACTCTTCTTCTAATACAGGCCCTGTCATCATCATCTTAATCAGCCTATAATGTTTCTACTGCTGGGACACAGGCCTCCTCTCTTTGAGAGGGAGCGGGCCGTAATCCACCACGCGGGCCCAGTGCGGGCTGGTAGATGTCACATGACTTAGAATTTTTGGTTCTAGGACATGCCGGTTTCCTCACGATGTTTTCCTTCACCGTTTTGAGAGCAGTGGTGATGAAGTAATTTACACAAAGTAAAGTGCCTGCTTGGGTTTGAACTCACGACCTACAACACGTAAGCCGCGACTGTTACCACTGGGCCACCACTGCTCTGCACTGCTGCACAAGCCGTGTGCCCAGTGCTATTTCTCACCGGCAATAATTACCATTTTGCACACAAACTTGCATCAAAATCATTAATTAACTTCTCCCGCCCTGGGCGGAGCGGGAGAGCGTGTCAGACTCTTGCTGACTAAAACCCACCCGTGTTCCTTCAGTTGCCTGTGCCAGGGGCCACGGTAACCCTTTCGGACTTTCCCGCAACCCTGGCAGGCATCGGCCCTAGCGGACCCCGTTATTTGGTGCTGATATCTCTTTGAGCCCTATTTACACCCCTTAGGGGATGATTGTCTTAGTAAAAACTTCTACGTTTTATAAACTTCTTCCATATAAACTTTCATTCCCTTCTTAAACCCGTTAGGGAAAGAATTTTCAAGAATTCTTTCTTAGTGCTCACTTTTGTTATACGAGGTGTAACAAAATAAACGCAAGTACTGAAAGTAGTTTGCTCATAATTGACTACTGAAGAGATTTCAGTAACTATTGATATACCTAGGTATTTTTTTAAAATTTGATGCATCTTGCCATATTGAACGCAGATCGAGCCAAAGAAAATTAAATCTTATTTCAAGGCAATATGACACAATTTTAAATGCACGCTACCCTAATACTCTTATAACCCTAACTACTACTACTAGCCCTCTAGTAACCCTAATACCCTATGTTACCCTAATACTATAATTGGGGTGTATGAGGTCTGGCGTTAATTATGTTACATACTGTGTTCACGCATACATGGTGTGAATCATAGTCCACGCCCGGGGACGCGCGGAGAGCGCGGCGCGGCGCGGGACGACACCGCGGCAGCGGACTGGCCGCCGCACGCACCTCACTCCAGTACCGAGCACAGTCGTCGACGCGCGCACATACTTGTTGTCACAATAGATCACTCCAACATTGTACTGATTACCAGATTATAAGAGTTTACAGTTCATTTTACCTTTCATTTACAAACCTTTAGTTAGGTTCTTAACATACTGTATAAGAATCTCTTGCGCAAAATTGGATGCTTTTAGACCCAGCGGTTTAGGGTGTACGTTGTCTGTCTCGTCTAATAAAATATTCAGGTACTCAGAATGCCTAGCAACGTGCAACGTTGCGTACTCGTTTTGTTGGCGAGTAATTATTTTGCAAGGCAATGTGATTACAGGACTTAACCTCACGACAGAGTGTTTAAACGGCATATTAGCCAAACTACAAGAACTAGTCGTTCTTATTATAATCACCATAATAAATGTAAACGCACAGCAATTTACTTCTTTTAGGATTCGTAAATAGACAAGCTAGAAAAACCAAATTTATTTTAAAATAAAAACACGGAGGTTCTGACAAGGGTTTCGTATGAAAATGGTGTGAATGGAACCTAAGATTCGCCATTAAGGCTCCTTAAAACTGGCGCGATATGCTAAGCGAATCGCATGCGACACAAAGGCACCGCTCGTGCTCGACGTTTCCTATTCCGTATTACTTACGGACATATTTAAGATTAGTCCGAAGCCCGAACTAAAAATTTATGAAAAAATGTTTAGACAGTTGTTCTTAGTTCCGATGTATTTTTTCCGTCCGGAAAAGTTAATTAATCGGGAGTGGGGTTCACTTTTGCGTATGGAACTACTTTCGGACGGGCCCGTATCCTCGTTGACGGACTTGGACAGTAGGCCCCCAGACGTTGCCTTTGTGACGCGAACGATTCGCGTCGCGCTTCACGCCTGTTTGAAGGAGCACGGCACCGCCGCGTTCTCGTGGAGGCGATTGGCGGTGGCGATCATTCGCGTCCGGCCCTGGTCCAGGCCATGGTACGGAGCGAGAGGGCTTGGGAAGCCGTCACCTCCTTCTGCGTAGCAGTAATGTTCGCGAAGGAGGAGGCGAAACGCGTGAGGGAGAGGCAAAATTCGCGCCCTCACGTCCCTAGTCACCGCAGGAGACGCCCTGGGCGTCGGGAATTGCAGGCCGATTCCCGGCCACCGTAGGCGTGGGCTTGTGAACGGCGAGCAATGGGCAGCTCGCCGTTCGATAAGGACCAGGCCCGGGTCGACGGCGCGTTGTGTTCCACGCGCGCCTCAAAGAGATGTCAGCACCAATGACGGGGTCCGCTAGGGCCGATGCCTGCTAGGGTTGCAGGAAATTCCGAGAGGGATACCGTAGCCCCTGGCACAGGCAACTGAAGGAACACGGGTGGATTTTAGTCAATAAGAGTCTGACACGCCCTCCTGCTCTGCCCAGAGCGGGAGAAGTTATTTGATGATTTCCCACGCTCAAAAAATAAATAAAAAGAGGCTACACTGAGTGGACTGAGTTTAAATTGTGCTCGTCATAATTATTGTTGTTGGAAGAACAAGAGGAAGATCTTTAACTTTGCAAAATTTCTCAATTTTAGACTAAAAAGTTACTAGAAAACTCCTCGCATGCCACGGCTGGCTTCCAGCTGACGCTTTGCTTTGTTTTGATACCGATGGACACGTGCGGCGTGTGACCTTGGGCTGTTGCAACGCAACTGGACGTCGCGGGCGGCGTGCGAGCGAGACCGCGCCTGTGCATTTACGAACATAGCATTTAGCCGTCGTCGGTCATCGGTGACAGACTGAGGCGGCTACACGTCGCCCGTCGCGGTACGAGGTCGAGGAACAGGGTGTAAAGTTCACTCATACCTCCATAGAAAAGGGAGGATCCTCTGACCAGACGGGGTTCGTGTCTGGTGGGCAACTGCCCAATGATTGATATCGGGAAGTTTATGCTAGTCGCGCGGTAAACTCTGCTTGCGCGATGCAGGATTTGCGTGGCGTCAGTATGACGCGCAGCTTGCATGTGGCGATTTAGATATCGCTACAGCTCTAACCCAGTAATGACTTTAAAGATTCCTTGTTACATAGCCTGAAATTTTTAATGATACAGAAGCCTTACTCACCCACCCGCCCGCACTGGGCTTTTGAAAGGCTGACCAAGTCTATGAATTTTAATAGCTAAGGGAGTCTATGCGGAAAGCCCGCTTTATTCAAATTTTCATACGTTTATCTGCAATTTGCACGTCAGTGAAAAAATTTATAAAAGTAGCTCGGACTTGACCGATATATATATTTTTTAACGAGAGTTATTATTTCCAGGATAAAAAAATCCAGTTTATAATTATGTCTAACTAGTGACGGCTTGTTAATTAGTGAAACCGATTAAAAAACTTCGCTTTTCAAGGTTAATAGGTAAATAATTTTGTAGTTAAAAGTTTTGTACTTAGTTGTATCCTCTATTAACTCAAAATAAACAAGTAGCAAGCAGAACAACTTCTTGTCAAGTATTTTTATAAAATCAAAAAAGGCCTAAAATAAATCATTACATTTAGGTATCTGCTCTAGCTGTTGTCTGCAAAATCGCTGCGTGTATTTTGTTTCATAATTTTTAGGGGTTCCATACCCAAAGCGTGCCAACGGAACCCTATTACTAAGCCTCCGCTGTCTGTCTGTCTGTTCGTCAGTGGGCTGTATCTTTTGAACCGTTAGGTAGATAGTTAGAAATTTAAAAAGAGTGTGTACTTCTAATGCCGCTATAACAAGAAATAAATAAAATTAAATAAAGTTAAAAATTAAAGGGCGTCTCCATTCCAGAATCGTGTTTTTTATATGTGTCGTAGGATAATTTGATACTTCGAATCTTCGCGAAAATCCTAGGGGTTTTGCGAAAACGCGGATAATTAGAATTTAGGTTAGGTTAGGTTAGAACAGTGACCATTAGCGCGCGAAGGCGAGCGAGCGGAGCGAGCGTGCCGCGGCAGCGGCCGCCAAGCGCCAGATACCCTTCTATTGTTGTTGTATCATTTAGGTTAGGTTATGTTAGATCCTGACTTTGTCCAGTGAGATTTGATAATTTTTCGCCTATGTCTAATTATCCGCGTTTTCGCAAAACCCCTAGGATTTTCGCGAAGATTCGAAGTATCAAATTATCCTACGACATATGTAAAGTTAAAATACTGGACGGTGGTACGGAACCCTTCGTGTGCGAATCCGCCTCGAGCTTGGCCGTTTTTTTTTAATACAAATATCCAGGATGAAAAGTAGCCTATGTTCTTTTCTACGTCTCAGGGTACTTATCCGGCTTTCAAAACAATCGGTTTAGTGTTTAAGCCATGATAACAAAACAGAAAGACACAGTTATTTTCGCACTTAAAATATTACTCCGGATGGATTTATTCTGTGATCATTGATCCCTAGAATATTGACCTAGAATTTGCAAAATGTGGATTAGGTACAGTCGACCGTTCGTCGGTGGTACCACTTAAGATCTTGAGCTGGCCTAGCGTGGTACGAAGAACACGAGGCCACCTTACATTAGTTATTATGATAGCACTGATATACACCTATAACAACTCCTTCAGACACACACACAGATGTTGTTACGTTTGTAATGGCGTAATTAAAAAACATCGCGTTGTAGGTATTTCTTAATGCTACTAATTATTTTCCTAGCTTTTGACCTCTTTGGATTTCTAAGAAAACAACCATTTCCGTAGGTTCCACAGAGATTTAAACTAACGCTTTTCCTTATGTCAATTCCAGGTAAAGCATTCCTAGAGAGATCCCTAATTACTAGCAAGGGTTCCCTAGAAAGAACAAAGAAACAAATAGACAAGCTGTGCACCCTGAGGACGCTGATGCCGAAATACTTTCAAATTACGAATATTCTTGAAAGTGAGATTTTGCCAATGTTAAGTAGAGGGTAAGTCGTCCTCTTCTGAATCGTTATACCTGTCACTGTCGCACAACTGTCACAAATTACATGCCAAGTAACTTTTATAATATATCTTACCAATGGTGAATGGAAAAATCATGAGATATATAAAGGCTCCCACAGACAAGCACGACGCGACAGCGCGCCACGACTCCGGTAGAAAACTTTCTATAAAAACTTCAAAGAAATTGTTCGACCAAAATCACGTTGAACCGTCGCGTTGCGCTTGTCTGCCGGAGCCCTAATGCTACAAATTAATCATACTTGGCAGGCGGTTTATTACTGTTCATTGAATATTGACAATTTCTAATTAGTACTCTTGAAAGCAGCAAGCGCTCGTGGGTAAGCAATTTCAGCCGCACGGGTCGATCGATCAGGTTAAGCTACGCTTGCCGCGGTTGGTCCGTGAATGGGTGACCATCTTATGCCTCGCCGTGCCTCGGAAAGCACGTTAAGTGGTTGGTTCCGGCTGTCATCCGTGGATCTTTGACAGTCGTTACGAGTCGTCAGAAGCCCGAAAGTCTGACAACTAATCTTACCAAGGGGTATCGTATTACCTTGTTACTGGGTTGTGGAGGTCAGATAGGCAGTCGCTCCATGTAAAATAAAATATACAAATAATATGGGATGAAATTCTAACCAACACAAAACTTAAACAGATTTAACAGCAGGTCCCAAACTAGGCACAGCCTGTATCTCGGTGACCCATACACTACACAAAGTTAACAATGTAATGGTTTCTGCTAGCGCAAGATTGTTGTTTGTTATTGATAATTTCAAAATAAGATAAAATTCAAAAAATAAAATTCAAAATTACTAATTTTGCAAATATGTATTGTGAGTAATAAGAAAGTTTCTTATTAAGTGTTTTATTTTAGTTATTTAGTTGGTTTTGGTTTGGTGTAAAGTTCTCATCAATACAAATTAATCAAGCCCAAACACCAAGTAATTGCTGAAAATCGTTGAGGAGTTCCCTCGGCTGTCTTTCGGCTCCATCATCAGATCAACTCCAGACCTTCATTGAATGTAGTGCTTTAAAATACTTAATAAACAATAACAAACGCACTAGTCGCCTCTACGGTTTTCGAAGGTTCCCCTCGATTTCTCTGGGATGCCATCATCGGATCCTGGTTTCCTTATCATGGTACTACCCTTGGAATATCTCCTTTCCCACAAAAAATAATCATTTAAATCGGGTCATTAACGACAAAGTTGTCCGCAAACACATTAAAAAAAAAATATACATAATTATATATGTCGTAGGATAATTTGATACTTCGAATTTTCGCGAAAATCCTAGGGGTTTTGCGAAAACGCGGATAATTAGACATAGGCGAAAAATTTAGGTTAGGTTAGGTTAGAACAGTGACCATTAGCGCGCGAAGGCGAGCGAGCGAAGCGAGCGTGCCGCGGCAGCGGCCGCCAAGCGCCAGATACCCTTCTATTGTTGGTTAGGTTAGGTTAGGTCCTGACTTTGTCCAGTAAGATTTGATAATTTTTCGCCTATGTCTAATTATCCGCGTTTTCGCAAAACCCCTAGGATTTTCGCGAAAATTCGAAGTATCAAATTATCCTACGACATATACAAGGTGATTGGAAGATGAGTGCAAAGCTTTAAGGCGAAGATAGTACAGACAGTTTAGAACAATTTAAGCCGTGGTTGTCTTAGACGAAGTTTTACCATTTTTTTTAACCTAATTTTTAAGATTTTTTTCGAAAATTGCCAAAATTTGAACTAAACTGGTTATTTATAGCTAAATTGAATGATAAATGAATTCATTTTTATTTTATTTTATTAAAGTAATGGGTAAGCAATCTAGCAAAACATGTTTTAGGCCTCTGTGTCGTTAGACATTTTTTTACAGACATTTAAAGTTCATATAAATTAAAAAAAATCATAAATAATTTTTGAAAACCTTATTAAAAAAAAACGAAGGGTGCTTTTTTGTTGAAAACATGCGTGATAATCGCTCTTTCCTTTGCGGTATCATTTACGAGGATATTTTACAAATTATTGAAATTAGGATCTACAAACCAATTTGAGGGAGAAATTTTAAATTTTAGGCAGACTAATTAAAACAAAATTTTTGCTTGACCCGATGAGGGTTAGACTGGAAGGCGATCCCAAGAAAAAATTGGTGGGAAAAGGCTAGGCAGATAATGACTCTTGAAACCAGTAGATCTGCATAGACGAATTACTCAAGCATAATAAAATTACGCCTCAAACTTGTAGATAAATAACGTTTCAATCTGTTTGATCACCTTGCTGACTATGGTTTTGTTATTGTTATTAGAAATTAATGTTTCTTTATTTTACTTCGAAGGTCCTAGTTTATCATTTGTGGCTACAAGTTACAGCTATATAGGTACATATAAACATAATGCAGCATTGCATATGTAAGCGGGCACGCCCTTTATGCCAGGAGGCTTTTTATTATGTATTAAGTTCTGTTTGCGTTTTTGTTTTCATTATTTATTTCTGCTTGAGTATAGTTTTAAATATTGGCGTGTGCTAGCTGACATATGGCAAATAATTTTAATATTTTTGTGTTTCGTAATGTTAATTACTTATTACTATATGTATAGAATCCAGTTCTTCTAACTGAACAGACAGCAGTGCTGCTGGGGAGTTTGTTCCGCCACTTCTTCTTCCCAGCTAAAGCACTAGGAAGTGGTGAAGGGTGGGCGTTTTGGGGGGACTGTCTTGTGTGATTTTGACGTTCAAAAAGTGCTGATTCTCAGCCTAATTTGAATAAATGACTTTTGATTTTGATTTTGACCATCATTATCCCAACCAAATTTATTTGACGACTGCGCATCGTGTTTTATTGTACACATATCTCTATCAGCAGGCAAAATATCGGTATATGCCCCTTCTTGCTAGTATCATCTTTCACACAATCCGTCCATCGTTTTGTTTAGCTCCATTCACGTTCTCAAACTCAATACTTTCTGCACTACATGTCTCTCATTCCTCCGCGTCACATACCTTTACTTAATAAACTGTTTGTTCAAGATGCCTATTAAATCTGTTTTCCTTTCTAGGCTCTTCGCACTGGTGCCAACTCTTACCGAGGAATACCACAGGATCATCATCATCAAAGTCAAATCCAGTTCAGAGGTCAAGAATACAGACTTCACGTTGCTTTTCAAATTTTTTGTAATTGTAAGTAGGTTATAACGTTCAAAAATATTATGAGCATGTAAGTGCCACGCCAGAAAAACGTATGGCAGAAGAAAAAATGAGGCCTATCTATAGGCCTCCCCTTAGAACAAGGTATACTGCTGGCTAGCAGTGGGTGATCCCGGGCAGAAACGATGATGATAATGATAAGCTGGTGCTTATCAGTATCTTATTAGTAAAAGACAAAAGCTTCTTCTTAAAAACAGTCAGGAGTATTGGTTATCACGCCTGCTTCGCGTGCCGTTCGTACTACACCATCTTAGTGCAGAGTTCAATCATAAAATTATCAGAGTATCTATGCTTTTAGGTAGGTTGATCACTCGGGGCGTAGACAGAGAAAACTAGGCGCTATTGACTTGTAATAGCTCGGCGCTATGAGTTTTTTTTTCTTCCAAGCACTCTTATCAGCCTCACGGTTGTCTTTATGGCTGTTCTGTTACGTCCATCTGTTGTCAGTATATTTTGTTCTATTACAATTATTTTTATCTGTTCCAGGTTGCAGAATATTTAAAAAACACTGATTACTGCCGAGGTTTTACACTTATCAATGACATATACGACACGAGCGCCGCCGCTGTCTTATCAAAACTAAATCTAGCTGAACTGCAGCAGTTTTTACCTGTCATCACGGTAAGTGAGCTGATGGAAATTAAACAACAATAGATTGAAGGAAGTCATTGCGAAGGATTGGCAGAGATATACAGTACATACATTTTTCGTTAGTTATGTACATAGATAAAATAAAGAATATTACTGTGGTTATGTAAGTTCAATGTAATAGGGGCGAGCTATTACCACTAACTAGTCACTCAACTCAAACTCCAAGCATTTATTTAAAATAAACCAATTACAGGCACTTTTGAATTGTCAAGGGGTCGGTCAGTCAGAAAGATGAAGCTAGTTGCCCATTCCAAAGCGTAGTAGGTACCTATGGAGAAGAACGGGCAAGAAACTCTATGGACACTCTTTTAAATCAAAATAATTATTGTTACAAAAAAGTGGTTACCTACATCATTCAAGTTGAAATTATACACTAGACACTAAAAACTTTTACACCTTTGCGCGACCTGGGGATCGAACTCAGGACTCCAAGCTCAGCTCGCATTTTTTTTTTGTGACCAACGAGGCGGTATAATGCACATTAAAAAAAAACAAGATAATTGAAACGTTTTTTAGTGAACTTTGAAATATAATAAAACCAGGAATAAGTATAAATGGTACAAATTGTGGTGAAGCAATTTCTTCGTGACATCCGTTGAACGTGCTGCAGAACAAATGCCTTTCCGCATAAAAAGGAGGAACTAGTATTGGTCACTAAGATCACTGTACCTTGGCAATTTCAGATTATTGTAGATCCAGCAGGGTAGCAGGGTAATTTCTTAACACACTTGCAGTGCCAATGCCTTTATTTTGACAATTCAACAACATTCATTGCGTTAATTTCGTCGTTGAGCTGACGAATTTTTTAAACATATGAACCAATGAGTTGAGAAATTTTCCGTATGTTACGCAATTAAGATGCAGGATTCCTCATAGCAATACTTCATACTTAGGTATCTCGTGGCATTAATTTTCTTCTATGTTTACAGGAAGGCTACGGAACAAAAATAAAAGGAATTATCTTTTTAACTGGCTCAACGTTCATTGATGGCTTTGTCAAGATTGTGAAACCTTTCTTCTCTGAGAAGATTGCCAGTAGAATACATGTGGCTACTTCTGTTGAAGGTTTGAAAGAGTTTCTGCCAGTAGATATTTTACCTCAAGAATATGGTGGAAAAGAACAATCAATTGAAGTATTGCATGGTAAGTTGACATTGGCTTTTATAACTTTTTGTTCTATTGTTATGCCGCACGGATCGAATGAAGGTTAAGATACACTTGTAAAGGTAGGTCAATGGAGGGGTGGCCATCCATTACGTACAGAGAGTGCGTTTTTCGTGCCTCGGAGAGCTCATTAAGCTGTTGTTTCCAACTGTCACTTGTAGATCATTGACAGTCGCTACAGGTAGTCAGAAACACCAAAGTGTGACGTCATACGACGACTGTCAGGGTTCAAACCTACAACTCGTAAGTCGTGGCCGTTGCCACTGGGCCACCACTGCTCTCTATAGTGTGATGTTTAGATTTCTCCTTTACATATCTTTATAGTATTTCATTAGATTTACAAATACGAGTACGTCAGATAAATAGACTATTTAAGTAGGGTATATGCATGTAATTATTTTATATTTTTAATTCGTTGTTTACACCGTTATAACATAGAAAAAATATAAATAATGTTTAAAATGCTGTAAGTTAAAAAAAAAATAGATAATAATTTTGAGCTGTTTAAACGCTGCCATTTTCGCGCGCGCTCTGTTGATGACGTCTAATACTATGTCCAGAGACAGTCCAGTGTATTGTTTACTACAGGTGTTCTCATTCTTCACTTATTTCACCATGAAAAAAGCTCAAAAGCCAGTTTATAAGTATTGCATTGTGCCTGAATGCAGAAACACTATCAGAAGTGCACCTGATAAAGTTTTACTTCCAGTTACGGAAATAGGCGATTCGTAGGCGAAAAAATACGTAAGGAATTATGTAAGGTTATCAAAAGAGATGAAGTATCGCAATAACTTTGACTGAGCGGTTGGTGCAGTTGTGAGCGACCCTGCCTTCTGAGCCGCTGGTCCCGGGTTCGATCCCCGGACAAGTCAAACATTTGTGTGCATGAACATGTCTGTTTGACCTGTGTCTGGGTGTATATAATATGTATATAAGTATGTATATCAGTCATCAGGTTAAAGTAGTACAGGCTCTCCCTAGTTCGGGACCTGAAGACCTTGTGTGGATGTTGTCTCATATTGTTATTATTATTGTTGTGAATCAAAAGTTATAGGTTATGTTATTCCTCATCATATTTAGGATTGAGTTTATGGCTAAAATAACGTACATAATGTGTTATTATGGAATAATTACCTTGCAGCTTTCTCTCCTTTTACTTCAGCGGACGTAAAATTTGGATTTGAAAGAAAATAAGACGACATCATGAATGGACCTATTCTCGGCAGATTGTGTTTTTACCAAATCACTTCAGTCATTGTCTTAAATGATTTTTAATCTCACTAGTATGCTAAGATTATAGTTAAACAATAAATGAATTCACAACACACGCGTTATTACTATGTTTTCTAATCAAAAGCCTGCAATGCCATTCAATACGAACTTGTTGACATAGTATTTGACGTCACGTTTTGTTTTAACCAATGGTGTCGCGTTTTACAAATTTGAAATTCCCTCGCTTGAGTTGCAGTTTTATTTATTCATTTGAAGTAATTAAAAATATATTAATGACTAAAATAATGATTTAATTCAAATGTCCGTCCAATAAATATTCAGAATAAAAATATTTGAACATATTTAAATAACATGCATATTCCCTAATAGTATTATCAAATTAGTCAAGGAAGGAAGTGAATTTCCTTTGCAGTTTAACCAAGACTCTGTAGAGTTAGGCCTTGTAGAGTTAGGAGCTTGGCTCTACATTAGATCTGATACCTTTTTCACAGTGAAAGCGTCATGTAAGTCTTGGCAACCTACTTTACATGAAATGTCTTTGGTCGGGGTTTTTTTTATGGGTGCTCAATTTCTTTTTATTTTAGCAATGTTATTGTACTTATATTACACATACAATATGTTAAAATCATAACCCTTACTTCTAGCATAGTCTAGTAAAAAAGGTATTTCTTGAATGCCAGCAGTTACTTTCTTCACAGCCAACGAAAAAGAGTTTCTTCTTTGTTGTTTAATGTACAAGCTTATCTAGCTTTCATAACAAATGAAAGTAGGTTTACCTATTATCCGTAAGAAATACAGACTTGCAGCTACCTTTAAAGGGGTTGGAGGGTATATGTTACAAATATCATATTTGCTTTGTTGTTTGTGTGCAAAACCTAGTCTGCATACAAAAATTAAGCTTTCTAAGACTTCGGGAAGTGCCCTAGAGGTTTTATTTTTTACTAGCTCTTGCCCGCGGCTTCGCTCACGTTAATTTAGAATTTTACAATCAATTCGGGTGTTGTTAGGCCGTTGCAATCATGGGCTCAGAACAGTACTTTTTTTCTAGATGAAAGGTGGGTATTTTTTCCGAATCCCTGACAATGTATATGCAAAATGTCATGATGATCGGTTCAGCGGCTTAGGGCGTGAAAAGGTATCAAGCAAAGAAACTTACTTTCGCATAATATATATAATATTATAGTTAGGAGGATGAAAACCCGGTTTATCGACACTCTAGACTCACAAAATGTATTAGGTACAGAAAAAAAAAAGAAACTCTTAATACACAACACGTGGCGCCATCTATTATCATAAGAAGGTTATTGTTGTTTTCCTCGGGAACAGAACTTTTTTTCGGGAAGAAACGTATAATAAATGCAAAATTTCAGGTTGATCGGTTCAGTGGTTTTCTTTAGTTTTTTCTTGTGGTATATTTATTTACCATGTTATTTTAAGAACATAGACTCCTTATAGGTTTTCTTGTAATCTAGTAATGAATTGATTCCTGTATTTTTTTTCAAAATTTTAGGCTCAGTAGTTTCGGAGACAAAATTAGAGAATAACGGAGAAAATATATGTCAATTAACCATCCCCCCCTTAGGTGGAATGGTTAATTTACCTACATAATATTTTCTTAAATAACTTCGAAACTGTTTATATCAATATTATACAAAACATATTTGAGACTCTCACAACAAGCCCTTTCACTTGATATGTCACACGGTACAGTTTTCAAAACTTTTGTTTGTATTTTCTAGTTTGCCCCCTAAAAGTGACCCCCATATTCAAAACTCTTTTATAGACACGTCCGTCTTTTGGTCAAAGAAAATCATTATGTGATCCAAACTTAAACTTAATCAGTCCGTTTGTATCCGAGCAAATTAGTTGTGACAGACGTACAGACAGACACACGAGTGATCCTATAAAGGTTCCATTTTTTCATTAGGATGTACGGAACCCTAAAAAGCGTGGTCAAGAGCAGACTCACCTCGTAGAATAAAAAAAACCGACATATTGCGCCAACCCCAAACAAATTGAAATATGGGCAGTAGACAATGATGACATTTTAAAACATTATTCTTCTTAGCGATCCGATGGAAATCTAAATTGACTCGGCCCAGGATTTGGCTACGTGTTTGGCGCCATCAATACGAGTAGCATCCATTAAATCCTGTAACGTGCAGCTGACAGCACACACAGGACATGATATTATTAAGTGTCTCATCGTTTGTGAAACAGTACCACATTTACACTCGAAGGTGGAGTGGTCTATGAACCTCCACCTGCCGGTCGATTCTGTAACAATCTCACCGTGATAACTTAGGTGAAGTGAGGTATCATTCCACCTGATGCTAGGGAGTATCAATCCCTAGCATCAGGTGGAATGATACCAGATGATATCAGGTGATGAATGATATCAGGTGGAATGACATCGACAACTCAGTTCAACTCACTTCACCTAAGTTATCACGGTGAGATTGTTACAGAACGGCTCGACAGAAAATTACTTATTCATTTTCAGGTAATCTAGTCAAGTCATTAGCTTTGGAATCACATCAAGAGCTCATGAAGGAGATGAACAGAGCCCGCACGGACGAATCGAAGAGACAGCTGGACAAATTCAACGAACAATACATGGGGATGCCTGGGACTTTTAGAACTTTAAGCTTGGATTAAATGGTACTTAGATAATAAAATTTAGATCATGACATTTTATTATTTTCCCGTCCTAATATCCCATAAAGTATATTTTCGATCTGCACGCATAGAATGACCATTTTTATCTCTACTCTATAAAGCCTTTCTTCATTTTTGACATCGCGCCTAGGCATCTACAATCTGTAATTTTGTGTTGCGTTTCTACTGCGGTCTTAATAAAATGCTAAAATGATGTTTTGGCGGTCGAATGATGCCTGCCAGGGTTGCGGGAAGGTCCGAAAGGGTTACCGTGACTCCTGGCACAGGCAACTGAAGGAACACGGGTGGGTTTTAGTCAGTAAGAGTCTGACACGCCCTCCCGCTCCGCCCAGAGCGGGAGAAGTTTTTTGATGACTTCCCACCCTACAAAAAAAGGGTGGCGCTGTTGATAAACATTTTGTACGATTATTCGTGAAATGCATTGAAAAAACAATATGTCAGCGTTAATTCTAATTTAGGCCACGCGCCAATTATAAACACTGTACATATAGCTGTACAAGGATCTCCTTGTACGGCTATGTGTGCTGATAAGAGTAGTGAGAATTCTTTGGATGCGGAAAGCGTGGGGCGAGTCCATTTGGTCGTGCTCGGGATAGACCAAAGGGAAAGACTTATGTCCATTTATGTCCAGTTATGTCTTGTGTTTGTGTTGTGATCGTCTTATAGCTCAAATGATGATTATGATCTTAATTATCCAATAAGATCCGGTTGTTGCAGTGCCAGTGGCGCAGGGATTGGCTTCTGCACTACATTTTGCAAATTAGATTCCTGCAATAACATACCTTCATACAGTAAAATAGCCTACATTTTCAGAGTTTACTTGTGTTTTTTTTTATTTTTTAAAACGTTGCCCCACGCTAGGAGTTTCAACAGTATTGTGGGTTCGTCAATCACCTAACCACTGCACCAACCGGTCCCTCAATGTGTTTATGAATGCACCCACGAAACGGGATACCTGAATTAAATTACGTTTCTTGTCGCAATTAATGTGGCCCCCGTTTGTAAATTCAGTTTTATGTTAATGATTTGAAACCAATAGTTCTGCTCGCAATCGGTTTGGTCTCTAATCTGGTTGACAAGAAAATAAAATAATTATTATTATCTACTAACAATTCAGTCTGCAGTGCGCCTGGGCAATAGCATAGCAACGTTTCACTACTTAGTGTAATTAATTTGGAGTTATGCGCTATATAAATAGGTATTAGGTCTTTACCTATGAAATTGCCGTTTAGTAATAATAATAAATAATAATAAAGAACAATGGGTAATTTTGTATGGAACCCGTACCCACCTTTGTAGCATTTTAGACTAGGTGTCATTTAGAAGAGGCTTAATTGACTAACTCAAAAATAAATGAACGAATGAATGAATGAATGGGAGACCGAAGTTATGATAACTTCTTTATTACATTTTTAATTGCAAAGTGTTATAGCAATCGCACCTTTTTCTGTTCTGTAGACCAAATAATTAACCAGTTGTTTTTTCTGCCTAAAGAGAGACCGACTTAGCTTCCTACCATTCGTTTTTGGTATGGAAAAAATATTAAATAAAAACCATAAATCTTAAAAAGCACAGTTTTATTACAAGACCAGCACAAACATCATTTTTAAATTGTGTTGTTACTCTCAATGATTATATCATCCCAGGCACTTGCCGGACGCTCCGGAGGTGACCGAGGTAGAGCTGCGAGTGGCGGTACGTAGGCTGAGTGCTAAAAATACCGCCCCAGGACCCGACGGCTTACCTGGGAAAGCCTGGGTCCTGGCCTCGGAGGCTCTCAGGCCTCGACTAAGGGGGCTCCTAAGCGCATGCATGGAGAGGGGCCAGTTCCCACTTCGTTGGAAGACGGGGAAACTGGTCCTCATCAAGAAGCCGGGGCGCCCAGCGGACTCTCCGTCCGCTTACCGGCCCATCGTGCTGCTCGACGAGGTGGGCAAGCTCTTTGAGAGAGTCATTGCAGACCGCCTCGTCGGGCGGCTGGTGCGGGTGGGGCCGGATTTGGCGGAGAGCCAGTTTGGCTTCCGCAGGGGGCGCTCTACGGTGGACGCCATCATGCGCGTGCGGGCCCTCACGACGGGGGATGCTGTGGCCCGGGGTGGGGTCGTCTTGGCGGTGTCTCTAGACATCGCCAATGCCTTCAATACCCTGCCCTGGAGTTGCATCAGGGAGGCACTCCGGTATCACCGGATGCCGACCTACCTCTGTCGTGTGGTCGAGGCCTATTTGACGGACAGGGCCGTCATCTACCCCGGTCACCAGGGAGTATGGAACCGGCAAGACATGTCGTGCGGTGTCCCACAGGGATCGGTCCTGGGGCCGCATCTGTGGGATATCGGCTACAACTGGGTGCTGCGCGCCGACTTCCCCAGCGGCGTCAGCGTGGTTTGTTACGCTGACGACACGCTAGTCCTGGCGCAGGGGAGGTCGCACCAGGCGGCGGCCGAACTAGCGACACGCGGGGTTGCGACAATCGTCGAGAGGATCCGGCAATTGGGACTCGAGGTGGCCCTGCACAAGTCCGAGGCCATGTGTTTTCATGGTCCTCGGAACACGCCACCGTCGGGTTCCCAAATAACGGTAGGAGGGGTTCACATCGGCGTCGAGTCGACGATGAAGTACCTGGGACTCGTCCTCGACAGCCGGTGGAACTTCGTGGAGCATTTCCGACGTTTGGCTCCCAGACTGGAAAGGGCCGGGGCTGCCTTAATGCGGCTCCTGCCCAATCTAGGGGGGCCAAACGCCTCCTGCCGGAGGCTCTACGCGGGGGTCGTGCGGTCCATGGCCCTTTACGGGGCACCGGTGTGGGCGCGTTCCTTGAGGCGGCGGCCAGCCCGCAAGTCCTCGCGCACGTTTAGGAGTGGCGCGAGGAGGCGAAACGCCGGGGCGTAGCTCCGCTGCCGCGAGAAATCACGGTACAGCGGACAGAGCTCCGGCGGGATCTCAGGGCGGCATGGAGAGTGCGATTGTCGCAACCCAGCGCTGGGCACGCCACAATTGCGGCGATAAGTTCCCTCTTTGAGGAGTGGCTAGAGAGGCGCCACGGCGTCCTCACCTTCCGCTTGACGCAGGTCCTCACCGGACACGGTTGTTTCGGGAGGTTCCTGTTCCGGATAAGGCGGGAGGAAACGCCCGGGTGTCACCATTGTGTAGATCACCCGGAGGACACGGTGGAGCATACGGTGGAGGTCTGCCCGGCTTGGGCGGAGCACCGCCGTGTCCTCGTGGAGGCGATTGGCAGTGGCGATCTCTCGCGTCTGGCCTTGGTCCAGGCCATGGTACGGAGCGAGAGGGCTTGGGAAGCCGTCACCTCCTTCTGCGAAACAGTAATGTTCGCGAAGGAGGAGGCGGAACGCGTGAGGGAGAGGCAAAGTTTGCGCCCTCACGCCCCTAGCCGCCGCAGGAGACGCCCTGGGCGTCGGGAATCGCAGGCCGATTCCCGGCCACCGTAGGCGCGGGCTTGCGAACGGCGAGCAATGGGCAGCTCGCCGTTCGATAAGGACCAGGCCCGGGTCGACGGCGCGTTGTGTTCCACGCGCTCCTCAAAGAGATGTCAGCACCAATGACGGGGTTTGCTAGGACCGATGCCTGCTAGGGTTGCGGATAAGTCCAAGAGGGTTACCGTGGCCCCTGGCACAGGCAACTGAAGGAACACGGGTGGGTTTTAGTCAGTAAGAGTCTGACACGCCCTCCTGCTCTGCCCAGAGCGGGAGAAGTTATTTGATGATTACGGCACTTGCCGGTCCTATGAAGTTATCTAGGTGCCTGCCAACACCTAAGTACCATATTATGCTAACAGTGTGAGCACAGGCACCTAGAGTTCTCATACCCGTCATGCAGGAGCAATAATAGGCTTCGATGGCTTCTCTGTTCTTTCTGGCTTCTCTCCAATTTTTACGACACACCGACGCTAGCGCATAATAGTTCGAAGTACCTAACGGATAAAATCGCAAAAACGTCGAATGTGCATGGGTCGCTTTTATTAAGGATTTTCGGCATTTTCAACGTCGAATATCTTTTTTCCCCCGCCCGCAAGCTGCAAAGTTGCCCCCATACAACAAATATATATATTTTCAAAGACCTTTCTAATGGTACCAATTTCAATTTGCTACATGGGTGGGTACGTTTTGTTCCATGTTCTTTGTTTATTTATCCAAAAAATACACACAGACACAGTTCAGAACAAATGAATACAATAGAATAAGCACAAAAACTTAGCTTCTATGCATACAAAAATAATGAACCCTGTACTAGGAAGAAAACCTGTATCTTAAGAGACAGTGATCGGCCAGAATTTAAATTTAGTAAAACTAAAACTTTCAAGAGTGAAATATACAAAAATGAAAGTGTGTCGATTACCATTACTAATGCATATTAATATTAGTGTTAGTGTTATTCAAGTATGTGTGAGTGTTGAGGTGTATGTACATACATTTCAAGGGAGGAGTGTGTACCGATGTATGTGTGAGGGTGTGTATGTGTGTGTGAGAATGAGATCTTGTGGGTGTTTTTGAAGTGGTTAATTATGTCAAGCGATGTGTGATAGTAGTATAGACTCTGTTTTTATATAGAGTCTATACTACTGTCACACATCGCTTGTCATAATTAAATTACATTACAATTACATAATAATTAGTATAAAGAAAGTTAGTAATTTTTAAATAAATAATTTTTACTTCTATCAATCAAAATATGCATCGCTGCCAGCGCAGTGGTAATTTTTCATGCCCTTTTTGAAGAAGTCAGGTGTACGAGAGCCAACAAACTCTTTAAAGGCATTTTGTAACTGCCTCTCGGGTATTGATTTTTTTCCCTGCCAAATTTTGGAAAAAGTAGAAGTCTGTCGGCACAAGGTCTGGTGAGTACGGTGGATGACGCAAAACTTCCAACCCTAGCTATTGTAGCTTAGATACCGTCTGTTGTGCCGTATGAGATCGAGCGTTGTCGTGTAGGAGCAGCGGGGATGAGCGATTAACCAAGGCTGGCCGGAGATTTGCGATTTTCTCCCATTATGTCCAGCTCTTCACAGTACACATCCGCAGTAATGCTGGTGTCATTTGGTGAGAAGCTTTGATGAATTATACCGGCACTAGACCACCAAACAGTGACCCTGACATTTTTAGGGGTAATTTTTCGTTTGGGGCATTGCCTAGGCGCTGAACCAGGGTCCTACCGACATGATGATCGCTTACGATTATCAAAAAGAATCCATTCTTCATCGCAAGTGACCATGCAGTTCAAAATCCCTTCGTCTCTGTGTATGTTAAGCAACGCAAGGCAAACCTAGAATCTAGATATTTAGAAGTAATTTGACTATTGAAAATTCACGCCTGAATGTAATTTTTCTTAGAAGAGTGGTGGCCATGGCCACATACATGCATACATATACACATATACATCATACATCGTGTCCGAAATTTACCGGCGAATGACGTCACTGAAATGAGATTTATAAAAATAACTTTGTTTCTTTTTCTAGAGTGTTTTTGACACTGTACAGTCAAACCCCGCTGCCATAATTTTCATGACGGCCGTCACTGCGGCCGTTATGTGGCGGCCACCGCTGTTCTAGGAAACTGTAGCTTTAATCGACTTTTGTTGATAACTGGGGGTCTACTCTCAAGCACTAAATTCGTAGTTTCGGCCGGAGTAACGGGCGTTTGCTACTCCGTATCACTTACGGACATAAGATTAGGCCGGGGCCCAAACTAAAAATTAATGACCAAACGTTTAAATAGTTATCCCTACTCCCGATGTGTTTTTGCCCGTCTGGAATAGTTAATTAATCGGAAGTACGGCTGTCTTTTATGTATCGAACTACTTTCGGACGGGCCCGTATCTCGTTGACGGACTTAAAGAGTAGGCCCCAGTTCCTTCTTGATTGAGTTAACTAGAAAATATAATTTTTGCCTCTGCATTTTACATTTTTATTATCATTCTGAAACACATTAATTCTATAACTGTTGTTTATTATTCATAATAATATATCTAATAAATAAGATATTTAACTTATACTGTGAGTAGGTACTATGGTTTTTATATTGTTAGAACTGTCTTTTTCGTCTGATAATACATTAATTTGATAATATTAATCATTATGTTTTAGAACATTATTTTTGCAAAAATAGTTACTCAAGGTAATTATGGAATTTATTTTTAAAATTGCCTAGTTACAGTGTTACGTAATTTAAAAACATATTTTCAGCCCGTGGACGAAGGTCAAAATAGAATTAAAAATAAAATAGGTAGACAGTATTTTTATCTCACGAAGCGACGCACGCTTTACTTGTGGTTACCAAGTGTACAAACATGCTGTGAATGTGTGTGTAAGCGCAGGAGCTCCCGGTACCGTCCGAGACAAGGGCGGAATGGGAAGTGTTGTTTTTGAGTTATTTCGCTGAAAAATCAATGAAAAATCAATTGTCTGGTATCAGCTGTCATCCAACGGACGGATTTGAAATGAGCACCTAACCCGGGGAGTATTTCTTTTAACTTAAGCCTATTTAAAAAGAATCTTATTAATTCATATTGCACCTTTCCCCCTTAACGTTTATACTGTTCGTCCCAGTGAGCTACGTCGTAAACTACCCTATGATTCTCTTTATTGTGCTTGACAAATTATGTTCATACATTAGTATGATAAAATCACATAAAATTCATTAGAGACCCCATAGAAATCACTGTACTTTATCACTAGAGATACCTCTGTTACGTTTAATCACCAAATTAGAACCTCTCTATGAAATTAATGTAAAAAACTGGATTTACAATAAGTTGACAATAGTACCTACCCTCAAAATTTTATAAACTTAATTTTGTTGTGTTTTCCTTTTAATTGTTGAATATTATTATCTCAATTAAGACATATCTACAAACAATACAAAGTTTATCCCATAATTGAGATTACACACTCTTCATAACTTTTATTCCTTTGTTTTGTTCACTTCTAATTTTAACTTCATAGTATAGCCCTTCAACCTAGTACTTACTATCCACATATCATCCCTCTCTCTTATTCCTTTCAAACACTTAGCTTTCTCCTCTCTCATTCCAGGGTGCCTCTAGTGTTGGTCTGTCAATATGTTGACCCGTAGAGCTGCATCCTTGGAGGAAAAACTGAGGGCTACGTTAAATGAATTGGAATCCAGCAAAAACCAGTGCAATCAGCTGCTACAGGAAAGAGATGACAGTGAGGTGGAAATACAGATAATTAATAATAAGAACGCTGAACTTAAGAACCAGTTGGCTGAACTGCATATACAGCATATGGACATACTTGACCAACATCAATACCTCCGTCAACTTGTGTCAAATTTCCAAGAATGTAGTGACACCCACGAACTGGCTTTGGGACGCATATCAGATCTAGAATTGGAATTGAGCAGGGCCCACAGCACAATAACCCGTTTGGAATCTCTCAAAGCCAGTGAAGAGTCTGCGATCACCTGCAGTCTTTATGATGAGTTGGTTGGTAACGGGACCGGTCCCATGTGTGTTGAGCCAATAACCATAGACTTAACTGATGATACTGTCATAAAAAGCAAATTGTTTGCTAGTCACAATAAGTTAAAAAAATATATTAAAATTAATAGATTAATTAGAAGATATCAGAAAACTTTAAAATGCCATAAAGTTAACAAATTAAACACAATACTTAGGCATAAATATCTCAATTTAATAAAAGAATTAGAGAAGTGTAATAGTGAACTAGAATTATGTACTACTATGTATGACACTGACACTCAGCGCCTTCAGGATGAATTGTTTGTTAGGGAATATGCTCTAAAAGATATCTTTAGCAAATATGAGGCTACTCAACAAGACCTGAGTAAGCGCATGCAGGAGGCTAATGAGTTAGCTGACCTGGTCAAGCACAATGCAGAGAGGTATGAGTCTCTGACAAATAACATGTCTTTTAGCTGTGCATGCTCCCTGGCACCCCAGCCTCAAATTATTACACCCACACCCTCAGTGGCTCTGCCAGTAGGTAGCTGTAATAATGTTGGTAGTAATAGTATGAATAATTTGATTAACACTACTTATGTATTTTCTGACAAATTTGGTCAAGGTTTTGGTAGTATATTTAATCAGTGTTCGAATCAATATGTAATTAATAATTGTTTACCTGGTGCCAGTATTAGCCAATTAGTTAATAATATTAGATTGACAAAAATAAACCCCAGTTCAACTGTTATTTTATTGTATGGGGATAGTTTAACTGTAAGGAAAAAGGACATAATTGAATGTGTCCATTTGATGTTATATCTCAATGAGACCAATAACTGTAAATTTATTTTATGTGCTCTGCCTTATTCTAGATATTTGTCTGATGAGCAAAATAGGCACATTTATAATTTAAATATGTTCATTTATAATAGGACTTGTCGACACAGTGACACTATTTTATATTTTGATTGTAATCAATTTATTACTGATTACAAACTGACAAATAATACAATGTATTTGCCACCTAGTTGTAGGAGACACATTGCTAACCTATTAGCATACAATATACACAGTGACACCGGTACCTGTAGGTTACCGTCGATTACTGTTAGTAGTGGTACTAACACTACTATTGATACGCCTTGTAGTTTAAACTATTAGGTGCGACAACGGGTCAGCCGCATATGTTGAATGTTGTACATCAAAATATGCAGGGTCTGTCCGGCAAAGAGTTAGAGTTAAGTTTATTTATGGAGAACTATGATGTTCAGGTGCTATGTTTGACTGAACACTGGTTGAAAGAACATGAAGTAGTGTTTATCAATGATGATAATTTTACCATTCAAAGTGCATTTGTAAGGAAAAGTGCTATTCGCGGTGGATCTTTAGTTCTTGTTTCAAACAAGTTGAAATGTAAACAACGTTCTGATTTAGTTAATCTTTCCATCGAGCGCACTATTGAGTTGTCTTGTGTTGAACTCGAGCGATACTTTATAATTTGCGTTTATCGACCCCCCTCTGGGGATTTTATTCGTTTCGAATCGGTAATGGAGGATTCACTGAATAAATTAAAATCAAGTAATAAAAGTATAATTTTATGTGGTGATTTTAATATTAATATTTTAGAGGTTACTCCACTAAGTATTAGACTTCTTAATCTGTTTAGGTCCTTTAATTTAATTAACTTGTATTTTGAACCTACTAGGATAACAGCATCTTCATCGACTTGTATTGATAATATTTTTAGTGATTGCGATGCCAAAAATAAATTAGTGTTATGTGACTTACCGTCTGACCACTGTGGATTATTAGCTAGCTTCCCTATGCCAATACATAAAAAGCCACATAAAATAGAATGCAGGCCTTATACAGCTAGTCGTTGCAACAAGTTTAAAAATAATATAGCCCTTAGAATTAAACCGTCGATTGTAGAACATGATAATCCTAATGTAATCTATGGAGCCCTTTTTGATGTTGTGCAAAAAGAATACCAATCTACTTTCAAGGCCAAAACTATTAATATTAATGGCACCTCCGCTGGCTTCAACCAATGGGCTACTCCAGGTATTTATAAAAGTAGAGCGAGACTATACGAGTTATATGGTTTGAAAAATTACAGGTTTGATACTCCTTTCCTAGAGTATGTCAAAAATTATTCAAAATTATTTAAAAAGATTTGTGTTTTTGCTAAATCTAAATTTTTAAGCGATACAATTAAAAATTCGAATAACAAAGTAAAAACCATTTGGAAAATTATTAACAATGAGACGGGTAAGTCGGTTAAACAAGAAAAACAATTAGAGATTATGGTCGACAACAAATTAGTTAATACAGCAGCTGACGTAGCTGAAGCATTTAATGAGTTTTTTGCCAACATACCTATAACTACGACTCGCTCCTTAAATTCGTCCCCATCTGAAGCTGAAAACCTTTTGCATAATAGTGTGCCTAAATGTAGTCGCTTATTTAGCTTCGAACATGTAACACCTCGTGATGTAATTAGTGTTTTTAACACACTCAAGTCAAAAAACACTGGTGATTACTGGGGCATCTCAATTAAACTTGTAAGTAATATAATCGACATCGTAGCCCCCTATCTAGCTGTTACTTTTAATAAATGTGTTGATTTAGGAACTTTTCCTGACCTCATGAAGAGTAGTAAAGTCATACCATTATTTAAATCGGGTAATAAAAATAACGTTGCCAATTTTAGGCCTATTTCTATCTTACCTGCATTTAGTAAAATATTTGAAAAATTAATACTCAAGCAGTTGCTAAGACATTTTAATTTAAATAGCCTCCTTCATGATGAACAATATGGCTTTACAAAAGGTCGTTCGACTACAGATGCGGGTGTTGCTCTGCTGAAACACATATTTAGCGCATGGGAGAGCTCGCAAAATGCTATTGGAGTTTTCTGTGATCTCTCCAAAGCCTTTGATTGCGTGCACCATGACACGCTTTTGCGTAAACTAATTCATTACGGTATTCAAAACGAAGCTCTTAACGTATTAGATTCATATTTACATAATAGGCACCAATGTGTAGATGTTAATGGTGTGAAATCTTCCGGGCTATCAGTTCAGTTGGGTGTACCTCAAGGCTCTATACTGGGCCCATTTTTATTCTTGGTGTATATAAATGACTTACCATTCTATTTAAAGGGCATCTGTGACGTTGTACTATTTGCTGATGATACCTCTCTTATCTTTAAAGTAGACAGGAATAGACAAAATTTTGACGACGTAAACAGTGCACTATCAATGGTTACAGATTGGTTTACCACAAATAACCTAGTTCTCAATGCCAAGAAAACGAAATGTGTAAAGTTCGCCTTACCGAATGTTAGAAATCTAGGACCCAACATCGTCTTAGATAAAGAGGTACTTGAAACTGTAGACTCGGCAGTATTTCTGGGCATAACAGTTGATGCCAAGCTTCAGTGGGGATCACATATATCATGCCTAGCGGGAAGGCTCAGTTCGGCCGCCTATGCCGTCAGGAAAGTAAGACAATACACTGACGTTGATACAGCTCGGCTAGTCTATTTCAGTTATTTTCATAGCGTCATGTCCTACGGCATTCTGCTGTGGGGCAAAGCCGCTGATATTCAAAATATATTTGTTCTGCAAAAACGAGCTGTACGAGCAATTTACCAGCTAGGTGCTAGAGTTACTCTGAGAGATTTTTTTAAAGAGATTGGTATTCTCACGGTGGCCTCACAATTCATCTTCGCCAACATCTTATATATTAGGCAAAATATACACTTATACACAAAAAACAGTGATATTCATAATATTAACACTAGAAACAAGGAGAAACTACGTGCTCCCTTTCACCGGCTTCATAAGGTCCATAACTCATTTGTTGGGCTTGGTATAAACTTTTATAACAAGCTTCCCTCTTCTTTGTTAGAATTGCCTTTTAATGCGTTTAAAGCTAAAGTAAAATCCAACCTTTGTTCAAAGGCATACTATTCAATCAACGATTACTTAAACGATAAAAATAGTTGGTCGCTGTGATTAACTCAAGACAATGTTTATGTTCTTTCTCCAAAATTAGCTTACCTACTGACAAGTTATACGAGTTCATATAATTGTTTATTTTATTTGACTATATTTATTAGTCACCTTAGTTTAATTTAATTTTTATTTATTATTGACATAATCTACTCATTTCAATGTTTTTTAATGAGTTGTATTGCAATATATGGTTAGCTAGTGACCTCGACAGTTCATCATATTATTCTTTTGAGCAACCGGCAGCAAGTTCGTCATGCTCCCTTAGATGTCAATGCTTGCGGTAGCGTCGGGGGTCGGGTTGCCTCCTTCCCTCAAATATGGCGAGGGGGGTAATGGCTGATCTTTGCGTTATGCTCGTGAACGGGTGCTGCTTGTGGTGACAGGTCAGCTTGCTGACTATGGTTTTGTTATTGTTATTAGAAATTAATGTTTCTTTATTTTACTTCGAAGGTCCTAGTTTATCATTTGTGGCTACTAGTTACAGCTATATACATATAAAAAAACATAATGCAGCATTGCATATGTAAGCGGGCACGCCCTTTATGTCAGGAGGCTTTTTATTATGTATTAAGTTCTGTTTGCGTTTTTGTTTTTATTATTTATTTATGCTTGAGTATAGTTTTAAATATTGGCGTGTGCTAGCTGACATATGGCAAATAATTTTAATATTTTTGTGTTTCGTAATGTTAATTTATTTATTACTATATGTATAGAATCCAGTTCTTCTAACTGAACAGACAGCAGTGCTGCTGGGGAGTTTGTTCCGCCACTTCTTCTTCCCAGCTAAAGCACTAGGAAGTGGTGAAGGGTGGGCGTTTTGGGGGGACTGTCTTATGTGATTTTGACGTTCAAAAAGTGCTGATTCTCAGCCTAATTTGAATAAATGACTTTTGATTTGATTTTGATTTGATTTGATTTGAGTGTGTGTGTGTGTGTGTAAGTATGTGTGTTACGAGCTGACGATACTCTGTTACCACAAGTAAAGCACGCGCTTCGTGAGAGGAAAATACTGAAGTAATAAAAACGAATATCACCCGGTTCCTGAATCGAGAACTTGAACTTAAGAAATTGTCAGACCCTACTTTAGAACTAATTAAGGTGATTCCTTCAATTAGCCTGCGTAATTCATACGCAAGAGATTAAGAATTTATAGGTTAATGCCTACTCGTAATAAAACCTTTTTGGTGTTGTCCTTCAAAACGGTCAAGGCGCACCCGCAACGCATGCGTTATGTTGACAAAGCAATAAGATTAAGTATGTATGGACGTAGCGTGTGGCGATCCGTAGTAGGGGCCTACTCTATAAATCCGTCAACGAAGATACGGGTCCGTCCAAAAGTGGTACGATTCTTGAAATGATCCCTACTCCCGATTATCTTAACATTTTCGGACGGGTAAAAACACATCGGTTGTGAGGACAACTGTCAAATTGTTTTGTCATTCTCTCTTAATATGGGTCCCAAACTAATCATATTTCCGTAGGAAACACCCGTGACTTCGGCCGAAACTACGGATTTCTTGCTAAGTGAGTAGACCCCCTGATACCTACTGTAGGCCGCACGGCAGTGATATAAAAACTAGTATAAGAAGGCTTCTTATTCTATTGAAATTCCGTACTAAGGTCAGAAGGTCAAAGTGTTACTACCGACACGGTACACTGTTCACTGACGTTTTTGGTGATGTCCTACAAAAAGGTCAAGTGCGTGCACGCAATGCGCGCAAATGTGATTGTGAACGAACCAAAAAGTAATAAGTAAGTACCTAGATGTAGGTAAGTAGAATATAATAGAATACTCCTTACTATGTACACCATAAAAATTACAGTTATAGTATACCCTTTTTGTACACCATAAAAATTACAGTTATAGAATACTCTTTTTGTACACCATAAAAATTACAGTTATAGAATACTCTTTTTGTACACCATAAAAATTACAGTATAGAATACTCTTTTTGTACACCATAAAAATTACAGTTATAGAATACTCTTTTTGTACACCATAAAAATTACAGTTATAGAATACTCTTTTTGTACACCATAAAAATTACAGTTATAGAATACTCTATAATAGATAGGTACAACATAAAAAATTTGTAGTATTATTTTGTATAGTAGGTATGTATACTGTGTGAATACAGTTCGCTGTCCTCCCTTTATAAAATTGTGATTTCCCTTGTATGTCATTCTATAAAATTGCTGTAGTAGGTAAAGTAATAATTCGCAATTACCTTGACGCGATTAGATTATTTAATTAGTTTGTTAGTTTCGCCACCTCAAAACACAAGCAGCAATTTATTTTCCGCTGCCTAGCCTTGATTAATTTTATTTTGGCACGTGTAAAAAAATGCATACCCAATAAAAATTACACTAATAAATATTTTTTATACCCATGAATTCAGCACATGATTCTTGAATTTTATACGCCAGGGGGCTACGACGGCGCGTTGTGTTCCACGCGTGCCTCAAAGAGATGTCAGCACCAATGACGGGGTCCGCTAGGGCCGAAGCCTGCTAGGGTTGCGGAAAAGTCCGAGAGGGATACCGTGGCCCCTGGCACAGGCAACTGAAGGAACACGGGTGGGTTTTAGTCAGTAAGAGTCTGACACGCCCTCCTGCTCTGCCCAGAGCGGGAAAAGTTATTTGATGATTTCCCACCCTCAACAAAAAAAAAAAAGGTCTACCTTAGAAATTCTTCTACGGTTATCATAAAAAAACAGCCGTTTCATAGAAAAGTAAACTACCTACGCAGTCAAAACGTATGGCAGAGTATTTTTTTTTATAATAACCGACGAAAAATTTAAACGCAGGGGTTTTCAGAAGCATTTGTATTTAATCCATGGTAGCAAGTTGTGGGTTGATGTCCCAGCTACCTGTAAACAGGATCAAATTAAATTAGTTAGCCAAACTCCACGACTTAACGGGTATCAATGTCCAAACGTGATACGAATAATAAAAAAAAAATATATGATATATTTTTTTTTGGGGTCAATGGCCAAAGTTGTTACAACGGGATAACAAAAGAAACTGATTTTCTCAACTCATAATATTAGGTTCTTCAAGTAATTATACCACCAGCCGCCTTTGACCCAAAAAAAAACAGATCACCAGATTTCTTTTTCGTTGTTTAACCGTGTTTAGATGTCGATACCTATCGCTAGCTAATTTGACCTTTTATAATGTTTTCTATTCCCCGTAGGACTTTACTTGTCGCAAAACACCGTAATCGGCTGTCAAATATCATTCAGTATGTGGAATATTCATTATAAGTATTTATGAAGATTTAAAATTTTTTGTTTCATTTGACAACCAGTTTCCAGTGTCACAATTTTACTTACACTAACATGCGTTATGCGCGTTGTAGCCATCAGTAGAGTTTGCTGAAGAAAACTTCATACATATTTATAAGTAAGCAACATATTTATTATTGGAATTGTCATTTGTTTTTATTTATACACTCATAAATTGGGTTTTGTCTCTCTGTCAGTGTCTTCATAATTTATTTATTTCTTTTAAACATTTATCTATCATTAAAATTATTTTAGACTGGTCCTGTTGGGGCTTCTTCAAACAGGGGCGACACGCGACGCGAAACGCACGTGACTCAAAGGTACCGCCTGTCGTGCGATGAGCGGTGGTTTGAAGGAGCCTATATCCGTAACCACTGTTTGTGAATCCACTGTATAGTTTGGGTAGCCTTTTAAAATCATTGACCTTTTTGGGATTCCAGATATTATGAAACACATTAAAATGAGTTTTGAAGGTAACTTACTGAAGAAGAATGTTGACCATTTAAAACAAAATCCTAGTAAACTGGATAAATATTTTGTAGCGCAATATTTCAAGAATGTTTGGTATGCAGACCAAAATATTCATATTTCCACTACACTTTAATAAGTGTGTGTTTTGTGATCGTATAAACTTATATCATACTTAGATAAGAGAGTGATGTTAAATAAATGACTACTCAGCTCACACAAAATTTTGTTTAAAAGTAGTTGCAAGCTAACTGCCTGCAAAATTGCTTGGTTGGTATACCAAATAGCTAGTATGCCGTGCAATGTCGAAGCATGTATGAATCAGTCCTTGCCCATGGTGACAAAAGGATTTCGGTTAAGTCTTAAATATACTGAGAAACACTATAGGATTACTCTGTATCTCCAAAAATGACTAGGCTCTATTTTGTCACAACACTGCATTATCAAATAACACAAGGTGTCAAGTAAATCGACGTGTAAACTGTACAGTAACCATGAATTCAGCCAATGATTCTTGACTAGAAATTTTACGTCATTTATCAACAAAAAAAAAACAGTTGTTTCATAGAAGGAAAAGTGCAAAACCAACGCGGTCAAAATGCTTTTTTTTTAGGATGGGAAATCGTCAAATATCTTCTTCCGCTCTCGAGTGGAGCGGGAGGGCGTGTCAGACTCTTACTGACTATATAAAACCCACCCGTGTTCCTTCAGTTGCCTACTGTGCCAGGGGCTAAATGTATGGAACATCATTATTTTTTTTAATATGCGAAAAAAATCTACACAGCGGGGACTTAAGACTCAGGTAGTGAATCCATGGTAACAGATTTTGGATCGATGTCCCGGCCACCCTATATAGGCCTGCCAGGGTTGCGGGAAAGTCCAAAAGGGTAACCGTGGCCTCTGGCACAGGTAGCTGAAGGGATACGGGTGGGTTTTAGTCAGTAAGTGTCTGACACGCCCCCCCGCTCTGCCCAGAGCGGGAGAAGTTATTCGATGACTACCCATACTAAAAAAACACCACCTTATCACCTTATCTAAATAGTGTGTAATAGCCATTGTATCATGTAAATTACTGGTATTCAGCTGAATTTGGTTAGACTGGAAGCCGACCCCAACGTATTATGTAGTTGGAAAAAGGCTAGGCTGATAGTATTTTGTCAAAACAATCCTCAATGAACGCGAGCTCGAGAGATACTGTTCGTTTTTTTTTTATTCAGCGTCATTGCAGATTTATTCACATCCGCGGATGCGGATTCGGATATTAGAAACGTTACATGTACCTAACAATAAATCTAAATGTAAACTTTTAGTGACTAACTGGCTACTTAAATTGAACTACACAAAAACAGAAGACCTACTTGTCATAATAACATTTAATATGGTTGGAACCAATCGTATAGTTGACATGAATCCACTCACTCACCCACACACGCCCTCACACCCACGCACATACACACACTCACACATACAGTCAAAAACAAAATACATCACGCCCTCACCACATCCTCATACACCTTGAACTCCACCACACTTCGTACAAATTTAAGATTTTAATTGTATTTTATTTATTTGTTTTTTTCTTCTCTTCCAACAAATAGTTTGCTTTTAAAACATAATAATGTAACTTCCGTGCTTTGTCTATAATAATGTTTGTGATGATATTTTTGCCTGTAGGGGGGAGTCCCTGGTGTCCTGAAATACAAGTCACGGCTTAGTTAAGGCACCAGTCTCCCACAAATGAACATTGTTTTTGTTAATAAGTGTTATTTGTGGAAGGAAAATAAACATTTTGTTTTTATTTATTTTTTATTTTACCTATCAGTACGAATAAACCGGTTGAAACGGCTGGCCATGCCATCTTATACGTCGGGCGCGTATACCCTAACGGTCATCGTTGGGGTAAAAGTGTTCTTGAATGGAGACCGCGAATCGACAAACGTAAGGCCGGACGCTCTCGGACTGGGCGGAGCGACGATTTTCGCAGTGGATGGTAGCAGCTGGATGAGAGTTGCCAAGAATCAACGACGATATCACTGTTAACCCAAAAACTACTAATCACTTGGGAACATTAAAGTAAATTACCACTTTTGTCGACTAATAATGACCCTAATCAACAATATAATGATTTTTTTAATATGTATTCCACACAATTCGATAACACATTCATTCCAAAGACGTTCTCGGTTAATAGAAACGCTCCCTACAGTGACTGGGCCACCAATGGTATACATACAAGTAGAAAACGACTTTATGAATTGTATGATGAACGGACTTGTGTAAACACTGCTGAATTTAATTTATATGTCAAGAATTATTCTAAATTATTTAACCTTCAAGAGGGCGCGCGTAGTCGAATCGACCGCGCTCAGTACATTTTCGTTCATATTATTATTATTACCCATCACATTTATTTCTCATTTCTAGTAGCCTGTCGCTATGTCATTGGGAGTAAAATAAAGAATAAACCGTCGCTCGGGGCACTCCCCCCACTCCACAGATCGCAATTGTTTTAGTCCCGGTGCAGTCGTCGAAAAGACTACACGCGCCTGTCGTCGAAAAGGTTACGCGCGACGCTCAACGCGACATACCCTCGTTCACGCTCGTAGTAGTTCTTCGGCCAACATTCAATGTTATCGAATTAAGCTTTGATTTTTTTATATAAAATGAGTCGTGGACGGCTACCACAAAGTGCAATACTCGAGGAATTACAAAGAAAAGACGAAGAAGAGAGTGGATCAGAGCTCAGCGACCAAGGTTCTGGAACTTCCGACCACATCGTTGAAGGGGAACCTCGATCTGCTGAGGAATCAAACTGCTCGGACTCAGAAGAGGATGATTTGCCACTTTCATAAATAAGTAGCAGCTGTTTTACAGGGCGCGATAAAGTAACGAAGTGGCAATCAAAAATCTAACAATAACAGAGTGAGGCGTCAAGTTCAAAATATTCTCACGGAAGATGCGGGCACTCGTAGGAATGATGTGGGGGTGACAACATTTACGCAAGCCTGGAGTTTATTCATTTCAGAGAATATTATTGAAAAAGATGTTAGATATACCAACGAATTTATTCAAAAAAAAGCGCCATCGTATAACAGAATACGTGACTGCAAACCGACAGATGCGGTGGAAATTCGAGCACTTTTCGGATTGTTGTACATAGCGGGATCCTTGAAGACATCACACGCCATTTTAGAAGATGTATATGCAAGTGATGGGACAGGTATACCTATTTTTCCTACTACTATGTCAGTGAAAAGAGTAAAATTTCTACTGAATTCATTGCGGTTTGATGATGCTACTACGCGACAAGCTCGTCGTACTCTAGACAAAGCTGTGCCAATAAGAGAAGTTTTAGATATGTTTACACAAAACTGTATTTTGCCATATTCAGTGGGAGAGAACGTTGTAATCGATGAGATATTGATTGGCTTTCGAGGAAAATGTCCTTTCCGACAGTACATGAAATCAAAGCCCGACAAAAACGGGATCAAACTTTATCCACTAGTAGATGCTGCTACGTTTTACGTCCTAAATATTGAACTTTATGCTGGAAAGCAGCCTGAAGGCCCATATCAGTTGAGTAATGCTGCGGCAGACATCGTGAAGAGGCTAATTACTCCAATTTCTGTCACTGGAAGAAACTTTACCATCGACAATTGGTATACCAGTGTGCCGCTGATGAACGATTTGGCCAAGGATTATAAGATTTCTGTTGTGGGTACCATGCGTAAAAACAAGAAAGAAATACCTCCTTGCTTTATATATAAAAACTGACCTGAATATTCAAGTCAATTTGGATTTTCAGATACAGCTACACTCGTATCTTACGTGCCTAAAAAGAAAAGATCTGTAGTTCTTATATCATCACTTCATTGTGCTGCAGAAATTGATGAAAGTACAAATGAAAAGCGCAAACCCAGCATCGTTACTTTTTACAATAAAACAAAGGAGGGTGTCGATGAAGTCGATAATTAGCAAAAATGTATTCGGTTTCAAGGAAGAATAATAGATGGCCATTGACACTCTTCTTTCGTCTTCTGGATTGCAGGAATAAATAGTATGGTGATATTGAGGGCAAATGATGTGACTCTACGGAAAAGGCGAATGTATTTACGGGCATTAGGCACTGAATTGACAAAAGAGTACAAGAAGATCAACGATTTTAGGCCTTCCATGAAAACTAAAAAGAAACAAAAGGGAGCATTTGAATATGGAGGATAGTGCTGCTGATACAGAAGCAGTTAGTTCTGGCACATGCAGAGGAACCTGTAAAATATATCCAGCCAAAAAAGGAGGCAATCAAAAAATATTTGCAGAAGTCATACAGCGTTTATTTGCAATCAATGTTATATGGACGAAGAAACTGATTCTGATAAAAACTAAACCAAAGTTAATTAATTTTTATTCTTATTTTGTGATTTTTATTATTAGACTAGGTATATAAACTAGTCTGAGATATGTAAAAGGGTTTTGTGTTCCTAATTTTTCCATTCCTTAATATCCATTTGTTGAAAACAAAATTTAGGTATGTACATAATAATACTGACATTCAAAAAATGATTGGAATCGACAATCTAAAAGCATTGAAATAAATAGGTAGGTACTAATTATTGTCTCGTAATTCGAATACGAACAGACTTAGGGACGTGGTTGTCATTGCAATAACGAAAAAGAAACTCGTGGTACGTCTACCTACTAATGACAGCGTCTATCGCGCTTGCGCGGCGTGATCACATCACGACGACGCTATACTCATTGCCACGGCAACATCACGCCAGCGAAGATAGCGTCTAACGCGCTTGCGTGGCGTGATCACATCACGGCCACGCGATTCTCGTTGCCACGGCAACAGCACGCCAGCGAAGTCAAGTGAGCCCGTGTCGGCGCTGCGGGAGTCTCTGTTTAGCTATGAAATTTTAGTATTGACGATGATAATCTGATAGATATTCTTTTATTATTGGCAACGACAGGTTAAGTAGACCGCTATGTATTGGACGTTGGTAAATAAGTAGGTACCTACCTACGTAGTAAGTAAGTAAAAAAACTCCATGTGATATTGCCAGTGCCTAACGCGCAAGCGCGGCGTATTCGTGATCACATCGCCCGAATCTCAAAATTACCGGCGAGGTGAAGTACCTAAGCGCAATTCGCAAGTGTCGGTATAGATTTGGGTTAGTAACAAGCCTGAACAACGTAGCACAGTCTTTACTCGACTCGAGCCACAGTCGCGATTGGGTCATGGGATTGCGTTTACATAATCATTTAACATGGGCGCCGGGAGCGGGGTGCAAGACGGCGCACTTGCACTCTCCTGGGTTCAAAATTAAATATAGGTGTAAGACATTCGGAACTAAAAAAATATGCGAAAACGCCTCATAGAATATTAAAGCACTTAACGTAGGTATTCGAGGCGAGGTCCTGAAATTTTCCTCTCAATTCTAGAGCTTTTGTGGATTATTCAACAAAGTACCGAAACTCCTATTTCCGAAAATCTAATCGGCCCTAGGCGGGGTGCTTACATTATCAAGCTCGCTTTGCTCGCTCTTATATCCTACATACTCTTAATTGTTATGCTTTTCTGCATAAGCCGACAAAGTTACTCCTTGTATGAATGGAAAAATGATCGAGCCCGCTTCGTTCATAATTACAAACAATGTCGATACTTACGCGTTTCTATTTTTGTAGCGGTCTTCAACTTGTATGTTTTATATTTTATTTACAGTTCCGTGCGTGGCGCACTCGCGCCTAAGGCAAACAAAAAAAAAACAGCATTGACTTTCTAACTGAATTTCTGTTTTGCTATTTAATTTTAAAACCATCAAAATAGTTTTGTTTAGCCACTTAGCTACATACTAGCTTTGAAATAATATAAAATGATCAATACAATTTTGATAAAAATTATTATTAGAATCTCGATTATGATTGTAAGTGTAATGCTTGGTCAATCCCTAGCATCAGTGGGATGACACTGACAGCTCACTCCACGCTCACATCACCTAAGTATTCACGGTGAGATTTTAACAGAATCGACCGGCTGGACTGTTACTGAAAAATGCGTGCACTGACTGGACAGGTCCACTCAATCTGTGTGGTTCTTTTCTCAAAAGACCATTTAAGACACTAATCTACATGGTCCTCAAAGATTATGCCCGGATCTTTTTATATACACATTGACATTGATGTATTTTTTGTGTATTGTATTGATGTACTATGTATGACATAAGTATTTACTTTGTAAAGTATTATAATATTATTTTAATTATTGTGAATGTGAGAACTATGTCGGTCATTGCTTTTTTTGTATTTTTTCTCAGTTAGTTTAATCATGATCTGGCAGTTTGAGTTATTTATGCGGCCTACTCAAATGTCCTTTCTTTGGTATTGTTCGTCGAATCGTTGAGCTCCTTAAGTTCTGAGTTGAGCTGCACGATTGCTGACAATTGCGTGCACTGACTGGACAGGTCCACTCAGACTGTGTGGTTCTTTCCTCAAAAGATCATTTTGGATACCGATCTACATAGCTTTCACATGATCTGACCAATATTTTGTCTGGACATTAAAAGAGACTGTGACCTCTGAGTTTGTTTTGGCCTTTCTTCTCAGAGGAGTCAGATAGGAAACACCAGCCTCATCTAATTAAAAAAAAAAATATGTTTTGACGTGAAAAAGTGTTTGAACAAACCTACTTACAGAAATAAAATCATTTATAATTAATCGAGCTAAATGGCATGCAATATGAGAGGCCTATGTCCAACAGTGGCCTGCTGTAGGCTGATGATCATGAACGATCTTGATCGTCAAAAACTAACCGGATCCTCATCTATCGCTCGTTCTCTAAACTCTGAAATCGTCACAAGTAAATCGCCAAGCGTCGTCAAGTGAATTCGCTAGTTTTATAAGTACTTATGCTTATAATAATAAACATACCTACAATATCAATATACTTACTATAAAACTCGCTGTCCATTTTCCTTCATTTCATACTGTGACCAAACTTCTTCGTGGTAATATTGAATTAAATAAAAATGGAAGAAATAAAACCGTGTCCAATTTTTGAATTTAATGATAATCAGTTAGTGAATGTCAGAAAATGTTTTGGTTACGATGACTCGAATAAGTTGAAGCAAGATATAGATCAGTTCCACGACTGGATTAGTAAACAATCTCATTTTCGCTTGAAGGAATTTGGTGAGTTTATTTTTATTTTTTTGTGTCTGCCTCGTGCCCTGACGGCTGAGGATGGGGTTCTAAGCGCGATGCCCAGGGATGGCAAAAAGTAATTGAGATTATATAGGAAACTCAGTCACAGCCATACTCAGACTCAGTTGCAGCTATGTGAAAATAATTGTATTAATTGTTTTGTATAGCTTTGTTTTGTAATGTTTAGTTTGCATCCGAATATGGCACAGAATTAAGTTCTTCAAATCTAACAGACAGTTGTGTTGCTGGGAAGTTTGTTTCGCCACGTTTTTCTTCACAGTTAAAGCACCCTTTTTCTTCACAGTTAAGTAAAGCACTAGAAAGTGGTGAAAGGTGCGTTTTGGGGGACTGTCATATGTAATTGTGACTTTCAAAAAATTTGGATCTTTATCTTTTTTTGAATGAATGACTTTTGATCTGTAATTCGTATTGTGTACATAATAAAAAGTAATCTTCATCTGCCTGCATTTTCACAACTATGTTGGGGTTAGACTAGTCGAACCATCTGTCGGGCATTAATGCTGAAATGATCCTTTTTGGCGCAGCCGTAAGATACACACTATTGTTGTTAATAACATTATTTTCACTTTTTAATTTGTTATATGTACGAGTATTCTGTGTTTCGAGAACTGTGTCCAAATAAACGTTATTCTTTCTTTCTTTCTTTCTAATCGGATGTAGCTGAATACCAGTATTTTAAATGAAGCGATTGCGTATCCGACGTCCACAACCCAGTTACTGCGTAATAAATGATACCCCCCGGTATGACTGGTAGTCAGAATTTTGGGCTTCTGAACCCGTAACTACTATCAACGATCCACGAATGACAGCCGGGACCAACGGCTTAACGTGTTTTCCGAGACACACATCTTGGTATGTAAAGATGGTCACCCATCCACGGACCAACCGCGACAAGCGTAGTTTTACCTGATCGATCGACCCCTGCTGGTCGGATCCCTTGGATCGGTTCCCAGATCGGGCAAACTGTTATTCCATCTAGAATTCCTCCGCGGCAGCCTGAAGTTTTGGTTTGTGCCCGGTTGATGGCAATAGGCTCGCCCCCTACTAGCGAAATATGAATGTACCTAATATAGGTACATCTCTGCTTAATCCTTCAGGGATTACAGGCGTGATGTTATGTTATGTAATTGAACACCATTAAATGCAGCTGTAATTAATTTAATTGCATTAGGCTTGAGTTAATTTTATTCTAACCAGCTGATCAGGCGATGTGTATGAGAAACTAGTTTAACCAGTTACTGTAAATCGATCCTGACATACCTACTATACAATCCTCTAAGGGAAAAGGACTAGAATAGATTAGATCATTTATTTGTCCAAAACATAAGCACTGGTGTGGGTTTTATCCCCTCTTGTATCCCACCAAATTCCTATTGGGTTGCTTAAGTTTCAACTCTCTAGAAGTAAGACGGTCGCGCGATCAGATGACTCTAATATTTAAAATTCTTATGAGAATTTATTGTTGATGTTCCTGATCTGCATAATAAAATCTGTAAACTAGTGGTCCCCGACCATTATTGTCGTGGCAGGCAACACCGCTTACTGGTTGTTCCAACTTGCCGAACTGTTGCACTCTCATAGTCACCTATTCCTTGGACATTAGCAGCTATTAACGCTCTCCTGGAGTCAAACACAGATCTTGATATGTTTGCGAATGAATGGAAGTTATTACTGTCAGAATGTTTGAATTTTTGTGTAACGAGTGCATCTTTGTTAGCAAATTATATGTTTAAATAGTGTATTTGGCTTCGGCCGTTATGTTTAATAATAATAAATAAACAAATCATAAATAATACACACAGGTGGCATGCAAGATGTTACATAAAATTATAGCATAGTCATATTTTGCCTTAACGGCGTACAAATATAAACAGTTAGGTTATTTTTATTGTTAGGACATAAACATCAAATAGTTATAAATGTGTCCATTATTCTAAACAATTAACATATTATGAAATAAAAACTTAATCAATCAAATTATAATAAATATACTACAAAATGATGTCATCAACTCGTCGTAGAAATGTATTATAAAATAAAATTTGCCAGTAAACTCATATGAGAATCTATCGTGTAATTAAAAAATGGAACGATTTTTACTCCGAAACATGGCAACCAAGGAGGTAACTTATCAAAGGTTATATTTAAAATTCGAACTGGCTTGCAAAAAGAAAGCTGTTTATTGAAAAAAAAAAAAAATAAGGACTATAACGCGGGATAAATTATTTATTGTTGTTCGTCATTGATTTTGAAAAGTACTTAATTGTATTTTAATTTCCGCGCATTATTTAAGAAAAGTACCATATACAAGCCTTGGCTACAACTAGGCATTGATGGACTTACGTATGTGTGCCTCGGCTTCGCCTCGGCCCACATTTACACGTTCGTCTATCAATGCCTCTTTTACTGGCCGCTGCAGCAATGTACTATTTCGCAACACGCGGAAAACAGCTCGTGTCATAAACAGCAATGGAATACATAAACTTTATTCAGCACATTGAACACCAGCGGGGTAATTTCGTAAAACACTATCAGTAGCAATCGCTTTAATATTGACACTTCAACAACATTGATTGCGTTATTTATCTTCTTGAGCAGACTCATTTTTCGAACATATAAAGCAATGGATTAGGAATATCCTTCAAAATGATTCAGATTGTAATCGGTAGTGTGTTACGCAAGTAGGAGGCTGGTTTGCTCACTACGTGTAGAAGTTTCCAAAGCATACGTCCAGCGGGTCTAAATAAGGCCTCTTCCAGGGTGAGCCAAAACACCCTGTCCTCCGCCTTCCGCATCAAGTCGGTCCCGGCCAGCTTTTTAAGGTCGTCGGTGTGTCTAGCTGAGGAGCGTCCCAGACTACCCTTGTCGATACGCTGTCTCCACTCCAAAACGCGACTGGTCCAACGGCCATTGGTCCTTCGACACACATGGCCAACCCACTGCCACTTCAGCTTGCTTACTCTGCTAGCTATGACGGTAACTCCGGTTCTTTTCAGAATATTTTCATTTCTGATTATATCCTTTAAAGCTCGGAGTTTCCGAGCTTAGCCCTCTATCCATTTCGTTGCAAGACAATCGACATTCATACTTCCATTTCATGGTTACAATACTCGGTTCTGGATAAAGCGGGAGGAAACGCCCGGGTGTCACCATTGTGTGGATCGCCCGGAGGACACGGTGGAGCATATATCCACTGTATGCTCCACCGTGTCCTCCGGGCGATCCTGGACACAGCGGTGCTCCGCCCAAGCCGGGCAGACCTCCAGGTCTGCCCGGCTTGGGCGGAGCACCGCTGTGTCCTCGTGCAGGAGATTGGCCGTGGCGATCTCTCGAGTCCGGCCCTGGTCCAGGCCATGGTACGGAGCGAGAGGGCATGGAAAGCCGTCACCTCCTTCTGCGAAGCAGTAATGCTCGCAAAGGAGGAGGCGGTACGCGTGAGGGAGTGTCAAAATTCGCGCCCTCACGCCCCTAGCCGCCGCAGGAGACGCCCTGGGCGTCGGGAATCGCAGGCCGATTCCCGGCCACCGTAGGCGTGGGCTTGCGAACGGCGAGCAATGGGCAGCTCGCCTTTCTATAAGGACCAGGCCCGGGTCGATGGCGCGTTGTGTTCCACGCGCGCCTCAAAGAGATATCAGCACCAATGACGGGGTCTGCTAGGGCCGATGCCTGCCAGCTTTGCGGAAAAGTCTGAAAGGGTTACCGTGGCCCTCGGCACAGGCAACTGAAGGAACTCGGGTGGGTTTTAGTCAGTAAGAGTCTGACACTCCCTCCCGCTCCCCCCAGAGCGGGAGAAGTTATTTGATGATTTCCCACCCTCAAAATAAAATGGTTACAATACCCACTTTATAATAATACCTAGTTTTATTGATGACAAATAAGCATGACGCTACACGCATTTTATTAACATTAATAATAGAATAAATGTCTTCTTTAATAGTATTGATGAGTAGTATTATAATAATAAGTAAGAGACAATATTTTGTTTGTCAAATTCTGACTGAATAAATTAACGAAAATCAGAATGCACGTAAGTATCATGGTTATTAAAAAAAATACTATACTTTGACCGAATGTTACTTAGTTATATCTGTCGTCATCATCATCATCATCATTTCAGCCGAATAACGTACAGTGCTGGGCATAGGCCTCTTCCAAGCCTCGCCACATTGACATGTCTTGTGACCCACTTGTGACGCCACATTGTCAGGATTCCCGCGGCCTCACAAAGGAACGGTACGCCTTCCAGCACGCGGTCGTCGGTCCAGAAACTTTCGACCCCATCGGCCATTCGTTCTGCGAGCAATGTACCGTGTCTACTTAAGTTTGGCCATGTCTGCATATTTTGTTAAACCAATTACCTCCCTGAATTGAAAACTAGCTGCTATATAAATGCGCTTTCTTTTATTCAGATCGAGATTTCCTAGAGCGTTACCTCATCTACAGTAAAGGGTCCATCGAGAGAGCGAAGCAGCGGTTCGATAAGCTATGTACCTTCACCAGTTTGATGCCCGAGTTCTTGCAAAACTATGATATTAGAAACGAGTTCACGCCCTTCTTTAATATTTGGTAAGTATGTGTTTAATGTTTAGTTCTTTTTTGGTTCAAGATTGCCTTCTGTTATGTCTGGTAGATACAGTAAAATCGGCATGGCTCTCTTAAAACGCGATGATGTGCAATCACCTTTTAATGTATTATGTATTTTTTCTTACTCAAAGTAACCTTGTTGAAAGTCTAGACAGTAATAAGCAAAAAAAAATGCAACACTCAAACCTACACCTTTACCTTTTCATGAATAAACGAGTAATCGAATTTTTACTTCATACTTTTTTGCAATAATAACACCATGATCGTCCTAACAAAACTATTAAAATTAAATCAAATCATTTATTTGCTGGAATATGGGTAGGTACATGAGGTGATACATAATAACAACAACAGTTTTTTTAAACCATGGTGTGCAAATATCTATTATAATAAAAATACTCTCTCATTAATGTACATAAATCTGGACGTAGGTACACGCACGCCGAAAGCGAGAAATAAAAAAAAACAACAACAAACATAATCTATGATACTTTCAATGATATATTATATTGTTAAAGTTGTCTATTGATTTTATGTATTAAAATAATACTCCATCTACTTCGGGAACGGGGTTCAGGCTACGGGCGATTGAGGATCCAGAGAGAAAATCCTCCTGGCACACTCATGGGCCATGTCCAAGAGTATCGCTTTCTGTATCAAGTCCTTGACCCAACTGCCTAACGAGACCCTCTTCAGAAGACGCTCAAAACTCTTGGCTTTTAGGTCATATAGCCACTTATAGTTATTTCTTTTCAATTTTCCAGTAACACCTGCGTCCTGCCAAAGCCTTCTTCTGACAACTACCGCGTTGTGGTAACAACGTTGACAGGAGTAGATGATAGCAAGTTTGAGCTGGTCTCATATTATAGATATTTAATTGTGGTGAGTAATATACACTATAACCAATAGAGCTATATAGGTTTTCACAAAGTCGCGTAAAACATCTGGACAAGGGACGCATGGAACCGGTAAGTATGGCAGAAAAAAGGGCAGGCCTATAACCAGCAGTCGGTGATTCCGGGCTGAAATAATGATAATGTTTTCACTAACATAAAAGCTATCGGAACTCTGAGAATGCCCGGTGCATTTAACATTTGAACAACATAGCTAGCAGCTTGTAAAATCAAGCCTGTATTTCTCGATGGACTGCCTTATAAGTGTAGGATATTACATTTCAGCAATTATAATTTCTAGGCAAAAGGGGGCAAGCTTATCCAAGATCCCCAATCATCATTATCATCATCATTGGCAGGTTTCTTCCACCCATTGCTGAGAATTACAGGCTTGGACAGACCACGGTATGCGCGAGGCTCAACCCCATACCCGCTTCGTTAAGGGGCTGATAACAGCTAAAGCGCGGTCACTGTCGGACTGCATAGAAAAGAAAGAGAAGCGCGATGACACAAAGCTGGTACTTTATTGCAAAATATGAAGCAATTCTCTATTTACAAAAAAATCTATTGATTGGACTAAACAATTAAAACACTATCAAGTTAATATGTTACTTGAAGAACAATCTGGCTCAAAAACTACGACGGTCTTATTACAAAACACGATCTAACTTTAGGCCGAGCCTAAACCTTCGACTCAGTTTTTGTATTTGCAACTTTATGCCGACTTTAGTAAAGTTCTTAATACAAAATTGACAATCTAAGACCGGACTAAGTTGTCAGTTTTGTAAAAGTAACTGTATTTCGATTTATGTTAGGTTCTTACTTCAAAAACAGGCTCGATGGTTTAAACCACGGAGGTTTAAACCATGTCAAAAGAAAAACCTTGTTTTGTAATAAGACCGCGAGTATCTAACTAGTAAAAAAATACGCACGATCAACACGTGCAGCCTGTGGCTCAACTTCATTCAGCGGGCATACAGCGACCTACGCGTTCAATACAATAATGCACTGAGAGTACTACTGCGGCTGCTGTGGCGTTGTAGTGCATCAGGGATGATTGCGGATAATAATATTAATGGGTTTGCCACCATTATTAGGAATAGATATGCATCCCTAATGACGCGTGAGGCGGCAGCACCAACAGTATTCTCAGTGTGTTCGCAGATATCGGTGGGATTGCCCGATGTTGAGGAGGTGGATGCAGCTCCACGCTGAATTTTAATTGTATATCTGTAAATGTAATCTACTAACACTAGAAGTTAAGTAAAATAGTTACTAACCCTATCATATGGACACCGGTCTGAAATATAAGTTTTCTATTCAATTCTATTCATAGCTGTATGCGTAGCATGGCCTCTTCTATCTCTACTCCACGAAGTGAAAAAAATCACTGTCTTAACAAAAAGTCATTCTGTTCTTGAATTTTGACATCGCGCCGTTGAAATCTTTCTACTATCTGTCATTTTGTCCTCCGTTTCTATATAGTGGCCATGCTACGCGTGCTGGTGTGACTGGTGAGGAGGTGGGTGTAGATCTCAGAGTGCCAACAGGTTCAGTGTTTGGGCCAGTAGGTTATATAATGCACGTGAACAGTGTGTCGAATGTTGCAAAAAAAAAACAAATGTTTATGCATGCAGATTACGTGTGTGTGACTTATGTTTCGAAGGATATTTCGGAGGAACATAAGAACGTACAAAACGACTTCTTAACACCGGACCGTATGACGACGGAATCATATTAAATCAGCCCAAGACAAAATGCATGCATATACACTCGCCACATAATCTACGAGCTAAAACTATACACAGAGTGGATCTTGATGTAATAGGACATGCATACGATTGCCTGAATAGTGATAAAGTTAATTGCGTATGTGTGAAATTAGAGTATGTTAGCACGTTTAAATATTTAGGGATTAATATTGAGTCCAATTTTAATTCGAAAACGCATGTAGCTCACATCTGTAACAAGTTGAGATCTACATTGGGGAAGTTCTATCAGTTAATCAATGTGGTAAATAAACAGACACTATTGATTCTTTATTATTATGCACTTGCTGACTTACTAATCTGTTATGAAGTAGTTGTGTATGAGCGAATATTTAAAACGTACTTACAAGACATAAAACAATTACAGATAAGACTAATCAAGTTCCTAGTTAGCAAACAGGTGAGGAAAAATTTATATAAAAACTTATTCCCCATTTGTAAAATCCTACCAAAAGATAGAAAAGTTGAGTATTTGATAATCCTAGAACACTATTTAAAAAAATAGAGATATAAAATTTTTATGAGTATAAAAACCCTGTTGAAAATAAATATACAAGTAGTGTAAGAGAGAGAGAGAAAAGATCAGTTCAACCGAAAATAACAAATTATTATGGATAAGGAATTTCAAGATATTAAGTGCCAAAAGTATTCAATAAAATAGGCATGTTAAGACAAAACCCTGAATTAAGCAAAGGTACGAATAATATGTTGAAATCAAAACTAAGGAGTTTATTTCTCTATAACGAGGACTCGTCCTATACCGAGGAATAAATTCGCACTTAGTAGTATAATTATATAATACCTATTAACATTGTTAGTTAGTAGTTTGAAGGCCAGTTTTTTTAAATTTGTATTGATTGAGTCTAAGTTGAGCTGCACGATTACTGACAATTGCGTGCACTGACTGGACAGGTCCACTCAATCTGTGTGGTTCTTTCCTCAAAAGACCATTGCAGACACCGATCTACATAGCTTTCACATGACCTGACCAAGATTTTGTCTGGACTTTAAAAGAGACTGTGACCTCTGAGTTTGTTTCGGCCTTTCTTCTCAGAGTAGTCAGATAGGAAACGCCGACCCCATCTAGTTTAAAAAAAAGTATGATTGACGTGTAAAAGTGTTTGTTCAAACCTACTTACAGAAATAAAATCATTTATCATTTATTAATTAATACCTAAGCGCTTCTCGCTATTAAACTATAAAGTTTGGCGACTAAAATTGTGAGGACAAAATTATTATGTATGTTTGTAATTATTATAGGAAGAATAACGTTTATTTGGTCACAGTTCGTGAAACACAAAATACAAATAACAAAATAAAAAGTGAAAATAATGTTTTAACAACAATAGTGTGTGGTTCACGGCTGCGCCAAAAAGGTTAATTTCAGCATTAATGCCAGACAGATGCTGTCTGACACTGGTTTTCGAATGAATCTTTAGGGACAAATGACGGGGAGTATTGTGCGTTTCAAGTTTCTCTGTCTACGGCGTTTCACGAAAGAATTTAGTTTCTCTGTCTACGAAGAATTCCCTTCGCCGTTATATTGGCACACCTGACTGTCAAGAACGTCAAACGCTAGACGCATCGTAGGCTTTGTTGAGTTTTTCCAAGATTTATAGTTATTTTACGGTTTTAATCACGCCGAAGACACTTAAAAGTGGCGAAAGAGAGTTGGTGTTGAAAGTCAAAACGTTTTGTGAGAGTGAAAAACGTAACAAAGCGCCAATAATTCCATTAGAATGTGTGAGACTTTGCGTCGCCGCCATAAAATAGGGTTGCCATTGCCAGAACTAGATGCTCCCTAGTCCCCGCTGCTACCCCGTAGGTGCCTACCTACACCTTTTAAAATAATTAAAGACCATAAAGAACCACCTATCTACGAAGTAGATTCATTGGTAAAAGAACACGGTCATAAAGTTGTAAGACTTCCTCCTTATCATTGTGACCTGAATCCAATCGAACTCTTAAGGAGTCTTTTGTAAAGGCGCGGGCCCACCGCGGCGCATGCTGTCCACGGGCACGCGGCGCATTTTAGCTGCGTGTATTAATTTGTTTGACAACGTGGGTCTACGTTTCCACTGAAGTACACGAAGACCCACGACTATGTAAACCGTGACGCGGCGCACGGAGAGGCTACGCACGTGTATTTTTTTGTATTCTCCATGTTTATTTCTGAATTTAATATGATTTTCAATCCAGAACCAGTCTTCTTTTCTTTTGCAATTCACCCAAGATTAGATGATCAATCTCAATTCGGATTCATCGTCAGAAGAACTGTCTAGCGAAGTCAGTGCTAATGCCATTCCATGAGTACCTCGATACAACGATCTACGAGATCTCGATATACGAGAAACATGAAACGCGTCCGTTCCACAAGGTATATGATGACTGAAAACTGCGCTGCGGTGAGCGAGCTGTAGGTACATAGTCGTGGGTCATATTCGTGTACTCCAGTGGAAACGTAGACCCACGTCGACAGCGTTGAGCTATGTAACCTATTCGAGCAAGCCGCGCATGTATCAATGACGTCAATTCATACGTAGCCTCTCCGTGGGTTGCAGTGGACACAACCACATTTATTTTCATATAAAGCGAAGCTTAATACACGTGCGTAGCCTCTCCGTGCGCCGCTGTGGGCCCGCGCCTTAAAGGCGGATTGCTGAAAAAAACGTGGGTCAGGAAGCAAAAAATATTGTAAAAATAACTGAAGAGGCAATTTGCAGTAGCACGCCAGACGAGTGGATAAAAGAATGCAGCCACGTAGAAACCATAGAAGATAAGTACTTCAACAATGGAGTAACTGTTGATAACAAAATAGATCGATTTATAATAGAAGTAGGAGATGACTAGATATACTATAGGAGATACTACAGACGATAGTGACCCTGGAGATAGTGCTATATCGGGTGTAGGTCCTTTGGAGGAGCACAGTTATTTTAAAAAGTAATTTTGTTGTTAATCATTACAGCTTATTATGAAGTTTCGCAAATAAATAATTATTATGGTTATATTAATAGTTTAATTTTATGAATTCTTATCTTTACACGTAAGGTAAAATTTTCTATAGACCTTTGTTGAAAGGTGACCAAACAAAAAGAACAACCAAAATAAATTTTCGTTTTCAATGTACTGATTTATTGGGTAATATAATTTTCACAGCCTGGCAGCACTCATTTAAGCGCTACCAATATTACAGCGAAGGGACTCCTTTGATGAAACGCACTATACAAACAACTTCGACATATGTACCTAATACATAATTTTGGTACTTATAAATATATAAATATACTAGTAATTAAAATAATTAATTATAATTACTTACAAAAACAAAAAACTAAAGCAACAAGAACTAACTCAGCAATACCTGTCCTTAGCGATAAAAAAAATAAATAAAACGCAAATGCCAAAACGGTACTATACACAATTTCTTTTATTTTTCAGCTGGGTCAATACATGCTACAGCACGACTACTGCAACGGTTACGAGCTAGTGGGTGACACTACGAACATCACAATGGGTACAGTGAAGAAACTTAACCCTGTTACTATCCACAAAGCTCTAACGTTGATTGTTGTAAGTATTTTTGCGATTTTCCCGCATTCTAACAATGTTAGAGTATAAAATAAGATATCAGAGCACACATATAAAACATTAAAATAAATTTATATTAAGAAAATAAATTCGGCCGTCTTGTATCTACATATTAGTGATTTGCCAAACATCCCTTCTAATGTGCATGCACTATAAACGAGGTAAGTCAACGAATATAAGAAATGCACCTTGTTTCTGTGTGTTGTGTCTACATCGCCACATGCAAACTACGTCACACTGACGTCACGCAAATTCCTGCATCGCGCAAGCAGAGTTTACCGCGCTACAAGCATATTATATACAACGTTCCGACAACAATCGTCGGGTAGTTGCCCACCAGACACGACACCCGTCTCTTCGGAGGATCCTCCCTTTTCTATGGAGGTATGAGTGAATTTTACAACATGTACCTCATGCCTCTATATTACAATCCAAAGTGCAAATCCAACGAATTTCTACGAAAAGAACTGACAATAGAAAACTTGCTATAATATTATCACAAAGCAAACGCACACCCATTTCATTGCTATAAGTAAACAAGGAAATCATTAATATTATGCCCGTAGTCCTGCTAGACTATCATCTAAGTTAAAAGATTCCTTTGCCAGAAACCAATTTCAATTATATTCGGGTTTTCAATATATTATAGACATTTAGAAGGCACTTTTGAACGTCAACATTTACATTAAAATAGAATTGATTCTAGTCGCCCTATTTATCCTATTACAAGGAGCGACTGTCTATCTGACCTCAAAACCTTATTGGGTATCACAATACCCCTTGGTAAGACTGATTGTCAGATCAACATTCATAAAACTACACTTTCTTTCAGGAAGCTTTAGGCCAAAGAATGAAGAAGATCCATCTAATAAGTGGATCTAAATTTTTTGACACGATCCTGCTGGTCTTCAAACAAGCTCTGAGTGCAAAACTGGCCCAAAGATTAGTTGTACATAACAGTGTTGAGTCGTTGTATGACCATATACCCAGAGAACATCTCCCGAAAGACCTTGGAGGAAATGAAAAGACTATGAAGGAGCTGACTGGTGAGATTATTTTTTTGTTGCATAATACATCGTAGATATTGGTGAACTATTTTAGATGTATGAGTATTGATAATCAGGTTCTACAATTGATTAGGAGTTGGTCTGCCCTTGATTGTGTCAGCAGTAGTAGTCTGAGCTTCAACTTACTTCACAACAACTTTGTAAACGTAGCAGACGTTTTTTTTGCCATAACAAAATCATTAGGCGTTATAGCGCGGTGGATACGGGGTCGCTGAATGATTCTGGCTTAAGCAGATTCGTGTACCGTACCATCTATTTGGAGCTTATTTTGATGACATTTAGCTTAACTTGCATAACATACTAATATTGGTATTAATAGTTTGGAACATTTTAAGTTCAAAGTGCCTGTAGTTTCTTATCGAGCAAGTTTTAAACTAAGTCCGATTACTACAGTTCGTTCGCGTTAAGAATGCAGTGAGTCATCAGAGCAACTGCAAGATAAAGGTGTATTCACAGTGGTGTTAAATAAAAAAAAAATAATATTTAAAAAAATTGTGTCATTGTGAACTTGACTTTGTAATTTGAAAAGATTTGATTGGTTAGGGGGCGGGGCTAGGCCGACGGACAATGATGAGCTCACTGCATTTCTAACGCGAATGTACTAATAAGGCATAAAATTATTAGTTATAATGAAGAAGAAGTTATAATGGAATGATTTTTTTTCTTTCCGCAGAAATGGATTTCAAAGAAATATGCACAGATGAACACATAGCAAATGTGAAGAAGATGGAAAATGCGTCTACGGATGAATCTTGTAGACAGTCAGGTAAATTCAACGAAGAGTATTCTGGAATGCCTGGATCTTTCAAGACGTTGTGTGTAGATTAAAATAGAACTATTATTATTTGCTGGTAAAGGACTCAGAAATGGATATTTTTGACGCTATACAAACTGGAATAATGGTGTAATTAATTAATGACAGTGTGATCAAGTCATGTCATCAAATTAATTTAGAGCCCTGGGTAGGTATTGAAGCAAAGGGTGTGTGGAAAAATTTTAATCTTTTCAGTAAAAGAGGTGAAAGACACAATTATAGGACTAGAAATAGGGACCAATTAGTTCAACCAGGTTTCAGACTGGCTAAAGTAGACTCATCCTTCATGGGGTACTGTTTAAAATGTTACAATAAAATACCTCCCCACATACTCCAACTGAATGAAACGAAAGGAGAATGGGCAAAATCGTACGGCACTTGGTCTATCAGCGGCCAGGAACATTTTTTTTTTTTTTGGTTTAATATCACCCTACAATAACGGGTTCAAGAAGTTTTATATCTGTAGTGTCATTATAAATGGAACTAAATACATTTTTATTTTAGATATGTAAGCCTGTGATTTAGCGTATTAATTACTAAGATTTAGTCTTAAAAATAAGGAAATAAAATAAAATGACTTGTTTACTTCAATACATTTATTTTACATACATTTACATACATAAACTCACGCCCTTTTCCCATGGGGGTAGGCAGAAACCACAGAACGCCACTTGCTACGATCCTTACATACTCCTTTTGCCTCGTCCACATTCATACATTTAATGTACAATAATAGCACTGAGTTCTGATGCCGGTAATAAAATATCCTCGTCTTGATGTCTAGCCCATGCCAGATACCACACTACACACATAACGTGTGCGCAACAACCGATTGTGCGCCTTCCACTCAAACAACTGCAATAATAATGAGCAATTGCTTCTCTATTTTGTCTTTGTCGGTTAATTACAATATAAGAATAATATATTCTGGACCTTACATGTCTAGATTGTATTCGCACACGTAATAACCAAATATCTTCTTCTTCAATAAAATCTCTGAGCTGACTTATTTGTCGCTCCCGGTATACTTCGATATTGTATAAGCCTTCAATTAAGTGTTCAGCGTAGTAGCTGCGAGCCAACTTGATTTGGTATGTGCCAAGTGCAAACAGAATTAGGTCTTCTTCAGAAAAAACCGGAAAGTCTTCAAAAATAGGTTGGTCGCTGCTGAGTCTTTCAAATGATGCCCTCTGTCTATTTATGTTATGACGGATAACATAGTCCGCTAAGAGGTTCGGTATTTCAAAACGTTCATTAATTATATTTACGAACGATGATGCATGAATACTATCTTGTATTGGTGTTTGGAACGCATTGATGAGTGCCGCTGCGTTTTGAAAGTCCTCAAACATGTGACTTAAGGCGCGATTAAAATATTCTTGCCTAAACAATTTGAAATCTCGCTTGAACCTGCCATTTATAACTTCCACTACCCAGCGGCATAGAGTTACCAGCCTAGTTCTATTGGCCTGTTCAGTAGTAAGCTGGTCTGCACCGCGGTCTTTGGTTTCTGGCATATAGGCACTGTAGTTGCATCGCTCCAAATCGCCACAGACGTCTCTAAACCCACGATCTAAAATGAATATGTCGCCAGCCCGGTAAAACCAGTGAAATGTGCCTTCTTCGTCATTTATAATTCTTTCCAAAATACTGGCATCTGAGTCGGTAGCAGCATAGGGCCCGCAAACATCAATTATATGCCCATCGGAACACACCATTAAGAACGGTTTTAATAGATTTTCGTATTTGTGTAGACTGTAGGTCTGTCGCTGGAACGAAAAGTTGGAGCTCTTCTGTATATAAATATATGTTCCATCCATGATTGTTACTGCCTTCCTTTCTTCTGGAGAAGACTCGGGATTTCCAAATAACGCGTTTGGTACAATAAGATTACGGTCAGCGACCATTCTTCTATTTAAATGGTCGAGTCCCAGGTGTCGTGGCTTAAAATCCAGAGATATAGCATCACGCGCGGTTTTTAAATGCCTTTCTAGAGTCCTTCTACTTATGTTAAAGAGCGTGGCTAATCTCTCGTTGCTATCACCAGTTCGCAACTTCATTAAATAAATGGCTAGTTTTGTTTTGGCGTTTGACTCAGACAAAGAAGGCGTTTGTTCCAAGATTGTATTGAATTGATCTCTGCTAACGCCCAATCGAATATGAATCTCATTAGGATCCATATTTGCAATATCTTCAAAGTCCAGAATATTTTTATTTAAAACAGCTTTTTTAAAAAGCTCTAGTATTTGCACAAAATGAGAGCTGTTAAAATCATGTCTGAGATTTGGACTATCAATGAGCTCTTCCCAATCATTTGATGTTAAATGTGCATCACATATTCTGGCACTGTCTGGTATGAATAAGTTAGAATGTAACATAAGAGTAATCCTTACATTCTCAGGCATTCGACGACGTGAAACACTACGGCATCTGTCAAACATACAGTTTGCCGAGGTGCTAGGCACTCGTGAATATTCTTCCACTTGAAGAACACATTCGTGCGGGGCAGGGTTATTGTTTGGCTGCACAGCCCGTTGAGCTCGTTGCCAACAGGGTCGACAAACGTATTCTCGGCCGTTGTATTCAACCTGAAAAGGAAAATAGTTTATAACATAGTATTTAAAACTCACAGCAGTTTCAGTTAAATCATGTGTTGTATAGTAGAACATGCCGAGCTCTTTTTCAACGTGACGAATGAGTCATGCTCATACGCATTGTTAATGAGTGGTTGGCCTCTATTATATTTCGAAGCTAGATAACGTTGGCTCTGTTTCCATATGCACCATGTGTGTAAAAGAGAGAGAAGATCTGTTTTGACTATAACTTAAGTATTGTTAGAAAAGAACCATACGCTTAAGGAAATAACATAATTCACTAAAAGGACGTACATAAAAATACAATCAAAACTGTAACGTGGACTTTCAATAAAGAGCCCACACTTCACCCAACGATGTGTCGCATATGCACATCGTGACACAATATTATGAGGCCATCACCGCTATAGGGTGCGTACATACGGGTAAAAACAACCAAAAAATAGTCTAAAAATACTTACTTGCTGTGGAGCTATAGCTTCAATAATATATTGAGCATTGGCAGCATTTTCCTCAAAAAGAGCATGGGTTATTTCTAACCTTCTTCTATTAACCACTGATCGATTGCACAAAACACATATAGGTCGATTTTCTGCCATTTTTCAATAATGTTCCGTTGGCGTACACAAGTCCAGAGTCCAAGTACACAAGCACAAACGTACAGAAGTTCAGAGTTAATAGCCAGGTTATCAGGTTAGGAAGAAACACAGTCCAGAGGGTAGCCAGGGTCAAAACGTTTGAAAAAGAATCCGTAGATGAGCGCACAGTACACAACGTCACAAGGGTAAGCGAAGGACTGCGCCGAGTGACGCACACGCACCCCACACCTCGGCTCTTTTGTTTGCACTCGAAGCTGATTGGGCCGTTCGAACTCAGGTAGTCCATGTAGTAAACCCATTGTTGAGCTGAGTCTTGTAAACGGTATGCTGACAACGTTTTGAAATACTTTTGAAGACATAAACTATATTTTATAAAATGGGTTTGCACATTTTCTTGCACTTATTATCTAAGTATTTTACCTATATGTATTTTTTTTTCTAAATGAGCTGCAATGTTACGTTCATAGTAAAAGTTAGTCCTTAGTAATAGTACTTTCATTTAATACCTATTTCGTTGTTGGCCGCTCATAGACCATTTTGCTCTTTCTCCTTTAAATCTTGTATAAAACGCACACTATACAGCCAAGCATATTATAAGTTGGGGGATTATATCGCTGACAAAAATGCTTGGCACAGGTCTGGTCCTGCTCCACAAGGGCGCGTAAACTAATTAATTAGCATTCGAAAATAGTGTTGGAGCTGATGAAGATTGTACAACCTATCTTTGCATTGTATAAATTCAATCTCTTAGTATTGTATAATTGCATAGCACATGTGTGAGCACTATGTACCCACTATAAAGCTTACTGGGTTCGTCTTTCATTGACTTGAATGTGCCCTGGCGGCTGAGAGTATGTCATGCTCACTCAAATGTGTCGCTGGTGGTGGCGTGTGTATTGGATCATTGAATTCCCTTCAAAATGGTTGAGCTGAATGGTGCTGATCCATACGTCATGTTCGTGAACGGGCGCCGCGCCGTCAGTAGGCACTGGTCATTTCTTAGCTGCCACGGCTTATTTTAACTCCATAATTGTTTTAATCTTTTTATTACGGACGCTTTTAACGTGCACGTTTTTCTACATCGTTCTCACATGTATAATTACAACATGAATGATGTAACCACTCTATTGTAACAATATTTTGATTTAAAAGAGTGTCCATGGAGTTTCTTGCCCGTTATTCTCCATAGGTACCTACTACGCTTTGGAATGGGCAACTAGCTTCATCTTTCTGACTGACCGACCCCTTGACAATTCAATAGTGCCTGTAATTGGTTTATTTGAAATAAATGATTTGAGTTTGAGTTTGTATAGGAACATTTATTTATACCTTTGAAAATATGTACTAAGTAGGACTATTGTGTACCTTATATTGTAAATAAAAACTTACAAAAACATAATATTTTATTTATGTTTTTCCTAATAAAAAAAAGGAACCCTTGTGGGTTCCATTTTTTCAGACAGACATCACTCGTATGTCTGTCTGAAAAAAACTGTATATCTGTCCGTCTGTCACAGCCAATCAGCTCGGAATCTATTGGACTGATTAAAATGAAATTTGCTACACATGAATTTCTATAATCCAAACACGGATGTATAGTGTAAATAAATGAATTTTGAATATGCAATATGGGTCACTTTTGGGGTGCAAACCAGAAAATGAAAAAAACGTCTTGCAAACTGTACAAATCTTACATCTTGGTCAAAAGGTATGACTTGGATCCATTAAACAATTGCACGATACAACATTAAAGACCAGTTACTTAATTTCTTATCATAGGCCCATCGGCCGTCGCACAGACACCGTCGTCTGTGCGACGGCCGCGAAACGGCTAAGCCGTACATTTTGACCAAGATCTAAGGTTTGTAGAGTAAAGCCTTGTAGAATTAGGGGCTTGGCTCTACATTAGATATGATAACTTTTTAACAGTGAAAGCGTTATGTAAGTCTTGGCAACTTTCTTTACATTAAATGTTTTTGGTGGGTAACATATTCATCGTATGGAATCTTCTCCATGCGAGTTGAACTGGCACTTGACCGGTTTTAAAACGATGAGTGCAGTTTTGATTTATTTATTTTCATATTAAAAAGGTCAATGGAAGATCCTTATAGTATAGATTTACGTATGTAGTTACATTATTTTGACGGCATGGTTGGCGCAGTGGTTAAGCGATTGACTGCTGCTCTGCGTGTCGCGGGTTCGATTCCCGCACGAAACAAATATTTGTATGACCTGCAAGTAGTTGTTCCGGGTCTGGCTGTTTGTGTGCACGATACAGGAGAAATCCCTTGTGTGGGGCAACGTTTTTTAAAAACAAAAAAAATTTCGATGTTTTTATTTATCCCTAAATATTGGTATAGAAAGTTAAAGAAACATAAAAATTAAGAAATTATGTAAAACAATAATCGACTAAGAGTTCTCACAGAAAATAAATGACCTCTGGAAAATCAAGATTGCTTTGTATAACTTTTTGTTGCAATTTACACGACATAAATTAATTTTTCATCAGATTTTTATATAGGTACCTATCCTACCTACCTAGACGATGCATCTGCAAAACGAGCTGCTTGCTACGAGCATGCTTAGGTAGATAATGTTTATAAAACACCAAAAAGTGAAAAATAAGTACCTTTTATTTTAATTCTTCGCAACAGTTTTCGGAAATTTAGGTAAATTTTCTCATTTGTTTTGTTTTACGGTTGTTTTTTTTTTTAAAAAGTTTTAACTTCTAACGTTCTAAGTGTGGTACCTATCCCAGAAGAATTCTTATCACCTCTTGCTATGTAAACAGTGAAACGACGTTCTATAACATCATCAACATACACAAAGTGCATTATTCACGCAAGCTGATTCAAAAACTACTCAAGCAAATGTAATCAAAATTTATAAAGGACCACCACCCGAGCTTCTTCTACGAAATGAAAATCATCAGAATCACGTAAATCGGCCATGCAAAAGAATAAAATTCGCCGAATGTATAACCTCCTCCTATAATGGATTCAGTTAAAATGTTTATCAGGTAGCAGCGCAGCGCATCTAAGGATGTTTTTTCATTTTTTTGTTTGTACTCGTAGGTACTCTTTTAGCGTCAATTATAATATGTTTTGAAAAATCATTTTAGCTGGTTAAAAAGAGTTGGTATCATTAATCACACTCTATTGTTGTTGTTTTTACAACACGGTAAGTATTATATTAAGCATTTTAAACAAAAGTCCAAGAAAAAGTTATCTTTTTTATTATAATCCATCCAACTCGTGGAGGTATTAGATTTTTTTTTGTCAGAAATGATAAAAATAAATAAATAAATTTTGTTTATTTATCCAAAAAATAAATACACACAGACACAGTTCAGAACAAATGAATACAATAGAATAAGCACAAAAACGGCGCTTCTATGCATACAAAAATAATGAACCCTGTACTAGGAAGAAAATCTTAAGAGACAGTGATCGGCCAGAATTTAAATTTAGTAAAACTAAAACTTACAAGAGTGAAACTTACAACAGTGCAAAGTGTGTCGATTACCATTACTAATGCATATTAATACACACATCAAAAGTGTCTAGGGATCAAGCATTTTTATGCGGATTTCTTGAGATTAAGATGTGGCTTTGTAATAAATTTATGATTTTATAAATTTATATGGATCCTTTTTGGTGCATTTCATAATTTGAATCAGGAACTGTGAATCAAATTCGAGTAAAAGATGAAAATCAGCTGTCAATATTTTCCCTATAAAAACATACAACGCATTGAAGACATTATTAGTGCTACTGTTTCCCTACTACTGATTAAAACCAACGTTATTATGGAGCGGCGACGTCATTTAAGCAGGGAAGAAATGCTCAGAGCCGTGGGAATGATAGAAGCTGGTTCCCGGCAACGTACTGTTGCTTTAGCTCTGAATACAAGTCAGAGTGTTATCAGTCGACTTTGGACACGTTACCGAAGCACTGGTACCGTGGCTGAGCGCCATGGAGGACGGTATCGCTGCACCACACGGAGACAAGACCGATACATTCAAATCTTAACTCGAAGAGCTCCAACAATAACCGCCATGATGTTAGCCGTGAGGCTTCATCACTCTTCAGGGAACTTAATTAGCGACCAAACAGTCAGAAACCGCTTGCATGAAGTGAACCTTCATTCCCGAAGACCGCTACGGGTACCACCTATAGCAATGCACAATCGTAGGATTCGATATCAATGGGCTCTTGAACACAGAAATTGGGCAGAAGAACAATGGCGTTTCGTGTGCTTTTCTGATGAGTCTCGTTTTGGTATGAGACCGGATACAAGACGTATACGACACTGGAGAACCCCTGGACGCCAACAGCGATTAAAATCCTGCCAGGAAGTCCATCCTTATAGTGGTGGAACCATCATGGTATGGGCGGGTATTTGGATCGGCGGAAGAACTGAGTTGATTTGGATCAGAGGCAACCTCAACGCTCAAATTTATGCTGAGACGATTGTATCAGACGTCATCGTTCCTCTACAAGTGCAAATCGGTCCCTTATTTCAGTTAATGCATGATAATGCACGACCGCACACCGCAAGAGTTGTAAGACAGACTCTCGCCGCAGCTAACATCAATGTCCTGCCCTGGCCTGCTCAGTCGCCAGACTTGAACCCGATTGAGCATGCATGGGATATGCTACAGAGAAGAGCTCTGCCGAATATGGAGGGTATCCAGTCGCAAGAAGACCTTTTTTTGTTGTTGCAACGAACATGGGCGGCCATTCCACAGCGTGATTTGGATGAACTCATTTTGAGTATGCCAAACCGATGTTCTTGTGTTGTTAGTGTTCGCGGTAGAAACACGGATTATTAATTGTTTAAGTTACCCAATAAAATTTTAAAGAAAACCGTTATTTCAGTCTTTTTTTCGAACTTTTGTGTTAGTGGTTCAAATGTCAAAAATCCCTTTATTAGGAAAATGGCAAATTTCTTTATTAATGCAAAGGTGACTTGGTTTATCGTTACTGTGACAAACGAAAACACTTTATTTTATGAATCTTTAAAGAAAATTTTAATTAATATCAATCAGGAGAAAAGTTATTGCAAAAATATATGTTGATCCCTAGACACTTTTGATGTGTGTATTAGTGTTATTCAAGTATGTGTGAGTGTTGAGGTGTAGGTACATACACCTCAAGGGAGGAGAGTGTACCGATGTATGTGTGAGGGTGTGTATGTGTGTGTGAGAATGAGATCTTGTGGGTGTTTATGAAGTGGTTAATTATGTCAAGCGATGTGTGATAGTAGTATAGACTCTATTTTAATATAGTCCTGCTGTATGAGCCAGTTAGAAGTTTTTGATCTGACATTGAATTTATTTAGGTCTATTATGTCTAGTTCTTTCTGTATTCTCTTAAAATCATGATGACTTAGGACATAGTATTGACGTCTTGCAAATGTGGTTTTGTACTGTACACCTGGGGGAACATATGTACGTTTACTTGGATCAGATGGGGGTAAGCGGGCATGTCCTCAGGACAGATTGGAGAATGAAGAGCTGCCGAACCGTCAGCACTTTGCAATCAGCGTTAAGTTGCGCTGAGGGTATCTGTAGGGTTTCCTTAGCATAACTTTAAGTACAGCCCTTTGAGCCCTCTCTGTTCTTAGAAGATAAGTCTTTGCTGCCCCACCCCATTCAGTCACACAGTATCCAATAATCGATTGGCATAATGTGAAGTACACCATTTTTAGAGTGTCGGAGAGTTTTGAATATGTGAATAAGACGTAGTGTTCGAGAAGTTAGTGTATCGAGTTGTTTATCCCATTTTAGTCCATCATCTATATGCACACCCAAATATTTGACACTTTCTGCTCTGGCAATGGAAGGGCATGAACACGATATTCGCTGATTCTGGCATGAGTGAGCCGTTATCGTGAAACTACTTGTAGGTTTCGTGTTGGACCGGATCGTATAAAATTTCTTTAAATTCAATGTCAGCATGTTTAGGTCAAGCCAGTTCATAATTGAAGACATGGCAAATTCCGCCTTTTGTTTCACATCTTCCCAGGAGGGCCCATCAACCAGAATCGCTGTGTCATCTGCATATGCAAGACCAACCTGCAACCTTACAAGCTGGTATTGACACTCTACAAAGGTCATCTATGTATATCTGAAAAAGCGTGGGGCCTAGAATGCTTCCCTGGGGAACACCATACAGCACAACCTCTTCATCACTGTAGCTAGATAAATAGGTATTGGGTTTTTCTTTAAGGAATTCCTCAGTAGCAGACTGGAGTCCAGATTTTGCCCGATTGATGTAAATAGCCCAAGCATAAGCATAGGTGTACCTACTCGTAACTAATCAACACAATATTAGCTTACTTATCAGAAAAAGTTGAATGTAGTAGTTGGCATTGTTGCGCGATATTGTAAATCATTGTAATTACCTAATCACTTGTTTTCAGACGCATTAGAAGACTAAACAATTTGTAGTAACAACTAATATAAGCGATATCCGGCAAAAAATCACAAAAAATCACAAAATGCACTTGCAAATTTAAATCCCTTTTTTTTTGAGGATGGCAAATCATCAAATAACTTCTCCCACTCTGGGCAGAGCGGGAGGGCGTGTCAGACTCTTAATGACTGAAACCCACCCGTGTTCCTTCAGTTGCCTGTGCCTGGGGCCACGGTATCCCTCTCGGACTTTACCACAACCCTGGCAGGCATCGGCCCTAGCGGACCCCGTCATCGATGCTGACATCTCTTTGAGGCGCGCGTGGAACACAACGCGTCGTCGACCCGGGCCTGTTCCTTATCGAACGGCGAGCTGCCCTTTGCTCGCCGTTCGTAAGCCCGCGTATACGGTGACCGGGAATCGGCTTGCGATTCCCGACGCCCAGGGCGTCTCCTGCGGCGGCTAGGGGCGTGAGGGCGCAAATTTGCTCTCCCTCACGCGTTCCGTCTTCCGTCTCCTTCGCCAACATTACTGCTTCGCAGAAGGAGGTGACGGTGAAATTGAAATGCCTAAGTCCATGAATGCCGATTTTCAGCCCACCGTGCGGCGGTCTTTTTTGTGTATACCTCAGTGTTTACTGAGAGTACTGGTGGTGGTGACGTCGTCGGGGATAGTTAAGGTATGCTTCTGGTGGCGAATCTTACTTATGCAGGAGGGAGTGTAGCGGGAGGCCGCATTCATCAGGGGATTGGTGAGCTTTATGCCACAGTCAAAGAAGCGCTTTGAAAGGCGTTTCATGAACTGCTGTATGTACGGTGGGAATTCTAAGGTCTAAGTGAAGATTCACATTTCGGACACAGAAGGTGGTCCCCAGTGAGGAAGCTGTCTCTTGTTCAATTAGTTTTTTATTTTATTTTATTGAACAAAGCATAATTATGTGGTGTCTTTTGAGCCTTCTGTCATTTATTGGTTCACATAACGCTGTTTTGCGTTTGTGAGTTTTTTGCTGATCCCCATAAATCAATGCCATATGTCCAAACAGTTTTATAGATTAGTGTCTTATTTTCCATGGTGACGTGCGATCTTCTGCCTTTATGAGTGTTCTATGTTTGTGTCCTATTTGGGGGGCAGTTGTCCTTTCTGAAAGTAAAAGTAACATGCACTGATTTGTTGGAGCTGGCCTAGATACGCCACTTTTCCATCCATTTGTTGACTTTGTTATTTATTTATTTATTAATTAGACATGTTTCCTTTGCCATTACAGATAATAATAAATCTAATGCGACAGAGTAACTTAAAATACAGTTTTTTTTTTTAACTAACTTTAACTTACTTTACTTTGTTAACTTTATCTTACATGCTACACGGTACGTGGCCCATGTGAACTCACCCAGTGTACAAGTGAATATGTCTATGGCATCCGCCACCGTGTTGAGAGTGCGGAGTGCACGAGTCAGCGGTGCGCGCCCCAGCAGGTTAGTGCGCGCACTCGACACCACCAGCAGCTGCGGCTTGCGCCGCCGCGCCACGTACCTATCCGGTAAATTAATCCCTATTTCTGATAGTATACCTGAGTTTTGTATACTACTTCTTAAAACTTTGAAAAGATACGTTGAAAGTGCCACTTCACGCCTAATTTCTAATTTGTAGTAGCCCACCATACCGAGACAGAAATAAGGTAGGATACAGTAACGGGTATCCCGGGTATAGAGCTTTAAATAAATACATCTGACCAATTTGTTCTGCATCCGTTCGAGCATATTTTTGTACTTTATTTCACTCGGGCTCCAGACAGCCGCATGACTCCTCACAAGAGCCTCATACAAAGCCTTCAATGCACTGATGTTTGTACAGTCATTTGCCTGACGCAGCACAAATCCCAGATTTCTATACGCCTTTTTACAAACGTGTATCACGTGTTTGCGAAACTGCAGATCACTGGCGAAATGAATGCCTAAATCCTTAACCTCCATGACACGCTGCAGCGGCTTCCCGTCCATGCTGTACTGGTGGTGTTGTGGGATTTGTGTGCGCGTTAATGAAAGCACCGAGCATTTTGATACATTAAAGTATAGCTTATTGCAGTGACTCCATTCAATGACCCTATCCAAGTCGTGCTGCAGCATGTCATGATCCGCAGTGTCTTTTATGACTGCAGACAACTTAAGGTTGTCAGCAAATAGCATGCATTTTGACCTGACTACCTTTGGTAAATCATTTACCATAATAATAAATAATAAAGGTCCCAAATTAGTACCCTGGCTGACGCCCGATCTGGTGTAGTAGGGCTCCAAAAAGTGTCCGCCACAGTCCACATACTGACGTCTATCTTGAAGATAACTGGCGAAGAACTTATGGTGGCTCTGTAGAGCTAAAGATGCTACACTGGGGTTATTATGGTTGCAAAGTGCAGTGGTATCATCAGTGAATGTGGCAGGTAGGATATTATCCGTTGTGGATAATATATCTGCAGTATACTTATGATGTAGAGTAGGGCTCAAAATGGAACCTTGCGGTACCCCGGCTTTTATATCTTGAAAGGCAGAGTATATGTCATTGATTTGAACTGTAAATATTCTTACTATCAAATACGATTTTAAGAGCAGGCAAAAGTTATGTGGAAGTTGGTTCTTCATTTTGAAAAGCAGACCTAAGTGCCAAACTTTATAAACACGAGAGAGAAGCTGTCGAGAAAAAACATAACTGCTTCGCTATCAATAATGTTTTTTTCTCGAGAGCTTCTCTTATTTAGTTGACTACTCGGTGAACTTGTTCTATAGTCGGATGGCCTTATCTGAAATCAAATTGATGTTGAGGGATGACATCGTTTTCGTTAAGTATTCGTGTTAGCCTCCGTAAGATAATTTTCAAAAACCATTTCAATAGAGTTGGTACTAGACTAATTGATCTGTAAGAAGACACAAGATGTGGGAGTTTGCCAGGTTTTAGGAATCATGATTATCTTTGATATTTTCATTATCATTGTAACATGTCCAATTTATTAAAAAAAAAACCCTTAATACACACACCCACAACATATAAATAGCTTTTTAGCAAGTTGTCGTAGAATTTCTGCTGTTCTTGGGCAGAAACCAGGAGCCTGGTGTATCTTTAGACCTTTTGGTTTACTAACGTTAACCATAATTTAAAATTAAATAATTTTATATACCATACTTGTATTTGCCAAAATTTCATTAGAAATAACACTACAGTTGCCATAATCGTTGCCATAATAATTGCACATAAAATAATTTTCACAAAAAAAATGTGTCATAAAAATTTTAATCCTTAAATTTATTTTCTATATTTTTCATTTTCAATAATGTCTTTTTCCATAACATTTATTCACCATAATATTAATTTGCCCATACCAACATATTAATGCTAGTTCAGAACAAGCGCCTGCAATTTTGATGGTATGATCCTTTTAAAATGTTGTCACAGTTAATACTGTAGCAAAACAAATGGGTATACCGCCGTTTACCCCAATTTTATTTGCCCTAATATCATTTGCCATAATAGTCAACAGCCATAATATATATACGACATAATACTCATTTGCCCTACTCTCATTTGCCATATTAGTCACGTGCCAGAATCATAGTTTCCCATAAAGTCACTTACCATAACATCATTTGTCATAATCATTGTAAGCCCTAATTATCACATGCCATAATTATGATATGCCATAACATAATTTGCCATCGACATCGGGTGTGTAACGGTTGTTTATATCAAGAGAAATTGGATGCAATTGGGACTTTAGGGCACCCCGACTCGGACAGGTTAGGTTAGAAGGGGATGGCGGGGTCGTGTGAGCGAGCGAAGCGAGCGAATAGACCCCGCCATCCCCTTCGTGGTTATTATTTTATAAACCACACAGCAGTAGGAGCCCCGCGAAGCGGGGCTCCGTCGACCTAGCCCACCATCAACCATGCACAGAATAAATAAGTTTATTCTTATTATACCAAACATTGCGCACCCATCGACATCGACAGCCAGAAAGCTAATAAGTAGGTAAGTATTAGAATTGAGGAGCTGGCGAACAAAACCGGATTAGTCCACGAAAATAAATTTTACACGGTAGCTAAAAAACTAATATCAGTATATGAAGGAGACTAATAGTATTACATTGCATTAGGATATGTCGGTGGATTAGTTCTATTATTGCATGAGGTACCTATTTTTAATTTACTTCTATATTCTGGAACTTATTCAAGAAATAAAAATGGACTAAACCGGTTTTGTTTGAAAAAGGTGGACTTTGGTGTGGTGGTGGTGGTGTTTCGTTTTTGTTAGACATTTCCTGTTTTGATTGAAAATGTGTTGATGAAATAAATACATTACAGGACAAGTTCGCTTTAGAATGAAAAAATATATTTTTTTTAAATCTTTGTGTTGGATATTGGACTAGTCCGGTTTTGTATGAAAATTTAGTTTTTTAAGCCTTTTTTAGCCTACTTCTAGCCGGTTTTGGGTGAAAATATTAACAGGGATCGACGAAACTAGGTCAAGACATCACGATTCGAAAAAAAAACATCTTTTGAATAGTAGTGGACAAGTCCGGTTCTGAGTTTACATTGAGTTTCACACCACCTTTTGTTGTTTGAAATAACTGGCAAACATTATTTAAATCCATTTTAAAACGGATCTACTTTAAAAAAAATCTACTTTAGACGCAGTTACGGTATTGTTAATAAAATATCGCTTACGAAATACAAAATGTTCCGTGTACCCACCAATGTATTTATAACTAAAGTACATTTTAAAGCGCCTGTAGAAACATCATGAGTAAATGCGTCGCTTGGAAAAAGATTCGAAAACAATTTATTGTGGCGCTTAAATATAATGTCATCATGTGTAATGATTATTACGGGGCTTAAATATTTGTCTAATACTTGTTATGCCATTTAAATATTATGTCTAATTATTATTATGGCACATAAAAATAAGGCAAACAATACTTATGGCATTCGTCTCTTATGGTATCTAAAATTCGGGCAATTAAAAGTATGTCATATGTCTTTTAGGGCAAATGAAACATTCGGGTAAATGAAATTCGGGAAAATGATGATTATGGCATATAATCTTCGGGCAAACAATAGGCAACCAAACAAATGATGGTTTCTATTAATTCAGCAAAGAAATAATTGCCCGCTGTGCCCGCTGTGCACGCTGTGTGTGTGTTGTGTTGTCACAGTTCTAACCTAACCTAACTTACCCGTTTCGAATTTGACAAACTGATACAAAAACTGTAAAACAAAGAAGTGGAGACAAAATTAAAATTTTGTATAAAACGCACACTATGCAGCCAGGCGTATTATAAGTTGGGGGATTTTATCGCTGATGAAAATGCCTGGCTCAAAGCTGGTCCTGCTCCACAACCACAACCAATTGATTAACATTTGAAAATACTGTTGGAGCTGCTGAAGATTGTAAGACTACCTTTGCATTCTATAAACTCAATCTCCTTTGTATTATATAATTGCATAGGACAAGTGTGAGTGCTATGTACTATCGAGCTACCATTTACCGGGTAATATCGATGCAGGATTTGCGTTACATCAGTGTGATGCGTAGTTCGCATGTGGCCATTTAGATACCGCTACATTACTCCTCTTCGGAGACCAGAGGTCGATAGCAGGCTGGGTTGTGTATCTTGCGATGCTTGCTAGTGACAGTTGAGGTTGAGTCGGAACCTGCTGCCGCGTAGTTAGTGGTGAGTGGGAACTGTCTGCGACGATTCCCCAGTGCGTCGGGGTGGCGTTACGTTATGCAACAGTGCGTCAGATATGGTACAGCACCGGGTTGAGGCTGACTGCTGGCGTCAACCAAGAGAGCGGTTAAGGGCTCTGCTTGTGGACCGGCTGAAAGTGCAGTATGCTGTGGCAAGGTTGCTGATGAGGCTGAGGGTGATGACCAGGAATGCGTTTTCGCATCATGGTGGTGGTCAGGATACCCATGTGAAGCCGTGGGTGCTGGCTGGCTGTGTGACTCGCCACTCGAAAGCTTGAGGAAGCGATGGTGATGACGTCACGCTGAACTAGTTGCTCGAAAGCTGCGTCACTGCCCATGTTCGGGATCACCAGTATAGAGGTATGAGGAACAGGGTGTAAAGTTCACTCATACCCATAGTAAAGGGAGGGTCCTCCGACCAGACGGGTGTCGTGTCTGGTGGGCAACTGCCAGAGGACTGATGTCGGGACGTTGTATATATGAACTAAACGGTGATCCTGGGTAGTCCATAGTCAACCCCGCTACCACTTATCGGACTAGTTAATATTATACCACGCTTTACTACATCATGAGCAAGCTCAAACTCAAAGCATTTATTGTAATTAAACCATTTACAGGTACTTTTGAACAGTCACCGAGTCGGTCAGTTAGTCAGGAAGTTAAAGCTAGTTGTCTATTTCAAAATGTAGATCTCTATAGGGAAGAATGGGCATGGAACTCCAAGGACACTCTTTTAAATATGTTACAAAATTCTGGGTACAATTTTATTGTTGCTTCTATGTGAGAACAAGGAGAAAAAAAAAACAATAAAAAAAAAGTAATGAGGCATATAAGTGAGCATAAGAGTGTATCTCATGCTCACTTATATGCTGCCATGCTCTCTCAAGTCAACATACATACTTTCAAGTCAGCTCGACAGATTGCTTAACTATGGTATCCGGTTCATATTCAACCTCAGAAAATATGACCATGTGTCGAGCTATAGGTCTGAGCTCAAATGGATGTCCATTCGCCAAAGAAGAAGTTTGCGTGCTTTGACCACGCTTTTCTCCCATCTCAACTCTCCCACTCCTCCTTCTTATCTCGTGTCTCACTTCCATTACCTATGTTCTTCTCACGCTAAGAATCTGCGTTCTTCTAACAACCTTCTTCTACTCTGTCCTTCTCATACTTCTGACTTTGTTCATTCTTCCTTTCATATTCAGTCCATTCTTCTTTGGAATGCGCTTCCTCTTGATATCAGGACGGTTACCAGTCGGTATGCATTTAAGCGGAAATTGCAGAGTTATTTTCGAAACAAATAGAGTAGAGTCATCTCAACATCTCTCTTCCTTGAATTTATATATATACATATATATATGTATATATATTTATGTAAGTATATAGTATAGTAAATAGTATGTATGTGTATAGGACTTATTTATGTATTTGTGTACGTTGTTTTGATAGTTTATTTTTTGTTATCATTGTTAAACATCGCTCAAAATCAATCCTTTCAATTAAAGCACCTGCCATCCAATCTCTTCACCACCCTTGGTTGACTGGTAGAGAATGCCTAAGGCATTAAGTCCGCCTTTGTACCTTAGTGCGAAAAGTTATAAATAAATAAATACATCATAATAACATAATAAATGTGAGTACCATGGCGCCCCATGGTACTCTTTACAAAATTGAAAAAAATTATAAAATATACAAAACTATAGTTTGCAATGTATTCGACGATGAATAAAGTCTAGATCTATTTTATAGCCCCAATTTGAGAGGAGATAAATATAAGGCACACATTGTAGAACATGACCTAGGTTAGGACATAGGATATTTTCTATCCCGATATTACTTTTCGTGGGATAATTATCCACCTCCAAACGGATGAAGCTGCGGGCAAAAACTAGTTTTACCTATGTACTTATTAGGGGCCTTTTTCTTTGAGAATTATAACACGAGAGTGCGCGCAAGATAAGTCTGCGCGCGTGTTTAACCTTCAAGACATATCCCTGCCAGCACTTTTAATCACTTTTGGCAAAATGATGTCGATTATTTACCAATAGCCAATTCCTGTAATTAAAAACGTTCAATATCTAGTCGCAGTCTTATATCAGCGACAATCAGAAAAAACTTGTCTCAAAACTTGCCAAAAATGTAAGGCAATTAGAGGTATTTTGACAGATTGAGACTGAAACGTCAAGATGGCGGCATATGATTATTTCCGATTACGGTCGCGCGCAGACGTATTTTGCGTACACTCTACCTGTTGTTGCCATGAAAATTATACGAAGCGAAGTTTTTTCTCATGACTTACACTAAGCAGACACTGTTATTTTTTTGTCCAACTAGTGTCAGTGGAAAATTATCATTATCATTAGTGACGCTCGAAAAAGGGCCTAGCACGAACGCGCGATATAAACATAACGTATGAACGATTTTTTTATGGCAAGTACTCGTTTCGCACATAACATTTATTTAGTTTGAATGTTAGACTGAAAGCTGACTCCAACATTACTGTTGAAAAAAAGCTAGGTAGATGATGATTTATTTAGTCTGTGTGGATATCGGAAAATATCCTACAGGAGCGTACTACCAAGATTTAAAGTACACTTTGCGTTAATCCAGGTTATAAACTACACAAATCTTAAAAAGTTTAAGCAACATGTACGGTTTTGAACTTTTGAACGAGTTTTACTGTTGTGATATATTTATATTTCTTTTATAAATAATAACTAAGCATTTCTTGATGCATTTAGTGACTGAAGCAACAAAAATCCTTCATTCAATAAATTGTTCATTTAATCACAATATATTTACTAATATGTGTACCGTAACATACGTAGTATTAAATAGAGTTAAAACGAAATTAGACTTTTCATGTTTTACAAATTGATGTTTTTTTTTATTTATTTTTTTATTGTTTGGTAATTCGATACAAAATGTGACCGCCTCTGTTGTTTAAAACTCTTCGGCAACGATTTTTCATTGAATTTATAAGATTGTTTATCTGATCCCAGTTGTTGGGTTGTCGACACTCCGTCCAGGTTCTCTAGGACACGTCTCTAGAGCATGTCCCATGCCTGCTCGATTGGATTGAGGTTTGGCTATTGTGCAGGCCACGGCAATACCCAGATGTTTACCATTGCCAAGTACTCTCTGGTCCTCCGACCTGTGTGAAAACGCGCATTGTCATGCATCAGCATGAAATCTTGGGTCCGTAAACACTTCAACGTAACTTTGAGCGTTCATATTGCCATCTACAAAAACAAGCTCAGTTCGGCTGTTCTTCACAATACCTGCCCATACCACCAGTGTGGAGCCACTGTAAGGGGTTCACCCTTCCTGGACGCATCTAAGGCGTTCAGCATTTCCGGGACGACGATAAACCCTTACCCGTCTCGTATCAGGCCTAAATCCAAATCGCGACTCATCGCAAAATAAAATGTTATACCATTGCGCCTGGGTCTATGTCAAGTGTTCCCTACACCATTCGTTTCGACGGGTGCAATTCCCATGGCGTATAGGTGGGCACCTAAGTGGGCGTCGTCCCCGTAGGCCGTATTCGTGCAGCCTATTTCTCACGGTTTGGTAGCTAACAACAACACCGCTTGAGAATTGTAGCTTTAAACCTTTCTCCCTGGCGGTTAACATCGACTGACGTCGTGCAATCAGTTGTATGTATCGGTTCTGTCGAGCATTTGTACTCCTTCCTCGTCCTGGGTGCTGCTCAGCAGGGTACCATGTATTACCGTGACGCTGCCAAAGACGACAAATCACGCTCCTATTGACACCAAAATGCCGAGATACCTGGGACTGATTTCGTCCCGCTTGTAGCATTCCTACAACTCTCTGCATTTCATCAGAAGTCAAATGGCGTCACACCAAGATTTTAAAATGACTTAATACACATTTTTTTTTTCAAAAAAATTATAAAAGTGTTACAACGCAAGCAACGCAAACACATGAAAACGGGAAAAAATAAAATTTTATTTTAATGGAAACAAAACACAATCGAATAGATAATATGTATTTTTAAAATCAGGCAGTATAATTATGTTTTCGAGAACGAAAAGATTGTATACCAATCTATTTTGTTATGAAAAAAATAAAGTATCAATTAATAAAACATGCACTTTCTGTAAATGATACGTATTTTTGACGTGACTTTTTTGATGTGTGTATTGGTGTGCCAAATTTCATGATTACGCGGCGCACGCATTAAGCTCACGTCGACATGATTTTCTCCGACATTTTCAAGAATCATCGTCATATTTCAGCCAATTTACACAAAACCTTAATGAATTATACATAAAAACTTTCCTCATAAATAACTCCATCCATTGGTGAAAGCCGTAAGAACATCCATTCGGAAGTTTTAAGTCTGGCGCGTTCAGACATACAGACTGACAGACGTGGCGAGAGGACTTTGTTTTATAATACAGGGTGATTGGAAGATGGGTGCAAAGCTTTCAGGCAAAGATAATACAGACAATTTAGAGCCATTTAAGCCATGGTGTTCTTAGACGAAGTCTTACCATTTTTTTAACCCTATTTATATCTTTTTCTTCAAACATTCCCAATTTTTTTACTAAACGGCTTATTTATGGCCAAATTGAATGATAAATTAAAATGTAGCAAAACATGTTTTAGGCCACTGTGTCGTTAGACATTTCGTGGGCGCGTTCCTTGAGGCGGCGGCCAGCCCGCCGGCTGAACGCGTCCCAAAGGGTCTCTGGTGAGGCGGCGAGCCTCCTTGCCGTATTACCGCCATGGGATGTTGAGGCAAAAGTCCTCGCGCACATAAAATATGGGAGTGGCGCGTGGAGGCGAAACGCCGCTGCCGCGAGAAATTATGGCACAGCGGACAGAGTTCCGGCGGGATCTCAGGGCGGCATGGAGAGTGCGATTGTCGCAACCCAACGCTGGGCACACCACAATTGCGGCGATAAGTCCCCTCTTTGAAAAGTGGCTAGAGAGGCGCCACGGCGTCCTCACCTTCCGCCTGATGCAGGTCCTCACCGGAAACGGCTGCTTCGGGAGGTTCCTGTTCCGGATAAGGCGAAAGGAAACGCCCGGGTGTCACCATTGTGTGGATCGCCCGGAGGACACGGTGGAGCATACGGTGGAGTTCTGCCCGGCTTAGGCTGAGCACCGCCGTGTCCTCGTTCAGGCGATTGGCGGTGGCGATTTTTCACGTCCGGCCCTAATCCAGGCCATGGTACGGAGTGAGAGGGCTTGGGAAGCCGTCACCTCCTTCTGCGAAACAGTAATGTTCGCGAAGGAAAAATTGGAAAGAGGCAAAATTCGCGCCTTTACGCCCCTAGCCGCCGCAGGACGCGCCCCGGGCGTCGGGAATCCCAAGCCAATTCCCGGCCACCATAGGCGCGGGTTTGCGGACGGTGAGCAATGGGCAGCTCGCCATCCGATACGGACCAGGCCCGGGTCAACGGCGCGTTGTGTTCCACGCGCGCCTCAAAGAAATGTCAGCAACAATGACGGGGTCCGCCAGGGCCGATGCCTGCCAGGGTTGCGGGGAAGTCCGAAAGGATTACCGTGGCCCCTGGCACAGGCAACTGAAGGAACACGGGTGGGTTTTAGACAGTATGACTCTGACACGTCCTCCCGCTCCGCCCAGAGCGGGAGAAGTTATTTGATGATTTCCCACTCTCAAAAAAAAGAAGGTCCTAATTTCAATAATATGTAAGATATCCGCGTAAATGATACCTCAAAATAAAGAGGATTATCTAGCACGTTTTCAAAAAGATTTGAGCAAAAAAATCACAATCCATTTTTTTAAATAAGGTTTACAAAAGTATAGAATTTTTTAAACTTAAACCGTCTTATTACAAAACACGATCTAACTTTAGCCCCAACCTACACATTCGATTTAGTTTTTGTATTTGGAACTTTATGCCGACTTTAGTAAAGTTCTTAATACAAAATTGACAATCTAAGACCGGACTAAGTTGACAGTTTTGTAAAAGGAACTGTATTTCGATTTCAGTTATGTTCTTATTTCAAAAACAGGCTCGATGGTTTAAACCATGTCAAAAGAAAAACCTTGTCTTGTAATAAGGCCGTAAATGTCTGTAAAAAAATGTCTAACGACAGAAACCTAAAACATGTATCGCTAGATTGCTTACACATTAATTAAATGAAATAAAAATGAATTCATTTTTCATAAATAATCAGATAAGTAAACATTTTAGGAATTTAAAAAAAAAATATTGTTTAAAAAAATGCTTAGATTTCATCTAAGACAACTATGGCTTAAATGGTTTTGAATTGTGTGTAATATCTTCGCCCTAAAGCTTTGCACCCATCTTCCAATCAGCCTGTGTATATTGTAGTGATATGGGTAATATTTTTTATTGTGCTCGTCTCATAAATTATAACCAAAATGCTATAAGGTAGTTTGTATTTTCGATTCGAAATATGTATTTACGTTACGTTTACATGCCTTTTTTATTTGTTTCTATGTAAAAAAACCTTTTATATTAGATCCTAATTATACACAATACAAAACATTTCATTCTTTTGTGAGTTTAAAAAAACGTGACGTACTTCGCACGATTTACGTCACTTCGCAATAATTTGTAATTTTTAAGTGGAAGATTTTTAATCATTCCTAGCTTCTGCCCGACACACGGTGGATCGAAAATCGGCTGTAGAAGACATAGGATCTCGATTTCTTAAATGTATTTTTTTTTGCTGGAAATGACTTCTGCTGATCATTACTGTTCTATAAAATGTCATATGAAGTAATTGTGTGCACAAATGGAAGAGTTATAATTTTTATAAGAAAAAAATGTATGGAGCTGACATGAAAAATGAGGATATCTCTGGAATCGCTAGGTTGGCCGTTATATCCTTGCACACTGTTATAGTACTATTTATTTGTGAATTTTTGACATACTTAATATTGCGGCATCACTTGCGATTTTTTTTTTAAAAATCGTCAAAATTAAAAAAATTAAAAATGTTTATGATATGTACATTTTAATGCTTAAATATGGCTATACCAAGTGTAACTTACAATATTTTTATGCTTAGACCAAAAAATTCTAAGAAATCACAAAGTCGTTTTACCTACTTTGTGATTTTCATTTGAAATGACATGGTAATTATGAATTACGTAATACGTAATCATGTCTAATGCCTCAAGTCCACATTAGCTAATGATTAATAAAACTTAATACCTATATACCTAGTTAAAAGGATACGTACCAAAATAATTTGGGGTACTCGCTAATTTAGCAATTAGTGCAGGATTAACTTAATGAAAGTAATTAGATAAATGTGATACCATCATTAGTCAATAACAATAAATAGTCAAACATTGGATTCACAACTTCAGTTCATTTAGAGCATTTCTAATACTAACATCTATCCTATCGTGTCTTTTTACTCAGTGATCGTGAATAATGGAAAGCATTATTACAAATTTGGATTTGTTTGTTATTCTGAGCAATCAGGATGCTTCGTCTTTCGATCACGAAATATTGTTCAACACACTTGTTATTCGACTGGGCTCTAGCCTTTCAGATGAAGACAGTGTTACCGTGAAAGAATTTTGTCGAAAATTTACACGGGCAGTTCAAAAGAGATGGTTACGATCCCACAGGAAAAGTGAAGTTTTTAGACGTGATTACAGTAATTGGCTTGAGGCAAATATTGACTGGCCAAACTGCGTGCAAACCAATTTGCTCATTCAAGAATTAACAAGTCAAAATATTTCTACTGAACCTGTACCTGAACCTGTACCATCAAGTTCAACAATGAAATCAACTTCAACGATGACAAAAAGATCTCGAAAGCCGTTTGAAGATCTAAGTAACAAGCAGAAGAAGAGACGACCTGATGAACATATAGGCGATGACCCTAATGAAGTAGCTTATTCAGCTGCAGCACTTTTGAAAGGAGATGGTCGTGAGGATATTGCATCTGTTATTGAACATATGCTCTAAAATCCAGAAGCAGCAGCAAAAATTAAGGAAATGTTGAACAAACCAGCTCCTTCAACAATATTTTCACCAGAAAAAGCACTGGGTTTGCTACTTTCATTAAAACTATCGAAATGGCAATATATCACATTAAGGGAAACGACTATTCGAAAAGGTTCAAAGGAGATATATCCGTCTTACTATAAAGTGCAAAAAGCTAAGCTACAGTGCTACCCTCCGAAGACATTTGTGACTGTAACGGATTCATCTGCTAAGATTGCACTACAAGCGTTACTAGATTTAACAGTGAACAGAATTTTTGAAACTATTCGTAGTCCTGATGCGATACAAGATAAGCAATTGATATTAATATCAAAGTGGGGATTTGACGGTGCATCTAACCAAAGTAGATATAAGCAAAACATAGAGAGTGGTCAAGATGTTTCCAGCATATTTATGACCTCTTTGGTTCCATTAAAGTTGACAGCTGACGGTGACACCGTGTCCGCTGGAGTGGATGAGGTGACCAAAGTCGCCGCATAAAAAGTAATGCCGAATGCATGCTCTCACCTAAGTAACCCTTTAATTAATCGAAATCCGATAAACTTTATTCAATTTTTCATTTTTAAAAGATCTGTGGCACACTGTATCCGATTGCTTAGTCGATTTTGTGCTTAAAGGCCGCTTACTCAGATGTATGATAACACTACAAGCGTTCAACCAAAAAAATCAAATAATTAAAAAAATATGGCGTCTTGTCAGTGACGTACGGACTCGCGCGTGTTTTGTTTACATGATAAATAATTTGTGTTTTAAGTGGGTTTTCAAGTGTTTGAAGTGCTATGGCCTGTTTAAGTATGTGATAAATATTATAGTGAAGTGAATTACTGCAGGATTTCAAGGTCGGTGAGTGAAAAAATATTACGTAATTTCGGTTTTATTCCACAACCGGCGCTGACCGATTCATGTTTATTGTTATTACGTGTATGTGTTTTCAGATCCTTATTTTAGTACAGTGTGTTATTCTAATACGACTACTTTTATAACAAAGTTGAAGCATTAAATAAGCTTTCCACAGGTACCAATATTTTTATTCTACGTATCAGATTTATATTTATAAAACGACATTTTGTTTCCATTGTCTTGGCGGCCATTGTTATTTTTTTGCCGTCGGCAAATTTTTTCAACTTTGGGCGCTCGTAAATAGTACATATTGTACTAATGCTATGTGGTTTTATTAGTTTTGCGTTAAGTATATACACATAATGTATTTAAAACCTTAAACAATATAGGTCATCGCTCGTTTTTTCGAACTATAACCATTTATTTGAAAACAAAGTTATGATTTATGGTTGCGTCATACTAACGAACGATTTGATTACATGAATACTATCCTATTTCAAACGAAACTCCGCTATCTTAAAGCCCCGTTCCTTACCATAACAAAAAACACAAGTGTTAGCACCATTCAATGAAACCCAAGTCGTAAAAATGCTTTGTTTACATTATCGGGCGGCCGAGCGGCGCCGGCACGCCGGTGACGCATCTGGCATTCACCCCACTCGATTATTTTTCCCGCGCTCTGCTGCGCTCTGCGCCCTAGCGGGTATGGGTGAATCCAAAACCCTGCTCACCTATGTATTGCCGTCCAGTCCAGTTTAGTTTTGTGAAAGAAACCAAAGACGTTGTCATATATGAAAAAACTGCAATGGATAACGAAATTGAAGCTCTCGTACCCTCAAAATGTCAAGGACATGAAATTAGTCACAAATTAATGATGACGATGATTGACGGCAAAATTTGTACATATCTGTCTGAAGCTAAGTCAAATGCGGCCTGCTACCTGTGTTTGGCTAAGCCTACAGAAATTAATAAGTTAGATGTCATTGCGTCAAAAACCATTTCTTCTGGTATGTATGAGTTCGGATTATCATCACTTCATGCCCGCATTAATGTGATGGAATGTCTTCTACACATAGCGTATCGTCTCGACTTCAAAAAGTGGTCTGCAAGAGGAGAAGGTCATCAAGAGTTATTGCATTCACGAAAAAAACTCATTCAAGATCGATTCAAAGATGATCTTAACCTTTTGATTGACATCGTTAAGCAAGGATCAGGCACAACTAACGACGGGAACACAGCAAGGCGGTTTTTTGAATTTCCTGATAAAACTGCAGCGATCACTGGATTAGATGAAGACCTAATACGCAGATTTGCTGTGATTCTGCAAGCTATCACATCTGGAGAGATTGTAGACGTGCCCAAATTTAAAGAATATGCTAGAACAACCGCTGAAAAATACGTGGAACTGTATGATTGGTACTACATGTCATCAACCGTCCACAAATTGTTGATTCACGGAGGGGACATAATTGCAGAAAATGCTATTGTACCAATTGGAAGTCTTTCGGAAGAAGCTTCAGAAGCCCGAAACAAAGACTTTAGGAGGTTCAGAGAACACCATTCGAGGAAAAAGAGTAGACAAGCATCAAACGAGGATATCCTCAATATGCTTATCGTCTCTTCTGATCCTCTAATTTCTTCCACACGACCAAAATTAGATGCCCACAAGAGGCGGACATACTTTAAGGAAACAGTAGAACTACTGAAACTTCAGGATCAGGAAGCTCCGACAGAGTTCTTAGAAGAAAAAATTATTATGTAATTCATAATTACCATGTCATTTCAAATAAGTAGGTAATACGACTTTGTGATTTCTTAGAATGTTTTGGTCTAAGCATAAAAATATTGTAAGTTACACTTGGTATAGCCATATTTAAGCATTAAAATGTACATATCATAAACATTTTTAATTTTTTAATTTTGACGATTTAAAAAAAAAAAAATCGCAAGTGATGCCGCAATATTAAGTATGTCAAAAATTCACAAATAAATAGTACTATAACAGTGTGCAAGGATATAACGGCCAACCTAGCGATTCCAGAGATATCCTCATTTTTCATGTCAGCTCCATACATTTTTTTCTTATTAAAATTATAACTCTTCCATTTGTGCACACAATTACTTCATATGACATTTTATAGAACAGTAATGATCGGCAGAAGTCATTTCCAGCAAAAAAAATAACATTTAAGACATCGAGATCCCATGTCTTCTACAGCCGATTTTCGATCCACCGTGCGACACCACAATAAGTCGTATGTCACCAAAATAATATAAACTAACATTACAGCCTCATTTTTATAAAACTTTCCTGTATACTACGTTTGTAGTTTTTGGCTGAGCAGCCAAAATATGAAGAGAGGTCAGGACTGGTGAGCGATGTGAGTGATGTAATGTTGTCAAGAAGCCGCTCGTCCTGAGGTCGACCCCCGCAGCCTTCATTCACAATTTCGCATTTCTTGAGAAGTTTTTGTTTTTAGTGAACTGATGAACGCCTGCGTTTCTGTATAATATACTGATAAATTCTTACAAACGATTCTTGACAAACGGCTATCACTAACTTTGTAGATAGTAAACACACAGGATTTCTCATTCACAGTCACCTACCCATAGATATTTTTTGTTATTATAACCACAGATGACAGAAGAGGCCTAAACTTTATGTATTTTTGTGTACGCTTTACGAACTATCATAATATAATAGTAGGTGTAAAAAAATATAAAAAGGAAGCACAAAAAATATCAATGGTTGGGAATCGTTTGCAAAACAATCGTCGAACCACTAAGCTTGCTTTGTTGACAGTTGACTAAAATAGCCTTTCTTATGACGCCGATGTCATAATTGACTACATAGCTCCTTAAAGGTATAGCGGGGTGATAATAATTCAAATGGTAAATCTGTAACTATTATGCTTAATATTCGCTCCCTATTCAGCTTGTCATACACTGGTATATTGTGTTATCTCTCATCTCAGTCTCATTTACTACGCAATTTTTGGGAAGTCATTTTCAAACAGCAGTGCTTTTCTGTAACCATCTCACCGTGAAAATGTGGGTGAAGTGAGCGTGTAGTGAGCTGTCAACATTGTCAATCCCCTCCCTATGTCGATTCTGTAAAAAATTCAACGTGAAGTGAACACTTTGGTGAAGTGAGCGTGGAGTGAGCTGTCAGTTTCATCCCACTGATGCTACGGATTGACCAATCATTACATTTACAATCATAATCGATATATTTTAATTTAAAAAAATATGATAATTCTGTTGTTTATTTTATACTATTTCAAGGCTAGTATAAACGGTTTCGACCGAAAGAGGATTTTTACTTAAGTGGCTAAAAATTACTATTTACGGGTTTTTTAAATAAAACAGCCAAACATAAATTCTGTCAGAAACTCAAATAAGTTCTTTTTTTTTTCCTAAACTAGTTTCTAACTGAATTTCTGTGTTGCTGTTTTATAAAAAAAAAACTCTATATAATAATATTTAGACACTTAAATACTAGCCTTGAAATAATATAAAATGATCAACAGAACTAACATTATAAAATATAATTAAAATCTCGATTATGATTGTAAATGTAATGCTTGGTCAATCCCTAGCATCAGTGGGACGACACTGACAGCTCACTCCACGCTCACTTCACCTTAGTTATCACGGTGAGATGGTTACAGAATCGCAATGCTGGTGTAATGAAAGCTCACTTCAAACTCACATCACCTAAGTTTTCACCGTGAGATTTTTACAGAATAACATTGCTGGTTTAGTTACCACTGACGTGCGGTCTAGTGTTTCTGTAGCTATACATAGATATTATAATGATGTATATTTATTATTCTCTATTGTAACTACATCCAAGAGAAAAACAAAAAATATGTTAGCTGTTTCGCATTACGAACTGGGTCTAATTGAAAAACGTTCGTGCGTCATTCATGCCCTTTTACGAGCAGTTTTTAACTTACGAAAAAAAAGAGGAGGTTCACCAAGTCGGCGAGTATTTTTACTTTTTTATTTTTTCAGTCAATATACGCACCTTATTCTACTGGTTTAGAATTATTTGTATAAAGAGAAGCCTGCAAATCTGGGACAGTATTAAAGTTTCGAATTACTTGGTTATTCCTGAACTTGTGTTAACTATTACCTATTGAATTTGTCATCACTTTGTCAGCTTCTACAGGACCAACTGTTAAGGAGGAGGTGATTTTTTACAAAGTTGACAAAGACCAAATGAAGGTCGTGTGGAAAGTTTCGAGTATACCATGTGGATGGCTGTAAAAGTATGGGGACAGAGAAACGATGCATGGATTTTGTAAAAGATGATACAGCTAGAAAGGGGTTGAATACCAAAATGGCGACTAATAGAGAAGTACAAAATACCAGCACCAACCCCAAATAAATTGGAATTAAGGCAAAATAATGTTAATAATGATAAGATACTTTTAAACTATCTGATAGCTAAATTATGGGGGTCGCACTGATAGTTTTTAGAATAGGTCAGTAAGAAAAGCGGCAAAAAAAAATTGTATTTCGAATTAGGAACGCTTTGAGAATCTGTAGCTGTGTAATGAATATATAATATTATGTATTTTGTTTTTACAAATTGGCGGCAATTTAAAAAGTATCGGCCGTGCGTCGAAATGGATTCGACTAGAGAAAATTTTGGTTCAATGATTTATTACGACTTTCGTTGCGGTCTTACTCAACAAAAATGTTACGATAGACATCGATTAGTAATTCATGACGAAGCCCCATCCCGTGCCACTGTTTACAACTGGTTTAATGAGTTTAAACATGGTCGAAGCAAACTCACTGATGATTCGCGAGAAGGACGTCCTTCTACGGCGGCTACTGAAGATAACGAGAGTGCTGTGCGGCGAATGATAAAAGCTGATAGAAAGGTGATAATCAACAAATTCGGGCAGCTTTAGGCATTGGTATGAGTCAAGTACAAAAAGTCTTACATGAACATTTAGGCGTCATAATTCTTTGTAATAGATGGGTACCTCATAATTTGACGGAAGATCAAAAACGCCGTCGTTTGGATTGGTGCCGATCACTGCTTGAAAAGTATGACGGAGGTGACTCGAATGCTGTATATGAAGCCGTCACAGGTGATACAAGCTGGATATAATGTCACGAACCCGAAACCAAAAGACAATCTGCGCAATGAATGTTTCCATTCGAAGATTTGCCGACTAAAGTAAAGAAGGGCAGAAGTCAAGGGAATAAAATGATTGCCTCATTCTTTGGACGGACGGGTCATTTCGCAACAATTGTCCTAGAAGATAAAAATACTATTACTGCAGATTGGTATGTCAGTCATTGTTAACCAGTTGTCTTGGAAAATGTTAGATGCTGCTGCGCTGCGCTGTTGAGCGCTGCTGCCCAAGAAGCAAGATCCTCCTCCGCCACGGCAACGCTCCAGCTCACTCCGCCAGACTGCCTATCGAATATTTGTTTATCGAAAGTGTGGAGTTACCTTACAGCCCTTTTTTTATGGTGGGAAATCATCAAACAACTTCTCCCGCTCTGGGCAGAGCGGAAGGGCGTGTCAGACTCTTACTGACTAAAACCCACCCCTGTTCCTTCAGTTGCCTGTGCCAGGGGCCAAGATAACCCTTTTGGACTTTCCTCCAAGCTCTCTCGCTCCGTACCATGGCCTGGACCAAGGCCGGACGCGAGAGATCGCCACCGGTACACGGTGGTGCTCCGCCCAAGCTGGACAGACCTCTATCATATGCTCCACTGTGTCCTCCGGGCGATCCACACAATGGAGACACCCGTGCGTTTCTTCCCGCCTTATCCGGAACAGGATCCTCCCGAAGCAACCGTGTCCGGTGAGGACATACATCAGGCGGAAGGTGAGGACGCCGTGGCGCCTCTCTTGCCACTTCTCAAAGAGAGGACTTATTGCCGCAGTCAGTTGAAGAAGGGTGTCGCATGTGACGTTGCGTATAAACGAACGGACACTACTTCGAAAAGCATAATTATATGATATGTAGGTATATATGCTTATTGTATATTTGTTGTAAAAACTTTCAGTGTGACTCACGTATAGCGTGATAAAAATTATTTAAAAGGTTTAATCTGTAACTATTTACAATATTTTGGCTCGGCTTTTTACAATTTGCGGAAAATCTGTTTTTCTTTGTTTTGTCGAGTTTCATATCGGTACCCATCATGTTCGCGACGGAGCGTCACCATACTCAGATTTGTTAATGTTATAGTAATTTCTTAGTTTATTTAGTCCCTAATTTCTTAAATAGAATGTATGTACGTGTCGGAACATCGCCATACGTAATTTTGTTCAAATAATAGTAATTTACTGCTAAGAATGTTTTAAAACTTAATAGACAGCGGACGTACCACTACTTGCGCCCATGTACCCAGATAGGGTCTTAAGTTCTGAAACGTTCTTAGTGAATAATTGGTAGTAAAACCTTTTGAATGTTGTATTTTATAGCATAATAAGATAGAATAGGTATAGTTCTAGCCTAGACATCATATTGTATGTACTAGAAAGCTATTAAAGATGAAATTGAGTCGTTTTTCATTTAACCCACTGGTCGCAACCTTGTGAGCATCAAAAGGGTGGGACGTATATAGTTTCCCTATAGTTTTTTGGTACGTCCAGGTAGCCTGGACCGAGACCTAGCCCTAGATGTAATTTTTGGACCTGTGGTCAAATGGGAAGTCCACCTTTTTGATGAGCACAGGTTGGGAGCAGGGGCAAAATAGTACGTTTTTTCTTACAGTCTTCAGAGGCGCTTCACGCCCTGAAAAATCTAGATGTAACTATGAAAACACTAGATTTCTTTAGTTCGATAGACCTACTTTAGGTACCCGTTTAGAAATTGAATATCGGTTCAGGGGTTTCACAGGAAATCCACCTGACAGACTGGATAATAGTAATTTTTCACCCGTTTTCCCCTTTGTAATGAAATAACTTTCCAGCTGAAAGACACACAGTCGCTCCTGTAGTGTCAATAGATAGGGGATTACGCAAGGAATCCGGTTATGTATGACATGTCTGGATAGGGTGCCTAACTAGGGAGGTTTAACTGTAAGAATGCTTGTAAACGTAATAAAAATAAACGTAAAATCAGGGAGAAATTCGCGGTCCTCGTTACGGTAAAGATTCGAGCCACTTAAGCGGGCGCGTCACGACCGCTAATTTCGTAGTCATCAGCAAGGAACTTTACGGCTCAAAATACGTCATCAAGTGAACCCCTCAAAAGGACCCGAATCGCTCCCTGAACACTTAAAGAACTTTCAACTTGGTGTTATTATTTTTCAACCCCTTTCATGTAAGTAAGTACCCCGGAACACGAAGACATCAGTACGAAGCCACAGTCGGGAATCTTGAAGATACCTGGAACTTATAGGTGTAGGACGTCAGCGCCGCTGTGGATTGGGAGACGCCCGACCTCATACCGGGATAGCCCTGGTTGGGTATTACAACCTCCCTCATCCTGGAACCCAGCGATCACGCCCGTCCGGCACACATCACGTCTTTGAAATTTACACAGAAAATTAAACTGATATTAATTTAAGGACTACAGTCCAGTTGACTTCAAAAAAAAAACAATGAATACTAAGAAGTGAAAACCTCTTTAGCCGCGTTGAGCGCTTTTTGGTAGGGGCAAAACTTATGGGTTCGCGTCACCGATATGCTAATGTAACGTGTTGCACTAGACTGGTGACGCGCAGCGGCCTGTGCAAAACTTGTCCGGTAGTTTTTGAGTGCTGTTGCAACATGCATTCAGACAATAACTGTTTGTCAAACAAATAAACAAAAATTCAAAAAAAAATATTTTCAGCATTAGAATCGTTCCCAGACGTCGAAAGGAAGAAAAATGTTAAATGTACAGTTTACATGTATAGATGTTAAAACATTTACATGATTTCCTTACTTTTCCTGTTATTAACAAGGGTTTTTTTTACTAACGCAATTGATGCTTGACATTTTTAAAGCATCAATCTTTTAAACAGACATGAGTATATCAGTATTGAGTGATAATTAGTTTAGAAACTGTCTCCAAAAACAGGCAATGATCTAAGATGATGATGATAACTTCCGGATCAAATAAAAACATTTAGTTTATTCGAGAATTTAAGAGCAGTTTTATGCAAAAGTTTTAGGAAGTAACTGAGGTAAACTGCTAAAATACCGGAAATTAGTTAATTCCATCAATAATCATTGCGAAATATGGCCAATTAGATTTTAGACTGCAAGGTCATATACTCAAGGTTAGAGATGGCTATAAATTAGGATTAATGTACTTGGCCATACACTAGAACTTGACTTTAAAATTGAGGTCATTGGCATAATCTTTAACTCGCTTCAATTTTCTGTTTATTTATTTTTTTAGTATGGAGGTCAGTAACCTGTAACTGTGCTGGTTAATATTACTTCGGGTAATAGTTAAAAAAAAAGTATTCTTAGACGAGCACCGTTTCTAGTGGAACCTGATTATGGAAGGAAGTAATCCTATTGAGAGATAAATCCTTGTTTAAGATGAATTAAGTTGACCTCTAATAGATTGGCAAGGTAAATAAAACCTGTTTTGGGTTGCGCCTTACAAAATGTAAAAACAATGTATTTAAAAATAGAATTTGTCACGCTTGTGGCCTCCTTGGCATCCTGGGGCCAACGTTGGCTTCAACTGTTGAGATTAGTTTTTGGGCCAGTCTTGGATGGCATCGATATGGTTGAGATAAAGTGTCTCATTTCACCCAGAGTATTTAGCAGTAGGAGTAAATACCCCTGCAAGACCAAGAACCATTTAAAAAATATATTATATCACACTTTAAAGGCTCAGGCAGACTGGCGCACGCAACGACGATGCGCGACGGTGCGACGCGATTCTGGTAGAACAATTTCCATGAAGTTTTCATAGAAACTATTCTATTAGGGTCGCGTTGCGCTGTCGCGTCGCGCCTGCCTGTGGGAGCCTTGAAACAAAGTTCCTCCATAAAAAAAATGCTCCAATAACCACAAATGATAACCTAAATGTTTCCACCAAATAAGTTAATCGAATAAAAAAGAAACGTTTCCCTTTATTACTTTAACTTTATAAAAATATACGCATAAAAGTGAACTCTACACACACAACATTAAATAAAAGGTACTAGCAAGCCTAAATCCTACGTCACATCAAACGCGAAGTGACGGCGCGCGGCGCGGCGGCGATACATTTCGTAACTATACCGTGCTAAGCATTCCGTATGACGCCATCTTGAATTTACTGGCGGATACCAAAAAAAATGTGGAGCGAAAGAATTTCGCATCCTGCTTGTAATTATGTATTACAAACGAGTTGCGAAGTCTTTAAAAAACTACGCTACATGTTACACAAGTCATCGCTTATTGCCAGCGTGAGTTTTGTACTACGCGATCGAAATAAAGGATTGACCTTTCCTCATTTTTGAGCTGCAAAAACTACGTCAATTTAGTTGATATTGATAAAAGTACTGGATACAAAACGTGTAAGGAAACGTCCTTGTGACTGTGAAACAACACAAAGCCGTTGAAGATGGACATATTTTTCGAAGGTTATATCTTTGAAAGTGTTCCTGAGGGGATCAACGAAGGTTTGAAGTTCATATGTCTTCATAATTGAATTTGTGGGCAACAACGAGCAAATAATGGACATTCTATTGGCTAATGTAGTAAGTAGAACATCATCTACCTAAATTTATATATTAATACTAAGCAACGCATAACAATGAACGTACACACAGGAGCAGGTCAAGTTATCACAAACTGTCAAATTATCTCATTCGATTTTAAACTTAACCTTCAACATTTTAAGGTTTAAAATTGTTTGGAGAAATATGACAGTTCCGTATAACCTGACGTGCTAGCGCGTACGTTTTGTACAACTTGTAGAAAACATGGAAAAAATAGACATAGAAAAAACTATGTGAGAACAATGATGAACAGGAGATGACGTCTGCTGGAGAAGTGTGGCAGAAGTCGCGCTTCGGCGATCATTAAAAAATAAAATAAAAAAGCTCATTATTTCTCACTGTTTGAATCTTACAAATAAATATATAAACTTTAATACTGTATGCAATCATACTATATCATTTCAAATTCATAATTATTAAATTTTAAAGGACGTTGTTTGGCGTCCAAACATCTTTCGCCTAAGAACCAACAGAGACGTGAATTTACTTTGTGTTCTAAATAATGCATTTTGGTTATAATGGCGCCAAATTTAGACCGAAGTGAATTACTCTTTAAAATGTTTTAAAAAATATGAAGTGTCCATTTCATTGAAACAATTAATGAAAATTATAAAATAAATGGTAATTATTGTAAAGGTCCATACGTGTTGATTCATAGGCCATTTTTTACAATGTCCTTTCAAGCAATCTGATATTTTTTTTACTGTACCTACTTAATAATTACCTACATTAAAAAAAACAATAGTCTATTATTTTTAAGGTAGTTAACAAGGAACCCTTACTTGTCATGTCTGTCCGTCCGTTCGTCCGTCTGTCCGCAGTTTAGCTCAGAGACTCGTACTACTAGAAATCAATTTGGCATGGATATACATACAGGGTGTTTGGCGCATGGACCGACACAATTTTTCCAGGGATTTGGGAGGTCATTAGCTATGTTCTACCCATACACCCTTTGTCTCACACGTCACGGTTGGTTACATATGATTTTTTTTTTTTATGAAAAAAACTCCCAAAATATTTCCTTTTATTCGGAATAGTAAGTTTTTTGTTTGAGGGTGTAGTGGTGGAGTGTCAACACAACTGGTTTCAAGAAAATTCCTTACAAGCTTCCAAAGTTTATTTTTGTTTGAAATTTTACAAAAAAAAATTGGGACAAAGGGTGTATGGGTAGAACCTAGCTAATGACCCCCCAAATCCCTGGAAACATTGTGTCGGTCCATGCGCCAAACACCCTGTATAAGTCACACCGACAAAGTGGTAAATTTAAATCTTGATAATATTTTATTTAGTTTACCTCCCCTACACGTAAAGTGGGGTTGGTTTATTTTTTTAATTTGTGGATTTGTTAATGCGTTATTAAATAAATTTGAATGTTGCTTTTCTCTTCAAGAAGCTATCTTGCGTGATTTCGGAAATATTTCATGATAAGTTAGTGGCTTTTTTATTATTTTTTATTATTGTAAGGACAGGAGAACGATGATGATGACATTCAATTATTATAATATTTTAATGATTTTGGTTTCCATAGTTAGAACCCCTCATAGTAGTAGATGAAGGCCTCCTCCAGAGATGACTAACAGTCGCTATCTTCTACAGTACGAATCCAGCGAGTGCCAGCGGCCTTCACGATGCCATCAGCCCAGCGTGCTAAGGGCCTTCCTCTTTTTCTTTGACCTGATGGGCCCGGTCATGACGTTGCTCTTGAAGCCCAGTGGTCGTCTTTGAGTCTTGCAATATGTTCAGCCCATCGCCATTTTAGCTTTTGCAATTAGTTTAGAGTACCATCCATCTGCCATCTGCCTAGCCGCTGAATACCAGTATGTTACACGGAGTGACTGCATATCTGACCTCCATAACCCAGTTACTTATCAATACGATACCCCTTGGTAAGACTGGTCGTCAGAACTTCGGGCTTCTGACGACTCGTAACTACTGTGGAAAGATCCAGGAATGACATCCGGGATCAACGGCTTAACGTGCTTTCCGAGGGACGGAGGGTTTTCAGTATGTAAAGATGGTCATCCATCCACGGATCAACCGCGGCAAGCGTAGATTAACCTAATCAATCGGCCATGCGGCTGTTGCTACTTAGCCACGAGCCCCTCGAATAGTTTAGAACACATAGAAATGATAAATCAAGGGCAAAGGACGGTAAGTGAAGAAAACATTGTTTAGTCTAGAAAAAAAATCGACTTGTTTGCGCACACTTACTTAGTTGTTTACAGTTTCGTTTAAGTGAATATTTTTATTTTTTTGCAATCTGACCTCGCATGAGGCGCATGATCAGGCCGTAATTAGGAACTCAGCTCAAGTTCAACATAAAATATGTATACAATTACCTACATATAGTTATATTTTATGGCTATCTATCTATACCTATATAAAGTAATAATTATGCCATCACAACTACCTAAGGGCATGTTATTGTGATATTTTAAACGTCAGCAAGGCTTTTTTTATGCTTGGATATCATCAAATAACTTCTCCCGCTCTGGGTGGAGCGGGAGGGCGTGTCAGACTCTTACTGACTAAATCCCACCATTGTTCCTTCATTTGCCTGTGCCAGGGGCCACGGTAACCCTTTCGGACTTTTCCGCAACCCTGGCAGGCATTGGCCCTAGCGGACCCCGTCGTTAGTGCTGACATCTCTTTGAGGCGCGCGTGGAACACAAAGCAAACAGCTCAAGTTCAAAATATAAAATATACAATTATTTATAGTAATATTTTATGGCTATCTAAACCTATGTAAAATAATTATTATGCCATCACAATTACCTAAGGGCATGTTATGTGATATTTTAAGCGTCAGCAAGGCTAAATACATATATACAACTGTAGATATCGCACTTGCACAATCATCAAGGCTAGTAATAGTTGAAGGCATAAAATATTAAACTGTTATGTATGCAAAATGTTTATAATGGAACTGGTCAAAAGATTTCGTCACGATTCGGTTAAAATTAACATTTTTGTGAGAAATGACACTACAACTGATTGTTTGGCAAATATTATGAGAGCCTCTATGATTGACAATATTTCAGAACATGGGGCAGCCCATGTCTGAGGCAATCTTGACGACACGTTTGGTGTAGTGGCTACGGTGGCTAAGTGTAGTCAGCGAAACCAAATGGTCCTGGGTTCGAATCCCGGTAGGGGCAAATGTTTGTATGATGAATATGGACATTTTTACCCGAGTCATGGATGTAGTATATTTATAATATGTATGTATTTACGAAAAAAAAATGTATTTAAGTAGTGTATCAACCATCTGGTATCCATAACACAAGCCTTAAGTGCTTAACTTGGAACTAGATGGTGCTGTGTGCAATGTCAGACGATATTTATTTATTATTAATCATGTCAATGGGATTTTTTTTTCTTCGATTTCTCGCCTTTTTTGTACTCTTACCGTAGTTGGTGAAGAAGGGTCTTTTAATCCTGGTACTGCATCGATTGGTATTATAAAAATGAATCGTGAGAATTGACGTTCTTCTCTGAGTGTATGTTGATACTCGTAGCTACGTACCATTTCTGTGAATCTGAAAATCTGTGGATGTAGTTAGCAATTACTCTGAAACTTCACTGTCTCCTAAGAACATTTTCCTTTAGCTACAATAGTTACGGTAGGTACTTGCCCTTACGGCCATCTCTCAAAAATCCACCCTGTATAATTAAGGTCGTCCTAACATGAGGGAAAAATTTTCCCGACGTATGTAATTGTCTCCCCCCCGACCCTTGCTCGACGAAGTGACAGCCCGCGCCGTAGCTGAGCCTGTAGCTTTAAATTCCCCTGATAACAATAATTATCTAAACTCGATCCAGCCTGTCCCACTTTGCTGTCCTCCCCACAGTGACACCCTTTTTTTTTTTTTTTTTTGTTTCCGGGGTGGAAAATCCTCGTGGATGTCCGCCGCCCTGGGGCGGACGGCGGGGTCTGTCAGACTCTTACTGACTAAAAACCACCCCGGTGTTCCATCTCACACCTTCGCCGGGGGTCGCGGGAACGTACGATCCTTCCGCAACCCCCGACTGGTGCCGGCCCGCCACTGCGGGCCACTCCGGGTCTGGGGGGGAGTGAGGTGTTTGACTCCCCACGCGACGTCTAAGAGGGGCACGCGTGGAACACTACGCGCCGCCACCTCGGGTCCTGGTGTGTGGGGGGCGACAGACGTCCCCGAGTCCGTCGCCCCTGGACCCATTTAGGGGGGCTGGAAGAGGGCGTTGTCCGCCCTCCGCCGACGCCCGGTGCGCCTTCTGCGGGCCGGGTGAGTGGACGAGATCTCCCTCTCCCTTTCCGCAGCCTCCTTCTGCGAGACGACTGTCTCACAGAAGGAAACCACCGCCACAGTGACACCCTAAGCCGACATCCGTACCCCACAGAGGGTGCCCTTAGCGTGCAGTCACTTAGTAATGTAAGAAAAATATTATTATTTTTCTTTTGCTTTAAAGACCCGTTTCTCAAAATGCAAATGTTTTTTGTTTGGTTTATTTTAAAAACCTATTTTACTTTGTAAACAACATGCATTGTTCCTCTTCTTTCGTATCGATCTTTTATTTTACAAGATTTTAATCATGGGTTTTTAATTAATTACTACCCACTTATGAATTATCTTCTGGACATAAACACTTTTAACCGTGTGAAGAGTTTTGATCGTTTTTTTTTGTGTGCTGTATAATAAAAACGACACCGAGACTATTAGATAACTGTAATAATGAATTATGAATGGTTTCGTTGACATTAATTAAATCGCTTAAACTTTAATTTATTTACAAAATAATACAATTAATTAATTTAAATGATTGTCCTGTTTCAAGACAATCCCAAATGAATTCAAAAGCATTTTATCTCCATAGAGATATTACTTAAATAAGTGTATTTTAAGTGTTAAAAATGTACACAATAGATAAAAATTAAAAATAATTATTATATTTATTATTATTTTAAGAAAACTTACAGCTTGTAATATTATGCAGATAATTCTCAATTTCAAGTCTCCAATTAAATAATCATTTATATTATAAATAAATTTCAAAATTCTGTGTAAGCAGTGTGAACCAAGCATGAATACTCGGAATTTAAAAAATAAACAAAGTTACAATCAACTTACAATTTATCTGTAAGAATATTATAATTACTGTGTCCAAGTTCTGACTAACTTCTCAACGAAGAGCCAAAACGAACATAGTGAGCAAAACAAGATGCACCTACATTATGTTTTATAATTTTATTAATTAGGAAATGCACCTAAACGATGTGTTTGTAAAAAAAAGGAAAATAAATAAATAGCTCAGACACATCAATTCAGAAATAAAACAATACCTAGGGGTTCATAATTGCTAGTGTACTTAAGAGCGTTTATACCTTATGAGTGGCAACGTCGCAATTTAGTGTCATATTTCGTGGTTTTCAATTTTTATCATTTAATCGGAGCTATATTTTAAAAATCTGTATAATTAACTTTTTCGAATTCTGTGAAAACTGTGTAAAAGGTAAGAAATCGTTGCGTTTACAGTTCTATTTATATGCAAATAATGCATTGGAAACTTGCAGGGCGTTATTTTCATTGTAAAATAACTGTAAGCATTACGGTTACTTACCTTTTAAACACTTTCACGTAATTCTAAAAAGTTAATTAAACAGATTTTTAAAATATAGCTCCGATTAAATGATAAAAATTGAAAACTACGAAATATGACACTAAATTGCGACGTTGCCACTCATAAGGTATAAATGCTCTTAATATTGTGATACATTATCACGTTTCTCGAAAATTCTTAACTTAAACATGTCATGATGATTTATATTAATTATTTTTATGTTTTGTTTTATTTTCTAAAAAAAAAAACGAACAATAACATAATGGAGCTTTTATTAGCAAAAAACCTTGGAGGTTGACTTTTCGAACGCCTCATATTTAGTAACTTTAACCAAGGCGTGTCAAAACTCGATCGTTTGTCCTTTACATTGGACGTGCTGCAAATAATACAAATATAATAGTCGGTCCCGATTTTTTTATAATAATATTTATTATTTCTTAAGTTCGGCGAGGCAGTGGTTTTGAGCAATTAAAATAATATAACAAATAAGTGCGGTGCTGAGTTTTCAGTGAATTGTAAATGTAAGTGTCAACTTCTCTTACCTATCTTTTTATTATTTTTTGTGAGTTTAAAAAATAAAAATAAACATTGCAACCTTATCAAGGTTTTGAAGACAAAGATACACACCCTTTATCATGGAGTGAGTGAATCCTGGTAATTTATTTTAAATAAAACCTTGTTTTGTGTGATCTATTATATTAGAATCAAGGGCCGAACGTTCGGAATAGTTTGTTGAATTTATTTAGGGCTAACTGCTGCTGCTGGGTGACGGAAATTATCCCACGGGAACAAAACCTATATTACTCCTCAAAACATCAGCTCTCTGCCAGTGAAAGTCCAGTCAAATTTGGTCCAGCCGTTACGGAGATTAGCTGGAACAAACAGATAGACAGACCCACAAAAAAAAAATAGATTTTTGTTATAAGTGCGGTATATACTATATGCATTTAGTAAAAAGCTGTTATTTTGACATCACAAACAGAGTCTTCAATATTATTTATTTGTATGTATGTATGTACCGGTATACGAACTAACAGCAAATATTGAAATGATGAACTTTAGGTTCGACACTCACAGATAAAGAAGTAAACTGTCAAGAATCGGATGAAACTAAATAGTTTGATGTTAAAGGATCCCAGTTTACTTAAACCGGGATCTAAGTATTTATTATATTAACCGTCTCTTTGATCATTCAAAGATATCCACTTACAGGTATCTTTGAATGCCCTGAGGCTGTATCTGGTTTATTAAAAGAAATGCTTTATGTTTCAATTCAAATTCTAAAGAGTGACTTCGTCATCATGTCGGGGTCGGTTTCCAGTCCAACCAGGGGTCTGCTCTTTAAGCACGATATCCGTAATTTCGGCCGAAACTACGGTTGTTCCCTACTGCGTATCACCTACGGATATAGATTATTTCTGGGCCCGAACTAAGAATAAATGTCAACACGATTTGACAGCTGTACTAATTAACCGATGTGTTTTAACCTGTCCTAAAATAAAAAATAAACGGGAGTAGGGTTCATTGCGCAGTATCGAACTACTTTCGTACGGGCCCGTATCTTCGTAGACGGGCTTAGAGAGTTGGAATATGCCGTATCTCACCTCAATAACCAATTACTAAGCACACTAGTTTTTTTTTGGATAATGCGCAAATAATTACAAATGAACCAGCAACAAGTTTCATCTACTGGTTGGGTTGCAATAAAAAGAAAGTTTGTCATTTATATTTTGCTCATGGAAAAGGTGTAATAATATTTATGTTGTTGGTATTTATTTGGAAGCAAGTTAATTGAAAGTGTATGATATTGATAACATTGCAATATGTCGTCTTAGTTCTGGCCACACGGACGCGAAACCTGAGCGGAACGCTACGCACCTTAGTGCATCAATTTTTGCTGTCGTTGTTGTTGTTGATGGTTTGATTAGGAAGTCTCGTGACTTCGTGAGTATTCGCACCAGTTTCAACACTTCCATACAAGTTAGTTGATAAAATCGGTGCGAGCGAATTTCGTCCCGCTTCCCACGCGGGATTCGCTTTAGTTTGGCTAGCCCTTCATTTCACTGAGTTAGTACGAGAGCAGTGGTGACCCAGTGGTAACGGCCGTGACTTACGTGTTGTAGGTCCTACGACCTACGGTCCTTCGACCCTACGGTCGAACCCAGACAGACGCTTTACTTTGTGCAAATTATTTCATCACCACTGCTCTTAGAACGATGAAGGAAAACATCGAGAGGAAACCGGCATGTCCTAGAAGCTAAAATTCGAAAGACATATGACATCTACCAACCCGCACTGGGCCCGCGCTGTTGATTACGGCCCACTCCCTCTCACCGAGAGGAGGCCTGTGTCCCAGCAGTGGGAGCATTATTATGATGATGTTGGTCTACTGGTATTCAAGAACCAATGCTTGGATTCTAAAAATTACTTAGTCTGAAATTCTAATTACTTGTCAACTGCATAGATCTCCATCGAAACTTTTCGCATAAACAGAAACTGAATTTACGAAATTATTCATTCAAATAATAATAAATAGGTATTATTTATTAGTTTAAAATAAATTAACTTTAAACTAATAAAGATACAAAGTAGAGACAGCTTCTATCCTAATATGGTACTAATGCATCCACAAAATTACATCATACACACCACAGAACCAAGCACATGCAGACCATACATAATATCTAAGGCGATTAACACACGGCACCGCGCACCGCCGCGGTTGACGGTGAAACGAAAGGAAAATCCATTTTCAAAAACGTACGGTCGGGCGGTGTACGTCTGTTAGGCATCAACGGATTACATACATGCAAATGCGACGTAAGATCCGCTTCACCGCCAACCGCGGCGGTGCGCGGTGCCGTGTGTTAGGTAATCGCCTAACCTTTTAAGCAATGACGCTTCCTAAAAGAATTGTCAAAAGGCTGTCCGATTATTACATTTAAAATATTTCTCTTTCCTGTCAACATTTATCTATTCACGTTGTTGTAAAAGTTGTTATGATTTCACCAAATAGAATAATTTATGTTAGCGTTTTAGCAACAAATTAACTTGTGTGTAAAATATCTTGACCAAATCTTGGATTTATCTGAGATTCATTCCGACTCAAGTAAAAAGTGATGGGTAACAATATCTAACGAAGACGATAACACAAAAAAAAAGATTTCATAACTCATAATTTCAAGTAACTACAGCTGATACAGGATCAATGGCCGCTGGTACCTAGTGTACCTAGTAACTTGACAGATATGAGCGTACATTTGTTTTTTTACTGATTTGATACATTGATACCCATCTCGTCTGAGAAGTTAGGTCACCTGTATATTTTATACGAGTAGGTAACATGGTATCCTATCTCTGAGTTAGGTATAAGTTGAAAGTGCTACCGGGATAAATTGACGGCACGGTTGGCGCTGTGGTTAAGTGGTTGACTGCTGCGCTGCGTGTCGCGGGTTCGATTCCCGCACGGAACAAATATTTGTATGAACTGCAAGTAGTTGTTCCGGATCTGGCTGTTTGTCAGTTTATATGTTGTAAACGTACCCACGATACCGGAGAAATTCCTAGTGTGGGGAAACGTTTAAAAAAAGAATTGTATCCTATCATAAATCAATTCAGCCGTTAAAGCGGGACAAGGTTGTTACCTTGTAATACACAGACCTGACAGACAGATAATAAAAGTAAATAATATTTTTAAAATTTTATTAAATAGGTTTGTATGGTTCTAAATAATTATATAACTTTAAATAAAAACCTTTGATTATATTATCATCATTCATTTGAAACACTATAGCCCCACCATTGACCACGTTTTACTCGAACCTATCAGATAACTTGGCCGAAACATCCCAGCGCTGAGTTGCTGGATTCGTTTTCTTCTCTACCGATCGTTATTTCTCCTGACAAGGATTATTTTGTTTATATGTAGGTATGTATCTATGTATTAGTATTTATTCTTGTATTTTAAAGTCATTTCCGAACTATCTATCCCGTATGTTGCACCTGCCATGTTTTATCTCTGCATCATCCTAAGGTTGACTGGTAGAAAATGCCTCAGGCATTAAGTCCGCCTTTGTACAGTATTTTTTTTTACTTGTGCATAAAGTTTTAATAAAATAAATAAGTTATTTTATAGCTTAAAATTGTAACAACTTTGAAGCGGGTGGTCCGATTTAAATAAAATAAAAACTTAAATAAATAATACCTACGTCAAGATAAGGGTTCTGACTATATTTCCAATTCCTTAAATCTCTTAAAAAGAGGAACGCAAAAATTTCGATAATCATGTGAATGTTAAATTCATCCTCTAGTAGACCACTTTGGGGGATGATTTTACAAAAAAGCTGAAAAAAAAATTTTTTTTATTTCTCAACAAAAGCATACATTAATATGTTCATGTCCCATACTTGAGAAATGTTAAGTTTCCCATACACAATTTCATCCCCTATAATTCACCCCTTTTTAGGATTATTTTTTAGACAAAAAGTAGCCTAAACCTTCCCCACGATGCCATCTGAGATAGATGGCATCGTGGGGAAGGATTTAGGCTATTTTGCAAAATTTTATCGAACTCCGTTCAGTGGTTTAGACGTGACAAGTTAACATACAGACAGACCGAGCTACTTTCGAATTTATAATATTAGTAGGTATGGATAACTTTTAACGTATAACGATTTCAAACCAACACACCTCCATCACACTACACTAATACACTATTATAATCCTAGACCAATCAGGAAACACCTTGCTGCAAGCCTTGACAAATTGATACTTTTTGGCAATGGGCGATATTGTTAATTTTTGAATATGTTTACTTAAAGTGACATTGTTCTTGAGATGAAGTAATTTATGTACAATGAAGATATTAGTTTATAACTGAAGGTAAACAAGGATAGTAGTTTAAACTAATACGGATATAAATCCGCATAATAATAGTCTCAACTCCTCTCCCAGGCTGCGCCATAATACCCTGTCCTCCAGCCCACAGCCACTTCAGCTTGCTTACTCGGCAAGCTATGTCGGTAACTCCGGTTCTTTTCCGGATACTTTCATTTCTGTTTTTATTCTTCAAACAAACTCCGAGAATAGCCCGCTTCATAGCGCGCTGAGCGACGATAAATCTACTATCCTTTTTTAAAAATATTTACATTAGGAAGCAGTCGAAGGGTTTTGGGGGCTGTCTTTAGTAACGTATGGGTACGTAACTTTAGTACATAAAAGTTTAGCTCTCTGGCTCTAAATTTGACGCTCAAAAAGTGTTGGTACCTACTCAGCCTATTTTGAATAAAGATTTTTACGAAATTTTAATGGAATGACTCAACCAATTTTTTGTTTCGATAACTGTTATGTGATAAAGATTAATCAAGCATTTGCTAACAACATTATGTAATCAATCAGTATTTTGGAAGCCAAGCGTCTTCTTTTTCTACCTTTATGATGACTAATGCCAATTATTGATGAGGTCTGATTTCCCAATAATGACGGCATGGGCTTCTCATCTTTATTCAAGTGCGCTTCATTGGCGAAGGTATTATTGCTCAATATTGCCAGATGACGTGAGCTCGTGGTCAAAAGAAAGACAAGTTGTATCAGTTTAGTGCAAATTTTGTTAGTGCAACGGTGTGTTTCTGTACCGTGACATGCGATATTTTTATTATACCCCTTGATTGATAAGCCCGGAGTTACACCTTACATCGATTTAACCAAAAAAAATTTGAGGTTTAAGGTTTGCCTAATTTTGTTGCGGGTTTATTAATGAGGGAGATAGTGTTTGTGCGTGAACAAGAGAAGTGTGTGATAATAGCCAATTAGTACCAGAAAGCTACTCAATTTTAAGTTACCGTTGAGTCTCGTGTTACCAAGGTTTGTTGTAGTACTTTAAGAACTAAAGATATTCAGTCCTTAGGATGTTCAGTGTTTATGTTATATGTCATTAGTTGAAAGACGTGAATCCTCGTGCTGTCAAGCAACCTGTCTGTCCACAACATTGTCGAACACTTTTGTAAAGTTTCACGTGGTGCGTCAATTGTTGCAAGTTGAATACACGGCTTTGTTGCCTTTATGTCTAACTTATTCAAAACTGTATCGAAACGGATACCTATTTTTGAGTTTCCAACTATGATAGAGCATGTAGGTATCCAATGGTTTCCTTTATATCGTTATAATTTTCTTTTTGTTTTATAAATATGCGGTACAATACTTTGTAAAATCTTTGTTTAAAACTAATAAATCATATATATCAATATATCATTGCTTTAAATGAATGGACGAGATTTTGAGATGATAGACGAAGTTTCATTAATGACAGTCGTTTCAACTAATAAATATTTAATAAGCATTCAACTTTTGGTTGGTACCTAATTTGTCGTTATCTAAGACTACCTTTCCAAATTGTGCAATTTCGTTCACTCGTGCACACAAGGTTTTATTTCTGCATCATTTGAAAGATCAATGTCATATAAATCCAAATCTGTGTATTCACGGTTTTGCGATTCAAATCCTAGTTAGATCAGCATAATTATTGCAATTAACATTTGAATGTAAAAGTTCATTCCAATGACAATTTTTTCAATATACAGTTAAAAATTGTAATTAATTGGTAATACGAGTATGACTGTATTGTTCATAAAAAACAAAGGCGGGCTTGTATATGTATATATATATATGCTTGTATACAAGCAGGTTCATTCGAATTCAAGCACTAATTTAACAAAACATCCTGATTGCTAAAGTAGCTATCGGTAAACAAAACGATTTCTTTCTTGATAATATAACAACCTAACAAAATCTCCTTAACATTTCAGATGTCAGTAGACGACCAGCATCCGATGTTCCCGTACACCAAGGAGGATGTACTGGAGATCAGAAAAGAGCTAGGTTTGAAGGAAAGCACAATAGAGGATGATGTGGATGCCATCATCGAGTGGTTCTACAAGCAGCCGCATTTGGTTGAAGCTGGGATAGGTAAGCATATAAACAATGACTCTGTAGCAGCTTTAATAGTCTTAATCTGCCTAAACTTTCCCAATACGTTGGGGACGGTTTCCAATCTAACTGAACACCAATAATTTACATGGAGCGGTTATTTATCTGACCTCCATAACCCAATTACTAGTTTCTGACTACCCGCAACGACAGTCAAGGAACCTTGAATGACAGTCGAGACCAACGCGTTTACATGCTTACCGAGGCACGGAGAGGTCTCGGTATGTAAATATGGTCACACATCAACGTACTGACGTTGACAAGCGTAGCTAAACCTTATCGCTCCCGAATATTTATCTGAATAAATTATTAAGCTCATAATCATACATTTTCGAAAACTAAATTTTAAAGAAAAAAGGAATGAAAGAAAATACGTTTATTTACGGTAAACATGACGCAGAGAAGGAACACAAACACAAAAAAGAACAAGTTGGGGGAAAATATGCGTCACATCCACGCAAAACGGCCATCGATCAGCATAATGCTACGACCTTATGCGAGACAGAGCTTCAGCGCTGGTTTTCAGGGACAGCCGGTATTGACGTGATGGCGTCAACTGGTGCAGCATATGATAAGATAAAAAATAACAAAAATAAACATATATAATATTTATAAAATGGTATGATTTTAGAAAAGGGCTATGGTTACTGCTTTAAATTAAAAATGAGGAATTAATTCAAAATCTAGGTCGAATGCGCTTTAAAATACAACATTGCATAATTTAAACAGTATACAACGAGAATAGCTTTAGAGGTTGTTAAGAGTATAATGTCAGTAACAATACTAGCATGTAGGTAAAAGTTCCGTTCCATTCATTCAGAGAAAGAACAAGCATTGATGGCCATGCTTGGAGACTGCATAAGATGACAGGTCAGTTCATGTAGGTATCTTTATGTCTCTAGGCATGCATAAGTAAAATAGTAATCTCCAAGATTTACTTGAATATGATATTATTATAAGTTGGAAGAACATTGATAAAATGAAAAAATCTTTTGCTGATGTTATTAATTTGTTCGTGTTCAAGCGCATTAGATTGCATAAAGATGTAGTAATAATAGTAAAACTTCTGAGGTCGAAGAAATCAACAGCTCGTCACAGAAAAGTACGTAATTTATAGATTACATCACACCTACACGGTGGATGTACCATAGAACATTACATTACATAATATACAGTTATTTTTAAGTCCAATTCCAGTCCACGTTATCCAGTTCCAGTGCTGCTACTGAGAATTTCTAATGAAAAGATGCAATTACAATTTGCCCGACCTGGAAGTGGAATCCCAATGCTCAACAGTAGCTTTTTCAACCACTAGACCAAGGCGGCAGTCCTAACCAACCATTCATATATAAAGAGAAGTAAAAAGCATTGATCGCCATGCTTGGTGACTGCATACTGAAGATTTCTGACCATTAGGTTTAAGTATCTTCGTGTCTCTAGATCGTCATAAGTCAGGAACACAGTAACCTTCATTTGACAAAGATTAAATAAATTAAACACAGTTTCACTGATAGGTATTACTTAGTTATGGAAGTCAAATAGGCAGTCGCTCAACGTAAAATACTGGCATTCAGCTGCATTTGTTTTAACTAGATTTCGACCCCAATATAATTGTTAGAAGGCAAGGCAGGTGTTGATGAGTGATGATTCAGGCTACACAAACCCATATGTAATTAAGTGTAATCTTAATTCCAGATAGAGACTATGTGGAAAGAATGCTGATCGTAACAAAAGGCTCGTTAGAGAAGGCAAAGCGGAGAATAGACAACTTCTATAAATACAGAGTGCTTGCGCCAGAGATAATACAAAACAGGGAGAAGGTGCTATCAGACTCTGAAGATTTGTGGAGTTCATAGTAAGTAATGTTACAATTATACTTAAAAATAGATGAAAAAGGGTTAAAACGTGTTTGCGATAATCAACCACTTGAACAAGTTTCTATTATTAATGAACGAAATATACTTTTTTTAGGTAATGGGCCTATAGTCAATGTTTTGGTAGCCAAACATATCAGTATACCTAAACAAATAGAACAATAATAATAAAGCACGAGGTACCACATACGATAGGAATATTTTATATATATTCAAAAACTTTGTTTCTGAGTTTTGTAATTTTGGTACTAGTTGCAGATGTAAATAGGATGGGTAAATTAGATTGGGCAGTCGGTCTCTTTCCTAACATATGAATTTACTGATAGATTTAAAAACAAACCTTAGGAAATATCAGTTTCTTCGTGTGCTCTAATTAAACAAGCTGCAATCGGAACTGCGTCACGGTTGGTGAACCATGATAGTTGGCTATTTGTTCTACTAACACGACCTTTAATTTTACCGTACGTGTAGATTATATTTTATCAGTGGTCGATAGCTGGTTCGTACAGAATGTTATTGAAATCATTGACGTCTAGGCAGTGAAAGTACTCATGAGTATAAACAACTTTTACTATCAGACCAACTCTGAAATTGATATCATGAAAAAAACTGTCGTCTCAAAAAAGAAACGCTATATCTACCCGTTAGATTGTAAAAACTCTCTTCCTAAATTTATTGATGTTACTGCTAAAAATCTACTCATGAGTATAAACAACTTTACTACCAGACCAACTCTGATATAATTATTATCGTGAAAAAATCTGTTGTCTCAAACACTAAACGCTATATCTATTTTAGATTGTAAAAGAACTCTCTTTCTAAAATGATTGGTATTACTGCTAAGAATCGTAACTTGATTTCCAGTTATGACGGTTTTTCTTCATCTGTTACTATCAGAGGGGCAATTCCCGTATTTTTAAGACCGTTCGCATTCTAATCTCAGTGTCAATCTGTCAAAATTACAATCAATTTACATACATTTTTGACAGGTTTTTGACATTGATTGTCGCTGAGATGAGATTGCGACTTGAATTTGAACGTTTTTTAAGTACGGGAATTGGCCTACAGTATGAAACTTATAGCCCAATGGGCGGCGCGGAATGCATAACCACTTCTGATATTTGGTTACACCACCGTTTTGTTTTTCTAGGTCTTCTATTTTCCCCGTTATCATAATCATTATGACGTTTTACTGCGACACAGTTATTTATACTCAATTCTACGTAAATTTTACATCTATTTTTTATGTTAGAGCAAAAGTTATTTGGTTTTTGCTTTGTGATTTTGGAAATTTTACTTTATATTATATTTTTTATCGTCGATTTATATCGTTGTCTCAATCAATTAAGCATCATTTAAATATGTCCAAGTAGGTAGGTAGTAATCTTGAAAATATCTTGAGAGACTTCTCACAGACAAACAGTTTGCGAAAAAACTTTGATGTATTATTGCATTGTTTATATTTAAAACAATAGTGAAGACGTCAGTATATTTTTAACAAAGGAAATGTAAATTAGTTTTCAAATAAATTTTAGTACATATTTTTTGTCAACAAAAATCTGTATTACGTCAGTATCACTTAATTTCAGAAACCCGTTCAATCATTTGCGTCATATATTCCCGGGTTACACGAGGCTAGATTTTTTTAGCTAGGATAACAAGCAAGTAATGTCCTGACTAACTTTCCTGACTTGGCATAATATGCTAGAGCTGTTTAAATGACCTCTAAATTTGTTTTGGCGTTTCTTCTCAGGGATCAGTCAGCTAAGAAATGCCGGCGCCATCTAGTATAAAAACATCGACGTGTAAAAGTGTACAGAAATAAACATAACATTTAATTTTATTAAACAATGCTAGTAAATTTTAAGCTAATAGCATTGCAGTGACTGCCGCGTGGAGTAAAATGGCCCGATGAGGTACTAGGTTTTCCGCCTACATAAGGCTAGTACTCAAGCCAGTATAGTTAAGTCAGTGGAGGGGGATGCTACAAGCTCAATAATAGAACCCCATCCTATTAAACTACCTCACTCGCTTAGTAGTGTAAAAATGAGGAAAGTTCGGCATACACGAGGCCAGAGTACCTAGCTTGCTAGCTAACTAACACTATCTTGCTATCCTAGCTTCAAAAACTAGCCTCGGGTAACTCGGCATCAAGCCTTTATACTTTCTTAATGGTTTTTATTACATATTAACTTTTCCCTTACCATCATCATCATCGTTATCATCTGCCCATTCCCGACTCCACGTCACACCAGGTTGTAACAGCAGTGTGACGACGAGTATTTTTTTCCCTAGTCGTCACACCGATAGTTTTACTACACCCTTTGTATCACAACATTAGTGTTGTGCTTGTAATAGATAAACCCACCATCTACCATTCCTATCTAACGCATATTGGTCGACTCAAGTACAGTTTTACTTACTTAATTTTGATTAAACTAAAATTAGTCGCACTAACGAACGATTATGTTAATGATTTTTTTAAGATATTGGAAATAAGTGCCTAATCACCTTCTATAGTTTATTAATACGGTGTATTCTAGTCGTTACTGGCACTCACCGGCCGCTGCCGTGGCACGCTCGCTTCGCTCGTTCGGCTCTTCCGTAGGGGGTCGCTGTTCTAATCTAACATAATCTTTTTGCGAGTCTAGATATTATGATAGAAAAAAATAATAGTCAGGTGGGAACAAACAGTCAGAAAAGTGATACAAGTATATTTTTTTTAAACTTAGTTACCAGTTTCACTATTGTTTATAAAAGGTGTTGTAAAACCAACTGCAACGGTGTGACGACGAGAAAAACAAAATACTCGTCGTCACACTGGTGTTACAACCTGGTGTGACGTGGAGTCGGGCGCTCATCTGCCTAGCGTTTTCCCAACTAAGTTGGGGACCAGTATTTTACAGGAAACGAGTATTTTACATGGAGCGACTGCCTATCTGACCTCCATAATGCAGTTACTGGGTAACACGATACCCAGTAACTTCCACTGCTAAATAAATACCAATATTGGCCCTTCAATATGCTCTTTAATTTTGCTGCTAGCCAGAAACACGGATTTTTATTCTTTGATGTCTTTGGCGGCCGTTAACAACGCTTGGTATAGTCGACCTCATAAGTGATTTATAACTACACACATCAAAAGTGTCTAGGGATCAAGCATTTTTATGCGGATTTCTTGAGATTAAGATGTGGCTTTGTAATAAATTTATGATTTTATAAATTTATATGGATCCTTTTTGGTGCATTTCATAATTTGAATCAGGAACTGTGAATCAAATTCGAGTAAAAGATGAAAATCAGCTGTCAATATTTTCCCTATAAAAACATACAACGCATTGAAGACATTATTAGTGCTACTGTTTCCCTACTACTGATTAAAACCAACGTTATTATGGAGCGGCGACGTCATTTAAGCAGGGAAGAAATGCTCAGAGCCGTGGGAATGATAGAAGCTGGTTCCCGGCAACGTACTGTGGCTTTAGCTCTGAATACAAGTCAGAGTGTTATCAGTCGACTTTGGACACGTTACCGAAGCACTGGTACCGTGGCTGAGCGCCATGGAGGACGGTATCGCTGCACCACACGGAGACAAGACCGATACATTCAAATCTTAACTCGAAGAGCTCCAACAATAACCGCCATGATGTTAGCCGTGAGGCTTCATCACTCTTCAGGGAACTTAATTAGCGACCAAACAGTCAGAAACCGCTTGCATGAAGTGAACCTTCATTCCCGAAGACCGCTACGGGTACCACCTATAGCAATGCACAATCGTAGGATTCGATATCAATGGGCTCTTGAACACAGAAATTGGGCAGAAGAACAATGGCGTTTCGTGTGCTTTTCTGATGAGTCTCGTTTTGGTATGAGACCGGATACAAGACGTATACGACACTGGAGAACCCCTGGACGCCAACAGCGATTAAAATCCTGCCAGGAAGTCCATCCTTATAGTGGTGGAACCATCATGGTATGGGCGGGTATTTGGATCGGCGGAAGAACTGAGTTGATTTGGATCAGAGGCAACCTCAACGCTCAAATTTATGCTGAGACGATTGTATCAGACGTCATCGTTCCTCTACAAGTGCAAATCGGTCCCTTATTTCAGTTAATGCATGATAATGCACGACCGCACACCGCAAGAGTTGTAAGACAGACTCTCGCCGCAGCTAACATCAATGTCCTGCCCTGGCCTGCTCAGTCGCCAGACTTGAACCCGATTGAGCATGCATAGGATATGCTACAGAGAAGAGCTCTGCCGAATATGGAGGGTATCCAGTCGCAAGAAGACCTTTTTTTGTTGTTGCAACGAACATGGGCGGCCATTCCACAGCGTGATTTGGATGAACTCATTTTGAGTATGCCAAACCGATGTTCTTGTGTTGTTAGTGTTCGCGGTAGAAACACTGATTATTAATTGTTTAAGTTACCCAATAAAATTTTAAAGAAAACTGTTATTTCAGTCTTTTTTTCGAACTTTTGTGTTAGTGGTTCAAATGTCAAAAATCCCTTTATTAGGAAAATGGCAAATTTCTTTATTAATGCAAAGGTGACTTGGTTTATCGTTACTGTGACAAACGAAAACACTTTATTTTATGAATCCTTAAAGAAAATTTTAATTAATATCAATCAGGAGAAAAGTTATTGCAAAAATATATGTTGATCCCTAGACACTTTTGATGTGTGTATATTGTTGAACGTCACTTGCACGTCATAAAGTTTTAATTATCTACATATATGACAGTTGAATAGTTTCAATTGTAGTGAAATTTCAAATTAGTGGGAAGTGTTGTCAGAAGTGATAAAGTAATCAAGTGGTTGACTTTTTTATTTAAGTCTTGTGGAAATAACCTGTAATGTCTAACCTATTTTTTCCTCTTCTCCAGCTTCCAGGTGTCGATGCCCAAAATGTTCAAAGGCCGTAGAGTCACTGTGATGAAATTCGTAAACCCAGATCCGAGCTCCTTCTCCTGTGACGCCTTCCTCAGAAACACTTTTATGGTATTTATCTAGTTCATTCTATATTTTTGGGATTTTTGCAGTACTTATTGCTTAAAATTTAGTAGGTAGTGGCAGACTAAAGAAATAACAGATGGATTAAGTGGAAGTTGATATGTCTAGAAAGCCAGTGACTTCTGAGATGACGACTAATATAAATACAACCGACTTCCAAAAAAAAACACTACAACGTGAAAAATAACTTTAATTTCGGATATCGGTGTCTTTGAATCTGTATTATAGTTTTTTCCACCGACTTACGAAATTATAGTTATTTTTCAGTTTGTAGTGTTTTGTTTTTGGAAGTCTGTTCGTTTATTTTTTCTGTAAAAATTTTTTTTTTTTTCACAGTTTAGTTGTGGTAACTACCGCACACCAATTTTGAAACGTTCGTCTTACACGTCCACGTCCGTTTGAGGGCGGTTTTTTTTTGTTGAAACTGCTCGACCGATTTTGATATAATTTAAATGATTTGAAACCAAAAATAATTTTCCAATTCGGGTTAGGGGTCTTTATGTAATCGGAGAACATACATAAAAAAAGATTATATTTTTTCCATTTAATCTATTTCTTTTTTAAAGGAAGAAGGAGCAAGTTAATTAAAATAGGATAGAGGCAGAAGGATGATGGTGCTTAGAACTTTTCTCATGCTGCCGTGTCGATCTAGTGTTCTGGGAAGCCCAGGTTCCGAGTTCAATCCTCGGCCAGGCAAAAGTTTTATTGGGTTTTTTTATCAGGAAATTTTTAATAACAGCCCGGAGGCTGTCTTTATTTCGGTTCATGGAAATGGGAAGGATAGTACCTATACCTACGAATCATTTTCCGGACCCATGGCAACCCTGGAAGATACCACTGGGGGTGCCACGGGAACTGGAATTCGGACCCGTGGCACCCCCAGGTCGTCAAATCCATACAACGATGTATCAGTGGCAACAATAGTTCTATTTCCTATTTCTCATGAATCTACCGATCGAATAGTGATGGGAAAGGTGGACAACAGTGACAAAATAATTTCAATCAATCCGGTGCGCAACAAATAAATGGAAGAATAAATGTTTTATTCACTCTGCCTGCCTTTCCGATAAAACTTGACGTTGAGTCACCTCCTATGTTACTTTTTTATATTATTTCATTCACTAAACACTCTTGTATAGCGTGTATTTTAATTCTATAAATATTATTTTGTACTTCAGTAGGTATTATTATTTAACTTCAATTATTTTTTAAATTGGTTACTTAAATATGTTTTACTCCTGAATAAACTGCAATAATAATGAATAAAAAAAATTTAACTACCTACTACTCTGTCTGTAAAATGGATATCGTATACACAGCACTTACATACAATTAATGAAATCCATAAAATTACTTCGTGGCTTTAACAATACTACTTTCACTAACAATAAAATTAATCTGCCCAGCCTTTTCCCAACTCTGTTGTGGTCAGCATCCAGTCTGACTGGATACAGCTGAATACTAGAATTGCACGCACGGCTACAGATCAAGCTATACATTTCCAGTATAAGCTGATCTCGCATTGTATAGGATTTCCTTACAATGAGAGGTCAGTGAAAACTGGAACTATATAGCTTGATGTGTAGCCGTGTGTACAATGTACCTACATGTAGTATTTCACTAGCAATAATAGTTCAATTGAAATAATTACTTTTTACACTTCTGAAAACATAATTTTATATTGTATGGTAATTGTAGTGTGGGACGCCCCTAGCTAGATAGACTGGCGACTTTAAATAGGTGGCTGGGACAGGTTGGATGGGGAAGGTGGATGAAAGGGTGTTGCGCCACAGCTTGGGACAGGCCTATGTCCAGCAGTGGACTGCGATAGTCTGAGTCGATTGTGTTTGTTGATAGTCATTATCTCGATTTTGTCGATGGTATCTACAGTGAATATTATCTTAATAAACTATTTCGGGGTCACCTTCCAGTCTAACCGGATGCAGCTGATTACCAGTATTTAACATGGAACGACTGCCTATCTGACCTCCACAACCTAGTAACTGGGTAATACGATACCCATTGGGAAGACTGGTGGTCAGACCTTTGGGCTTCTGACTACTGGTAACATCAAAGATCTATGAATGACAGCCGGGACCAACGGATTAACGTGTTTTCAGGACTGTAATGGATCAACGAACCGACCGCTGTAACCTTCGTTGAACAATACCAACTAGATAACGGGTCACGTACAAAATCAAAGCTAAATGCTGTCCGCGTGAAAAAAGTTTAAAACAGTTATAAGTTCAACCTAATTACAACCATGGCACCTAGTAATAAAGTCGTAGTAGTTCGCTGGAAACACAGCCAACAAAATAAGAGGTCACATCTCGAAGTGCGCTGTTATTTACCCATACGTATTTCTTGCGTTGACCCGATATCTAGTCGGTATTGTTGATTGAAGGCGGCAACCGTAGGTCTACCTTCGATCCAACCATGCGGCTGTTATCATTTAGCCACAAGCCCAATCAATGTAACAGTAGTTCTCCTGAATTCCTTGCTAACTATTTTATATTTTTCTTCCAGCTTGCAGACCTCAGAATGAAACACGACTACTTCCTGGGCGACATTTGGGTGCTGGACATGAAACAAGCAACCTTCGCGCACCTGCTCAGACTTAACCCTACTTTAATGCAGAAATCGGCACATTTGTTTCACGTATGTTTATCTTTCTGTTTTACGACCCGTACTCGTATATATACTATATTATAAACTAGCCAACACTTCAATAGCCAGAGTTAATACGATTAGAGACTTAGGCGTCACTTTTGACTCGAAACTTCTTTTCGACACACACATCGATAATATTATTAAAAAAGCTTCGAAGGCACTAGGTTTCATCTTGAGGATGTCAGCCGATTTTAAAAATATCAAAACACAAAAAATTCTTTATTGTGCTTTTGTACACAGTCATCTCGAATACTGCTCACCAGTGTGGAATCCTATTTATAATACTTACGTCAATCGTATCGAAAATATTCAAAAGAAATTTTAAGGTGCATTCATGTTAGATCCAACATCTATTTGCCTAATTATTACAACCGCTGCAGGAAGTTTCACATTCTTCCATTAAATGAGCGGAGAAAAATTGCCGACATGGTATTCTTGTTCAATTTGGCTAATGGTTCAACCGACTGTTCTGAACTGATGAGCAAAATTGGGCTGCGTGTTCCATCCTTCACCTTAAGGAATCATCAACCTCTGTATGTTCCTTCTGTTCGTTGCATATATCGACAAAACTCTTATATGATAAGAGCTAGCAGGGCATACAACTCGTTGTGTCAGAGTGTTGATGATCTTGATTTACTCTCCACTAGTGTTCCTAAACTAAAAAAAAAGCTATGTAAAAACTTTTCTGAAGACCACTAAATTTATTAACTTTTTTATTTATAACTAGAACCTGTTCAGTGTTATCTTAATTCTCTCAGAGAGCTTTCTTATTCTTACTTTCGCTTGTCTGTCTACTGTTTCTTGTGCTACCCTAATATTGTCAGTGAAAACTTTTAATTGGCCTTCTTTCACTAACTGTCAACTATATGTATCCTAGTTGTAAATTTTCTTAAGAAATAAAATAAAATAAATAAAATATAGCGCTGGTAAAAAGGCATGGTAACTTATGCCTGCCCTCTGTTACCTCAATCAAGAAAAACTTAAAGTCCTCTCAGCTCATCAAGATCCAAGCTGTGGCTATTTTGGGGACCACGGCTTCTACTGCTCCTGATCTATCATTGTTTTTTTTGTTTATGTGGTTATTTGTGTGTCAATAAACAAAAAAATATCCCTTCAGTTCGGAACATAGCAATGTTGCTTGGGAGCAAATATTCTGGACGAAGATCCTCACGCGATGATTTTCAACTGTAACACGCATTTCTCTAATTCCAGGAAGGTCTGGGCCTTCGAATTCATTCCATCCATGTCCTCAACGCCACCAGCCTACTCCAGCACGTTATCAGCTTCATGAGACAGTTCTTCAGTCCAAAGATTATTGACCGTGTAGTGGTGCATGAGAATTTAGATGACCTGCATATGAGTGTTCCGAAGAGATATCTGCCGAAGGATTATGGAGGAGAGGAGCCGGCTATGGCTGAATTTAAAGGTAAGAAGCAGCGCGATTTCTGGGCCAGCAGCGTTCAGCTGTGGACGTCTTTCAGCTGAAATTGTGATAACGATGAGGATAAGACAACGCGATTTCATCAAAAAATACTCTCGCATATTAAACTTATTTCCTGCTTTCAGATAAATATGAAAAAGAAATAAGAAGCACAAATACGAAGCAGTTCCTTTTAAATTCAATGAAGATGGTATCCAATGAGAAGAAACGTCCCAACTCTGACATCAATGAGGAGTTCCTAGCAGGATCCTTTAGAAAATTAGATTTTGATTAATTTTGTTGGTTTTGGTGTTTAATTAAGTGTACCTTATTGTTAAGTTATTATTATTAATTATATTGTTTTTTTAGGATTTGTTTATTTTATTTTATTATACCTAATTGACTTAATAATTGTTTTACCACCCAAAGTTTGAATGTCTCTTGCACGTCATAAAGCGGCAAGATGTATTTGTGTAAGTGACAGTTGGATGATTTCAATCATAATGAAGTTTTAATTTACTGGGAATGGTTGTTCAAAGCGATAAAACAATTACGAGGCACAAAAAAAAAGCATAAAACCATAATCAACAAAAATGTTTTTTAATAATATCACTTTTCAAGTAGTCTGATACGTTTGGTGGCAGTTATATTGGTTCTATCTCAGATTTGAAGCCACCAATTGCATCTGACTGCTTGGAAAGTGATCTTGTTTTAAACTTTTTAGTTGCAGTCGGGTTTTTTGATATTTTCGATCTCAGTGGGTTAAATTTTTTGTGATCGTCTCCTCGAGCCCTTTTATTTATTTGGTCATAGCTAATTTTTTTATCAAGACCATACTTATTGACATAATATAAAATATACACAATAATAATAAATAGTTTACACAATCAAAATATCGGGTTTTAGACAAACAACACCTAGAGTATAATAACAAAATATCACGACCTAGACACCTCATGTATTAAAAACCGTTCATCCTTTACGATGCTTTGAGGGTATAAAGAATCCCACATACAAAGATGCATAGATACATGTATGGTATCGGTACCTACGCGTGAAAACATACACTCATAAATTGCTGTCGCGCAGTCGAGAAAAAAATTTGTTATGTTTACATACCATAATTTATCCTACAAATGGTAGTTTTGTTTTTGCTTCTGCTCTTCTTAAACCCCTCTTCTTTCAACCCCAGATTGGTATTTCTGCTTTGGTAGTTCACAGCACTTATAATATAAAATGCAAAAAATGTGGAAAAAATTAAAGTCAAATTTTATTAAAACTCAATTTATTTGAAATATCACTCGTAATTAAACTCCTATTTAATTATAATCATTTTTTCATTTAAGGGAATTTTATATAAAACACAAAGCGTTGTTGAAATAGATCAAATTCAGAATCCCTCTATGAAATTCTGTCTTTTTGATTACCCAATTTCATGAAAATAAATGCTTAAGAGGAAACGCGGTAACGTGGATGTTCGCTTTCATTTCATCCCTCTGTATTCTCCCTGGTTCATACAACACCAAATATTTTTTTACTATGTATACAGAGTTGATACGACAGAGGAGGTTTCCTTTAAGCTGCCTATACTAGGTACCATTTTCAAGCTCTGTACCAAAAATCAATTAAACAGGAACAGTAGTTTAGTAGCAAATCATTTTTTAATTTTATGTCCCGTTTGAACACGATGTATTTTTTCCTAACAGCTGAGTCTATACGCATCGGTCATGCAACTTAAAACGATAAATCTGAGTATAATCTACGATGCGTTGTTGCCGCTCTGACGCAAGTCACAAGTACAACCAAATATTTTCGCTAAAAAGATGGCAATCAATACACACACACTTGCACTTTCATTACAAAGGGTGGTGGCGTTTTACTCTGATTTGTAAGCTATTTAGTTTGAAAAAAAAAACTCATTTTTGGTGCTTTTATTTTTATACCGTATTGAATTAATACAAAACACGTATAGTATACGTAGTGTAATTTAATGCCCCTCTGTCATATCAACTCTGTATAATGTATAATATCTATCTCTGCCATGTCCCTATGTTTTAATATATAAATATTTTCTAAAAATTAATATAAGTAATTACGCCAAAAAACAAAACAAAAATTGTGTTATCAAACATTTAAGCAACTCTTAGTAGGTTTGGCAACTTTATCTTTACTTTACGTACTAAGTAATTTAAAAGTTCTAAATTGGCAAGATCTGTCATTAATGTAATTATTTTAACCTTTCTAAACATTACTCAAATGTTTAAGTTTTAAGTCTTTGTGTGACTTTGAAGAGTAATTAATTGAATGCCACTGAAGTATCAAATCTTTACAAAATTCGGAATAATAACTGAACAAAAACAGGCGTGATGTTAATCACGCCTCTTTTTAAAGAAGGGTAAGGCAGAAGTATACCTATAGTACACACGGCTACACATCAAGCTATACAGGTCCAGTTTACACTGAACTCTCATTGTAAGGAAATCCTACACAATGCGAGATCAGCTTATACTGCAAATGTATAGCTTGATCTGTAGCCGTGCGTACACCCACAAATTGCCAGTTATGTTTAAGGCAGATGTAATAGGGGGCGAGCCAATTGCCATCGACCAGACTACAGGCTTACCAGCCCGGAGTCTGGATTTTTGAAGAAGTTCCTGATGGCAAAACCCAAATAAAACTTTGCGTGATCTGGGAATCGAAGTCAGGACCTCATTTAGTAGCGTTTGTGACCACTAGACCAACGAAGCAGGAACTGCTTTTCTGTAAGTACACACGGCTACAGATCAAGCTATACAAACCCAGTATAAGCTGATCTCGCATCGTATAGGTTTATGTTACAACGAGTGGTCAGCGTAAACTGGAAATGTATAGCTTGATGTGTAGCCGTGTGTACAAGCAACTACGTTTTCTTCATACATTTAAAATGATTTCCCTTCATTAAAATTACCGTATCACTAATTATTCACTACGATAATGCTTTATAAACAGTCATTTAGGGCTTAGTATATTTTAACAACTACTACTTACTTACTTCTACTTCTGTTACTAATAAAGTCTTTTCTAAAGGTATGCGCACATAGTATGATGCTATGATAGAAGTATGATTTTATCTGAAGAATAAATATGGCAGATTGACTAATCTATCAATGCCTCTTTTGCTGGCCTCTGCAGTAATGTACTATTTTTCTATGGGATTTTTGTATGAACTAGACCGCCTATTGGGTTTCTCTAGTTTCCTATACAAAAGCTTAAAACAGGAGCTAGTAGACCTACGTCAACAATACCTGAATGTTAAGAAACTGCTGTTGGCCACGAATGGTTTCAATAACTGCAGTAACTTATATGAGGAGGCTTTGTGTAAGGTTAGGGACCTAGAAAAAGAATTCATTCATGCAAATTTACGAGCTACTAAGTTACAGAAACAAAAATAATGTACTCAGGCTAAGTATACCAATAACTTATATAATGCATTATTTGATACTTATTGCAACCCTCATTCCTTAAAAACCATAAACCTTTCTGAATATTCTTTATTGAAACATAATAATGGTAGATAAAAAGAAAGTCAAAAAAAATATGCAAAACTAAATAAAATCATAAATAGATGCAATACATTCAGCAAACAACAAAAACACAGTTCCAATAATATTAAACTAAGGGGAGAACGAGTTTTTCAAATGAATACATTAAAAAACTATTAATGAAATTAGAAGATAGTGAAAACATTTATCAAATTGACACTCAACGAGTCTGGAATTAAGGTACTTGAAGGGTTAATATAAACTCAGACATAAGTAGTATGTTGAAGTCTGCTATAATTAGCACCACAAAAATTAGTAATAATACAAAAATATTTAGGTGGTTAGCCATAATAATTTATACTAGCCAGTAAGACAACAGAAGGTACCAGTAATTATGTTATTAATCTCACCATCATGAAGGTATCTTCTAGCACTTAACTAGTTAATGGTAAAAAAGGGGCTAAGCAGAACTCCTTGAAATTGTAACATCAAAAACTCAAGGTTTTTCTTCCAAACAATTAGAAATGGAATATTTTTTAGAAAAAACTACGTTTGTTATTATTAAATTTGTAAAACTGATAACTGGTTGAAAGATTATGAAATGCTAATTAATTATGAGTAATATAGTGTGGGCAGTTGCTTTAACCATGTATGCATAAAGAGTTCTTATATTTTTGTACGTGTATCATAGTGAATTTTAATAAAAAATAATTAAAAAAATAACTACGTAAACTAGGCAACTGATATGAAATACGGCACCAGTTCACCGAATTCTGGAACAAATAAAAAAGCCCGGTCTCGATATATACCTATCATTTTTTTCGGGAGTAATCGTTGGTACATACAAAATCAGCGTACAGACATCAGGACGTCCACGTAAATAGTTTTTGGAAACTTTTTTTTTTCAAAGTAGCAACATAAAATGATTTTTAGAAAGTATAAGATTGTATAATTTAAAAGTGTTTTCTCGATGTACATCTTCATATTATTGTATAAGTGCAATATAGTTGTGAGAGACGCATTTGAAGATCACAAAATTGCTTGACCTTGACGAGTCGGGAGTAAAGCTACCTCAACCGCTTCGCGTTATGAGGCGTGCGACATGTATTAAACGCACACTATGTATAGACAAGCATACTATAACTTGGATGATTATATCGTAGATAAAAATGCTTGGCTTAGTGCGGGTCCTGTTCCACAGCTACTTGGGTTCACTAGTTCAAATTTTAATGTTTGGAAGAGATGCTTCAAAAATAATTTAAATGGAATAAAAATAAAATATAAATATTAAGTTCGAAATGTCAGAAAAAATTAGAAGTTTGTTCTGACATTACGCACTTAATGTTTATATTTTATTTAATCAAGTTTTAACAGTCGAATACTTTAATAGATATTAAATAATGATTATCTTTTCTTTTTGGTAGTAAAATTTTATTCGTCTCTCAAATACATTGCAAACTAAATAATTAAGAAGCATTTTTCAATATTGTAAATGTGAGTACCATGGGTCCGTTTATTATGTCATTATTATGTATTTTGACTTAAAGGCTCACTTGTCTTGTATGTCACGCTCACTTAAATGTCTCACATATAGAAGCAACAAGAATAATGTACCCAGGGTTTTGTAATATCTTGATTTAAAAGAGTGTCCTTGGAGTTTCTGCCCGTTCTTCTCCATAGAGATCTACGTTTTGGAATGGGCAATTAGTTTCAACTGTCTAACTACCCGACTGACTCATTGAAAATTGAAATGTGTCTGTAAATGGTTTAATTGAAATAAGTGCTTTGAGTTTGAGCTTGTCATTTTTGACTTTTCTGATAAAAGTTATCTGAAGTTTGAAACATCGGCCCTGAATTAAACCAATGTCCCTATTTTTCTTTCGTGACAGAGGTCTACAAAGTACCAAAAATACACTTGAAACCTACTTACAGCCAAAACCAGTGAGTACATAAGTACCTCAGTTATATTATTACAAGTCAAGTTTCTATAATGCTAATCCAACTCTAACTTTCTGAAGGAACCTTCTACTCCGTACGTGTCAGTTATTTTTGATGATGTTGTCCTTTTTGCTTCGTCAACACGGAAGTGTTTATCTTGGTTCGCGTAGAACTCTTTCCAGGTCTCTGATTGTAGGGTTTCATACCACATGTCTGAAAATAAAACATTAACATTATCACGCCTGTAATAATACCTGATGGCTGTGGCAGCAGACACTTCCTCCGCCATAATAAGGCAATTTATGAGATGACATATTCTAAGACCTATGGCATTAAGTCCGCCTCTGTACATTTGTGTGCTTAAAGTGTTAAATAAATAAGACATATACCCTAGTTTCCATTTCTCGTTGTGTCTTTAGTTTAGTTACTAACAATAGCGCTAAGTGCAAACATGTTATTAGCAATTAACATTAAATGGTTTTATTTATTTATTTAATCAATCAGGGTAATCTAATCTAAGTCATCAGTAAATCTAAGGGCAGGGTGATATTGACGACTCTCTGTCTTTACTTAAGCAGAGCATTGCATCTTTTTTTTTTTTTTTTAAACGTTGCCCCACACTAGGAATTTCTCCTGTATCGTGGGTGCGTTTACAAACATTTAAACTCACATACACAAACAGCCAGACCCACTAGACCCATTAATCCCACTTTATGCAAATAAATACCTATACCGCGCTGTATTTGAAAAGGGGCCAATTAAGTTATAAGTCCTATTAAATTGGGGGCAAGAAAGACTATTGCCATCGATTGAGTACAGATTCCAGGCTGCTGCAGAGAATTTTGTAATGAAAAATCCCAACAATACTTTGATCGACTGAGGATCGAACCCAGGAGTTCATAAGTAGTGCTTGCGACACCAATGAGATATTCAACGAGACAGTTCGTGCAGAAGTTCTGTATATTTTTTTTTATCTGCTGATTTTGTAGAGAATATTACGAATATAAAATGCCAATAGAATACATGGTCACGTGAGCAAAGCCGCGCGCACAGCAAGTAGAAAATAAAATGGCATGTGACTGCAGACTGGAGAGCCTGGATGTCAAGCAGCGGACTGCTATTAGATTTAATGAAGATAATGAAAAGGTAACAAGAGTAAAAATAAGTATTTTAACTTACCAGAAATATCTTGAACAGTCATCTTGGCAGTACCACCGAGGTCACTAGGAAATATTTCTTTAGGCAACACTTTGAAAATATTCTCAAAACCTTCGTATAGATGCAATCTCTCCACATGTTTGGGTTTCATGATTTTCTTGAATAGGGCCAAGATTGAATGACCAAAAGAAGGTACGTTGACTAGATGTAAGCCTTTTATCTTGATAGAGTAGCATGACTGTGGATGAAGATAAGTTGAGCACTCATTAGTTTTTTAATTGTTTTTTTTATAAGCTGAACCAAGTTTGAAACAGTTCTGGATAAAAGGGACGCCCTTTTCATCAGTAGGTGTCGTAAAATATTACCGAGGCAGTATGTTGCTAAAATGAGAAAAATGGTTTTCCCAGTTTTCCGTTTTTTTTTCCATAAAAAAAACGTTGCCCTACACTAGGAATTTCTCCTGTATCGTGGGTGCGCTTACAAACATTTAATAAACTCACATACCTACACAAACAGCCAGACCCGGAACAACTACTTGCAGGTCATACAAATTTTGTTCCGTGCGGGGATGCGGGGATCGAACCCGCGACACGTAACGCAGCAGTCAATCGCTTAACCACTGCGCCAACCGTGTCGTAATTCTCTTAGATATTTTATCGTTTATTACAGAGGAAGGTAATAATTATTGTTTTCCACCAATAAAATAAAATTGTCTTTCTGTGACCAAAGGAGAATATTAATGGGATGAAAATTCTAAAATCATTCATTAACTCGCTAAGAGAAACGAAATGAACGAAAGAAGCCTAAACGACTAGTTTTAGAAGCATGTCTTGCACAAAATTTCCTTAATTAAGGAAGGTCAGCACCAAGGAAGGATTTTTGAAAATTCACCATGTTAAATTTGAGATGAAATTTGTAAGTATAGAAGTTGGAAATGTAGAAATCGGTACATTGACATCGGTTTATAAGTAAAAGTAAGTTGTATCAGCTTGTTTTGGAAACCCACCCCCTAAGGCTCCTGAGCATTTGTCGAAGGGAAATCCCATTGGGCACACGGTTTTATTATTGTCCAACAAACTGACCGTAATATGATAATAGATCTTGCTTATCAAGATAGGAGTGAACTGCATAGCATGGCTGAGTGTAGCATTGCTGAAATCAAAGATCCAGTGGTCTCCGTGCGAGGTCTCGTTGAACATCCTGTAGTCACCCATGAGGAAGCCTAACTTGGCCACGTCCAGGACAACCATGTCTGGGTTCACTATCCTGGAAGCGAGAAGGTGACATTGAATAAATTATAAATAGAATATGTTTGATTGTAGAATGGTGTACTATGACATTTTATAGGTTAAAAACGCCTTCGTCTGTGGAAGTTCGAAGGCAAAGTTAGTCAAAACGTTCATTGCTAACTAAGACACCATACGTATTGGTCTTATTTTTTTTCTTTTTTTTTGTACTTATGACTTAGTAGTATGGACGAAGAAGACACGTTACGCCGACTCCAAATAAATTGGACGAAGAGCAAGACAATGCTAATTTATGTCTTGGCCATCTTTTGCAAGCATCATCAGCACAGATTCAGGTCGAAGAAAGATCGTTAAACCTGGCGCAACAGAGTGGCGTGTGAACTGTGTTACAATATTGGTGAACATTCAGCCTTCTATTCTATCTATAGAATCTCTCTGAGGGTCTGCAAATGTTTTGTGTTGCTACACAGTATTTGGCAGGGGTTGCCATTCAAAATCAAAAGTCATTCATTCAAACTAGGCTGAGAATCAGCACTTTTTGAACGTCAAAATCACATAAGACAGTCCCCCCAAAACGCCCACCCTTCACCACTTCCTAGTGCTTTAGCTGGGAAGAAGAAGTGGCGGAACAAACTCCCCAGCAGCACTGCTGTCTGTTCAGTTAGAAAAACTGGATTCTATATATAACTTTGTAATTAACATTACGAAACACAAAAATATTAAAATGATTTGCCATAATATGTCAGCTAGCACACGCCGATATTTAAAACTATACTCAAGCAGAAATAAATAATAAAAACAAAAACGCAAAAAGCCTCCTGGCATAAAGGGCGTGCCCGCTTACATATGCAATGCTGCATTATGTTTATATATAGCTGTAACTTGTAGCCACAAATGATAAACTAGGAGCTTCGAAGTAAAATAAAGAAACATTAATTACTAATAACAATAACAAAACCATAGTCAGCAAGATGACCTGTGTCAAAACGTTTAGTAAGGTATATCAGTTTTTTGTGTATTTGGAACGGGATTTGAGCTACAAAGGCATACACCCAGCAAAGAACTATTAGGAATCTACATCTAAGTGGCTATAAATCCTCTTTTTACTACCAGCGACACAACACACATTACTTTCACTCAACCCATCCGCAAACGTCAACCATCAACCAAGCTTTATTCCCAAATAAATTCCTAAATTCCCACAAACCCAAGACAGAAAACCGACCCGACGTTCTTCGTAAGTCTGTTAAAATGTTCACGTTGCAAGCCCTGACAGTGTTGCCAGCATGTAAACGGCTGCCGTCGGCCACTTCTGAATATTTGAACATACCTCCACGATGCAAGGGTTCCGTTACAAATTGAAAGTGCATTGTGATTTCGACCGCATATTGAATTTAGATTTTGTGGACAGATGCTTTTTAAAGGGCGTTATAATAAATGATTTTAAAAGAAGCTAGTGGGATGTATATTTCTAGGAGAGTTGATGGAGTAAACTCTAGACAAGACTTGTTCGCAAAAGTTTTCTTGTGGCTTACGGATTGTGTTTTCTTTATTATTATTTATTAAAAACTAACCAAAAACGTAAACAGAAACATAACAACAGAGTGTGGAGTTAAAATATAAGTTTTAGGGAACGCGCCTGTCGGTTGACGTCTGCAACTTTTAGCGGATTAATGTGAGCGAAAACTATCTTTACGAAAGGCTAGTTTCGTTATTCTTTCGTAGGTGCTGTACTTAACACTTCATGACCAAGACTTGATCATGTGGTGCTCTTTCCGCCTGTGATACGTGTTTATCCTAGTATAGGCATCTAACAATGCAATACCTTTATTTGACACCCATTATTCGAAGGCAAACATAGCAAAATACATACTTATCAAGTTACTAGCTGTTACCCGCGACTTCATCTGCAATCCAGGATTAAAATTTCCTTCTCCAGGTTATGGTCTACCCATGTGCCAAATTTCATTCAAATCTGTTCAGTCGTTTTGGCTTAAAAGCGTAACAAGCAAACAAACTTACTTTCGCATTTATAATATTACTTAGGATAATATCCTTTTAAAAGAACGCTCTCGTTCCCGGATAATATATTTATTTATTTATTTAACACTTTAAGCACACAAATGTACAGAGGCGGACTTAATGCCATAGGCATTTTCTACCAGTCAACCTTTGGGTGATGCAGAGACAAACAGTGGCAGGTGCAAATTATAATGATATTTTAGGTTAAATAATTTTAAATAATATATAGACACGTATAAACTTATTTAGTCTATAAATACATATAATACATATAACTAATTATATATAAATATAAGCACAAATAAATGTACATAAATACACGAGTATGTTAAAAACAAATTGGACAAACAATGAGAAAACATTACCGCTGTGATGATACCGCTAGCTTCTTACGAATGTGCTCGCGAACTTTAGTTTTAAAGGATAATCGGTTGGTTGCCATCCTGATTTCCTGGGGGAGTGCATTCCACAGAGAGATAGATTGAACAAAGAAGGAAGAGTGAATGAAGTCTGTGCGGTGAGTGGGACATTGAAGAAGACGATTGTGTGAAGAACGTAGATTTCTATTGTGGTTGGCGCAAATGTACTGAAAGTGGGGGGCTAGATAACCAGGGGAAGAGGGAGAATCAAGAAATGAAAACAAGGTAGTCAGCGCCCTTTGCTCTCTGCGCTGGCGTATGGGCAACCACTTTAGAAGCGACCGATGCGCAGAGACGTGATCATATTTACGCAGATTAAAAACGAATCGAATGCAGTTATTCAGAAGACGGTCAAGTTTGTCGAGGAGATCTGCATTCAGGTCATAGTAGCACACATCACCATAGTCGATGATAGGGAAAATTAAGGATTGCACAAGCATTGTCTTCGTACTTGATGGTAATAAATTTTTCAGTCTGTACAGAGCCCGCAGCGTGCCGGTAACCTTCTGGCTTACCCTAGCGACTTGAGTACGCCAGTTCAGGGTACTATCTATGTGCAAGCCTAGGTTCTTTACGTCAGTGCTAAAAGGAACGATCGTACCATTAAAGAGGACAGGTGGCAAGATTGTACCATCCACCTTGCTAATACTACGAGAACTACCAATGATGATCGCCTGACACTTCGCAGGATTTACAGCTACACCAAATCTGTCAGCCCAGGTTTTTATGGCTATCAAGTTCCAATTTAATCTGCCGATAACGTCAGGCAATTCATCAACCCTCCCTTGACAGTACAACTGCAAGTCATCTGCATACAGATGATACGCACACTGAAGTTCGGAAGTTATAAGATTAATAAAAATAGAAAATAGAAGAGGAGAAAGTATACCGCCTTGAGGAACGCCAGCTTCCAAGTCACACCAGCAAGAAGAAGAATCCCCAACATGAACGGACTGCTGACGTCCCTGAAGGTAAGAGGAGAACCATTGCAGTGCTTCGGGAGAGACCATAACATATGACAGAATGGCTAACAGGATGTCGTGACTGACGGTATTAAAGGCATTCGAGAAATCAACCAACACTAGAGCAGTAACTTTAGTGTCTTCCAGTGCTGCCCTCATATCGCCAGTCACTTTAAGGAGCGCGGAGACAGTGCTGTGCCCAGGCCTAAACCCAGATTGAAGAGGACTAATGATTGAGTTACGATGAACAAAGCTGGAGAACTGTTTGTGGACACAGGCCTCAAGCACTTTGGATAGGACGGGAAGGATAGAAATTGGACGGAAGTCAGTAGGAAGAGAGGGATTAGAAACCTTAGGTAGTGGACGAACATAGGCTTTGCGCCATAGGGAAGGGAATTCTCCGGTGTATAAGGAAAAATTTATAATGTGGGTAATCGCGGGTAGGAGTTGATCCAGAATAGTTATGATCATACCACGGATGATCTTGTCACATCCCACCGCTTTCGATTTGATGGAGAGAATGATCTTTCTGATCTCTCGCGGTGATATATCCCATTTGAACCCGAATATTTTTATTTTCTCACCTGAACATGACAATCCGATGGTTTTCCTTAGTCTTAATCGGAGGTACGATCCAATATCCTTCTTTTAGATACTTTTCCATGTTAGGAGGTAGGGGCGATTTCTCTCCCAAGAGATCAGGCATCCTGCTTCTTGCTGAGAAGTAATTGTCAATCTTCTCCTTACTCTGTTCTACGCTGAATCCTCTCGTTATTAAATGGCCGAGGATCATACGGTCATCTGGAAAAGAGAATGAGATAGTAAGATGGTGACCTATAGTTATCTTGGAGTGGAGTTGCTGAAACTAGTGTCATTCGTAATGGTGGGTACACATATCGACGGCCGCAAAGTATATACAGGGTTACCTACAAAAAAAGGAAATTTTTAACGCAAATGTGTGTTTCTAATAAAAAACACAGATATCTTCTTCTACTTTATTACTGCCAATTACTGCAATATTATGTTTTTTTTAATAAACTGAAGATGTCTTTTTACACTTCGTACAAAAAAGTTATTGCCATTATTTATTATATCCGCTTCTATCTTCCCAACTGTTTAAACTTACATAATTTTAAGTATTAAAGCGGTATTATTCTTTTGTATTTTGCATTATTAATTGCTAAAATAATAAAGGTATGTAATTGGTCAGGCAGGGGCCAGTCTTCTCATAGTTTTAGGTAACCAGTTCACTTTAGCTACCCAAATCTATGGTCCGATACCTTTATTTTCCATATCCTGCAATCGCCGACCGGGGGTTGTCATTGGGTGCACTTGCATAGTGCATACAGGGATAATTGTCTATTGATGCCTCATTTCATTGAAAGCGTCTATACAGACCTCTGCGAGTTGGCTTCGGCCCCTCGTAGGCTTTTCAAAGGTCCGAGACCCGAGGGTCCCGAGATATTTCAAGGGTATGTAATATTTTTCCTTTTCTAACTATTATTTGTAACGCCGACGTGATATAATAATTATGGATGTTGCACTAATATAACGCAAGTTTAAAAAACCGTCTTTAAAACGCCTATGTGACTGATATCTTTGTTTACAACAGGTGAACGATTGTCCGAGGTATACAGGGAGTAATGGTATTTATGTCCGTGTCTACTTCGTCACATTGTGAAAGAAGGTTTAGTTGTCTAATATACGTGAAAAACTGAGAACCAAACAGAAACTATAAATTATTATTATTTATTGGCGCGTTTGTTCAATATTGGCGTATGCTAGCTGACTTAGGGCAAATAATATGATTTAATGTTTTGTGTTTCGTAGTGTTAATTACTTACTACTTTATAGAATCCAGTTCTTCTAACTGAACAGACAGCAGTGTTGCTGGGGAGTTTGTTGCGCCACTTCTTCTTCCCAGCTAAAGCACTAGGAAGTGGTGAAGGGCGGGCGTTTTTGGGGGACTGTCTTATGTAACGTTTTGATTTGCTGATTTGCAAAAAGTGCTGATTTTCAGCCCAGTTTGAATTTTTATTTTGAAACAAAAATCCTATCCAAACAATTATGTAATCAGGTCGAATTATGTAAAACAGTGATTTTCGTAAAAAGTGCAGTTGACTCTTTTTACTTTGCTGCCGTCGATATGTGCAACGTAAAGGCGGTCCCTCACCGAGAGCGTTCGATTGTAATGTATCAATCCAAGTGTCCACTGTAAAAGCAAGGGCTTTGCAAGTAGACTGAGTAGGCCGTCACCTGCTAGGTAGTGTAGGGAGATTATTAAAACCAGCAGGATAGGTTAATACATATAAATGAATAGGTAGCACGGCTAGGTCGCGGGTTAAGGTACCATTAAAGATGAATGCTCCCGGTGAGGGAGCGCCTTAACATATGTTGAAACGAACATGCCGTCCAAATTTATTTGCAATGCAACATGAAATGCCACCACAGAATGGCGAATATTTATCAACGTAGTTATTCATATTACTTTTCAAATTATGTGTAACCATGTTACCGTAATGTTATAAATCAGACCATTTTTGCATGAAAACCATGCAATAAAAGTTGGGTAGGGTTGCCGCGTCTTTCTGATTACCAAAGGACTATAATTAATGTTGATTAGGGTTCTTATCCACTCAACCGTCCAAGCATGACAGCTGCCACAGCCCTAACCCGCGTGATCAGTTTTTTCCGTGCCATACGTCCTAGCCATTTCCAACTCCTAGTAAACGAATTCAGCAATAGCAAAATTAAAAATACGTGTATAATGGTTGAAACTATTACAAGATCAATATAATTATGTCAAACCTAAATTACAACAACGTGTCCGCCCCAAACCTTTCTGGATCCAGCCCGCGCCGCTGAGCCTGTAGCTTTTCCGATCCAGCCTGCCTCTTGCTGCCCTCCCCCAGCGACACCCTTAGCTGAGGTCCGTACCCCACAGAGGGTGCACTTAGCGTGTAATCGCCTAGTTTATAAGTTTTGTATGCCCTGTCTGGAGGCCTCAATTGATTGAGGCAACCACAAACAAGCCCAGTTAAGCAGCCGACAACCTCATAGCTTATCCATAGGTTGCCCTAATAAGTGATACCAAAAAAAAAACTTAGCAAGGGGTATCCTGTTACCCAGTGACTTGGGTTATGGAGGTCAGATATGCAGTCGCTCCAAGTAAAATACTGGTATTCAGCTGCATCCAGTTGGATTAGAAGCCAACCCCAACTTATTTGGGAAAGGCTTAGTAGATGATGACTTCAACTGTTCATTACAACGGTTATTTGATGAGCTCTGATCAATAGGAACAAGCGACGGCGCTGACTTCAACTGTTCATTACAACGGTTATTTGAAGAGCTCTGATCAATAGGAACAAGCGACGGCGCTGACTTCAACTGTTCATTACAACGGTTATTTGAAGAGCTCTGATCAATAGGAATAAGCGACGGCGCTGACTTCAACTGTTCATTACAACGGTTATTTGAAGAGCTCTGATCAATAGGAACAAGCGACGGCGCTGACTTCAACTGTTCATTACAACGGTTATTTGAAGAGCTCTGATCAATAGAAACAAGCGACGGCGCTGACTTCAACTGTTCATTACAAAGGTTATTTGAAGAGCTCTGATCAATAGGAACAAGCGACGGCGCGGCGGCGCGGCGGTGGTTTGTGATAGTTATTATGTTTAACAACCAGTTACACAGATAACTTATTTCCAATGATAAGATAACATCATGCCTGTTGCCTGAAAGGGTAAGGCAGATGTGTCCCTATAGTATACCCACGTTTCGCTGGTTATGCTTAATTCCCATGTAGCTTATATGCCATCAACTGCACACAAATCCAGACTCCAGGCCGCTATTGTGAATGACGGGGTCCGCTAGGGCCGATGCCTGCCAGGGTTGCGGGAATATCCGAAAGGGTTACCGTGGCCCCTGGCACAGGCAACTGAAGGAACACGGCTGGGTTTTAGTCAGTAAGAGTCTGACGCGCCCTCCCGCTCCGCCCAGAGCGGGAGAAGTTATTTTGATGATCTCCCAAATTAAAAAAAAAAGGCTGCTACTCAGCAATTCCTGATAAAAAATATCCCAATAACACTTTGCCCAACCTGGGAAAGGAACCCAGGAACTCATGCTCAGCAGTAGCGCTTGTGACCACTAGACTAACGAGGCTGTCAACGTCGCGACTTTGGTCTATTAAAGTTACTATGTTTAACAACAGGTTACACAGGAAAAATACTTTTCAATTAAAATAAAAAAATAAAATAAATATCGTCTGACATTGCACACAGCACCATCTAGTTCCAAGTTAAGCACTTAATACTTAAGGCTTGTGTTATGGATACCAGATGGTTGATACACTACTTAAATACATTTTTTTTTCGTAAATACATACATATTATAAATATACATCCATGACTCGGGTACAAATGTCCATATTCATCATACAAACATTTGCCCCTACCGGGATTCGAACCCAGGACCATTTGGTTTCGCTGACTACACTTAGCCACTGTAGCCACTACACCAAACGTGTCGTCATATGATCATGATCTTGAACAATAATATTATTGTCTTGTACCAACACCTTCCACTTTTTTTTTAAGGGTCCCGTTCTCATTTGCCTATTTTCAAAATCTATAAAGTACAGGTTAACGCCGGATGTGCAATAAAGTAAAAATATATGGTAATATAGTTTAACCCTTTAGCTTCCTTTTCTTAAGTTTTTTTTTTCCTGGAGTTTGTTGTTATTGTTCCGCAGCGCGCGGTACCTACTCTGCGCGGGCGACCACGGGCGGCAGTCGGCCAAATGCCTGTGCACGGGGAGTATGTACTTCTCTTCACCGTACGCGCCGAACATATTCGACTTAAATATTAGGAGGTGAGGGGTGGTGAGTGGAGCTGAACGCACAAGGTCATCGAGAACGGGAAAGCCCTTAAGCGTCATAATATGTAATACCACTCAAGAAGTACCTAACGTTTTTAATAAAAAACCCACACTGGGTTTTCCCCCGTAATCTGGTAAACTGACCACAAGATTACACACAAAGCTGGCTGGAACTGAACTAGACCCGGAACAATAATAAAATTATAAATAAACTTCGCATTATAATGGGTGATTCATTCGGAGTTACTTTTTCCAAAACTAAAAAAAATATGAATAAAACAAATTTATCGGGTAATCTTTATTATAATACAAAAGAACCATTCCTTACATTTACTTTTTAAAGATTATTTCTTTCAAATGTTGTCCGTAACTGCGATTAAGGTGGTCCATTCTGGAGTTCCAGTTTTCGATGACCCGACCGAGCATTTCCAGTGGTATTTGGCGAATAACGCGAGTAATGGTGGCTTCCAGTTGATCAATCGTACGCGGCTTATCCATATAAACTTTGGACTTTACATAACCCCACAGAAAAAAGTCTAAGGGTATGATATCACAGGATCTAGGCGGCCAACTGACTGGTCCGAAACAAATAGTCCGTTATCATGGTACGATAACGGTCACCATTGACAGTGACGTTCTGGCCGGCTTCGTTTTTGAAGAAATATGGACCGATGATTCCACCACCCCATAAACCACACCAAACTGTTGTTTTATCTGGATGTAATGGTAGCTCTTGAATCTCTTCAGGTTGCTCTTCAGACCAAATACGGCAATTTTGTTTGTTAACATATCCGTTGAGCCAAAAATGTGCCTCATCGCTAAACAAAATTTTCGCGAAACACATTCCTCGTAGAACGCTGATTTTCGTAATAAAGTTGAATAATTTGTAGGCGTTGTGCCGTGCTTAGTCTTTCCATGATGAAATGTCAAACTATAGTGAATGAAAATATTAGGTTAGGTTGTCATGACTGACGCTTTATCTGTCAAATGCATAGACAAAAAAGTAACTCCAAATGAATCACCCTTTACATATTTACTGACAGGAAAGGTCACGGCACGTGGATTGACTGAATAGAAAAGATAGCCCAGCATTTATAGGTTCGCATTCAGAATAGTGACTAGACTGATGTGCCTCTACCTTCGTCTCGAGTTATAGCCATCCTGAAGTATGGAGGTGAGGCGTGGCATTGGCAGTGGCGTTGGCATTGTGTTGGTAATGCCGTGTGATCATAAACAAACCCCAATATGTATGCATATACTGAGCCTACTGTGACTACATGCAATCTCTGTTTTTCGTTTGCTCGCTTGAGTTGCGATGTCGTAACTATCTTATCAACCGAAAGACGACCAATGTTAGATTTCCCTTGTCTGTCAATCGAATTGATTATGTTCGGTAAAAATAGAAAAGTAATTGTGTCTCATTAGCGACGGTTGAGCTCATATAGGTCTCACCCAAGCGTCGCCAATTGACCGATCCTGTTGATGGCATCCCCAACATTTTATTAACCCTTAAACCCTACCCGGGGGTCCAGCAAACCCCAGAGGTTGAATATTTGTAGATATTTTTGAAATAACAAAACGCACTGTTGCGCCACTCGAGCTAATCCTTAATTACGTCAGCGGCCATCTTTTCACCAGTCTAGCGTCAACGCATATAGAGTGTAGACGGATTTATAACTATTTATGGGTCTGTCAGACCCCAGGGTAGTAATAAAGTAGTATTTTGTGATTTCTTTTTGTCGATATATTGGTGAATGCTGTTATTTTTTATACAATATTTTAAAAGGTAAGTTTGATATTTCGATGTAGTTATTATAATAAGAGTGGTGTTTCTATCTTTAAGGACATATATGGACAAATCACGCAATTTTGTTGTTTTGTTTTGACAGTTTATTCAATATTGTGTTTTATGTAATTGTTTTAGTTTTAACGATCAAAATTGCATAAGATGGACCAACAGATCACTCAGTGGTTGTATGAAAACCAAGATCCTGATGCAACGATTCAATTACCGGAGATAATAGAGTTCTATAATAAGACAAAATGCGGCGTCGATTTGATGGATCAGCTATGCCACAAGTACAGCGTGTCTGGGAGATCAAAAAGGTGGCCAATGGCAATTTTTTTGGCCTCCTGAATATAGTAGGAGTTAATTCATATGTCCTACTAAAAATGGCCACAAAAAGGGATACAAAAAGACGTCTTTTCCTGAAAAAACTTGCCATAGATTTGATCACCCCTCAAATGGAAGAACGGTTTACATGGCCCTCTTTGCCCATGAATCTTCAAGTTCTCCTGCGTGGAATCTTGCAAAAGAAGCGGCCATTGCAAGAACCAACTACTGCTCCCACTGTTAAAAAAAGATGTGCCATGTGCCCAAGGGGTAGGGACCGAAAAACCAAGGTCACGAGTGGCATGTGCCAAAAACCTCTCTGCGGTGAACATACTGAGGCTATGTGTCAACAATGTGTAACTAAAAACAGTTACTTATTTTTTTGTATTGTCAAATAAGCAGTTTATAACAATAAATAATAATAGTAATTAAATTGTTTTTTATTTTATAAGTATGAATTTATATATATTGGGGTCCTTAAAACCCCTGGGTAGTAATAGTGTTTCTCCTGGAATGGGTAGGGTTTAAGGGTTAATTATATCTGAAGGCCAATTCCCGTAATTTAAAACGTTCAAATTCAAGTCGCAATCTCATCTCAGCGACAGTCTAATGTCAAAAATGTAGGTAAACACTATACAATTTTTGACAGATTGACACTGAGATTAGAATGCGAACGTTCTTAAAAATACGGGGATTGCCCCTCAGTTGTCTTGCAACACTATAACTGTCATGTTGAGTGTCAATGTCTTTATTTTTATGTCATATCAACTGTCAGTTCAAGGAAATATATAGCTTTTCGATTGTCTCCATGAACGGTCACGTTTCTTTTATTTCAACAAAACCTCTCTCAATTCTACCAGATAAAAGCCCTAGAAATACATAATTACAGTCCTCAACACCTGTGCTTCTCGTATCCAGCGAATTTATTTATTATTTATTTCATTAAAAAAAAAAAAAAAAAAAGTTGCCCCACACTAGGAATTTCTCCTGTATCGTGGGTGCGTTTAAAAACATTTAAACTCACATACACAAACAGCCAGACCCGGAACAACTATTTGCAGGTCATACAAATATTTGTTCCGTACGGGGATCGAACCCGCGACACGTAACGCAGCAGTCAATAGCTTAACCACTTTTTTTTTTTTTTTTTTTTTTTTTTTACGGGGGGAAATCCTCATGGACTACCTCCGCCTGGGGAAAAGGCGGAGGGGCGTGCCAGACTCTTACCGGCTAAAACCACCCCGGTGTCTCCTCGCACGTGCGCGCGGGGCCGCGGGAATCGAAATTCTTCCGCAGCCCCACACTAGTGCTGGCCCGGTCTGTCCGGGCCTCGTCTCCTGCACGGGGTAGTGAGGTGTTTAACTACCCCGTGCATCGCCTCAGAGGCGCACGCCGACACCCGCGCGCGCCTTCGCCTCGGGTCCATCAAATAGGGGGCGAGGACTTCCCCAAGTCCCACGCCCCAGGACCCATTCATGGGGGCCGGAAAAGGGCGTTGTCCGCCCTTCTCCTGCGCCCGGTGCGCCTTCTGCGGCCGGGGAAGGGAGTCGAGATCTCCCTCTCCCGTTCCGCAGTTTCCTTCTGCGACATCACGTCCTCGCAGAAGGACACCACCGCGTCCCACGACTCTGCGCTACCGACCATCCTCCGCACTACGGCCGGCAGCGACAGATCGCCTCCTACTTCATTTGTGAGGACACAGCGCTGCTCCTCCCAAGCTACACACTCGGCGAGCGTGTGTTGCGCCGTGTCCTCCCCGCAATGGACGCAATGGTGGCACCGAGCGTCCACTTAACCACTGCGCCAACCAAACCAAACCAACAACAAAGTTCAGTTCCATCGGCCATCCATTCTGCGAGCAATGTGCCCTGCCCAGTGCCACGTAAATTTGGTAATTCTTCGGGGTGTCGGTTATCATGGTTCGTCTGCGTATCTCTTGATTTCTGATTTGATCACTTAAATCCAAAGCATTTATTTGAAATAAACCAATTACGGGCACTTTTGAACTGTCAAGGGGTCGTCCAGTCTGAAAGATGAAGCAAGTCGTCCATTCCAAAGCGTAGTAGGTGCTTACGGAGAAGAACGGGCAAGAAACTTCACGCACACTCTTTTAAAATACAATATTGGTCACGCAGGGAACTCTAAGCATAACCGCCTTCGTTGCCCTCTGGGACACTTTCAGCTTTCTAATGAGGTCCATTGTGAGAGACTACGTTTCAGTGCCATAAGTCAACATTGGCAACAATCAATGGTCAAAGACTTTCGTCTTGAGACACTGCGGTATGTGAGAAGCGAAGATATTGCTTAGCTTCTCGAAGGCTACCCAGACTAGAGTTAGATTTAACGATTAACCTATTTCTCGAAGTTGGACCTTCCTAATTGGATTGTTGGCCCTAGGTATGTAGAATCGTCAACAACTACGAGTGTAGAGTCTCCGATCTTCATGAGAGTGTTCGAGTATGTCACATGGGTATTTGATGACCATTTTTTTGTCCATGTTCATTTTGGGACCCACTCTTTCGGAAGCTCTACTCTGATCTACTGAGGCCATTGAGCATTGTACTGAGGTCCACCATAGACCCAGCCATGACTACTATATCGTCGGAAAACCGAAGGTAAATGATCTCAGGATGCAAGGGAAACAGGGTTCTAGAGTTTTTGGTAAAGATTCAGTACCTAACACATATAGAATATATGTACCAAAATGGTTATCGAATATTTCATATATTTGGCCAAACGTCTGATAATTCTGGGCTAGTAAAATACCTTCTTGTTTTGTTACAATTGACGTGCAGCCTGTACACTGTTAACAGCGTTTATTTATTAATTATTATGATACTTTGTTTGACAGATCTAAAACCAGCGCTTGCACTTCCTTGCTTCGCTGTTCATGTCCAATAAAAACGTGGACAAGAGTCGCCCCACACTAGGAATTGAATAAATTAATAAATTGCTTATGATTCATGTTATTCCACATACATTCGGCATGACGTCAGTCATCACAAATTAATTTGAAAAAAGTGTTTTTCTACAGATATGAGTACATACGTAGCTATTGGTAACCGAGCTATGACGAAATCAAACCAATTTCAATATAACTATGGCAGTGTCCGCATTGTAGATATTGCGTGCAAATGTACTGATCATATTGAAGGCCGTTTGTGACATGTTTTTAAATGGTTTGCAAGACAAAGAAAAATATTTACAGTAGATTTTATGTATTGGATTCTCCCAGCATCATAATTTTCTGAAATCGCATGTTTTTTTTTTAATGTTATTCCTATTTGAAATAATTATCATTGGCATTAGTTATTTTATGTAAAAAAGATATATATTCTTAAGAATATACAATTATGATGGTGACGTAAATTATAGTTTTAGGACCATACAATTACCCTGATGACACAGAAAAAGTATATCAATAGATGTTCTAGTTTTTAGAATATGTTTTTAAAAAAAAGCATGCCTGAGTTCCACACAATTTTTTTCATGCCATGTTTTTACTATGTACTTCACAAGTTTAAATCAAATTATATGATTGTACCTACATAGATTGCTTTAGATGTGAACAAACAAAAATCAGGGTTTACTTATCAACATCGTTAAGATCAAATTCTGTTGTGAAAATAATGAATATAATAAATAGTTCGGGTGAAAAGTTTTTACGTATTTTATTGGTATAAAGTTGTAGTCAAATCCCTTTGGCTGTACTATTTGTATCTGGCTGGTTTTAGCTAGATGACACTTTAAAAAGTAAAAACACGTTCCCGTCATTTTTCAATTGTTTATCTGTCCGCCAAAATGAGTGAATCTAACATAGAAATCCGATACCTTTTCAAAGTTTTATTACAAAAAAGGAAAAATGCGACACAAGCCGCGAACATAATGTGACGTTTATGGACATAACGCAGTGTCAGGAAAAGTAGCACATTCGGGAAATTTAATGTCAAAGATACAATTCGCTTTGGTCGCCCTGTTACGGACAAAGTCGATGCCATTTTTGAAAAAGTGGAGCAAGGTCTGCATATTAGTAGTAACGACATAGCTGAACAGTAAGGGGTTGACCACAAAACAGTTTGACCCATTCGAAAAAGTCTGGGTATACAAAAAGCTCGATATTTGGGTGCCACACGAGCTCTTAGTCTAGAATTTGTATATAAAATACGAAAGAGCGTTTTGGACAAAGTCGATGCCATTTTTGAAAAAGTAGAGCAAGGTCTGCATATTAGTAGTAACGACATAGCTGAACAGTAAGGGGTTGACCACAAAACAGTTTGACCTATTCGAAAAAGTCTGGGTATACAAAAAGCTCGATATTTGGGTGCCACACGAGCTCTTAGTCTAGAATTTGTATATAAAATACGAAAGAGCGTTTTCCCCGACCTATTATTTGATTATGCCAATCAATTATTTCGAACTCTTGTAAGTACTTGTGAATACGATTTCCAAAACATAGATATAAAAACATTATTACGTACGCTTTTCCAATTTCAACAATAGACAGACGAATGAACAAACAAAAAGATAGAATTATGAGACCGACTACACAATGGGATTTCCTAGTTTTAATTCGTAATTATAGAAACAAGACCATTTCTAGCCTTGCACGAACTAGAGAATATTTCTCTGCTTAATGTTTATGAATAACTGGGAATTAATTATGTTATAATTGCGAATTTCCTGCGTTGCAATGTTGGCAAATAGATTTACCTAAGTCATTGTTGTTTTTAAACTGAAGGGACTTGAGTTTAGCCATGTCATCTTATCCGTACTATTGACTTGGTCTGTCTCTTAGCTTATCTTTTTTTTTACCTTTACAGGCCTTTTTTTTTCTTTTGAGGGTGGGAAATCATCAAATAACTTCTCCCGCTCTGAGCAGAGCGGGAGGGCGTGTCAGACTCTTACTGGCTAAAACCCACCCGTGTTTCTTCAGTTGCCTGTGTCAGGGGCCACGGTATCCCTTTCGAATTTTCCCGCAACCCTGGCAGGCATCGGCCCTAGCGGACCCCGTCATTGATTGAACCCGGGCCTGGTCCTTATCGAACGGCGAGCTACCCATTGCTCGCCGTCCGCAAGCCCACGCCTACGGTGGCCGGGAATCAGCTTGCGATTTCCAACGCCCAGGGCGTCTCCTGCGGCGGCTAGGGGCGTGAGGGCGCAAATTTTGCCTCTCCCTCACGCGTTCTGCCTCCTCCTTTGCGAGCATTACTGCTTCGCAGAAGGAGGTGACGGCTTTCCGAGCCCTCTCGCTCCGTACCATGGCCTGGACCAGAGCCGGACGCGAGAGATCGCCACCGCCAATCGCCTGCACGAGGACACGGCGGTGCTCCGCCCGCCGCAATTGTGGCGTGCCCAGCGCTGGGTTGCGACAATCGCACTCTCCATGCCGCCCTGAGATCCCGCCGGAGCTCTGTCCGCTGTACCGTGATTTCTCGCGGTAGCGGAGCTACGCCCCGGCGTTTCGCCTCCTCGCGCCACTCCCAAATGTGCGCGAGGACTTTAGCCCTCAGAACCTTTTCAGGCCTAAGGACCGGTTATTTGATCCGTAGTTAACTCAACCATTACTTAAAAGTAGTAACTAATGGTTCAATTTTAGCAATATAGAATAAAAAAATTGGCAAACTGTGTTGATCAAATCAACACATTTTGCAATTTTTTTTTATTTTTAACTGTCGATTGAGTTAACTACGGATCAAAAAACCGGCCCTAAGCCGCTGAACCGATCGTTATGAAATTCAACAGATAGCCTATGTATCCTGGAGAAGAACATAGGCTACTTTTCAACCTAGATATATATATATTTTTAATTGAAATACAAATACACTCTGTTGAAGTCACGAGGGACAGCTAGTTACTAATAAGGATTGAAATGCTATTGCTTTTAAAACTATACTGTAACATAAATGTAATAAACACCAACAAACGACTAGTGGTTCACTTCAGCCCTGGATCGAAAGAGCTGGATGTCATCGGGAGAGGCCATTGCCCAGTAGTCGGATGATGCAGGTTAACAATTACGGAAATACATTACGCAATAAACCATCCCACAATGCAGTATATAGCAAAAGTATGTTTGGTATGGGCTTAAAAATATATAATAAGTTACTCATAGACATTAAGAACCTACATTCAATTGGTATTTTTAAAAGTTCGTTATCCTGGAATGATTATTTATACTAGGCGTCACATATACAAAAGTTATTGATTTTATTTTAAGTCAAAAAGACTGTTTAGCTCTAGAAATTCTGGGTATTTTTTTAGAAAAAAAAAACGATTTTACCTATCTAACTTACAAATCTAAAACTGTTGATTAATTAATTTAAAAAAAAAATACCCGGAAAATGGTCAGGAAACTAGTTATATCAAAACCATATTTTTTTGGGCAGTACGTACATACAGCAGCAGGTCAAGTTACCACAAACTGTCAAATTTTCTCAATCGATTTTGAACTTAACCTTCAACATAAGGTTAAGGTTTAAAATCATTTGGAGGAATTTGACAGATTCGTATAACCTGATGTGCTGGCCACTGTAAATGTGAAACTGCATTAAATGCAAACTGCAGGGTTCGGTCTAGCTCCAGTGGCATCAGGGCATTCACGCAGAGGTTCGATTGCCAGTACCTGAACCATTGCTGTATGGTTCATACTGGATCGAAGTATGTTTTTATTAAGTATTGTGTTTTATTGTGTATTAATTTAAAAAAAAAATGTTTTTCTTTTACCTATGATACAGTGTTGCTCGAAATAAACCATTTTATTAATATTAATGAAAAAGAGTGTTCTGGATATGTCCCCACGTATTTACAATAAAATTCCAGATGCAATAAAAAAAAATACATTTCAAGAAAAAAATGAAATTACTACTTGTTGTTATATGTTATTAAACTGTGGACGAATACTTAGATGACAAATTAATTTAAAATTACATTACTTTATAATTGTTATTATATTAATTTTTCATTAACTACCGATTGTAAGAGTGACTTAAAATAATAAATTGACAATAATCGTAGCTCTTTTAAAATTTACATTTTTACTGAAAGAAATTTTTAATTAATTTGTACTAATTTAAATTTCAATACCATATTTGTACGCCTCGTGGCATAACATAGCGCTCCATCTCATCTAAGCTAAGATCTATATTTTATATATGAAGCATATTATTTCTTTGTATATGGCTGTCAATATTCCCGCTAACTATCTTTGAATTTGATTTTTTATTTAATTACTTAAGGAACTGTTTTCATTCATATGAGCATGTGCCTGAAATAAATGTATTTTATATTATTTATTTGTGTTATTTATAAACACCTATGATAGCAAATAAATAGATTATTATGATTATATGTACGTTGGCTATCAATGTGCCAAGTCAACGTCTATTAAAAGTATAACGAACGTTAAGTGTTATTTTCCATTGTTTATAATTGAGGTATTTTGCGATTGTACCCACGGTTGTTTTGATGTTTTTAATAACCTGTATCTTTCAATTTAGCGTTCTAAAGATTTAACGATAAACCAACATTTACAATTTTTTTTAATTTATTTTTGTCTGGGCATAGTTTTTTTTTTACGATGAAAAGACGAACCACATTTAATTCAAAGTCGAGGACAAATCATTTATTTCAAGTAGGCCATTAAAAGGTACTTTTGAACGGCAAAATGTCCAAGAAAATAGAATTGATTTTATGCACCCCTTCCAAAAGGTAGTTTCGTATGGAGAAGAATTGGCAAGAAACATCTTAGTTATTTTTTTAATGTTTTTCAATATTTTGTATTTAATTTGTTCTGTAGGCAAGAAGAGTCCAAGGTAATATAAGGTACTTAGGCAGATTTAACTAGTGTCAGAGTACACAACTACTATATAATCGTCTATCCAATATCAATATTAGTTATGCTAAGTTTGTAGGTCCTTATTGATTCTCATAATTTGTTCAACTACCACATACATTAAAATTATCGCATACCAATACTCACGGTTAATGTCGTCAATCAATGGGCGATTTTATATCTTTTTTATTTAAGATGGGTTTGCTCTTGACTCTAGTCTAGGTCAGTGGTGTGGTGACAGAGACAGAGTCGACGGTGGAGTGAGCTTACCCAGAAGAAGCCTGTTCACTCTCACTTTGAAGAGATTAGGGTTGTATGATAAATGATTTTATTTCTGTAAGTAGGTTTGTTTCAAACACTTTTACACGTCAATCATATTTTTAAAACTAGATGAGGTCGGCGTTTCATAACTGACTACTCTGAGAAGAAACACAGACGTGCGTTCGGAAACACAGACGCAGGTAGAGAGCTCCATTCTTTTGCTGTGTGCATTACAAAAGACATTTGGAAATGCTTAGTGCGAATTGGTGGAATAGCAACAAGGTAAGGATGGTAACTTGCAGTGCGTCTAGATGACCGATGGAAGAAGATCTATCATTTATATATTTTTTTACTGGATCTGGTGAAACGTGGGTTTTTCTGTTTGCCTCCGTCTGTTTACCTATAATAATATCTATGGAGAATACAGGATGATGCTCATAATCATTATCTAGCCCATAACCTAATTTATTAGTGGTAGCGCAACATGCCTTTTTTATCCATACTTCTTTCTCTATCAGTCGTCATTTCGGTAGTCACTTTCTAGCCATATCATCTTTCACACTTCTTTCTTCACTTCACTTTTGTTTTCTTTCTTTCTTTCTTTCTTTTATTTTAGTCTTGCTCTACTCTTAAAGCCATCCGCATTCATACTCAAAACTTTTTCCCGACAATATCCTCATATCTGCCTCCTCATCTCATGCCCATACCATGGCAACCGATTTTGCACTATATACAGGTGATTTATTTGTCTAAATAATAAAAAGTGTTAAAGTAGTTATTCACCAGTATGTACCTATCACGGATATCGACTACAATATACTTAACTGGGTAAGCTGTCAGCGGTCAGGATCCCAGAAAGAGGAACCATTATTATGAAAATATTTTCTGTATCAAGCCCTTGATTTTGGAGATGTGTTCCTCTCAGGAGTGTTTAAATTGTAATAATACGTACCTATGGTCTGTTTTTTAATCTCGTAGACTAAACTGACATTACGAGTGTTGTCAGTTTATTGCAATTCTTAAATAGTGATGTGGCACAACCGAAACTAAGCGTTAATAAAATCAAGTATCGTTTTTTTATAATAAGTTATCCTGAAATAATGTGTAGGTACTTATTTAAAACGTAATAATACAAAATTAATCATGTAAAACATATATTTTTAATTACTTAATTAATTACAGGTATTCGTTAATCTGATTCCGATAATGACTCCATATCTGAGGAATATTCTGAATCATCAGAATCGCCACCTACTTTTATGATAAACCTATCAGTAATGTCGTCGGTTATATGGCCCAAATGACACATTTCATCTTCAATTTTAATTACATGGCCTACACAGTCTTTCCACAGCTGCGGGGTCACTTCACGAAGCCGTTCTTCAAAAAGGCTTCGAACTTCATTCATTTTGAATATTTTATTATTTTTAGCGACATGCCCCTTTACTTGAGCCCAGACCAACTCAATCGGGTTCAGCTCGCAGTGGTAAGGGGGCAGTCGCAAAATAGTGACACCCCGTCCAGCAGCCATCTCGTCGACGACATACCTTTCATGGGCTTTTTTGTGCTTTCGGGCAATTTCATTTAATTCGGGCTTTAACATTGTCTCGTCATATGAAATATTTTTTGATTTTAGCCAATCTTGGATTTGCCCTTTTCGCCAACTAGAAGTAGGTAACGATTCCAGTTTCCTGGTGTGATCTGGAGCATTATCTATTACAAGTACTGCGTTTTCTTTTAATTTCGGAAAAATATTTTTTAACCAGTTTTCGTATATATCAGAAGTCATCTCCTTGTGGTAATCATCTAGCCCATTTTTCGCTTCGAATATTAATAGACCATCATCCACGAAACCCTCTTCGCTTCCAATATGGGACACTACAAGTCGTCTCCCCTTGCCTGAAGGCCCTTTTAACCCAGTGGTTAACCCTTCTAAGAAAGCCTGACGTGATGATTTCACACTGGTGTCCACCCAGTGCTTATTCTCAGTATGGCCTAAAATGATTATTAGTATGTGTGTGAACAAAATAATAAAAAACATAAATAACTTATAATATAATAAAAACGACAGTCCCGAGAAACAAGAAAAATTAAATGCTAATGTTAGTACCAACCTTCATTAATCCACGTTTCATCTTGATAATATATAGAGCGACCTTCCCTACGATACTGTTTTATTTTTTGGAAATAACGATGCCACCATAAAGTTATGTCATCGCGGTCAATTAATACACTGCGGCGTTTTCTGGTCATATTGCCGTATTCAAAATCTAACATTTTTAAAACTATCGTATTATCATAATTATTTAAAAAATTGCAGTTGTTTGTATGGTGTCAAGTTCCATAATTGCCGTATTTTTTAAGTTCTGCCGTTTCGTAAGAGAAAAGGGTTAAGATTGCCGTTTTAACGCGTACGGGAACAACACTGATGTCATCTATAATTTTTTTTTTGTTTAATTTTAAGGCATCGAAACATGGTCGGATTACGCATGGCGTTGCGTGGTCAGATTTCCCTGGCAGTTTGTAGCACGTCGTGCGGCCGTGTGTACGTACGAGAATTTTAAATATAAAACTTTGAATGAAAATAAAATTCGTCTAATAAAGATAAAAAGTTACGATTCAACAAACCGGTATCGTAGGTACAACACTGCACAAAAGAGCTGGCAACATTATTTGTAAATTTGACATTTGCATGTGTCAATTTAGTCTACGAGATTAAAAAACAGACTTTAGTTTATAAACCCTAATTTAAAAACTTTTTTACAAAAAAAAACAACCGACATCGAAAAAAATCACTACAATGTGAAAAATAACTTTAATTAAATTAAAGTCGCTGGCACAAACTAAAATACATATCCAAAGACACTGACTTCCAAAATTAATGTTATTTTTCACTTTGTAGTGTTTTTTTTTTTGAAAGTCGGTAGTTTTATATTTTTCACTTTTCAGTTATAGTACCTACCCCACATCAATTCGAACACGATCGTCTTACACGTTCACGTCCGTTAGAAGGCGTTTTTTTTTATTAAAAATAATTTATTGTAGATTTTTTTTGAAAGGGAACTACACTAGAAAAAGCTGTTATAGATCTATGGCAAGAAAAATTTCGCTAAAGGACAAGTGTATGTTGTTCTGAGTCGTGTTAAAACCTTGGAAGGAATAGCGTTGTCTGACTTAGATTCAATCAAATTATTGAGTAGGCCACACGACGAAAGAGCATTGCTAGAGATGACGCAATTAGGCAACTTAAATTCAGTGTCAAATTGACGCATCAGCATGCCTAGTAGGTAGTGGTATTCCTATGTAAAACTTCAATCTTAATTAGATAGGTACTATTTTTGTACTAACTAAAAGCTATTTGTAAGCCCAACAAAAGGTAATACTTTGCTGTAAATCGTTGAGAAATTCCCTCGACTGTCTATGGTCTCCATCACCAGACCTGTAATAGCACTTAAAACGCATATGGGTGCAAAGTTCTCATCGATAGAAACGAATTAAGTCCAAACACAAGTTAGCTACTGTAAAAAGTTGAGGTGTTCCCTTGACTGTCCTTCGTCTTCATCATCAGACCCGTAATGACAATCACAACCCATCTAGGTGTATAGTTCTCATCAATTCAAATTAATCAAGCCCGAACACCAGGTAATTGCAGTAAATCGTTGAGGAATTCCCTCGACTGTCTTTTGGCTCCATCATCAGATCAACTCCAGACCTTCATAAAATAGTAGTGCTTTAAAATACTAAATGAAAAAAAAATAACAAACGCACTAGTCGCCACTACAATTTTCGAAGGTTCCCCTCTATTTCTGTGGGACACCATCATGAGGTCCTGGTTTCCTTATAATGGTACCACCCTTGGGATATCTCCTTTCCAACAAAATATAATCATCAAAATCGGTTCGTAAACGACGAAGTTACCGGCGAACAAACATAATAAAAAAAATTATATATACCTTCGAAGCGAGAAACCTCCTGCTTTTTTGAAGTCGGTTAAAAATAAATGAGCGTTGAAATTTTGGTTAAAAAAGTGCTCTGAATCAACTATTGGCTTTAAAAACTTGATTCCTGATTTTGAGTCATTCCGTATTCTCGAAAAGAACAAGAGTTATACTTAAATTAATTTAAAATTATGTCAGGAGGAACATAAGAACGGGTTCATTGAATAGTTTTTTAATTGAATTTTAGTTGTTTCATTTCTATAGTATAAGTAGTACAGTTTTATACTTAATAATAATAAATAGTGTTATTGTGGTTTCATTTTTAACATAATTATCGAACTGTATACCACATTGTCAGTTATAAAAGTATTTTCATAAATTGTGACTTGCTTTGCTTCTAAAAAGTTGAGTTTTAAAATGAGCACTTAAATGGATTTCAAGTTATGGAAATAAAGATTGTGATTAAGATTATTTATTTATTTAATACTATAAGCACAGAAATGCACAGAGGTGGACTTAATGCCATAGGCATATTCTACCAGTCAACCTTTGGGTGATGCAGAGACAAACAGTGGTAGGTGCAATTTATAATTAAAATTTTGGAATAAATATATTTAAATATAAAGATACGCATGCACCTATTAAGACTGTGTACCTAATTATATATAAATATAAGAACAAACAAATGTACATAATGCGCATATACATATGCTAATTAGCATGTTTATTATTATCTCTAAACTTTATTGAGACATCAGTCATTGTATGCGACTATTGTTCGTTTATAATCTTTATCACCCCATTAGAGCCTTAGGAGATGATTTTTTATTATTTTATCTTCGTATTTCTAAACCTTTTAAAGTCTCATTAACAATTGATAATGATGATGATGGCGATGATGAATGATAATGACATTATCAATCATCATTGTCATTATCATAACATTATCTTCAGTAGTTAATGCTGCGCTTTGGCTGTCAGTCCCAGATTAAATAACAATAACTTGAAATTATCATGCACGACACTACAATTTGTGAGCCCAAATCACAAATATTAGCAAATCGCTACCCTTCCTCGAGATTCCCATAGCCAGTTCACGACCCCATGCAGAGACTTCATAACTTCCCATGTAGGTTTATTTGAAATAAAATAATTTGAATTTTCAAACTGGTTTTGTTACCACTGACGTGCTGCGGTCTACTGTTTCTGAAGCTATAAATAGATATTATATGATCTATAATTTTTATTCTCTACTGTAACTACATCCAAGAGAAAAACAAAAACTATGATAGTTGTTTGGCATTACGAACTGGGTCTAATTGAAGAACGTGCGTGCGTCAGTCATACCCTTTTACGACCAGTTTTTAACCGACAAAAAAGGAGGTTCTCAAGCCGGCGCGTATTTTTACTTTTTTATTTTTGAAGTTCAATATACGCACCTTTTTCTACTAGTATAGAACTTTTTGTGTATTAAAGTTTCGAATTACTTGGTTATTCCTGAACTTGCATTAGCTGTTACCTCTTGAAGTTGACGTCTCTTGGTCAACTTCTACGGGGGACCAACTGTTAAGGAGAAGGTGATTTTTTACAGAGTTGACAAAGACTAGTTAAATGAAGTAAAAGGTCGTGTGGAAAGTTTTGAGTATAAATGTGGATGGCTGTGAGAGTATGGAGACAGAGAAACGATGCATGGATTTTGTAAAAGATGATATAGCTAGAAAGGGGTTTTTTTTTTTTTTTTTAAGGATGGGTAATCTTCAAATGACCTCTCCCGCTCTGGGTGGAGCGGAAGGGAGTGTCAGACTCTTACTGACTAAAACCCACCCGTGTTCCTTCCTTGGCCCTTTATGTTCCGGGTCAGCGGTAGCCCTTTCGGATGATCCCGCTTTCCCGGCAGGCTTGGGCCCTAGTGGGCTCCCTCTTCGATGCTGACATCTCTTTGAGGCGCGCGTGGAACACGTACGCGCCGTCCAGCACGGGCCTGGTTCTGATCGGACGGTGAGCTACAGAAAGGGGTTGAATGCCGAAGAGAAGTACAAATTAAGAAAACAAATGCTGCGCTGACCCCAAATAAATTGGAATAAGGGCAAAATAATGATAATAATGATGAGATACTTTTAAACTATCTAATAGCTAAAGTATCTATAGCTCCAACCGGTGAGAACCCAGTAGGTTCAGAAATGCACTTGAAGAACATACGATCTCTCTTCCAGATCGTTTCCAGTCAACCGGAAGCGACTGAATACCACGGCTCGGCTGCTGTGTTTTACATGGAGCAACTGCCTATCTCACCTCCATAACCCAGTTACTGGGTAACACGATACTCCTGCGTAAGACTGGTTGTCAGACTTTCAGGCGTCAGACTACCCGTAACAAATGTCAAAAATCTACGAATGACCACCGGGATCAAATACTTAACGTGCTTTACGAGGCACGGAGGGTTCTCAATATGTAATAGATGATCACCTATCCAGGGACCGACCTCGGCAAGCGTAGCTTAACCTTTGATCGGACCGTGCGGCCGTTAGGTATTACTTAGCCACGAACAACCTGGTAAAAGGTGAGAAACCAGTAGGATCAGAAATGCCCTTGAAGGACATACGATCTCATTGATGACCTTTGAAGAGTTCAAGTTCGGAGTACTAACTACCGGTGAGCGTGTAACGATAAGTATAAACAAACAAATGATGATGGAATGAACAAACTTCAGCATCGTAAGTTAAACAAAAGGTCCTAAGTAAATTTAAGCGATATCATTTCTTAACGTTGGAAGTTAGGCGTAATATCAGTGATATCTGCTTTTTCCCCGTCACTTGTCCCTAAAGGTTCATTAGAAAACCAGCGTCAGACAGCATGTGTCTAGCATTAATGCTGAAATGATCCTTTTTGGCGCAGCCGTGAGACACACACTATTGTAGTTAAACCATTATTTTCACTTTTTATTTTGTTATTTGTATTCTGTGTTTCACGAACTGTGTCCAAATAAACGTTATTCTTTCTTTCTTTTAGTGAATATCACAAACGGCTCGGTTGATTGCCCCGAACTACTCAGTAAAATACTTCTTCGCAATAATGAAAATAACCTGAGTCTGCTACTCCATGTACCTTTCGCGTCGACAAAGTACAGGCGCAACGCTTTCTGCATACGTAGTGTTATAGCTTCCAATAGAACAAAAAAATAACAAATTCTTGAGACACTTGTATTTTAAATTATATGGAGTATATCCTTTCTACCCGCTGATGTACCCTACACTATTCGTATTGGGTATGGTAGGGTACAAACAGCTGGGTGTACGGCGGGAGTTCACTCTTGTTGAGTATATAATTAAACTACTCCGTGGAATACAAACTAATCCGGGAGTACTATAGCGGCTTAGTATTTGTGTACCGGACCGCTACGTGTGGAGGCGGCGGCGCCCACCACTGTTGCTGGTACCGCCAGCGAGGAGCAACTTACAAGCGAAAACACCGTTTACCAGAGCAATACACACTATCAATAAAATTCACATACAAATTGACGTATTTACATGTACTATGAGTGAACTTGCAAGGGTACTATTATTTATATTAAGCTACACATAAGTTGTGATAGGTTAAGCAAAATATGTTTTTATATTGTTTACAAATTTGTAGTATTAAATGTTAATAAGTTATATAATAGTTGTTCTGTGTTATTGTTATGTATAAGATTTATATAATTTAGGATAGGTAGTATGTTATAGAAGTTCCTTATTAGGTTAATTTAATATTGTAAGTATATAAATACCACACCATCGCATTAGGTTAATCCTGTTATGATAGATGTAACGGTAAAAAAAAAAAATACTGTTTACAATCGGTTGTACCTACCAGGCTATCGTTTAAACTTGTAATTGTCTATATTTTAATTTTAAGTCTGAAGGCCGAATGCATGCTATGTATGTTTTACTTAGAAACTTAATCTGTTCTCAGTTAAGTGAAATGTAAAGGAGATGTTCCAGAAATGTATGGAGCCTGGGCCAGCACCATGTACACTATATGTAAATATCGCTATGTATTACAGTAACCGTTTTTTATTGTTAATTTTCTTTAATTTCACTTCGTTTCAAAGTATACTCAAATTAACTTTGCCAAGGAGAGCAACACAACATAAAATTAAACATGGTGGATCAGATTAGCAGCATGCGAAAAATTACATTTTGACATTGACATTTGATTGACGTGTATTAGCTGCCACAAAACAAAACAATAAGAATTTCGAAAATCTTGGGTTGGGTTTCGGTTTCGATAAAATAAGACTACAGGGTATTCTACTCGACCGCGGCAGCACATCTTCAATCACCTATTCGAGCAGTGATTGGTTATATCGGTGTCAAGAGGAGCAAGAAACGAAACTGTCAAACGTCATGTCAAACACAACTGTCATGGCTGCCCTAAAATTAGGGTTATCTTATTAAAAAACTTTTTAAATTATCATTTTTGAACCACTGTACCCTACTTCAAATTATTTTTTTAGTATTTTTATGAAATTCCCCTATTTTTTTCCTATTTATCTATGTAGTATACATAGTGGTGGCCCAAAATCAAACATCTCCTTTGTTTGATAATAAAGTCTCTTTAACCACAAATCTATTTATTTTGCACCAGCGCACATAAAATAAGAAAGATTTTGAACAAGGAGTATTTTGGCAACAATCTTAAATAGCTTTTAATTTTGATTTTGATATTGCACGACTTGACTTACCTAATATCTCGACATACATGATGTTTACATTGTGCCTAAGGGCCAGGCCACAGCACTGCGGTGCGACGACGCACCGTGTAAATCTAAGACATCAAACTACGGATCGTGTTTTGTAGTGTGACGTCATTTTTGCGACGCGTTGTCGCAACGCAGTGTTGTGGCCTGGCCCTTACTCAGATCATTTATACACTCTGAGGTACCTAATCTGTTTACTTACTCAAATCGCTGTAACTGATCAACGCAAATAACTCATAACTAAGTAGATGTATACATGTGAAAGCTTGTAATTAGCAAAAATGTCCCTACTTATGCATGATATTTAAGTTTGTTATTAGTCTGTAAGCTTTCTTTAAAATAAAAAATAAATAATAACAAAAAAATAAATTGTGTCGTTAGCATTTTGAGTTTTATTTTATGACAGTGCGGGACAAATGACTGGGCATAGCGGTGGCGGTGGTTGATGGATTGCGTCAGGAATTATATGAAAGAAAAGGGAGGGAATGAAAGCGAGACGGTAGACAGGGGAGAATAGAGGAAGACAACGTGTTGCACCAACCCTAAGAAACATGGGACAAGGGCAGGAAGAGGTGATCATGTGGCGGTTAGCCATTGGACGGGCGTATTTCAAATCTTAGGACGAGACCTTTGTCCAGCAATGGGTTTAAATTTGGCTATTAGACACATCAAAAGTGTCTAGGGATTAAGCACGTTTGTGCTATTTACTAAAGGTCAGGTTTGATAATCATATTTTTTGTAAGTCATATGGATACTTCTTAGTAAATTTCGTCATTTGAAAAGGGAATAGTTTTTGAATTTCGGTCAAAAGATAATAGATAGAAATATTATGTCAAGTCGTATTCCTATAATTATCATGCAACGGGTTTGTGGCCAAATCAGTAAAATTTCTGCCATATCTCTGAGTGTAATCAATACAATAAAAAAACATTCTAATGGATATAGAATATAAATATAGACGACATTTGAGCCGAGAAGAAATGATTAGAGCCATGGGAATATTGGAAGCTGGTTCTCGGCAACGTGCTTTGGCAATCACTCTGGGCACTACGCAGAGTATTATAAGTCGACTTTGGACACGTTACCGCATCACTGACAGCGTGGCAGAGCGACATGGAATACGAGCTCACGTCACCACACGCAGACAAGATCGTTACATACAAATTACGGCTTGACGAAACCGTACAATGACCACAATGATACGAGGCTATGGTTACGAGGCTTCATAGCTCTTGAGGGATATTAATAACCATAATAAATCGCTTGCATGAAGTCAATCTCTGTTCCCAAATTCTGCTACGTGTCCTACCTATTGAGCACCTCAATCGCAGAACCCGTTTACAATGGGCTCGTGAACACAGAAATCGGACGGAAGAAGTTTGTTTGTTTTGCGTTTTGTGTGTTTTTCTGACAAATCTCGCTTTGATATATGTTTATTTAATCTCTTTTTTATATATACTAAACGTATACGGTATTGGAAGACCCCTGGACGCCAAGAACGTATAGAATCTTGCTAGGCAGTCTATGCATACAGTAGTAGAACAATCATAATAATATGAGCGGGTATTTGGATCGGGGGAAGAAAATCGTTTTCGCCTGTTACAACGGACGTGGGCGGCCAATTTGCAACGTGATTTGGATGAACTCATATTGAGTACGCCAAATCGCTGCGATTATGTTATACGCATTAACGGCGGAAATATAGACTACTAATAGTTTATTTTACGCAATAAAAACCTTCAAAAACTTTTATTTTTATCTTTTAATTACATTTTAATAAGTAAGTAAGTAAATTTGATTTGTTTAAACATGGTGTACATTATACATTGCATGCAGGATAATAATGGGACACAGAAAAGTTCTAACATGTTCTGCCGCATATCGCGGCGTACAAATTGGCAGGAAGAGATGGTGCATAAACCGTGATAATATTCATCAAAATTACATTTCTTCATTATTCAAGATTAGGTCACAATTAACTAAGGTGAAAAATGCAGCATAAGCAAAAATCGCGAAAAGTGAGTGCATAGAGTACTTCATCGATCTACACATACGAGAACATTTTATTGAATCAATCTAAATATACATTTTTATTTAATTTCAATATAGGCCAATAAAATATTTAAAAATATCCCTAGATACATTTGTGCTGTGTATTATGGTTATGTATGTAAGGTATGAAATAAGAAAACATTACTAACATCAAGCTCGTAGGTACCTATTCTGCGGGTTTAGGCAGAGATGTTTACACCCACAATTCGCCAGATATGTAATTAAGTCCCATGATAAAGGGGCAAAATCAAAATCAAAAGTCATTTATTCAAATTAGGCTGAGAATCAGCACTTTTTGAACGTCAAAATCACATAAGACAGTCCCCCCAAAACGCCCACCCTTCACCACTTCCTAGTGCTTTAGCTGGGAAGAAGAAGTGGCGGAACAAACTCCCCAGCAGCATTGCATTCTGTTCAGTTAGAAGAACTGGATTCTATATAGTAATAAGTAATTAACATTACGAAACACAAAAATATTAAAATTATTTGCCATATGTCAGCTAGCACACGCCAATATTTAAAACTATACTCAAGCAGAAATAAATAATAAAAACAAAAACGCAAACAGAACTTAATACATAATAAAAAGTCTCCTGGCATGAAGGGCGTGCCCGCTTACATATGCAATGCTGCATTATGTTTATATGTATATAGCTGTAACTTGTAGCCACAAATGATAAACTAGGACCTTCGAAGTAAAATAAAGAAACATTAATTACTAATAACAATAACAAAACCATAGACAGCAAGAGCATAGACGGCTGTGGAGAGCCCATTGCAATCACCCAGGCTCAAATTTAGACTCCGGATAGCGAATGAGGGATTTCAGACAAAAAAAAAACGATAATAATAAGAACACTTACGTAATTGTCCTTGAGGCAAATGTGGCTGCTTTTCATACCACTCCCTAACACTTTGGATCATCTCTTCCAAAGCCTTATGGTTGATGTTGTAGAGTTTCAGCAAGACTTCAAGGTCGCCATCTCTGATGCTAAGCAGTTTGCTTGCATTTAGAGAGTAATCGAAGTTTGAATACTGTGAAAAATATAAAGGATTTGTAGGAAGATTTTTTTTTTGGGAACCTTATTTTTTATTATTAATTTATCGTAGGTATTAATTTATCGTGAGATATTTTTTTTACTGTTGGTAAATGAAACCAGTTTTACATTTTAGTAAGTACTAGTGATACGTTAGTATAGTAATTCAAGTACCTACATTTAGAAAACTTCCACTGTACCCACTTAGGCACAGCCGGTAAAATAATCAAAAATATCAAGTTCCTTTCTGCTAAGGGTATATTTATGTATAACAAGAAAAAAAAACAACAAAGAATTTAGTGTTAACGTTTTCAAGTATCTTATGATTAAGGAAAAAAATCGTTAATAGTAAACAAATGTAAAAACACGCAACTGCAATCATCTTCATGTCCTTTGGAAAAAATGTCATTATGTTTTTGTTGCCAAGAACTTAGTAGTTAATTATGTATAAATTGTATTATCAACTGCAAACAACACAGTACATTATTGCCTCAATCGAAAATAGTAACATTTTGAAAGAACTATATTTAAGGAACTGAGTAAACAGTTCATTATTTTTATATCGAATGACAAGATAATTATTAATATTTTTAATTTTAATTTAAATATTATATTTTTATATTATTTATACAAAAAATAATTAAATAAAATTTAAAAACTTACAACAGCTACGTCCCCGACAGTCATTTTGCACTGATTATTGTCTCACAAACGCACACTAAACACTTGATACTCGTAACACAACCCGGCAAAGTCTGTTCCACTCAGGCTTCAACCAATTTATATTAGCGCCCTGCGAAGACATTTTGTGACGAGTTCTATTTATAAAATCACTCACATTTGTTCTGTCACTCAATATTTTGGAATACTTATTTCACTAAGATTGATTATTATTTTGAAATAGGTTTGGAATATTTTGATTGTTTTATAAAATAAATCTTTGGTTTGAGACGATATTCTGCCTGCGAATCTAGACTCTTTCTGTGCTACATAGGCCTAGTTCTATTTAAGTATTTACTATAAATATATTCGCAATTCTTTGTCATTAAGTCAATGCTTTTGCGTCCGATTTTCTTTCGTAAATATATACTTTAGCATTTAATACCTATACATTAATTACCTATTTAATCTTTTTGACATTTAATTAAACTTTCAAGGTCGAAAAGATTTATTGCGTAGGTACTTGGTATACATTATTGCATAGGTACTTAGTACAAGTTCATTTTCAGAGACTGTTACAAGCATTGCTGTAACTAAGAATACACTTTTACTATACATTTAAGGCACTTAATCTAACACATTATTATGACCTTCACAGTCTAGAAGAGATTAATTAATAATTATTATAAATGCACAATCGAATGAATAAGGAATTTAGAACGTAGGCCATTTTTAACGGTGATGCTGATAGTGTTATAAGATTAAAACAATTTGTCCTCCCGTCTGTCATCATCATTTCTTTTTTATTTCTTTTTTTTTATGCTTTGTTATTTTAGGCTATTACTTAAACTGTCAAACGTCGGTTTTTATTCTACGAATAAAAGATATCTCGCGATAGGGAAATCAATAATGTTATAATTTTTTTTTAAAGTTTATGTGTTGCTTGAAGAGCAATCTAAAAAAATACAGAATTATTGCAGAAGTATTATTATGGTTTTTAATCTTTAAAATATTTTTTTAGAGGTATCTTGATGACTTTCTACCTGTCTTTCGTACCAAATTTGTTGTATTATGTTTTCAACACACTGTATACCTAGCATACGAGCCTGAAGAATATCATATATTTTCAGAATTTGTTTACGTTTTACGTTTTTTAGTGTTATGATGCCAAAAAGTAAATGATCCACTGCATCATTTACTTTTTGGCATCATAACACTTGCGTTTAGGTTATGTAGTCCCCTTAAGGGTCGCCAGTTTGTGATTCATGGATTGAATGTAGGTTCTTTAAAAAATTGTTTACGTTTAGATATTATTAAAACTCAATACCCGTCTAACAAATTATAAAAAAATTCGTCTTGTTTTGTGTTCGCATTTTAATTTAAAAAAAAAACTAACACGGTCTCGTTAACATTTTATTACTTATTGTCTAGGAACTAATCTATTCTGTGGTTTGATTATTATTCTTCTTATTATTTAATTCAAAATTTATGTGACAGTACACATAGACAATCCGGTATTATCTTTTTTATTAGGGCATAAATTAGGCGACATTAACCCATCGGTTAGTACAGTGGACTGACAACCGAAAGATGTTAGCATGGTTCGCTTTGTATAGTAGGGGTTAGTAGGAACCACAGTGATGTAAAATCCCATAGACCAAGATCTACAGACGTTACTTAGCACGTAGTTTGGCTTAGACATGTTCCCATCTCTATCATGCACTTGTAGTTTTACAGTTGTGCAATAGTGACAGGAATAACGCTTAACCAAAGTACACGCTAAGTAACGTTCATAAATCTCAGCCTCAGTGTTGTTATAAGAATCTCAAAACGAACTCTTTGCAATGAAGTACTACCTTTTAGAGCTATTTATTAAAGCTCTGTACTTTTTAAATTAATTTTAAGACTTCAAAAAGGAGGATGTTCTCAATTCGGTTTTTTTTTTAAATGTTTGTTACCTGAAAACTCCTTTATTTATAAAACAATAAGGGAAAATCTTTTTTATTTGAAAGGATATACTTCCAGATTGGACCTTTATAAATTTGGTCAAGTTGTGATGAGTGGTTTTTTAGTTAGCTTCAATAATACGTATTTTTTCCACTTAGTGTATGTTGATGATGTTTTAATAACTTCCTGTCACGCTTATTTACATTGTATGTAGTGGTATACTAATTTGTTTGGGTTAGGTACCGCAACTAAAAAGGGCAAAATAAAATACACCAGCTTCCAAAAGAAACATTACAAAGTGAAAAATAAATTTAATTTCGTATGATGTTTTAAGTGTATAAGATTTTTTTTAAGTCGATGGCAAAAAACAAAAATACTAAACCAAAGACACAGACTTCCGAAATTAAAGTTATTTTTCACTTTGAAGTAATTTCTTTAGAAATGTTTTTTTTTTTAAGTTTTAAACTTAAGAAGCTACGTAAAACACAAATAAATCTTTGGTTGCGCGACCCCCGGAGGTTAAACGTTTAGCAATAAGTAGGTACTTATGAATTCCAGCAACTTTTACTATGGGACCAACTTTGAATTAGCGGAAAAATGCATCTGTCATTTTGACTGTTTTGACTTTGACTCTGTTTTTTTAAGAAATAACTTTTCGACAGTTTAAACTTGATCCTATAGCAAAACGTTATCATCATAATCACCATAATCAACCTATAATATTCCCACTGCTGGGACACATGTCTCCTCTCTGTAAAAGGGAGTGGGCTGTAATCCACCACGCGGGTTCAGTGCGGGCTGGTGGATGTCACATCTCTTCGAATCATCATATTCGGGTAATAATACGATTGACCTTAAATATTTAACACTATTATTATTATTGACCTAAAGCGGTGAAAGAAAACATTGCGTGAAAATATGTTGCTTAACGTGTTAGGCATGTTGTAGGACCAAAAATTCTAAGACTAGAGAGGGCCAGTAGCACGGTAATTACCGTGGCCGTGCCAGTGGGTACCGGTCCGAGAGGGTGGCCCCTGGCACAGGCAACTGAAGGAACACGGATGGGTTTTAGAGTTTGACACGCCCTCCTGCTCTGCCCAGAGCGGGAGACGTTATTTGATGATGTCCAATCCTCAAAAAAAAAAACAAAATAAAAGGTACCGGTTATTTGATGACGCATACTCGTACATCAACAAACCGGCACTGGCTTCGCGTTGTACGTTATTGCCCAGTCCCTCCAGCAGTGGGAACATAAGGTATAGGATGCTTATACTATTACGATGCTAAGCTATTCTTTTTCGACGTTAAATTATTGACAACAATATGACTCATTGTGTAAACCTATTTTTTGCGTCGAATTATAATTAGGAAGCTATAATTTTAGTCAAACCACTTTTTGACTTAACGAATAAAATAAATATTTTTAGTGTTGGGATAACAGACATTACTTTTGCACGCCTCATAACGCGAAGCGGTTGAGGTAGTGCTTTACCACGGTAATACGTGGCTTTACTCCCGACTCGTCAAGGTCAAGCAATTTTGTGACCTTAAATTAATGTTGTTAAAATTCACTATGATGCACACGTACAAAAATATAAGAAGCATTCTTGCTTAAATGATTTATTTTTATTTTTTATATTACAAATCCAATAAACAATTTGTTCTTTTATTAAAATAAACGGGCGATAAGAGGCATGCATTTTTGGATTTTCCAAACTTTATTTCTTTATGACTGATTTAACATAAGTTTGAGTTATTGCCCTATGATCGATTTCTACTTTAACCTGCCCAACCTTTTTTTTTTTTTTTTTACTGATTTGGAAATCGTGAAATAACTTCTCCCGCTCTGGGCAGAGTGGGAGGGCGTGTCAGACTCTTACTGACTAAAACCCACCCGTGTTCCTTCAGTTACCTGTGTTCGGACTTTCGCGCAACCCTGACAGGCATCGGCCCTAGCAGTTAGGTCGTTCAACCTAAGATCAACAATACATCATCATCATTATCAGATGCAAACTTTTTTTGGTTGGCTTCCAGTCTAACCGAAAGGAACTGAATACCAGTAATTTACATGGAGCGACTGCCTATCTGACCTCCATAACCCAGTTACTGGGCAACACGATACCCCTGGTAAAATTGGTTATCAAACTGACTTTCGGGCATTTGAGCTATCCGTAACGACTGTCAAAAATCTACGAATAAAAGTAATTAGAAATAATAAATAAATAAGTCGTAAGTTACGAGTAATAAGATATTTTACAACAAATCATAATACCTTTTGTTATTCGTAAATGATAAATTATTTTATTTCTTACAGAAGTAGGTTTGTACAACCACTTTTACACGTCAATCATATTTTTTTTTAAACTAGATGAGGTCGGCGTTTCCTATCTGACTACTCTGAGAAGAAAGGCCGAAACCAACTCAGAGGTCACAGTCTCTTTTAAAGTGCAGACAAAATCTTGGTCAGATTATGTGAAGGATAATGTAGATCGGTGTCCGAAATGGTATTTTGAGGAAAGAACCACACAGATTGAGTGGACCTGTCCAGTCAGTGCATGCAATTGTCAACAATCGTGCAGCTCAACTCAGAACTTAAAGAGCTCAACGATTCGACGAACAATACCAAAGAAAGGATATTTGAGTACATTTTTAACACTTAAGGTCTCCTACCTTTCTGTTATGTTTACTTTAATATTTAGGGCGTTAAAAATTAATGCATGGTGGTATCTATGTACTTAATGAAGTATTTAAGTTTTTTTACAATAATGATTATGAATCCAGAATAATAAAATAGACAAGACTATACAGGGTGACAGAGACACCGACGCGCAAGGTGTAACCATAAATTCAGCACATGATTCTAGACCCCCTAGCGTAGAAAGTTTTCGTCGGTTCTCAATAAGGTAAAAAAACTTAAATACAATTAAAAAAACTTAAATGCAATTAAAAAAACTTAAATGCAATAAAAAAACTTAAATGCAATTAAAAAAACTTAAATGCAATTAAAAAAACTTGAATGCAATTAAAAAAACTTAAATGCAATTAAAAAAACGTAAATGCAATTAAAAAAACTTAAATGCAATTAAAAAAAACTTAAATGCAATTAAAAAAACTTAAATGCAATTAAAAAAACTTAAATGCAATTAAAAAAACTTAAATGCAATCAAAAAAACTTAAATGCAATTAAAGATCATACTGCTATAATTATAAATATTTACTCACAATTAATCTGTAGGTATTAAGCACTAATAAGCACAGAAATCTGGAAATTTGGACATTATTTTATTAATTTTTATAGTTAACTAGCTTCTTCCCGCGACTTCGTCTGCGTGAAAGTTCTTGTACCCCGTTCCACCCCATCGCATCGCATCGCCCGCCCGCTTCGTCTTCGCTTAGCGTGATCATAGCATCATGTTAACCCTCCTCAAAAATTGGGCTATCAAATGCTAAAAGACAGCATTATTAGCTTCCAATATTATTATCGTATCCACTCCATGTAAGCCGTCCCTTTAATTTGCTCAAAGACTTTCGCTCAATGACAAAGTTATTTGAAATTACCTACTAATATAGAAATGTAACTTTGTTTCTTTTCGTTTTAATAAAACCGTCTATGCGCATCTGTAGTTTAAATTACTTAAGTTTTGTTTTATATTTAATTTCTCCTCGTAAGTGATTTGTAATCTTTGAGAAATAAAGAATTTTAAACCGTAAAGAATTTTCAAAATCGGTCCAGTAGCCTGTAGCCAGTAGCCAGTACAACCTCACAAACTTTACCGCTTTATGATATTACTATAGATTAACACGGTACACTACCAATTACACTAACTAACATAGAAAGAAAACAAAACTAAACAATGCAGACAATTGTTTCATAAACAATTATTCGCTAATTACTAACATGGAACAGTGGACACCCTCGCGTAGGTACTGTTTCTCACAAAAAATCAGACATACACCCATTCGTCTGCAAACACATCACGTGACATGACATGTTACCATTACACCCGTGCGAAGCCGGGGCGAGTCACCAGTTATACATAGCTGTGTTGACTAAACCAACAAGCATCCTTTGAAATCCTACAAGATTATAAAAGAAGGTTCTAGTTTTATTTCAATCCAAACAATGCTTAGAAAAATAAAAATAAAATAACAAAGGCTAATTACCATTTCCGTAATGACGTTGTTAATGTACCTGTTGAGATTTTTATACCAGTTACTTTGTATGTAACACTAATTAGGTATAAGTGTGAATATGAGTAAAACTACGGGCGAAAACCGTGTGGGAAATCAAGAATAACTTGGAGAAAAACTGTTTTTTCTTAGCGCGGTCTTCAATGCAGCCTGTATGGTAAACCATAGTTACAGGTTGCACTGATGATTTTTAAAGCTAAAATTATGTAGATGGTTATGTTTTAGCAGACAATAAAAAATTGGTCCTTCGAGCCGGATGTTAATAATTATTGCGTCAGCCTGTAGAGGGGTCTATAAGAACCTGCCAGTGGCAAATGAAATTATTGAAATCTGTTCAGCCGTTAAGTTGTGAAAAGGTAACAAGCATACAGACACACAGAGTTACTTTCGCATCTAAAATATTAAGTAGGATTGCCAGAAAAATAGTAAATCCCAGACTTATAACACAACTGCCTACCCTATTAATTTAATCCTTTAGACGTCTTTCACAACACCTTCATTCTTTCTTTTTATATCGGAACCCACAGATAAGTAATCCTATAAGCCACGGAGAAAACCATGTTTCTCTTTGAAAAATTCTGAGATTATCACGAAGTTCTAGCTTTTTCATTCGTGGATTTAAAATGTTGGGAAATGGAAAATAGAAACTGTCGATTGTCAACTATCAACCTAGTTTCAGGGATTAAGGGTTCCGTGTTTCTGCGGCGCCGCTGTCGTTATGAAACGATGTCGATGAAACAATTGACGCGCAAAGCGTTTCCGCGTATCTTCCTTTGTGTGATGATATAGTCACTTATATAGCATGTATCAGAATGGTGTGATCATATTTAAGGGTACAGACCATCAAACTGAACAAATTTCTTCATGAGACCAACACCGTAATCGCGGAAAAATAATCAGCCGTCCCACACATTTAGCTTGAGTAGATATTGGAGTTTTGTATGGGACAGTTGATATTTTTTTTTTGTAATTACGCGATTAATAAATTAAAACCCTGCAATATTAATCCATAGGAGTATTTGGGATCGATTAAATAAATCATAACATTGAAATTAAATTCATTTATTTAACAAACTAAATAGTAGTGATGGGCCAACTATGGATTTGCCAATCTTTGACTAGCTATAGTGTCTTAACTATTGGATATATTTGATTGTTTTTTTGGACATAGACTGGGAATATCATTAGATACAAGCAGTTTTATTTACAGTCGTATTTTCGTCTCCACCTTGAATGTGTACTTTTGCTGTAATTACCGTACGCTATATTGCAAATGCCATTGTAATTTAAGAGGATGTGAGCCTGGAAATCTGTCATACAGGTCCCGGACCCAGTATAGACTCTAGCTCTCATACAGGTTACAATCTTGCTGTAACTTTTAACACTTTTCTACCGAAAGTTGTACCTTTTTGAGAGAAATAATTAGGTAACTATAACTATTTTTGATCTGTATTACTTAGAGCACATAACATCATGGCTATATTTCATAAAGGGTTGGGCAGAGGTGTAAGTAACACCCTCATTTCACAGGCGGTCGGTGGTTTGCGGTCCTGGGTTCGATGCCCAAGTCGGGGAAAGTGTTATTGCGTTGTCCCATTAAGGATTTTACAAGTACCGGTAGTTTGGATTTGTGCCCACTTATTGGCTATAGGCTCGTCCCCTTTACATGAGACTAAAACATTTACAGGAGAACCCTAATTGCGCAAAACACTTTCTTTCGCAGTCCATTGCTTTGCTACTTTTGAAAAATTCGTCTGCTCAACAACCTAAAAAACGCAATGAACGTGGATGAACTGTCATAATGAAAGGAAATACAATCTCTTGTCATTCTATGTGTACCCCACCTGGTGTAATACTAAGACTAATTTTATAATAAGTGCTCTCAGACGGTCTGAATCTAATTAGGCTCCACATTAGATCCACCCAATGCTTAGTAAATAATTAAATTAATTGTAAGCCTAGCAGGGTTTGCAATAAACACTAAAGTTAGGCTACGTTGTATACACATGAATCAGGATCAGAATCAGTTATATTCGAAAAATGTAGCTATACAAATAAGATGTTTTTTTATGTAAATTGTCCCGATACATTTTAACTTTCGTCATGCAAAATACTCATTGTTAAAAATAATAATACTATATTAACCAACGGAAAGAATTAAAATTAATAAAATAATTGACATCATTAACTTAAATCTCTGCTCAATACACATACAATAATAAAATGTCAGACCAAAACAATGTCAAACCAATAATACAATGTCAAACCAATAATATAATATCAAACAAATCATAAAATGTCAAACAAATGATAAGCTATCAAAAACTATTTCAGGGATGATGAAGATGATCTGAATAATATTATAAGTGCAAGGAGCGAGCGACATTTTACTTTATTGTTTTGTCATAAAATCTAAAATAATGTAATGTTTGGTTTGTTAGAACTTCTTTATTTGAGTAGTAACATTTTTCCAGCAGCAGTTTTGTTAAATGCATTTTAAAAGGCATTTCCTTTAATTTTCTATGCAAGTTGTTAAAGATAAGAGGACCCATGTGTAGAATATTCTTTTTTAGTAAAGCTGGTATAAGAGTTAACTATTACCTATAACTATAAGATCATCAAGGGGCTCGTGGTTAAATAATAACAGTCGGTCGATTGGAAGTTAAGCTACGCTTACCGAGGTCGGTCTGTGGATGGGTGACCTTTCATAATATATCGAGACCCTTCCCTGCCTCAGAAAACACGTTAAACGGTTGGTACCGGCTGCCATTCATAGATCCTAGACAGACGTTACAGGTAGTCAGAGGCCCGAAAGTCTGACAACCAGTCTTACCAAGGGGTATTGTGTAACCCCTTGTGGAGGTCAGATAGGCAGTCTCTCCATGTAAAATACTGGTATTTAGCTACAGCCGATTAGATTTGAAGCCCATCCTAACATAGTAATTGGGAAAAGGCTGGACAGTTTTTTTTTTTGAACCATAATAATATTAAGAATTATTTCACTCTCTGTATTTCTTATTTTCTGTGTACTTCATAATTGACGTAATGTAACAATATTGTAATAATTTTGTTATTCTTACTGTCAGCTGTGAAGCTACCTTATATAAAATAAATAAATGGCTACGTCCCAACTGATCCCTAGACCCAACTCGCCCGGTCCGTATATATCTACATGTATAGCTAGAAGGCGCAAAAGTACTGATGGTAGGAAAAGTGCTTGAAACGTGGCTGGAGGCTTTAAGTTCTATCAAATACACCAGAGTAAAGACCGGTTAAGCAGTCACGGCCTCTCAAAGCCAACTGCGAGATGCCATAAAAAAATTAAATAAAAACTTCTGTCCTTATCCCGATTCATTTGTGGTCGGTACATGTATTTTTCTTCCATACTTCACTTTTAGTCGTCATCTTGGTATTCACCCCCTTAAGAGCGTTTATACCTTATGAGTGGCAACTTCGCAATTTAGTGTCATAATTCGTGGTTTTCAATTTTTATCATTTAATCGGAGCTATATTTTAAAAATCTGTTTATTTAACTTTTTAGAATTATGTGAAAACTGTGTAAAAGGTAAGAAATCGTTGCGTTTACAGTTCTATTTATATGCATATAATACATTGGAAACTTGCAGGGCGTTATTTTCATTGTAAAATAACTGTAAGAATTACGGTTACTTACTTTTTAAACACTTTCACGTAATTCTAAAAAGTTAATTAAACAGATTTTTAAAATATAGCTCCGATTAAATGATAAAAATTTAAAACCACGAAATATGACACTAAATTGCGACGTTGCCACTCATAAGGTGTAAACGCTCTTAACCCCCTTTTAAACCATGTCATCTTGTTTCAGGCACATATCACAATGTATCAGGTATTATTAATATTTAATTATTACGTTTTATATTATTCTAACATGGAATTTTATTGTTTCAAAATCGTCACAGCTCACAGTTTTATCTAAAAATCATACCTATTATTCTAATAGGTTAACTAATTCGTTACACGTGCTTCGAGCATATCAGGAACGCCACCAGAGGGCTAATTGCGTAACACATTAACAGAAGGAATGGCCTTCATTTTGACAGTTCAACAACATTCATTGCGTTATTTACGTTTTTGACCAGACACATTTTTCGAACATATGAAGCAATGGATTATCAATGTCAAAACAAATGACAAATGCGCAATGACGAAATACTATGTTGTTTTTAAGACTATGGGTACCTCTGTTTTAATTTTCAATGTCTTTTCTTTGTTTTCGCCGTTTTACAATTTTTTATATATGGGTATTTTGGCTGCAATAAAACAATATTTATTTATTTTATTTTTTAATGTCTTTCAAAATGATTCAGATTCTGATAAATACTTTGTTACGCAATTAGAGTGCAGGTAAAAACCTAACCAAATCCGTCTCACAGATTAAAAATGAAAATAAAAAATCGTTTATTTAAATAATGACTGGTTTTTGAGTCAGCTTCAATAATACGTACTTTTTCCTCTTAGTGTTGATGATGCTGTAATAACTAATATCTTCCTGTCACTGTTATTTAAATTGCAAGTCGTGTTATACGACTTTGTTTGGGGTAGGTAGCACCACAAAAAAAATAAAAACTTTTTTGCAAAAAAACCACCGACCTCTAAAAAAAAACACTTCGAAGTGAAAAAAAACTTTAATTTCGGAAGTCGGTATTAAAAACCGCGAGTTTTTTATTTTCGCAAATGCCAAATAACGAAGAAAGACATTCAATATAAAATATGGCATTTCCTGCACAAAGTGTACCTAATTATAAGGTATACTTTGTTTCCTTAATGTTCTTTAGAAAGGAATATTTTTTTTATATCGAGGTTAATGACAAATACATTTGTCATTTGTCAGTAATTCTATGCATTTTAGTGGCGTCACAACAGAATTTTTATTTACCTATTTGTTAATTATTTATTGGAAATTCAGTGCACTGCGTACAGTAGAACCAATTTGTATGTTACGCTGTAGAATGGTATGTTGGTAACTACTTCAGACATTATTATACTAGTAAGTTTTCTAAAATATCACGAAATTGCAATCTCATTATATAACTTGCGACCTTCCTATCTGACTACTCTGAGAAGAAAGGCCGAAACAAACTCAGAGGTCACAGTCTCTTTTAAAGTCCAGACATAATCTTGGTCAGATCATGTGAAGACCATGTAGATTGGTGTCTGAAACGGTCTTTTGAGGAAAAACCATACAGATTGAGCGGACCTGTCCAGTCAGTGCACGCATTTGTCAATAATCGCCTCAATATAAGCCTCAATGACGCAAGTAGGATCAATAACCTTTACCGTTTCTTTTAAAATGTTCACAAACCCAAGAATCTTTGAGGATACACATTGGAATGACGTCGTCATCAATATTGTATTTATGAACAAAACTTTTGGGTCATGATGTCTGTCTCTCTGAATGTTAAACACAGTCCTGCCATCCTTCTAACAATATTTATTTTTGATTGCTTACTTTCTAGAGTCCTAGCAAACAATGTCAAGTATCTACTTACATTCTAGTCGTAGGACCCCTGGGACAACATAGTCATCTTAGTTCATCTTAGATACCATCATCATCAGCCTATAATGTTCCCACTGCTGGGACATCGGGCTCCTCTCGGTGAGAGGGTGAGTGTCTATCATTGTGTTAGAATCATTTTATTTTATTGTGAGCACTACGTTTTCAATAGGCAACTAGCTTCATATTTCTGACTTGTTGTTTTTGTACTGGTTTCACCTCTGTCGCTGGGAATAATTAAACTTTTATAACTGAGAATGCATTTAGGGACTTTCGATTTTACATCTATAATTGGGACTTAGTAGTTTATGAGCATGTATAAGTAAGACAACTAATATGACAAATAAAATATCATTTTGAATATTAATCTGGACAGGTCACAACACATGTACAGCATTATCAGCATATGATGTTCCCACTGCTGGGACACCGGCCTCCTCTCAGTTTTTGCTACGCAGAACGCTACGCAGCTACTAAATGCTGGAACAATATCCCTCCTCCCATAAAGTACAGTAAAACTTGCTCCACTTTTAAATTGAAATTAAAATAATTTCTTTTAAGCCATCAAAAGGCTTTTGAAAATGTTCGAGCCGACATATCTGCTATATAAAACCATCTTTTGTATCAATTTTATAATTTTTATTAATTTTATCAACTTTACCAATTATATCGATCTCGTAATTAAGGGGAACAATGCAGTCACACAATTTTGTCCTATGGGTATTTTCTATTTATTTTTTATATAGGTAATACGCACATATTGGTTATTTATTTTAATTTTTTTTCACTAATCACAATACAACACACACACATGTATGTCACAACATTTTATTTGTTTTTGTACTATTCATTCTATTAATGTATTAAAACGGACACAAGTTTCCCTATGTTTTGTTATTCTAGCGTATGGCACTCGTGGGTTGCAGCTGAAAATCAGCGTCAGGTGGTACACCTTGTGTTGTCATCTGACATTATGCTGAGCTGAGGCCCGTTTGGCATTATAATTTTTGTATTCTGTTTTTATAGTATTAAGGTGTATTTATTTTGCTGTAATGCCAATAAACGCATTTTCTTTCTTTCTTTTCTTTCTTTCTTTCTGTGAGAGGGAGTGGGCCGTAATCCACCACGCGGGCCCAGTGCTGGTTGATAGATGTCACATGTCTTCGAATTTGTTGGTTCTAGGACATGTCGGTTTATTCACGATGTTGTTCACCGTTTTGAGAACAGTGGTGATGAAATTGAATACACAAAGTATGGTGCTTGCTTGGGTGTGAACTCACGACCTACAGCTCGTAAGTCGGGGCCGATACCACTGGGCCACCACTGCGGCTCTCACGTCATGACACGTTTGTTAAGGCGAATACATGACCTAAGCGCAAGTTTTATAATGCCAAAAAGTACACAATCAATACACCACAGTAAACAAAATCTGAAAAATATATGATATTCTTCAGGATTTAAGCTAGTTATATAGTGTATTGAAATCATAATATATTACAACTAATTTGGTACAATAGAAAAAAGTCACGAAGATACCTCTAAAAATGTATTTTAACGATTAAAAACCATACTAATATACATGCAATCATTCTGTTTTTTTTTCAGATTGTTCTTCAAGCAACATAATTATTAACGTGATAGTGTTTTCAATGTTTAGTCTAATCAATAGATTTTTTGTAAATAAAGAATTGCGTCATATTTTGCAATAAATTACCAACTTTGTGTCATCGCGCTTCTCTTTCTATGCAGTCCAACAGTGACCGCGCTTTAGCTGTTGTCAGCCCCTTAACAAAAATTCTAATTTCTCCGACATGTGCTATTTCACATTACATAACTCCTGTAAATAAGATAACTGTTCATTTAATCTTGACTATTTGGGAAATTAGGTGAGTGAAAAGCCTCCAAGTGATAAATAATCTTAGGTCCCTTAATATCCCACTTATCCAGGTTAGACTGTAGATAAAAAAGAAACGATCTTATTATGCTCGATCCTGCTTTGCATGAGAATGGGATTAACGCAGCAGAAATCATAAAAGACTAACATTTAAAATTAATATTTAGACTAATGATAACTAGAATGTAGTTTTTATTATTAGGTAGAAACTAATCATTCACTTAATATGCAAAGGTCGTTAAATGATAATTTCTCATAACATAAATATATAACGGTATTTTTATAAATAACGATTTAAAAGTTAATCAACTGCGTTTATTATTAAAACGCCCATATTGTGGTGTCGATGGTCCTTTGACGTCATAGAAAGTTTTTTATTTTCTTTTGGAGAATTATTGCAACCTTAAATTAGGGTTTGCACTTTTGATTGCTTGTAATGGATTGTATTTTTTTTTCAAACGTGTGTGCATTCTCCCGTGCCTGTATTTTTTATGAACCATTATAATCTAAACTAATATAATTACCCAGACTAATATTAGAAATTCGAAAGTAACTCTGTCTGTCTGTCTGTATGTTACCTTTTCACGTCTAAACCACTGAATGGATTTCGATAAAATTTGGCAAGGTGATAGATGGTATTCTGGGGAAGGACAAAGGCTAATTTGTGTCTCAAAAATAATCCTAAAACGGAGTGATATAGAGGATGAAAGATTTTATGAGAAACATAGCATTTTTTTAAGTTAGGGATATGAAAAGTAAAATGTATGGTTTTGGTAAGAAATAAAATAAATATTTGTTTCAGCGTTTTTGTGTGAGTGATAAATAATAATAACTTTATTTCGGGTGGCATAGATCCTACCCTAGAAACCATTACCTAAAAAAATACTTAAAATAATAAAGGGGATGAATTAAAAATTCACTTGATTATTAAAAAAAGGTGTAGGTACCTCTTTTTAAGAGATTGGAGGAATTGAAAATAGAGTCAGAACCCGTATCTTGAGGTATTATTTATTTTAGTATTTTTATTTCAGTTGAGCCGCTTTATAAGTTAAAGTAATTACAACTTGGTCAATGGCGGACGCTAGTATTTCAAATTAATGATGTTAATATTAAAATGAATTATAATAATTTTTATAATCATAAAAACCTATTTAATAAAAATAAAATAAGATTATTTGCATTTTATTATCTGCCTGTCTGTTACCTTTACACGCATTAAGAGGGCTATCCTAAGTTTTCTTGTATTTGAGTGTTTGAAGAGTCACACACTTAGATACAAGAAACAATGTGATATTTATTTAGAACAATCCCGAGAGAAATAATGAAACTTTCTCGGGCATATTTTTTTTTTTAATTTTGTGATCATAATCGAAACCATAAACACACATCAAAACTGAGTTTTGATGTGTGTTTTGATGAGTGTTCTAAATAAATATCACATTTTTTCTTGTATTTGAGTGTGTGATTCTTCAAACACTCAAGTATACAAGAAAAAATGGGATAGCCCTCTTAATGCACGAGTGTTATGTTGGTCATAACACGAGTGCATACTACACTACAATTTAGCAAGGTGCGTAATCTACTTTTCTTTCAACTACCATTTAACCAACCGTGATAAAATATACTAACTCAAAATAAAAACTCAAGTTAACGAAAACAAAGTTTAATATTTATTCATCTTCTCCTCAAACATTTAAAACCTACAATTATTAAATATGTAGTTATTAAAAGTGAAATTTGCACTTTTACTGGGAACATTTATTCTAGTATTTGTATGGTTTATTTTTGAATAATAATTATTCTGGAGTTGAATTCATGTCGCTATTATTGTCTATTTCCATTTTTGTTAACTTTTCTTGCTAAATATGAGGTATTTAGCAAGAAAAGTTAACAAAAAATGCTTCTCCCGCTCTAGGCGGAGCAGGAGGGCGTGTCAGACTCTTACTGTCTAAAACCCACCCGTGTTCCTTCAATTACCTGCGCCAGGAGCCATGGTAACCCTCTCGGACTTTCCCGCAACCTTGGCAGTTAGGTGTTAACCCTAATAAATGGAAATCCGATTGCAATTTAATACAAGTAAAGAACGACCACCAATAATTCGTGGATGTCAAGTTGCCCGTGCGCACGTTTTATTTTTGGTTAGGATTTCAACAGCTTTAAAAAAAGTGAAATGGTACTCTGATTAAAAGTACTAAGTACTAACAAAATGAGACGTCACATAACATTACACCACGCCTATTTTCCCTTGAGGGTGAGGCAGAGGTGTTAAGTCACATGTAATAGGGGGCGAGCCTATTGCCATCAACCGGGCACAAATCAAGACTCCGGGCTGCTACTAAGAAATTCCACAGTGAAGTTCGTGAAATAGCTGAGAGAAGACAGAGCGAAGTCGCATGTAATAGGGGGCGAGCCTATTGCCATCAACCGGGCACAAATCAAGACTCCGGGCTGCCACTGAGAAATTCCACAGTGAAGTTCGTGAAATAGCTGAGAGAAGACAGAGCGAAGTCGCATGTAATAGGGGGCGAGCCTATTGCCATCAACCGGGCACAAATCAAGACTCCGGGCTGCTACTAAGAAATTCCACAGTGAAGTTCGTGAAATAGCTGAGAGAAGACAGAGCGAAGTCGCATGTAATAGGGGGCGAGCCTATTGCCATCAACCGGGCACAAATCAAGACTCCGGGCTGCTACTAAGAAATTCCACAGTGAAGTTCGTGAAATAGCTGAGAGAAGACAGAGCGAAGTCGCATGTAATAGGGGGCGAGCCTATTGCCATCAACCGGGCACAAATCAAGACTCCGGGCTGCTACTAAGAAATTCCACAGTGAAGTTCGTGAAATAGCTGAGAGAAGACAGAGCGAAGTCGCATGTAATAGGGGGCGAGCCTATTGCCATCGACCGGGCACAAATCAAGACTCCGGGCTGCTACTAAGAAATTCCACAGTGAAGTTCGTGAAATAGCTGAGAGAAGACAGAGCGAAGTCGCATGTAATAGGGGGCGAGCCTATTGCCATCAACCGGGCACAAATCAAGACTCCGGGCTGCTACTAAGAAATTCCACAGTGAAGTTCGTGAAATAGCTGAGAGAAGACAGAGCGAAGTCGCATGTAATAGGGGGCGAGCCTATTGCCATCAACCGGGCACAAATCAAGACTCCGGGCTGCTACTAAGAAATTCCACAGTGAAGTTCGTGAAATAGCTGAGAGAAGACAGAGCGAAGTCGCATGTAATAGGGGGCGAGCCTATTGCCATCAACCGGGCACAAATCAAGACTCCGGGCTGCTACTAAGAAATTCCACAGTGAAGTTCGTGAAATAGCTGAGAGAAGACAGAGCGAAGTCGCATGTAATAGGGGGCGAGCCTATTGCCATCAACCGGGCACAAATCAAGACTCCGGGCTGCTACTAAGAAATTCCACAGTGAAGTTCGTGAAATAGCTGAGAGAAGACAGAGCGAAGTCGCATGTAATAGGGGGCGAGCCTATTGCCATCGACCGGGCACAAATCAAGACTCCGGGCTGCTACTGAGAAATTCCACAGTGAAGTTCGTGAAATAGCTGAGAGAAGACAGAGCGAAGTCGCATGTAATAGGGGGCGAGCCTATTGCCATCAACCGGGGACACATCCAAACTCCGGGCTGCTACTAAGAAATTCCAGATGGAAGAACTCATAAAAACTTTGACCGACCCGGGAATCGAACCCAGGACTCATGCTCCGGAGTAGCGCTTGCGACCACTAGACAGGCCAACGAGGCAGTACATTAGTAAGTAATAAGAATTACTTGTACGGGTGGTCATTGCAGTAGGTACCTCATCACCTGTCTAGGCTCTTTTCAACTATGGGGACGGCTGATTAATCTTAATTTTACCTAAAAAGGTTATGCTGTTTAAAAAAAAAATACAATATAATAATAATTATTCTATGGTTCAGCAAAAAAAAAGTTATCACATTGCAAAATCCAAAGACTAAGAGCATATAAGGCTTATAACTATGTCACAATCATTTTAATATAAGGCTTATAACTAGGTCACAATAATTTTAATACTCTGACTCCTAAACTAGGTGTAGATGTAGCCTGTGTCTTAGGAGTCAGTGATACTCCGTAACAAACAAAGCCACATTATACTAAATCAAGACGCTTTTCAACAATAAAGCAAATGGTGTAAAAGAAAACAGGATATAATTTATGAAAAGAAAACACAAAATGAAAAACCGTTTAGCTGTGTGGTGAGGTGAGTTTATGTAGGGTTTGAGTTGTGTGTAGTGAGTGAGTGAAGGATGTGTGTGTGTTGTGTGTTTAAATAGAATTAATTCTAGTCAAAAGCACCACAAGATAGACCGGCTAAGCAGTCACGGCCTCTCAAGGCCAACTGCGAGATGTCATTCATAAAAGTAAAAATAAATCGCCCCTACCACAAAAAGGCAGTTTTGGCAAGTTATTTTAGTAGAATGGGCAAGAAACTCCACCGTTACTTTTTTTTAATGTTACACAATATTTTGTATTTATTAATTATATCATTATATGTGAAGATGATGATGCACCTAGAATAAAATTACTATACCACAATAGGCAGGTATGCTGGAAGAGATTTCATTAGAAATAAGCATCACCTTTGTACCTATTTTTCTGTAATTTTCTTCTTGTTTGTTTATATAAGTGTGTACATAAATGGTTAAATAAATAAATAAATAGGTAAAAATAATTAAGAATGAAACAATCACAGATACATTACATAAGCTCATATATTTACACAAACATTATACAACGTGTTGTTTTGCATCCTCGTCAAATTTCAGGAGGCTGTTATAAAAGACATAAATAATCAAATAAAATTACGATCCTGCTCAATAATTATTACATACTTGTTTTCTTAGATATTTAAGTTTGACAGTGTTTTAGAATACTCCACTTTCAAAGAAATTAATCGCCCCGAAGGTAAGAAATCGTTGCGTTTACAGTTCTATTTATATGCAAATAATACACTGGAAACTTGCAGGGCGTTATTTTCATTGTAAAATAACTGTAAGCATTACGGTTACTTACTTTTTAAACACTTTCACGTAATTCTAAAAAGTTAATTAAACAGATTTTTCAAATATAGCTCCGATTAAATGATAAAAATTGAAAACCACGAAATATGACACTAAATTGCGACGTTGCCACTCATAAGGTATAAACGCTCTTAATAGCAAAAGGAAAATTATTCCATAAAAAAAAAACCTGTCAAACGAGAGTTGGAAATAGGTAGCTCCGAAGACAAAAAAAGAAAAAAGACAGAATCCTATTGTATGTAGTCTTATTAACTTTTTATCAATTGCTAAGCAACTGATTAGAAAAAGTCTTATTTATAAACCCTATTTACCGCTAAGAGGTCGCTAAGCAATTGATTAGTAGCTGTCAAAATTAAACACCACTGCACCGGTGCACTGTTTAAAGCTTGCTAAGAGGATGCTAAGGGCCGGCGCCCACGGGCAGCACGGCACGGCAAGGGATTTATATGCGACGAATAGAAATGTAAGTTATTAGTATGTCAATTAATATGAAATTTTAATGGCAACGATGCCGCAGTATCCTTAGGCATACTGCGGAGTCCTTAGGCACTATCATTGAAATTTTATTGTCATACCTATAAGTTATATTTCTATTCGTCGCATAAAAATCTCTTACCGTGCCGTGTCGCCAGTGGGCACCAGGGTTGTCTATTGTTTACCCGAACGTGTCGCCAGTGGGCACCAGGGTTGTCTATTGTTTACCCGAAAATTATATACCATAATCATCATATTCCCGAATTTCATTTACCCGAAGTTCATTTGCCCGAATGGTTTGTTTGCCCTAAAAGACATATATGACATACTTTTAACTGCCCGAAACTTAGATATCATAAGATACGAGTGCCATATGTATTGTTTTTCATATTTTTAATTGTCATAATAATGATTAAACATAATATTTAAACACCATAATGATTATTAGACATAATATTTAAATGCCATAATAATTATTAGACAAATATTTAAACGCCATAATAATCATTACACATGATATTTTTAAGCGCCATAATAAATGGTTTTCGAATCTTTTTCCAAGCTAGTCGATGGGTGTGTAATGTTTGATTTAATAAGAATAAGAATAAATTTATTTATTCTTCTCTTTTAAGTTTAATGGTCACAGTTCTAACCTAACTGAAATGGCACCTAACCATAACCTTAAAATATTCTATGCATGGTCGAAGAATGGTAATTGTGGTGGAATGGTAGAATATGTATGCAGTCGCAGTTGGCTTGCATTCTAACCGAATACAGCGGAATACTAGTATTTAGCAGCATCTGGTAAGACTAGAAGCCAACCTGCTCATAAATAGGAATAGGATAGGTAGATGGTGTTCAATCCAATAGGTATCAACATAATCGTAGTCTTAGTTTTACAATCTATGGTGACATCATAGATTGTAAAACTGTGATAATGTATTCTGTGATTATATTATATTACAGACGTATGTATGTTCTTGTTCAAAAATGCAATACTTTAGGGCTATTTCCTTCGGCACCGTTTCATTCGGAACCCTAAAAAACGGCCAAAGCAACATTACTTTTACTGCGTGCCATTCTAAACTTATCTCCGCGTGTGCGTCAATGGGTTTTTGACCAAAAATAGAAATTACACCATTCTAATTTATATCGACCGCATTCGAGTTCAACGTATGGCAAAACCGGTAAAAACTGTGTATAGCCTTGAACTTTCGATATAAATAAATGGCGATTTAAAAATAGCATGCCGTGTCCGCGATTTCACACGCTGAAGTTTATATAATATATTATGTACAAAGATTCTCGAACATCGTATACCCACAATTCTTACATAGAAGTTTTTTTATCACCATCATCCTGTCACCGTTGAGCTCCTTAAGTCTAAGTGAGCTGCACGATTACTGACAATTGCGTGCACTGACTGGACAGGTCCACTCAATCTGTGTGGTGCTTTCCTCAAAAGACCATTTCAGACACCGATCTACATAGCCTTCACATGATCTGACCAAGATTTTGTCTGGACTTTAAAAGAGACTGTGACCTCTGAGTTTGTGTTGGCCTTTCTTCTCAGAGTAGTAATCAATAACAATAATTAATAAAATTCATCAGAAATTGGCTATGTACTAAAAATGTTGCTAAAGAAAACATAAAGAAAATATTATCGTTTCTGAATCATCTCTGAAAATTTAGCAGGTCTTTGAAAACTAACCCTGTATACATACATACATAGGTAATCTCACGCCTTCTCCCCATGGGGGTAGGCAGAAAAGAAAGCCACCTGCTACGATCCTTACATATTCCTTTTGCTTTGTTTACGTTCATACATCAGAAGGCCAAGGCCCATAGTTCGAAGGTTCGTAATTAAAAACGTTCAAAATCTAGTCGCAATCTCATCTCAGCGACAATCAATGTCAAAAACTTGTCAAATATGTGGGGAAATCAGAGGTTTTTTTGACTTATTGACACTGAGATTAGACTGCGAATGTTCTTTAAATTACGAGAATTACCCCTCTGGTCATACACGTACGCCGGTTGCGAGTACACGCACCTGACCTTCCTGAAGAACATCACCAACAAGGTCCACTATATATGTCCTTGTAGGGTGCCCCTCCCGGCTCTTCTACGCCTATCAGCCTTGTTAACACCTTATCTCTAACTATCTGCAGATACATAAATATATCGATACCGGAAATTTCAACTGTCGCAAATGAAAAAACACGACTTATCAGTAGAGCCAAAAAAATTTACGATACATCCCAAAAAAAAATTCAATCAAGCTGTTGAAAATTCAGGTCGTAAAGAGCTCTTCTTGAAACATCAGGTCTTAACTAGAGCATCCTAAATAGAGTAAAGCGATACTTTACGCCTGGATAGCTTCTGACCCTTTACAAAGCGCAAGTCCGATCCTGCATGGACTAATGCAGCCACTTTTGGGATGGCTCAGCAAAGTACCAACTTGCCGCGCTTGACTCGGTGGAACGCAGAGCTAAGAGGCTCATTGGCGACGTAAAACTGGTGGATGCCAAGCTTCAAAACTTGGCTCATCGCCGCAAGTTTGCCTGCTTGTAGGTCTTCTACAGATTATACTTCGGTGAGTGTGCCCAAGAACTCCACGACCTTATTCCAACGGCCCCCTTATTCCATCTTTCATCTAGACGCACTGCAAGTTACCATCCTTACCTTGTTGCTATTCCACCAATTCGCACTAAGCGTTTTCAAATGTCTTTTGTAATTCGCACAGCAAAAGAATGAAACTCTACTCTACCTGCGTCTGTGTTTCCGAACGCATACAACCCTAATCTCTTCAAAGTGAGAGTGAACACGCTTCTTCTGGGTAAGCTCACTCCATCGACTCTTTCTTGACTTTCTTGACAAGAACAAATCCATCTTAAATAAAAAAAATATAATAGGAATATTTTAAAGCAATCGACAGAGCTGTTTCCAAATATATTTATAACTCATTTTCGGCAAAATATCCGTTACGACAAATGAAATTTCCGGTATCGATAATATTCAAGTTGCTTTTCGTGTCTTGCTGTGTTGCCGCGTTATTATTCTAAACTACACAACGAATTTTAATTCGGTTTTCACCATCATTTAGACAATTTATTCCGGAAGTTTTATGTATATAACTTTACATTTACATTTAATAAAGAAATCTTTGTGCTTTGTCACTTCGTAAAAATCTAGCGAAGCCGGGTGTCGCTTATTTATAATAACTACAAAATGAGATCACGAATCTTATGTTGACAAGCATGGTAATTATGGTAGTTTTTTTTTTCCCTTTGATGTAACGGTCTGTGGGAGTCCCTGGTTTTTATAGTGAACGTATATTTTTTCGTAAACAAAAACAATCATTTCCGAAAAGTTTTAATTTATTAACAAAAAAAAACTGTTCCGTGACCGACGACGGACAGACAAAAGTCCTGAAGATGGCCACGTGTAGAAATTACTAGAGCGTGTTAAGTTCGCCTAATATAATTTAATTACCTTTTTTATGTTGCCGTTTGTGTCTACTAATGTAATTGGCCTTGGCCGTTTTATGTTAAGAAATATATAAAAAAATATGTTAATAAGTATGTTATTATAACATTGTTTAAAATAACAACGACATACCTTCAACGCTTAGAATTGATGAGTCTCGTTTTTTTTTTATTGAAGATCTATTTTTAGACATATCTAACTGTCATGCTTTTCTAATGATGCTTCATTAAAACTCTGTGTGCTGGCATTTATGTAAAAAATACAAAGTGTAGGTATTTTATAACAGGTAAGTATTGTGACTTTTATTTTTTTATATATGGGATCTCGCGGGTCAACCTAGGAGGTTGTCGGCTTCTCCTTCTGCGAAACAGTCGTCTCGCAGAAGGAGGCTGCGGAAAGGGAGAGGGAGATCTCATCTACTCACCCGGCCCGCAGAAGGCGTACCGGGCGTCGGCGGAGGGTGGATAACGCCCTCTTCCAGCCCCCCTAAATGGGTCCAGGGGCGACAGACTCGGGGACGTCCGTCGCCTCCCACACATCAGGACCCGAGGTGGCGGCGCGTAGTGTTCCACGCGCGCCTCTCTTAGACGTCGCGGGGGGAGTCAAACACTTCACTCCCCCCCCCCCCCCCCAGACCCGAAGAGGCCCGCAGCAGCGGGCTGGCACCAGTGGGGGGTTGCGGAAGGATCGTACGTTCCCGTGACCCCCGGCGTAGGTGCGAGATGGAACACCGGGGTAGTTTTTAGTCAGTAAGAGTCGGACAGACCCCGCCGCCCGCCGTAGCGCGGCGGACATCCATGAGGATTTTCCACCCCGGAAAAAAAAGGAGTTTATCGGCTGATAAGCGGGCTTCCCTGTGTTTGCCTTAATAAATTGAGGCCTCCAAGCAGGGCTTAAAAAGTTATAAACTAGACGACCACAAGCTAATGGGAAACCCCTGTGGGGTACGGCCCTCGGCTTAGGGCGTTGCTGGGGGGAGGCAGCAAGGGACAGGCTGGATTGGGATTATTATTTAGGGACGAATTTAAAGCTACAGGCTCAGCGGCGCGGGCTGGCTCGAGCAAGGGTCGGGGCGGTAAGTATTGCGACGTTTTTCGCCCAACTTAAATTGTCCTCATATTCAAATCACAACTGTCATTATATAATTGTTGTATAAAATGGCTATAACAAGTCAAATTCCCTTTGGGTGTTATTTTGCTTAACAACAAATTTCCCTTGCTGTAGGTACTTACTACGTTATGTTATTTTCCTTCCCTCCAATAAGAAGAATAGTTCTACTAACGTCCCTGTCAGGTGTAAATCGCACTTTAGTTGTCAATATACGTAAGACGTTTATTTTATCTATCTTAGATGTATTAAGACTGTATATATATCTAAATAAAAAAATTAAAAAAAGATAGATTTAGGTCTCGCTGATGTGTTGTGGCAAAATCTCACCGTGTAAACTTAGGTGAAGTGAGCTGTCATTCCACCTAATGCACCCACCATGTTTGTCTATGCATCACCGAAAGGTTGACTGGTATACAGGGTGTCCCGTAAATAATGGATCAAACATAACGGGTAGGTAGCTCACCGGATTTATAACAACTAATTTGAATATTTAAAAAAAGTTTTTTTTTTCGATCTTTACTATTTTCTCTACCAGACTTCAGTTTTTTTAAATGCTGTCGCTGCAAATGATAGAATTTTTAGGTATGATTTTTGTTAAACATTTCTGAATGGCTTTTTTTAAATATCGTTTCTTTTGCCTTAGAAAAAAAACTTGAATTTAAAAGTTTTTTACGTTGAAAAATAAAATACTTGGTTACCGTAACAGTATTTTTAAATCTATTCAAATTAGTTGTTGGAAATCAGGTGAGCTACCTACCTGTTACATTTGATCCATTATTTACGGGACACCCTGTATAATGCCTGTGGCATTAAGTCAGCCTCTGCATATTTGTGTGATTAAAGTATTAAATAAATAAATAATGCTAGGGATTGACACTTTTGACGGCTCACTTCATCTTAGTTTTCACGGTGGTTTTTTGACTGAATATGGACTTTTATATCCAACAAAATATCTATTTGTATAGTACATAATACAGGGTTATTGGTAAAACACCATCAACCTCTTAAGGGGTCATTGTACTCATCATTATGAACAACTTTTACTATGGGACCAAAAATATGAAATCGCGAAAAAATAAATCAGCTGTATTCAAACCCTGTATATCTACATATCATACATTGTTATCCTAAGAACCAACAGACAAATTATTAGTGCATTCGACTGAAACTAAATTGAATTAATATCCAATATTATGATTTCTGTTTTTAAGGCGCTACCCCGGGCAATACCTTGCGATAGTGCGTAATTCAGAAGCTTTTATCTAAAAGCACATTATTAATGTTCGATATCCTATCATCAAACATGTTCATCAAACAAAATAACGTCAAGAATAAAGAAATGATACCACTCTTTAATATGTTTACGTGATTAAAAAGTTTCCGTGCGATTTTAATAATAAATTGATACGTAAATCATAAAATAAATTAGTAAATTTCGTACAGATTTAATACGTGTTGATTTATAGGACGAATAGACAAATATTTTCTTTTCATCAAAAAAGTGCGAAGAATGGGAGTTGTTCGAAACTTAAAATAAAGATGTTTTTTTTAAATTTAGGAGCAATTTAAAGATCAGCTTTGATTACAGTAGGTAAACCTAATTCCCACCTTTCATTAAAATCGCAAGCAATCTTGGGTGCATAAATAATAATTATGTATAATTAAAGAAATTGAAAAAAAAATATTATCATATAATTTATTTAATTAATGTATTGAAAAATTGCTACAAGAAACTTTTGGCGCTTCAAGGACACTATTAAGAAGGACACTATTCGCAAATGTTTACCACATTTGGGAAATACAATTTATTGTATTGAAAAAACAAGATGGCGGCCTTTTTTTTTTTTTTTTAGGATGGGAAATCATCAAATGTCCCCTCCCGCTCTGGGTGGAGCGGAAGGGAGTGTCAGACTGACTAAAACCCACCCGTGTTCCTTCCTTGGCCCTTTATGTTCCGGGTCAGCGGTACCCCTTATGGATGATCCCGCTTTCCCGGCAGGCTTGGGCCCTAGTGGGCCCCCTCTTCGATGCTGACATCTCTTTGAGGCGCGCGTGGAACACGTACGCGCCGTCCGGCACGGGCCTGATCGGACGGTGAGCTACCCATTACTCACCGCCCGCAGGCCCGCGCCTACGGTGGCCGGGAGTCGTCACGCGGCTCCCGACGCCCGGAGCGTCCACCGCGGCGGCTTGGACGGGAGACTCTCTCCCTCTCCCGTCCCGCCACCTCCTTCGCTAGCATGACTGCTTCGTAGAAGGAGGCGACTGCCTCCCACTCCCCCTCGCCCCAGACCATGGCTTGAACCAAGGCCGGGCGTGAGAGGTCGCCGCCGCTGCCGATCGCCTCTACGAGGACACGGCGGTGCTCCGCCCATGCAGGGCAGGCCCCCACCGGATGCTCCACCGTGTCCTCGGGGCGATCATCGCAGTGGTGACACCCGGGCGTTTCCTCCCGCCTGATGATGTGCAGGAACCTCCCGAAACTTCCGTGTCCGGTGAGGACCTGCGTCAGGCGGTAGGTGAGGACGCCGTGACGCCTCTCTAGCCACTCCTCAAAGAGGGGTCTTACCGCCGCTATCGTGGCGTGCCCAAGATGGCGGCTTAGGTTCCGATTTTGGCCACGCGCTAAAAGATCTTTGTACAGATACAGTTTAGCCGTCAAGAGAATGCGCTTTTTACACCTGTCAGCTTCATACTAATGAATACATGTTTTGCGAATTTGATCTTTATTACTTACTAGAATTGTTGCACTGACAGGTGTCAGGGACGCATTCTCTCGAGCGACGGCCGGACTGTAGTAACCGTTTGCTGCTGTGTCCACCAAATGTTACTATTATACCCAACCAAATCCCATCAATAGCAGAAACTATAAATACACAAAAACAATAGAAGATACATAAACACAGATATAACAGACACAATTCTCTACCAAGAATGACCCTTGTCGGTTAGGCGTGCCATTCAAGAGTTATGACCGGACCAGAAGCATTGATTATGAAAATTACAGAAGTGTTCTTTACTTTGTGCATCCGCTGATGCTCTTGGAATTGTTACCTATTCGGATTGCCATTGACGTGTCATCCGCCTTCGCTCAGGCATGATAAATTACTAGGTAACTGAAATATTGATAATTTTGTCTATGACCAACCGCGAAGCAGTAGTGACCCAGTGATCACAGCAGTGGTACTCGGAGTTGTAGGCCATAAATTCGAACCAAGGAAGGCATGTACATTGTGCTTTCTATTTCATCACCACTACCTACTCTCAAAACGGCTATAGAAAACATCGTCATGAAATCAGCATGTCTTAGGACCAAAACATTTGAAATCATGACATCCACCAATCCGCATTGGGCCCGCGTTTTGGACTAAAGGCTTATCCCTTCCACAGTGAAGACGCCTGTACCTCGGCGCCGGTGGGAGCTATACAGGCTGATTATGCATGTAATGTGATCCTGAAGGCACGGTATTACAGGGTTTTGAACACCCCAAAGCTGCAGCAATTATGTAGAATGGTTTCGCAGCGAAGTATCGCTTCTGTACCTTCATACTTGTTCTATGGTTATGGCCAGAGCAGAGGTCAGAAACGGCCCTATTGTCCAGCGATTAGCAATTGATCCCACATCTCGGCATCCATTGTATTCGATGAGTGCGGATGAATCCATCTTGTACCTATCGTACTATTAATTTAGGGGTATCGATTATGAGAGATTTTAGTGTAGAAGCTGTTGGTAATATATTTTACTGTTGTTGTTGGTAAATAAACAACATTCAAGAAAACTTGTTATTTTATATCAGACTAGCTGTTATCCGTGACTTCGTCGGATTGTATTTTGTTTTCCATATAAAAAAGTAGCCTATGTCCTTCTCTAGGTCTCAGACAAGTCTCAGGGTACCTGAGTCTGTGTCATCATACCTATTGTGAGAAAACCGGCATGTGCTAGAACCAAATATTCGAAGACATGACGAGACATCCACCAATCCGCACTCGTCCCGCGAGGTGGATTACGGCCCACTCCTTCTCACCGAGAGGAGGCCTGTGTCCCAGCAGTTGGAACAATATAGGCTAATTATGCATAATAATATGCATGCTACATGCATAAACTTATTTCTGAATTTTATACTTTTTTATGAGTTGATTTTAATCGCTTCCAATGAAACAGTCTAACAGCATTCTTCGAGATTAAACAGGATAAACTACACAAGTATAGTAAGTAGGTATAACAAACTAGTTCTACAAGCCTATTTTTGATTTAGCTCATCTTGTTAAGGTTTTAAGATATCATCGTATTGCTCTTAGTCACTTGGACTATCTACAGTCATCTGTAATTGTCAATCGCTAATGCATTGTAATTCAGTAGTTCGGCAACATCTTAGTATCTTTGTCACAAAATTGTCAAGATAACGTGTATGAAGACGAGTAGCGTCAGCACATGAAGCTTCGTCCAGATATGTTCTTTTGTCCGTACCGTTCCTCCGTTCCGTATCCACGTTGCGATCGAAGGACGCTAGTTTGGACGCCGCGCGCCCGTTTGGAATGCATGGAAGTACGCCCCTAGTTCTTGGATCGTGACGCGGATACGGGTCGGAGGAACGGTACGAGCAAAATAACATATTATCTGGACTGAGCTTTACACACACACACACAGACAACACGCATGCTTCCGACTTTGCCATTGTCTCGGACGGTACCGTACCGAGAGCTCCTGCACTTTCACACACATACACAGCGTGTTTGTACACTTGGTGGTTACCCACAAGTAAAGCGCGCGTCGCTTCGTGAGAAAAAAATACTGTAGGTACTTCCTAGTGATTGCAGAGACTTTGTGTAGGTGTAACTCCAATGCAACTTTTTGCGTCATAATCAGAACAAAGAAGGTGGTTTTCCAGTGTTGAGGTTATGTTAGGCACCATTAGTTTTTATTATTTTGGTAAAGTTGTTTTTTTTTTAATTTTTAAGTGTAAATATCTGGTGTATTGTGACTAACAGGAAGCTGAAATATTCACACGTGTAAGTACCTTCGCTTTCCTGTTTTTGTATAGTCTTGTGAAAGCGTATATTTTGTTTAAAATATATATCGGAAGAGTAATGAGTATGGGATGTCATTTGACAACGAAACGCAAGTGTGAAGTTGGCGCGCTTCGACAGAGTCTAGCCTGATGATCGTGCGAGACGACGAGAGCGCTACGGCGCGGGCGCGGCGCGCGGCGGGGGCGTGGGGCAGATCTCTTGGCCATCCGACATCGTACGACTACAAGTGTCTAGAAACTGTCCAGCTTTCAAATATAACCTAAAAATCAATAATCATCTTAAGAGTTTTTCTTCTCGCCCGCAACACACATCTACGCCCAGTAATATGTTCAACGGTGAAGAATCCAGCTCCAATCGACCTCCTGTCCCGATATACAAATAAACATTAGGGGACCTTAGTCCTTTACCCACGTGAGGTTCAAACAGGGGAGATTCAGAAAAAAATCAGAGATATTGTGACTGTTACGTTTATTTTTACGTGCGACGAATTTTTTTAATTTCATGTGTAATGTTTAATAATAATGTTTTGTACCAATAATTAATTGAAGTAAACGACCACGTAAGAACTATACTTAATACCTCAAGTGCAGTATTTAGTTACCTACGAAATTCTCTACTTTTTCATATTTAGGTATGGTTTTTCAGAATCTTGTTTTATATATATGTTTTTTATTTAAACATTCCTTTTAAAATATCTGATCTTTTCAATAAAATGCTGTGAGGGGGGAGTTCACGACGTATCACCAAAAGGGCTATAAAAGTGGCCTTAAAAACCTCACGTGATTAAAGGATGGCCCGTTACAAACACTAATTGCTGTTTGCTTTTAATCATTTTTTTTATTTGAAATTATATTATTGCATAGGACTTCACAGCGTTGTGATGAAAATAGATTTTTTTGTTGTAAAAAGCAATTAATTTTGTTTGCGTTTTTTGTAATTTCCTTAAATCTCTTAGTAAAATTGTTATATCTTGTTTTTGTTACAGCAAAACAATAAGGGATGACATTCAAGTCCATGGTATATTTTTGAGTTCGTTAGTCAATATATTGGAATATCTTCAATGAAAAAAGCACCAAGAAAAAAAATCTGTTGAATCCAACACATGCGCTTATAATAGCACAGGATTGAAGTTTCTTATTATTTTTTTTTATACTCTAGTGTACACTAGAAGATACATAGCAAAAAAATACATATTTTAACACTACAAAACATACAATGGGCGGCCTTATCGCTTTCTGCGATCTCATCCAGACAACCTTGGAAATCTTGAAATGGTCACTGATTGCGTGGTCATAAAAATGGTTTGTCATTGGTGCAAAATAATAGGTAGGTACCTGTAAAGAAAAAAAAAACTGCTGCTCCCTACATTTATGTTTACACAACTCGTCAAAATGTAGGGACCAGCAGATTTTTTTTTTCGCGATTTCATACTGACTAAAACCCACCCGTGTTCCTTCAGTTGCCTGTGCCAGGGGCCACGGTATCCCTCTCAGACTTTCCCGCAACCCTAGCAGGCATCGGCCCTAGCGGACCCCGTCATTGGTGCTGACATCTCTTTGAGGCGCGCGTGGAACACATCGCGCCATGGACCCGGGCCTGGTCCTTATCGAAAGGCGAGCTGCCCAGTGCTCGCCGTTCGCAAGCCCACGCCTACGGTGGCCGGGAATCGGCCTGCGATTCCCGACGCCCAGGGCGTCTCCTGCGGCGGCTAGGGGCGTGAGGGCGCGAATTTTGCCTCTCCCTCACGCGTTCCGCCTCCTCCTTCGCGAACATTACTGCTTCGCAGGTGACGGCTTCCCAAGCCCTCTCACTCCGTACCATGGCCTGGACCAGGGCCGGACGCGAGAGATCGCCACTGCCAATTGCCTGCACGAGGACACGGCGGTGCTCCGCCCAAGCCGAGCAGACCTGCACCGTATGCTCCACCGTGTCCTCCGGGCGATGCTCGCAATGGTGAAACCCGGGCGTTTCCTCCCGCCTTATCCGGAACAGGAACCTCCCGAAACAACCATGTCCGGTGAGGGCCTGCGTCAAGCGGAAGGTGAGGACGCCATGGAGCCTCTCTAGCCACTCCTCAAAGAGGGGACTTATTGCCGCAATTGTGGCGTGCCCAGCGCTGGGTTGCGACAATCGCACTCTCCATGCCACCCTGATGCAGGGCCATGTCTGGAAGGGCCATTTAAAGAAAGAACCATTGCAGCTTTGAGTTGACCTAACAGACGGCATGCATGCATCAGTCATCGTGTAGCTCAACCCTATTTTAGGGAGCTCAGCGACCCGTCACACGAAGCTACCAGAGGGGCAATTCCCGTATTTTTAAGACCGTTCGCATTCTAATCTCAGTCTCAATCTGTCAAAATTACTATCAATTTACATACATTTTTGACAGGTTTTTGACATTGATTGTCGCTGAGATGAGATTGCGACTTGAATTTGAACGTTTTTTAAGTACGAGAATTGGCCTACAGATCTGCGGGGCATTTGCGTAGGCCATTTATAAAATACTCCAAACCAAAAGACAGCTATAAAGTCATATATTCAAACTAACCTGCATGGTACTCACATTCGTTTTCTCTTTAAATATCATCAAAAATATTATAAGTTAGGTCACGCAATTCAATAATAATGACATTATTAATATTAGATAATACTTAGTAGCTTGTGCCAGCGACTTCGTCGGCGTGAAATTTCTTGTATGAAATTTGATAGCTAATGCAATTTGTACCGCGGTGAGATGAACGACAACAGTTCACGTTTCGCAAATAAAAATAAGTATAGGTAGTACCTAACTAGCTACAGCCCGCGACGTCATCCGCGTGAAATTCCCCCTCGACCCACCCCGTCGCATCGCAACGCCTGCCCACGCTATTACTTCGTTTTCGCTTAGCCTTCTTTCTGACTTTTTTTCTTTTTTTTTTAATGTTAAATGGACCATAGTCTTTCTCGAGAATTAGATTATCAAATGCACAAAGATTTTTTTGAAATCCAACCTCAAATTCCAAAGATAACCCCCTACATATAAACTTACAAACAAACAAATTTTACATCTTTCTAATATTTATTACTAATAATATTAAATTAATATTTTGTTTAAATAAACTAATCATAAGGAGAAACTAGTAGGTAGGGATTATTATCTACAGTCTATTATATATTATTATATATAATCTACAAAGTCTAATTGTGACGCATCTGCGGTCTAACCGAATATTTCCGCTATTTTGATAAATGAACTGTAAAAAACATATTTTAACTTGCTCTGATTTGAACCCACAACCTCACGAGAGGCAAGGGGTTTATTACTAGGAGATCTTGACACTCAGACAGATACTCGTAGGTAGGTACTTATAGATTATATTCTAGATCGTACCTACATGGTCAGTTATAAAACGTCAGAAGCTAGGGGCACGGTTCCAATTAGTCGTTTCCTACGGTAAAAAGCCGGTAAGAAGTAAAAAAATTTAATGTAAATATTTTTTCGGTTGGCAGTGCATACAACAGGTCCTCAATATGGGGTGGTATACCTTGATATTATGTAATAGCTGTTGTTTTAGATATAAGGAAAGAAAGGATAACACTGCTTGCTCTGTTGATCGCTTATGAGAGGTAGCATGTGCAGACCTCTGCAGACCTCTGTCGACCTCGAAGGCCATACTTTCTTTTGTGTTTATAGACCACCAGCCTCAAACTTGTCATCATTTTTGAACATTATGGAAGAAATACTAAGTAATCTTTTTAAAGATAACAAAGTAATTTTTGTTTGCGGTGATCTAAATATGGGTCTATTAGTAAATTCACCGGAAAAATTTCGGCTAATCTCATTGTTTAGATCACACAATTTAAAATGCGTTTTTAATGAAGCGACTAGAATAACAGCAGCCTCAGCTTCATGCATACACCTACAATGTATTAACTAATTGTAAATTAAAAGACTCGTCCTTAATGAGTGGTGTGAGGTCTGACCATACTGGTCAATTTGCATCGTTTGACTTAGATAAAAAGTTGCACTTAGATAAAATCGTTGACCTCTCCGTCAACAAGTACCAGGTACTTTTTTACAGGCCTACACTGTCCTCCCATACCTATAAACACTGTAATTTAAAAACAATGTAAAAGCCAATTATTTTAAAAGAGTAACCTGGTAAAGTACAAAAGAGAGAGGTAAGAGTCACTGACAAACCACTTCATCTGCAGTAATTGTGCTCCCACTCCGCCACCTCTCATATCACAGCATGTTTTTCCTGCCGCTGCACCCATTTTAACTCATTCTCTAGAAACTATCAATCCCACTCAAAGTAATGCTTTGGTATAGGTATTATTCTGATAGATTAGGAGCAGGTTTTGGATCATTGTTAAATAACCTCTCTAAACATACCATAGTTAATTACTGTTGTTACCATAACCTGTATTTTATTGAGCTTATTCATAAAATAAAACACACAAATGAATGAACAGTCTGTTCATTTATTTGTGTTTTATTTTAGGTACTTTAATTCATTTAATTGGAAATAGTCTGAGCTTAACTAAAAGGGACATAATTAATGGTATTGAAATCCTACATAAATTAAAGTTACCTAAGTCAGTATTATGTGCGTTGCCAGTTTCAGATAATTTTAATGATGCAAACAACTATTTTTAGTTTAAACAGCTTAATGCATATATTGACATGTCGTCACAGTGACTGTTTATTGTATTTTAATACTAACAATTTTGTCAGAGATTTTGTATTTAAGAGTCGACAAAATAGAAGCATAAAAAGATTATTTTACTATATCATCAAAATATAAATCGCTTCTCTGGCAAAATCCTAGACGTGAAAATGTTTATAGATAAATATAAAAATATCATATGGATAGATTTCAGAGAGTTGATGGTTGAAATAGAGCATAATTTAGCTTTAAGGCCTGATATGCATTTCAGTGCCTGCTCATGAGTGTCACTGCATTGATGGAAGTCTTAAACTATTTGACGGGGATGGTGATGCTGGTTAAGTATGTCCATGTGCTGGGTGTGAAGTTCTACAAGCTGGCTCTTGCGTTGAATGTTTTGTCATCCTCTTGACTTCAACGTCACTGTCCTCTCTTTCCTGCAGCAGCTATTGGGATTTGTTTTTTCATGCCTGCGGCTCCTTCAATGCTGCTTTCAGTTTGTCACTCATGTCACGAATGGTGGTTCCGTAGGTCAGCATATTCATTTCCCCAAATGGCACCTGGAATGTGACAAGAAATAGCTGAGTTTATGAGGAGTCTAAAAGGTAGGAGGGTAAGACAGTTATCAAGTAATATGAAAAACAAAAGATGAAGTTTAAGAAAAGATTATGAAAATATGGAGGTAAAATAAAAAGCTATTTAATTTATTCTGGGGCTTTTACTTTATAAAGAAAGACTTTAGTTAAGATAATTATTGGTCTAGCTTATCTCCACTAAGAACGTTAAGGACATGAGATTAGAAATAACAAAGTATTATCATTTCTGCAATGCATTTGGTTTTCAAACAATGGTATAATATACTACTTATAGCAATTTAGGGATAAATATTTAAGTAAAGTTTGTAGTGTATGTTTTATGTCTGTGGCAAGTGTTTTCGTCGTCGATTCTGCTTCCACAATTTTACAAGCAAAACGAGACATAAACGGAGAAGTGCTCACAGATGTTGTTATAGAGTGTGTAAATATAACTACAATAATGGATACTATAAAACAAAATACTCTCCGAGTTCGATGAATGCAAATCCGCAATCCTTTCTAAACGTTGACAGCGGGTGGATGATTTTTCGGATTATTGATTATTATGAATAATCGCGACAAAAACACGGCACCAACACTGCGTACGACACTTTATACAAAGATTCTAAGGTAATCAATATATTTAACACGAAATAAACACAATTATTTAATTATCTAAATTCTAATACTATTCCTGAACTTGGATTTCCATAAAGATATCAGGAACGAAGCTCCTTACGCTTTTTCTTCAACTCTGAATGTAATTCGATGTGGAAATTTAGATTAATTAATTATGAAAATTTTTAAAAAGTTCGCAGCCGACATCTTGGGTTTTTATTGTGTCCTCTTTATTGGCTTTAGCACCCTCAAAAACCATGACGAATAATTGAAAATTTCGCAGCCGCCATCTTGCATTTTCATTTTGACCTCACTATCGGCTTCAGCACCCTCGAAAACCATGAAAACTATGTCTCTACCTCTGTCTCTTTCTTTTATATACTTATTATAAAAAAATCACCTAAAGGGGCATAACACTTTTTCGTTATGTGACGATTTCTACAATTCTATATAATTTTCCATCAACCGTAAGCTGCACTATCAAAATCAAAAATCATTTATTCAAATTAGGCTGAGAATCAGCACTTTTTGAACGTCAAAATCACATAAGACAGTCCCCCCAAAACGCCCACCCTTCACCACTTCCTAGTGCTTTAACTGAGAAGAAGAAGTGGCGGAACAAACTCCCCAGCAGCACTGCTGTCTGTTCAGTTAGAAGAACTGGATTCTATATAGTAATAAGTAATTAACATTACGAAACACAAAAATATTAAAATTATTTGCCATATGTCAGCTAGCACACGCCAATATTTAAAACTATACTCAAGCAGAATTAAATAAATTAAAAAACAAAAACGCAAACAGAACTTAATACATAATAAAAAGCCTCCTGGCATAAAGGGCGTGCCCGCTTACATATGCAATGCTGCATTATGTTTATATGTATATAGCTGTAACTTGTAGCCACAAATGATAAACTAGGACCTTCGAAGTAAAATAAAGAAACATTAATTACTAATAACAATAACAAAACCATAGTCAGCAAGATGACCTGTTAAAGAACTTCGATCCAAAAACACCATGTTATATATTGTTTTTACGATATTAGAAGTTTCAGGATCTTCTCTTAGATCTAATACCGAATAGTCGGGCTTGCCGGCACCTAATTAATGGGAAGACTTATTACCTATTATAAACTAATTAATTGGCAGACTGCAGTTACCGTAGCATCACTAATTAGTTTGAGTATGATAGATTGGCTAATAGATACCGTTTATCTTGTGAGGGTAGTTAGTTATCACTCTGTAAGTGTAGATCAATTGTATGGTGACGCTCCTAGAGGGGCTCGTGGCTAAAGGATATCAGCCGCACGGGTCGATTGATCAGGTTAAGCTACGCTTGCCACGGTTGATTCGAGGATGGGTGACCTTCTTTACATATCGATAACCCTCCGTGACTCGGAAACGTTAAGTCGTTGGTCTCGGCTGTCATTCGTGGATCTTTGACAGTCGTTACGGTTCGTCAGAAGCCCGAAAGTGTGACAACCAGTCTTACCAAGGGGTATTGTATTACCCAGTACCTGGGTTGTGAAGGTCAGATAGGCAGTCGCTCCTTGTAAAATACTGATAGTCAGCTGCATCCGGTTAGATTGGAAGCCGACCCCACCCAACAAAGTTGGGAAAATGCAGGCAGATGATGATATTTGTTAATACGAGTATTTCACATACATATAAACAGAACTAGTTTTATTTCTGGGAAATGTTGTTTTATTTCCGGCAAAGCGTAGGCTAGTTAGTCATATTTTACAATGCAGATAGGTACAGGCAATTTAAACGGTTCTACATATTTTGGTTTATTTGGTATAAGCGAGTATCTGCAAAAACTATTTTTATTGGATGACTTGATCTGCACCCTAATTTGCGTAACACGCTATCCATCACAATCTGAATCATTTTGATGGATATTGCTAATTCTTCATATCTTCGCGAAAATTTGTCTGTGCAACAACGGTAATAATGCAATTAATGTTGTATAACTGTCAAATTGAAAGCCATTCCTACTGTCAGTGTGTTACGCAACTAACCCGCTAGTGTATTCAGTGTATAATCATGAGTTCTGATTGTGTTCAATACCATCCTCGTCAATGAAGTATGAGTTCATAGATTTTCTTGCCCGTTCTTCTCCATCGGTACCTACTATGCTTTGGAGTGGGCAACTAGCTTCTATTTCTGACTGACCGACTCCTTGACAGTTCAAAAGTGCCTGTAGATGATTTAATTGAAAACTTGGTATTGTGTCGCATAGCATATAGTGGGTATGTTGGATCACTATTAAGATTGGGAGTAATAATATGGAGCAATTGAACAGACAATGATAAGACATTTATTGTACAAAAGAAATGTGTATGAGCTCTACGCGGTGTCGGTCCACATAAATTTATTTATTTATTGAAACTTTATGCACAAGTAAAAACTGTACAAAGGCGGACTTAATGCCTTGGGCATTTTCTACCAGTCTACCTTAGGGTGATGCAGAGACAATACTTAGTAGGTGCAAAAATAACTTAGAAAATATTTATAACTAAAAAAATAAATAATAATAATAATAAATGATTGTATAAATCTTGTAGGCACTTATTCAAAAAACGGAAACTATTTACCTTGACAGATTAAGATTGACAGCTAAGATTCTTGGACGATCGTTTCACACCCCGAAAAGGTCTTGAGTCTGGAGGAGCGAATAAATAAGTAGTTAGTTTTTACTGTCGTTGTTTTACCCGTGCATATCTTCCCATGGTATTGTACCTTCATTATAAAAATAACGTGCCAGCTCTTCACGGTTTCCTTTATTTGCCGCCGAAAGGGGAGGAATGACGTGTAGCAGACGAAACGATGTTCCTTCCGCGTCGTTTCTCCAAGTTCCTTATATGACTTCACCAGCCACTGCATTTTCACTACCCAAAGAGCCTTGGGGTGTATATACCGAACATGACGAAGAACACCTTAGAAAGTTGTGCAGAAGCACAGGGGTCATTACGATCGTTTCAACTTTTCCTGGCTTCAGTAGCATTGGTTTTCCTAGTATGTACTCTAAAAACACTAGCAAGAATCCCAAATGCATTTTCGACCACTTTTGGCCCTTTTGATATCCGATAGTTGAAAACTCTTTCTTTAGAATTTTAGATCTTTTCGACTGGGTGCCTATTTGTTTGATTCATCGGTATTTGTGAGGAAACATAATTAATTCTTTAGATTCAAAGGTGACAATTACAGCAAACAGGAACCAAGAGATGCAACAATTAAGTTCCTTTTTAACAATGTGCATTACAATTTTTAACAAATTACCAAAGATCATAAGGGAGCTCTCACTCATGTTTTAAAATAAAACTGCATATAGAAAATTGTTTTTATAGGTTACAAGAATTTCTTCAACGTAAAGAAAAACGTAATATTTTAAGTTCCCTATATTTTTGTGGCGTGTGTTTATTTAGCTTGCCTTTTAAAGAGTGTATGCTATATGAAGACAAACTGTTATTTTAAGGTTTTAAGTTTGATAATTGTGTAAATTTATTTATTGTAACTTTAAATGTATCTTTATTTAAAAATTATATTAGAACAGGTATTTTTATGTATAGTAGGCAATTCTTATTTAAATAAGTATCAATTAGGTATTCATGTTAAATTAATGTACTTACATGCCCTAACTGGCAAAATATGAACTGTATATTAAACCACCAACTTTTACAACTGGTAACAACAATATTTCCTGCAAATAAATAATTCTTATTCTTAATGGTTTGACGTTGAGGTTGAGTAATTTTGGGGTTAAACTATAATAACAGTAGAGACTACTTGCGGTCATTAAAGAAAATTTATTACTTCTGACTGTCCAATTGAATCCATGCCAAATGAACTCAACTCAAAAAAAAATACTTTCCTGCGTTTATATCCCTCAGCATTATGTTAAGCAAAATCTACTAACAGTCTTCAAAAACGATGGTCAAGCTAATTCTCATTGTAACTGACTGCAACAATATCAGCAACAAGATCCACAATAATACACGTCAAAGCCTTCCCTTATCTGCTGCTCAAAACATTAAATTTTCACCCTTATTTCACCCAGCTTAAAGTCCACTTTCACAACAATTTCACTCACAAACAATAAAATCTATTTTGCTGTCGTCAAAACCCTTCAATATGTGGAACTAGAGTGCATTCTTGCTTGGCTGAAGTGAAAAGTAAATTGGTAAAGTTCTCAGTGACTTCGCTAAACATTGCAATTGGATACCCATAGTGTAATGGACATTTGGAAACGCATTGAGAATGGGAGCACTAATCTGATTGCCTCTAGCGTCATTCAGTGGTAGACTAAACAGGATCATTTGATCATAATGCTTCTGTGGAGTCATATCGTTATATTAAGCCTAGTCGTTTCTACGGGTGTTAAGAGGGGAGAATTATGTTGTTTTGTTCGACCATTATTACTCAATTAAGTCACCTTAAGTTTTAGTTTTTTAGACTCTTCTTCATTTCTTAGTTCTTATTTCTTCGTATAAACAGGGTTGAAGAAAATATCAAGAGCTTTTCCAGCTTTTCCTAGATTCAAAAATTCTAATTTATTGTGACGTCCACCAAGGCGCACTAGGTCCACGTGGTGGATCACCATCCACTCCCTTTCACAGAAAGTAGGCCTGCGTACCAGTAGTGGGGACACTATATAGACTGATTATGTAAACACTGCAGAACGAAATTATGGGATTGGTTTGTTCACCTTTTCAATGAATATTACACCCTACGTTCATTAGACATTTATTCCTATAAAGCTCCCCAAATATTCTTAATTTATATTTCCAAGGTTAATCAAAAGAATTCGCTTTCTAGTTTTTGTATAATAAGCCGAAACAACAATGTATCGGGGATAGGTATAGTGTTGACCGAGAGGTGACGGCCCTGACTTACGAGTTGTAAGTCGTGGGTACGAACCCAGACAGCTGATTTACTTTGTGTAAATAACTTCATCACCACTTCTCTCAAAATGGTGAAGGAAAACATCGTGAGAAAACCGGCATTGCCTAGAACCAAAAATTCGAAAACATGTGATATCTACCAACCCGCACTGGGCACACTCCCTCTTGAAGGAGGTCTGTGTCCTAACAGTGGGAACAGTAGGTATAGGCTGATTATGACGATGGATCATTGCGTTATTTTTCACGAAACATAGGCTTTCTACGAAATTCTCTTACCATTTTGTGGTTGATACCGAGAAAGGAATAATTCACTCCCAAAATATAGGTACCTATCTGTTCACTAAAATGAATTATGTACAACGGTCTGAACCTCACTTCAATCCATAAACACTATTCTAATACGTATTTAACAGACCCCAGCGGTTACTGACCAAGAGAATTTCTAATTCGAGACCCAAATTATCTAGACATTGGCATATTTAGTGGTGGGTCTCAAAGCTACTGTAATGAACTTGCTTCAGCGGCTATTATCAAAATATTCTGGCAATAACAAGTCGTTGTAAATTGGAATGGGTGGTCGTATTGTGAGGTACTGTTTAGATGTTGGGATAAGCTCAATTTGGAGAATAGTAAATTGTGAAATGTTTTAGAGCCATTGCTGTGAAAGCAGACCGTTATAATATTTTACTAAATCTGGTCCATAGGTATCTAGTCGGTTTATTGTGGTTTTGAACTACCTTTGAAAGCAAATAGTAGTCAAAGGTATAATATTTTTCCTGGTTAACATTACTAAAGGATGATGATGAGACACATTCTAATTTTTATCGTTTTTAATTCCAATTAAAATATTTTTTTAAGTATCTGGAAAAGTATCGCACAGAAAATATCAAATATTTAATTTCCCGGAAAGCCCAGCATCTCTAAAACCACAGCTACCAGTGCCAATGAGCCAGAATAAATACCCATTTACGTCAAAACTCATCGTTTTAAATTTCCATTTTCTATACTATTGTATTATAAAGTAGACATTTTTTTTGTTTGTTTGTAAGTTTTCGGCCAAGGGGGAATCTCTGGAACTACCGGTCGGAATAGAAAAAATATTTTTGCGTTTGATAGCCCAATTTTTAAGAAAGACTATTTCTTTTTTACACTATGACCCTGAGAAGCCGAGCAAAAAGAAAACAAGTCAGAAAGAACGCTAAGCAAAAACGAAGTGACAACGCGGGCAGGTTATGCGATAGGACGAACAAGAAATGTCAGGCGGGCGAAGTCGCGGGCTGAAGTTAGTTACTATATATTTTTATTTGCGAAACGTGAAGTGTCGTCGTTTTCATCTCACCGCGGTACAAATTGCGTTTGCTATCCAATTTCATACTGAAGTGTCGTGCGACGTGAACATTTTTCCGCGTTAGCTCGTGTGTAGTATTATATATTACTAGCTATTTCCCGCAGCTTCGCCCACGTGGAGGTCCTGTAAATGCTTCTCCATTAAAACACATAATTATGTACTTAGGTACCTATGTGCCAAATTTCATGGTGTTTGGTCTAACGGTGTTAGAGTTCACTCTATACTCGAAAGAGTATTTCGAGCGAATACAAAATTAGATTTTAGATTAAAGTTAAATTTAGATTTTTATATTTCAGGCTCTATGGAGTATATCCTTTTTACCCGCTTATGTATCCAACCTTGTTTATATTAGGCATGGTTGGATACAATGAGCTGAGAGTTAGGCGTGAGTTCGCACTTGTCTCTTATTTATTTAAATTAATTAGAGGCAAGATACATAACGCCGACATATTAGAGTTGGTGTGTTTGAGGGTGCCCGACAGATATGTGTGGCGGCGACGGCGGCCTCAGCTGCTGGCTATACCTCGTGGCCGCACTAATCTGTTAAATGAGGCGCCCCTGACGCGGGCGCTTCGCACCCTTAACCTTGTAGCAGAGGAGATAGACGTTTTTGCGTGTACACTGAGTGAATTCACAAGGATAACATTATATGTAATAAGTTTTAGATAATAAGTTTTTAAGTTTTGCTTCACTATTGCATTGGGTTATACCTGTAAAAATAGCTGTAAGTGAGGATATAAATAAATAAATAAATACTCACAAAATAATTATTACTTATATTTAAAAAAAATCCCTTAACACACTATAGAAGTTTCTAATAATATAATTCAATCGTGATTCGAAAGACACGTAGCGCCATCTAGCGTCCTAAAGCAATCGTGACCATCAAAAGTTATTGTTATTTCCGTCGGGAACACAGCTTTTTTCTGGATGAAAGGTACCGTATGTCATTTTCTGTATCCCTGACAACGTATATGCAAAATTTAATGATAATCGGTTCATTGGTTTAGGCCTGACTATGTAACAAACAAACCAACTTACTTTTGCATTTATAATATTAGTTAAGATATTTGTAACACATAGCAGCAATAGAATAGTTGGTCCTTTAGTTTGGTTCGTTTTAGTACGGAAGCCATTTTGTACTCTTGCTTTTTTAAGAAGAATTTATAGCCTGGAATTTTTCCTTCGACTATAGATAAATGGTTGAGATCTCAATAAGAGAAGGATATGTATAGCAGATAAATGCAATAACCTGACATTGTGACGATTGATGAAGAAAACAGTAATTGATTTTAGAAATCATTAATTAAAATCTGCAAAATTCTTATGGATCTCACACTAATATATATATATAATATGAGACAACATCCACACAAGGTCTTCAGGTCCCGAACTAGGCAGAGCCTGTACTACGGTAACCTGATGACTGATATACATACTTATTTATTTATTTATTTATATATTCTTTATTGTACACCACAAAAAACATAACAACAAAAATTAAACTGAACACTACTTAATATACAATGGGCGGCACACTTATATACATATACACACCCAGACACAGGTCAAACAGACATGTTCATGCACACAAATGTTTGACTTGTCCGGGGATCGGACCAGGGACCAGTGGCTCAGAAGGCAGGGTCGCTACCAACTGCGCCAACCGGTCAGTCTAATGGTGGAGAACTACTTAAACCAAAATAACCGTTCTAGGGAAGTGCCAGAATTACCTATAGTGATTATTTGGGGTCGCTCACAATATTTTTGAACAAAATCATCTCAAAAATAACCTATGATAGGACGGATTATTCTTAGCTGGAACCTAAAATTAAAAATCCCATTATTCCGAATATCCATCCTGTGGTGTTAAATTTCACATAGCATCCATTCCTTCCTCCACTTTGCTATTACTTTTGCAGCAGGCACTATCTTCGAATTAGGGTTCGCTTTCAGCTCCTCACACTTGGGTCCATTTCATTCTATCCGGCCTATAGCGTGACCAATCTATCATTCAAAGGGAAACATTCAAAGCGGAAAGAGCGTTTAAATTATTCGTTGATCCTGCTAGATCATCATACGAATAAATTTAGCTATGCCAACAAATAGGGGAAAAGATTATGCAGTAGAGGCCCAATTTTTGGGAATCACGGATTAGTGAATTTTGGAAACTGTACTTTTAGGAAACTATTATATATAGTAACATATCTTCTGCCCAAGACTTCATTTGCGTGGAAGTCATAAGATATACAATATGCCTACTAAGAGCCCGATTTTTATAAAACTCCCTCGGCCTCTGACCCACTGCGTCGCGTCGCATCGCCCGCCCACGCTCATACTTCGTTTTATTCTTTTTCTTTTTGCTCGGTTCCTGAATGCAATAAGGTGTCAAAGCCTTCCTCAAAAAATGGGTTATGAAATGAAAAAAGGTTTTTTGAATCCGACTGGTCGTTTCAGATATTATTGCTTTCAAACAAACAAACTCTTCAGCTTTAATATATTACTAGCTTTTGCCCGCGGCTTCGCTCGCGTTAATTTAGAATTTGACAACCAATTCAGATCGTACTCTGCTTGTTGTTTGGCCGCTGCAATCATGGGTGGAACTTTATTCTAGGACGCTCCTATACACAATGTTGTATGTCCTTCTATTTGGCGCTAATGAGTTTAATGTGGCTGTTTGTAATGATAAATGATTTTATTTTTGTAAGTAGGTTTGTACAAACACTTTTACACGTCAATCATATTTTAAAAACTAGATGAGGTCGGCGTTTTCTATCTGACTACTCTAAGAAGAAAGGCCGAAACAGACTCAGAGGTGACAGTCTCTTTTAAAGTCCAGGCATAATCTCGGTCAGATCATGTGAAGACCATGTAGATTGGCGTCTGAAACAGTATTTTGAGATCAGTGCACGCATTTGTCAGTAATCGTGTAGCTCAACTCAGAACAAGGAGCACAACGATTCGACGAACAATACCAAAGAAAGGACATTTGGGTAAGCCGTGTAAATTACTCAAACTGCTAGAGCATGATTAAAATTAACTGAGAAAACAAAAAAGTACTGAACCACATAATCTTCACATTCACAATAATGTCAAAACCACAGCTTGTTATTAAAATAATGCCGATCGTTATTTCTCCTGACCAAGGTTTATTTTGTATATATTTATGTATGTATTAGTATTATATTATATCTATATATTAGTATTTATTCTTGTATTATATAGTCATTTCCGAGCTATCTATCCCGTATGTTGCACCTGCCATGGTATATCTCTGCATCACCCTAAGGTTGACTGGTAGAAAATGCCTCAGACATTAAGTCCGCCTTTGTACAGTATTATTTTTTACTTGTGCATAAAGTTTTAATAAATAAATAAATGCACATGAAAGTATACAATGTGTAACCGAATAAATGCACATTATGATATTAGTTTGTTCAGAATCGTTTACTGAACCGATTTATGTCATTTTTAATATATTATAGTTAGAAGGATGAAAAACCGGTCTATCTACAGTCTAAACTCACAAAATGTATTAGGTAGGTACTTAAATTAAAAAATAAAAATTCTTAATTCACTACACGTGGCGCCAACTAATATCATAAGAACGTCATTGTTGTTTTCCTCGGGAACAATAGTTGTTTTCGGGTTGATAGGTACCCTATGTCCGTTTCTGTACACCTGACAACGTATATGCAAAATTTCAGGATGATCGGTTCAGCGGTTTAGTCGAGAAAAGGTAACAAAAAAAGGAAAGGAAAGGAGGTAATCAAAAAAATCTAACTTTTTGATAACGTATTTTTACTTCTGATTTCAAACTGTTAAGTATTGTGGGGTATTTAATTGTTTTGAGGGCTTATTTTAACAAACAACAATCAATAAAAACGTTTAGTCAATCAGTACCTTTTTTTAAAAGTGAAAATCTGGGTATTTTCATGAAAAGTATTAAATGTAAAATTTCTCGATAGCAACTAACTTTCTGACCATACATGGGGAGTTAGGTTTGTTTCATTCAATCTGCTTTATCACGCCCTGCAAGGAATACGTCGAGTTACCAGAAACCCTGTATAAACTAAGTATGAAATAAAATGTTCGCAGAAAATGGATATAATAATACCTATGGGTAAAAGCAGAATGTGTGGTCCGTAATTCATACAAGAATATGCATTTTGAAAAGCAACGCTTTATATGCAAATCGTGTTATTTTCGGTTGCTTTGTACTGTCTAGTTCGTAATGGATGTAATTTTTATCTATGTGGACCTGCGCAGTTCGTATGTCGTAATAAAATTGAGTGTGGAATAGGAGTGTGTTGTAAGCACCGCAACCCAGCTTTTCGAAGCTATTTGCTTTGTGTTCCACGCGCGCTTAAAAGTGATGTTAAAAAAAAAAAAAAGCTTCAATGACAGGGTCTGTTAGGGCCGATGTGTGCCAAGGTTGCGGGAAAGTTCGAAAGGGTTACCGTGGCCCTGGCACAGGCAACAAAAGGAACACGGGTGGGTTTAAGTCAGTAAGAGTCTGACACGCCGTTCCGCTCCTTCCAGAGCGGGAGAAGTCATATTTTGATGACTTCCCACCAAAAAAAAGGAGCTATTTGCTTTAAAGCATATATACGTATGCTATTACGACCTTAGGTCTGTAACAGTTACGCGACTTATAGGCTTTCAAGTCCGACTTACCACAACCATAAGTTTCCTTCTGAAAATACTACCAGCCTATTCCTGTCCCACTATAGCACAAAGGCTTCTTCTCATTCAGAGACGGCACGAGCATTGATCACCACGCTTGATCAAGGTGAATTGGCCTTGGCTTTGTGATAAGTAGGACACAAGTTACTTATACCTTTATATTAGTATGAGTGACTGTGTTTTGAAATGGTCCTTTAAGTCTAGGGGGTATTGGGGGTTTTAGGGATTATGAAGTATTTTTTTGAAGTTGCCCATTTATCAGCATTACCTCCCTGAAAAAGTGAAATAAGCATTTTTGATTATTGGTACAATAACCAAGTTACTGTCATAAAATGTGCGAGATCTCCGATGCGTACAGACTGAGGTGTGGAGTAAGGCAAGGAGGCCTAACCTCGCCTCGTCTCTTCAATTTGTACATACGTAAACGGACTCATCGAGGGACTCAGCAACACCAAAGTTGGCTGCTCTATAGACGGAAAATATGTCAAGAACATCAGCTACGCTAACGATAATAATAATATGGTGTTGCTGGGCCCCTCCAAAAGCACCCTTTGAAAACTCTTCGCTATTTGTGTTAAATACGCCGGGGCTCATGGGCTTAGGTATAATGAAAAGAAGAGCGAGTTCTCGGTGTTCCAATCACCAGGTCATAAGGTTACGCACGTACCACCCGTCCTCATAGACGGTGTTTCTTTATCCAGAGTTTCGCATTTCAAGTACCTGGGACACTGGGTCTCGGATGACCTCGCAGAACGCGAGGATATTGAGAGGGAGTGACGGCCAGGCGTTGGCTGTCCGATGCAATATGTTGGCTTGCAGATTTGTACGCTGCAGTAAAGCAGTAAAAGGAACATTGTTGTGGGCGTTTTGCCAATATTTTTATACATGCAGTGTACGGGTCTAATATACGCGGCAGACTATCAACGTCCTGCGCGTACAGTATAACAATGCCTTTAGGATGCTGATGCGGCTGCCGAGGCACTGCAGCGGGTTCGGGTTTTTTTTTGCTCGCCTAAGTGGCTTTCATGCCATCGTCAGAAAGAGAGCGGCATAATTGCATAGACGTGCCCGCGGCAGTGGCAACCACATTCTTAGCATTGTGGCAGGCAAAGTTGACTGTCCAATAATGTGCCATTTTGTGCGGTTGGATGTCGATAAAAGTAACATATCTTATCTACAGATGAAATGATAATTTATTTATATTTTTAATTATTTTATTTGTTTGTATAATCTTAATTAATTTCTTGATTTTAATTGATATTCATTTTTAATATTTTAAAGATGTAAATGATTTTAATATGTTAATGAATTTAAAGATGATTGCGATTTAACTTAAGAATTTATTTTAAGTAAATTTTTTTTGTATGGCCTACTTCAGTTATTTATTTTTATTGAGCATGTATTTAAATTTTTGGTTACTAACATAGTTTTTAGGTTAACAAATAAACATGTGGATCACTGTTTCTGAATTAAATAAATAAATAAAATAAAAAAACGTAGATAACATTAATAATTTTAGACGTGAACCAAAATATCTAAAACAAAAGAATTCTAGAATACTGGGTGCTCGAATTCATATCATACATGTACATAACTAATGCCTCAAGCCACCGACTTTACATACAGATCATTTTCAAAGTTGACGCCCGAAACAAAACATTCTGACATGATTCAATTTATTCGTGAACTGCAAAGACACACGAGAACGCCGAGCTTGTAAAATATTTACGTGTCCTTTGCCCCTTTCAACCCCATAATGTATTCAAAAGTTCCTGAGGATTTTGTGTGTAAAAATATTTAATGCTGAATATTTTTGGGGCGCTTATTACTATTGTTGCTCGGGGATTGTGTGTATGTCATGATTTTTTTTAGAGTTACCTGCGATGATGAAAAAGGATAATGAGATAAGCGGATGAATGTATTGGGTTAAAGATTAGACAGTGAGGCTTTGTTGTTTTCGTTTATTACTTTATGAAACCCACATGGTATATATACACTCGAGAGCAATGAATCCGGGTCACTTAAAGAATCCTAAAAATCTCGGAAACTGAAAATGCTAGGTTAATGCAATAAATTGTATTTAATAGACAATGTAATACTCCTTAAATGAAGGTATTAAAACTTCTTAGTTATTGTAAAGTTATATCATAAAAAAATCAAATTTGAAAAAGGGCCACTTTCGAAGATGGAACTGCGAAATTACAGCATTTGGTTTTGCTTTTGTTTGTAATCTGTCATTTATGTGGGTACATAAACCATGTTGATAGTGCTCTATATTCATTATTCAAGCTGAAATTATGTCGCTTACGCCTGAAGAATGCACCAGAATACTTACAATGCTGGAAACCGGCCGGAGTCAGCGCGATACAGCCAGGACTGTCGGTGTGTCGCTGTCAACAGTACAAAGAGTTCTCCGACGTTACGAAGAAACTGGTTCTAACCTACGCAGACCAGGAACGGGCAGAACCAGGTGTACCACAGCACGAGAAGACCGATACTTGGTGAACACCATGCTTCGAAATCGCTTTCTCACAGGACTGAACTCACCAATCAGTTTCGACGCCTCGGAGGAAGTAACCCAAGTGCATGGACAGTAAGACGTCGGCTTGCTGAATCTAACTTAAAACCCCTTAGACCTGCAAACGGCCCTAAACTGGAGCGTGGGCATCGTATTTCAAGACTAAGATATGCCCAGAGCCACGTAAATTGGAGTATTGAAGATTGGTCAAAAGTTATGTTCTCCGACGAATCAAAATTTATGCTCTACAAGCACGATGGAAGACACAGAGTGTATCGAAGACCAGGGGAAAGATTCAAGCAAGCATGCATCGAAGAAAAAGTAGCCTACGGTGGTGGGTCTGTACTTGTGTGGGCCGGAATTTCTTCTGAAAGTCACACAGAGCTGGTGATCATAGAAAACGGCTCTTTAACTAGCGTAAGATATGTGGAAGAAATCCTCAATGATCACGTTGGTCCATTTATGGTCAATTTAGGTGAGGATGCTATATTTATGCATGACAATGCCCGACCTCATACAGGTAGGATTGTGAATGACTACCTTCAAGAGATGAACATTACTCGTATGGAGTGGCCAGCGCGCAGCCCGGATATCAACCCGATCGAGCATGCTTGGGACGAGCTAGGCAGATGCGTAAAACAACGAAACCCTCCCCCAATCACGCTTCGTGAGCTCAAAATTGCTCTCACAGAGGAATGGGAGAATATTCCCCAAAATCGTATAAGGAACTTGGTGTACAGCATGCCAAACCGCGTAAACGCAGTAATGGAAGCACGAGGAGGCAATACGAAGTATTAAAATTCAAGAAAATCGTAATAAAGTTCAAAAATTTCATGTTTCCTATTTTTGTTTTAAGGAGAGATCAGCAGTTTTTTTCTTTATGTAATTTTGTGTTAATAAAATGTATTTTTTTTTACTTTCATTTAAGGAGTATTACATTGTCTATTAAATACAATTTATTGCATTAACCTATCATTTTTAGTTTCCGAGATTTTTAACATTCTTTAAGTGACCCGGATTCATTGCTCTCGAGTGTATTTAGATTTAGGTAACTAAAATTAACCATCACTTGTTTTAGCATTTTCTTTAGTACGATAAATTCCTGAATTAAACTCTGAGTAAAAATACAAAATTCGAAAAAAGAACTCATTATTCAAACATACGGTTTGAATTCACTTATTTCTAAAGATTACAAATCACTTGTACAGAAATAAATACTAAATATTACTTAATTATACATTTTTTGATGTCCAAGAGTAGATAGTAAGAGTAGTGTTAACATTAAGAATATAGGAAGGTAATTGTTACAAGTTTTGTATTTTTTTGTTGGTCTACCGCCCCGCCGCGCGCCGCGCGCCGCCGTGCAGCGCGTTTACGCGGTCGCCGTGCGGTGACTCGATAACATTGTTTTATGTTCGACATGTAAAGACTCGTTTACACTAGAGGAAAATGAATTATATTAGTTATGACCCTTTAAAGATGTGGAATTTTAATAGTTCTTTGAATAGTGATAGCGATTTTGTATTTTTTATATCTTTTGGCAGTGAGTTATAAAGTTTTGCTCCCTCGTGTATTATTGTTTTTTTTTCCATAATTAGTTCTAGTACTAGGTATATGTAAGTCTTGTGCACGCCTCAGAATACGTTTTTGTATCTGTATGTTTTTTGTGAATGTGATTTGTGTGTGTGAGTCTTTGGAAAGAATTTTACGAACTAAGGCCCGTATTCATGAACATTACTATGAGGTCTCACAGTGCGCGCGGACGCACAGGGTCCCAAAACCTATTCATAGACCATACTTGAGTGGCAATCGGCACTATGCGTCCCTTAAAATGCACGCATAGGTAAGGTAGCCGGCTAGCTATATTAAGCAACGCATAGTGTCCAGCATATGTCAAAAAGTTGGTTATTTTTGTTTCTCGAGGTTTGGTTTTGCGTTGTTTGAGGTTGTTTTTGATTCTAGTGCCGTTCTTTTATAATGGATTACAGTAGCGAAGAAGAATTTGATAGTTATATCAGTGAGCAAACAATAATAAGTACCAGAAAAGTGATACGGGATTTCCAAGATCCTTTTGATTAAGTATTACAGTTCGGATGAATTTAGACGACGCTACAGATTTTCGAAAGATTTGGTACAATTTATACTCTTGCCACTGATAAATGAAGACCTAGACAAATTGACTGCAAGAGGCCTTCCAGTGCCACCTATTTATCAGTTGCTAGTGGCCTTAAGGTTTTATTCTTCTGGCAGTTTCCAGGTACTTACCTTATTTAGTTAATACAATTAAAATAACTGGGGTACTTATGAAACCTAGCGTTAGAATGTGTACCTACTACCTTACTTCTCTATGACAGGGCTGAACTTTGATAAGTACAATAACAACTACGTACCTACCTACTACCTTACAATATTTTGATTTACAGATGATAACAGGAGACCTTATAACTATTCTGTATAATATTATAACCTTACAGTTGAGCTTGATGAACCTAAACATGTAGTTATATTATTTATATCCATATTTGTAGGAATAGAAGCAACAATCACTAGTAATCAGCACACAAAAAATTAACAAAGAAATATAGGAAATTGTTAGGTAGTTCACAACCATGACGAACGCAGTGAGAAATGTCTTACTTAGCATAGTGTTGCTGCCATACTTAAATAAGTATCATTCTTGAATACGGGTGTCAAATACATGTGTTATATAAGTATATATTAGAAATGTTGAATAGCTTAGTTTCTTTGTAACATACAACTACAATTACTTAATAATCATTATGTTTTGGACGAACAAAGTCCAGGTTTAAATCTTAGAGATATACTGCTAGGCGCTACTTTATATGGATGAGGTTGCAGTGACGAGAATTTATAGCGAAATCACAAATTAGAGGAGCTGACAGGTAACTGCAGTTTATTATTAATTAGAGAACAGATTATTATGGAGGCTCCATATTTCCACGACAGTGTGCCGACAGAAATATATTCATACAATTTAAATGTCAAACTAGTTTATGAGGAAGCGCGGGGTTGCCCGTGAAATTCAAAATTTCTTACGTTTTTGAAATTTTCAGGTTAGTGTCAGGTTGTATGTTGAACAAAATATGATTCAGAGACAACGAAGGTCATTCAATGACAATTTCATAATATACCAACTAATAGGACTCTATGAAGTTAGAGCGTTGTATTGATGATTTTATTTATTTGAATTTCGCGTGCAATTTGGCGCTTCTCCCTTAAAAAAAAAAACTATTCAAGCCCCTTCAATTCGGGTGCCAAATAAAACATAGACGAGATACGACGTGACCTCAAAACAGACGCGACAAATGGTTTATGCATGACTGAAGTGCCTCACTTTGTGCCTACATCTGGCGATCTCTCTGAGGAGTTTAACGAGATGCTTTTTGTGTATGTCGCTGGCGTCGTTTAAAAGGTTTTTTTTTTGTTTTAGTTTACATACATTAGGTACAGTTTTTAGTCGGGTAGCTGCCCATAAGGTGCACCTAAAGGCCTGGTGAAAAGCATAAGACATCTTTCCGCTGAAAGGTGATCATATTATAATAATAATATAACGGGCACCTGTGAGTCGACTTCGGCTCCTTCAAACTCAAACTCAAACTCAAAGCATTTATTTCAAATAAACCAATTACAGGCACTTTTGAATTGTCAAGGGGTCGGTCAGTCAGAAAGATGAAGCTAGTTGCCCATTCCAAAGCGTAGTAGGTACCTATGGAGAAGAACGGGCAAGAAACTCCATGGACACTCTTTTAAATCAAAATATTGTTACAATAGAGTGGTTACATCATTCATGTTGTAATTATACATGTGAGAACGATGTAGAAAGACGTGCACGTTAAAAGCGTCCGTAATAAAAAGATAAAAACAATTATGGAATTAAAATAAGCCGTGGCAGCTAAGAAATGACCAGTGCCTACTGACGGCGCCCGTTCACGAACATGACGTATGGATCAGCACCATTCAGCTCAACCATTTTGAAGGGAACTCAATGATCCAATACACACGCCACCACCAGCGACACATTTGAGTGAGCATGACATACTCTCAGCCGCCAGGGCACATTCAAGTCAATGAAAGACGAACCCAGTAAGCTTTATAGTGGGTACATAGTGCTCACACATGTGCTATGCAATTATACAATACTATGAGATTGAATTTATACAATGCAAAGATAGGTTGTACAATCTTCATCAGCTCCAACACTATTTTCGAATGCTAATTAATTAGTTTACGCGCCCTTGTGGAGCAGGACCAGCCCTGAGCCAAGCATTTTTGTCAGCGATATAATCCCCCAACTTATAATATGCTTGGCTGTATAGTGTGCGTTTTATACAGGATTTAAATTTCGTTTCATTCAGTTGGAGTATGTGGGGAGGTATTTTATTGTAACATTTTAAACAGTACCCCATGAAGGATGAGTCTACTTTAGCCAGTCTGAAACCTGGTTGAACTAATTGGTCCCTATTTCTAGTCCTATAATTGTGTCTTTCACCTCTTTTACTGAAAAGATTTAGATTTTTCCTTACGTACATGATGTTTTCATAAATATATTGACAAGGTACCGTCATGATGTTAATGTCTTTAAACAGTTCCCTTAGAGAATCGCGCCTGCGGAGGCTGTATATTGCTCTGATAGCTCTTTTCTGTAGAATAAAAATAGACTCAATATCGGCAGCCCGTCCCCATAATAAAATACCGTAAGACATGATACTATGAAAATAGCTGAAATAGACTAGCCTCGCGGTATCTACATTAGTAAATTGACGGATTTTTCTTACAGCATATGCTGCTGAACTTAGCCGTCCTGCAAGAGATGTTAAATGAGGACCCCATTGCAGCCTTGAGTCTAGCGTTATTCCCAGGAAAACAGTTTCATCGACAAATTCTAGTTTCTCGTTATTCAATACTATGTCACAATCACTACTTTTAACATTCGGTAAAGCAAATCTTATGCATTTAGTTTTTTTCCCATTTAATACTAAATTATTAGCAGTGAACCAATTATGTACCTGCAGTAGGGCATTATTTACGTCGTCAAGATTTGATGCACGTCTATTTATCTTAAAGATTAAAGAAGTATCGTCAGCAAATAATACCATTTGTGGTTGGTTTTTAAATAAATGGGGTAGATCATTAATATATACTAAAAAGAGGAAGGGACCTAATATCGATCCTTGTGGAACACCCATTTGTACTTTTAAATGAAGTGAATTGATACCATTTATTTGCACTTTTTGTTGTCTATCATTTAAATAAGAATGTACTAAACTAAGCGCGAGTTTACCTAGTCCGTAATGCTCAAGTTTTAAGAGCAAGGTTTCGTGATCAACGCAGTCAAATGCCTTGGAGAGGTCACAAAAGATCCCTATGGCATCTTGGGCCTCCTCCCACGCTGTAAATATGTGTTTTAATAAAGTGACACCGGCGTCAGTCGTACAACGTCCTTTGGTGAAACCATATTGCTGATCGTGTAAGATTTTGTTGGTGTTAAAATGATTAAGCATTTGATTGAGCATTACCTTTTCGAACACCTTGCTGAATACTGGCAACACAGATACTGGTCTATAATTGTTGGTGTCTTTGCTGTCCCCAGATTTAAAAAGTGGTATAACCTTACTGTATTTCATTAAATCCGGGAAGACTCCTTGATCTACACACAAATTAAATATTAAAGCTAAGTATGGTGCTATAGTCTCGATTATTGCTGTACAAACTTTGATAGACATTCCCCATAGATCTTCGGTCAATTTGATTTTTATTTGCCGAAAAGCTTTTATAACTATCATAGGGTTTATATGTTTAAATTGAAATTCAACCGGGCAGCCTAAAACGTTCGCTCTTAATAAATCAATCGAGACATCAGGTGAGGAATTTAAAGCTTCCGTCGTTTTAACTGGTATATTAGTAAAGAAATTTACAAATTCTTGAGCGACTTCTAAGTTAGAGCTTATGGCACCACGTGAAGTCTCCAATGTATAATCTGTGCTACGTATTTTTTTCCTACTACTTTCGTTATTTATAACTTTCCAAACCGTTTTTATTTTATTTTCTGCTGATTTAATCTTGTTGCTAATGTACTGGGCTTTAGCTATCTTGCAAGTATTCCTAAAAATTTTTGAATATGTAGCAACATACTTGTTGAAAGTTTCAGTGTTAATGTAGGGCTTAAGGCCGTACAGATCGAACAGTCTTTCCCTACTTATCCTAATACCTCTAGTTGCCCAGTCACTAAAAATAAAATTAGGACAAATATTTTTTGTTTTCTTTTCAAAAGTTTTATTGAATTCATTGTGCACTACTGAAAAGAAATTCTCATACAATTTATTTGCATCGTCCATAATATGACTCAGAACATTTAACTTATTGTTTAGGGTACTATTGAATCTACTTAATTTGCCAGTCGTTATTGGTCTAAATTGTATTTGCACTTTTTGCAAAGGTGTTTTAAACTTAAAAGTTACCGTTTGTCCACTATGATCAGATGGCAAATAATTTACGATGGCTTTCACTAAATAATCACAATCGCAGAAGACATTATCAATACAAGTAGCAGAACTTGGAGTTACTCTAGTTGGTTCAGTAAAAACATTCGATAAATTGAACGATTTAAAAAGGCTTAATAATCTACTGCTATTTGAATTAATTTCCAAAATGTTAATATTAAAATCACCACAAATAATTGCAGCTTTATTACTGGATGCAAGTTTCGCTAGGACATCTTCCATTATTGACTCAAATAAAGAAAAGTTCTGATAATTAGGGGGTCTGTAAACGCACACTACAACATGCTTATCTAGCTCAACACAGGACATTTCGATGCAATGTTCAACTGATAAACCAACTATGTCATTCCGTTGCTTAGATTTTAAACAATTTTTAATTAAGATTAGAGAACCTCCACGCAGCATAGATTTACGGTTAAAACAACTGCCTACACTGTAGTTCTCATAATTAATTAGCATTTGATAATCCTTTAACCAATGTTCAGTAAAACAAACAATGTCAAACTTTGTTTTTTCTAAAAACATTTCAATTTCTAATAATTTGGAAGAAATACCTTGAATATTTTGATGAAATAATTTCAAGACATTTTGCTGATGTTTTTGATAATTAATTAATTTAAAGCAAGAAGATACCTTGTAGTTGTTACGTATAGGAATATTCTTACTGGTACCTTCTGTTGTCTTACAAACTAGTTTAAATGATTATCCGGAGTTATCCCCAATACTTCAATGTCATCACCAGGCAATGAGCTCCTAGTGAGTGAGGGGCATGGAACCTCCTTCGTACAATTTGTAAAAATACTTATAGCATTTGAGCTACCTTTATTCAAGCTCACCACCTTATTATTAGTACTATTACTAACCATTGTGGTGTTAATAACACAAGACTTCGACATACTACTTATGTCTGAGTTTATATAAAAAGCTAATAGCCTTGCTATTATGTGTCTAAAACTAACAGGCAGATACACAGTATCTCTAGTCGATTTTAAAGTTTCCACAAAACTATTGGTGTCAAAATACACAAGCTTGTCACTGTAATGAGTAACTAAAAAGTGCATATGGTTATTAAGCATATGAATATAATTGTTTTGTCTTTTCGTCAAAGTTTCAATATATGGGAAAGCACACAATATTATTTTACTACAATTTAACTTTAACAACTCAGTTACACATTCAGTGATTTCTTCCTTTTTGACCTTAGCACTATTACCTACAAATACAGTAATAGTGGTTCTAGGATTAAATACCTTTCCTGTTACTGATGCCATTATTCGTTTGTAGGTTGACCCTGGCATACAATAATTGTGGGTAGAATAACTCTGCTTGTTACTAATTAATTTACCTAAACCTCTTCCTATACTATCTGAGAACATAACTGAATTGTAACAATCATGATTACTGAAAGCTGGACAAGTACCAATCTCAGGCACTTGGGATAGATGTTGTACTATATCTGGTTTATCTTGGTTGAGAGTACAGTCTTGAGACCAACTCTCAGTCTGGGACGGGTCCTCCGTTACCTCAGGCTGGACAGCATCAGGTTTTGAAACCTTCTGACAAGTGCACTGACACATAACTAACTCATTAGCAGCAAGAATATGTTCTTTAATTTGGTTCTGAGAACCCACATATTTAATGTAAAGGGAACTGAGTCTACCTTCAAGTACCTGTATGTCAGTCTGTAAGCGCTGTGTATCAATTTCATAGATTTTTTTGCTGTCCTCTAATTTGATTTGATATTTGTTTAATTTATTGATTAGCTCAACACGTTCTTTTCTCAGTGGAATATTTTTGAAAAAGTATTTGTGTTGTTTCCTAACTTGGTTACATTTTTTAATTATTCTATTTAGTTTTGCATATTTTTTTAATTGTGCGCCTTCCAAAGGTCTGGGACCCCAGCTGCCGTGTCACGCACAAATCTCCTATCTTGAAAAGCAGCGTTTTGAGTAAATCGTCTATGAAATGGTAAATAAACGAATGTATGTATGGCTTGTGTGAATTGTATAAAGTACTTAATTGCTGTTGAACCACTTTTTAAAGAAGTAAAGAATATTGGCGTTTTTTTTTTAATTTTGTATATTATACGTTTTATTAAAAGAGTTGGGCATAACCACTTTTTCATACAAACGTGGTCACGCGTCATGTATTACCTTAAGTTAGACGGTCGATTTAGACATATAATCTAATTGAAGTAATTATCAAACCATGAAATATGACAAAACTATAGTTTTATCATTATACTTAATGTAATGGGTATTCAGACATTTTTATTTATTATAAACATAAAAAAATATCTTAGGCATGATTCAATCATTAAAAAACGAGAACGAAACGACGAACGAGTGAACGAGATTGCCATTACAAATATCTCGAATGTACTACAAATTTTTAAATTCTGTTTTAATATGATAATTATAATGATAATGTTTATTTGCCTAATCAGTATTTACGATTCCGTATAGTCTACATTAATAGCTAGGTTTACTAAAAACACAATAAAACGCAAAGGAAGCCTTTTGCCGAACTCCACACTAGGTCGAGCCTGTCTCGTGGAGTTCATGGGTGGTATTACCATATAGTAATTAGAACATTGTCTAGGTGTAAAAAGGAAATTAAAACAGTTAAGAAAAATAAACAATAAAGTAGGTTAACAGATTACTATGGCAATGTGGACTATAAGTAAGAATGTGTGTGAGTGAGAGTGAGGGTGAGAGAGAGGGTGTGTGAGTGTAGGCATGTGTTATTCTATTACGAAATTACCTATAAAAGAGATTCGGATTCACTATAAGATTGGGCTAGCAGCCATTTGCGAACAATCTTTTTTACTTGGCTTGCTCCAGAGTTACTGTTACCACAAATTCTTATCGCTTTGTTGTTTATGTGGCTGAGCAAGAATTCTTGCATGTGTTGAGCGAAAGCTGTACGCTTCCTTATTGAAGGACACTTGAAAACTCGATGTTTGAGAAGTTGCGAGTATTCCGGTGTCTGTGTTATGATTTTATGCTGTTTCAGTACCATTTTTAATATATATAACTGTCGGACATTGACTAATGCGGCTTCTTTGTACAAAAGGGCTGTGGGATATCTAAAAGGTTTCCTGAGCATGACTTTCAAAACCGATCGTTGAGCTCGTTCGCTTGGGATCATGGTGGTGATTCCAACTCCACCTCATACTGTTATACAGTAACACAGAATTGGCTCGCATAGTGCCACATATACCATGTTAAGAGTTTATTTTTTGGCAGAGTTTCGCAAGAGTTTCATTATGTGAATCAACTTTCTGATGCGGTTGGCCACCAGGTCAATATGGGGCTTGAAAGAGAGCCGCTGGTCTATTATGACCCCCAGATATTTTATCCATTCTACCTTTTTATTTTCTGGCAGTTGCACAGGAGAGAGTTACAGGTTGCAGAGTGTATAATGATGCCAAGTGGTAGTTTAGGCGATGAGGCCTGGGTTTTATGGAAACACATGCAGTTTGTTTTGTCGATATTTAACGAGAGAAGATTGTAATCATAGCATAATGATATCTGCATTTTGATTTAATGTGTGATGTGTATCATTTATGTAGATGATAAACAAGGTCGGGCCGAGAACACTACCCTGTGGGACTCCATAGATCATATTTTTCTGACAGCTAGTATTCTCACCTACTTTCACCCACTGGCGTCTGTCAGTTAGATAGGTTTTAAACCAGTCTAAAGACAGTCCTCTGATTCCAATGACCTCAAGTTTCTTTAGGCGTATGGGTATTGCAATAGTGTCAAAATTAATTTAATAAATATGTTTTCAGAAGTCTCTTTTTTACTAAACACCCGACTAATTATGCATTCCCGGTGCCCTGGCATCTCGGGATTAAAAAAAAATGTTTTAAGAAGCCGCTTCCATACTTTAAAATTCTTTTCCATACTTTTTTTTTTATAAAAAAAAAACTTTAGGTAAATATGCACCCGAATATCCGATCTCTGGTTATGTGTTACAGATTTTCATCAAACAAAATTCATATTTTTTTTAAAGGAACGGTTTTGTGGGTAAAACAAACAACGCTGTATTCATAAAGTTATAATATTTATTCATTAGCATGAAAGTCGCAATACAGTCGCCTTGATATAACTTTATAAGCGATCTCTATTTTCATATAAAGTTATCTACGGGCTGATTTTAAAGAAATATGAGCTTCCTTTGTGTTTTGAGTGTACCTGTATATTCTTGAAGGCACGTATGATGTAGGCATTTTACTAATTTATTACATCGCTAGCTATTCATGGCGGTTTGCGTACAAGTTCGCCATTTGAGACAATGTATGATTTTACGAGTAGTTACTTGGATATGCATTCCTAAGTATGATATATTCATATCCTAGGTACTATAAAATTCACCAAGTAGCTTTATTTTGTATAAGCTGACTGACAGTTTGCTAAAGAGCATATTATCAGTCATCGGTTAGTGTTGAGTATCAAGCTCCAGGTGCGCTGCTAGTGGTCTTGACTTCTTAATAAAAACTACTTGATTTCGATAATATGACAAGTACGTCGTACGCGTCACGCAAAATCCTGCATCGCGCAAGGAGAGTTTACCGCGCAACTAGCATATATACAACGCCCCGACATCAATCCAACCAGACACGACACCCGTCTGGTTGGAGGATCCTCATTTTTCTATGGAGGTATGAGTGAACTTTACACCCTGTTCCTCATACATCTATATACTTTATTATCTATATACTTTATTATATTTCTTAAATGTGTGTGTGCACACGCTAAAGGTGTCTGCGACCGAGTGAATGGCGGGGGGGCACCATCATCGCGGTTGTTGTATGGCCCGGTGTGACGTCTGAAACAGTCAGATGTCAGATTAGGTCTTAAATAAAAATAACTCTTATTTAACATCAAAAAACCTTTTTACCCTTGCGTCTCATAAATTACCAAGGTTCAGCACAAATTATTCTGCTCTTTCGTTCTGCCTTTTTATTTAGGTTTTTTTTTTATTTCCTTTAGGGAAATCCTCATAGACGCCCTCCGTCTGGGGAGATCGGAGGGTTATTTTGGACTCCAACTGACTAAAACCCCGCTGTTCCATCTAATACCATGAGTCGGGGGCCCTCGAGATAGGTACTTGTGCATTCGACTCACCGCCTGCCAACCGTCACGGTATCATTCATTCGATCATTTCATTTTGATCAATATTTTCTTTGGTCTTTCTCTGCCCATTAATTCCTTTCCATTTTATTAACATATGCGTTCCATCATTCCTTATCACGTGCTCATTTAAATTTGCTAAAATTACTAATAAAAATGTCAGAATGAAAATAACACAAGTACTGAATTTTAGTTTCAACTTTAACGTTTCATTATTATTAGATTGGTTAGCGATAGTGGTCATTGCCCTTTCACCAATATCTCTACGTAGGAACGCGAACAATAAAATAATTAACGTTTTTCATTAGTAAAAAAATGTTCAGGATTACGATGGAAGTCGCAACAACTATAGTAATTCTTCAATCTCAGCTACAGTAGTATAATCGTTCCCACCACGAAAAATACCCAGTTTAATAGAACAACAAAATAATCTAAACTCAGCTAAACGGTACACCCGCGGTTGAAACTTAGCAACCGTTCTAAAGTATAAAGGTGTACGGTCGGACTAGCGCTAGGAGTCAGAGGCCACAGTAATCCCCTGCATTTTGGCTAGGGCACGGGCTTGGCTCAAAATATGGAAAGGATTATCCTGGAATGGCGGGAGCAAACGGGCAGGTGTTGTGTGTGGACCCGCTTACAATAGTGGCTTATAATGACATTTGCGCGTTTTTATGCATAAGCAAAAGCATCATCATCAGCCTATAATGTTCTTACTTGCGGGAAACGGGCCTCCTCTCTGTGAGAGGGAGTGGGCCGAAATCTAGCACGTGGGCCCAGTGGACGTCATAATTATGTCTTCAGATTTTTGGTTCTAGAACATGGCGGTTTCCTCACGATGTTTTCCTTCACCGTTTTGAGAGCAGTGGTGATGAATTTATTTAGACAAATTAAAATGCCTGTCAGAAGAATAGATGCTTCGTTACGTAGAGGCTGCCGTACCGCGGAAACTGTAATTCATCGAATGGATCTCCAAATATCCGGCGCACCCTAGAAACCTAGCACTCAATAACGCTGAGTCTAGGTGATTAATCCTTTCACAATCATGGCACGAACCGGTCTTTCTCAAGATCTGAAATACTGTCGTGCCCGCGACACGAATAAGAAGATCATGAGAATCTACAAGCACAATCTGTGTCCCTATGTTTCCAACTATATAGTTTCATTACGTACATTGTTAGTGAAAAAAGGTTTTACTAAAAACATGTTTTAACTTTAAATATGAGAATTTGATGCATTTGTGAAAGGGTTCTTTTTTCTTTTCGTTCACATATGGTAATCTCATAATAATGTGAAAAAGATTTTGCCTGAAAATAATATGTTAAAAGCATTGGTTAAAAGAGAGCATTCATTTGTTTTTTTGCCCGTAGGTCGCCTTTGTCTTTATGGACAAACAAGACAACAACGAAAAAAAAACAAACCGAAAAATGTACCTACCATCCCAAATTAGTATAAATCAAGAGACAAAATAAAACAGAAATATTGTGTACCTACCTAAGTACTTACAAAATGACAATAAAATGGCGTGTACTTATGACAAAAAAAGAAGTTGAAACTTACGACTGGAGCCGAGCATAAGATTTCCGCGTCACCGACCGACTGGAGCCGATTATACGCGATTCAGTGTCACCGACCGACTGGAGCCGATTATACGCGATTCAGTGTCACCGACCGACTGGAGCCGATTATACGCGATTCAGTGTTACCGACCGACTGGAGCCGATTGTACGCGATTCAGCGTCACCGACCGACTCGAGCCGAGTATATGCGATTAACCGTCACTGACCGACTGGAGCCGAGTACTCGCGATTCACCGTAACCGACGGACTAAAGCCAATTAAACGCGATTCAGCGTTACCGACCGACTGGAGCCGAGTATATGCGATGCAGTGTCACCGACCGACTGGAGCCGAGTATACGCGATTCAGCGTAACCGACCGACTAGAGCTGATTATATGCGATTCAACGTCACCGACTCGATCGTGATGGTTCAGTGTCAGTTACTGTTCAGAATTAGCGCAAAGAGCGCCTAAAGAACTTTTCACTTAAAAATATAACATTACAATGTAGATTAGTAAAGTAACACGACAAAGATTTCAAAAGAAAGGCGCCTAACTTCGCAGGACTTTGATTTATTCGATACTGCTTAGTGGCACACTGAGAATTAAATAAAACGTGCCAAGCATACTTTTTTCGGTCCAGTCCTGACAGACTCATACTCACTTTAAAATGGTCATTATGTTTCAAAATAAAAAAAGCAAACCAATATATTTTATTTCACTTAAACCTACATGGGCACTAATGAAACGTCAGAAGCTAGGTGCACGGTTCCAATTGGTCGTAGACTATGGAGAAGAGCCGGCAAGATACTCCACGGTTACTCTTTTAAAAATAATTGGCTTTTACAATGTTTTCAAATTATAATGTTTATATGTAGGTATGGGAGGACAGTTTAGGCTTGTCAACAGCTACCTGGTACTTAACAAGATAGAAAATGGTCTACAAATCTTAAGTTTACAAGGTAGGCCTACAACATTCTCACATTTACAAAATACAAAGAATCTATAAATAAGATAAATAAAAAATAAAAGCCTATTAAAACCAAATGACATGATTGCTATTACAACTATAACAAAAATGTGGATTATGTCAAATGTCAAAGAAGTATGTCAAAAAAAACATCGTAATTTGGGAGCAGTTAATAGAATCTTACATAGTGATGCCGTTAATGAGGTACGAAGGAGGCCAGTTTGACATAACTATTTAAAAGTCAAAGCATTTACTTCAACCTTTGAACGTCAACATTTACATTAAAATATAATTGATTCTAGTCGGCCCTTTTTTTTTTTTTTTTGAGGATTGGAAATCATCAAATGACCCCTCCCGCTCTGGGTGGAGCGGAAGGGAGTGTCAGACTCTTACTGACTAAAACCCACCCGTGTTCCTTCCTTGGCCCTTTATGTTCCGGGTCAGCGGTACCCCTTATGGATGATCCCGCTTTCCCGGCAGGCTTGGGCCCTAGTGGGCCCCCTCTTCGATGCTGACATCTCTTTGAGGCGCGCGTGAAACACGTACGCGCCGTCCGGCACGGGCCTGATCCTGATCGGACGGTGAGCTACCCATTACTCACCGCCCGCAGGCCCGCGCCTACGGTGGCCGGGAGTCGTCACGCGGCTCCCGACGCCCGGAGCGTCCACCGCGGCGGCTAGGACGGGAGACTCTCTCCCTCTCCCGTCCCGCCACCTCCTTCGCTAGCATGACTGCTTCGCAGAAGGAGGCGACTGCCTCCCACTCCCCCTCGCCCCGGACCATGGCTTGAACCAAGGCCGAGCGTGAGAGGTCGCCGCCGCTGCCAATCGCGTCTACGAGGACACGGCGGAGCTCCGCCCATGCAGGGCAGGCCCCCACCGTATGCTCCACCGTGTCCTCGGGGCGATCATCGCAGTGGTGACACCCGGGCGTTTCCTCCCGCCTGATGATGTGCAGGAACCTCCCGAAGCTTCCGTGTCCGGTGAGGACCTGCGTCAGGCGGTAGGTGAGGACGCCGTGATGCCTCTCTAGCCACTCCTCAAAGAGGGGTCTTACCGCCGCTATCGTGGCGTGCCCTGCGCTGGATTGCGACAGTCGCTCTTTCCATGCCGCCATGAGATCGCGCCGGAGGTCCGTCCGCTCCGCCGCGATTTGCCGCGGAAGCGGGGTTTCCCCACGGCGTAGTGCCTCCGCGCGCCACTCATACAGGCGCGCGAGGACTATCGCCTCCAGATCCCACGGCGGCAGTCCGGCAAGGAGGCTTGCCGCCTCGCCCGAGATCGTGCGGTAGCCCCGGATCAGCCTTACGGCTACCACCTTATGGGGCGCGTTCAGATAGTGGGCGGCTCTCCGCCGCAGTGAACGCGCCCACACCGGGGCCCCATATGTAGCCATGGACCGCACGACCCCCGCGTAAAGCCTTCGGCAGGAGGCGTTTGGACCCCTCAGGTTGGGCAGAAGCCGCTTGAGGGTGGCCCCAGTCCGTTCCAGTTTGGGGGCCAAACGTCGGAAGTGCTCCACGAAGTTCCACCGGCTATCGAGCACGAGTCCTAAGTACTTCTAGTCGGCCCTTCCAAAATGTAGTTTCGTATGGAAAAGAATGGGCAAGAAACTCCACCATTACTCTTTTAAAATGTGTTACATGATTTTGTATACATCAATTATATCATTTTAATTATATGTGAAGACGATGCACCGATAATAAAATTACCGTACCATAATAGGTAAAAAGGATGAAGCAATGACAAAATAAGTTAATTATGCGATATACATGGTATACATGGTGCTCACATGAGAATGTCATAAAGATAATAAATTTACAATTCAAGTAGCAACAAGTTTGATTTTGTCTAGACTCTAGATTGTCCTATGGAGCTGGACCAGCATGTTTCCAAGCATTCTTATCTTAGATATAATCCTCTAATTTGTAATATACTTGTTTACAAAGTGAACTTTTTATAGAAGTAGAATCATCATCATCAACATCGGCAGCCTTGATCCCCCCACTTCTGAGTTCCCCCTTTTGAGCCATGCTTGCCTGCCCAGTGCGAGTCTCATCCAGGCCTTCCCCGCAATCTTCTGTAGGTTGAAATAGAATAGCAAAGCCAAATATTTTTACGGAGATGTACCTAAAGAAAGATATTATGATTATAGTTTGAGCTGTTGTCCGAGTTCTCATATATAAAATAATTATATAGACTATTCTTTGTTTTAATCCGAAACTACCGAAAAATAAAGAAATTTATAAACAGTGAAACTAGGTGGGTACCTATTACTCACAGACAGAAAGGACAAATTTTTTTTTGTACAATATATTTAGCGACATAAGATATAAATATTAGTTTACGCGCAATCGGGTCATGGGGCCTGAGTGAACGTCTCCTTTTTAATAAAAGTTTCTTACCGAATGTTCGACGCTTCACGTAACCAGAGGACTGGCTCGTTCTTCCACCAAAGAATTGGCACTGCCATTCAACGTGGCAATGCTGTCAGTCTTTCTGATACCTTTCCGGATGACAGCGATTCAGACGCGACGCCTAAGTTTTCTTTTCATTTTTATAATTATTTGTATAGTTATTTAGTCATTTAATTTTTTTTTTAACTTTGCGTCACACTAGGAATTTTTCCTGTATCGTGGGTGCGTTTACAAACATTTAAACTCACATACACAAACGGCCAGACCCGGAACAACTACTTGCAGGTCATACAAATATTTGTTCCGTGCGGGAATCAAACCCGCCCGTAATTGAGTGACTAGTTTAAATATGTAGTTAGCTTTGTAATATTGATTGTATATAAGTATTTAAATAATAAAAATAATTAGATTTGTCAAATGTTTTACGGAATATACGAATTATTTCTTGTTTAATTCTTCTCAGTGTACCTTCAACTTTAGCTAAAAAGATGTACACCTTTCATATCCTTGTCTGATCTCAAATAGGCAAAACTCAGAGCAATAAAAAGTGTGTCCTACACGAAAACTGTATTATAAAGTTAAATAACAGCCTTTATTAGGCTTTATTGCTCCAACCGTTGTTCATGGGTTGTCTTAAATTACTCTTTCATACTTTTGTGGTGTTAAAATAATGTTACCGCAATTTTATGGAGACAAGAGCGAGTCTGATCATTGGTCTAGTAGCCGCAAGTGCTACTGCTGAGCACAAGGTCCTGGTTTCGATTCCCAGGTCAGGCAAAGTGTTATTGGGTGTTTCCATTAGGAATTTCTCAGTAATAGCCCAGAGGCTGCATTTGTGTCTACTTGATGGCAATAGGCTCGCCCCGTTCGTGCCAACTTGTGGGTGTACCTCTCACCTCACCACCTTAATTCAGCTTTGCTTAACGCTTCAGGGTAAAAAGGCGTGATGTTGTATAAGTTAAGATATGATGATTTTATATGACTTTGATTCGGCATAAGCATAATCAGCCTATAATGTTCCCACTGCTGGGACACAGGCCTCCTCTCGGTGAGAGGGAGTGGATTGTTATCTACCACGCGGGCCCATTGCGGGTCTGTAAATGTCACATGTCTTCGAATTGTTTGGTTCTAGGATGGTTTGGTTTTTGGTTTCCTCACGATGTTTTCCTTCAGCGTTTTGATGAAATAAATTACACAAAGTAAAGTGCCTGCCTGTGTTCGAATTCATAAACCAGGGCCACCACTGCTCCCTCCGCAACGATGCAAAGCTATAGAACTTATTATTCTTTAGTCTACAATGATTAATCTACAATGATTAATAATTCCCACAAAATAAATATGAGTTTTTGGTATTAGGATTTGATTGGGAGATTTTATATTTTTTTAGAACATCAGGCAACACAAATAAGTACAGTACAGTACTTAATACAGCTCACTTCAATTTCTACAATGCTATTCTGTATTAAATCTCACCGTGATAACTTAGGTGAAGTCAGCTTGAAGTGAGTTGTCGATAGTGTCAATCCCTAGCATCAGGTGGAATGATAGCTCACTTCTCGATCACGGTGAGATTGTTCCAGAATCGCCCGGCTGATACTAGGGATTGACGCTGTTGTAAGCTCACTCCACGCTCACTTCACCTACGTTTTCACGCTGAGATGGTTACAGAATAGCACTGCAGTTTACCCGAATGCGCGACAGCAAAGACAGGGTTAATAACTCAAGTTTTAGGTGCCTACAAAATGCGGAGCGGGAGGGGTGTCAGACTCACTGACTAAAACCTATCCGTGTTGCGTCAGTTGCCTGTGACAGGGGCCACGGTAACCCTTTCGGACTTTCCCGCAACCCCAACAGGCATCGGCCCTCGAACTACCTATTGATAATGAACACTTATTTATACTTTTTTTTAATTTTAACGGAATCCAAACTCAAACGCACATGACATTATTCTCAAAATTAATGCGACAAACCGACAAAAAGTTGACACGGTCCACATAATTTACATGAAAAAAGCAACAAAAGGGTCATTATGGACAAACGGTGAAAGGACTCCACAATCGGTTGCTTCCCATGAATTAACACTGGTTTACTTAGGACTATTTGTTATTGCGTTTGTTTGATGTTAGGGTGAGAGTGTCCGTGGAGTTTCTTGTCCGTTCTTCTCCATAGGTACCTACTACGCTTTGGAATGAGCAACTAGCTTCATCGTACTGATCAACCGACCCTTTGACAATTCAAAAGGGCTTGTAATTGGTTTATTTAAAAAAACAAACCAAAATCAAATGCTTTGAGTTTGAGGGCTGTGGATTTAAAGGAATAATTTTATACAAACCCCGGTTACGCTTGAGTGTACATTTTTATTTTCTTTTCTAATCTAATTATCTTTTTACCGATATCGAGCTATCCCTTTACTTCGATTTCATAATCATACCAAATGGAAGTTAATTTTGCGGTGAAACATTATTTTGCTAATATTTGTGAAAATTTTCCGACCTATTACCAATGAAGGAAAATCTGTCACATTGAAATTTCTATTTACAAAAAACGCAGCAATGCTCACTAACCTGACGATCAATTCGGTATTTAAAAAGGAAATGGCAAGAACAATAAAATTGTTTGCACAATTTAAGTTCAAAAAGATGGCTATTGAATCTTTAAAATGGCCATCTAAAAAAAAAAACGCACCCACGATACAGGAGAAATTCCTAGTCTGCGGCAACGTTTAAAAAAAAAAAAAAAAAAACCTATTAATCCAAAAATAACAAAAAACCAAAAAAAAAAATAAACCAAATTATTTAAACAGAAAAGTAAGAAGTACTCGTAGGTACGAGTACTTCTTACTTTTCTGTTTAAATAATGCACGCATTATCTGTAAACCATTATTGACTGACCGGTTGGCGCAGTTGGTAGCGACCCTGCCTTCTGAGCCGCTGGTCCCGGGTTCGATCCCCGGACGAGTCAAACATTTGTGTGCATGAGCATGAACATGTCTGTTTGACCTGTGTCTGGGTGTGTATATGTATATAAGTATGTATATCTGTCATCAGGTTACCGTAGTACAGACTCTACCTAGTTCGGAACCTGAAGACCTTGTGTGGATGTTGTCTCATATTATATTATATTATTTCGCGGACATTAGTGTAGGTTACACGTTTTCTTAGTTTATAAATTATTGTGTCACACTTAAATTTTAATAATTATGTAATTGTTCTATGCCCCATTAAAGTAAAAAAAAATATGTTCGCTTCCCGATTTACGGTAATCAGCCTACTTCGTTCCCACTGCTGGGACACAGGCCTCCACTCGGTGAGAGGGAGTGGGCTGTAATCCACCACGCAGGCCCAATGCGGGTTGGTAGATGTCATATGTCTTCAAATTCTTGGTTCTAGGACAGGCCGGTTTCCTCACGATGTTTTCCTTCACCGTTTTAAGAGCAGTGGTGATGAAATAATTTACACAAATAAAGCGTCTGACTGGGTTCGAACCTACGACCTACAAATCGTAAGTCGCGGCCATTACCACTGGGCCACTACTGCTTACCCTCTCTCTATACCTCTGCCTAACTCTTCAGGTATTACGGCCATGATGTTATGCATGTAAACACCTCGAATATCCCATAAATGGATCAAACATAAATCTGAATACTTCCAAGTTAACAAAAGAAATCACATCAGTAACAAAGCTAGCAGAATTTGAATTTCGAGTTCATTCTACCGTCAAAGACAAACAGCGATACTTTGATAAAAATCTTCATTGCCAGGAAATCTAAGGCACAGCACAAACCTTGACACTTTTTGTTGCTGACGGGATGCTGTTGCATGAAATCATGGCTGCAGTGTCCGTCTCGTTTATAAAATAGCTTTTGCCCATTGCTTCGCCCCCGTGGAAGTCGGAAATTATTCCACGTATGTTCCAACCCAGATCATGGTCTATCTTTGTGCCAAATTTCATCCAACCGTTCAGCCATTAAGACATGAAAAGGTATAAGACAGGCAAACTTACTTTCCCATTTAAAATATCAATAATAAAGTATGGAAGTATGAATTCTCTTTTGTATCCATGATGGACCAATAATCTGGTGAAGGTCACGGGACCCTGCTGGACGCGAGAAGCACAGGACCGGTCGATGTGGCGAGTGGCGATGCTTGGAAGAGGTCTATGACATAGGCTTCTTTCCTTTCAGCTGCAATGATGATCATGATTTCCATTTGGGTTTAAATGATTTGATAATGATTATGAAACAGCATTGAGCACCTATTAATTGGTAACCAGCGATTATTTAATCAAACTAAAAACTATAGTGTTTCCACGTACGGTTTAAGTACTGTCTACTTATCAGTTTTGCTGTTAGTTAAACACAAAAATTTACTTACATCATTAAAAAATTCTAGTTTATAATTTAAAGCTGACGAGGCTGAACTGCAAGCATGCATGTGTATATCATGAATCAGTAGGCTAATATCCACGAACTAAAGAAGTTCAATTGCAGTTCAGTATCTAGCAGTTAAGTTTCTTCAACTCTCGCTGATGAATGGAGCATTGACAATCCAACACAATGCACCCCAGCGCATCGAAAAAGGGTACGTATTGCAATATCTAAAATTAAAAGAAATAACGTAAAATAACCTACGTTCAAAATCCCTAAAATCTAAATACCTAATGATTGATTCACTTATATTCAAAATACCGAAAGCATAAATGTCAAATGGTTATGTTACTGAAGTTCATAAAGCTGTAACTTGATATTCCTATGTACAAAGTTCCTTCAATTGGTTTACCTCACGGTTAATTGACCAAAATGAAAAATACCGATGAATGTCCTAAATATCACGTGAAAACATTTCTGTGAGCAACTTGGAAGTAGCGCTCGCCGGCCGCTGCCGAGGCACCGCTTGCTTTGCTCGCTCGGCTCGCGTGCGGTTGGTCACAGTTCTATCCTAACCTAACCTATTTCACCCAGTTCGAAATGACGAATCATACTATCTGCCGCAGACATGTATTTAACATTGTATATTAATCTAGTCGCAGGCAGATTGTATGATTCGTCATTTTGAAGTGAGTGAAATAGGTTAGGTTAGGTTAAAACTGTGACAAATCGCGCGCAAGACGAGCGAGCGAAGCGAGCGGTGCCGCGGCAGTGGCCGGCGAGTGCCAAAAACTACTAGAATACAATTTACTCTCTTTTACGCTCGCGGAACCTTATCTACTATTTCATACAAATAGCTCGCAAGTGATGCATCATTTTAGGTATTTTGACCATTTGGTATTTGAAATGTTGGTGTATGAACTTAGAAAGAAAGAAAGAAAAAGTGTTTATTGCGACTCGTACATGAAGTGCACAAACTAAATTATAAAATAAAAAACCAAACTATTTAAAAACAAAAAGTAACAAAAGAAAAAGGAAACACAAATTCCTATACGAGGCCAAAAGGCTCATATCTCAGCAAGATGCTGCGACATTTACAAAAAAAATAAAATGCCGCAACGCTGGTATTCTGATAGGGCCCGCTGTGAAGTCACGGGCATTTAAAAGAAATAAATAAATAAATAATAAGAAATAAAACATTATATTATTCGCATTTCTATCCGCGCCAGACGCGCGTGCGCGCGCGCGTTTTACTTGCTTGTCTATGCCATTGAGTGTCACTCCGTGGCATTCATACAGGGGGGGGACACTGCCGTACTTGATGTAGGCGTCCAATTTTTCACAAAGATACTAGCACCATCTTTTACGAAATCCGCGTAAACTTGAGAGATTTAGTACGAAAAAATTACATAGATGGTGCTTACGCCAATTATCGCCAGTGTGCATAGCTCTCTAGAGTATATTATGTTCTGTGGTGCATAGTTACGCCTTGTTGATAATGAAAATTTTGACAAAAATAATAAATGTACATTCTAAACCAGAATAAATATTTATTTATTCGGTTCTATTAAAGCTCCAGAAAGTGCGGTTGAGTTGAGTGGTAGTCCTAGTAGTAGATTATTTTAATAAACATCGCCATAATAAGACAAATAAATGACTTAAATATTAACACATTCATCATTTTTATTTTGTGCTGGCTTTGTAAAACATTCAAATTTGTAAACACTGTATTTGTTTTTTTTTATTTTGTAAATTCTTATTTCATAAGTTAATCAAGAACTATGCACGAATTGATATGGAACAAATACAAAATGTTTATAAAACTGATTTTTATATGGCCTACATTGCAAATTACCCGCTTACCCATAGAAAACCTATTCAGAGTATAGTAAATATTTAGATAAATACGTACCTATGTACGCACCTATAGTTTTTGGGATTAGTTCAGCGGATATAGTACCAGATGGCGACACTGTCTAATATAGGTGTCAAAAATTCTAGAGAGAGGGTTCTCTATTCCATCTATATTACTCAAAGACCTTATACTAGGTATAAGGTCTTTGATATTACTATACTCTTTGCATTCATATCTAGGTGGGTGGTGGTGGGTGGTAGGTTATTGTTAGGTGTAATATCTGTTGATATTTTAAACATTAGATATTTATTCCAATCAGTATTTTAAACTTAGGTAGGTGTTAGTTGCTTAGGTATTTAAAAACATTAGGTATTTAGAGTTTAGGGATTTTGAACGTAGGTTATTTTACGTTAGTTCTTTTAATTTTAGATATTCCAATACGTACCCGTCGAAAAAACATACTGTTGGATATTCAACTCTCGGCGCTAAGCAGTGCGTTGAAGATTCAGTGCGCGAAAAAATCACGCCGCTATAATTTTACGACCGTGCCAACATGGACTTACGCTCGCGTCAAGTTCGGGTCATGCGAGCGCAATATGAGCGCATTATACTGCTACTATAAGCAACTGCGATTATAAGAATAAGGTTTAAATCTCAAAATTTTATTGAACTTAACGGTAACTGCACCGCAAGGTTGTTGACTCATCATGAAATTACGTAAATTAGCAAGCAGATTGTTCTTTGTTATTACAGTTGCCACCGGTTGCATGTATCCGACATAATCCACAAAAGTGCCCACCTCTGCGCAGACCCTTAAGCGTACACTGAAATATAGGCCATTTTTCAGTCTGAGGAAATAAAAAAAGATACTAAAAGCACAAGGAATAAAGAAAACTCAAAGCTAGTGTCGGTATTGAGGATATTTTCATTGAAGTGTTACGAAAAAACCGGCAGAATTTTTGAAATGGAAATTCAGTCGTATGATACGGGCAAACGTTTTGTGATTTGGGTTCCAAAGTGGAAGAAGGGTGGTTTCAAAATTCGGGGTATTTTTAAGGAAGTGGAGATTGTCGCCGTGACAACATCGCAGCGGTGACGTGGTGTTGATTGTGCGATTAAGTTTTGAGTAGTGACCCTTATCTATAAGCCTGACATGGGTGAAGTGGTGGTCTTATTTCCATGTTCACTACCCCACTATTGATTTGAATATTTTATTCAAATCGGTTCCGTTTCTATTTTACTTTTATTGTATTTGTGGAGTTCCTTGCCGGCTCATCTCCATAGGAAACGACCAATTAGAACCGTGCATCTAGTTTCTGATGTTTCATAAGTGCCCATGTGCCATTTGATTTTGTGTAGTCAACCTTGTAAAAGATTTACCACCCTAAGCCGGTACCTGCTCGTCATTAAAATATTCGAGCCTAGCACTGATGGCTTTTATTTCATCATTTGCAAAAGGACGGTATCCCTGATCTGCAGAATGGGTGGCAGCCCTAACGGAATATTGAAGACCGTGGCTGATAGGATCTCATTCCCGCTCTGGAGGTCCTTTGAATCATAATTTTCGTTTTCATTTCCATTTTAATTTCCATTTTTGTCATTGTTTCTGTAATCTTGATATAATGTAATTGTACGGATCGTGATATCTGAATAAACTTTTATATATTTTTTTTCCAAATAAGCAGCGGTCCCATATATTTGCTCCAAGTAGGTATTGAAGTTTTATATGCAGCTACAGCTACAGCTGATAAATTGTTCGCGATTACAATGTTGGTTCCATGGAAAAAGTGGTTAATTTTTATGGTCTGTACCACACTCTTCAATATGACCACATCATCATTAAATAATACATTTATTTTAGACCTGCAAGTACTTTCCATTTTTGAAAAACAAACATAGATAATAACAAACACAAAAACTTACTTAAAAAATAAAATCCAAGTATTGTTCCGAACTAAACTTTGCTAATTCAATTCTAATGTAACTTTTGTATCTGTGAAAGAAAAAGTTTTATCGCGCCCCGCGTTGAATAAAAACAAAAGGATTGCCGGCGAAAATTATTATTGTTTCGAGTTTTTTTTTTCGTATAGCCAAGAATAAGCGACTTTATGTTAGTAAGGCTGATTGCATAAAGACTTTTTTTATTTTTATGAAAAGATCATTCCACAAGAATACCCTAGAAGGACATTATTATTGGTGATGTTCTTCAGGAAGGTTTGGTGCATAGTACTCGCAACCGACCTGCATGTGTGACTCGATATTTGAACGTAAACGAAGCAAAAGAAGTATGCAAGGATCATAGCAGGCGGCGTTTTAGTTTATTTATTTATTTAGCCATTTATGTACACACGTATATACACGGTGACATTTCAATCACAGTTTTGCTAGAACAAACGTTGTTTAGACCATGGTCTACTACAATTCTACAGCATCAAATATGTTAATATAACAAACTAATCTATACGTTCTCAAATTAGTCTTATGTTGCTCAAATGTTTGAAACATTAACCGTAACATCAAAGTACTCATCGTGGTAGCGATATACGTAGCATTCAACTACTTAATGAGACGCGAGCGCCGCGCGTCGCGGCCGCAGTGTCTGTGTTGTAGGGCGTAACGATAATCCCGACTTTTTAACATTGCCTTTTTTGTGTTTTTTTCGAAAACCAATGTCGTTTTTTTTTCTATTGGCTGCTATAGAATGGTAGTAGACCATGGTCTGAACAACGTTTGTTTTAGCAAAACTGTGATTCAAATGTCACCGTGTATAAACAGACAAGAAGAAAAGAACTGAAAAATAGGTACAGAGGTTACAGTACGGGCAATAGCTCCGTACACTGAGATTTTGTATGTAGATAGACGAATGACACGGGATGTGTACAGGAAATAAAATCACTGTTTTGTGTCGGTTAATGATTGACAGTTTATTAGTAAAAACATTAAATTATATATTAATAAAGTAGGTTACTTGTTGTGGGCGCGAGAGCCTAGTCAGCGAATGTACCCAAGTAATCGGCGAATGAGCAAATGCTTGCTCAGGTAAAAACTAAAACAATACATATACATATATAATGTGGCGATGTTCATACAGAGGTGATGCTTATAATGTTTTTTTTTTTTTTTGTGGTTGGAGTTTCTGCCTATTCCCATTTTTTTATTTTTTGGAAATGTTAACGTTATACAATCATAACTAGGTAGACGTGTGCTTATAACCGAGCACAAACGCAGACTCCTTCCAGGTTGCTACTGAGAAATTCCTCGTGAACAACCTCAATAAAACTTTGTCCGACCCGGGAATCGAACCCAGGACCTCATGCTCAGTTGTAACGCTTGCGGCCACTAATCTAACGAGGCATTGAAGTATGTATAAAGTGCTGTGTAATTTGTAGATGGACAAGAGTTTTCCACTAACCAGAGCAAATTGGAATTCCGGGTTTCTACCTACTGAGATAATAGAAGAACCAATAACACTGCCCGACCTGGGAATGAAACCCAGGAATCCACGCTTAGCACTTGCGACCACGAATACAGTTTAGTCTTCTTAATAAAATTCTTAACACATTCACTGCTAAAATAAAAACGATAATTCATTCGCGTGCCCACACTGACCTCCCGCGTCCTACATATCGATATGAAGGACGCGGGAGGCGAGTTGTGGGCACGCGAACGATTTATTGTTGCACCCGTCAGCCGGGATTTTGGCAGTAAAAGTGAGCAATTCATTCACTGACAGACAACAGCCTGATGAACTACTAGGTCTAGAAGTATGAAATTTGGACAAGAGTTGCTTAATATTATTGTAGCGAAAGTGAGCATTAAGGAATAATTTTTGAAAATTCGTCCTCAAAAGATGTCAAATGGGTATGCGTAAAGAGGGAAGATTCGAATTAAACTTACTAGGAAGATCCCGTCTTGCCGCTTCGCACACCGGTGGGCTAGAAGGCGTGTTCGGTAATTTTGAATCTTGCTTCAACTTCACTTCACATATTTTTCCACATGCGCTGGTTCAGGGTAAATAAATAGGTAAATCTTGCGGGGATTGTAGCATGTTTTCAACTGAAGGACCTTATTTTTTAGAAAAGAACATAATTATCGCGCGTGGCGTGTATATGCGGACACACGTATGGTAGGTAGTACAATGAGAAAAAAAACACACGTAGGAGCGCGGCGCTAGTGTGCTCATCCGCAACTATCCTATACTATATTGTAGTCTGTATCCGCAACCAATCGGAAAGCTCGACGAATGGGCGACGAGCAAGCCCCGGAAGCTTATTGAAATCAACACCCTCAGCAATTACACACAAAAGCTTGATTACTAGTTGTGGAGTGAAGAAAACACTATCCTAAAATCTCCAAGATTTAATTCAGCAGGTACATAATACTAACTACATATATAATGGTAAGTAACAATGGGTAACGAAAGTTTGTATGGAAGGTCGTCACTCGGGCACACGGCTTGTGTTGACATAAATACCTACTGATTGCCAAAAAAAGTTAAGTACAGAGATCCTCACGATGATTCCGATGCACATTAATGTTTATTTCCTTTAAAAACTGACGATAAAATTATCTTAACATACCAAGTTTTTAACTTCACGATTATTATAAATATAATGATTTTCCTAAATCCTTACGACATTTTCTAACATAATCTCACAGCCGAAAACATAATGAAAATCAATTTAATTTCCTCCGGAAACTTGATCATTACAAAACAGCCCTAAGACAGAATTTACACCTCCTTGCTAATTAAGATAATGTTCCGTAATAAAGATTCGTTGGAAAACATTTCTGTAGGTACTCGAATAAAAAGGGGTTTGAATTTGTGAAGAACAAAATTTATTATTGTTTGAAAATTTTTAGAAGCTCTTCGATTGCTATCTTTATAGAAGATGGGTGTTATTGTGTTTATTTTTTGTTGCTTTGATGTTCATTTGGCACCTTTTTAGGACGATTTACAGTTAATATTGTACCAGTAGGTAGAAATAGATATGAATGGTGTGAATAGAAAATAAATCGAAAGAGTAAAGTTGAAAAAAAAATACAGCGATGCTCTCATTTCCTGGAGTTTTAAAATTAAATACTTAGTGTATATTTTTTTAATTAAAGTAAATTAATTTATTTCAGGCCTTGATCCATAATTATGTTAGTAATACACACTACTTATAGGCTACATAAGAAGAAATGGTACTGAAACCGTCAGTACGTGGTTCTGCAAACATTCCTGACGCGCTACAGTAACGTGGGAGCCCCAACAACATCCTGAAAGTATTATTATACTGAACTCTGAGGGCGTTGTATGCTCTGCGTATATCGTACCCACAGAGTGCACGTGTACAATGATTGACAGAAAGCCTTGACAAGAGTTATTTTTACTTCTGGTGCACAACGTGCGAACCTGCGGGCCAACATATTGCATCGGACAGCCAACGCCCTCCGTTCTCTTTCCATATCAGCATCATCCCTTAAGTCCTCCGTAACTATCATTCTCAATTATAATCAATCTCATTCGCTGGTTTTGCTAGCGTCGATGCGATGTGAATAGAAAAAAATCGAAACAGTATAAACAAAAATACAGTGATACTCTCATTTCCTGGAGTTTTAAAATTAAATACTTAGTATATATTTTTGTTAAAACGTTCTAAACATTTCGTTTGCAATTCAATTTGAACTTTGTCATGTATGGCATTGAGTGTGTTTTCCAAAACTTGTTAATTATGTTAAATTCTGAATTCAAAAACTGAAGGGCGGGGGTGGAGATGAAATAATGCAACCGATACGATCAAGCTCATATATTGGACTGGCGCAGCAGTCGTTAACGTAGAACTATGTGACTAGTCTACCCTACTTATTAATTAATTATTATGAGTAGGTTCCCACATAACATCCCTCCACCTTTAGTCAGAAAAACTTCCTATAATCTACCACAGTTGTATTTCGTTTCGTCCGAGTGTCTGGCTCAGGCTCTTTAGTGGGAGCTGCCGGAATCTCTTCCTTTTCAGTGGAATGGTCACCGTGAAGTAGCACTGATGCAGGCTTTTCAGACTCAAATGGCAGTTCTTCTACAGAGACTTCGGATGGTAGCTGCCCGGAGCTCGTCGGATGTGATGTCATAACAAATGTGGGAATAATCTCTTCGCATGGCTCATCTTCCCTCCCTCTGTATTTGAGCAACTGGTTAGTATGCCTTTTAACCATTTGATCCCATTCTCTCAGTTGCACTAAGTACACTGTTTTGCCAACATTTCTTATAATAATGCCACGTGACCAATAATGTTTGTGTTGATTATAAAGTTTCACTAAAACTTGGTCACCCACACTGAACGAAACGTTACGGTTACCAAGATAATTGTCAATCAGCAAACACTGTTTGACTTTAAATTGTGTCGAGTGCTGCGATTCTGCAACCGTTCTCCGACAGTCGTTTCTCCTTTGGACTGTTCACCGACAGGACGTTTCGTTTTTGAGAGATTCGTCGATAGAACGTTTCACCTATGGATGTTTCGCCGACAGAATGGTTCGCATTTGTTAGTTTCGACGACAGGACTTTTCAACTATGGAATATTCGCCGTCAGATCGTTTTATCTACGATTGTTTCGACATGGCTTTTTCACTATTTAACTACAAAGCTATGAAGAAAGAAAATGTTTTAATGGAAGACCGCCTTTACTTTTAATGAATGGTATTTATCTATTACCTATCCATATTCGTTTATTTTGTTATTGCAAACATTGGGGAAATATAAAAACAAATGATTAATGAAACGTATTTATTTATATTACAAAGTGTGGATTACAATGTGATGTTACATTCGAGCTTTTGTCCCTCTAGAGGTAATGGAACCCAAGCCCAGATGCAAGGTGGTGAGGTATTAGAAGGTAAGGAAACTACAAACTGTTGGAAACAAAGTATATTTATAAAAATAAAATAAAACCCTAATTACATTAGGTGGGTGACGATAAATGTCACCCAATATGCCAGCCAGCTTAAGGTTCGGTAATAGAACTATGGTCGTGGGGGGTTGGAGATAAACCCAGTACTGTTCCTATTTTCCAAATTAAAAACTTACAACTAGAATCTTCCAGTTATGATTTGTAGTTGAATTAGTAAATGAATGGGCGCCAGGGACTATAAGTCCCAGATCCCGGAGCCGACGAAGATGTTGAATTGACTTCCAGATAAGCCGGTAGGCAGGTGTCGAACCCGGGGTCTTATATTAGATATTGAACACTGGCTTCCTACTAGGGAAACCTGTCTGGTAATAAACCGGTTCTGACCGGAACCGTTTATAAATTAAAATGATATATATCAAAAAAAAAAACCGTCCCGCCTGCGCTATCGCTAGACGGACTCTGCCAGCCGCACAGTCGCTTCCGCTCGAGGCTTCTGGTCGACTCGAGGAATGGGTCTCGCGTCCAGGCTCCAGACACTCCTCTAGATCCTGGCGGCGAGACGAATCTCGCGAGGTGCCTCTCCTGGAATCGACAATACGGAGACCTCATAATACAAGGGGAAACTAAATTACTTTTCTTGACGTTTTAGAGAAGGGACCGAGCTTGGAAATCTAGGAGGCTAAAACATTAGCCGGTTATCATGGCGTGGTGGAAAAATAAGAATGAGGATAACCCACGTGGCGTCTACCAACTCCGTAACAAAGGCTCATTGGGTTCCCTTGAACTATACTTTAATACCGATTTCAACACTGAGGAATTTTCCATGGCCTATCTATGGTAAATAGTCAGCGGTTCCAATACTCACGGTTGATGAAGGAGGGAATCACTTGACTGCAAGACTCTCGACTGGCTAGATATCAATGCGGCTCTGCGCAATTTGGAATCCTGTAATAAATATCCATAGATCACGTCAGTATTGTTTTAACAACAAGGGAGGACCACTCACAGACTCTAATAGACCAAACTCCTCACCTTTTAAAACATGGAATAAGGTTTGTATTAACCTCAAGCGTGTTCACATCACCGGCAATTAGACGCCATCTCCCATCAATCATTCAGTCATAGATCACAACCGATATTGGACGGAACATTCATAAAATCTCCCTTGACTCGGGTAAAATTCATCTAAGATCACGGACGTTAAATATTGAACTTAAGACACAAACTTCTTGAAAATCACCGACAACTGTCCAACATGACGTTTAAACGCTGAAACAATCCGAACTTCCAAGACTCAGACCAAATAACAAATTATTAACGTAATTTCTAATACTAAAAATTATCCTGTTGGCTAATTTTCCCAGGTTTGCTAATTATCTCAGCAAAATAAAAAACACAGCTTACCACACTGGATCCCAGTCAATCCACAGATTAATTATGGATTTTGGGACAGAACTTTCTAGAGAAAAGTCTATATTGAAAAAATTATTTAATTTCCGTTATCCGGTTAATTAGTTTATTATGAACTTTTACCAAAAGCTGAAAATTATTAAGGATTGGACTTTACAATATTATTTCGATGGTTACCAATCAAATGTTACTCATATCGATTAAAACTACAACTGTGAATCGGCGACCACTAGGTGTCGCCTCTAACTGTCAAAACTGACATTCAACCGAATGACAATTGGAATGTAAACATTCAGAACGCTATTACCATTTTTGATCTAATTTAATAAGTAAACCTATTTAATAAGGTTTTGAAAAGTGTTTTATCGTGAAAGTGTTACCAAAGAGTTCTGTGACGAAATACAGTTGAAGGAATGAATCCTTCTATCAATTGCAAGTCAAAGACAGTTGCACAAATTACAATGAAATATTATACTTGGAAACAACACAATTTACTACGTATGTTTACAGGCAATTGCTCTTTTATTTATTAGGTAAGTAGCTGTGTAATACCAACCAGTGGTAGCTACAAAAAATACAACGTAACAGTACCTCCCCAACCACCAGAGATTTGACCGACTAGGGCAAATCTCGACGCTGGCCCTCCAGCGTCAAAGCAGACTCTAAAGGACGCTAACAAAAATCTACAATGTTCACGCCAGAAATCAGGAACTGAGAAAGAAAAGAAAAAAAAGTAATGTAGAAGCCGGTGTACGATTTCGATATATATATATATACAACAGCAATACTATATTCATGTTACACTTCAAGTATAGAGTAACAGACCGCTCTATTAGGCGACATTGTAGTAGGCTTTGGTTGTCGGGTCTACAATTCCGCCCGTGTTTTTGGCTTATTTTTCATTGTCCATGTAACATGTGAAATATATTATATATGTTACTTCTTGAGCGAGTCTAATCCATTTACAAACATGAAAAAGACAAGCTTCAACGAGAGTAGAAATGTTTGAAATATATTATATATGTTACTTCTTGAGCGAGTCTAATCCATTTACAAACATGAAAAAGACAAGCTTCAAAGAGAGTAGAAATGTGTGAAATATATTATATATGTTACTACTTGAGCGAGTCTAATCCATTTACAAACATGAAAAAGACAAGCTTCAAAGAGAGTAGAAATGTGTGAAATATATTATATATGTTACTTCTTGAGCGAGTCTAATCCATTTACAAACATGAAAAAGACAAGCTTCAAAGAGAGTAGAAATTTGTGAAATATATTATATATGTTACTACTTGAGCGAGTCTAATCCATTTACAAACATGAAAAAGACAAGCTTCAAAGAGAGTAGAAATGTGTGAAATATATTATATATGTTACTACTTGAGCGAGTCTAATCCATTTACAAACATGAAAAAGACAAGCTTCAAAGAGAGTAGAAATGTGTGAAATATATTATATATGTTACTTCTTGAGCGAGTCTAATCCATTTACAAACATGAAAAAGACAAGCTTCAAAGAGAGTACAAATTGGTAAATATCTGCTGAAGTAGTAACATCCTAGTCTGACCTACTATAATTATATAGGAGAGACCATTTAACTTAATCGTACACCACCCTTTACATCCCATACCTGAAGGTGCTGACCGCCGAGCATAATACTTAGCTGGTACACAAATAATACATCAAAAGAAATTAAATTAAATGCTACCTACTAACTAATGAAAATTGGCTAACCGACTTCCCGTAATGGAAAGTGACGGTTATTCGCCCCGTACATTAAAAATACCATTTATAAACGTTTTCCATCAATGCAGCCTACACGCCCGCCATTAAGGCCTCCAATCTCAGGACTATCATAATGCTGCCTTACCAGCAATCCGGAGGTTTTTACACTCTTCAAGGGTGTCAATCCTGTAACAACAACACCCCAACAACAATTTTTTAACCATTGGCTTAACCAATGACTAAAAATACAGTTCACCAACGCGTACACCGTTAGAACCTGTATAACACTACGAAAAACACCAATTTGAGTGCGGTTAGGCACCATAGCCACCGACTAACAACAACGAATTATAACTGTGAGACACAGTTTAAAATCTCAACATCGCTAAAGATGCAAGAATAAAAAGAAGAATGCTGTGATCGGCACAACTCCACCAATCTTCCGAGCACATACACCTTCGAAAACAAATGCATATTGTGATCGGCTCAACACCACCAACTTCCCGAGCACAATAGCAGAACAAAAAAATGCATCCTGTGATCGGCACAACACTACCAACCTTCCGAGCACAGAAGCAAAAACTATGAAATCCGGGCAAAAATGTACCGAGATCCGTAATAAATATAGGTAAACCTCTTCGAGTGACAACAATGTGTTCAAAAGTAGTAGGTACCATTAAAGAAATTTTATACAATAATGTATACATTTAAATTGTATACACGCCTGTACAAAAATATATATAAGTACCTGGTGTCGTTTCATTGTGTAAATTTTAAATTATGTAAAGTAAACTGAACTGAAAACTGGCTGTCACAATTTACAATCTCATACAATGTGTAAATAATATTATGTATAGTAAACGCAGTTACTATATTTGCAGTAGCGTAGTTTTAATTATAATACAGGCTTTATTTTCTAAGGACAATAATCCTTCCATTAAACGACACAGGTTAAAATAAATTGTAAAATGTATAGCAGTAATATTGTGAAAATTATGTAAAAGTAAATAAAAGTGTATAAAACAGTACAAACACATAAACATGAACACGTTAACAAAGGATTCCCGCGCGACGGTTTTTTTTTCTTAATAATTAGATGACTTAGAAGGTTCTAGAAACAGTACTCTGGCTTATAAGGTACAGCAATAGACGTAACCTCTATCTCCAACCAATACACACGTTGGTCGCCACTGTTACATTCGAGCTTTTGTCCCTCTAGAGGTAATGGAACCCAAGCCCAGATGCAAGGTGGTGAGGTATTAGAAGGTAAGGAAACTACAAACTGTTGGAAACAAAGTATATTTATAAAAATAAAATAAAACCCTAATTACATTAGGTGGGTGACGATAAATGTCACCCAATATGCCAGCCAGCTTAAGGTTCGGTAATAGAACTATGGTCGTGGGGGGTTGGAGATAAACCCAGTACTGTTCCTATTTTCCAAATTAAAAACTTACAACTAGAATCTTCCAGTTATGATTTGTAGTTGAATTAGTAAATGAATGGGCGCCAGGGACTATAAGTCCCAGATCCCGGAGCCGACGAAGATGTTGAATTGACTTCCAGATAAGCCGGTAGGCAGGTGTCGAACCCGGGGTCTTATATTAGATATTGAACACTGGCTTCCTACTAGGGAAACCTGTCTGGTAATAAACCGGTTCTGACCGGAACCGTTTATAAATTAAAATGATATATATCAAAAAAAAAAACCGTCCCGCCTGCGCTATCGCTAGACGGACTCTGCCAGCCGCACAGTCGCTTCCGCTCGAGGCTTCTGGTCGACTCGAGGAATGGGTCTCGCGTCCAGGCTCCAGACACTCCTCTAGATCCTGGCGGCGAGACGAATCTCGCGAGGTGCCTCTCCTGGAATCGACAATACGGAGACCTCATAATACAAGGGGAAACTAAATTACTTTTCTTGACGTTTTAGAGAAGGGACCGAGCTTGGAAATCTAGGAGGCTAAAACATTAGCCGGTTATCATGGCGTGGTGGAAAAATAAGAATGAGGATAACCCACGTGGCGTCTACCAACTCCGTAACAAAGGCTCATTGGGTTCCCTTGAACTATACTTTAATACCGATTTCAACACTGAGGAATTTTCCATGGCCTATCTATGGTAAATAGTCAGCGGTTCCAATACTCACGGTTGATGAAGGAGGGAATCACTTGACTGCAAGACTCTCGACTGGCTAGATATCAATGCGGCTCTGCGCAATTTGGAATCCTGTAATAAATATCCATAGATCACGTCAGTATTGTTTTAACAACAAGGGAGGACCACTCACAGACTCTAATAGACCAAACTCCTCACCTTTTAAAACATGGAATAAGGTTTGTATTAACCTCAAGCGTGTTCACATCACCGGCAATTAGACGCCATCTCCCATCAATCATTCAGTCATAGATCACAACCGATATTGGACGGAACATTCATAAAATCTCCCTTGACTCGGGTAAAATTCATCTAAGATCACGGACGTTAAATATTGAACTTAAGACACAAACTTCTTGAAAATCACCGACAACTGTCCAACATGACGTTTAAACGCTGAAACAATCCGAACTTCCAAGACTCAGACCAAATAACAAATTATTAACGTAATTTCTAATACTAAAAATTATCCTGTTGGCTAATTTTCCCAGGTTTGCTAATTATCTCAGCAAAATAAAAAACACAGCTTACCACACTGGATCCCAGTCAATCCACAGATTAATTATGGATTTTGGGACAGAACTTTCTAGAGAAAAGTCTATATTGAAAAAATTATTTAATTTCCGTTATCCGGTTAATTAGTTTATTATGAACTTTTACCAAAAGCTGAAAATTATTAAGGATTGGACTTTACAATATTATTTCGATGGTTACCAATCAAATGTTACTCATATCGATTAAAACTACAACTGTGAATCGGCGACCACTAGGTGTCGCCTCTAACTGTCAAAACTGACATTCAACCGAATGACAATTGGAATGTAAACATTCAGAACGCTATTACCATTTTTGATCTAATTTAATAAGTAAACCTATTTAATAAGGTTTTGAAAAGTGTTTTATCGTGAAAGTGTTACCAAAGAGTTCTGTGACGAAATACAGTTGAAGGAATGAATCCTTCTATCAATTGCAAGTCAAAGACAGTTGCACAAATTACAATGAAATATTATACTTGGAAACAACACAATTTACTACGTATGTTTACAGGCAATTGCTCTTTTATTTATTAGGTAAGTAGCTGTGTAATACCAACCAGTGGTAGCTACAAAAAATACAACGTAACAGTGATTAAAAAAAATATCTTCAATTTACAGTTTTATTATAAGTAGGTAAGTAGTTATGTATACCTAGGTATAAATAATATAAAATTATTTCATTAGGTGACAAATATGTGCCCATCCATTTAAATATGATTTTAAGTCCATCTGATTCATTTCAGATAAATGTGTCTCAATCCTTTTCCTGTAATAATCTCTACCGCCACGCTTTCGCTTAGACATAGGTTCTGCGGATTTTATTCTTTCAATAATGTTCACTGTATTCTTTTGCTCCTTTTTAAACTCTGATATAGTTTTAAATATGTTCCACTTCTGTCGATTTAGTAGTGTGTTCCATCTATTATGCCACGATTCAAGGGCGTTCTGTGATAAAGGAACATATGATAATATACCACAGAGTAGGTGGAAATTGCGGTGGAAGTCGTTTCATTGTCATTATAGAGCTAACTGATTTTGTAATTCTCATTGATCCGTTGATATAATATTTTTCGAACCACGTTATCACATCAATTGCTTCGTCCGGTATAATTTCGTCTTTTATTATAGCAAACGCTTCAATAATTTCACTTGGCTCTAGAAATGCCAGTGCACCGATATGCCGCATCTTATGAGCGAAATCTGCATCATTATTGTATTTCGTAGCTAGACCAGCTTTTTGTATATGACGATATATACTCTGATTTAAATGGAAAAAACACAGTTTATTTAAACAATTGGGAAATGTTTTTTTGATAGCTTTCATAGCGGAAACTTCAAAATCAGTGAGGATAATGTCCGGATCCAAATGGACATTCAATTTATTAAATCCCACGCATTTAACAATTTCTAAAAAAATTGTATAAGATTTTACTGACTTGTGAGAAAGCAAACCGTACACTAGGGGAACTATTTTATGCGTGGAGTGTGGTGCGCCAACCATTGCATGTATCGTATAGATCTGACGGAATGGACGCGGGCAACAAGCGAAGGTCCCGTCCATCATCCAAAACTTCGCTTCGTTCAACAATTTCAAATTTTCCTTTGTGGAAAATACTAATACGCACTCATTGTCATCAATATAGTGCCCGATCTGAAATTGTTCACCACAGTCATTGCTCATTAATTCTTCGGGAATCACGACACTGTGAATATCCTTTGGAATAGATGGAAGATTTTTATTTCTTTCTCTTTGAATAATTTTTCTCATAGCATCTTTATTGGGCATATGGGGAGCACTGGTACTCGGTACCATTTGGATGCACCGCTGTATAATTTGTGCAGGTGAATCCATCGATTCATTAGCTTTAACCTTTAAATTACCCTTTAATTTCATTTCAATACGTTTTTCAGGGTTGGGTAAGTGCATATGATCACGATTTTGGGACAGCACAATGTGTTGATTGTTGGTTGTAAGCAAAGAAGTAATAGATACATTACACCGAGTACTATCTTTTTTCGTACATCTCCAGTAGTAGTTATTATCACGCCACTTATTTAAATGATACGAATATCCTTCATAAATTAACACATCTTTGCCACGTTTCGACTTCACAATTTCACATTCATTCATTTTAAACCCGTTAATTAAGAAAAAACACAATCGTCAATGAGGATGCAGAGCATACTATAACAAATGAAGAGAAAAATAAAACAGATAAGTAATCATGACTACCCACATTTTTGTCACATAATTTTCATTATACTAAGCTAAGTATCAAGTGCCTATTACTATATTACTAGCAATGTTACAAAAAGCAACTTATTTCGAGAAACTTTTTGTGTACTATATGTGTAGTAAAATTGGCTTAAAAATGTGTACCCAGTTGTAATTAAATAATTTTATAATCTTTTGTTTTTATATTTCCCCAATGTTTGCAATAACAAAATAAACGAATATGGATAGGTTATAGATAAATACCATTAATTAAAAGTAAAGGCGATCTTCCATTAAAACATTTTCTTTCTTCATAGCTTTGTAGTTAAATAGTGAAAAAGCCATGTCGAAACAATCGTAGATAAAACGATCTGACGGCGAATATTCCATAGTTGAAAAGTCCTGTCGTCGAAACTAACAAATGCGAACCATTCTGTCGGCGAAACATCCATAGGTGAAACGTTCTATCGACGAATCTCTCAAAAACGAAACGTCCTGTCGGTGAACAGTCCAAAGGAGAAACGACTGTCGGAGAACGGTTGCAGAATCGAGTGCTGCGTTGGATGGCGATGTGGTAGTCGGTGTCAGGAGATCCAATCTACATCTCAACTTATGACCGAACACAACTTCAGCGGGTGATCTGTTAGTGGTCGAATGTTTGGAATTCCTATAACTAAGCAAGAATTCTAACCGAAGAACGGGGGTGGAAATGAAATAATGCATACGATACGATCAAGCTCATATATTGGACTGGCGAGCAGTCGTTAACGTAGAACTAAGTGACTAGTCTACCCTACTTATTAATTAATTATTATGAGTAGGTACCCACATAACAATTTAAAACAATCTCATTAGCTCGATTTGCTAGCGCCAAAACAAAGTTAACCTATAAGCGCGAACTATTATGGAAAATTTTTGAGTGAAAACCAAAATTGTGCTACAATACAATAACGGCGCGGGACAATTTTCATTTTCACTCTCAATTTTTACACCCGGATTTTTTTTCTTGCATATAGAGCCGTAAATCAAGAAGCAAGTTAACAGTAGTACTTTTTTGGTTATGATCAGTCATTTATTTTTTTCAACTTGCGCAATAATAAGTACGAAAACATAAATGATAAATGATTTTATTTCTGTAAAGTAGGTTTGTACAAACACTTTTACACGTCAATCATATTTTAAAACTAGATGAGGTCGGCGTTTCGTATTTGACTACTCTGAGAAGAAAGGCCGAAACAAACTCCGAGGTCACAGTCTCTTTTAAATCAAGATCAAGATCAAAAATATGATTAACATAAATATAATTTACCGTAGTACCAGCTAACATCGAAGGTTAAGGCCTTAACCTTTCGCTTATCTCCAGACAGTCAACACGTACCCTTAAAGCAATGATCACAAAACTAAGTTCACGCTAACTAAGCTAGTTAGTTAAAGTGCTTGCTTAATTAATGGTGGGCTAACATGTGGCATCTCATGGAATAATGTTATGGTAATATTGTTGTATCGGAGCTTATGGGGAGATCAGATCAGCCATTGAATATTTCACCTGAACTTGTTCTGCTTAAAGACAGCTACATATTTATCGAAGACAACTTTAAAGGTTGGTGAAAGCATTTTGTTGTGATAATCAGGCTCAGATCGAGATGAGGACACCGATGATTTTTAATTTGGAAATTTAATTAGCCATTACAGAGCCATTTAGGCCATCTACAGAGCACTGGTCCAAAACTATTTTTAGAAGCCTCTTTCGTGGGCTCAAATGACTAGCACAAAAAAGAAGATTTTAGCTCAAAGAGAAACGTTTTGTCTCGTATCTAGCAGTTATCCGCGACCAAGCTGATCATCATCGTTATCCAAGGCTTTACAGCCGCAGGTGAGCCTTAGTTTGGCTTGGCTTTGTAAACGCACCCACGATACAGAAGAAATTCGTAGTGTGGGGCAAAGTTTTTATTTAAAAAAAAAAAAGTATATTTCTCCAACGTGACCTATTTCCGGCTTTTTTTCTCCAATTTCTGGCTCCAACTATTTTTAGATCTTGGTCTACGCCATCCAACCATCTGAGCTTGGGCCGCCCTCGACTTCCCCGGCCATCCGGCTTACTATCGAGTAAACGTTTGGGCGTTCTGGTCTCGTCCATTCTTGCGATATGTCCTGCCCATTGAAGACGTCCTATTTTGATAGCTTTAATTACGTTAGGCTCGTCGTATATCTCGTAGAGCTCATGGTTGTACCGCGTTGGCCATTGCTCGTTTTCCAGCACTTCACTGAATATGCGCCTGAGAGGATTTTCCGAATACGACCAGGCCGATGGAATACTATAATGAGTCTAATAAAATTAATGTCTAAAATAACCAAGCGGAACCAGGAAATCAACATTGTAAACGTTACCTTCTATTAAAATATTACGTAACATTATTGTCTGGCGATAAAATTAACGCCTCATCCCTTTGCTTAAATGAGGCACTAAGAGGAACATTTTATTGTTCCCATAATGAAATTACAACATTTTGTACATTAACTATACACAAACCCACTGAAAGAGGCAATTCAGGTTATTTCAGTTGTTTAAATGCTTTTCTTTCCTCTAAGGATTATATTTTAGGAAATACTGACTTGGTGCTTGTGTTCGAAGATAAATTTTATTATTAATTTTGTATTGTGCATACACAATGAAAATAAAAGCATTTTCTTGGTGACTTATTTTTTTATTTAAGGAAAAACAAACAGTAGCACAAAAAACACAAAATTAGACTTGTTTTAGACGAAATCCCTCGTTAATAAATAGTATATTACTGCAGCGGCCAGCAAAAGAGGCATTGACGGACGAACGTGTAAATGTGAGCCGAGGCAAAGCAGAGGCACACATACGTAAGTCCATCAATGCTTAATTGTGGTCAAGGCTTTTATTGTACTTTTCTCAAATAATGCGCGGAAATTAAAATACAATTACTTTTCAAAATCAATGACGAACAACCAACAACAATAATTTTTGCCGCGTTAAAGTGTTCATTTGTTTTTTTTTTTTTCAATAAATAGCTAACTATTTGCAAGCTAGTTCGAAATTTAAATAAAACCTTTGATAAGTTACCTCCTTGGTTGCCATGTTTCGGAGTAAAAGATCGTTCCATTTTTAAATTACACGATAGATATGAGTTCAGTAGGTAATTTATTTGGCCGCTAAACCACGACAGATATGGGTTTTCATACAACTTTTGCCGGCCGCTGCTCGCATGTGTTTGGCCAGTACAGCAATTTCGATTTATCTCAAAGAAGGTTGTCAAAATAATGCTCAAATTTCCAAGCATGTTTGATAAAATATAGTTATAGCTGTGTAGCTATGGCTGTACGTATATACAACAAATTACCATGTAAACTTAAATTACTAAATTGCAGACTATTTAAATTTCACTTGTATGTCTAAATGATAACAATTTTTATAGCATTAAGGAATACTTTGAACATAAGTTGTGTTAATAATTTTGCACGCTTTAGTCTTAAGCAAAACATGTATGATCTCATTTGTATACCATGTTTTATGCAAATAAATAAATACAAATACAAAGTGATAATCGTATTATAATAAATATTACATTTTAAAACAATTATGCTACCCACCACGTTCTCCACAGATTACAATTTAAAGTATTTAAAACTAGCTAGTAGCACAGATACAATACCTATACAATAGTCATATCCTAGAACTCTTAACTGTGTTTTTAAATTTATAAAAGAAATTGCGTTGCTCGCAATGCTTATTTCAAGCACCAGTCTCTATTAAAATGTAAACTTTAATTAAGCTTGTTTTAAGCACTATCACTGTACCTACATTTTTCAAAAGAAAATACTAGCTTAAACTAGCTGTCCCAACAGACGTTGGTCTGTCCTTTCTTATACAAAAATCCCATAGAAAACGGGACGTTCAGTTGTTCCTGAATTTGAAAATTTACCGGGTAACTTTTTAAATTTTTCTTTGTATAAAAAACTTAATGCAGACTACTAAGAACATTTAAAAAAAATGCCAAACCGGTTCAGCCGTTCTCCTTTGATGCGCTTACCAACCAGCAGCATTTTATTTTATTTATATAGAAGACAGAAAAAATATAAATAATCATCAGTCTATAATGTTCCCACTGCTGGGAGACAGGCCTCTGAGAGGGGGTGGGCCGTAATCCACCACGCGGGCCCAGTACGGGTTAGTAGATGTCACATGTCGTCGAATTTTTGGTTCTGGGTTTCCTCGCGATGTTTTCCGTCGCTTGATTGTTTTGAGAGCCAGTGGTGATGAAATAATTTACACAAAGTAAAGGGCCTGTCTGGGTTGAAAACTACAACCTACAATTCGTAAGTCAAGGCCGCTACCACTGGGCCACCACCGCTCTCAAAATTATGTTTGCCTGAGCAATATTGGGAAAGTAAAAAGACTACATCATATCTATTTATTTATTTATAATATAACAATTGCTTACTGCACTTGCAGTTAATACCAAAGCGCGCAGCAAGCCAACAACTTTCTGGTAAATAATATAATTGGTGGGCAGATTTATCCGTCGGTAGAAATAATTTATCCGAGGAATAAAATGAATTTAGTAAAAAGAAAACATTAAAAGTATTTCCAAAAATTTTGTGTCTGCTGCTACCAATTTCGCTATTTTTACAATATTTTGTCGAAATTAACTTATAAACTTCCAAACATACTTCTTCTGATCATTGAAAATAAAAGCCATGTTACAGTTTACCAGGCAAGAAAAAAATCTAAGAAAAATTATAAAGGATAAACGTTTTATGCTAATTACGAGTCGAAACTCCGTGAAGGGATAAAAAATGGTAATAAATTTGTGCCTCAAGTGTTAAACGGTAGAAAAAAAGTTTATGACCGTATCTCCTCTTAAATGGAGGGGTGAGACCTATTAATTATTTTGTTTAAAGTATTTAAGGTTTAATCGTCCGGTGGGCATGAAATAAGGTAATTTAATGCTATTTTGTGTTAAAAGTATAGATAAAACAAATGTTTTTGTTTTTGCTTGTAATTATGTTTTAAGATTTAGATTAGTATTGCCAGTTTTAAGATTGAAGATTGATCTTTGTGAAAATTATGGAAGACGAGAAAAATGGAGACTGCTGCATTGTATTGTTCATATCTCTGATTTGGTGGGTGTTTTTGTGGGCCTGGCTTGAACGCGCGGAGTAAATGTAATTTACATATTATCTAAATTCATACTATATAATATAAATAAATAATATAAATAAATTGTTTATTGCCTTATAAACCAGTTACAGATTCATTTGAGACCCTAGGTTAGAGTACCTACCTGTATTTCAGGAGCCAGTGACTACTTCCATTTAGGTTACAATTGAGCAAGTTTCATGCAGCAAAGGTGACAAAACTATTTTACTTAAAATGAAGTTTATTATTTGAACATTTAATTATGGACTAAAAATAGAATCCGAAAATAAAATTAGAATAAAAGCAAGTTAAACAATCTTATTAAATCTAAATTCAAATAAAATAAGAATTAAAACAAATTTACTTAGATTAAAAATTTAATGAAAAACAATATTAATTTTAATATAAAGATTGTGGTAAAATAAAATTATAAGAAATTACACTAGCCTGGATGAAATAAAAATAAACTTAGAAATAGGGGGTGCAGGTATGCGTATGTGCATACTTACTATTGTATTTGTCGCCAAAATCTATAGGATAGTTTTATTTTTGATTCAGAAATTCTTCGAATTTAAAAATGTATCTAACGAGGCTTTGTCATCCATTCCGTAGAGAAATCTGCTTATCATCAGAAAACAACCCACCAATTCGAAAATAAAAAAAACTGCAAGCGAATTTCTTAATAAAAGAAATTGTACGTCAAAATTCGTCAGCAAATGTACCAAGAATTTCGACAAATGACAGCCAAAACTTGCATACCTGTCCTTTGGGCACATGACAAAGCGCTGGCCACCTATTATTAGAGCATCGTATTCAATATGCTGATAAAGTTAGTCTCAAGTTTCTGGTCTTAAATTAATTTCACACTCGGTAAGTTGTCTGCCTTGACTTGAAATTTACTGCTTCCTCTATTTTCTTGTTGTGGTCGGTTTGGAATTATTGCAGCGGCGGTCATGTTGTTTTTTGGTGAGACGATGATAATTATGGAGGGAAGTGCTGTCTGTGGTTATCGTGTTTTGTTTTTAATTATTTCTTGTCCGTTCTTCTCCATAGGAATCTACTACGCTTTGGAATGGTCAACTAGCTTCATATTTCTGAATCAGCGACTCCTTTGAAAATTCAAAAGTGGTTTGAGTTTCAGGGATTTGTGATTGATTGAAGACGGTGCTGGGTTATCTACGGAAGTGATTGAAGTTTTAAGAGGTCATCTGAAGAAATGGATTGAATTAAAAGAGCAAGCGGGCTTATTAGCAGTAGGTGGTAAGGAAAACATAAAGTACGGTACGGGCTCGTCAGTTGAGACCGATCCTCTCTTAACTTACTCTCTCTCTCCTGGCTTATTTTTATCAAAATATATTTTTAAACAAGGTATCTAGGTTTTTTTTCTAAACATAAGGATATTTTGAAAAAAAAAAACTACCTATTGATTTCATATAAAAGCAACGAGACTAACGTACCCAGGATTTTGACATCTTTATTTAAAAGAGTGTCCTTGGAGTCTCTTGCCTGTTATTCTCCATTGAAACCTACGTTTTGGAATGGGCAACTAGCTTCAACTTTTTGACTAACTGACCAACTCTTTGACAATTCAAAAGTGCCTGTAAATGGTGTAATTGAAATAAATGCTTTGAGTTTGAGTAGCTGATTGTATAAATTCCCGAGGGTCCGTATATATTGGCGAGGAGTAAATAATATACCACTATAATCGGTGTATATAGCGTATATTATAATACTACAAATTCCACAGGCTCACACCAAACCAAAAAAAAACAATCTTACTAAAGTAACGAAACCATAGCGAGATCTAACTCGACGCCAACGCCATCTATCGAGCATAGGGACAAACTTTGAACATTTATCGACTTTAGTTGATCTCGCCATGATTTCGCTGTATGTCCGAACACTGATATTAGTTAGATTGTTTATCATTTCTTACTGCCCGGGTACCTATTCTTATTTTATTATTATTGAGATATAAGTTTGAGATAGTTCTTTAAATAGTATTTGTATGTTTGCTCATAAAATTCGTTCAAAAGTGCCTTTTATGTGCCTATTTGAAATAAATGCTTTGACTTTGAACATTTAACACTAATTCTCAATTGAGAACAACTGGAATGGTTTTCAAAATTATTAGAATATAAATTATGAAAAATTATACAGTCTCTTATAACGAATTCTTCTAAAGCTATGCAAATAAAGTAGATATAGCTGCACTGGATTTAATACAACGAATCTGAACAAGAACTTATAAACAAAACCAATCATCCTCAGTACTATCTTCTCTTCTATCAAAAACGGACAAAACTCAAGATATTGAATTCCTTTCAAAATAACTCTTTAGAGTTTAAACTTCGTCATTGGAGTTGAAAGTTTGGAGCGAAACGATATGAATCAATAGTTTCCAAGACAGTGTCTTCTTTGAACGTAGTCCGTTCTTGTTGTGTTTCAAATATTATTGCAGTTTTGTTTTCATTATCTTTTGTATTTTTAACCGACTTCAAAAAAGGAGGAGGTTCTCAATTCGACTGTCTGTTTTTTTTTTGTATGTTTGTTACGCGATCATTCTGTCAATTATGAATTGATTTTTATGATTCTTTTTTTTTTTGTTTGGTAGGTCATACTTTAGAGGTGGTCCCATATAAATTTTATCGAAATTAATCGAGCGGTTTTTAATAAATCAATAATAAATTATTTTTCAAATATTAAAAACCGGCTTCAAACGGACGTGGGCATGTCAGACGATCGTTTTCGAATTGGTGTGGGGTAGGTACCATAACTAAAAAGTGAAAAATAAAAAACTTTTTACAAAAAAAAGCAACTGACTTCCAAAAAAAAAACACTACAAAGTGAAAAATAACTTTAATTTCGGAAGTCGGTGGAAAAAACTAAAATACAGATGCAAAGACACCGACTTCCGAAATTAAAGTTATTTTTCACTTTGTAGTGTTTTTTTGGAAGTCGTTTTTTTTTTGTAAATATTTTTTTATTCTTAACGAATTCTTAGTAAGGTCAAAAAACTCTTACCTACATTATATCAAAATAATTGTTCACCTGTATACGTTATTTTTGGAAACTGCAGCAGCTACAGTCCATAATATATTATTAAGGTAAATATTCATCTTTGTATATTTGACATAATGTGTCGGCAACACTTGTATCTTTAAGGAGCGTCTGAGAGCAGGGTCTAGGGACGTTTGAAATTGTGAACATTACTACCATGTGCCTATTGTGAGTTAGGAATAAGAATAATGTTTATTTGCAAGATACGAGTACAATAAGTTGACACGTAGTAAAGGAGATTCGCGTGTTGGGTACCTCATCTAATCCAAACGTTTCAAAATCTACTTATATGCAAATTATAGGTCCTCTATCCATAGATATTTTCCAAGCTAAAATGTTTTAATAGTTGTTGGGAGTAATTAAAAAAAACAAAATTTTAGAATGCAGCCCCGTTACGGAAACAAAACGCACTAAAGCAAAACAAAACGCATAAAATAGAGCCAATTAAACGTGTTTACGTCAGTGTTGCCTTAAAATAAACCCAAATCGATGATGATGAGTTAAATGCGTTAAGAGCGTTTATACCTTATGAGTGGCAACGTCGCAATTTAGTGTTATTTAGTGTCGGACTTAATGCCTGAGGCATTTTCTACCAGTCAATCATATTTCGTGGTTTTCAATTTTTATCATTTAATCGGAGATATATTTTAAAAATCTGTTTAAATAACTTTTTAGAATTATGTGAAAACTGTCTAAAAGGTAAGAAATCGTTGCGTTTACAGTTCTATTTATATGCAAATAATACATTGGAAACTTGCAGGGCGTTATTTTCATTGTAAAATAACTGTAAGCATTACGGTTACTTACTTTTTAAACACTTTCACGTAATTCTAAAAAGTTAATTAAACAGATTTTTAAAATATAGCTCCGATTAAATGATAAAAATTGAAAACCACGAATTAGGACACTAAATTGCGACGTTGCCACTCATAAGGTATAAACGCTCTTAATTATTTACAGTAGGACTCAGAACCGTGGGTTGTTGTTCACATGTCATGGGTCATAGAGGACGGTAATACATCGTCATGGGTGTAGTGTGGTATTTAGCTTACGCTCGACACGAACGAACAACCTCTCCTGCGGTATTTCCTGATAATGTATTGTTAACATTAGAATAAAAAGTTATAAAGTAAGAATAAATACTATGGTTTTATTTCTTACCTATTATATTTTAAATTGTTCATTATCTTTTATTCTGTTGACGACCATCTTGTGGATGGACCTTGGACCATCTTGTATGTGTGTTCGAATCCCGCTGAAGGTAGGTTATTACTATTATAAGTGACGTCATAGCTATTGGGTGGCCTAATATAATTAAAAATCTTCTTATCTATAATTGCTGTTTTCTTATCTCAAGTTAGAACACCCTACTTTAAAATCTTACTAGACAAAAATCCTTCTAAAGTTATTAAAGTACAATCAGATAGTGGATACTTTATCTTAGTGAAATGTACATATGATGTATAAGGGTCTGCCTTGAGTTACATAAATAGTAAGGTTATTTTTGGTGGTTCATTTTGAGGTTATGTATAGATCAATTTAATATCCCCAAGTGTAACGTATGTCTTACCATAACATATTGTGTTATACTCTATTGTAGCATTCAAATACATAATATATGTTCATTCTATGAAACGGTAAGCCTGTATGTGATACTGAAAATATATGGGTTTCTGCCAATCTCCTTTCCGTCATTTCTACAAGGTATCTGTTTGAGCAAATTTTAAATGCAGTCACTTCAGTTTTTCAGATCTTTGAAACAGCGTCCTATGTAAATGTCACCGTATGATTGTGTCTATAAATTGTAAACTGTACCACACTGTATACAATATAAGGTACTTAAGGTTCTTATATTCAATAGTTCTATCCACGTCAAACCATAAAATTGTGAATTAACCTGGAAGGTAATTCCCGCGTTTACACTCGTAGCTGACGCATTCGACGTTGTCGCTCGTCTCCTATTTCGCTTATAAAATGGCGACGTTATCCAGATTCATGTATTCTCACTACAAGTTGATCGTAAAATTACAAGTATAGAAACAAAAATGTTGCCATTATGCGTCGCACGAAGTAATCTTTTCCACATAACTGATTTGATTATCACATTGATGCTACTTTTTTGACGCAATCGTTAATGCACTTTTGACCACCTTTAAAAAAATATATAAAATGTTAAAAACATGTTTTGACCAGCATGTCAAACGTATTTCATAAACATTTACCAATATCAATATCATTACTGATTTCGTAACTCGCATTTCAATTATTATTTACATTAAAATAAGTTCTCCTTAGTATTTCCTACAACGAAGTAATCAGCAGTATGGCTGCTGCTGAATTGTCCATTTCACCGATATTTGTCACGACAAATTAAACTCATAATTTTATTATTTGTTTACATTGGTAAACATAAATTAAACAATTAAATAAAAATCTAATGACTGCCAATGTTATTATAAGTAAATTGATGACCACCACAATAACAATTAATACACAATACATTTTAATTATTGTGAAAGTGAATGTAGCGGTTTCTACATCGCCACATGCGAGCTGCTCGTCATACTGACGTCACGCAAATCCTGCATCGCGCAATCAGAGTTTACCGCGCGACTAGCAACAACATATACAACTTCCTGACATCAATCGTTGGACAGCTGCCCACCAGACACGACACCCGTCCGGTCGGAGGATCCTCCCTTTTCTATGGAGGTATGAGTAAACTTTGAACTGTTTTTTTTTTTTGAGTTTTGGAATCATCAAATAACTTCTCCCGCTCTGGGCGGAGCGAAAGGGCGTGTCAGACTCTTACTGACTAAAACCCACCCGTGTTCCTTCAGTTGCCTGTACCAGGGACACGGTAACCCTTTCGGACAGCCTGTTCCTCGTTCCTCTATATGAAGATTATGTGGGTACTATTACTTTTTGTTTTCGCAGTTAGTTTTAATCATGACCTGGCAGCTTGAGTAATTTATGCGGCCTACCCAAATGCCATTTGTTTGGTATTGTTCGTCGAAACGTTGTGCTCCTTAAGTTCTGAGTTGAGCTGCACGATTACTAACAAATGCGTGCACTGACTGAACAGGTCCGCTCAATCTGTATGGTTTTCCTCAAAATACCGTTTCAGACACCAGTCTACATGGTCTTCACATGATCTGACCAAGACTATGTCTGGACTTTAAAAGAGACCTCTGAGTTTGTTTCGGCCTTTCTTTTCAGAGTAGTCCGATAGGAAACGCCGGCCTCATCTAGTTTTTAAAATATGATTGACGTGTAAAAGTGTTTGTACAAACCTACTTACTGAAATAAAATCAATTATTATTTAACATCAAGGCTTATCAAGATGGAGAAGAAGAGGAAGTGGGGTTGCCGTAAAGAGTGCGTTACTGCACCAACCGGACCGTACTGCTGATCCAACGACGCTGCTGTATCTACGTGTCCTGGTTACATTACTTTACAAAGGCCCAAAAGGAAAGGAAATCCTTGCGAAAACAAATTTCACCCTGAGGGTTGCTCTAGAAGTCTCGTCACGGCACGAACTCAAATTTCTTAGTGGTCAAAGTGTCGCACAAACATCTGTCAAGATTCATGAAGACTTTGGGCGAAAGTTGAAAAGGTCCGGCGATTCCTTAGCTTGCGGATAGCGTACCTACGACACATGACGCCGACTATTCGTGTAAACGTGTGAATTATTATAATGTATTGTTTACGTACCTTTATTATTTTTGTTAGTCAAACAAGTTTAAGATTGCAATTGTTTTTATTTCTAGTGACAAAAAAACATTTTCGTTAAAAACTTACAGACTCATAAATAAATTCAGTATACGTTAGCTCGTTCTCTCCCAATGTCTGTCAATCTAACCGGGAAACGTACACGATCAGAGTGAGCACTGCAGCTCGAAAATTTTCGCTTTCAGGAGCGGTACCGCGTTTGTTGCGGTTGCGTCACGATCGACCCTTCTTGCCTTCAACCCTCCTAGTACACTTAGCTGGTTTAGGAGTCAACTAATTATAATCATTTATTTTACAGAAAATACCTTCCAAATAGTTAGTAATTTAAAAACAACAATCTTTAAAAATTATTTTTATGTCTTAAAATGTGTTGAGCACCATTTTACACGCAAGTTATAAACATTTATAAAAAAGAATACATTATTGATTTCGTAACTAAATTTTTTGTTTACGTTTCAATATGTTCTCTTTCGTATTTGCTACAACGGAATGCATAGTTGGTGCTGATTTGTCAATAACAACGATTCTTGTCACGTCCAATTAAAGTCTACTTAAACGTAAATTGTCTGTTTACTTTGGTTACAGTTGGTAACCAAAGTAATCAAATAAAAACAGAATGTCTGTCAATGATAATAATTATTAGTAAACTGATGACTACTGAATTATTATCCTCGTCCATTTGACTGGTTTTAGAAGCCAGCGCCATCCGCTTCTATATCTCATATGTGTCTTCCTTATTGACGCCGAACAAGCAGATACTTGACAAATTTGTGTGTTTTTTCTTGTTGTAGCGATCGCAGTGTCTTCTAAGATGTTTATGAACTCATAACACATTTCGTAAAAAAAAACATTTATTATTTTCTTCCGCAATTGACACAATCATGAATGACACAACTACTGTTTGACGTTGATCCGACAGTCGACATGACGTCATTTACGTGTCGACTGGTCCCGACCACTGTTTGCATGTCGCAAGTAAACTAAGGTTTGTCGCGTGTCTTTCCTCCGAGAAATGCTCGAATCGACATGCCGAGAATAGCTCAACTTGTTTTTTGTGAGGGAAAAATACGGATTGAACGACTATAACGAATGCGAGATGCGTGAGAATTGCCTTCCTGCACTTACCAAAAGGGTTCACTATCTGTCCGATTTTATCATCCGTAAAATTGTGAACCATCCCTTATTTGTCGGTCCTTGCGGTAGCCGGATTGGTCGCAGTAACTAAGCTAGGGCACTTCAACCAAACGGGTTAGGTTAGTAACCAACCGTGCGCGAGCCGAGCGAGCGAAGCCAAACAGTGCCGCGGCAGCGACCGGCGAGCGGTACTTTCAAGTTGGTCGCAGTTACATAGCTATTTAGTATTAGCGCAAGGTGCAATCCGTCGCGTGCAAGTTTAATACCAGTTCATATTTTGTCGGTTTGCCATGGTCAGATTATAAACTGTAAAACAAGAATGCGTAAATGATTTGTTGCAATTCACAATTTTTTGATACTTTATTAGGTATCTAGCGAGATAGATTATAATCTAAAGATGCATCTTTGTATACATATATTAGGTTGGGGAAAAAGTCTTTTCGCATTATAGTATACAGTATGAACTTGTAATTAAATCTCTTTGGCTATACTATTTGTATCTGGCTGGTTTAGGTATCATTGAAAGTCACTGACCTCTATTAAAATACGCTGGACTGGCTATCCCATACAAAATGACAGCTATTTGCTGTGCCAATTCAAAGCGCCCCCAGTGACAGACGTGAGAGTTCTGAGAACTAATAAGATTGCAAAATTTGATTTTACGCTGTCTCTCTGCGGAATAAAAAGTTTTCTAAAGTGTTTACTGTGATTGTGATATAAATTAAAGTGTTATAATAGTGACAGTGATTATATCATAGCTTGTATTGTTCGTCCAACATGAAATCGTGCGTATATTGTAAAACACGATACGAAAAGGGCAGTGGTGTCAGTTTTCACAAGTAAGTGAATCTAAAACATAAATACTTATTAGAAAACCGCTTAAAACAGTGTATTCTTACAATAACAAACGTAAACTATTCGAGTTTACGGGATTTTACGAACATTTTTATAACCAATAACTTTTGTTAGGGATGTCAAAATTCATATCGATACTTTCGTAATATTATGATGTAAAACAAAAGTCATGCTCGTCGTTGTTAAAATAATGATACGCACATTATAATGATCTCTAATAATAGCAAAACACTTCAAGGTTTATTATTATTAAATGAGTCAATAACAAATAATTTAACACTTATGATTCATAATTCTCACTAAGTGTTCTATATAATTATCGATATATGTTTATAATTTTTTACCCATACCTACTATAATGTTTCCTTTAATTACAGATTCCCCTCCGATTACACTCTCAAACTTTGGTTAAAAAATATGAAGGTTGTCAACTGGACTCCGACAATGTATCATTATCTGTGTTCTAAACACTTCACGGAAGCCTGTTTCTTAAAATATCAGTTACGGACTACGTTGAAAAAATGGCTCGACAGTAATTTTTCATTTAATAAATTATGTGATTTGAGAATGCTTTTTTATTTCCCTGTCCTCCTCCCCTGCGGTAATTAAGTTGTTACAAGTTAATTACCGTAATTACAGACCTAATAGAAAGTTATTGTGTCTCTTATCACATGGCAACATGCGGTATCTGACTAGTAATAATATCTTATTGTGCACTCTTTATAGGAAGGGATTATCTTATTAATTACTATTTATATCTTAGTAATTTACTATTTTACAGAATTTTATTATTTATTGATCCTATAGTGAACTGTTATCCGATTAAGGAGAACAAGGAAGGAAGGGGTCAACCGGACATGTGATACTTATTATTACAGTCCATAAACAGTACTAGATAATGCTATTTCAAGTTATGTTTTCTACGTAAAATATATGCTTATTACGACTATCTATAGTTCATTAGTTTAGTTAGGTACTCAACTAGTGCAGACATGTCTTTTTATCTGTGTTTTAGTAACATTTAACAAAATATATGCCTATATTGTTTTAATTCAATTATCTACAATTTTAGTAAATCTTAACATATGTTATAAAACGTATTTCACGTTTTTTAAAACATATTACGTATAAAAGACAACACGAATGTTACATGTTAATAATTACCTAAACCAATTTAATTTATAGGAAATCTGTAACAATAGCGTTGGTAATATTTCTATCATTGTGGTCGATATCAGAAAAGTTTTTATCTATAACAAACCTTTTGTTATACATCACTAGTATTAGTTCCATTCCCCCACACTGCTGCCGTCAGCGCCAAAATGGCGATTTTCAAATAGGCACATGAAATTGATAGCGATAGCCAGTCCAGCGTATTTTAATAGAGGTCAGTGTTGAAAGTTAACATTTTAAAAAACATAATTCCAAATTCAAATTAGGAAAATGTGTGATTTTCATTTGTTTTTAGTACTGTCAAGATGAGTGAATCTAAAGAAAAAATTCGATACATTTTAAAATTTTACTACAAAAAAGGTAAAAATGAAACGCAAGCCGCGAAAAAAATTTGCGATGTTTATGGACCTAGTGCAGTGTCTGTGAGAGTAGCACGAATTTGGTTTAAGCGTTTTCAATCCGGAAATTTTGATGTCAAAGATGCACGTCGCTCTGGTCGCCCTATTACAGATAAAATGGATGCCATTTTTGAAAAAGTGGAGCAAGATCGGCATATCAGTAGTTACGACGTAGCTGAAGAACTGGGAATTGACCACAGAACAGTTTTGGCGCATTTGAAAAAAACTGGGTACACAGAAAAGCTCGATATTTGGGTACCTCACGAGCTCACTGAAAGAAACCTAATGAACCGTGTACTCATTTGTGATTGTTTATTACGACGTCATGAAACCGAACCATTTTTGATGAAGCTGATAACTGTTGATGAAAAGTGGATCACGTACGACAAGAACGTGCGAAAAAGGTCATGGTCAAAAGCCGGTCAGGCTTCACAGACTGTGGCGAAACCCGGGTTAACTCGCAACAAGGTGATGCTGTGTGTGTGGTAGGATTGGAAGGGCATTATTCATTATGAGCTGTTACCACCAGGCAGGACCATCGATTCTGAACTTTACTGCGAACAACTGATGAGATTAAAGCAAGAAGTTGAGAGAAAGCGGCCGGAATTAATCAACAGAAGGGGTGTGGTTTTTCATCATGATAACGGTGAGGTCTAGACCTCACACATCTTTAGCCACTCAGCAAAAATTAAGAGAGTTTGGCTGGGAGGTGTTAATGCATCCGCCGTATAGTCCTGACCTTGCACCTTCAGATTTCCACCTGTTTCGGTCTCTTCAGAATTCTTTAGGCAGTGTCAGGTTAACATCACGAGAGGACTGCCAAAACCACTTGTCCCGGTATTTTGATCAGAAGTCCCAAAATTTCTATAGCAATGGGATCATGTCCCTACCTACAAGATGGCAAAAAGTTAACGAACAAAATGGTACCTACATACTTTAGTTAAATGTAAATAAACTATATAAAAAAATGTTTTTAACTAAAAAAAAAAAAAAAAATCTTAAAAAATGCGAAGATACTTTTTCCCCAACCTATTACATAGGTACGCAGCTGTCTCAAATTAGGATCGTATTAGACATGCACTGTAATATCCCAGTGCTCGTCACTGCACCGTTATATCAGTATTTAACATGGATCGACTGCCTACCTGATATCCACAAGCCATTTTGGGTAACACGATAATAATATAATAATAAATCTTTATTTCCCGAAAATACAGATAATTGTACATTAAGTTTATAATTTTGAAAATACTGTAGAGTACATTACATAAAACATTTGGACGCTACATAAATCTGTACACAATAGATTAAACTCTGTCTCTTAAACTAGGGGTATCCTGTATCTTAAGAGACAGTGCTTCGCAATGGGTTTCCAATTGAAATGTATGAGTGGACTGTGTCGATTTAACTTAAGTAGGGAAAAAAGTTATAAGTTATGAAAAAGAAAAATATAAGTTGCTTTAGTTTTTAAATTATGCATGCATAGGTGAGTGCGAGGGTGAGGGTGAGTGAATGAGATAATAGGTGTGTTTATGTTTGTGTGTGAGTGTGTATACGTAGGTGATGTGGTGATTGTGTGTAAGAGAGTGGTATGTGCGAGTGTGTATGAATCCGAGGAAAGAGTGTTTTTGCAAGCAAGGAGATGAGTGTGTGATATACGATATGTGATAGACGATATACCTTAGTAAGACTGTTTGACAGACTTTTGGGCTTCTGACGACCCGTAACGACTGTCAAAGATCTACGAATGACAGCCGGGACCAACCGCGGCAAACATAGCTTAGCTTAACCTTCGATTGACCGATGCGGCTGTTATCATTTAGCCACAAGCCTCTCTACGAGGATCGCCGTACAATTGCTCTATACTACTTACAGCTGCGTGATAACTACCCTCACAAGATAAACGGTATCTATTAGCCACTCTTATGCTCAAACTTTAGTCATGCTACGGTAACTGCAGTCTGCCAATTAACCCGCCCGACATTGTCTATCTTATTCATATTTCCTTATCCATGACTGGGCTTACGAAAGTTTCAATATCTAATAGTTAGATGATAGCTAGATGCACAACACAATTATGAGTCTGAAAACAACTTAATTTTCTACGTGCTTTGTCCTGATAACAAGACTTTACTAAAGACGTAATCAGCCGACCTATATCCAAAGTCACATCTAAACAATAAACGAAGAAAATAAAAAGTAACAACGCTAAAGAAAAGTGAGTAAAACTCGTGTATCCAGTTACAAATTCTTCATACTTTCGCCTCTCACCGTCTACCCGTAATTAACGCTGATGTTTATTAGAAAATATAATTTTCTCACATCCCCCAGTATTCGAGACACGTAATACAATTATATGACAATAGACTTTAAATTACTTGGAGCTCCGAGGCCCAAGATGTGTCTCGCAGTATGAATATTAAAAATAGCTGTGCTTGCGACCCAGAATATACTTTAACTTTCCAAAAATAGGGTTGAAATTTCAAGTTGTTGAGAGTGTGTATTAGGAGAGGTGCGCATATGAGAAGATGCTGAAGTAGGCTACATAAACGTAGCTTATTCAAGTGTTTAAAAGTGATATGTTTGCACGCTTTTCTTGGAATGGAAGAAAAAGTGGAATGTGTTGAGATTTAGATTATATAAATGTATGTAAGTACTTTATTATATTTGCTGATTGTCGTATTTGCTAGGTTGGGCATTGTGTTATTGGCTTTTTACAAGGCTTTAGGGTGATACCAAAATAAATTGGGGGCTTTTTCGTGACCACTTATTTCACTATTACAGTATAATTATATGGATTTATTTTATGGATATTTGTTTATTGACTATTTGATTAATACTCTGACTGATGGAAAACGCAATTGGGTTAAATTTCCTTGATAGAATTAAGTTCCGAAAAGACCACTACTTTTTTATATTTTTTTCTGTAATCCTAAAATCCTATGTCATTTCATTGCAAAATTGCATTCAAAATGTGCGTAAGAGGTAATTTAAAACTCTGGCTGAAAATACTTTTGATACTTATCTTAATTTATTTTTAAACAATTTTTATTCGGTTTGGCGCTTACGTTGTTTTATTTTGATTCCATTGCGCATTGTTGCGCTCTCTTTTTTCGCATGTGGATGTAATTGACTCTGTCACTTTCTTATGCGCACCCCACGCGCTATAATTTATTTTTTACGTATCACCTTTAGGTTCGCCCCCAATTCATGGGATTTAGGTGTAAGGTTGGGGACTATTGATAATCATTTTTGATTGAATATTTAGGGTAAATACCAATTTTCAGTTTTATTTGAATAAAACCGAACTTAAATGTTTATTTTGACTCTATCTACTCATCATCTGCATAGCATTTTCTCAACTAGGTCGGCTTTCAATCTAACCAGATGCAGCTGCTAGTCTGGATATGCGTTATTTTTTATTTTGTTCTGTTCTAAAGTACGTGCTTTAAACAATACCATTCCCTTAAAGTACAGTCATGCACAAAAAAATCTCTGTGTACAGTGATTTCAAAATGTTTTTTCGACCCTTGACCCTCCTTGCAAGCGAGACTCTCATTATTCTGTAGAGAAGAACTCTTATCTTCGTACAACGGCAGTGCTTGGCAGTAATTATTATTTTTGAAGTATTCAAGGTACGAACAAAACCTTTTTCTACGTCATTATACTTGAGGTGATTGAGTACGTGGAACACTTTGTCGTGTCGGGGACTTGCGCCCTTTTGGCGCGGCATGGTTTTAATGAAGCTACAGGTTTTTAAATGCTTTCGTTGGCGTTTAAAATGTTCCTGAAAATTTGTTACGTTTTCGCTGTAAAACTGCTTTCGGTCTCTTTACGAAAATTGTACTTTTTATTCCCAATAAAGACATAAGTCACTTACTTGAGAACAGTACTAAAAATATAGATTACAATATGTTCGTCATCAGTATTACAATTTAATTTTACCCATCCAATGCATTAATTTCTCCAGAAGTGATCGATCCGCAAGTATGTGCTGGCTAAGTTGAGTTTTGAATGCATTGTAAGAGTGTATATTTCTTATACAGGACGGTAATTTGTTATAAAACTTAAAGTAACATTACGCCTGTATTCACCAAAGAGGCACCCAGAAGTGTATCTGTTTAGTAAGCCCACAATTCGCAGTTATGTTTAAGGCTTCGTTTATACCAAAGCGTATAGTAGGCCGCGGACAGTGAATGTCCAGATTTTTTTAAATGAAAAAAACGGTTTATTTACGGTACTGAGTATAAACTGTCCCATAACAAAAACGTGTCTGTCAACAAACTTCCATAGTGATCCATGTATCACTATCGACCGTGCCTATACACGGCGAATAAACCGTTCACGGCAAGAAGATCGTCTGTGTATAAAAGGCCTAACTGTCCTTTGTTTTCCAAACATTTACACAGTCAAGACTATACGCTTGATGTGAACGCAGCCTAGGTGCCGTGAAAAACGGCGAGCCAAGAGCGAGGATTACACCTCTCTCTCGGCTCGCCTTTTTCTCTCTTTTTTTAAATTATTACGCTATTTGCTATGGGGGATGACCAATATTGCAATTTATTCGTATTCCTCTATCATCATCATCATCAGCCTATATATGTTCCACTACTGGAGGTAGGCCTCTCCCAGTGAACGCCACTGAGTCCAATCTTCGGTTCTCCTCATTAAGTCGCTGCCAGCCTCCTTTTGCAAGTCGTACTCCACCTGGCTTTTGGGCGTTACACACTACGTTTGCCTAAACGCGGTCTCCACTCTAAAACTCGTTTTCCCCAACGATTGTCAGTTCTACGAGAGATGTGATCAGCCCATTGCCACTTCAGCTTGCTTGGTCTTTGAGCTATGTCGATTACCTCGGATATGTTTCTCTATAGTTTACCACAAATTGTAAAAAGACGAGCCAAACGGTTAGAATATTGCATATAGTTACAGATTTAACCTTTTAAATTATTATCAACATTCTATACCTAAGAGCTATGCAGTCAATCACGACACATACAGGCTGGATTTTTGAAATGGGGCGATAAGGGCTGGTACCTTAACCGTTGTCGCTACAAGAAAACGGTCTTACGAGACTGTTCTCAAATTTTAGAAACATTTTGATCAGTTTCGAGGTCCTATACTGCACTGACAACGCATTTTCACGGTCGATGTTAGTAACCACTAACATTGACCGTGAAAATGCTCAGTCGCAGGCGGTCACCCGCCACATGAAGGTCGACACTTTGATGCATATGAAATAGTCACCTGCGATTTTTATCGACCTGAAAATGAGATGGCGTTTGGCTTGTGAGGCGATTTGGTAAGCGACCAGCAGCACGGCGAAAATTTACCTCGAATTTGGCCTGATGTGCCATCGCAACAATCGTTTATTTATCTATTTAACCATTTATTTACCCACATATATAAACAGACAATAAGAAATGAACAGAAAAATAGGTACAAAGGTGATGCTTATTTCTCATGAAATCTCTTCCAGCATACCTGCGATAGGATAGTAGATTATGAGATGTAGACAGCGTGTGTAAGAGTAAAAGAGAAAATAAAATACATAAAATCAAAAATAATTCACATACGTACATACTTCTAAAATAAATATCTACTAGAATATTAATATATACGTAACTATGACGAAGTGGAAAGATAGTGTTCTTTCACTCTTCTTTTAAAAACTGCAACAGTTTGGCAGTCCCTAATGTCAGGCGGAAGTGAATTCCACAACCGCACCGCTCCTCCACAGTGGCGGAGTATCATGCTCATTTACGCGACTTACGTATTTTATTCGCCCCATTTCCATGCAGCTGAATATTTTTAAGGCTTGAAGATGATCCTTAAATCCTCCCATAGGGTTTTGGCGCGGTATGAAATTACTTTTTTTAAGTTTTTATACAATTTTTTCTTGCTGTAACGTTGGATTCCTCTTGTGCGGCGACTGACTCTCACATTCTTGAGCCACTAACTAGCTAGTTACTAACTAACTAACTACAACCACTAGAAATTACTCATACTGACATATATTATAATATGTGAAAGACTAAGTAGGTAATAGGTAATACGGGCTGGTGTCCGCAACTCCACGTCAATGCGCGTATTTTGCGTACGGAAGACTAAGTATATCTGCGTATGCATTATTCCAACTTTCAAAAAAGGTTAATATTGAGACATTGTTAACAGCATACCATGGACTTGCAGCTTCTGTTTTACGGTACGGCATTATTTTCTGAGGGCAGTCAGCTAATAGGGAGGTTGTATTTAGGATGCAGAAATGCTGTGTGTGGTCTAAAATTGGATGCAATTAAAAATATGCCATTAGTAAAATTCAAAAAGGCACTTACTAGCTTGCTTAGTGACAAATGTTACTACACACTGGATGAATTCTTAAATGATGGCTCAATATAGTGCTTTGTTTCTATGTTATATAAAAAACTTAAATGATGAATTAATTTGAGGTTGAAATTTAATTAATATTGACATTTACACTACTAACTACAACCACTAGAAATGAAATATATTCGGAATAAAATTGGTCGCAAAAATCGAGCAGTACCTCTCTAGCAGTACTATGGTATAAGAACGGTTATTTTCATCAACTTTCAATAATGCAAATAGCTTATAAAATTCGACGACTGCTTCCTACCGCAAACCCGTGTTCGAATCCCAAGATATTTTTTTTGCTATTTTTTTTTACATTTTCTTATAATATTGTTATAATTATGATAGTTCGTAGAACGTTAACAGAAAAACTTTCAGTTTAAGCCTCTTCTGTCATCTTTAGAATAAAAACTAGGGTAAGTGACTGATAATGAGAAATCCCGTGTGTTTACAATCTACTGTCCGTACTGTCGATGGTCCTGGGTTCGAATCCCGGTAGGGGCAAATGTTTGTATGATGAATATGGACGTTTGTACCCGAGTCATGGATGTATATTTATAAATGTATGTATTTACGAAAAAAAAATGTATTTAAGTAGTATATCTACCATCTAATATCCATAACACAAGCCTTAAGTGCTTAACTTGGAACTACATAGATGGTGCTGTGTGCAATGTCAGACGATATTTATATTCATTTATTTATTATTTATTTACTGTTTTATTATTAATTTAGTAATAGCTGTTCGTGAGGAATAATTTTTAAGCATCATGCATCGGTCAGTGTATCAGTAGTATATGCAGGAACGAATGCGTTCTTTATTTTACTAAAATCGAAAAACCTCGCAAGCAATGGGAAAGTGCTACTGAAGACCTCAGCAGTGTTGACCTCAGCACAAGCTGCTTCTCACACCAACAACTGCAGTGCGATTCTGTAACCATCTCACCGTGAAAACTTAGATGAAGTGAGCGTGGAGTGAGCTGTCAGTGTCGTCCCACTGATGCTAGGGATTGACCAAGCATTACATTTACAATCATAATCGAGATTAAAAAAATATTTTATTCATATTATTATTGTATTGATAATTTTATATTATTTCAAAGCTAGTTTATAAGTGTCTCAAAAAAACAACATTGAGTTTCTAACTGAATTTCTGCTTTCCTATTTTATTTTAAAGCCCCGAAAATAGTAATGATTAGCCACTTAACTACATACTAGCTTTGAAATAATATAAAATGATCAATAGAATTTGGATAAAAAAAAAAGTCGATTATGATTGTAAATGTAACGTTGGTCAATCCCTAGCATCAGTGAGATGACACTGAACGCAAGTCTTCACGGTGAGATTTTTACAGAATCGACCGGCTGTACGTCGCTTTCTCCCGCGTCACCTGTCCTAATTCTCTTCATATTTTCATCGCTGAGACTAAAACTACAAAAATATTATACAAGAAAGTTTTATAAACATATTTTAGTTTATCCTGTTTTCTTACGACTTTCACTCGAACGAATTCGCGGGCCGCAGCTAGTTGTTTCATAAATAACAAATGAAGCAATTCAGCTGAAAATATCGTCGAAATCAACTCCGTTGCGACCATCCCCAATAAAACTTTCATAACAGTAGGAGAACTTCTTTATAGAAGTATATTACAAATATTTCGAGTTATGATAAAAGAGTATTGTAACTAGGGTTGCCAGTCGTTATAAATTGTTATCTGTTGCCCTATTAAGGCGATTAACACACGGCACCGCGTTCCGGCGCGGTTGGCGGTGACTCGAAAGGAAAATCCATTTTCAAAAACGTACGGTCGGGCGGTGTATGTGTGTTAGGCATCAACGGATTACTTACATGCCAATGCAACGTAAGATCCGCTTCACCGCCAACCGCGTCGGAGCGCGGTGCCGTGTGTTAATCGCCTTAAGATGACATTTGTGTACTTAGAATCTCGTTGGAGAGACATATTTAAATAAATAAATAAGTAACAGTCATTTTTGATATACGAGTACATACATACAATTGTTGTTTTTCACATACTCGACCGTCGAATCACAAGTCACCTTGTCATCCGCTGAAAACAAATCAAGTTTGTTCAGAAACGGTAAATATGACTAGTGCCGATAATCGTTTGACAAGCGTTGTATGTATGTGTAGTTAGTACTTCATGAGATTCATAGGAAAAAAAAATGCACTTTAAATTTTTTCGCTTTTGTGAAAATACTACCAATTAAATCAACTACCAATTCAAAAACCTTAAAAAGGTTGACAACCCTAATTCTAACTTCTCAGGTCCCTTGTCAAACTGTCTACGATGATGGCGTTTTATTAAAACGGGTAAGTTTTCACATATCTTATTTATTTTATAAAACTTCACATCTCTCGATATTGTGCAGAGATTATTTTGAAGGGACGATAAATAAATAAACTCCCTATGTACGAGTACACACAGCAGCAGATCAAGTTACCCCAAACTGTCCAATTTACTCATTCGATTTCGAACTTAACCTTCAACATTTTAAGGTTTACAATAATTTGGAGAAGTTTTATAGTTTCGTATAACCGGATGTGCCTTAGTGTGACAGTGCTTAAATTCTTTATAGATTCATACATACTATTTTTTATTTTTTGTATGTTGGCAACTCGTCGTTATATTCATGTAATTTGTTATAATTTAATTGTGCTTTTGTGTGTTGTGCTATGTCTTCCATGTACACTGAATAAATGGTTTATCTACCTTCTCCTCATTCCTGCAGCCATTTTTTTTTGAGTGTTGGAAATCATCAAATAACTTCTCCCGCTCTGGGCAGAGCAAGAGGGTGTGTCAGACTCGTACTATCTAAAACCCACCCGTGTACCTTCAGTTGCCTGTGCCAGGGGCCACGGTAACCCTTTCAGACTTTCCTGCAACCCAGGCAGGCATCGGCCCAAGCGAACCCCGTCATTGGTGCTGACATCTCTTTGAAGCACGCGTGGAATACAACGCGCCGTCGATCCGGGCCTGGTCCTTATCGGACGGCGAGCTACCCATTGCTCGCCGTCCGCATGCCCGCGCCTACGGTGGCCGGGAATCGGCTTCGGATTCCAGGGCGTCTCTTGCGGCAGCTAGGGGCGTGGGGGGGGGGGGGGGGGGGCAATTTTGCCTCTCCTTCATCATTCCTGCAGCCTGTAGTGCTATTCGTAAAAATATAAACATATGTGAAGTGAGCTGTCAGTAGTGTAAATCCCTAGCTTATGCTTTAGTTATTATTCTAAGATCCCTAGCATCAGATGGAATGACAACTTACTTGAAGCTCACTTCACTTAGGTTTTCACGATGAGATTTTTACAGAATAGATCGGCTGTTTACAAAAGCAATTACCTACTTATTTATTGTATACCTACTGAATGTATGTAGGTATTATTTTCTTTTAGTTAACTTTACGACGCTTTGAAATTAAAATGTAGATATTTGAAAAAATGCTTCTGAAGAAAGGGTTAAATCAATCAATCAATTTATTCAGTAATAATTCACATTGCGTTCGAATTATAATACAGCATGAAACATTAGCATTAACGACATTATTATATATAGGTACAAATATACAGAGTTGATATGACAGAGGGGCATTAAACTACGTATATTATACATGTTTAGTATTAATTCAATACGGTATAAAAATAAAAAGCACCAAAAATGAGATGTTTTTTTCTTTCAAACAAATTAAATAGCTTACAAATCAGAGTAAAACGCAACCATCCTTTGTAATGAAAGTGTGTGTGTATGCATTGCCATATTTTTAGCGAAAATATTTGGTTGTACTTGTCACTTGCGTCAGAGCGGCAACAACCCATAGGTATACGTAGGTTATACTCAGATTTATCGTTTTAAGGTGCATGACCTATGCGTATAGACATAATCAGCTGTTAGGAAAGATACATCGTGTTAAAACGGGGCAAAAACTTAAAAAATCCTTTGCGACTAAACTACTGCTCCTATTTAATAGATTTTTGGTATAGAGCTTGAAAATGGTATCTAGTATAGGCAGTTTAAAGGAAAGCCTCTCTGTCGTATCAACTCTGTATAAGGATACAGAATTAAAATGATTTATGTTCATGAATAGCAACTTATACCTAATTAATTAATAAAAAAACACTACAAAGTGAAAAATTACTTTAAATTCGGAACTCGGTGTCTTTGGTTTTTGCTTTTTCTTTGTTTGCCACCGATTTCCGAAAGTAACGTATTTTTCACTTTGTAGTGTTCTTTTGGAAGTCGGTGGTGTTTTTTTGGGAAAATGTTTTTATTTTCCACTTTTTAGCTGAGCTCACACACTGAGATATTACTTGTTTACATAATTTGGGAAATCGTATACTTTCACAATGTTTGTAAATATGTGAACGCCATGTATCTATTACTGAATTAACTTATTTATCATTGCTACGTTTATTCAATTCTTTTTACCTATTTTGATAGGGTAATTTTTATTATAGGTGCATCGTCTTCACATATAATTAATGTATACAAAATATTGTAACACATTTTAAAAGAGTAACGGTGGAGTTTCTTGCCCATTCTTCTCCATACGAAACTACCTTTTGGAAGGGGCGACTAGAATCAATTATATTTAAATGTAAATGTTAAAGTTCCAAAGTGCCTTTTTTGTGCCTATTTGAAATAAATGCTTTGACTTTGGTACCTACCCCAAACAAAGTCGTATACCACTACTTGCTATGTAAATAACAATGACAGGAAGTTATTGGAACATCAATAACATACATACACTAAGTGGAAAAAAATGCGTATTATTAAAGCTGACTCAAAAACTACTTATCAGTACTTTGTCAAATTTATATGGGAGCAATTGGAAACTAAATCCTTTCAAAAAAAAAAGAAGAAAAAAACAAATTGGTTTATAAAATATGACGGAGTTCTGAGGTATAACAAAATATTAAAAATAAAGTACAGCCGAAATAAAAACCTCCTCCTTTTTTGAAGTCGGTTAAAAATAACCTAACTAACTAAACAAACACCTGTCCTAACTATTAACAAACTAAAATATGGCGTCGAAAAATTAATCCGCATTGCTGTCGACTGGCAATGTACCTAAGATACCGGTGGCATTGCCACGTTGTATGCCAATGCTGAGCCTCTGGCCAATACTGCCGGAATTGTTTCAAATACCTACAAAATTAATTTCTGATTGAAATCCGAAACTTAAAGAAAGCAAACTTCGCTTAGATAAGAAGACCGATTTTAAAAGGCTATCTAGTCGTATATACACTGCATGTCGTCTTAAATCAAAATATACGAAACATTGAAATTTCCCTGTAAATTAATAACGTTTTATTCCGAAATTTTAATTTCCCGTAAGTAGTAGGTAGATATCGTTTTCTAAAACCCCAACAAAACCCATTCAACATTTTGCTAAAATGAACTACCAAATATCAAACACAGGTCCTTAATTAAATTAATTAACTCAACAATTTTAAAACAATCTTCTCAATTTTAAACCACGGTGGCTATATTAGATGCCCAGTATAATACTGAAGTACTTAAATGTCTTTTTGCCCGTCTTTCCCATCTGACAAAGTTATCTCGTTAAATGCACCGAGAGTTTGCAAGACAAGAGGCCAACTTTGAAAACTCCACCATTGTAAGAAGACACCTTGAAACTTCAGCAGTTGTATCAAAAAAGTTCGGAATGTAAGGATTGCAGAGGTCTCTGTAATTTGGCCGTTTAGTTCGTCGCTGAATTTGAGAAGTTCATATTTGTCTTGGGTTGGAGAAAAATTTAATGTTTGTGCATTTCTTAGTGCCCGTGAAGTACCTAATGGCAGTAAGTAATTTGTTGATGGTGGACTCGATCCGTAGTTGCGTTGTTGCGTAGTAGTGCGTTCGTATTTGTAATTTTAGTTAGAAATATTATAGATAAACTAGCTTCTTCTTCTTCTTCCTCTGCATGAAATTTATTGTTCCCCCGACCCACTCCATCGCATAGCGTCACCTGCCCGCACCATCACTTTGTTTTCGCTTAGCGTTCTTTCTGATTTTTTTTTTAAATTTTGCTCGGCCTTTAAGAGTCATAGCGTGATGTTAAATAGCCCATAGCTTTTCTCAAGAATTAGGCTATCAAATGCAAAAATATTTTTTCTTAATCGACCAGCAGTTCCAGAGATTACCCTCTCACAAACTTCAAAGTCAAAGTATCTTTATTGTGGGCATATGTAAGGTACAGGTCTTAACAATATATTGAAGTATCAATATGTCCTGCCTAATAGGCATACAATAATTATGTAGGTATTGACATTAAAATTTAGAATTATTATGCATGGTAAATTTAGTTATTATAAATGTAAAATACAGTGAAAGTAACACATGGTCAATGCTAATGCATGTCAAATACTGTGAATTTAATACAATGTTAAAATACAGTGAAACTAATAAATGGTCAATAATTCAAGAAATCTTGGATGGATCGTGTAGTATGTCGTTGTCGTCGTTTATCAATTAAAAATGTTCGTAATTTATTTTTAAATACTGGAAGTTCCTTAGTGTCTAGAATGCCAATAGGTATTTTGTTGTATATTTTTGATGCAATGCCAAAGAAGCTTTTGTTAAATAGAGCCGTTTTATGTGTGTGTACATTAGCAATTTTTAACATTATGTCTTTTTGATTTGAGTTTTCCAAATAGATTTTCAATTGTTTTTATAAATACAGCTACTTCATAAATGTAAATTGCAGGGAAGGTCAATATTTTTAATTCTTTGAAATATGGTTGACATGAATCTGGAACACGGATACCAACCATCGCACGTACACATCTTTTTTGCGCTCTGAGCACTAAATCCCTGTTAGTTGCATTGCCGCAATAAATGACTGCATATCTCAGTGTCGCCGAAATATAAGCATGGTATGCGGTCAAAAGAACTGATTGATCAACTATTTTGGATAATTTATTTAAAGCATATGAGTACTGATTGAGTTTATTGCATATTGTGTCAATGTGCGCTTGCCAAGATAAATCCTTATCAATCCAAAGCCCTAGAAATTTAACGCAGTTGACTTGTTCAATTTTCGTCCCATTATGATGAATATATAGTATATTGGACTGCGTTATGTAAGAACCAATTAAGCAAGCGCCATTTAACGAATCCTGAGAAAATGAGCTTCAAAAATTTCAAACTTAAAATGGTCGCTGTGCATACATTTAATATGTCAAGAGTATAATTTTTATTCTGAACATATAAAATATGTATAAGTTCACATTAGTTAAAAAAATATAAGGCTAAACTATACAATTTTGTAGCTATAGCCATTTTCTCGCTTAATTTGTTAATGTGTTTTAAGCCATATTCAGACCATTTTATTTACCAATAACGTACTATACGGCATTATTGTCGTTTGATACTTTATTGCGATTTTTTTCGGGTGAAATAAATTGGAACATAAGATTAAATCCAGTTATTTTAATAAAATTTACTTAAACAATACAAATGTTGTAACACTTCTACATCTTACTAATACTTTTATTCCTTTTTTTTCTTTTATTAGTTACCTATACACTGTACCATATTATTTTTTATTCTTCATCTTCTACTTCAAAATCAATGGATCCATCAAAACCTTTAACATCATCTTCTAAATCACGAGATCCAGTTAAATTTTCGTAATATTTTCTCGCATCAGATGGTATGAGATGAAGGAGGGATTTTATATCATCTAGCTTCGGTTGAGAAATAGGTTTTCCTTGTGGCCAAAGTTGCTCATAATGCCTTGATAATCTCAATGGGTTATTTATTGCCCCTCTTTTTGGTCTTTTATTAAGATCTACTTCATGGGTTTGACCGCCATGACAGGTTGAAAGAAATATCCGACCAGGTCTATCCTTAAAAATGTTTATTTCTTTAGTTTTCAACCAGCTTATAGGATTTCCTTCTATATCTTTTTTTCTATTCACTATTGTCTTCAGCATTTTAGAAACTCCGACAAAGTCTAAACTTTCCATTTTATTAGCTATTAACTTGTTTCTCTTACGACAACTGGTCATCACATCAATGTAGTCTTGTGGAGTGTAAAGCCGAGTATGGGTTTTTAACGCTGATTCGATATCACTAAACTCGCCATCATTTTCTAAGAAGCTATGCCCAGGGACCATAAATCGTAGGGTGATTTTTTCAAGGTTGTCATTTACTTCTAGTACTGCAAATAGTAGCAGAGTCAACTTAAGATTTCGGTTCTGGCCACCACAGGAGTCTGACCATAGGATTAGTTCTTTGACTTTTGAGTCTAGATTTAAAGATATATGTTTGCGTAAAGTGGAGCCTACTTCTTGTGCTCCCCTGTCTGCTATTCCTTCCACCCAGACGTAACAAAACCCTTTACCGGTTTTTCCTGAATGCACACCGCAGTTGTAAAGCCACAGTTGGCGTTTGTAAAATACGATGTTGGTTGGAATTCTTGGCAGTGGCAGTGTTTTTTCCATATCAAATGTCAGGGTTTCAATATCACCGAAGCTCTTCAACTTATACATTAATGCACTGATAGAGAGGCTCAGCAGCATGCATGTCGGTTGCCATATTGGCGGTGTGTGCCTTAACAATATCAGCTACGCAGACGATATGGTGCTGCTGAGCGCCTCTGTCTGTGGAGTGGCAAAACTGATTGGCATTTGTGAAGAATATGCAAGAGAACATGGTTTGCTGTATAATACGAGCAAGAGCGAATGCATGGTCTTTCAGGCCAGGGGGAGTCCAAATTACTTACCAGCAATTAAGCTCAACGGATGCCCACTTAAAAGAGTTTACATGTTTAAATATCTTGGACATTTATTAACCTCTGACCTGAAAGATGATGCAGACATCGAAAGGGAACGTAGGGCGCTGTCTGTTCGTGCGAATATGATCGCTCGCAGATTTGTTCGGTGCTCGAGGGACGTCAAAATAGCCCTGTTTAGGGCATTCTGTACGTCCTTTTATACTGGCAGTCTGTGGTTGGATTACACGCAAAAACAGTACAGAGCCCTACGTGTCCAGTATAACAACGCGTTCAGGGTGCTCTTGAGGCTGCCTCGCTTCTGTAGCGCGTCGGGGATGTTTGCCGAAGCTCGTGTGGATTGTTTCCACACAATCATGCGCAAACGGTGCACATCCCTGGTGCGTAGGATGCGGGGCAGCCGCAACAGTATCCTGAGTGCGTTTTCTGAACGTTTTGACTGTCAGTACGTGAACCACTGCTGTATGGTTCACGTACAGACTAATGTTACAATTTTATTTTAAATCGTGAATCCAATTTATTTAATTTTGTAATATTTATATTGTGATTTTTGTGCCTACTAACATAGTTTATAAGTTTCAATTGTTACTAACCATACTATGGATCATTGTTTTCTGACAAATAAATTATTATTATTATTTCCTTTATTTCATTAACATACATATAAATTACATTTTTAAATATTTTTATAAATAAAAAGATACCAAAAACATTTAAAAATATAAAAAATAGTAGCCCACCGGTATCGGGAACAGGGTCCAAGCTACCGGCGGTCAGGGCTCCAGAGAGAGAAACTTCCTAACAATGCGGGCCGTGTCCAGAAGTACCGCTTTCTGAATCAAGCCCTTGATCCAGCTGCCTAACGAGAGCCTCCTTAGGTGTTGGTCGAGGCTCTTGGGTATTAGCCCATTGGCTGTCACGACTATCGGCACAATGACCGCTGAGCCCACATCCCAAATGTCGACAACCTCGTGAGCCAAGTCAAGATACTTGATTTGTTTATCTTTCTCGGCTTTCACGAGGTTCTCATCATGCGGGATGGTTATGTCAACAATCATTGCGCGTCGCTCCAATCAATCCACCACCACTATATCAGGCTTATTGGCAACAATAGTCCTGTCAGTGATGATGGATCGATCCCAGTACAATGTGATATTACCATTTTCGAGAACTGGGTCGGGCACATACCTGTAGTACGGTACCTCCGATTCCACAAGGTTGTATTTCAGAGCAAGCTGCTGATGGATTATCCTGGCTACAAGGTTGTGTCTATGCAAGTACTCTCCGTTAGCTAGACGAGAACACCCGGAGATGATATGCCTGATTGATTCTCCCGGCCGGTGGCATGCCCGACAGATGTCAACCGTGCCGTCTTTCACAATAAATCTCCGGTAATTGTTCGTCATCATAACTTCGTCCATAATTGCACAGACAAAACCTTCGGTTTCTCCAAAGAGGTCACCGAAACGCAGCCAGGCAACGGACGCTAGTAGATCTACATCCGGTCCATGTAGGGCCCGGAAAAAGCGTCCGTGGAGCTCCTTACTCTGCCATACCTCCATGCGATCATTAGTGTCAAGCACTACAGGTTTGCGCCAGTTCTCTTTAGCCAAGGAGAGCGGGGTGAGGCCCTTGTCCACCGTGACTACATCTCGATGCATACCCACGTCGGTTTCTAGGAAATATTCCCTGAGACTGCATATCTCGCGATTGTGGAGGGTCTTAGCGTTTAAAAAGCCTCGACCTCCACACTTTCGCGGGATATACAGCCTCATTACCGATGATCGTGGGTGATGCATTCGATTTGCAGTCAGCAGCGTACGGACCCTCCTATCCAGGGCGTCGAGTTCGGTCTGAGTCCATTTGAGTATGCCGAAAGAGTACATCAAAACTGGCATGACCCAACCGTTGAAGGCGCGCACCTTGTTTCCGCCTGATAGAAGACTATTAAGTACTTTTTTCAGGCGGCCAAAGAAGCGTTCCCTCAACGACTGCTTCATGTCAGTAACATTGATGCCTAACGCTTCCGACATACCCAAATACTTATAGGTTTCGGATGCGGAGAGGGCTCTAAGGTTTGTGGAATCCGAGAGTTGGGTCCCCACGGATTCAACAATCTCCCCTCGCTTTACATGCATGACCGCACATTTGTCCACACCAAATTCCATCCTGATGGCGCTACTGAAATTTTGAGTTACTTTCAGTAGCTCCATCAGTTGCAAATTGTTGGGGGCAAAGAGTTTTAGGTCATCCATGTAGAGGAGGTGCGATATAACCTGACCACCTCTCCTCAACCGATAGCCTAGACCTGAATCCTCCAGCAATGTGCTTAGAGGATTCAAGGCTAAGCAGAACCAAAGCGGACTTAAACTATCGCCCTGAAATATGCCTCACTCGATCCTTATCGGTTCGCTATTCCCGTGAATATTTCGACATCCTGGATAGTGAAGGACCGTCCTCCATTGCCGCATACATGACATTAGGAAGGTGCGAAGAGTTGTATCTATTTTATACAACTCTAACACCCTCACGAGCCATGTATGCGGCACCGAGTCATAGGCCTTCTTATAATCTATCCAACATGTCGACAGATCCTTTCGGGAACGACGAACCTGTTGGCTAATGGTCATATCAATGAGGAGTAGCTCCTTAGTACCGCGGGACCTATTCCTACATCCATTTTGAGAGGCAGACATGATGGAGTTGGTGTCTATATGTTTGTTAATTTTAGCTCTCAAAATGGATGTAAGAACTTTATAGACCGTCGGTAAACACGTGATCGGCCTATAGTTCTTGGGTTCCGCGGTGCTACCTGATTTATGGAGCAGGTGGGTAATTCCTGTCGTTAGGAATTGGGGTAGCGAACCAGATTCCAAAGTAGTCTGAAACTGAGATGCCAAGCGAGCGTGCGATCTTGTGAACCATTTAATCCAAAAGTTGTGCAGTCCATCCGGCCCTGGAGACTTCCAGTTGGGTAGTGGACGGACTGCACGAGCTACATCTTGGGGGCAGATGGTAATAGCCCCCATTTCTGGTATCGGATCGCAGGCTCGCTCGACTTCCCGAGTCCAATCACCTTCGGTGTGACTGACAGGTACCGACCAGATGCTGCGCCAGAAGGAACACATGGCATCATCATCCGGTAGGCACGTCTCAGTCACACCATGGTCCGGTCGCTCCCAACCCCTATAAACCCACCTTTCATCGCTCTGGAAGGTGCGATTCTGAGTGTATCGCTCTACTCGCCGCCTATACCGACGAATACGGTTTGCCCATGCATACACTTTCTGCTTCAGGAAGTCGATGCGCTCTGTGACACAAGACATATAGTCTTGGGGACTGATATCAGTCCCTGAGAATGCCCGTCTCACAAAGCGCATCACTCTAGGGCGAGTATTGCCCTCCTTGAAGCAGATTAGTTTGCCGATGAGCGTCCTGGCCCCACCAATACGGCGTTCAATTCTGCACTGCCAAGCTGGTACGTTTGGTTTCGGTCGTGTAGCTCTAGTGTCATTTGCAAATTTGACGTGAGCTACACGACATGCTGCTACTGCCGCGCAGTACAGAATTGAATGAATATCGGTGAGGTCTTCGCAGGTATCAAAATAGTTTGATAACTGCGAATCCAGGACCGCCACCAGCGCCCTATTTTTGTTATGCATGGGCAAACGAGGTAAGCGTGGCCTAAGTTCGGGCGGCATGAAGCGATATTCCTGAATCGCATCCTCCAAAGCACTCCTCAATTGCTCATTGCACTGGCTACTTACATTTGTAGCCCTATCATTACTCCCTTCGTCAGCATGCGTTGTATTGGGCTGCGGATGTACAACAGTCTGCGACTGGGGTGCGATGATATGGCCACTCTGCATTTCACTTCGCAGGCGATCAAGTACAGAGTCATCCAACATATGATTACGCTGGATGACTCGCACCTGATCCGACAGTCGTTGTGCCGAAACGTTGACAGCTGGCTCAAGCACCTGAAAAAGAGAGAGCATCCGAACACGGTACGCGGTCAGATTGTTTCCCCCCTCTGTAGCCCCATAGTATGAGCGCATGACATTTTCATTAATGGATCTCGTCCATCTCATGCGCTGCACACTTCCGCCGGGAGCTGGGACCCTATCAGAGGCCGTTGGGCCTCGAGGTCCTAAGCCGTCCGGCGGCCGGCGTCCTCCCCGTCGACGAGCAGGTGGTGGCGACGTGGGCGGAGAGAAATACTCGTCGCTCGAGCTCGACGCAACTGCCGCGGCCGGTGTCGTCACAGCGTTCACAGAGGGGCTGGATACCGGCGGCGGCGAGGCGGAGCTGAGCGAAGAGTCCGGAGGTGGTAGTCGTGCTTGACGTGCGGCTTGTCTCGTCAACATCTTCTCATTTTTCAATAATTTATTATTGAGTTATGTAATATCGGAGGTGACATGACAGATGTCACCTCCCGTTCGGCAATTTTTTTATGAATAATGGTCCATTTTTAGATGCTGATTATATTTATTTGGGTTTTGGTTGGGTTGGGTTTTACACTATTTAAGTATAAAAACTGCATCAAAAAAAAAGGAAAAATTATTTATCTGAATAATATATGATAAAAATGATATGAAGTGTTGACGTCGGTGTTGCCAGTTATATTATTATTATTATTATTATTATTAATATGATCATAAGTCTTAGCCAAAGTTATATCTTGTCTTTTCATTGCACGTGCGTCTTTGGCTTCTTTATGGTGCTGCTCTCTTTCCTTCTCTAAATTTAATTTGGTTTCTTGTGAAGTAGTATCTCTGATTTTTACAGCAAATAGGTCGCACTTATTACACGTGTCTTTCTGTGGCTTTTTCCTTTGTAGATTAAATTTGGTATAAAATATTCTTTTATACGATGCAAATGAAACTGTCTTTCTTGATTCATCAAATCTTGCTTCCGATAAATTTAAGTCGTACATTTTCGACAAAGTCATATCCGGTGGTAAATACATCCTGTCTGTTTGCGCTCTACAGTAATGGGACTTATATTTTGGGAATTTATCAATGTGTTCGATAATACTTTGTTCAACATCCTGATGCATCTTACGAGTATTTCCTGATACCTTTCCCCTTTTGTCTTCAATTTTTTCCGGACGTGAGCATTTTTTTAAGTATCTGTCAATCCTTGCAGATGAAATTCTTAAAGTATCAATAAACATTTTGGCACAAACAACTATGTTTTTTTAAAGAAGAATGAGACCACCCGCTGCCGCCCCACCCCGTTCCGTACGCAAAAACCCGCGAAAATAGAATGCAATAACGAATGAAACGCCAGAAGCTGGCGCTTCATTCACGAACGGATGAAAGATTGCGCGTGTGGTGATACGCATTAACGAATTAAATACCATTTTAGGTGGTTAATTCGATGCTGCGGTTTAAAAACGGTTAAATCAAAAGGCAAAACTGAATTATCTTCATCGTGGACGTGTTTAATTCGATTATGCAATTTGAAAACTGTTTGTAACTGTAACTTTGACGCATAATTCTTTAATACAAAACGAATGTGTGCACAAATTCTAGCAAAGTTCGAAATGTCGCTTGATTCAACCCCTTATTATTATAAGGCCGTAAGAGTGATTTTTGAACACAAAAATAGCTGAATACATACTTTATCATACCTATAGTCGATCTTCATTCATAACTTTTTTTTTCGATTTCGTCGCTTAATTCGTTATTACATAACGCAGTCCTATTGATGTTGTTATTTATAATATTACGCCCAAAATTGACTAGTTTAGTTTTTTCTAAATTGATAATTAAATTATTATTCGTCAGCCAGTTAATTATATTGCAAAGAGTGGAATTTATCTCATTTTCCAAAGTATCAATATTTTGACCAGTAAATATAGCTGTGCTATCATCAGCGAAAAGGATCATTGGATGCTGTGAAACTTTAGGCAGATCATTTATGTAGGTCAAAAATAACGGTGGACCTACGAGTAACACGCTACCTTGAGGCACTCCATATAGTACTTTTTTGGGCTTGGATTTACGTTTTTGTTCGGTATTATTTGAGATATTAATATTATTTATTTCAACTACCTAATATCTATCATTTAGATAAGATTCCAGAAGTTTATGGACGGTACCCCTTATTCCATAACTTACAAACAAATAAACAAAGGAGATTGTTCTGCATCCATCCATCGTTCGCCCCAGAACCAACAGCGAAGGAAAAATACTTTGCGTGTTCTAAATTACAAGGATATGCCCATCAAGGCAAAGTTTGATGACGAACAAGTTGTAGAAAGCATTTATTTAAAAGAAAACAAAGATTTTAAGGTTATATTTAGTAAGAAACAATCCTTTTAATACTTCGTTATACTAGTAGAGATCGTCTAACCTGTCGCTAATGTAAATACTATAGCCTGTATGTAGCTAGCTACGCTGAGAGATTCAATAAGACCTTACCTATCTTTTGTGGTGTGAAATAAAGCAAATTGACTACACTACACAAAGTAATCACGAAGAAATGCGAGCGAGTGCAATATCTTGACAGTTGAGTTGATTGACATGACATGACAAGGATTAGGGATGCCCATACATTAGATCCGTATCGATATATTTTGAACAAAATCGATACCGTTCAGTACCCAGCGTGTTATTCTATTTGAAATATTACAATGCATCTCACTAAGGGCGTTTGTGCATTACCTCGTATTGTGTTCGTATTCGTGATTCGATAAAATACTCGTATAATTCGAAATAGCCTTCTTATTCAATGTATGGTAGTTTGTGCACTGCTTCGTTTTCGTTGTTATATTCGTGAATTTCTAACATCGAACATTGAAGAAGCCATCATGCTTAGTATTGGGCGTTTTGTTCACTCAGTCGTATTCGATTCGTATTCATATTTTTCATGAATACGAACCGAATACATAATTATGAGTGAGAGCGAAATGCTGCACACATTGTGAACGCGATCTCTGCCTACGAAATGTTTTAAGTGAATACTCGAATCTCGGATCGGTGTACAATCGTATTTGATTCGTATTCGTGTTTTTAAAACAGATGATGAAAAATTCCCCATAATGAATGTAAATAATGTAGCTATTGTATTGAAAAGATAATTAATTATTTATGATGCATGGAAATAGGTTTTGTTGTTGGATTCTTTTCACACCTAAGGTATGGCAATAAACACGTCACACAAGTTACTACAGAAGTGCCATACCCTAGAGCGAAGAAAGTTGAAAAGGAAAGTACATAGGTGCCTTTTTTTTTTGTGGGTGGAAAATCATCAAATAACTTCTCCCGCTCTGGGCAGAGCAGGAGGGCGTGTCAGACTCTTACTGACTAAAACCCACCCGTGTTCCTTCAGTTGCCTGTGCCAGGGGCCACGGTAACCCTCTTGGACTTTTCCGCAACCCTAGCAGGCATCGGTCCTAGCAAACCCCGTCATTGGTGCTGACATCTCTTTGAGGCGCGCGTGGAACACAACGCGCCGTCGACCTGGGCCTGGTCCTTATCGAACGGCGAGCTGCCCATTGCTCGCCGTTTGCAAGCCCGCGCCTACGGTGGCCGGGAATCGGCCTGCGATTCCCGACGCCCAGGGCGTCTCCTGCGGCGGCTAGGGGCGTGAGGGCGCAAATTTTGCCTCTCCCTCACGCGTTCCGCCTCCTCCTTCGCGAACATTACTGCTTCGCAGAAGGAGGTGACGGCTTCCCAAGCCCTCTCGCTCCGTACCATGGCCTGGACCAAGGCCGGACGCGAGAGATCGCCACCGCCAATCGCCTCCACGAGGACACGGCGGTGCTCCGCCCAAGCCGGGCAGACCTCCACCGTATGCTCCACCGTGTCCTCCGGGTGATCCACACAATGGTGACACCCGGGCGTTTCCTCCCGCCGTACATAGGTGCCTACGGATGCATATGACATCCGTGAGCAGGTGGTCAACTCAAGTAATCTCGCATTCGATGTGGGAAATGAAAGATTGGGCATCACTAATTGTCATGTCAAATCTAATTGTCAAAGATGGCAGCTTTTTTGATGTGATGTCGTAAATCGTTACAGTTCTTTTACTTTTGTTCATTAAGGAACGCAGAATGTCCGTTATGTACAGATATTCGCAATTAGTTTACTAAAATATATTTAGAATTATTAATTACGTCAGATATTTGTTGGTCCTGGGGCCATTTTCGACGAAGTCCTTTTACCTCTTTATAATATTCGTATAGATCCGTCCTATCCTTCCTTTATAGGTCCTTTTGCCAGCGACTTCGGCTGACCCTGAATTCCTTACCACGAAGTTATTTTGAAATTCAGTCTTCTGGGTCTATGTGCTTGGACTGGGCATAAGATTTTCTCTAAACTAAAACCAATTAGTTGCTTTTTTGAACACCAAAATTGTTACACAACGAGTGATTTCTTCATTCATTTCATTTAAATGAATAAATGAAATGAATGATTTCTTTCACCTTTAACTTAGGTAAGTAACTAGAAAATAATCTCTGCACAGCTTCTCCAGGTTGTGTTTAATACGTCAATAGATAGCCGAAACAACTTGATACTCTTTGTGCGAAAGTTTATTGTTTTAAGGAATGTTTCTAACATTTAGGATGCCTGGCAGATACCTAACTAGTTTATCTTGTTTATCCTTGAAGTTTCACTAGGAGAAGGAACTATTATTCTAAATAATAGAATAGAATAGAATAATCTTTATTATGTATACCATAAAAATTACTGATATAAATTTACACATTTTACATAGGTTGACACAATGGGTGGTCTAAACGTTAAAAGCGATCTTTTACAGACAACCTTTGGATGGATTAAAATGAAATTGTGAAAAACTGAGTGCGAGTTTGGAAGGGTGGTGCTTAAGGAGAGAGAAAATGTTTTTTAGGCAGAATTTTAAAAGTGGACAAAGATTGCGCACGCCTTGTCGACACGGGCAAGGCATTCCATAACCGTACTCATCGAACTGTAAAAGACTTATAATAAAAACTGGTGGAATGCGGCGATATCTAGTCTTCAGTTTTCCGATGACCTCAGACATCTGGTATGTGTGTCATGAAGAAACTTGACAATATGAAATAATTACTAGCTTATTACTATTCCGCGGCACTGAACGAATGGGAAACTCTTCATTATTAGAAGAAGGAACATGAGTAATAATCACCACACTTGCTTAGCAATGTCTTCGTAATCGGCCTTTAACATTGCTGCCGTATCTCTGTGAGAATAAATGGGCCGAGATAATAAAATAAAAAAAAATATTGCATTATCTTAATTAACTTATTAAAGTTACAACGGGGAGAATCCTTTTAAGCAAATAGTTTGCTTGTGTTAGGATGCTCCACCCTTATCCATGTTTTATAATTATTATTAAGTTAAATAAAACTCTACAAATAAAAGTAAAAGAAAAAAGGAAAACATTAAAACAAAGGAATGACATGGAGGCATAGTATTTTTACTGGGAGTTGTGTGTTGTGCGAGTAGCGCACCCGATACGAGCTGGCGTTCCCCAAGGTTCCGTGCTCTCCCCCCTCCTCTTCACGCTCTTTACGAGCGACATCCCCAAACACGACAAGTGTCAGTTGGCCCTATTCGCCGACGACACAGCTATTTACTACTCAGGTAGAAACACCGAGTACATCACCCGACACCTTCAATCAGCAGCCGACGCTCTCGAGCAATGGTTCAAAAAGTGGAGGATAGAACTAAATCCCACTAAAAGTGCTGCTGTGCTATTCGTCAAACGAGGCAAAAACAGCAAAGCACACACCCGTACCCGTCCGATCACCATGTCTGGCCAAAAAATCCCTTGGGATAAAAAGGCCAAATACCTAGGGGTCACTCTCGACAGTAGATTAAAATTCACCGACCACATAAGGGACGTTCGCAACCGTGCCTGCTTTGCGCTCGGTCGCCTCCACCCCCTACTCAATACACGTAGTAAACTAGCCCTTAAGGCAAAAGTCCGCATCTACACTACGTGTATACGCCCCATTATGACGTATGCTAGCGCCGTGTTCGCACACGCTAAGCCGTCACTTCTAAATAGACTACAAGTCCTCCAAAATCGATTCATGCGCCGTGCCACAGGTAGCCCCTGGTACCTACGCAATGAACAATTACATTCCGATCTAAATCTGCCGACCATCAAGCAGTTTATTAAAAAAACGAGTACCAAATTCTTCGATTCTGCTACCACACACACAAACCCTCTAGTGAGAGCAGCTACCCAGTACACACCGTCACGCATATCCCGCATACGCCGCCCAAAACACGCACTGCTAGACAAAGACGACGACATAACTCTGTTCCAACAGAGTCAAATGTCCGCTCGCAAAACAGCCAACACTATAACACAAAACAGACTAACTACATTCCGTACCCGCCGGCGAGTACCCCCGCGAACTAGAGTAGCTAGACAACCCCCCCGACCCTTGACCCCGCCCGCCCGTGTGGAGCCTGTAATATTAAACAATGTCCCTAATAATAATAATCACTCAGATCCGAGTCTCACGACCGCTAGTTCAGTGACCAGTAGCGCGCTAAGCCCAGGCTCGAGCCCCACTATGGGGCGCCCTTAGTGACGCTACTTAAATTAAATTTAGTTAGTTAACCTCTATTCTCAAGGCGAGAGGCCCTTCTGGCCCCGCCGACGCTAGGTTACGCAGAATAGGTTCCTCGGAGCCAACTGCAATAGGTCCGCATCAAAAAAAAAAAAAAAAAAAAAAAAAAAGTTGTGCGAGTAGGAGATGGTGTGTAGGTGAATGTGAGTAGTGAGTAGTGGGTGTGAGTGTGGGAGTGAGGGTTGTACTTACACAGTGTACATGGTGAAGATTAATTACCAATGTAATTTGAGGTGAAAATGCTGTAATTTTTTTTTTTTTTTGCTTTGAGCTGGTTGGTAGATGTCACAGTTACACACATGCCATGTCAAGAAGTGCCGCTGTCTCACGATGTTTTCCTTCACTGTTTTGAAAATTATTGAGCTGTGCCCACCCACGACTTCGTTCGCGTTGATGTCAGAAATCAATAGTGTCTCTTTACTTATTATTTTCTAAGTTAAGGTACTCTACGTTACTCCTTTTTTTATAATAATAACATCAACTATTTGCTAATGAAGATCACGTTACGAACAGTGTTAGCCGAAACAAGCAGACAGACTATTAATAAAAATAAATGTTATAAGTACCGTTTAAACTTTCATATGCATTTAGTAAAAATCTGTTATTTTGTCATTACAAACATTACACTTTTTTTTTTTTTTTTTTTGTGTATGGCATCTCGCAGTTGGCCTTGAGAGGCCGTGACTGCTTAACCGGTCAATCCTGTGGTGCCTTCGAGCTAACTCAAAGCCTCCAGCCAGGGGCATAATATTAATTATAAACTAAGCGACCATCACCTAAGGGCACCCCCTGTGGGGTACGGACCTCGGCTTAGGGCGTCGCTGGGGAAGGACAGCAAGTTGGGGACAGGCTGGATCAAGATGGGTTCATTATTATTAAGGGGTAAAACTACTGGCTCAGCTACGCCACCAGCTGGCTCTGTGGATCCGATCAAGGGAGGGGAGGAGGAATCTATCGGGGAGGAACGCGGACGCGGACTCGGACGCGAAGCACCTCGGCGGCGAGGTCGGAACTTCGTTTTGTGTCTGTGTTTGTATACTGTACTGGTGGCCCTACTGCTTTCCTGGAGGAGGGTGGTGGGGTCGTCGGGGTTGGTCAGTGCGTGCCTTGGACGGCGGATTCTACTGATTCTAGAGGGGACATAACTGGCGGCCTTCGCAACCAGAGGGTTGCGATGCAAACATTACACTTCTATTTTATTTACATATATAATAACATCAAAAATTTACCCAAAATCTGATTTTTGATCGAAATGCATCCAATGATTTAGAAAAGATATTAATAATTATTTTTATTATTTTCTGCATTTTCCTCCTCTTCGAAAATATTCATATAAAATATTTTCTTCAATACCCTTCTTTTCTCCCCATTTCATGGTGATTTTTTTTACGAAAGCCTAATCTTTAAGTTCAAAAGTTCGTTGAAAGAAATCCTCTGTTATAAGAACGGCTAAGCAAAAGATTCTAAAGAAATAATCTTTTAAAACATAATCTGTGTTTTTACCTACTTTAGCGAAGTTCAAACAAAGTGCTAAGTAGTCGGGGGATTTATTGATGTAATTCTCGAATTTTAACTAACATTGGTAATGTTTTAATCAAAAATTATACCTACTGACTATATCGTTATTTTTATATTACTAGAAGGCCTACCTATATCGTGTCCAGTGTCGACTTATCGACATTACTATGCATTGTTATCAAAATCAGAATCAACATATTTTATTTCATATAAGCCTGCATGGAGACTTATGAAACGTCAGAAGCTAGGTGCATGGTTCCAATTGGTCGTTTCCTATGGAGAAGTACCTGCAAGAAACTCCACGGTTACTCTTTTAAAATAATTGGCTTTTACAATGTTTTCAAATTACAGTGTTTAAAGGTATGGGAGGACAGTGTAGGCCTGTCAACGAGTCATCATCATCAGCCTACAATGTTCCCACTGCTGGGACACAGGCCTCCTCTCGGTGAGAGGGAGTGGGCCGTAATCCACCACGTGGGCCCAGTACGGGTTGGTAGATGTCACATGTCTTTCGAATTTTTGGTTCTAGGATATGCCGGTTTCCTCTCGATGTTTTCCTTCACCGTTTTGAGAACAGTGGTGATGAAATAATTTACACAAAGTAATGCGCATGTCTGGGTTCGAACCCATGACCTACAAGCTCGTTAGTCACGGCCGCTACCACTGGGTCACCACTGCTCTCTTTTAAAATAATTGGCTTTTACAATGTTTTCAAATTACAGTGTTTCTAAGTATGAGAGGACAGTGTAGGCCTCAACGAGTACCAGGTACATAATAAAATAGAAAATGGTCTACAAATCTAAAGTCTACAAGGCCTACAGCGTTTTCATATTCACAAAATATAAAAGAATAATAATATCGGCGAGTGTAGCCCTTAGGCTGTATTCATAGTCATACATACATCATCATCACACACATTTACAGCACGCACACCGCACAGACACACGCACGCACACACTATAAATATTAATAAATAAGTCACTCTCTGTATTTCTTATTTTCTGTGTACTTCGTAATTGGCGTAATGTTTGGAATAATAATTTTGTTATTTTTACTGTCAGCTGTGAAGCTACCGTATACAAAATAAATAAATAAATTAATAAATACCTAGGCCAGTTCAATTTGTGCTAAAAAGGTAAGCCAGTCAGAAAAGTTGGTAGCAATTTAATATCTACTCCCTATGCAGGCAGTGAGACATGGCCGCTCTAAGATATACTTTACACACGAGTATAATATTAATTTGAAAACTAGCCCATACCTACCATCTATCCATCTATTGCCCGTTTTCACAAACACTACGAAACACCTAAATTAACGACCGAGCGTAGATAATTCATCAGTGCGCTTGTATTCGGGCATTCATTTAGGTGTCACCCATTACTAGTGAAAACGGGTATTAGGATAAGTCGTTAGGCGAAATCTATTTGTCATTCGCCTGTAATTGACTTGTTATCACTTATCAAATCGTAACACAGCAATACAGCGCAATACAGCTAATAGAAATAGGTGACCAATTCATCATATACGTACTTACTTACATATTTCTAAAAAACAGCATTGCTTTCGTTTCACCCTTTCACAAAGACCTTTGTAAGTTATTTTCACTTGAGAATCAAAAGCTATATTAACTTAAATGCTTACTTAAATGAAACACCAAGACAAAGTTCCAGTGATATTTCTCAAGGAATGTGTTTTCACCAGTGTATGCATTGTCAACAGTTTACGTATCTCAACAGTGGTGGGTAGGGTGACCAAGTTAGTTGAGTATTGGAACATATTTTCAAGATAATAGAAAATACCATCGTCCAACCTAGGCAGGTGAGCAGTCATGGTGGCCCAGTGGTAACTTACGATTTGTGGGTCGTAGTGTCGAACCCAGACAGGCGCTTAACTTTATGTAAATTATTTCATCACCACTGCTCTCAAAATAGTGAAGCAAAACATCGTGACGAAATGCATGCATGTCATGTCATGCGGCATGTCTTAGAATCAAAAATTCGTAGACCATGATATGACACAGATGTGCCATCTACCAACCCGCACTGGACCCACGTGTCGGATTACGGCTGATTTTATACGAGATAAAGAATTACCTATAAATTGTCTGCAAACATTTTTAAGCATTTTTTTTTTATTTTTTTTTATTTAAATATTTTTTTCAGCTAAAGCTTTTTTAAGCTTAAATAAACAAAATCAAAAGTAGTATGTGAGACTGACAGCCAATTAAAAGTCTTCACTTCTAAAAACAGATTGGAAAGAAAGACTGTGAACACAACAAAGCTACCAAAAAAAAAGACAAAAAAAGATTTAAGCTTAAACTAAATTCACAATTCATAATATTCAATACAAGAATAAAAACCTGAACATACAAAATCTCAGTTAAAAAAGCTAAGGCTTAGGCACTTTCTGGCCGAGGACACACCTGTTATGAAAGGATCAAAATCATGCTGTTTACACATATTATTAAAGTTTCTACTTGCACGCACAATAAATGAATTTTGCCTGTAATTTGTAGAGGAAAATAGAACACGCAATGGTGCGTTTCATTGCTTCGACCTTCCGGGAACGTTAAAATAAAATTTGGATAGAATATCGGAGTTATTAATAGAATTATTGAAAAATTTTAATAATGAAATACTGTCAGAAATTGCCCACCGATAAATTAGGGGTAATAATATGACACTTTTTACAGAGGTTGAGGTAATCTTCAGATCGCTAGGGCACTAACTGATGACAACACAAATACTTAATTAACCTTTTCTGTTTGCTCTTTATACGATCAATTTACTTGTGATAACATGGATTCCAGATTTCAGAAGCGTATTCCAAGTGGATTCTAACAAAAGTACAGTATTAAAGTTTTGACATAAATGAACTTGGATAGCCCCATTATGAAACCTAGTGCTTTAGATGATTTAGAAACTATGGCGTCGACATGAAATTTATTCAAAGGTAAGCTTAGAATCCTTATATACCCCCAGATCTCGGATGCAGTTCATTCTAGGTAGTATCTTGATCACCTAAGATATACGATGAAAGTATAATTGAGCGCATTCGAGATTATGTTAGAACCGATCATTTAGCAGGGTTAAGATCAAGCTTACTGCCACGAAAATAAGCCTCCAGAAGAGGTAAATCATCCTCAAGTGCAATCACGTTCACATTTGTGTTAATTTTGTGGTATACATTTTCAAATCGTCAGCAAAACAAAACAGTTTGGATTAAAGCAAGCAAGAGTTGATATAGTTTATATAGATAATGAAAAGAAATGGGCCGAGGAATGAACCCTGTGGGACTCCACTGGGGACAGGCACCCAACCAGACATGTAATTGCTTAATACTTCTGCTTGGGACCTGTTCTCCAGATAAGAAGAAAACCATCTGAGTAAATCACCTCGAATTGTCATACCATATAACTTTGATAGCAAGATCTCATGGTCAATCCGATCAAAAGCTTTACTGTAATCCGTTTAAACGACAACAACCTGCTTACTATTATACATGGCGTCAGTAATAAACCTTCCTTTCAAAAAACCATATTGAATGGACCTAAACGAATTTTGAGAGCACTATACACCTAGTTATAGATGATCCTTTCGAAGATTTTTGCCAAAATACAGAGCTTGGATATGGGCCTGTAGTTCACAATTTCGGTTTTGACAAATTTTTCAGCGTTATGAAAGCCGATTTCTAAAGTTCAGGTACAACACAAGTATCCAAAGATTTCCTGAAGAGAATCGAGATAGTGTCGGCTATCGAAATCGAACATCGTACAAGAATTTTGGATGAAATATTATCCGGGCTAGCCACTTTAGAAGTATGTAACTTGCGAAACAAGTTAGAAACTTCTTATACGTTCACTACAATGCAACATTTATATCAGATAGAGATATCATAAAAAGATAGTGTGAAGAAATTCCATGACTGGCTATAATCAAGAAATATACAATGAAAGTACGCAGAAAACGCTTCGCATATTGCTTCTCCGGAACGCAATGCTTCTCTATTATAGTTTAAAGTGCTCGGAACTGCATTTGAGTTGTGTCGAAAAATATTTATGGTTTTCTTTAATAGATTTTTCGGTTAAATTCAAACAGTTTTCATAACATTGCGATTCTAAACCCTTTCACGAAGAATCCCGTACGTCTTAAATTTATGCAGAAAGTAAGGGGTAAAGTAAAGTAAAATGAAATTGTAGCAATGAGGCTCTTAATCTTGTATAATGACAATGCGTATGCCTAGCAAATGGGCACACAATTTTCATTGTTTGAGCACTTTTTACTGCAACCACTAAACTGCATGACCGGAGAGGTGATTATGACAATAGTCAGTCCGATTTCTGTGCGAGTGTGTGTGTGTGTGTGAATGCGGATTTCTCTGAAGAAGAATTTTACTAGTGTACTTATGCCTAAACTGTCCTGATAATACTGGTCCTCAAAATCATGGTCTGTAGCCGAATTTTTCGTTTCTTGCTTGGTCACCCTACAGTTGGGGGTGAGTTCCGGATGTTTTTATACCTCCATTCCGTATAGGATTTTTTTCATTGATTGCCATGTGTAAGTGGTAATAAACTCCAGCTAAAGAATATGTTGAACGCCTTTTGTTCCTTGAATTGTTTTTTCGTGGCAACACTATTTTTAAATTTATATCATTCTTTTACTTACTAAATATCTAATGGTTATATTAGCATAATAAGCATACAGTGTTACTTTATAACATTTGAGTACAAAATTACTTTTCTCAATTCTTTACCTATGACGTTGCCGTTTTACAATACTAGGCATTTGAAACGTAATTTATATATGGCTGGCAATCAATTCTAAATTTAAATGAATTTTGTTAAAAAAATATGGAATTCTATTTTCATATTCAGTCATTTGTTTATTGATAAGTGTTTTGTTTTCACTACATTTGTATCTTTTTCATCAATATGGACACGATAAAAATACGAGTAATTATGGAATACGAGTTCCATCGCAGTAGCAATGCCACACAAATGGCTAGCAGCATTAATTACGTGTACGGAGTGAACTCTACAAACAAACGCACGACTCTATAATGCTTTGAAAGCTTCCGACATGAACATTTTGATATATAAAAATAATGAACCCTGTGGTCGCCCGAAAACTAAAGCCAACAACGAAGAATCAAAGGAAGCTAACAATAATCAATCTACGGCTGAGTTAGCAGCAGCTTTCAACGTTAGCATCAAAGCAATATTTCAACTTGTTTTATATCTTCGAAATAATCTTTAGAAAATGCAGTGTAAATGAATACAGGGTGCCGGGGATATGGACGCGCACACTGAAACCTTGAATTCAGCACACGATTCCAGACCCCATAGATATGATTATAGATCTAGAAAATAAATTTTTCGTAGGTGATTAAACTGCTGTTTCATAGAAAAGTGCAATACGCAATACGAAGTGGAATGTATGATCCCTGCGCTCTGAAACCTTTTTTTCTTTTAAATAAATTGGAGTATTCAACCAGTCAAGAGACCCTCCGAGATACTGTATCATAGGCTGCAGAGCTTCTTTTCTAAATAAGTACTCAGAGCTGGGTGTGTGATCTCTTAACGTGTTTCTAAGATTTTCATTAGAAAATTCCATTAAAATACTTTCACACCTAACTTCAATACACTCGGAACGCTTTCCGCATATAATTTTCATGGTATTTTCTGAGTTCTTATGACATAATGATCCCGGTCCAAAAATCATAGAAATTTTCTCAGCAAAGTAGTTGGATTAGAACCTGTTACCTACTGTTATTAGAACCTGAAACCTGAACCTGAACCCTGTGGATTAGAACTAGCCCAGTCAACAATAGACTGTAATCCTGTTCTTAATATCTGCTTCTGTTCCAAAACCTTATAGGATAAGCCGGCTAAAATCAACTCAGTTGAAGCCTATCTAGATAGTCTTATCTTTCATTAAAGTGACTTAATTTATAATTGATAAAGGCCTGTAAGTTCTGGAGTCGCCAAGCAGCCCGCAAAACCTGCTTGTACCTAATGCCTTTCCATACGTGAGAGCCAAACTGTTGTAACTTATAATGTTCTAAAAATCTATCCCTGTCATTAGCTGGGATAATCTTCTTATCGTCAACATCGGTGTTTAAAGAACCCCAATTGAGAGACAGCGACTTGGGACGAGTAGGCAATGCAATGAGCGGTTCCGAAATACATTCCATGTTGTTATTATTTACAAGATATTGCGAATCAACACTTTTAGATAAAGTACCAGTTATTACAAAAATACTATTTTGTGGGTCTGAAATATTATAACAAACAGCATTCGAAATATAGTACATATTCTACATACGGCATTTGCGACATTAAAGTATCAATACGAGGTACGACTCTGTACCTACGGTTGTAAGTACGTGCGTACGAGGTTGTACTTATAGTTTCGGGCCGGCAGGGGTGACGCCGTGCCCTCCTCAAACTCCGAGGATGAGGAGAAGCTGCATTCCGATGCCCCAGAGCTTGTTGACGATAATTGTTCTCCATCCGAAGCAACAATACCGGCTCGCTCGTGGTTCTCATTACCTCTACCTACCGGCTCTATTTATTGGATAAAATACATTGCTGTGATTCCAAAAAGCACTAAAAACACACTCACTAACACTTTTTAACCGACTTCTAAAAGGAGGAGGTTTCTCAATTCGACCGTATGTACAATTTTTTTTTATGTGTGTTCGCGGATATCTTCGTCGTATATGAGTCGGTTTTGTTGATTCTTTTAACACTCATACTCGTATAACTCGGTTACAATGGTTAAAAAGCACTTTGAAATACTTTTTCTTATTAGATAAAAGTTTCGACACATCTCGAAAAGAATGCAATGCGGTCTAAACGAATGCAGCTGAATACCAGTATTTTACTTGGAGCGACTGCCTATCTGATCTTCACAACCCAGTTACTGGGTAATACGATACCCCTCGGTAAGACTGGTTGTATGACTTTCGGGCTTCTGACGACCCATAACGACTGTAAAAGATCCACAAATGACAGCCGGGACCAACGGCTTTGCGTGCTTTCCGAGACACGGAGGGTTCTTGGTAATTTGAAGATGGTCACCCATCAACGGAGCAACCGCGGCAGGCGTAGCTTAATCAGAGGGGCAATTCCCGTATTTTTAAGAACGTTCGCATTCTAATCTCAGTGTCAATCTGTCAAAAATTGTATAGCGTTTACCTACATTTTTGACATTAGACTGTCGCTGAGATGAGATTGCGACTTGAATTTGAACGTTTTTAATTACGGGAATTGGCCTTCTAATCGATCGACCCATGCGGCTGTTATTACTTACTTAGCGACAAGCCAGTGCAATACTTATGCGGTTAAAATGTGTAGCAGAGCTATATTTTTTAAATAACCGACGAAAAATTTCAGTTCAGAATTTTTTTTTGAGCGAGGGAAGTCATCAAATATCTTCTCCCGCTCTGGGCGGAGCGGGAGGGCGTGTCAGACTCTGACTGACTAAAACCCACCCGTGTTCCTTCAGTTGCCTGTGCTAGGAACCACGGTAACCCTTTCGGACTTTTCCGCAACCCTGGCAGGCATCGGCCCTAGCGGACCCCGTCATTGATGCTGACATCTCTTTGAGGCGCGCGTGGAACAGAACGCGTCGTCGACAAGGGCCTGGTCCTAATTGGACGGCGAGCTACCCATTGCTCACCGTCCGCAAACCCACGCCTACGGTGGCCGGGAATCGGCATGAGATTCCCGACGCCCAGGGCGTCTCCTGCGGCGACTAGGAGCGTGAGGGCGCAAACTTTGCCTCTTTCTCACACGCATCGATGTCCCTGCCACTCAGTATACTTACTCGCATTTTCATAAAAGAAATGTTCTCTCCTTATTACTTTTATACAACGTCAAAATTATTTAGCACTTCTCACTTAAGTGTAAGTAGTCTTCATACCGGCGTCAATGCCCACTTAATACTCCAATATAAATACAACCAACTTTTAATACAACACTAAACTAAACTAAGTAGAGAAGACGACAGTTAAACTGCACTAAACATGGCTAAGTTCAGTCACTATTTACTGCTAAGAGGTGATTGTGTTCATAAAAGAGAACGGTCTGTTCAAGTTTTAGTGTTCAAGCATTCTGTTTGTAGTTTTAATATAAAAATAATTTTAGCTCCTGTAAAAATATTCTTATACCTAGGAGATAATATTGTCATTTGCCATGTTAAATCGTGTTAACACTTATTTCATTGAAATGTCTTGAATCTGGATTCAAAACTAAAATTGAGTAAGGATTAGAATGACGTCCTGTTAGCTTAGAATGTATAGAATGTCTAGTTTGCGTGTTATAATAAATATAAATGACCGTCTACTAAACTAAAACTACGTCACCAGAACTATCACCTAGTTCCCCTACGTTCCCCCACGAAAACCAGCTTCAAAAAATATTAAACAGAAACTCAAAACTATTAGTAGGACACACATCTTTACTTGGTACCGCTTCGGGCCGTTGTAATTTCCCAAGGGAAGGTCTAAACACAGAATAGATAGATACGGAAGGCCAGCTCAATACATCAGCGAAAACAGGCGCACACAGTGATCACACGTATTTTCTTATTTGGTGCAGCACAGCATCACGATATAATATGCAAGGAATATGTATGAAAATGTATGAAGCCAACCTACCTACCAATAATGCCAATGCATAAGCCGAGGACAATAATAATGTTCCCACTGCTGAGATACAGGCGTCCACTGTGCGAGAGAGGGCGGGCCGAACCACGCAGTCCCAGTGTGGGTGGTGGACGTTACATGCTTCTTTTGTTTGTAGAATTGTATGAAAACACTTTTAATTTTTGGACGACGATCATTATCGCCTTGTCATTCTTTGTCCACAAACGTCTTTCCATAAATTTGAAGACCACGATAATAACGTGACCTACCGTGACGTGTTAAGATGGTGCATTCTGAAAGTTGGCAACGTCGCGAATAGATGTCAAATATTTCGCTGTTTTGATTAATCGTCACGCTGAATATAATATTTTTATATGTAGAAAAAGCATTCAGATCGACAGTCACTCCATTTGAAATACCGGTACTCAGCTGCATCCAGTTAGACTGCAAGCCGACCCCGAAATAGTTGGGAAAAGCCAAGGCAGATGATGATGAGGTTTAGAGAAAGCAAAAAGAATGCGTTTTTTTACAGATTTGTTAAATATTTAACAGTTATTTAAGACGTTGCTAACTATCAGAGGGAGTCCTCATAGACGAGAATGCACGGTGAACTCAAACTCACTAATGTAAGTGAAACAAATGGAATTTTGTGAGTTTGTGCGCTGGCACTCACTGTGTGTAAAGGCATGTCTATGTGTGCGTGCGTCTCTAGCGTTGTATGGAGTTGAACTTCTGTCCCTATCTATTCTGTGGCCTAAGGCCCTCGATCCGGTAGGACTGTTTAATCAACGCTCTGCTTATGCTCCGGTTTGAGATTACTGTGTAACTTGATACCTTGCTGGTGGTAAAGGTAAAAAAATATTATAGGTATATTTGGGTAATTTAAAATTGGTTTTGGACGAGGTAAGGTAAAATATTGATTGAGATATTATAATTAAGTTTGTTATTTGAGTGGTTTTAGTAGGGGGTTGGATCGACTCTTGAAAATTACCATTTTATGTTTCAAGTAGTTACACTTGATCAGAAGTGGTTATTTCTTCCTCTGTGTGACACCGGGGATCTCAAAATAGTTTACCTTAGACCAAACTTTTAAAAGTCTGCTAAGCTGTAACTTCACACACTCATAACCATAAAAGTCTCTGCTCGGTGCATAGATTATACTTTCCAGTATCCTTTTTTTTACCACAAGGATACAGAAATCTTTAAAAAAATTGCGTTCATTTAAATCTAAATTACATAATAAATTGCTAATGCATCATAATTATATAAGTATTTTTTTCTCAACGTCATAAGACGCTGTAGGGTAAGCTCTAAGCAAATTTTAGAGGTCAACAACCGCTGTTAGTGTTGTTACATGAAGTATGAGTTGAAAAAATATGTTTTATCGTGTTTAGATATCGATATCAATCACTTCATTAAAGTTAAAAAAACAACGTATTTATTAAACTGATATTTCAAGTAAATACACGAAATACGGTCGATGACCCCACAAAAAGAATACCATTTTTTTTTCATTTATCCTGTTTAGATTTCGATACACATCACGTGTGCGGAGGTTCGCTAGCTAATTTAATTAAACCCTTTATAGGGATGTTTTTAGTACGAAGGCTTATGAACATGATGAACCTACAGGTTTCTGAAAAACGTATAGCATCTCCCACCTACCTACACACGGTGTGTTATTTGTCTTACTTTCTTTCTTTAACTAAGAATTAACCTCGTTTTAACAGTTCTATTCTTATTTGTATATAGAATGTGATACCGAAATGCCTACAAATTAAAAAAACAGCCAACCTTTATGGTATCGAGTTTGAAAAAAAGGCTTTTCAAATCATAAATTTCAAGTGCGCTGCGTGCGTTGATCCTGTAAACAGCTGTTACTAGAGTTATGAACATATGAGTCTGTTACAAAAAATAAACATTAAATTATAATAAAAAATCAATACCTCGACTAGATAACACTGCCGCGTTGGCCTAGTGGCCACTAGCACTACTACTGAGGATGAGGTCCTGGGTTCGATTTCAGGATCGGACAAAGTGATATCGTATCTTTCCATCTTGAATTTCATTAAACTATAATAAAAAATCTATACCTCGAATAGATAACACTGCCGCGTTGGCCTAGTGGCCACTAGCGCTACTACTGAGGATGAGGTCCTGGGCTCGATTTCTGGATCGGACAATATTGATATTGTATTTTTCTATAAAGTGATATTGAATTTCTCAGTAGTAGCCTCTGGTCGTCCGCAGCCGTCTGGATTTGTGTCCGGTTGTTGGCAATAGACTCGCCCCCTAATGCTGGCGAAGTGTGAGTGTACCTACTATAGGTGCACCACTGGCTAACCCTTTGAAGATACAGCGAAGTACCCAAACGCGAGTGAGCGATATAACGTATAGTGCTTTCTCTATCAATTTTTCTAAGCATTACCGATGATTTGCTGTCTCACTCTTATTGTTTGTATCATTAACCATACGGCACACTTTAAGTGGTTATTACTTACATACAGGATAAAATTTTGAAAACTTGCGCCAGCTTGAAATAGAAGGTTTATTAACTGTTACATAATCATTATAAATAAAATTGTCATTTCCCTAATCTAAATTAATCTGGGGGTGACCATGGATTCCTATTTATCATGGACTGCCCATGTTGCTCAAGTCAGTCGCAAAGTGCACTACACGTTCCATTCGTTGAAATGTCTCCAGAGCGTCTTGTCCTTGAACACCAAAATCTCTCTTGCTCAAACTCTCATTCAACTCATCATAGATTATGCCGATGCCTGTTATTTGGATGCCATCGAGGAGCTTTTAAATAAACTTGAGCGTTTGCAGTTTATATGTATTCGTTTTGTTTTTATCCTTAAAAAGTACGATCACGTTTGCAACTTTCGCAAGATACACAAGGGGCTCCCCATTCGACTTCGCAGGAACTCTCGGATATTGTGTCTGCTATTCAACCTCCTTCACAATCCTAAAACGCTATCCTATCTGCGGGAGCGTTTTTCCTACGCCCAACCTTCAGATGCGCCTTGCAGGTCGCATCTTAGAAACCTCCTTAAGTCCCCTCCCCACTCCACCGACTTTTGCTCCTACTCCTTCACTGTGCACGCGGTGCGGTTGTGGAATTCACTTCCGCCTGACATTAGGGACTGCCAAACTGTTGCAGTTTTTAAAAGAAGAGTGAAAGAACACTATCTTTCCACTTCGTCATAGTTGTGTATATATTAATATTCTAGTGTTATTTATTTTAGAAGTATGTATGTATGTTTGTATTTATGTATTTTCTCATATTATTTGTTTTATTTTATTAAGTGAATTGTTTTTGATTTTATGTATTTTATTTTCTCTTTTACTCTTACACACGCTGTCTACATCTCTAAATCTTCTATCCTATTGCAGGTATGCTGGAAGAGATTTCATTAAAAATAAGCATCACCTTTGTAACAATTTTTCTGTTATTTTCTTCTTGTCTGTTTATATAAGTGTGTACATATTGTAATGATCGTAAACAGTTCAAACTAAGGTATTGCCTTCGAGTAGACGCGAACTATCGTCGTTCCAGAAAAAACTAATAAGAAAATTTAAGAATCAATTTTAGCGCGGCCCAAAGAGCAATCCATTGATCGCAGAGTTCACAACATGAAGCAAGTTGGCAACGAGTTGAACTAGCGGTCAGTTACCAAATTTTGACCGTTTCTATAAAAAAAAGAGTTCGCGGCTACGTTGCCAAATCTCTTGCCTACGCGCACGTATTCTCCTTCCTTCCTTCCTTTCTCTCGGCCGAATAATATGCTCTTAATTTTCTTTATAACACGTTTAATTATATATTTTCATTTGACGCACCTATTCAATTTCATCCTGAATATTATTTTCACAGTTTCAAGTAAATTATCCTACCTTTAATATGAAGAATAAGTTAATCGTTTTTTGTACTTATTATTTCAAAATTGCTATGTGAGTGTACTTTTTTTTAACTTTATTGCATTAATACAAAAAGTGACAATTGCCTGATACGTATTTCTGAAAGAGCAGTGGTGGCCCAGTGGCAACGACCGCGACTTACGAGTTGTAAGTCGTGGGTTCGAATCCAGAGGAACGCTTTACTTTGTGTAAATTATTTCATCACTACGGCTCTTTAAATGGTGATGGAAAACATCGTGAGGAAACGGGCATGTAATAGAACCACAAATTTGAAGACATTTGACATCTACCAACCAGCACTGGGCCCACGTGGTGGAATACGGGCCACTCCCTCTCCCTCTGGCCTGTGTCCCAGCAGTGGGAACGTTTTAGGCTGATTATGTGTATTTCTGGAGTTGTCAATTCGTTCACAATAAAACTAACTTCGAGCGAATCGCCTACAGTTTTTTTTTAAGTGTTCGACTAGTAAGCCTTAATTTTGATTAACTAGAAATTCATAACTTCTTAAAGTGTGTGTGTACCTACTATAAGTATACCTCTGCCCAATCCTTCAGGGAAACAAGACGTGCTCTTATGTTATGACATAACTTTTCACATAATTTCTCTATACACGGAAGCAACGCTTTATTTCAAATTTTGTTTTGACGAGTTTGATTAATTCAATCAGCATCCAGTGATTGGACACGATGGAATAATGAAATTAAATCCCAGACGCATTCGGATACAGCGTTAGTAATTATCATAATTTTACCAACAATTTTTGGTGATAATTCTATCGTTCCTTCTGAAATATATTGTTGAGAAATAAACAAATTTAGTCGGAAAAATAATGATCAAATTTACTGTTATTTCGTAGACAATTTATTTCCACGTATATTATCACACTGCTGCACAAAAACAGAGAAATAGTTTTCCTGGAAAATGTGTCTAAATCGTTTTTATGGTTAGGTTTTAGTTGAGTTTCTCGGAAAAAAATTTAAGTATTTTAGAAACCTTTCAACGTTGGTAGAGTGTAGTCCGCCATTGTTCATACGGATTTTCAGACGGACCGCGTCACCCACTGCGGCCGTCACCCCAAAGAGCGTGACAACCATTTCAACACAAATCATGGTCCTCTTTCTATTCTTTATTCTAGCTTCACAAAAAATATACAGGGCAAAATTGCAATAAAAAAATATTTGCAAAATTTTTATATATCAGCGATTGACTGCTGCGGTGTGTGCCGCGGGTTCCATTCCCGCACGGAACAAATATTTGTATGAACTACAAGTAGTTGTTCCGGGTCTGGTTCTTTGTGTATGTGATTTTAAATGTTTGTAAACGCACCCACGATACAGGAGAAATTCCTAGTGTGGGGAAACGTTAAAAAAATATTAGGTAAATAATTTTTTAATACTATTCGTTCAAAATGTTAATGTTCCTGTCCCACTATCGATAATTAATTACGTGAGCCCTGGTAATTGTTAAACTACTGTGTTTGCCTTTCGGACATGGGAAAGTTAGTTAAAAAAACAGGATTTTAGTTCTTCATTGAAAAACTAATAATTTAATTAATTTTTCAATTGCATTTATTTAAATCAATAATTCTAAATATGTCTTTCCGTTTCTACCTCCTTCTTTATCTTGTATTTGTTGAGTCTGACCTTGATTTTGACATATACTTCCAGGCGTTTCAGAAGTTGCCCTATTTCATCATCTTCCTCCGATTCTGAGCTGTCTGAGTCTTCTTCTTTATCCTCTTCCTTTTCTACGGAATCCTCTGGGTCCTGTGTCACTAAGTCATCTGGTTGTGCAGTGGTATCCTCTTCGGGAGACAAATCATCTGGTTCCTGTTCCTCAGAATCACCTGGTTGTGCAGTAGTATCTTCTTCGGGAGATGGATCATCTGGTTCTTGTTCCTCAGAGTCATCTGGTTGTCCAGTAGTATCCTCTTCGGGAAACGAATCATCTGGTTCCTGTTCCTCAGAATCACCTGGTTGTGCAGTAGTATCTTCTTCGGGAGATGGATCATCTGGTTCTTGTTCCTCTGAGTCATCTGGTTGTCCAGTAGTATCCTCTTCGGGAGACGAATCATCTGGTTCCTGTTCCTCAGAGTCATCTGGTTGTGCAGTGGTATCTCCTTCGGGAGACGAATCGTCTGGTTCCTGCTCTTCAGAGTCATCTGGTTGTACATCGGGAGAAGAATCATCTGGTTCCTGTACCCCCGAATCCGTGGTGGTTGTAGAGGGTGTGCTGGTTGTGGTAGTAGTGCTTGTGGTGGTGGTAGTGGTAGTGCTGGAGGTAGTGGTAGTATCTATCTCTTCATCTTCACGTAGATTTTCGAAGTCAACACCCGTTACTTGTTGGAACCATGATAAGTAAGGTCCCGGACGAGTGAAACCTGTTAGGAAACAATATTTTTAGGGTTTCGTACCCAAAGGGTGCCAACAAAACCCTATTACTATAGCTCCCAGCCGCTTATCCATCTGTCTCTCTGTCAGCGGGGTATATTTTATGAACCGTAATAGGTAGACAGTTGAAATATTCACAGAGTGTGTATTTCTATTAACGCTATATCAACAAATTATAAATATAAATAAAATAAAGGTAAACATTAAAGGGGGTTTCCCTTTAATTTTTAACTTTATTTATGTATTGTTCACCATACAAGAAACGGGTTTAAAGAAAAGAATGTAGTGTTAAATATTGTACGGTAGTTCGGAACCCTTCGTGTGCGAGCGCGTCTCGCACTTGGCCGGTTTTTTGGAGTTAGTATATTTTTATAACAGGAATCATACAAGCCCTTTCTTCTCCATACAAAACTATCCTTTGGAAGGCATCTTGCATCAATTCTATTTTTGTTGCAAATTTTGACGCTCAGAAGTGCCTTTTAATGGCTTACTTGAAATAAATAATGTTGACTTTGACTTTGAAATAAATGATTTCTAGACGATAGCTGCAAATAATGAATCAATAAATTACGAAAGAAGTTAAAATTTTACCAGTGGGATGGCCAGCGTGGCAGGCGCTGTTTCCAGTTCTCATGAAGGAGAAGACGCCAATGAGAGTTGGAACACCGTTGGGGCCTACACGCACTAGTGGGCCACCACCATCGCCCTGGTACGAAATAGGAAACTTATTTAACAAAATTTAAAATCATCACCTTGGGAGTGAGGAATTAGAATTTTCAGAATCAGAAGGTCACGTTAATTGAACCACAGCTTGTTCTGTTAAATTCCAATCTTCATTTAAGTGACATGGCTTGAAGCACTTTTTAACCTTACATGGCAAACAGACTGTGTGGTAACGTTAAAGGGTCGTGCGCAGATGGTGGTGTTAACGACGATACCACCCATGTATGTCCAAAAACACGTCAGGTTGGAGATTGCTTGTAGATATACCCATCTCAGCACGTCAGTAGGGGAACCTGAAACATATATAGAAATTTGCTTGTAGATATACCCATCTCAGCATGTCAGTAGGGGGACCTAAAACATAAGGATAAAATATAATTCTGATGACAAAAACGTGTGCGGTCGGGTGATCCCCATCAGGAAGTCTACGCTTTAGGCATGAAATCCGTAGTTTCGGCCAAAGTTGTCGGGTTTTCCTTCCCCATGTCAACCACAGACACAAGATTCATTCGGGGCCCGAACTAAGACTGAATGACTACACGTTATGACAGAATGTCCTTACTCCCGCGGTATTTTTTTTCCCGTCCGAAAACGTTATTTAATCGGGAGTAGGGTTCATCTTGAAGTATCGAACTACTCGTACTTTCGGAGTGGCCCGTATCTTTGTTGACGGACTTGGAGAGTAAGCCCTCAGGAACGATTCTCCGCACGCACTTGCATATAATAAAACTGAGACTGAGACTGAGAGAGAGAGAAAGTCGCATGAAGGGGCCATACCGCATTTTCCTTACGTGACAATTTCTACCAGTCAACTCCATATTTTTTTTTTTGTCGCTGAAAAATGTATTAAGCATCCCCACCCGTGGGGGACGAGACGGGGTAAGTGGGACTCCTGTCGGAATCCGTCACCGACAGTATACCCACTAAAACTCAGCGGTGTTCCCACATCGCCGTGATGGGAGGGCCATGGGAAATCGGCTAAGCCTTTACTTCCACAACCCTCCCGACGTATGCCCGCCTGGCTTGCGGACCCCGCATGCCCCCCATTTAACTGGGGGGCTACGGGAATGGCCGGGAAAACCGGGCCACTCCCGTCCGACACTGGTGGAGGCCCGTACAATACAGGCAAAGGCGCCCCCGCACCCACCGCCTGCTGGCCTCCACCCGGGAGGAGCCGGAGGTGACTGCCAAACCAGCGTCTTCCACGACCCCCCCCCCCCCTCTACGGAGCGGTGCCGCGAGAGAATCATCCCCCGCGCGCGCCCCACTGCCTCCCTCCGGGACACGACCGCCTAAACCGCGGCGGCGGCCCTTCCCAGTCTACGCCCACTCACCTTCCTCTGTAAGCAGAGGACGTATCTGCCCTCTGTAGCCCGGTTCCCTTCACCGACCATCAAGCATGATCGGTGATTGGAACCATGACCTTTCCCCGATTGTTGAAGATTAGCCGCCAGTCCCAATTGTCCACCAAGACCGCAATGGGAGCAATTGGAGCCGACGTTGCCCAGGGTGCACCACGAGGAGGCTCTTCAACATGCACCCCTACGAGTCAACTCCTTTTTTTTTTTGTCGCTGAGAAATGACATTACGCATCTCCGCTCGTCGGGGGACGAGACGGAGTATGTGGGACTCCCTGCCAGAGTGGCAGTATACCCACTAAAACTCAGCGGTGTTCCCGCATCGCCGTGATGGGAGGGTCATGGGAAACCGGCTCAGCCTTGACATCCACAACCCCCCGGCGCATGCCCGCCTAGCTGGCGGGCCCCGCATGCGCCCCAGCCTGGGGGGCTACGGGAATGGGGGGCCGGGAACACCTGGCCATTCCCGTCCGACACTGGTGGAGGCCCGTGCAATACAGGCAAGGGTGCCCCCACACCCGTTGCCTGCTGGCCTCCACCTGGGAGGAGTCGGAGATGACCGTCATACTGACGTCTTCTCCGACCCCTCCTCCGTCTTCGGAGCGCCGCCGCGTGAGGATCGTCCTCACGCACGCGCTCCGCCGCCTCCTTCTGGGACATGACGTGTTCGCAGAAGGAGGCCACTGCCGCCCAGGACCTCTCATCGCCCAGCATGGCGTGGACCAAACCGGGGAGTGAGAGGTCCGGTCCGATCACCGCAGTGAGACTGCGGCGCGGCTCGGACCACGACGGGCACAACGCGACGGTGTGCCACGCCGCGTCCTCCGCCGCGCCACAGTCGTGGCACGACGGTGTCTCCTCCCGTCCGATTCGGCGCAGGTACGATCCGAAATAACCGTGTCCGGACAGCACCTGCACCACACGGAACGAGAGGAACCCGTGCGACCGATCGAGCCAGTCTCGCAGGACCGGCCCAATCGCGTCGAGGGTTCGGCGGCCGAAGGCTGCGGTGGCGAGGTCCCTCGTCCAATGGACGACGATGGCGTCCCTCGCCTCCCGCCGGACGGCCTCCCACTCTTCCGGGGCGGGGCGTTCTCCTCTCGCCCTGCGCCCCGCCGTCCATTCGTATACTCTGGCGAGCACTCACGCCTCGAGTTCTCAAGGAGGGGTGCCAGCCAGAGCACACGCTGCCGCGAAGCCCACCGTGCGGTAGGCCCGCGACACCCGCTGAGCTATGGCCCTTTGGGGGGTTCGCAAGGCGGCGGCGTTCTCCCGCCTTCGGAGGGAGTCCAACCAGATTGGGGCCCCGTAAAGGGCCATGCTCCTCAAGATGCCAGCGTAGAGTTGCCGGCATCGCGCGCTGGGCCCCCCCAAATTGGGGAGCAGCCACAAGAGGGCGCCCGCAGCCTTCAGCAGGCGCGTCGACAGCCCGCTAAAATGCGGGCCGAAACGCCACCTGCTGTCGAGTACAAGGCCCAGATATTTCATCTGGGCCTTCACCCCTCCACAAATATGTGGGCGTCTGGTGGTTGGCGCTGCCGAGGCCCGTGGAAGAACACAGCCTCGGTCTTGTGCAGCGCCACCGTCAATCCTAGGCGGCGGATCCTCCCTGGGACCAAGGATCCGCCCGCCGAGGCCAAGTTGGCCGCCTCCCTGAAAATCTCCCCCAGGGCGGTGAGGAGAGTGTCATCCGCGTAGCAGACGACACTCGTACCTCGGAGGAGAGTTCCCCGCTAGAGCCAGTCGTAGCCGACGTTCCAGAGGAGAGGTCCTATGACTGACCCCTGTGGAACGCCGGCCTCGACTGCGTACCGCCGGACTTGGCCAGCCCTGTTCACGAGGACGATCGCCCGATCCTCCAGGTAGCTGGCCAGTAGACGCCGCATATATTGAGGCACCCCGTGGAATCGGAACGCCTCTATGATGGTGCTTTGGGGAACAGAGTTGAAGGCGTTGGCTATGTCGAATGACACCGCCAACAATCCGTCCCCCACATCCATCGCCTCCTTCACCTGGCCCTTAAGGCGGGCCAGCGCGTCCACCGTGGAACGCTCAGCCCGAAAACCGAACTGAGCGTCCGACAAGTCCGGCCCCACACTGCGCAGATGACCCTTCAGGCGCGCAGCGACTATCCCCTCGAACATTTTGCCGACCTCATTGAGCAGGATGATGGGTCGGTATGCTGAGGGGGAGTCTGCTGGGCGACCCTCCATGCGCTCCTACTCCTACCACAAGCCGCGTTGACCCTTTACGGGCCACTAAACGTGATAACAGTAAAACTTCTATTGTGTCTCGTTCAGTATCATTCAGTCAACTTCAAGGAACTTCGTTCCAATCGACTATGCTATGGTTTTAGCAATTGGGTAATGTTTACGAGTTTTTAATAAGAAGATAAAGTCTTCATCGAGTTTTTATATCAAATCGAATAAATTAAATGATACTATGTGCTATTTTACTTCCAATCTTTACTACTCTTAGTCTATAGGTACTCTTGATTTTTACAATCTTACGTGTAGGTGATTCAGTCCAGAGTAGGTACCTATTTTATTTTCGTACTATCATTCCTAATCAAGTTTGTAATAGCAATCTTAAGAAGTTCTTCCTACACGAATTTTGATAAATTAATCGTGTAAGATATTATCTTTGTTAAGTAGTCACTGATAGCATTATTGGTATAGGTACTTCCCCTCCCCTATGTATTGAAATCATTCACTACGCAAAAGTAATGAGATGAAATTCGATTTAGAGATATGTGGCCTTTTCAGTATTCAATACTTTATTATATTTTTACACTATATCTAATAATTAACCGGCATTACATTGCTTGATCGAAAATGTTGAAGTCAGGAACATGCCTTACGGAAATTGTGGTACCATTTCCGTAACGTTCCTATCGTTGTTCCTGACGTGGCAGTGACCGGACTTAAACGGTTTACTCCATCGGACATACCACAGCTTATAAATATTGTTGTAAAAAAAAAATTTCAATTAGGTAAGATGGTTATTAAGAAATTACCTATTCCTACTTTGTACTGATACCAGAGAAAAAGAAGAAATCATGGTATCTTCCGTTACGGTTCAAAAAATGTTATTCTGGGTTCGGATAAAATTATATTATTCAAGAATATATAAAACGAATAATATAACAATGATATTATTATAGAACCTTACCTGAGGTCCATGTACTGCCATGTCCGCTGGCGGTGACCCGCAAGCCGTGGTAGTTGGCGTATGCGTCAGCACGCGATTGCACCCGTATCGCTCTTAGCAACTCTAAGTGAAGACAACACATCAGATAAACATGAATAAAAGTCAAGCATCAACCAAACCAAACCAAAGTTGTCGACATAGCTCACAGAATAAGCAAGCTGAAGTGGCAATGGGCCGGCCATATCAGGCATAGAACCGATGACCGTTGGTGTAGACGTGTTCTTGAGTGGAGACCGCGAATCGGCAAACGTAAGGTAGGACGCCTTCAGGCTAGGTGAAGCAACGAACTTCGCAAGGTGGCTGGAACTAGCTGGATGAGAGTTGCCGAGAATCGAGCTAAATGGCGTGCAATTGTGGAGGCCTACGTCCAGCAGTGGACTGTTTTAAGCTGATGATGATCAACCAAACTGGAGGAACATCGCGAGTTTCTATTTACGGTAGACTGTTGGAGCAACATCATCCACGTAGGCTGTATATTCCAAAACAATTAATGTACTTATACAAAAATAGCAAATAATTTTTTTCACAACATCGAACATTATTGAGGAACGTGACAATTTTTACTCACATCACCCAACATATCATGGTAAAAATTGCAAACTAACTCTTATAAGTTTAACCTCAACCGTAAGTTTTTTCATTTGCAGAACATGTTGTGTGTCCCTTTTAGTCTGTGCCAAATAAATGTATTTGTATCTTTCTTGCTTTTGTTTCAAGGTAAGTACTTTAACAAGATTTGCAGTGTCAGAATGGGCAACGGACGAATAAAAAGTGCTGGAATGTATTTGAATAACCATTAATAAGGCAGGGATCATAATCATCATGATCCGGGGCACGCCACAAATTGGCTCTTACTTTCCAGCTGACCTAGGAGCTCACCGAAAATAGTTGCTTCGGGAGTTTCTGTGACATATAGGCCGGGAGCCAAAGCCCAGTTGCCACAATTGTGGTTACTACCTCGGCAACATGGAACCGCGGATTCATACTTGGAATGATAACCGAATGCTGAAATAGCCACCTTTAATATATCCAATGGGTTTTATCTATTTATTTTATACCTGTGGGTTTTCTGTAGAAAAAAAATACTCACTTGTATAGACAACAGGTCGCTGGAGCTTCACAAGTGAGATGTCATTTGGCTGCACATTTGTATTCTGGTCGTTGTATCTAGGATGGTTGTACCACTCTGTGGTCTCAAAGATATACTCTGGGTTAGTGAAGCAGACCACGCCTGCGCGAACCACCAAAGTGACGCGACTGACAAATAAATAAAGGTCTTACTAGAACACACAATAATATTATAAAGAAAATAAGCTTTCTGGTCAAACGATGGGCAACTTACCGGGCAGTGCATTGTGCTGCAGTGATAACCCATTCCCTGGACACGATAGCGCCTCCACAGCGGCCCACCGTACCAGTGGACATCACCGTACGAAGAGATGCATGGTGAGGGTGCTGGCCGGGCTGTGCCTCCCACCCTGATACTATTCGCGATGATGTCGATGATACCGCCACGGCATCTGGATGAACAAGTCATCATAATTTAAATATTACTTTAGTTATAGAATAAAATGGACAAACTCAAAGCATTTATTTCAAATAAACCAATTACAGGCACTTTTGAATTGTCAAGGGGTCGATCAGTCAGAAAGATGAAGCTAGTTGCCCATTCCAAAGCGTAGTAGGTACATAAGGAGAAGAACGGGCAGGAAACTCAATGGGCACTCTTTTAAATCAACACATTGTTACAAAAAAGCGATTACATCATTCATGTAGAAATTATACATGTGAGAACGATGTAGAACATGCACATTAAAAGCGTACACAATAAAAAAAGATAAAAAACAATCTAGGAATTAAAATAAGCCGTGGCAGCTAAGAGATGACCAGTACCTACTGCCGGCGCCCGTTCACGAACATGACGTATGGATCAGCGCCATTCAGCTCAACCATTTGGAATACCCTTTAAATAAAGGGTATTTCAAATGGTTATGGTGGTGGGTATGGTAATGGTATGGTAATTTTTATGGTGTACAAAATTGTACACCATAAAAATTACAGATATAAATGTAGAAAATTTACATAGGGTGACACAATGGACGATCTTATCGCTAAAAGCGATCTTTTACGGACAACCTTTGGGTGGATTAAAGGAAGAAGGAGACACAATACTGCAGGTAGTCAGTGGTGTACCATTTACATATACAATAAATACATACATATATAAAACATAGGTATACTTATTTTTTTATAGGATCTACATCTAATACTGAATATTATAATAATTTAATATTATACTATAATGCACACTAGTGGACTGCGTTTTTGTGACTTACCACCCCCGATTACATTCTCAAGGGATCCTGGGTTTTGCACCACGCTTTTGTATCGAGCGTATACCTGCAAAATATGATTTGTTAGTTAGATAAAGCAGTTCTTAATATAATTATTGTCAAACTGGCTTGCAATGACTAGGCTGAACGCGAGTTAGTAAGACTAATCCAGAGTGAGTGCAAAAATTCATCGGACGACATCGCGGCAGGTTGCATTTCTTCAGCTCTGCTATTGTGATTTATTTACCTGAAGTACAGTCAGCAGGAACAGAAACAAGCCTGGTTTCATTACCATAATTAATACTACTGACGATTTCTTACAAATTCCACTTGAATTTATTAGAAGCTCTACTACTGTAATCATAAAAAATCATTAATCTATGGATTATCAATACATGATAAGATTTTTTTGTTTTTTCGGTGCCTGTCTAATTGCAACTGTGATATCTTGGATCGTTATCTTAATTGTATGTCATGAACGATTAGAGAATGCACTCATTTGTAAGAAATAATAAGTATAGAAGTAGCACTCCTTTATCTTGATTAAAGCCGTAGGCTATCACAAAATTACTTGCATGATAAATTGCACGAAAAAATATCATCCACGTCTGAATGTTGCACTTACTTGGCTTCTTTGTCATCCGCAACATACCTATTTTGCTACGGCGGAGTACTTTTCAAATTAAGCACATGGATCAAAGTTTATTCAGTTATGCATTAACGCTTATTAATTGCACCAATTGCAATGCCAATAATGCAACTACCTCTAACTGGGGTGGGAGCTCTTGCACAGTCATCTTCAGTCCTAGCAGGTACTGGCTCGCCATGTATCAAGGCGGGCCCCGTCACCTTCTGTGCTAATCACCCGCTGTGGCCGTCACATTCTGTAGTCACTACTAAGGCTGCAGTTCCTCATGAAAGGCGGTAAGGGCATTTCAGAATGTAGGTAAAGGCCTTTGTCACATTGTCAGTTCTGCACTAATTCATTATTTTGGGTATGGCCGCAATATCATTATCGCCTGCGACAGCCGTGTCGAAAACTGCCTAAATAAAATTTCCGGTACCGGTACATCGCATTTTAATTAGTCAGTATTGTACATTTATTAATATAAGCCAACTTTATTATTTTTCTAAACAAGTAATACCTAGACCAAGTTTCTGGTTTTATAAACCAATGAAGAAAGATTTATAAGAAAAATAATCTGTGTTACCATTTTGGGGGTCGATTTTCGAGAGATCTAACTTTGGTTACGTCATTTTCCTCTTAATAAATGTTTACATCAAAATCCCCTATAAAATCAAAAAAAATCAAAATCAAAAGTCATTTATTCAAATTAGGCTGAGAATCAGCACTTTTTGAACGTCAAAATCACATAAGACAGTCCCCCCAAAACGCCCACCCTTCACCACTTCCTAGTGCTTTAGCTGGGAAGAAGAAGTGGCGGAACAAACTCCCCAGCAAATATTAAAATATATCTTATTAGACACATCTTTCAATGGTAGTTAGTTGTTGACTCCGCGTAAAATTTTGCTACAATGTCTTATTTAACTGGCGGAAACTTTACAGACTTGATTGGAATCTAAATGCAATAAAAACGAAAACATTTAATTTTTTGATATGTATAATCTTATTTCAAGTGCCTAAATAATATGACTAATCACGATATGAGGACATTGACCCGTCATCAGCTGATTAATTTATTTTCAAATTCTTTTTACAATCACAGTTAAGGATGTTAGGCTTTTAGATACGGCTTTAGGCTGTCAGAAGGAGCGCATTCGGTTCTTGTGATGTGTATGTTTTCATAAACTAAAACATAATAAAGGATATGTATGTTGCCTTGGCCCAGCCGCTCCATGTAAAATACTGGTATACAGCTGCATCCACTTAGACTGAAAGCTGACCCCAACCTAGTTAGAAAAAAAATATGCAGATCGATTGTATTGGCCCAGTGGTTACGGCCCCGCCTCTTATGCACGAAGTTGCGTGTTTAAATCCGAGCAAGTACCACTGTGACATTTTCAATTAATAAGTAGGTACTTTCTGAGTTTATCTTGGACATAACTGACATCGGAGGAGGAACATATCGCCAACCCGCTATGATCAAGCGTGGCGATCAATGTTAGTGTCTTATCTGTATGAGAAGAGGTATTTGCTCTGCAGTGGGGCAATACTAGGCTGGTATTATTACTCGGTGGAGGTCTGCCCTGCTTGGGCGGAGCACCGCAGTGTCCTCGTGGAGGCGATCAACAGTGGCGATCTCTTGCGTCCGGCCCTGGTCCAGGCCATGGTACGGAGCGAGAGGGCATGGGAAGCCGTCACCTCCTTCAGCAAAGCAGTGATGCTTGCGAAGGAGGAGGCGGAACGCGTGAGGGAGAGGCAAAATTCGCGCCCTTACGCCCCTAGCCACCGCAGGAGACGCCCTGGGTGTTGGGAGTCCCAAACCGATTCCCAGCCACCGTAGACGCGGGCTTGCGGACGGCGAGCAATTGGTAGCTCACCGTCCATTAAGGACCAGGCCCGGGTCGACGACGCGTTGTGCTCCACGCGCGCCTCAAAGAGATGTCAGCAACAATGACGCACTGACTGTCGCACGACGAGTGGTGCCTTTGTATCGCGTGCAATTCGCATCGCATGTCGCGCCTGTTTGAAGGAGCCTTTAGTCTTCTAACTACGCAAAGGATTTTGATATCGTATTCAACATCATAATTATGGAGAATTTATTCGGAAGGTTTATGTGTAAAGTTCGCTTCGCCCCGTCTATCGTAGGAAAGAGTATACTTATAACAAAACAAACACAGCAAAATATAAAAAGAAAATAACTCAAAAAAAACACTCAATAAAATATAAGAAATATAATAAAAAATACTATTATGTAGATAATTCAATGTTTTTAATGATTAACTTCCATTCCTACTGCCTTCGACACATTGCATTTGTTGAAACCGACCTTGACTTTGACATTCACTTCGAGGCGTTTTAGGAGTTGCGCTACACTATTATCTTCATTAGATTCTGAGCTGTTTGAGTCATCTTCTTCTTCATTTTCTTTGTCCTCTTCTTTATCTTCAGAGTCCTCTGGCAGTGCAGTAGTATTATATTCGGGAGTAACATCATCTGGTTCCTGTTCCTCAGAGTCATTTGGTGGTGGAGTTGTAATTTCTTCGTGAGGAAAATCACTGGTAGGTGATGGTGTACTGGTACAATAGGTAGGTGTGGTAGTATAAGTGGTAGTTATGGTGGTATCTTCAACTTCTTCATCATCATCTTCTCCTTGTAGATTTTCGAATTTAAGGCCCGTTATTTTATGAAACCAAGATAAGTAAGGTCCAGGACGAGTGTAACCTGGTAGAAATAAATGTATCGTGTAACATCATACAAAAGAAATTGTAAAAAGCCGCTTGAGAGCAATCAATTAATTATTTAACTATGGTCGAGTGCAATTAGCTAAAAAGAAGAAATAAGTTTTTATTGGTCGATTTTTTGTAGAGTTTCTAGAAGTCTGGAGAAAAACAAAAAAAAGCGTTTTAATTTTAAGGCGTGATAGACGTCAGTCTACGAACAGATACACAGATAGATAGATACTATACTATATACTGTATAGAACAGATAGATAGTCGTCAGATAGACGAAATGGGTGGTATAGGTCACTATATGCAACTATTTACTACCCATTTTGGCTATCTGTAGTGTCCATGGTTTTTTGAATAATTGCGTTTTTTTTTCTGTACGGCCATTTCTACAATTATCAGTCAAACCTTAAATAAATGATTGCTCTCACTGCGGTCCAGCGAGACCAATAATTTATCTATGAGTCAAACATTAACTTCGTTCGACTTTTTAATAATTTTAGGTCAAATTGAACTTTATAAATATGAAAGTATCATAAATATTACTAGTAGGCAGGCCAGGAGGGCAAGCGTTGTCTTCGGATGTTGTAAACACGAAGAGGCCGAGGAGGGTTGGAACACCGTTGGAGCCAACATGCACCAGTGGGCCACCGAAATCACCCTGGTACCAAGAACGAAACATAGTAGACAAAATGAACGAATACAATGACCAAATTGTGGAAATACCTAAATCGTTAGATTTGCCCTCACCATACTAAGTCGCACGAAAGTGTCCATAAAAGTGAGCTGACAAAATAGTAAAGGCGTTTCCGTTACAATCAGACCAAGTTTCTGCAACATTGTGTGTCAGAAGTCACAAAACGAAACAGAAACGCGACTCGACAGAATCTATCTATGAATATAGTCTAGTTGTTCTGGGACTATTAGAATTTGGAAATTATTCCACATTTGTAATTTTTCAAGTATAACCAGTATAGTTCTTGACTTGTGGTCAAAGAATTTAATTGTATATTAAATTGCACACAACATACCAAGATGTGTTATATCAATCCCCATTGTGTCACGTGCATGGTGCTATAAACTCCTTAATGGAGACAGTCCCGGAATGGGTGATCATGTCAAATTGTCTCATGTTCTGTGAAAGCTATGTTTGTTAGGTAAATAAGTTGTAAGTTGTTATCGTTTTATTCGATTTTATTTTATTTTCTCTTTTTAAAGTTATTGTTCCGTTTATTGTTTGATCTCTGACTTGTTTTTTGTTTTTGTTTATGTAATAGTTTTGCCTATTCATTACTGTCATTGCCGCAAACCGTTGTAATTAATTATGAATAATTAATTAAATATTAATTAATAGCCATTCCATACAACTCTCAAAGAATTACTGTTGTAATTTGAATACACGGAAAGTTTAAGAGGGTAGTCGATATGCTATGCAATTGAATTCCCTGACTTTACTGTTGAGTTTTAAACCTTACCTGGCAAACTGACTGTGAGGTAACATTAACGAATTCTGCGCAGATGATGGTGTTAAGGATGGCACCGCTCGCGAATGATTTGGCACAGTCAATGTTAGAGATCGCCCGCAGGTATACCCATCTCAGCTCATCCGAAGCAGAAACTATAACATGAGAAGAAAATATACAGGGTGTCGTTTTGCATCCTCGTCAAATTCGAGGAGGTAACTATGCTATGATTCTGGACACGAATCAATAACAAAATAAGGAGGCATTTTTTATAATTTTCGGAAGTCGGCATGTGTAGGGCCTGTGTGATACCGCCCTGTAACTGCGCTGTAACAGTAACGCACGCACACAGCGATATAGTCGTGCGACACTGCTTACCGCATACGCAATTGGGCGATTCTGCTCTTTGAAAGTGGAGTATTCTGAAATACCGTCAAACTTAAATATCCCAAAAAACAAGTATGTAGGTATTAATTATTGAGCAGGATTGTAGTTTTATTTGATTATTTATGTTTTTTATGACAGCGACGTTAATATAATTTGACGAGGATGTAAAACGTCACGTTGTATATTGTTGATTACTTATTCCATTTTTTTTTTTTATTCAAAATTTGTAAGCAATAACATACATGTTAAAGTCTGCCAAACTGCATAACAGTTTGTCGGCAGTTGTTCTCGTCTAGCAATGCTTCAATCAAATCAAATCAAATAATTTTCGCTTCAAACAAATTTTAAAAATTATGCTGTTCTAAAACATAATTATGCTAAGTAAACTACATAAAAATAAACCTACAGTGGAGATCAAAATTCACATAATAAAGAAAAAAAAATCATTTTTAAACCTACATTGGCACTTGTGAAATGTCAGAAACTAGGCGTGCAACTCCAGATTAGTCGTTTTCTGTGGAGATGAATCAGTAGAAAACTCCTTGGTTACTTTTTTAAATCTATGTCACCTCTAAAACTGCAAAGTTGTCAAACTTTCGGACTTCTGATAATCCGAAACGACTGTCAAAGATCTGCAACACAGCCGGGATATACGGCTTAACGTGCTTTCCAACTTAAGGGTTTCAGTTATGTAGTAGGTGGTCACGCATCCACAGACCGACATCGGAAAGCGTGAGGTAACCTTCTATCGACCCGTGTAACTACTATGGCTAAGTCACGAGGCCCTTAGTTTGTAACCTTAGATGTGGGCAATAATATAGAAGATACTGACCAGAAGTTGATGTGCTGCCGTGTCCACTTACGTAGAGCTGCTCGCCGTCGTAGTCGCGGTACGCCTCAGCACTTGACTGTACGCGGATCGGTTGCACCAACCCTGAGTGACGAAGTGACGCAAGAATTAACATTAGTATAAGTCAAGCATTAACATTTTCAGGTGAATGTAATTTCTCGGCTGGATGTGACATACTGTGTACAATATATCATTTGTTAAGAAGAAAAGCGTAATCTCTCCTTAGGGCGTTTGTCCAACGCCACCGGGACGTCACAGATAAATAACATTATTTGAACCGAACGTGACATCCCGATGAGGGCGATCGTGTGTCCACCGTGACTTAACTTGACATGATAGATAAAACAAAAACCGGAGAAGCGGTGCGGTGCGACGGCAGTGTGTATCCAAGATGAAACGTGTTTTATCAGCCCGTCACAATCTCGGGCTAAGTTCTAGAAGTCGCGGCGAACTACTAGAAGCTTCGGCACTCGAGTGACGGACGTGCGGTGGACAGTGGGCCTCAGTAAATGTATTTATCGCTACTTCGACTCCTTCATAGTTGGCGTACAAACGCCCTTAAGGATAAATACGAAAAGCGATATACCTGATTATAATAATATCAGGATTTTTGGCAAAAAACAAGTTTATCTTACGCAAATCGCAAACAACTACGATGAGTATGAACGTTATGCACTGACAGATGTGCTGATTGGTTAACAGCTGTATTCGAGCCATGTTCTGACCAATCAGAATAAAGATGGTATAAATTTGTTCTAAGATTAGCCAGTCCGTAATTAAGCCTCCAACCGTCCTAAACATACAGCCTTTGTTGCAAAAATCTTACTCGTATTATTACGGAAACCTTTCATAGTTTTCAATAATACAGTCCTTTGCAAAATCTTAGGATGAAAAAAATGGGTATGTTGAAACCGATTTTTTTAATTAGGTACTTTATTATACTCACTGGAGTACACAACAGGGCGTTGAAGCCTGACAAATGTGATGTCATTTGGCTGCACAGGAGTCGGCCTTAAGTCGTCAAATGTAGGAAAGTTGTACCATTCCCTGGTCTCGAAGATATTCTCCGGGTTGTTGTCACTGAGGGACACCACGCCAGCGCAAACTATCAAATTTACGCGGCTGAAAAGGAAATGGGTGTCATATAAAAACACAGTAGGTAACAATTTTTTAGGTAATAAGTGACCAGCCCCTGCTTCACACGGTTTTTACGATTTGACAAAACATCAAGATTTCTTTATTATTTATGCAAGTTTCATATTCATATATTTTACGTTCAGCCTAAAATGTTCCCACTGTTGGGGACACAGGAATCTCCTCTGTGAGAGGAATGCTACTTTGCCTTCCGGAATAAATTTTCTAAGTGATGGTGAAAACTCTAGCAAAATTCGTAGTTTAGAAAAAGAAGGCAGTCAGACTAACAGACACGAAATGTGACTTTAAATTTATAATGATTATTGTATATTAAGTATACAGGGTTATTGGTAATATACTATATCTTTGTCTTTTGCTGTGCCCGACAGGGTCCATAATGATCTCATTTTTAATTTACCACCTAAGTACACATTGTGGAATGCAAATAAAGTATTGAGTATATATGTCAGCAATCCATTAAATTACCTCTTATGACCATGTGCAAATGTCGACCATTTTCGAGTAATTTGACATTTTATAATATATTTTTTTAGCGGTTCACAATTTAGTAAATTTATAATAAAAACCTAATATGCATGATTTTTTTTAATTGTTATTATTTGCGTCTACTTCAATACTTAATAATCAACAATGAAAATTGAAACAAGTTTCATAATTTTAGCAGGTTATTTGACTAAAATTGCGAATTTCTGCAAAAACCATGGTTATACTTTATCGACAGAACATTCCAAAAATATGTACAACTTCTCAGCTATCCAACGAGATACAATAAGATACCAGATAATTACTGGAAAATGTTTGACATTTGCATAGTGGTCATACGGGGTCATTTGGTTGCAAATGACCTCCCTAAATCCCCTTAAAGGATTGCCGACTTATTACCAATAACGCTGTAGATTAGATCATCATCATCGTCAATCGACCCTTTTGCCAACTACAGTGGGGTCGGCTTCCAGTCTAACCAGATGCAGCTGAATACCAGTATTTTACATGGAACGATTGCCTATCTGACCTCCACAACCCAGAGACTGGGTAATACGATACCCCGTGGTAAGACTGGTTGTCAGACTTTCGGGCTTCTGAAGACCCGCAGCGACTGTCAAAGATCCACGAATGACAGCTGGACAGACAATACTATGTATAAATAAGAAAGTTAATTTATTTTTGAATTTTTACAGTACCAGTGAGGCTCACCATACGAATGGATGCATGGTGAGGGATACCAATCGCGATGAGGATGATAGCGCCTCGAGTTCTGGAGGAACAACACGTTACAGTGATATTAGTTTGGCGATATTCCGTTGATGATAAATATCATGAGAAAACTGGCATGGCCAACCGCACCAACCCGCAATTCAGAGAGAAGACCTGCTTCCTTATTTTCTAGGTACACATCGTACCTTTTCTTGAATATCTTCATGCTTCATTCTAAATACCTAAATGCGTTTTTTGCACTTACTGAGCTCGATTACACCCTCTGTGAATTCTGGTACCACGTTTTTGTATCGCGCGGATACCTACAAAGTATGAATGCTTGTTTAGATGAAGCAGTCTAGAGGGCCTAGACAAAGTGACTTTCCATTCTATCATCGATATAAATGATGAGAAATTCAAAAGTGTATAGGATTTATATATGCAATAAGAAAAGAAAATAAACAAATAAAAAATAAGAATAAAGATGTCAATTCTGTTGAAAGAGAATTCCAGTTGTCTCTCTCTCTCCTCTTGCCCTCGAATATATTTTCACCTAGTCTTGGTTGATTTCAAGCAAAGGCGATACTTCCTATAACGCGTCATAGGAATCCGTGAACCTATTTTTTTTCTGTATTTCTATAAAAATGCAAGGTGAATCCTGTATTTTTATTGAAATACAGAAATACCTTACCCAAGGCTTTTAACGTACAAAGTACTATTGATAGTGATATTTTTACCTGAAGAACCGCCAGCAGGAACAGAAACAAGACCGATTTCATTAACATCTTCTATTTCGATGACAATACTGTCAATTTCCACTAAAATTTGCAGCTGTATCTACGGTTTTAATTAAATATTATCAATTTATGAATATAACACGATAAGATAAAATAGAATTACATAAATGTTCTGATTTTGATTTTAAACGATTTGATAATGTAGATACTCACCAGATAATCATACATTGGCCATACAAGATTTCATGTTGAGTCGGACCAAGCAATGTAAGAATTTCAGATCGAATGTTCTCATAATGTTTTAAACAGAAGAAATTGTTTTATGATTTGGCACAGACCGTCAATCAATCAATCAAGTCAGCCTATTGCAGTCTAGTTCTGGACCTTCCTCTCCTCTCCCAGGCTACGCCACAACACCTTATCATCGGCTTTCCGTCTATCTGTCACCTTTTTAAGATCGTCGGTCTATCTAGCTGGGGGGCGCCCCACACTATGCTGGCCGATACGCGGTCTCCACCCCAGGACTGTGCCAGACCGTGATGAGATTTCATTGAAAGATTTATAATAAAACTGAAACTACACGTCATAACTTTTAGTAGAATTCTAAAACAGCGTGTATGACCACGCACGCCGCTATTCTGTAACAACCTCACCGCAATAACTAAGGTGAAGTGAGCATAAGGTGAGCTGTCAATAGTGTCCCTAGAATCAGCCGAGCTATTCTGTAACAATCTCACCGTGAAGACTTAGGTGAAGTGAGCTGTCAATAGTGTCCACCCCTAGCATCAGGTGGAATGATAGCTCACTTCACCTAAGTCTTCACGGTGAGGTTGTTACAGAATAGCTTGGCTGATTCTAGGGACACTATTGACAGCTCACCTTATGCTCACTTCACCTTAGTTTTTAGCTTTTTTCATGTTGAGATTTTTACAGAATCGACCGGCAGATGTGTTTACGTTCGTAAACGAAGCAAAAATAATATATACGGATCGTAGAAGGTGGCATTCTGGCATTTCTGCCTAATCCCATGGGAAGAAGACGTTTACTTATGTTTTATTTTGTAAAATTACAGTACCTTCATGTTACCGGTCGTGGTTCAGTCGATGGTCGAGAGCGAGACCGCGTGGGATGCCTTATCCACCTTGTACGAGGAAATTATGACTGCAAAGGTGGTAAAAATGCATATGATTACGTACTCGTATATATGTTAAAGTCCTTATTTTTTACTTTTCATAAACATAGGTAATCTGTAGATCTAATTAAGTAACTACATAATTATTGATAAGTATCAAACTGTATTGATTGATAACTAATTAATTATGTTTATTGCTTCTTAATGCTCTTCCTTGTTGCCCGATTATCAGATAAAAATTATGGTGAGTGTATTCTTAAATTGTTCATTAATGTAAAATAAGATATCGATCTTGAACCCGCGCCAATTACACTGGGTCAAAATGACCCACGATAATTAATTTGGAGAAAAATTATTTCTGCAGAAGGAACCTGTATGTTCATGTGGATGAAGTCACAGTCACACCCTCTGTGCCCGTTAGAATGCATAAGCCGGTGCGAAAGTGTCTGTGTGTGTTTGAGAGAGCTTTTTTTTGTGTTTATTTAATATTTAAGGTAACAGTTAGTGACTTTTTTAATATCCAAACATTTTATCGTCTTTGTTGATTTTATGTAGTTGGATGTAGGCATGATCTTTTTATGATTCCATTATATAGAACTTAAACTATATACTGTTTATTTGAATTGAAAATAAAATGTGAGTCTTTTTTGGCCACTTCATCGGTGGCATAACTTTTAACACATTTTTCGTATCGAGTAAATTGATGTACTTTATCGTGATAATTTCTTTGATATTAATCTCAATAATAATCGTAGGCAATGACAGTTTTTTATCAATTTTAATGGAGGTAGATTCTATATAGGTATATATATAACCTCTAAGATAGATTCGATTTTGTCATATGCAAATAAGATGTTAATGAAACCGGGCTTGTTTCTGTTCCTGCTGGCTGTTCTTCAGGTAAATTAATCAGTTTAATAGTTTTAAAAGTCTTAGCTACTAACTAAAGAGACCTAAAAGTAACTAAAGTAACTATCGAGTAGAAGACATTACCTTTCCTCTTAACTGTGAGAATCTACATTTATATATATATATACATATACTTATGTTTATTTATTTAAGTACATATATGTTATTTAATTTTTTTTGCATTATATATAGATATATTTAATATTCTAGTTTAAGACGTCATAAAACCAAATTCTTCTCTTCTTGTTCTCACACACTATTGTCTACATTTCTGTACCATTTCTCCTTTCGCAGGTCTACTGAAAGAAATTTCTTAAGAAATAAGCAGTACTTTTGTACTCAACAATAATATGTCGTATATGTTTTACTATATGTACAGACGCCAGCACATCAAGCTACTACAATCTGTCAAATTTCTTTAATAGATTTTCAACTTAATCGCTAAAGCATTAAGGTTCAAGGTTGATTGGGAAAATTTGACAGTTTCGGGTAGCTTGACCTGCTGGCGTCTGTAAATAAATATTAAAATAAATAAAGGGTTTATTTTGTAAGCGTTTCTTCGTTATTGAGTTGTTGTGTGTAGTACTCTACACACTACTGTGGGCCTTAAGGGGACTACATGACCTAAACGCAAGTTTATAATGCCTAAAAGTTTAAGATCCACTGTAGTAAAGAAAATCAGAAAAATATATGATATTCTTCAGGATATAAGTATGCTAGTTAGATAGTGTGTTGAAAACATAATACAACTAATTTGGTACGTTAGAAAACAGTCACGAAGATACCTCCAAAAATTTCTTTTAACGATTAAAAACCATACTATTATACATGCAATCGTTCTGCTTTTTTCTTCAGATTGTTCTTCGACCAACATATAAACGTGATAGTGTCTTCATTTTTAGTCCAATCAATAGATTTTTTGTAAATAGAGAATCGCTTCATATTTTGCAATAAATTACCAGCTGTGTGTCATCGCGCTTCTCTTTCTTTTCTATGCAGTCCGACAGTGACCGCGCTTTAGGTGTTGTCAGCCCCTTAAACGGAACTGGCAAAAATGTCGCATGATATTGTGTTTTGTTATGTTACTTAACACTTTTCGGGACAGTAAACGCCCCCAGACGTGGTAACAATAAAACTTCTATTGAGTCTCGTTCAGTGTCAATGGGTTTAAGAGCGGCGGCGGAGTGGCGTCAAGAGTCGTTTAAACCTCAATGAAAAATGTATGATTAAACAGACGTCAATCATTACTTTACGTTAAGCAACGTTTATAAATAAACTCGTAAATTGAATTTTAAAAGCCAAGGTTTTAAAACTACAGGGTAAATAAAGTCCCCTTTTTTTCATTTAACTCAGTCCTGAGCCAATACACACCGTCCTCCCTTGTAGGCGATAATTCGTCCCTCCATCTTCGCCTGGGTCTGCCGCGATGCCGTTGGACTTGTTTAGGGACTCACATCGTAGTTATCTTTTTTTAATCAACCTGTAAAGTCTCATTGCTGGGCGAAGGTCTACCCCAGAATTTCACACTATTCCCTGTGCATTGCCTTCTATGGTAAATCTCCCATAAACCCTTCTCAGTCGTCACACCAGCGTTTCCTAGGCGACGACGATGCCTAGGGACGATGATGTAGTTGTCATAGCCCACAATAATTCATCAGATAATTATAAAGGAAACGTTTCCGGCCTAGTCCATAAATATTGATGTTTTTTAACAGTTTTGGGACACTAAACACCCCTAGACGCAATAACAATAAAACTTCTGTTGTGTCTCATTCAGTGTCTTTCAACCGATTAATATTGTAGGATTGTATTCAATCATCAATGATTATATTAAGCGTTTTCTCGATTTGGTTCTCAATAGGAGAAGGGAATCACCAGATACCCAAAATAAAAGCATTATAATTATTAAGAACGTCACTTTATCCAAACTTTCTTAATTTACAGGTATCCGCGGGATACAAAAGTGTGGAACCAGATTTAAACAAGAATGTAATCGCGGGCGGTGAGTTAGCAAAGAATGTTTTACATTATTTAACCCCAAAATTAAAATTTAGAATATGAGTCCTATCTCGAAACTATGGAAACGTAATATAACCCAACATACTATAAAACTGCGGTCGCGATTTAATTTCCAATTATGTAAAAAATATGTGTTTTAAACCCACACATAAAGTTCAGAATTGCCTACAATTTCAAAAGTGTTTAAGACTTATTCCATAGTACCTACCTACTAGTCATTCTGAAATTGACTTAATTTACATTAGCATAAAGACTCAATAACAACAATTGGAAACCAGTACTTGAATTAACTTTAACTATTATGCTTTGTTTATACAGAACCCACAGCGTCGTTATCGTCACGTATAGTATCGGGTTGGGAGGCACAGCCGGGCCAACTGCCTTACCATGCAGCCCTTCGTATGGTGAACGCTGGCGGTGATCTGCGACAATGTGGTGGATCTATTGTGTCCAAGGAATGGGTCATCTCTTCTGCGTTATGTACGGTCGCGTAAGTAAACGAAAAGCCAATTTTAAATACTCTGAGGGCTGATTTTTCAATAGTCAGATAACTTTTATCTGAGGAATAAATATTACGGTTTGACAGCTTTTGTATAGAAAATATGTCAAACTGTCTGATTTATTCTTCAGATAAAAGTTATCTGACTATTGAAAAATCGGCCCTAAGTCGGTCAAAACTACTTTTCGCGAATGCGAAATGTTAATATTCTTGTAAAAGTTTGTATGCACGGCTACAGATCAAGCTAGATATACATTTCCATATAGTATAAGCTGATCTCGCATTGTATAGTATTCCCTTACAATGAGAGGTCAGTGTAAACTGGAAATGTATAGCTTGATGTGTAGCCGTGTGTACGCTTATCTGCGTGTACGCTTAACTGTTAAGAAAAAACATGTATGCTATTGTTATTTTGTATTTTACCATCTTTTTAAGCAAATAAATATTATTCTTATTAAAAAATCTGTCAAAACTCTATTTTTAATAATGACTAACATTTATTCAGAAACCTAATGGGTTGGTAGACTTTTTGTGAACCTTTAAAATGATAAATGTGTAGTAAATAATAAATCTAAGGCGTTACGTATTCTGGGTTCAATAACTACCTTTAACTTACCTACCTATAGCTTTTGTTCTTATATTGTTTTTGTTTTTTTTTATTTATTTTTTTTGTAACGTGAATACTGTGTTTTTTTTCTTCTATTTTGTTGTGAATGCTGTGCACGTCTGTAATTGGCGTAAGCACTAGTCCATGTCTCTGTTCTCTTTTATTTGTAAATGTTTGTGTTGTTGATGTGCCTTAATAATAAATAATAACTTGAGTTTAGTCGACAGTATGTTGTTAAGACTGATGAATTGATTGACAAATATATACACAATACTTACTTCACAATTAAGACGTTCTAAAAGCTCTATTTTCTTCTTCAGCCGCGTTCTTGCAGTGGTTCGCGCTGGCGTGGTGTCGCTCACCAACCCAGAGTACATCTTCGAGACCACAGAATGGTACCGCCATCCTGAATACAATAGCTTAACGCCTACTGTGATGCAGCCGAACGACATCTCACTTGTGAAACTGCAGCGCCCGGTTGTATATACGAGTTAGTATAATTATCCTTCTATACTTATTACTAAAGATGAAAAAAAAAATGCTAAATTGCACGTGACTCTATTTTCAAAACCTTGAATGAAAAGGGTCTAGGTTATTGCCAAAAATGTGTGTAAAGTATTGAAACTTCATTATCATTAGGCTTCAGCAGTCCACTGCTGGACATAGGCCTTAAGCATAGGCAATTGCAAGCTAATCCTAAATTCTAATCCAACTGATACCAACCAACCTGCGAAGATCGTCGCTCCACCTAGCCTGTGGACGTCCTTTTTATTGTATTTTTTTGGTAACGGACGGAGGGGTCTGTCAGACTTCTACTGGCTAAAACCACCCCGTATTCCCTCGCAAACTTGCGCCGGGGACTATGGGACCACTTAAGCACTCTTCAACGCAGCCCCCGGCTGGTCCCGACCTGCCTCTGCGGGCTCCGTCTGGTCAAGCGGGGGGCGGCGGGTGTCTTTGACTCCCCCCGCGACATCTAAGAGGGGCGCTCGCGTTGTGAAACACTACGCGCCACCACCTCGGGTCTTATAATTATGATAGGGGGCGGCGGACGTCCCCGAGTCCGACGTCTCTGGACCCAGCCTGTGGGCGTCCTATATTAAGTTTGCCGATTCCCACGTGAGCATGATCGATTGGACATGGTTGTGTTTATTTTCAAAAGTCAAGTCAAAGCCCAACAACTTGTTTTGTTGATGATTTGTTACTTCAGTTCTCTTTCTATTTTGTTATAAGGTCTCTTTTTCTTTACAAGCTTCAGCAAATCTCGAGTGAAATTCACTTCAGTCTTCTTCGTGTTGTGGTCATAGTGCATGTCTGGGTTCGCACCCAGACAGGCACTTCACTTTGTGTAATTTATTTAAATCCCTATGCTCTTAAAACAGTAACGTGAGCAAACCAGCACTTACTAGAACCAAACTAACCAAAAATTTGGACACGTGACATCTACCGACTCGCCTTGGGCTCGCGTAGTGGTTGACGGCCACTCTCGCTCCTTCAGATCGGAGTGCTGGGTCCGAGTAGTGGAAATAATATAGGGTGATTGAACGTATGAAAGAAAGCTGCTTATGCTTAAAATATTTTTCTTTCTTTCTTTAGGCTAAGTTATGTTTGACTTGTATTTATTCTGACGTAACATTTCAATCCAGGGTTGCTGCAACCGATCCGCGTGCAGTCGAGTGCTGACGCGTACCGTAACTATAATGGCGAGCAGGTGTTGGCTAGTGGACATGGCTATACCGGAAACTCGGGTCAGTATTTCTTTTACAACCAATCATTCTGTGTTTACGTGGAACTGCTTAATGAAATAGTCGCAAGATGTGATAATATTCAATAACTAATCGATCTTATTGCAGCCTTAGCGTGAATGAACGAATCGTTTTTGCGTGAGCTCCGTGTCCGAAATACGGGGTTAGTCTAAAAGTAGCACGCACAATGACAACACTAAATGTATTTGGTTATAGAACTAACCTGTTTTATTTGTGAAGATCAACGTAATATTTTCATTCAACGCTGTAGGTCCCTTATCCGATGTACTGAGATGGGTATACCTACGGGCGATCTCCAACAATGTGTGTGCCAGACAATATTCGAGCGGGGTCTTCGACACCACTATCTGCGCGCAATTCTTCAACGTCACCTCACAGGCTACTTGTTCTGTAAGCTTTGAGTCTTAAGATCCTCATTTGAATTAAGTTTGGAATGTAACAGAAAAAGCTGTGGCTCTACTTTGAAAAGTGTAATTCTAATTTGGAAAGTTCAAATCCCAATTTTGCGACATCTAAATGTAATGCGTAGGCAGTCACTTAGCTAAAAATCATTTTACCAAACTCTGGGTGATTACTAAAGTTATTATTGGGTCATTACTACTACACCGATTTGCCGAAAGGTAATGCCAAGCAACTCAAAACTCAAACTCTAATCATTAATAGCAATAATATGAAGCTAGTTCCCCATTTCAAAGTGTAGGATGTTCCTATGGAGAAAACGACGGGCGTTATATTCCTTACTATGAAAGAAAGAAAGAACGAGAAAAAGTATTTATTGGGATTCGCACAGAAAAAACACATAACATACCTATTAAAACACGAACATGGAAAAATAAAAACTACAGTATAAAAAACAAAAAAGTTGCCCGCGTTTACCCAAGCTTCATTTCAGGGTGACAATGGTGGGCCACTAGTGCATGTTGACTCCGATGGCGTGCCGACCCTCATAGGAGTCTCCTACTTCTTTAGCGTCAGCTGCGACAGAAACTTGCCTTCAGGTAATATTTGCATCCTGAAAGGGTCGCGGGAAAGTCCAAAAGGGTTACCGTGGCCTCTGGTACAGGCAACTGAAGGAATACGGGTGGGTTTTAGTCAGTAAGAGTTTGACTCGCCCTCCAACTCCACCCAGAGCAGGAGGGGTTAAAAAAAGTTAATATTTGCATTACTTGCAATTCATTAATTGATTCTTCTCAGCCATCCTTTAGAGTGCATTATTATAATTGCTACAACAGATATAAAGCACTAAAAACATTTGTTTCTTCCAGGCTTCACTCGTACGGGACCTTTCTTACCGTGGTTCCAAGAAGTAACGGGTATTGACTTCGAAAATCCACATGAAGATGGTGAAGATTTAGATAGTACCAACAGTACTTCCAGCATGACCACTCCCTTCACTTCTACCACCACTGTCACTACTACTCCCATAACAACCACCACTGAGTCTGGGCAACCAGATGATCCCGATGATTTTACTCCCGTAGAAAGTACTACTGCACCACCAAATGACTCTGAGGAACAGGATCCAGATGATGACAAAGAAGATGAAGAAAAAGATGACTCAGATAGCTTAGAATCTAATGAAGATGATGAAATGGGGCAACTCCTGAAACGCCTCCAAGTGAATGTCAAAGTCAAGGTCAGACTTGACAAATACAATATGACAAAGGCTGTAGGAAACGAAATAAATATTGTGAAACATTAATTTATTAAAATGAAATCGTTGAATAAATTGAATTATTTTATCCATATGTTTGACTGTGTTAACATAAATGAATAAATAAAAAATCTCAGATATTGTTCATTACCGTCATCATCTTTTCTCCCTACATTTGTATCTTGTTCCTGTCCCTTTACTTGTGGATGGCGCAATGGTACTTTTTGATGCATTTTTTTTGTACTTGAGGCGAGATCGCAGCTCAAACCAAAGGCGAGGACTTAATGATGCTGAAAATGATGACGATTTGTAACACACTTGCAAAGGAAAAATTAATTAAAGGAAATGTATGGAAGCTGGTACCCACGCCAATAGGAATAAATGATATATCATTAGAAACGTATTACGATCTAATACAAGAACTCCAATGACACTTTTCTTGATGCCGATTCAGTGCCAAGTTGAAATGCTGCAATCTTCATTTGACGATACTGCTTACCGATAGAAACCCAAGATTTACCGTTAGATGAAAGAGGGGTGGGAGGAAGAGTGAACCCATGATTGATTACTGGGTAGCGTGTGATGTCGACCCCTATCCTAATGATGCTCAAAAGGGCAGTTAACTCTGGAATAAACTAGCCTTCAAAACTTAATTGCAAGTTTTCTAAACTATAGAAGTCAGAGTTTTTATATAAAAATCGGTTTATTACAATGTTCATCAACATTCTTTGAAATTATAGTTTATTATACACTAGTAACGTTCAACTTAAAAGAAAGAAAAAAAATAACCAGTTTCTTTTTTAACTAGAAAAAAAAACCAGTTTATGCATATCTATGTGTATGTCATGTCCTTGTTTACATTTTAATAACTGGTATTGCCTCCTTGGACTCTGATTACAACTTCAAGCCGGTTTAATACACCGAAGACGAGGTTTCGGAGCAATGTTGCGAAATATTCTCCCATATAACCTTTTTTTTTTTTTTTTGAGGGTGGGAAATCATCAAATAACTTCTCCCGCTCTGGGCAGAGTGGGAGGGCGTGTCAGACTCTTACTGACTAAAACCCACCCGTGTTCCTTCAGTTGCCTGTGCCAGGGGCCACGGTATCCCTCTCGGACTTTTCCGCAACCCTAGCAGGCATCGGTCCTAGCAGACCCCATCATTGGTGCTGACATCTCTTTGAGGCGCGCGTGGAACACAACGCGCCGTCGACCCGGGCCTGATCCTTATCGAACGGCGAGCTGCTCCCATATACACTGAGAGTGATAGGAGGTGGTCTGTCGCTTCTGACCAGTCTCCCAAGCTAATACCAGGTGTACTCGATCGGCTTGAGATCAGACAAGCCATCAAGTTGATACCAACCTCCTGAATGTACTCTTGGACGACCCGAGCGGTGTGTGGCTGGGCGTTATCCTGCATCAGTATCGATTCATCACCAATATTTACTAAATATGACCCTGCATATTCATTAAGTATCTCTTGAGCATATCTTTCCCCAGTCAGAGTGTCATTTTCTATTGTCACTAGCCCTGTGCGACCTTTTAAAGACATGCCGTTGGCGTTAATGACTAGATAGTTCTAACTCCCTTCTATGTACATCAGTATCAGCACGGTAATATTATCTATACAGTATTCCAACTTCATACAAACGGACGAAGCGCGAGCTATGCCTACGCGCCTTGATCTCGACATGCGCTCGGCGTGCAGACAGTCGCGACTGTGCCGCAGTGACGAACGGTGTGTTGTTTTTTTAACAATAACCGCGCGATTTTTTCACTAAAAATAAGTTCAAGTACATATTTAATATGATGAGTAGGATAATATTGTGCGGTTTTTGGTTGCATGAATTCGTCAGTAACGCATCCAGAGATAACTTTTTTTAATTTACCTGGAAACTCTGAAATGTCTGTCTTTTTAATGGATAAGTATTTCCTTTTATCGCCCGAAAAAAAGATGTCTGGATTAATAAATAAAGTGAATAGAGTAAAGGAAAGTGATTGACACGAGTGAAATAGGTAGTTATAGGCGGTTCATTAATCATGATATGGTAGATTTTATTTTAGTAGATACGCTTGTGTTAAAACCTAGGGGCATGTGTGTTTTGTTTTGTTAGTTTGTATAATTCAAAGTAAAGACGTGGTATTTTATTATTAATAATAGTTGTTAATTGTACTGTTTGTATTTATTTAATACTAGAAAAAATTAATTTGACCGTCTGTCTGTCACTAGATAGTTGAAATTTTCTCAGATTAAGTTTTTTTGCTGCTGCTATAACAACATTTATACCACTAAAAACCGTTTTTTTTTCTCGGTATTAATCAAATCTACCAATCAAAAAACAACACGCATTTTTATTGAACACTTCCTATTCAATTCACAAAGTATTTTATTTGTTTATATAAAAAAAAAGTATATTTACAATCACAAAACTAAATGGAAACACGAAGTAGGCACATGTAATTAAAATCACAGAACATATATACTCTAGAGAGATTAAAATGCTGTAGGCGGGCTGCCCTATCGCATATGTACGTACCGCGCGGCTGTAGGCATTTATTTCAAAGATACGGCCGAGTTACAATACTGTATAGATAATATTACCGTGGTATTAGCCTCTTCGGTATTAATATGACAATTTAAATATTTATAAAATCCATGATAATGTCGAGGAATAGCCTCAGTACGGCACAAACTCATTAAATCATTATAAAGAGCCTTTGGCGCGGGAAGGAGCTGGCTATAAGTGATACGTCAAGCATGACGTTTTTGTTTATTATCGGTGATGTAGGTAAATCCGTAACAAAACAAATGTATTAAACAACTTATTTCACCATCCACTATTAAAATACATCTAGGTTAAGTGCATGAACAGACGGACAGACAGATGGCTTAGCAATCGAATAGCCTTTAGGTACGGAACCCTCAAATACTTACATGATGCCAGCGTTGTGTTCTCGCCATTACGTTGCAATATTTTGAAATCCTTTTCGTTGATTCTTGATTCAGACAAATTATTGTCTTCTGAAAAGTAAATATTTATCTGACTTTTTGCGGCAAAGCTCAATGATCAAATTCGTAGATCGCACAGCACACTGAAAGTTTTTAGAATAGAACAGTACAAAAAGCAGCCGATGAATAATTTATTTTAATTTTGAACTAAGAACTCTTTGGGAATCTGTAGATGTGTAATGAATCCTTAAGTCCTTTCTTTTTACAAATTGGCGGCAATTTAAAAAGTGCCTGTCGTGCGTCGAAATGGATTTGACTAGAGAAAATTTTCGTTCAATGATTTAATACTACTTTCGTTGCGGTCTTACTCAACAACAATGTTACAATAGACTTCGTTTAGCATTTCACTATGAAGCCCCATCTCGTGCCACTGTTCACAAGTGATTTAATGAGTTTAAACGTGGTCGAAGCAAACTCACTGATGATTCGCGAGAAGAACGTCCTTCTACGACGACTACTGAAGATAACGAGACTGCTGTGCGGCAGAAGTACGGAAGACAGAAAGAAGTACGTGTGCGGTAGAAGGGTGACATATCAATAGATTCGGGCAGCTTTAGGCATTGGTATGAGTTAAGTACAAAAAGTATTACATGAACATTTAGGCGTCAGAAACCTTTGTACTAGATGTATACCTCATAATTTGACGGAAGAACAAAAACGCCGTCGCTTGAATTGGTGCCGCTCAATGCTTGAAAAGTATGACGGAGGTGACTCGAATGCTGTATATGATATCGTCACAGGTGATGAAAGCTGAATATATTGCTACGAACGAACCCGAAAACAAAAGACAATCTGTGCAATGGACGTTTACATTCGATGATTTGCCTACAAAAGTAAAGACGGGCAGAAATCAAAGGAAAATAATGATTGCCTCATTCTTTGGACGGACGGGTCAATTCGCAACAATTGTCCTAAAAGATAAAAAAGACTGTTACTACAGATTGGTATGTCAGTTATTGTTTACCAGTTGTTTTGGAAAATGTTAGACAGCTGCGCCCAAAAAGCAGGATCCTCTTCCACCACGACAACGCTCCAGCTCACTCCGCCAGATGGACTATCAAATATTTGTCTATCGAAAGTGTGGAGTTAGTAAGTCATCTTCCTTGCAGTCCTGACCTGTGTGACTTTTATTTATTTCCAAAAATGAAAGATAAACTTAGAGGAATTATTTTTATGAACCCTGAAGATGCCGTGGCTGTCTTTGAAAAAGGCGTGGAAGAAATCACTAAAGAAGAGTAGGCCCACTGCTTCAGTCAATGATTCCATCGCATGCGACGGTGCTTAGAAAGGAACGGACGCTACTTTGGAAAACAATAAAAATATTAATAGGCTTGTACATCATTCCGTTCTTTATTTTCTACAAAAAAAAACCTCGTGCGTGTCAGCTGTATAAAGTAGGCATGATTCGCTCTTGTCAATGTGTATATTGATAAATGATAAATGATTTAATTTCTGTAAGTAGGTTTGTACAAACACTTTTACACGTCATTGATATTTTAAAAACTAGATGAGGTCGGCGTTTCCTATCTGACTACTCTGAGAAGAAAGGCCGAAACAAACTCAGAATTCAGTCTCTTTTAAAGTTAGTTACAGTGTAGATTGGTGTCTGAAATGGTATTTTGAGGAAAGAGCGACACATATTGAGTAGACCTCTCCAGTCAGTGCACGTGTTAGATTTAAAATAGGGAATAATATTATTATTAGAAGAATTAAGCAAGTGTGTGGCAAGTATTTCTTTTAATAAACCATTCAAATCAATGAAAGCTTCATTAACATCGATACCAGAACTTTCTTGTCCCAAGAAGGTAAATCATAATGTAGCAATATAACAACTAAATAACAAATAAATAATGATATCAGAAATATGGTTAGTATTACTATTTCGAATTATTATTATTTAAATTCATCATTACTCATTGATATCATGTTAGTAACATCACATAACATTTTAAGGAAAGTACAACATAACTATACTATGTTCATAGTTATACATTTAATTATCAATTTCATACTAATAATAATTTAAGGAACAGGAAAAGCACTTAAGAGCGTTTATACCTTATGAGTAGCAACGTCGCAATTTAGTGTCATATTTCGTGGTTTCAATTTTTATCATTTAATCGGAGCTATATTTTAAAAATCTGTTAAATTAACTTTTTAGAATTACGTGAAAGTGTTTAAAAAGTAAGTAACCGTAATGCTTACAGTTATTTTACAATGAAAATAACGCCCTGCAAGTTTCCAATGTATTATTTGCATATAAATAGAACTGTAAACGCAACGATTTCTTACCTTTTACACAGTTTTCACATAATTCTAAAGATTAATTAAACAGATTTTTTTAAATATAGCTCCGATTAAATGATAAAAATTTAAAACCACGAAATATGACACTAAATTGCGACGTTGCCACTCATAAGGTATAAACGCTCTTAACTGGAGATCCGCTCGGTACGACGCCGACGGCTCGATTCAGAATGCCGCAAGGTTTTTTTTTTGTATGGAATCTCGTATTTGGCCTTGAGAGGCCGTGACTGCTTAACCGGTCTTTCCTGTGGTGCCTTTGAGTGAACTTAAAGCCTCCAGCCAGGGGTCCGCACAAGGCGTTGGGCTCTCGCTTTTTTTTTTTCAACTGACGTCATCGAGCCGTCAGTACAGAGAACACGTGTATTAAATTGATCAATTAAACTACTCTTTACTTAATTATAGCGATATAAATGTATCGGAAAAACTGTAATTGTGTCACAAAATAAATATTGTATTAAATAAATAGTGTACAAGTGGTTTTAACAATGATTTTATCAGAATGAAATTATGAGAATGATTTTATGAGATCTTAACTACACTTATACAATTAAAAATATAGTGCTAAAAATTATAAAAAGATTAAAACATATAACACACGTATTTGTCAGTAATCATGCAGCTTAACTCAGAACTTAAGGAGCTCAACGATTCGACGAACAATACCAAAGAAAGGACATTCGGGTAGGCCGCATAAATTACTCAAACTGCCAGACCATGCTTAAAACTAACTGAGAAAACAAAACAAACAAAAAAAAATACCCGCGTAGTCTTCACATTCACAATAATCAAAATAATATAATACTTAACAAAGTACCTAAATATTCATGTCATTTTAAAAATAACGTTCTTGTCTCTCTGTCTGCCGTTGAATATAATTATTAAATATTTAGGACTCATATTTGACCAAGATCTTAATTAAAAAAAAAATGAATCTCTTAAACAGAATAAGAAAACATACACGGGAATGTTTCGGTTTATATATTAACTTATATATTAAAAAAAAATTGTAATAGTGAAATTATCCCATTATGCAGGCAGTAAGGTCTTACTGAATGTATACAAAAACCATAGCTAAAAGACTACACATAAAGGCGTTTGTGCGTGTGTGTGTTTAAAAACTGTGGTTAGAAAGTAAGCTTAAAAACAAGATTTCGATACTAAAGATATTATCTAAATACACTTAAAAGTTATCTGTATTGATTCATATCTCATATTTTTTGTTTATTGCTCGATAATGCTATTCCTTGTTGTCGAATAATTATCAGTTGCAATTTCTGGTGTGTGTATTCTCGAATCCAAACTAATATAAAAGAATCGAAAGTAACTTCGTCTGTCTGTGACCTTTACACGCCTTAAATGTTTACTTACTTTTGATCTCAAAATGAATCCTAAAGGGGGTGATATAGGGGATGAAAATTAGTATGGAAAACCCAACGTTAAGTTACGGATAAGACAATTTAAATTTATTTTTCTGGTAAGAAATAAAGAATTACGTGCTTCAGCGTTTTTGAAAAATCATCCCTCACGGGGGTGACATAGGGGTGATTTTAAAATTCACATTTAATATATTGAAACATTAGTGTGCCTCTTTTTAAGAGGTTGAAAGGATTGGAAATATAGCCATAATCTAAATGAGCTAAGACTAAATGTAAGATAGGTACATCTTGACATTTAGTCTTTATTTAATTCCCTATCCATTGAACACCTGGTTCACGCTGGCTCACATATAAACAGAGTTTTAGCAATGTTCTACTCGCTGTGCGTGAGCCATTCTTATCTTCCGGCGGATCTCATGAAAACTGTGGTTGTGCCTATAGTTAAAGATAAAACTGGTGACTTAGCTGATAAAAGCAACTATAGGCCCATTTCTCTAGCTACAGTTACGGCGAAGGTGTTTGACGGTATGCTTAATACACAGTTAAGTAAATATATATCTCTGCACGATAATCAGTTTGGGTTCAGACCCCGATTGTCAACGGAAAGTGCCATACTGTGTCTTAAGCATACTGTCAAATACTACATTGACCGTAAAACCCCGGTATACGCGTGTTTTCTCGACTTATCCAGGGCATTTGATTTGGTGGCGTATGATCTCTTGTGGAAGAAACTTGAGAGTATAAACCTACCACCAGAACTTGTTACTATGTTTAAGTATTGGTATACGCACCAAGTTAATAGCGTCAGATGGTCGGGGGCAGTGTCGGAGCCTTATCGGTTAGAGTGCGGTGTAAGGCAGGGTGGACTGACCTCACCCTCGCTATTCAACCTTTACATGGATGCGCTGATCGTCGCGCTGAGCAGTCAGCATGTCGGCTGTCATGTTGATGACGTGTGTATCAACAATTTGAGCTATGCAGACGATATGGTGCTGCTGAGCGCGTCGATTTGTGGCCTAAGGAGGTTGATAGCGATATGTGAGGATTTCGCGGTTAAACATGGACTTGTTTATAATATTAAGAAAAGTCAATACATGGTCTTTGAGGCTGGTGGTGCTATATGTCCAGATTTTGTACCACCTATACGTCTAAACGGTGTAGCCTTAGACAGGGTTAATCAGTTTAAATACCTAGGGCATATAGTCACGGCTGACCTCAGGGATCATGCTGACTTGGAACGGGAGCGGAGGGCGTTATGCATAAGAGCTAATATGCTGGCCCGCAGGTTCGCGCGTTGCTCGGATGGAGTTAAAATAACTCTTTTCCGAGCATATTGCACGTCCATGTACACCTGCAGCCTGTGGGCCAATTACACGCAGAAAAGCTACAACACCCTCCGTGTTCAGTTTAATAACGCATTCAGAGCGGTTTTGGGTTTGCCTCGCTACTGCAGCGCTTCCGGTATGTTCGCATGGGCGCGCACGGACTGTTTCCATGCGACCATGCGGAAGCGCTGCGCGTCGCTTGTGCGCAGAGTGCGGGCCAGCCCCAATGCCGTTCTGAGTATGATAGCAAGTAGGTGGGACTGTCCTTATTTGCGACACTGCTGTGACAGACAAGTTACATACAGTGTCGCCAGTAAGAGACTGCTATAGTGGACATGTTAAATTTATTACATTTTATTATTATTATTTATTATTATTTTATTATTATTTATTATTATTTTGTTATTATTGTATATGATTGCGTTTGATTTTATTGTGTATGATTTTATTGTGTGTAATTTTATTTGTAATTGATTTTATTTTTATTTTTATTTATTTTTTACAATTATGGGTTATTATTACCTGAAATAAATGGATTTTAATTTTAATTTAATTTAATTAAAATCGGTCCACTCGGTCAGAAGTTATTCAATTTAAATTCATGAAATAAACTTGGCTAACGTAAAAGTAGGGTGTACGACAAGAGCGTGACTGGCATAATTTAACTTCGACAATTATTTCGAAAAATAAATTATTGTAACAAGTAGAGGGACTTTGGGGAGTTGACGTTCAAATGTGCCTTTTACGTGCCTACCTACTTGAAATAATTGCTTTGTTCGTACAGTAAGTTTTCAGAAAAAAAGCACTTCTTCTGCGAGAGTCGCGTACGCGGTGCCCCACAAGGTGTTAAAAGGATTTAAAATATCGCGTTATCATTTTTATTACCCACGTTATGATAAATATACCTACCTACCCTATTCGCATTCCAAGAAAAAAGTTAATCAATATTTTAGTACCTCATTCAAAAACTAATATCAGTCACTTCGCCGCTGTGCAGAAGCTCTGTAGGCAATACAATAAATACATTGCCTAAAACCCACGATATTGACATCTGAGAGTCAGCCATAAGTTTTGTAAGCAATATTTATTATAAATATTTTACATGTGTTAATATTTTATGCCAAGAAGCTGGGCATCCTAAATTAGTTAAGGCGGTACTTCACACCTGGACAGCTTCGAAATCTGTACAAAGCACAGGTCCGTTCCTGTATGGAGTATTGCTGCCACTTATGGGATGGCTTACCAAAATACCAACTTGCTGCACTTGACTCGGTGAAACGCTGAACAAAAAGGCTTATAGGCGACGAGAAGTTGGTTGCTAGACTTCACAGGCAGGCTCATGCCTCGCGGTCTTTTACAGACTGTTATTCGGTGAGTAGGTATGTGCAGAAGCTCCACGACCTGATCCCACCATCAGTCTCTTACTATCGGACTACCAGACGTACTGCAGGGATCCGCACTTGGTTGATATCCCGACCAATCGTACTCAGCGTTTCTCCTCCACAATTACTATACGTACAGCTAGTGTGAACTCTCTGGCAGCGTTTGTGTTCTTTTCCACATAAATAACCCGTCTGCCTTCAAAGCAAGAGTGAACAAGCATCTTCTGGGCATGCTCGTTCCTACGTAGACTTCGAATCAAATCTTCACCACGAAAGATTGGGGTGAAGAGCAGGCTCATTCCGCAATAAAATAAAATACAATATGCAATAAAATAAAATAAAATACAATATGATGTCTATAGCCACGGAAAGTTAGAGTTTTACATTTCGGTTATATTTTAAAGTTTATATCCGTGAGTCTCAAGTTTAAAAACTCTTAGAAAGTAGTTTTTAAGTCAGCTTTAAAGAGATTGGTATAGAAAATATTTCACATTTGTCTAAGTGCTACATTAGTAGCACTTAAGAAAACTAATATCAATTAGTAGAATTTGCGTTTAAGTTTTAAGTAAATTTAGTTGATAATTTACACGATGCTGTGGCCTCCGTGCAATTGTAGGAGGGAACTAGATTAAAAGTGACTTGATACCTCTATAAAATGTTTTTTTTTTGCAAATCTTTTGTTGGATGTCTTAAATAAATAAATAAACGGGCGGCGTTACTTTCAGCACGCCCTTGGCGCCGGGTAAGCTAATGTTTATTATCATTATAAGTATTTGATTTTAATCTCACTATCAAGCCGTATTAATGGAAGATGGTATATAAGAATACTACTTTTCTGAATAATTGTCACTTGCTTTAAAGATGTTAATTAAATCGGGCTTGTTTCTGTTCCTGCTGACTGTTATTCAGGTAAATTTACCACATTAAATAACGGTAATTAAAATCAAAGAATTAATTAATATTTTTTCCATCATATAGGTTCGAATAGGTGGGTGGTTGGGTGGGCTTCAGACGTGATAATATGTTGTGTTTATGTTTTTATAGGTTCAAATATACCATCCCGCATTCCTTCCGCGTTGTTATTAATTGCTTCTTCCCAAGCCTAGGTTACAATATGCCTATACATAACGGTATATACATATAGGTAATAAAGAACTTCATCTAATGAAGCTTTCGTTCTTAACAGGTATCTGCGCAATACAAACGCGGGGAACCAGACTTCATTGAGAATGAAATCATCCCCGGTAAGTAAAAAAAAAAATCGCATTTTATTAGAACGGAATGAAGCTCTTATGAAATTATTATCCAGAATGGGTCCTACCTAGAAAATAAGGAGGAAAATAGGTTTCCATATTTATTTGTTATCATGATCGGAAACTAAATCGCGAACTCGGTAAAATATACAGCGTTCGCGATTTAGTTTCCAATCATGTAAATAAATATCATTATTTGTAGTTTTTTAAAAACAACTTTAATATTCACGAATAAATTTCAGTTTGCGCTATATATTTGCGCTACAACTTCAACCATTTGTAAGACTTGTTCAATAGTACTTACCTACTAGTCAACCTTAAATTAACTTAATTTACACTAGCATGAAGTTGATTTCCGTTTAAGTGGAAATTACATCACTTAGAAAAAAGGACCTGAATTTTTAATTATTATGCCTTGTTCACACAGAACCCACGCCGCTATCATCATCGTCACGTATAGCATCGGGGTGGCTGGCACAGCGGGGTCAATTCCCTTACCATGCATCTCTTCGTTTTGTGACACATAATGGTAATGTGCGACAATGTGGAGGCTCAATTGTGTCCAAAGAATGGGTTATCACTTCAGCGTATTGTACTGTCGAGTAAGTAACGAATAATTGACCCGAAAAGTTAAATTTAAATATGTATACTGTATGTATGTTTTAATATGTTTCAGTCAAAACCGATCAAAACTAGTTTTTATTGCCATAATCAGTTTATTTTTTAACATTGTCTCCTATGCTTAAGGGTTGGTAGGCTTTTTATGAGCCTTTTAAAAACAAGATCTTTTCTTAAGTGATTCTAGATAAATCTAAGGGTATATTCTATATTATCTAATCTTAAGTAAAAACTTTTTATTAGAGAAAACACGCTATTCTTAATTATTACACTACCGAATCTAGTAAAAAAAAATGCTTAAATTGCTATAGGGATCTTCTGACGCTTGAATGACAATGTACGGCTTAGTCGTTTTGCGGCCATCGCACATACACTCCTATGAGCTTATGGTAGGAAGTTAGGTCACTGCTCTGTTTTGTTGTGTAAGGAATTACTTTGGCGACCGAACACTTGATAAAAGAGTACCATACCTTCTCAACCAATAGCCTGCTGATATAAGAAGTCAGGAAATAAAAGGTAAATTTGCCAAGTTACTTAAGCGGTTCAATTCAGGGGATTGTAAACGGTGCTCTTAGGAGGATGGTTTATTATTTATATTGGTATTTTGCATATTTTTGTTCATAAGATTAGATAATTGTTAATAACTTTATATAATATAATATGCCATTAGTGAAATTTAAGTGTCCGCACTAATAAACCATAAGTGTAAACTGTGTTCTGTTCCCGCAGACAAACCGTGAAAACGGTTTTGCGGGGCAGTCCTTATGCAAAAATTTTTTGTAAACTTTTTTTTTTTGTAAATAAAATAAAATAATAATAATAATGCAATAGTTCAATGGAACGGCCAAGACATACATTTTGACCAAGGTGTAAGGTTTGTAGACTTGGGCCATTTAGATTTAGGGGTTTGGTTCTACATTAGATCTCATATTTTTTTACAGTAAAAGCGTTACGTAAATCTTGGTAAAATACTTTACATGAATAATTTTGGTGGGATTTCATTTCTTTTTGTAGGGTCCTCTATTTCTATTATATTAAGCGGTGATTATTGTACTGATATTTCACATACATATTAAAATCATAACCGTTACTTCTGAAAAAGGTATTGTTTTGAGGAGGTTGGAGGGTAAAAGTTACAAAGTTCCTTTAAAAAAAAATGTAAAAAATGTATTTGTACTCTCAAAACAAGCCCTTTCATTTGATATGTCACATGGTACAGTTTGCAAACTGTTGTTTTTAATTGTCTAGTTTGCCACCAAACGGGACCCCCATTCTAAATTCATTCACGTTACACGTCCGTGCTTGGGTCACAGAAATTCATATTAAGTGTACCAAATTTAAACTTAATCAGTCCAGTAGATTAGGAGCAAATTGACTGTGACAGACGGACAGACAGACAGACGCACAAGTGATCCTATAAGGGTTCCTTTTTTTAATTAGGACGTGCGGAACCCTAAAACAAGATGGCGGTGTTACTTCCGATTTTAGCCAGTTCCTTGTAGAGCTAGAGGTAGATTTGACTGGTTAAGAGTTTTAACTGTAACATAAATCTGTATCTGTATTTTTACTGCAATCTAGTATACACAATTACTTGAAATTAAATTAAATGTTTATTTCTGTAAGTGGATCTTTTAAGACTCTTTTACACGACAATGGAACAATTGGTCAACATTTTAAAACCACATGGCGTCAACATTTCCTAGCTGACTGATCCCTGAGAAGAAATGCCGAAACAAACTCAGAGGTCATGGCCTCTTTTAAAGTCCAAACTTACTTTCTATTTTGGCAACCTCATTTTCTCTTCAGCCGTGTTCGTGCAGTGGTTCACGCTGGCGGGGTGTCCTTTACCAACTCGGAGTACTTCTCCCAAACCACGGAATGGTACAATCATCCTCATTACCACGGCTCGAGGCCTGAGCTACAGTCGAACGACATCTCACTTGTGAAGTTGCAGCAACCTGTTGTTTATACCAGTAAGTATGTTGTTCTAAATACATGCAACTAAAGACAAATAATAATATTATTATGAATAATAGCCTAAGCACGTTTTCGAAACATAGGTGCCTAAGCTACTGATAACAAAGAAAAAAATTGTTGGATGTCTTTTTCATGAAAACTATTAAACTCAAACTCAAACTCAAAGCATTTATTTCAAATAAACCAATTACAGGCACTTTTGAATTGTCAAGGGGTCGGTCAGTCAGAAAGATGAAGCTAGTTGCCCATTCCAAAGCGTAGTAGGTACCTATGGAGAAGAACGGGCAAGAAACTCCATGGACACTCTTTTAAATCAAAATATTGTTACAATAGAGTGGTTACATCATTCATGTTGTAATTATACATGTGAGAACGATGTAGAAAGACGTGCACGTTAAAAGCGTCCGTAATAAAAAGATAAAAACAATTATGGAATTAAAATAAGCCGTGGCAGCTAAGAAATGACCAGTGCCTACTGACGGCGCCCGTTCACGAACATGACGTATGGATCAGCACCATTCAGCTCAACCATTTTGAAGGGAACTCAATGATCCAATACACACGCCACCACCAGCGACACATTTGAGTGAGCATGACATACTCTCAGCCGCCAGGGCACATTCAAGTCAATGAAAGACGAACCCAGTAAGCTTTATAGTGGGTACATAGTGCTCACACATGTGCTATGCAATTATACAATACTAAGAGATTGAATTTATACAATGCAAAGATAGGTTGTACAATCTTCATCAGCTCCAACACTATTTTCGAATGCTAATTAATTAGTCTACGCGCCCTTGTGGAGCAGGACCAGCCCTGAGCCAAGCATTTTTGTCAGCGATATAATCCCCCAACTTATAATATGCTTGGCTGTATAGTGTGCGTTTTATACAAGATTTAAATTTCGTTTCATTCAGTTGGAGTATTGGAGTATTATATAACATGTTTACATTATTTCCAAACGTGTGTTGTAGAATATTTGTTTCATTAGACTTGTTACCTCAGGAGGTGCCGTTTGTAGAAAATAATATTTATGAACTCCATATTCCTCACAAAAATTGCTTAAGTTTGCTGTGCATTAGGTGGTCATGGGCTCGGCGACAGGACCTCGAATACCAAGTGTCCAAATCAAAGACGTGAATGACATCAAAAAACCCACAGTTGGCTCGCGTGGTGGATTATTTTCCATAAAGAGCAGGCCTGTGTCCCAGCAGTGGGAACATTATAATTCGATTATGCGTATGCTAGTATATGTTTGACTTGTATTTAAAGAAAGAAAGAATAACGTTTATTTGGACACATTTATGTTAATCCCTTTCCTATATTCTCAGAAGATGTAACGACCATTATTCACGATTGTTACTTAGACATATTTTCAGGCAGCATCACTAAGTTTAAACGAGATGTGCTCAACAATATGTCATTTTTGCTCTATAGTGTTAGTTTTTATATTATGTTTTTAATTAAATCTCATTTAATTTAATTCCAGTTAGTTTAAGTATAACAGATTATTGATATTAGTCCTATTTACATTGTTGTCCATCTTTATATTCATTATTATTGTAAAATGAGATCTAAATAAAATGCTGTGTTTACCTTTAATATTATATTATATGCATGCAATGAAAAAAAATGTAAATGAATAAATGTATGTAATGTGTATGTATGTTGTAAATGATATATAATACTATGTCTTTGTGTGTATTTAGTTGGTTTTCATAGATGAATAAAACTGACGTAACGTATCGTCCATCCAGAGTTGCTGCAACCGATCCGCGTACAGTCAATGGCTGATGCTTATCGTGACTACGATGGCCAGCGGGTGATCGCTACTGGATATGGCAATACAGAAAACTCGGGTCAGTAAATATTTTACAACCAATATTTATGAGTTTTGCAAATGACCTCACCTATATCCCCTTATTGGATTGCCGACAAATAACCCTGTATTTAAAGGTAACCATTAACTTGATTGGACCAGTACTTTTTTTTTTGACAAAATTTTGTTTGTCATCACTGTACTATTTTCTTTTAACGTTGCAGGTCCGTTATCAGATGTACTGAGATGGGTATACCTACGGGCGATCTCCAACAATGAGTGTGCCAGAATATATTCGAACGGCGTCTTCGATAACACCGTCTGCGCGCAATTCTTTAACGTCACCTCACAGGCTACTTGCTATGTAAGCTTTGAGGCTGAAGGTCCTCATTTGAAATTCAGTTTGGAATGTAAGAGAATAAACTGTGGTGCCACTTGGAAAAGTGCAAATGTGGTACACTGTTCTAATTCTGAAAGACTGAATTCCAATTCTGAGACACTTATTCCCGTTTTCACTAACGCTTGGCGACATCTAAACGTAATCTCTAGGCAGTCTCTTAGCGCAAAAATTATTTCAACAGCCACTAGGCAATTACTAAAGTTACTAAACCGATTCGCTGAGCCGTAACTCTTACAAAATTGTTGCTAGATAACACACCAACACCAAATTTGTTTTTAAAAACCACAGGCAAGTGTCGAAAATGTAAATTAAAGCTTACGAATTTTCTACTGAGAAACAAATGGTCAAACAAAAGTGCTTCCTTCAACATCTGTTTACATTAGACATTACTTAATTAACCGTTGCTAAAGTTGACGCAGTAAAACTACACACATCAAAAGTGTCTAGGGATCAAGCATTTTTATGCGGATTTCTTGAGATTAAGATGTGGCTTTGTAATAAATTTATGATTTTATAAATTTATATGGATCCTTTTTGGTGCATTTCATAATTTGAATCAGGAACTGTGAATCAAATTCGAGTAAAAGATGAAAATCAGCTGTAGTAGGGTAATATTGGGCATTCTATGCCACTGTCGGCAAGTAGCTCGGCTAGTGCGCCTCGCTACACGACAGTGGCATAGTATGCCCAATATTGAACAATCGACTCGACTGTAGACTGTCGGCAAGTAGCTCGGCTAGTGCGCCTCGCTACACGACAGTGGCATAGTATGCCCAATATTGAACAATCGACTCGACTGTAGGTTAAATTACTGTACTCACCTAGAGATCTTGCGCATTATACCACTGGCCGCCAATAGCAGGGCGAGTTCGCCTCGCTGCGGATGACGGTATGGGCATTCTATGCCACTGTCGGCAAGTAGCTCGGCTAGTGCGCCTCGCTACACGACAGTGGCATAGTATACGACTGGTATTACTGTACTTGTACAAAGATCATGCAAGTTATACGACTGGCTGCCAGTAGCTAGGCGAGTTTGATTCGCTTTGGACAGTGGTGACAACTATTGACACGATCAATGATAAAGATTTCACTTAGTCATTTTGACATGCGTTTCGTGGTTAGAAACGACTTGATGATTTTAACGCTTCAACGGTGGAAACGATTTGTTGTTTTTGTAATGCGTTTCGTGGGACGAAACGACTTGTTGTTTTTGTAATGCGCTTCGTGGGACGAAACGACTTGGTGTTTTGACCTGCGGTTCAATATTAGAAACGACTTGTTAACTCACTGCTTTGAAGTGGATTTGCAAAAAAAAAACAATGTAAGTAGGTACATATTAGGTAGGTTTATTTTTCGTAAAACATTGGTTTTTCTGGAAATAACGTATCTACCGATTGCACGAACTCTTGTAGTTTTCGCCACTGAGGCGAATTCGCGTCGGTCTGGAACTTGAGTCGCACAAGCGCCTTCTTCCACAGCTCTAGGGAGTCGGTGCGGCGCGCGTCGTCAGCCTTGTACACCTTGCAGTCGATGTAGTACTCTCCGTTGATGCTCGCTGCTCGCCGTTCGCAGCCGTTGGCGACTCGGTTAACGAAGAATGATGTTAGACATGTACTCGATGAATCGTCTTTGAGCACGGTGTCAGACCCGTAGTTCTTACTGATAGCGAATACATCATTATCGGTTTTTGTACTGAAACAACAAAAAGCTTCTATTAGTTCATCATGCACTTACAGGATACATTTACAATTTAGATACACACAGGAAAAAATACACACTCAGTCAAAATAGGTACCTGCAGAGTATGAGAGACGTACGAATAAATAGATATCCAGACACTTATAAAGTGATACCTCATAGTAAGCAGACTTGTAACAATAAACGAATAACTGATTATTTTTAACTGGTGTGGTGAACTTAATTATTGAATAGTTTTTTTTACCTCGTACGAATTAAATTCGTTGATGGTGGGTGCGACTTGCGTTTCCTATTGTTGTCCGCAGACGGTTTGCGGCTGCGTTTCGTTTTCTGATCGATGATCGGAACTTCTTGTTGAAAGTACTCGCACTCAGACTCAGACCTGAAATAAAGATACAACAAAATTAGTCAAACATAATTATTACAATAAGTACATCGGTCAGATCTCTGAACTATGAACCTAGTGGAATGTTTTATACTTACATTTTCCAATTATGTCCAATCGATATGGCAGGCTGATGAAAGCTGGCGTAGTGACTGACGGCAGCAGGCAGCGGTTAGCAATCAACACTGATATTGACAGGATAATGCAGCAGGATCGCAGAGCACTTCTTGAAGATTACTTCCACACTTGTAGACTTCGGTTAGTTTGTACCGAGTACTTCGAAAACATGTAGCTTATAAATCAGAAAACGAAAGAGAATTCACTATATTAAAAATTACTGCAACCGTTCATATAATGTTGTGTAAAACAACTTTTTTTCTTAGACGCATTATACTTGTTCAAAAAGTGTAGACTAAGGATGTTTCAGGTAGCATCGAATGACGACACAGCGAAACGACTCAGGGTTGGCAAAACGTTAACCAGTAGATAACTTATCTACTGGTTAATGTTTTGGAGGGAATATTCTTGCACGTAATTTAATTATTTGACAATCTAGAGAAAATCATAAGATTGGTATTTATCATGTGATACATCCTAGTTTTACTTGTGATACTTTTACGCTCGAGTGAAGTAGGTACCTACAGGAAATAAGTTCACTTGTAACAGTAACAAATTTTAAATGAACTTAATTTTAAATTCTCTTCATAAGGTTAGAAACCTTTAGACTACATTTTATTTATTTAGTGATAGTGTACCTAGTTTCTGATACTTATCCATACCTTAATATGTGTGACAACCTTGACTAAAAAAACTTACTGTTGTGAATTAGCTGACGAGAAAAAAAGAAATAAGGTTACACGTGTAATGTTTTACGCAATAACAATTATTTCAATCAAATATTTTATTGATTTATCGGAAATTGGTCGTATGACTAGGTAGTCAATAACGAATACTCCGTTAGTTAGTACCTAACGTTTAAAAGTCAAAAACTAAAAATTAATTTGACATTATCTCAAAGCCACGACGCTCGGAGTGTAAATCCTATAATCATTTAAAAAATAATTATATGGATTGACAGTGAATGTCGATCTGACATACATTTGGACTACATAAAATTGGAACATTTATGTACAACATTAAGTATCTAATTTGCAAGCAGGTAATTATTGAATATGTTTCATATTTTCGTTTGAAATGTTGATTTTCACTAAAAATAGGTAAGTACTAACCGATCTTTCTTTTTTTCAGAAATACATTGAAACCTAATCAGATTTAAGGAATAAGTAATCATCAAACTAGAAGACGTATGCAGACCTGGTCCAGATTCAACAATATACATTTGGACTACATAAAATTGGAACATTTATGTACAACATTAAGTACCTAATTTGCAAGCAGGTAATTATTGAATATGTTTCATATTTTCGTTTGAAATGTTGATTTTCACTAAAAATAGGTAAGTACTAACCGATCTTTCTTTTTTTCAGAAATACATTGAAACCTAATCAGATTTAGGGAATAAGTAATCATCAAACTAGAAGACGTATGCAGACCCGGTCCAGATTCAACAATATACATTTGGACTACATAAAATTGGAACATTTGTGTACAACATTAAGTACCTAATTTGCAAGCAGGTAATTATTGAATATGTTTCTTATTTTCGTTTGAAATGTTGATTTTCACTGAAAATAGGTAAGTACTAACCGATCTTTCTTTTTTCAGAAATACATTGACACCTAATCAGATTTAGGGAATAAGTAATCATCAAACTAGAAGACGTATGCAGACTTAGTCCAGATTCAACAATTCGATAACTCTAACATTCCGTCAGTGTTCTGCCTATGTGTGTATTAGTCGATATACGAGGGTAAGATCGTTTCATTTCGAGTTTAGCGTCTATATTGGGTGATAATTAATTTCAATTAGTAAAATAATGCCCCACTGTTCGGTTTGCAAAGTATTTGTAGATAATCGACGATGGACGGGTCATTTACGTAGCAATGTTCATAAAAACAAAAGCGCGTCCCCTATTTATGATAACGTTGTAATGATTAATTCTTCGTTTAAAGCTCGAATCGTAAGTTACAAGATCATTGCAACTAGCGAACAAATAAAAAAAATCCCTGAGGTGTTCCTCCATAATATAAGTGAACAAGTTAAAAATCTAATAGATCGATCACTACAAAAACATACTGCTGTTAAAATTAACTTTGAACTTTTTTCTTTTTTTCTTATGTTTAAAAATGATCAACAGGAACTGAAATCATTCGCTACGAAAAACATTATCATTAATTTTAATTACGATTTTGATTTAACTTACAAATTAACAGTTGATTTACTGTTAAACAAAATTGAAGAGTTTCAGGAGAGAGATAGTGGTTGGACATTTTTGTGCAATTCTCATTTAGAAATAAATATTAATAAATATCAACCTCTCGGCGGATCAAATTTTATAACTTTGCCTAAATGTATAAAAAATAAAAGAGCTTGTTTAAACATTCGAAACAAAGATGAGTATTGCTTTTTATGGTGTGTTGTAGCGGCCTTGTACCCTGCAACCCGACATCCCGACAGAGTTTCGTCTTATCCTTACTTCCAGGATGTTTTGAATATTGATGATTTGACATTTCCAATCACATTTTCGGACATAGCTGTCTTTGCGAAAAATAATCCCTTTCTGAATATATTCGTGTATGGTTTAAAAAATGATAAGACAATCATTGGACCTTTGTATACATCAACGAATAATAAATCTAAGAGTATCCATCTGTTGCTTTTAGAAAATAACACTAATTCTCATTACTGTCTTATCAAAGATTTGCCTCGTCTAGTCAGAAATCAGATGACCAAACATCATGGTAAACTATACTTCTGTGAAACATGCTTATTGTTTTTTCCAACGCACAGCCAAATTGAATCACACCTGTGTGGGGGAATTGTCACCGTTTTACCAGAACAGGGATCATTTTTAAAATTTAAAAATTACGAAAGGAAACAAAACATTCCTTTCGTCATTTATGCTGATTTCGAAACATTACTCGATCCGATTTCCGGCGATGATTTCAATACCGCCAACACGTCATACTCACAACGCCACGTGCCGTCCGCGTTCGCCTATAATGTAGTATCATCATTTAATGATAGGGTTGACGGATATAGAAGTTATCGCGGAAAAGATTGTGTTTCAAAATTTGTACATTTTCTGACTGAAGATGTTAAAGAAATACATAGAATTCTGTCCAAAACCGAGCCTATGATATTCACAGAGGAAGATGCTCTCGATTTTAAACGCTCTGTTAAGTGCTACATTTGTGAAAATTTACTTTTGACCGATAGAGTAAGAGATCACTGTCATATTACAGGTCGATACCGAGGCGCAGCTCATCGACACTGTAATCTGCAACATAAAGTACCGAAATTCGTTCCAATATTTTTTCATAACTTATCTGGCTACGATTGTCATTTATTTATAAAAAAGTTAGGCGAAATTCCAGGACAAATAAAAATAATACCCAAGAACAAGGAAAAATATACAGCATTTACAAAGTATATTCCTACTGCTGATAACGAGTATATACAAATAAGGTTTTTAGATTCTTTCAACTTTTTAGGAACAAGTTTAGACAAACTTGCTAAAACATTGCAATTAGAAAATTTTGTTAATCTTCGATCTCACTTTTCTAATGAGAGACAATTTAATTTGCTGACTCGTAAAGGTATATATCCGTATGATTATATGACCGATTGGAAATGTTACGAACAAAAATCATTACCATCTAAGTATTGTTTTCATAATTCCTTGACCAACGAAGATATTAGCGATGAAGATTATAATCACGCTCAGACTGTTTGGTCTGAATTCAATATTAATGACCTAGGCGAGTATACGGATCTATACTTAAAAACAGATGTGCTTTTGTTGACAGACATATTTCAAAATTTTCGAAAAACCTGTAAACAATATTACAAACTCGATCCGGCGTTTTACATAACTGCACCTAGTTTATCTTTCGATGCAATGTTGCTAAAAACAGGTGTTCAATTAGAACTCGTGTCGGACTTGGCTATCGTCAGAATGATTCAAAGCGGTATAAGAGGGGGTTTGTGCATGTGTTCCCATCGGTATGCAAAAGCGAATCATAAATACATGCCAGAATATAATGCATCACAGCCTCCGTGTTTTATAGTATATCTAGATTGTAATAATCTCTATGGCTTTAGCATGTGTCAGTATTTACCGTATTCTAGTTTTAGATTTCTCAGTGAAAATGAATTAACTAATTTTCGTGTTGAAAATGTTGAGGATAACGCTGAATGGGGCTTCATATTAGAAGTTGATCTTTTGTATCCTGATCATTTACACACTCATCATAATGACTTACCATTTTGTCCTGAGAAATGTGTACCCCCGGGAGGTAAAACAAAGAAATTAATTGCAAATTTGTATAATAAGTACAAATATGTCATACATTACGTTCATTTAAAAAAGTGTTTAGAACACGGTTTAATATTACGTAAAGTTCACAGAGCTATTACTTTCAGACAGAGTCCATATTTGAAACAGTACATAGAATTAAACACTCAATTAAGACAAAAAGCAGAAAGTTCCTTCGAACAAGACTTTTTTAAGTTGTTGAATAACAGTGTTTTTGGCAAGACTTTAGAAAATACTGAAAATCGTGTAACCGTTCATTTAGTCAATCAATGGTACGACCAATCTAATCGAACCAAGAAATTAATATCTGCCGAGAGACTTGTAGCCAACCCCTATTTCCATAGTGCTTCTATTCTATCTGAAAATTTAGTTGCAATACAAATGAAACCCGATCAAATTATTTTAGATAAACCTATTTATATTGGATTCACTGTATTAGAACTTTCTAAGTCACATATGTATGATTTTCATTATAATATTGTAAAGCCTTTTTATAAAGACCGAGTGCAGTTGTGTTATACAGATACCGATTCATTTGTCTATAAAATATTCACTAATGATTTTTATCATGACTTGAAGTATAATTTTTTGCAATATTTTGACACGAGTAACTATGACGTTGAAAATAATTTTAAGATACCATTACTGAACAAAAAAGTACCAGGTCTGTTCAAAGATGAAATGGAGGGAAAATATATATCTGATTTTGTTGGTTTGAGATCAAAACTTTACTCTATAAAAACTCCCAATAAAATCATTAAAAAAGCAAAGGGAGTAAAATCGTGCGTAGTCAGGGACTTGAACATAACAGATTATCAAAATATTTTATTTAATGGTGGAGTTATGCGTAGAAAAAATGTTATGTTTAAATCAATAAAGCATGAAATATTTACTCGGAGCGTCAACAAAATTGTCTTATCTAGCAATGACGACAAACGATCGATATCTGTAGATCGAATATCAACGCGAGCATGGGGTCACTCTTCGATTTTAAAGAATGAAGATGTGGTTTTTTAGACTCAGAATGTTTCATAATAAATATTATAGTTTTATATAATTTTTTTTTATAATTAATCACATTTACTTGTATAATTATGTAATAACCTTACCCTAGTTTTAGAAAATAGTCTTTTAACTAATTAATGTATGATAAATATAATTCAGGTTTAGTTTTAATAATTTTACTGTTTTGTAAAAACATAAATAAAATTTAAATGATTACAACTCACTTGTTTAATTTACGAGGTATTTATTTTAAGGAATCCTCCTTTTTAAAGTCGGTTAAATAAAATGAAATCAAACCGAGGCTCAAGTTTCATCATGCACCTATATTACTGTCAACAACGTAAATTGCAATATGTACGCATTACACTAAGGTTGATTTTCAAAGAGTTAACGTTCAAGTAAGTAATACGATCATAACGCTGTTCGTCAGAACACAACACCCGACAGTTCAATACCCTCGGCTTGGAGACACAAATGCTTAGTTAACATTTTTATGGTTATCGCGTTCTAAATTCTTTAATGACGTACTCGTAACAGTATAAATAATTAATTGTTTGCTCATTAACGAAATATTACTCGCCTGAAGTACTAGTACCTACTATTTTAGAGTGCATCGTAATCATGTCGGTAAGTGAAATATTTTTAACTCGTTTTTATTTTTTTATATTGTTTCGTAACTAAAGATTGTGTTCCCAGCATTCTTAATAATCATAAACATAACATTACGTTTGGTAGAGGTGTAATAGTGCTAGTTATATTTCTTTAGGGCCTATTGTCACGAATCTGAACCAAATCCAGACTCCAGGCTGTCTTTGAAAAATTCCTCGATGGAAACTCTTGGAATGAATGAATGGAAGCGCTTTCGAGCGCTATACTAACTGGTTAGTGTTTTATATTGTGTCTATATTTTGTTCCAGATTTCTGAATCCGAGACTATGTTCAGCCAGTATGCTCAGGACCCTTACGAGGGATTCTCTGAGATGCTTCGTAGCGAACCCGAACACAGCAAACAAGCCACGAAAGAAAAAAAATCAAAACAACGATGCAGGGAAAAGTCTAAGAAGCAAAAACCAACCAAATCCTTCGTTATGAGTCGACTACAGCGACGAGGTATTAAATTAATAAAAATTTCAGTCGTAGATCTCTGTAATAACAATCCTCAAACCATAGACAGTGATAGTGACAGTGAGAACGTTATTATAAATGCTCAATATATTGTGAAAGATGCTATCGACAGTGTCATGGACGAAACTGAGTCTTTAGTTAAGAAAATATCAAAATCATTAATAGATACTGATTTTTAATAACCGTTTGTGTAACTAGTTGGGGAGGTATAGTGTACTTAGTTTATATTTTTTTTCTTTATTAAGATGTTTTAATTTAATTTCGTATTTATGTTGTAATTGTAATTGTGTAATAATATGTATGTTCATTGTGTATGCGTAATTGTGTTATTTGGAGAAGTGTGGGGGTATATAACAAAATAAAATCATATTTACATTATGAGAGATTTTTATTTAAAAACCTATAAACCGAATAACCAAAGTAGGTAAGTATACATTTTATGCCCATTCTAAATACTTCCTTAAACAAAGCACATTTTTAAGCGCACAATGCTTTAGATGTTTATTACAATTAAAATTAGATTTTCCTTCACAGTACTTTTTATGCAAAGCAGAGAAATTAGGACATTGTTCTTCATCAAGGTCTGATACTTTACAATTCACACAAAGATCCTTTATCCACTTCACCTTCTCCAAACCTTTTACAATTATTTCCTTATTTTCTAGATATGGAACGATTATTCGTTGAAATTCTCTATAGTCAATATATCCCTCATTCCAATAAATACCTCTATTTCTTTCCAACCATTTAACCTGTCTCTTTTCATCACTTGTTAAGTATTTAAACAAGTATGGTGGTTTTATTAAAAATGTTTGCGTATAATCACGACCAGCAAAAGCTAATTCTTTTATTATAAAATTATTGCACAGGTCTTTAAACCCTTGAACATCTAATATGATAGTATTAGGATTCATGATATTTTTCTCACAGTATTACTCAGCGGCTTATACTCAATTATACAGTCGTTCAATATAAGACAGTATGCAGAAGTTTGATCCGGTATGTCCGAATCACTCTCAATTTCCACTCTTACGTCCACAACAGGACCTGCCTTTACATTATCAGCTTGTCTAGAGCAATCAATGACAAATAGCGGCGCCAAATCCTTAAATTGTTTCTCACTTAATAAGGGCTCCGGGCGACGTCCGTAATAAGACTGTTGAAATCTGATGTATTGCTCGTATAATAAAGCGATTCTATTGTTCGCGAAACTTATATTTAGGTTTTCATACGGGAAGTAAGTTGAATTTAGGTATACTCTTACATCACGAACATGGCAGTGATCGAACTGGGACATGTCAGAACTTGATTTGTTTTTTCTATTTGTTTGCAGGCCCATAATTATGTATCTTGGTTTCTCTATTTGTGAGGAAGTTTTGATAGACCAGGTATGTTTTGTAGTTTTAGGTAAAGCTGGATATTCATACAGATCCCAATTTCTGAATATCATCTGAAGTGGTCGATCTTTTTCTAACAGTTTCAGCAAACTTATTTTCTCTTTGTCGGACACTTTAACATGCGGTACACGCCAGATGATTTTATTTATCTGAACGTCGTCTACAATTTCACCGGTGTTAAGTTTGACAGCATTCAGGTTAGTGTTACTTCGTAGCAATATCAGTTCGTGCCTACTATTTATCACAACTTTCTTGAAATCTTCCGCGAAACCCATGATGTTACAGAGGGGTATAGAAGCGGAAAAACTACCCCCATTAATATTTTTTATACCATCGATATTCCAGCCCCATGCATTGGATATCTTTGATTCACTTTCATTCATTGATATTAACGATTTCATGGTGCTAGTTATGCCGGCATTTTTAATTCTATCAATTTCCACTCCATTCAACTCGTATCTTATATCTTGGAACAAGTAGAGTAGAGCATTATTAGTAAAATGAACACTAGTGGCTTTCTCTTTCATATCCTTTTTGCTAACGATAACAGTTCCTTCCAAATACAGGGTACTAGCTGATGGAAGTATATACAAGTCCTGTTGGTTAATAGGTATGCGGATTTCATCGTTTCTATTAAAACTCGTTACGTAGGGCTTGTAAGAATGAAATTCGATTCCTTCAACAGTATTGTCGTAAGATGGAGCGGATAAAACGTCTAAGATATTCATTTTAGCAAACCGATCGCTTTGAGGAATGTCTTGTTGTCTTTAGTTAATTTTATTTTCTTCTTAGGGCGAGCTCTTATTTGGCTGGAAGCTTGAGTGGAACTGATATTTTTGATTTGTTGATGCACGTATTTATTGTAGTCAATCATTTTTTCTTCTCAGATGCAAATACAGCTGCACTTCTTCACCGCGCAAATTTATTAAGCGGTTATTTATATCTAACAGTCTGATATGTATACAACTAATGTTGTTTTGGTTGATTGGAAAGTATATTGCGTTTTTCGGGATTTCTATAATCCTATATCCGGGTGGTACGTTGAGTGCAAATTCATGGATAATGTGACTCGGTTCTCCGTTTGTGTACGAGCCACTTACAATATCACATTCGATCCTGATCACTGTTGTAGGTAAAATGTTGACTGGAACCTGTGACACATGCCATTTATTTGCTTTCAAGATTTGTTTATTAAACCCTAACAAGTTCCTGAAAGTGTCTTCTTTATTAAAATTTATGTCTTTTGTACAATATACAGTAGTTTTTAAAGTATTGTTATTGCACTGTAGTTTGATTGTTGCATCTTTCATTTCAGATTTTAAATAATCATTAATATCTTGCAATTCATAGGTACCATCTGGTATTTCAATAACATCGTTGAAACCATAATAGAACTTATTATTCGTTTTGTCAATGTTTGGAATAGAATTAAATGTTGAGAAATGCAATAACGCACACTCATATTGTCCATATAGTTGCAATGTATTAGGATAGTAAGTAGATAAAGTTGACGAGTTTCCAGTTATCGATAGTGTGAGTGACATCTTGCAAATGATTCAAATAAAAGAAAAGCATAAAGTTTATACGTTTTTATTCCAAAAAGCCCGCAGATATTCTAAACATAAGTGTCCACAATTTTCTGTGTTGAATTTCTGATATCTTGTATAATTATAAAAAACATTACAATTCTTGAAATAGCGCATTAATTCTATTGGAGGTTTCAAATCTCCAAAGCTATCAAAATATTCACAATAATTGCATACTTTTACATAAGCTACCCAATGCGTTCCTTCGTTCTTATAATCGTCCAAGTTAACGATAGCACATTCAATCCGTTTTGACTTCCTTGGTAACTGATCCTTCATGTAGACGCCACGAAAGTGAGGGATGTCGCGTGCATGCCTTTGGATGTCTACATTAGTTAGAGGACGATTAGGTAGCTTATTTTTCAGTTTTTTGAAGATTTTACGAATAAACCTTTACCATTTTTATGTGACTTAATGTATAATCCCTGGCCTAACTTTAAAGACTCCATAGCCTTATTATGTCGTTGTGTTTCTCGCAAATTTTGCTGACCTGCTTTGTAATCATTTACAGTTTTTGCAATACCAGCCGCACCACCAGCTAAAGTTCCTAAAGCTGATAAGCCCGCAAAAATAGGAATTAAAGGTAGAATACCTCCAGTCTTTGGTAAGGGTATCACTCGCGGTACTCGAATTTTCTGAATACTTGGAAATATTTTTTTTGCTGCTGAGTAAGCAGCGTTAATTAAAGTTTTACCGTCCTTTGGCTTCAGTTTCTTTATTGTTGCTTTTATTTTTGACACAAAATGTTTAAAAGTTTTAACGCCGGAACCAGATTTCAGTTTGGCTTTCATAACTTTGCTCACTAACCATGAACTAAGTTTTTCACCTTTCCCAGCATCGTTCGATTTAAGTCTTTGTTTAGCCATATTTAGTAGTTGTAAATCAGCTTTGTGACGATTGGGTAAGTCTGTATGGTTTGCATATGCAATGTCGTGATGCATACAAGCTTCGTCTAGCTTATTAACACCTCGGTCACCTCGTAGTAAACGTTTCTGGAGTTTTGTTCCCGGACCGCAATAATTGTAACCTGGTAAATGAAGTTCGAACGGTAGATTATTAATTAACGTATTAACAAGTTCACCTCCTTGCATTGTCCAAAATGTAATGAAAGAAAGAATGCAGAAGTAATTGTTATATAATTATTTTAACCCACTATTGCAGTTTTATCGATCCAACTGTTTTCTTCGTTGTTTAGACCCAACCATTTTACAAACATTTTTGTTCCTTTTCTTTTTAAAACCCTTTCTATCAAATAAATACCAGGATAGTAAGATTTTTGAAGTTCTTGCTCGTAAAAGGTTCCCATTATGGCTTGCTTTCGCTGATCTTCTATGTGATATGTTACTGGTATGGTATGATTTATCTTTTTTATATTAAATATTTCAGTTGACCAATTAGGTGTATAACCTTTCTCAAAATTATGTTTGTATTTACTAATACGAACAAAGTCACCTACTTTGAACTTAGGTTTTCTACGAACAGTTACATGATTTAAGGCTTTTTTAATATTTTCTTTTATAACTGACTCACTAGATTTATTTACTTCGATTGGTTTAAATTTAATAGTACGATGTTTTGTGTTATTATAAATCTTCAACGTAACTTCTAACGGTATACCTAACCACTTATAGTTTCCATTCAGACTAAAATATTTATATAATTTATTTTTAAGAGTTTTAATCAGTCGCTCTACGATTGAAGCTTTTTTGGTAGAAAACGATGAGTAATGGTTGATATTGTACGTCTTCATAAGCGTTTGAAATGAGTTGTTATAAAATTCTGTTCCCATATCAGTTTGTAAATTTACAGGTTTGCGATTGCTGACAATCAGTATTCTTTTAAATGCATTAGTAACATCAAGTTTATTTTTTGATTTTAACGGCTCTGTCCAAGCATACTTTGAGAAGCAGTCAATTACCACTAAAATGTAATTGTGACCCTTATTATATTTTCTCAGGTTTTGCATGTCCATCAGATCAGCTTGCCACAAGTCATCGACCCCCTTCAGAATGACCGGACGTCTAAGGAAATTTTTTCTTGCTGCTTTGTGTATTTCGTTAACAATTTGCTGTTTTGCCATTACGGAGTTTTGTGAAGTAATTTATTATCTACCTCTGCTTTAGTATAAAACTTATCTTGCAAATGAGTTGAATCCTTAGGTATCTTTGCTTTTAAAGCAGCCTGAACTGTAGCCTTTGCGTCTTTTATGATTTGAGAACGCAATGAACCAATCATATTATTAACTTCTTTTAACATATTAGCATTCAATCGATCTACATAATCTTTGTTCACAGCATCGTCTGCTTCTACTGGAGATCTAATTCCTCTCAGTCTTGATGTTTTTAAATCAAAATCTCCGTTTTCTGATTTTAACAATGCATTCTCATTAAACTCAAATAACTCTGATAAACGCATTCTTTTGTGAATGTAGTGTCCAAATTTGTCTACGTTCATGTTTAAGGTGTATTGTATCGGGAGGCTGATAGTAAAATAAACACATTTTAAAATATTTATTTATTTATAACTTTACTTTCATGCAATTCTTCAATGATAGATATTATTTCACTATCTAATCCGGTGTTACCAGCATCTCGAGATGCAATTAATAATTTTAACCTATCCACCAGTTCATTTGGATCGTCCCAATATACAAAATCTACGTTTTTCTTCCACATTTTTGTTAACGGTAGTCCTTTTCCCTTCGATTGATATTCCTGAATTGTACTTTGTAGTTTGAATAGAGGTTTAATAATTTGTAAATATTTTTGTCCTTTATTACTTTTTATTGGTTTACCAGGCTCATAGTCTCGTCGATGTGCGTTTGTATCAAGTAGCATCGACTTATAATGTTTCATATCACTCTCTGTAACCAAGCTTAAATCTACGTTCTTTTTCAGCAGCAACTGTTTTAAACCAGGGGTATTTCGGTATTTGCGTCCAGCCACGATGACATACTCATCGCTGATCGTTATACGAGCAGATCCTAACATCAATTTCCCGCCCTCTACTCTGACACCGAACGGAATATCTGTCAGTGCTTCTGAGGATACTGACCAGGATGACATATCACAACCTTGGTTTTTTTCATCTAATGATTTATATGAAGAGTTACTTTCGATATCAGATTCATATTCGTCTGCATTGTCGTTGATAACATTGCTTTCTTTACTAGTAGGAACATCTTTTTGCAAAGTTTTATCGATAAGCGGAACTTCAGTTTCTTCGTCTTCTGTATTACGCAGTAGAGAAGTCTGCTTACTGACATTAGCAATTAGGTTGAGTGGTTCTGTTACGGGCTTGAAAACTGATTCCAGTACTTGTTGATTGTTAATCTCAACATCTCTCATCTTTCGCACTTTCTTCTTAACAGCTTCTGCAGCATCAACTATTTGTCTTTTCAGTGATTTTTCCATAGTAAAAAATAAACAGTTGGTGATTGATTAAGCGTTGTTTGAAGAATAATAATATCGCGAGGGTAACGGTCTTAAATATCAGTAGTGTTTAATCAAAGACAACAAAAGTATCAAATTTATTTCTGTAACATCCTTTATTTTTGGAGCAATCCTTATTAATTACTACATAATTGAAAGGTTCACTCCATATTTTCGAACACATTTCACGAAATTCAACCCATGTCATATCAGTGTTGACATGTTCTTCATAAATATGTCGTAAATTAATTTCATCTTGTTTAAAGAGTATGATTAAGTTCGCATTGTCTCTTACTAACTGCTTAGGGATTTTACTATATGTTTGGTTTAGATAAAAACAATCAATGCATTTGTGTCTTCCCATTGCAAAATAATCACGCATGTTACATTGATTTTCACAAGCAACATCATCAAAAACAATCACGGAGTTGGGTTTTGCGTCCTGAACGCTTAGTACTTCCTCATTTCCATGAAATTTCTGGAGGGAAATACCAGGCACCAGTTGCAAAACTCTTTCTAAAAAGATGTACTTGGGTTGTTGCAGAGTTTTTGAATAAACATAAACATTTTCAAATCTTAATCCATTTTCGTGTATAAGAAGACCAATCAATAAATTGGTTTTTCCACAATTGGACGGACCGCAAATGATACATCGTACTGAGTCAGGTAATAATTCCCCATGACGAAAACTAGTCTTACACAAATCGTCGCAGACTGTATTAACATGCAGCGATTGCGGTTGTTTTACAAATTTCATGATTACTGTCGGTAATGACCCGATTGAATGAGTGAATGTATATAGTACGCTAACATTTATAAATTTACCGTAACCTCTTTACTGATCGCGTTACTGGTCATTGATCGAGTCGATTGTTCATTATTGAGCATTTTGTACACACGGCTACACATCAAGCTATACAAAACCAGTTTACGCTGGTCTCGCATCGTACGGAAATCCTATACAATGTGAGATCAGCTTATACTGGAAATGTACCTTCAGAGCGTTAGCGAACTCGCATGATCATTGGTCGAGTACAATAATACCCTAGAGAGTCAAGTCGTTCGTTCACTATTGGGCATTCTATGCCACTGTCCGTAGCGAAGGCGAACTCGTCGAGCTACTGGAGGACAGTGGTATAATTCGCAAGATCTCTAGGTGAGTACAGTAATTTAACCTACAGTCGAGTCGATTGTTTAATATTGGGCATACTATGCCACTGTCGTGTAGCGAGGCGCACTAGCCGAGCTACTTGCCGACAGTGGCATAGAATGCCCAATATTACCCTACTAGCTGTCAATATTTTCCCTATAAAAACATACAACGCATTGAAGACATTATTAGTGCTACTGTTTCCCTACTACTGATTAAAACCAACGTTATTATGGAGCGGCGACGTCATTTAAGCAGGGAAGAAATGCTCAGAGCCGTGGGAATGATAGAAGCTGGTTCCCGGCAACGTACTGTGGCTTTAGCTCTGAATACAAGTCAGAGTGTTATCAGTCGACTTTGGACACGTTACCGAAGCACTGGTACCGTGGCTGAGCGCCATGGAGGACGGTATCGCTGCACCACACGGAGACAAGACCGATACATTCAAATCTTAACTCGAAGAGCTCCAACAATAACCGCCATGATGTTAGCCGTGAGGCTTCATCACTCTTCAGGGAACTTAATTAGCGACCAAACAGTCAGAAACCGCTTGCATGAAGTGAACCTTCATTCCCGAAGACCGCTACGGGTACCACCTATAGCAATGCACAATCGTAGGATTCGATATCAATGGGCTCTTGAACACAGAAATTGGGCAGAAGAACAATGGCGTTTCGTGTGCTTTTCTGATGAGTCTCGTTTTGGTATGAGACCGGATACAAGACGTATACGACACTGGAGAACCCCTGGACGCCAACAGCGATTAAAATCCTGCCAGGAAGTCCATCCTTATAGTGGTGGAACCATCATGGTATGGGCGGGTATTTGGATCGGCGGAAGAACTGAGTTGATTTGGATCAGAGGCAACCTCAACGCTCAAATTTATGCTGAGACGATTGTATCAGACGTCATCGTTCCTCTACAAGTGCAAATCGGTCCCTTATTTCAGTTAATGCATGATAATGCACGACCGCACACCGCAAGAGTTGTAAGACAGACTCTCGCCGCAGCTAACATCAATGTCCTGCCCTGGCCTGCTCAGTCGCCAGACTTGAACCCGATTGAGCATGCATGGGATATGCTACAGAGAAGAGCTCTGCCGAATATGGAGGGTATCCAGTCGCAAGAAGACCTTTTTTTGTTGTTGCAACGAACATGGGCGGCCATTCCACAGCGTGATTTGGATGAACTCATTTTGAGTATGCCAAACCGATGTTCTTGTGTTGTTAGTGTTCGCGGTAGAAACACGGATTATTAATATTGTTTAAGTTACCCAATAAAATTTTAAAGAAAACTGTTATATCAGTCTTTTTTTCGAACTTTTGTGTTAGTGGTTCAAATGTCAAAAATCCCTTTATTAGGAAAATGGCAAATTTCTTTATTAATGCAAAGGTGACTTGGTTTATCGTTACTGTGACAAACGAAAACACTTTATTTTATGAATCCTTAAAGAAAATTTTAATTAATATCAATCAGGAGAAAAGTTATTGCAAAAATATATGTTGATCCCTAGACACTTTTGATGTGTGTATATTCCTTAGTTTGTCCCCGTTTAACTATGCTTCATTTCAGGGTGACAACGGTGGACCACTAGTGCATGGTGGCTTCGATGGCGTTCCAACCCTTATAGGAGTCTCCTCCTTCTTTAGCCACGCCTGTGAAAACTCGTTGCCGTCTGGTAATATTTGCATCACTTTAAATCAATGTTCAATAAATCTGGTATAATTTAGAAATCATTATTATAGTTCCTACAACCGATTTCTATAGTAAAAACATAATTCTGCCAGGTTTCATCCGTCCCGGACCTTTCTTACCATGGTTCCAAGAAGTAACGGGTATTGACTTCGAAAATCTACAAGAAGATACCACCACTACCTCCACTTCCAGCACAACCACAACCATCACAACCACCACTCCCACCACTCCTATCGCTCCTACCACAACTAGCACCCACACGACTCCCACCATGACCAGCACTTCCGCCACTCCTACCACTCTCACCACAACCACCGCTCCCACCACTACTACCACAACCACCATTCCCACCACTCTTACTACTCTGACCACTCCTACCACTACCACCGCTCCCACCACTACCACCACTACTACCACCACAACCACCACTGATTCTGGGAAACCAAATGATCCAGATGATGTTACTCCCGAAGAAAATATTACTGCACCACCAGAAGACTCTGATGATAAAGAAGAGGACAAAGAAGATGAAGAAGAAGACTCAGACAGCTCAGAGTCTATTGAAGATAATGATATGGCACAACTCTGGGAACGCCTTATAATGAATGTCAAAGTCAAGGTCAGATTCAACAAATACAATATGAAAAGGCTGTAGGAAAAGAAATAAATATTGTGAAACATTGATTTAATAAAATGAAATCGTTAAACAAATAGTTTTTGTTTTTATTCCATGATGTATGATCGTGTTAACAAAAATAGTCAAATAAATAAAATTCTCAGATTTATTGTATATTAACACCATCATCTTCTCCTTGCACTTGCCTTGTTCCTGTCCCTTTGATGCAAGTGTGCAAAGTTTGTCATAGAAGTCGACAAAAAAAAAATTAAATATATTGTTAATTTCTTTATTTACTCAGTTTCTTTATTCATAACAAGCAAAATGTGGGTGGAATCCTTCGGGGAATACAGGTGTGATGATGAGTCTATGTTCACATTCGGTTCATTACTGAGATTTAAAAAGACCGCATGACTTTGACTTAAAACGGTGCATTAAGAGGCATTTGTCGAGCAAATGTGTAAGGTGTGTGTGGGTGTGTAAGGTGGTGTGTGTTCATTACTGAGATTTAAAAAGACCGCATGACTTTGACTTAAAACGGTGCATTAAGAGGCATTTGTCGAGCAAATGTGTAAGGTGTGTGTGGGTGTGTAAGGTGGTGTGTGATGTGTATCTGGAAGCCGACCCAATCATAGTTGGGAAAAGGCTAGGCAGATGATAATTCTATCCCGCGTGAGGTCACACTCATTCGCTCCTTTTTCAGTCATGTCAATTACATTTCTACTTTCCTTTAACATTGATATTCATCACACTTTTAGTCACAAGTGCGTTTTATTTAATCAAATTTACCATATCACCCCTGATCTGTCCTTCAGTGCAATTCTGTAATCATCTCACCGTGAAAACTTAGGTGAAGTGAGCGTGGAGTGAGCTGTCACTGTCGTCCCCACATATATCTATGGTCGTCCCACTGATGCTAGGGATTGACCAAACATTACATTTACAATCATCGAGATTTTCATAATATTTTTTATGCAAATTTTATTGATAATTTTATATTATTTCAAAGCTAGTATCTAAGTTTTGCTACTTTATTTGAAAACCCCGAAAATAGTACTATTTAGCCACTTAACTTCATACTAGCTTTGAAGTAATATAAAATGATCTATAGAATTAGGATAAAAAATATTATTAAAATCTCGATTATGATTGTAAATGTTACGTTGGTCAATCCCTAGCATCAGTGGGATGACACTGACAGCTCACTCCACGCGAGTCTTCACGGGTGAGATTATTACAGAATCGAGCGGCTGGTCCTGGTCCCGAAGTCTAGTAATTTACAATGTTTGCAATGGTCTTACCATTGTGAGACATTATCACGGCAGCCAAACTCAACGGAGACTACCCAAGTACAGGTACAGGAAATAGGTCTTATGGTGCACTCCCTCTTCCCTCCCTCCGTCCGATGGGGTGGCAATTGGACATTCGTTAACATAACAAATAACCACAGAAAGCAAAAAAAAAAAGGTAAGCTTTGGTATTCATATCGGGGAACTGTGTGGCAATGTACTTATAGCTATAATTTTCCAGGAAAACAAATAGATTGTGCATATTGTGTAAAAAGTAAACTTAAATTGAGCATCCAAATGCCATTGCATTAGTTTTACTAAAAATAAAAACGTAATAAAACATGCATATTCATTGAACAATATAGATTTGGCACGAGAAACAGTGGTTCGTAATCTTGGAGTTTTGTTGGATGACAAACTCCATCTTGATGCTCATATTACTAAAATAAAATTGTGAACAATGCTTTTCGTTGGTACGGTTTTGTGATGAGATTAGCTCAGGAATTTAAACGCCCTGGTACTTATTTATACCTATATAAAACTTTGGTCAGGTCTCAGCTGTTGGAGTACGCGGTCCCGGTGTGGAATCTCTTCTATGAAAAATATTCTAATATGATAGAATAAGTACAACGCAAATTATTAAAGGCCATGCATTACCGTTGTTTTCGTATGTATTCATCTTACAGCGATTTGCTGATTAACTATAAACTTCAGAACCTTAAGTCTAGATGTATAATGTTAGAATCGACGTTTCTGTATGATTTATGTGACAATTCATATGATTGTATAGATATAAGCAATAGATACCACAGATGATACAAGTCCATATTTCAAAGTAATAAAAGAGATTTAAGCCGCGTGTTTCGGGTGGTTCCATATGGAACCACCGGGGCATTGACGGCATCAAAATTTATCAATTAAATACAAAGTGAAATTAAAGAAAACTAAATTGTATGAAATCAAACTAATACCCTGTTTGAACGCGCTTTTATTAGCTTTTATTAGGTAAGTGTCACCTTCATCGGCTGCCAGCTATTTTATAGTGCATAGCGCATGACTGGACTTAAGTACAAACACTACTCTGTAACTGTAAAGCTTGTAGTAGGAGAAAACGATACAGAATGCGCTGAAAACGTCTCTCAAACACCAATACTTAAAAAAACATTTGACGAATATCAGCGAAAAGTGCGACCAAAAGCAAACGAAAATGAAATACAATATTATACAAGGTTCCTTGAAGATTTTAACCACTATACAAAAAGTCGTTAAGTGAAACACCATCGAGAATAACGCGTAATTTTGTAGCGGCCTTGTCCTCTCGGATGACTCCGTGATGTGGTATAAAATACAGGTACAGGTGAAAAAAAACCTTTTCAAAAACTTGCTTGTTTTTTTTTTCATTTTCCGTTCCAAACAATAAAAGCGTCGATTGCTTGCTGGTCGGGAATCACCAAGTGAGTGTTTATCGCCCTTAAAGGGCAGAGCTACAACATAACAACCACAGCGAGAAGTCATATGAGAATAGAATTCTTCGTTATGTTTTATCATCTGAGCTGAGTAGCGGAAGAACGATCACCTCCTCCAATTCCCAGAATTTTCAAATTGCTGAGTCCAACGAATCAGCTGTATAGCAATAAGACACGGCCTTGTTTCTATCAACGCAGACCGGAGCGTCGTTTACAATGACGTAGCCAAGAACAGTTTCCAAGCTAACGCACACGTAGTTGACGACTTATGCAATTTAGAAATTGAATCTATTTTTCGAAGATTAATTTTTGTAGCTACTTTACGGACGAAGTACGCTGTAATATTTTAATGTGATCTGAGACTAGGTCTTCGAAATATGATATTTTACAGCTACGTCTATTGGACTCAAACGAGCGTGCAGTATCAGAGTATATCTTCTTAAACACAATATACAATAAAACCAAATCAGAGCGGTCATCGACCTTAAAATGTTTCGAAACGGCGACAGATATAGCGAATTTATCTAAGAAAGCTTTTAGATTGTAATGGTTTGCAGACAACATACAGCTCGCGCGATAAGAGTTTGGCTTTGACCGTTATTGCGCAGAAATCAGAAATTGGGTATCAACGGGCAATTAGCGGGGTGCGGGGCGGGTGTGTAGGCGCACGCGGTGCTCTGATTGGCGCTCCAGTCGTTCCCTGCCTCTCGCATCGATACGACGTACCGCGCACTCCTGTTGTACAATCAAAAGTTCAAAAATCCGAAGGTCAAAGCCAAACTCTTATCGCGCGAGCTGTACCTAGGTTTAAAATCTAATATTTCGTCTTAATATGAAGTGGCTGAAAGCCGCTTGTCTTCATATTTAGCCATAAGCAAAATAAAATATCAACAAATCATTTTCTGAACAAGGAGTAATTCCGGCGCTTATGGAACGTATTTTATCAGTTAATTATCCTATCAAATAATACAATTTCTCCGATTCCGTGAGTGATACGTTATTGTGAACGGCATTCTGAAATCTAGCGAAAAATAATGGGTATTTTTTATATCCCCGTAAACTCCGGAATCCCAACAGGCGATACATACTGACCAGTTGGCGCAGTTGGTAGCGACCCTGCCTTCTGAGCCGCTGGTTCCGGGTTCGATCCCCGGACAAGTGAAACATTTGTGTGCATGAACATGTCTGTTTGACCTGTGTCTGGGTGTGTATATGTATATCAGTCATCAGGTTACCGTAGTACAGGCTCTGCCTAGTTCGGGACCTGAAGACCTTGTGTGGATGTTGTTTATTATTATTATATTATTATACATACATATTAGAAACATAAATATACATAAATAATGCGATAAAATGACTGTACAAATACACTGATACTGAAATAAACTGATACGTATGCAATTTTCCCGAATCTTAACTTGTTTCCTATAGTTTGAAAGCACGAGTTGCACGATTGACGCTTTTCGAATACAGACATGCGCCATATTTCTTTCTCCTTTAGTTCAAATGTTGCGGCGAGATTGCGCGGAATGGTGCCACTTGGTGTAGCCGTCTTGCTCACACGCAATTGAAAGTCAATTCGCAGGAATATGATGGAGATTGGAAGATGCAAAACCAATTTTATCTATTAATTCGTTTGCCAACATAAAAAGACCGGAAAATATTATAATTATAATCGAAGCAGCGCAACCAAAGATAATTATAATATTATTGTTTGGTTGCACTGTGCTTCGGTTAGGTCTTATCTGTGTTGATTCTTATCTAATTTATTCCGTTTATTGCTCGTTAACGCTCTTCCTTGTTGTCAAATTATCAGTTGGAATTGCTGGTATGTAGAAAGTAACTCGATCTGTCTGTCTGTAACCTTAAATGTTTACATACTTTTAATCTCAAAAATAATCCTAAAGGAGGTGATATTGGTGATGAAAGTTAGTACCCATGGGAAACCCAGCATTTCTCAAGTTACGGATAAGACAAATTAATTTTTTTCTTCTGGTAAGAAATAAAGAATTACGTTCATCAGCGTTTTTGAAAAATCATCCCCAAGGGGGGTAAAATCGGGGAACATTTAAAATTCACATATTGAAACTTTTGTGGGCCTCTTTTTTAAGAGATTTAAGGAATTGGAAATATGGTCATAATCTAAATGAGCTGAGACTAAATGTAAGATGGGTATTATTTTATTATCTTGAGGTAACATTGAGTTTTTACTTTATTAAAATCGGTCCACTCGGTCAAAAGTTATTACAATTTAAATTCATGAAATAACTTGGCTTATATAAAGGTAGTGTGTATGACAAAAGCGTGACCGGCATCATTTAACTTTCGACTAGTATATCGTAAAATAAATTATTGTAGCAGGTAGAGGGACTCTTTGCCTAGAATGCATCGTGACGACCGACCGTACGAACGGAGTACGGTTTTCGGAAAAAAAACACATCTTCCGCGAGTGTCACGTACGCGGTGCTCCAGGAGGTGCCTCCTTCCTGTACTCGCATCCAAAAGGACTTAAGATATCGTGTATCGTTTTTATTACTTGCGTAGAATATGCCTACTTACCCTACTCGCATTCCAAGAAAATAGTTATAAATCTGTTAGTAGAAAAAAATCACAAAAAATCAACATTCAGTATGCAGAAAATTGGAGCAACTCAATCCCAAGCCTTTTTGTCCTCAATATAATCTTTAACGGCTTTCTGGCACAACTTACGTTTAATTAATAATTTGAATTTATTAAGGCTTAGATTTTGAACGTGGCTTGGAAGTTTATTATAAAAGCGTACCTATACATTGACGTCTGAATCAGCCACCAATTTTCTTGAGCCCTGTTGTAGATACAACAAAGTTGTGTTTGTTCCTAGTATTTTTATTATGGTTATCACTGTATTTTTTAAACAATTTTATATTTGTATGGGCACCTAGAAGATTTTCAAAAATATACTGAATAGTCATTACATTTATCTCCTTAAATTTCTCTTTGAGAGTGTGTCTCGGACTTAAATTTATGTTTATTAAAAAATCTTTGCAAATAGGGTAAAATTAATTTCTCAAAAATTTTACTAAAGGTAAGTAGTACTGAAATAGGTCTATAATTTGGGGGGTCTGAAGTACTACGTGATTTAAACAAAGGTATTATTTTACTATTTTTCGGTCAGCAAACTCTCCACAGTCGATACAATTATTAAAAATAAGAGCTAAAGTAGGTGCTACAATGTAAATAATAGACTAAGCAACTTCTACAGAATTACCTAACAGTTAAGCAGTCTTTTTTACGTTTAAAGTGTGAAAGTTTTTCATTATATCTCTACAAGTAATATGTTCAAAATGAAATTCCGAATCGCAAACATTAACAACACAACACAAACAGCAACAGAAGGTGATAAGTTTAGGGATTTAGTCGTTGAAACGGGAATATCTGAAAATAAATTTTCAAACGCTGTGGAGACTTGTGTGTCAGATTTTATTATGTTGTAATTAATGGAAAGGCCGTAGTCAGTATTTTGGTTACTGAGGTTTTTAACACTTCATCCCTTACCTTTTCAAAGCATTTAAACAATCCTGAAGGAAGTCTGTACACACTTAGTACAATAAACTGCTCCAATTCTATACAGGCTATTTCTATTGTCCGCTCAACAGATAGGCTCACAATATCCATAAATTCTTTAAATTTAAGGCTGGTTGCCTATTAAAATTAAGGAGCCACTATGTATAGCATTTTACTCTGGTGAACGAACTACCAATCTGGTGATTCTTAAAATTGAGCAAAAAGTGATGGATTTTAAGCCAATGTTCTAAGAATAGCAATACTTTTAATGTTCATAAATAATTCTACTTCTAAATCTTTGTTCATAAATTCTTGAATGTTTTGATGCACCAGGTTGATACTATTTACTGATTTTAAACTTTTATTTGAATTATTTTTACAATTCTGTACAGTATTGCTAGAGATGGCCTCTATTGTCTCAATTTCTAATTTAAGTGATTATCAATGTCAATTTGTGATACCAAACTATTGGCTGAATATTGATTTTAATCTTACTTAATATACTCTTATCTTCTGTCTTAATATATTCTTATCTTATAATATTTCGTATCTTAATGGATGGTAGTTTATAAGAATGCTTCTTTTCAGGTTAATTGTCATTAGCATACAATATGTTAATTAAATCGGGCTTGTTTATGTTCCTGCTGACTGTTCTTCAGGTATAGTTATCACTGTAACAGTATTTAAAAATATTATTTTTTTGTTATTTTCTCATCATGCTATTCTGTCCTACGACAATAAGCCACTGTGTTAACCAGCTTCTAGTCTGTTTTTTTTTTCTATCATAAAGGTTCAAATGGGTGGGTGGTTGGTTGGGTTCAGGCGTAATATTATGTTGTATTGTTTTTATAGGTTCATATATATATATACCATTAAATTCTGCATTCCTATGAACCGTCGTTGTTAAATTTTTCTTCCCAACTGATGAACAAAATGGTTACTTTATGACATACACATCATCATTTTCCTGCCCTTATAACAATTTATTTGTGGTCAGCGTAACATGTCTTTGTCTTCCATAGTTCTCTATTAGGGTGGTCCGTGTTGCTCTATGCACATACCGATTTCCACACAACTTTAAAGTTACCTGTGCCACTTTCAGGGGTCTCCCTTGTTTCACCGAAAAGAAATTGCCAAATGATCACTTCCCAAAAAATTTTCTGTATAGTTTCATTAGCCAAATTGTTACTTAGCAAAAAAATCTCTTCACAAACAATTGTAACGCAAACCTAATGTTTGGCAAGTGAAAGTTTGAACAATAACTTGTTTACCAACTAGTACTTTTACCAATTTTTAAGTAGTCAATTATTTCAGTTGGAATAACTCATTTTAGGCAAAATAAAATTTGCTAAATAATAATATTACCTAATATTAACTATTCTGGTGGTATTTTTTTTAGTTAGTAGATTTGATTAAAGACCTAATGCCAAAATGACATTATTCTTGATCAAAGACATTAAATTATACTAGCAATAATCAATTTAATCTCTTTGTTCTTGATAACATTCTGCCAAGTAAAAATTTTACCAAATGAAAATGTGCGTACTAATATCATACCAAACATTGCATTGGTGTAAAAAAGGTTGCTATTTGTTTGGGTAGTGTAATTTTGCCAAAATCTTTTCGGCATAACGGCAAGATCCTCACTTCCAGACTTCCTCTTGTGTACTCAATTCTTCATCTATCCATTCGTGTAACAGCACACATCTCTCTTAGCATTCTCATCTCAGCGGCATGCAATTGCCATTAGTTCATCCCTTTTCAGCTCGTCTAACCATTGTTTTATATGCATACACATAAAGGTATTAAAGGCTCTATATAAAGAACTTCATTTAACAAAGCTTTTCTAATTTGCAGGTATCCGCGCGATACAAAAGCGTGGAACCAAACTTTTACGAGAATGAAATCAACCCCGGTAAGTGAAAATAAATCGCATTTCATAACTTACACACTCACAATACAATATTTACAAAATTGTTCGTACCTAGCAAAAAGGAGACATTTATCAACAAACTAATAAAACGATATGGCCTCTTTTACCCAGCATCCGCGGTGGTATCATCATCGGCATCACGTGTATCGGGGTGGGTGGCACAACCAGGCCAGATCCCTCACCATGCATTTATTCGTATGGTGAGCCCCAGTGCTCATTTGGGCCGTTGCGGAGGAGCCATAGTATCCAAGCAATGGGTCATCACAACTGCGCACTGTACTGCCGGGTTAGTAACTACAGGAGTAGAAAATCAAATTGAGATTCACTTTCTTATTAAACAAGGTGTTGTTTTGCATCCTCGTCAAATTCGAGGAGGTAACTATGCTAATGATTCTCGACACGAATCAATAATAAAATAAGTAGGGATTTATTTTTATTTTTTGTATTTTTCGGAAATCGGCATGTGTAGGGCCCGTGTGATACCGCCCTGTAACTGCGCTGTAACTGTAACACATGCACACAGCGACATAGTCGTACGACACTGCCTACCGCATACGCAACGGGGCGATTTTGTTCTTTGAAAGTGGAGTATTCTGAAATACTGTCAAACTTAAATACCTAAAAAAACAAGTATGTATTAATTATTGAGCAGGATCGTAATTTTATTTGATTATTTATGTCTTTCATAACAGCCTCCTGAAATTTGACGAGGATGCAAAACAACACGTTGTATACATAGTACACAATCATGTTATAAACTTATAAAATGACAGTCACTTTTCGTGTTTATTTGTGTGACCGCATTGTTCTTCTGAACTACGCAACAGATATTGATGCGGTTTTCACCATAAAATTTTGAGCTTATAAAGGAAGGATAAGCGTACATACCTTACTATTATACTTACATATTTACTGTGCATTACTAGACAGTAAGTGACCCATCCCAAACTGAATACCTCATTCCAAAATAGGTAGTTTATCATTATACTATTAATTTTGTTTCGTTCTAATAGACCCTCATTTCCTCTTTAGACATGTTTCTTTAGTCGTTCGCGCTGGTGTGTTGTCCTTCAGCGACAACAACGCGGCGAATATCTTCGAAACCCGGGAATGGTACCAACATCCTACATTCATCAACAGTTCTTCAACTGTGCAGACAAACAACATCGCACTTGTGAAGCTGCAGCGCCCTGTTGTTTATACAAGTGAGTAAGTGTGAGTAGTGGTCAACCTCGCAGATCATATAACTATATGATCTAAGGTCAACCTACTGGCAAAAAAGAAATGGATAATTTTGTATATGTTATGATAAAGATTAAAGGATTTGTAAATGTTTTAAATTCCATACAGCGTCCTTTGTTGATGATGTTATTTCAGGACAAGGAAAGTACGTAGTAAGTAGTAGTTGTTGAGGATGTTACGAGAATAGGAATGAACGATTACTCGTAACTCATGTGAAATGTTATTTTTAAAGCTGGTTAGTCGCTAACGCTGAACCAGCTTTAAAAATAACATTTCGTCTAGGCAAGCGCAGTACGGGTGATGTACAAATTCGCACGACTAGGTGTGTTCGTTCGAGGCTGTTCGTCTATGCTACGCTAATTCATGGTTCGTTCTGCTCAGCTAGCCTAGCGTAAACGTAGCTTAAGCTGCAAATCCCTCACTCTGATGTTTGACTTATATTTATGTCAATTGACGTGACGTCTCCATCCAGGGTTGCTGCAGCCGATCCGTGTACAGTCGAGTGTTGACGCGTACCGTGACTACGATGGCGAACAGGTCTATACCAGTGGACCGGACATGATGGCCTCGGGTTAGTAATCATTTTATAACGAATATTTTTGAGTTTTTCTCGTGTTATGAATAACACTGAAACCTACAGACAGCGATTATTTATGGATAATTATCTTTTATCCGTCCCAGGCATAATAATGAAAGATTATTTGATGTTTTCTCAAGTCAGCTTTTTTACGATAATTATGTAAATAACTATTCAATATAATCTCAATATCTAAGCTTACGAAATGTTTTTAAAATAATATTACAAAATACATCGATGACGCTATTAGGGACATCTAGGCAGAAATAATAACAATATCTTAAGCATGTACATTTTTATGAATCAATAATTCTGTAGGAAGAACATAACAATGTTTGTTGTTACAAAATGTGATCACTGATCAGATAATAAAATATGATAGTACGAAAATAAAATAATCCAAATCGCCACCTACGTAGAACGATGCTTGCGCGGACAGAAAACAAGAGTAGGTAGGTACCGTCATTTTATCTAAGGGTCAGATAAAATGAAGGTAGGACCAACGATTGCGTTTGGTTTTAATAATAAATAAATTAATTAAACAAATATACGTATCCTCTATTGGAATGCTGGCGGCATTCGCTCTAAAATCACGAAACTGTAGGACCTGGTAAGTGAGCTTTCTATTAATACTGTAGCTTTATCAGAGGCCTGAATATCCCCCTACATCAATTTACACACCCCTGGCTTCGCCTGTTACCGGCGCTATAAGAAACCCAATGGACATGGCCAAGGAGTCGCAATTTTAGTGTAGTCGGAAATAGAACATACTTCTCTAAATATACTACTATAACTCAAAACCTAGAATGTGTGGGAATACAAATATTTCTATCAAATCAGGTATTCGCCTTTTTCTCAGCCTATCGATTGCCTAACCCAGCTTTATTACCTACGGACTTAGACGCAATTATTAATGTTCGACTTAAAACTCTTATCATGGGTGATCTTAACACCAAACATTCCTTCTGGCACTGCTCTCAGTCCATCATTCACGGCAAGGTACTTTTCGGCCCTATGGTTGAGAACGAATATCGCATGCAATGCACCTTCTAGTCCCACTCCAGTCCAGTACCATAGTACGCATATTCCTTCTACTCCTGATATTATCCTTACCAACTCTTTCTACCATCTTTCGGAGCCTCCGGTAATCACCAGACTTTCTTTCAACCACCTGCCTGTCTGCTTTACCGTGTCTGGTAAACTCAACAGAGACGCGCGTAGGTATTACTTTCAATTATAGAAAGGTGGACTGGAATGGTCTGGGGATCACATTTGAATGAGTCTATAACTTTAAACCAAACAACGTGAAACGCACCTAGGACAATTGACCTTGCTATTGAAAACCTTACCCAATTAATTATTAATGCAAGACATAAAGCCGTTCCTAAATTACCCAGTGATGGTGGTCAAAAACTCCTTCGAAGGATCAAGTCGCCAATAAAAATTGCTTTCGTAAACTAGCCTTATAAGAATTTAATCCGTATAACCGACGTCAGTTATGCTCCTAAATCAACAACATGCAGAAATGCATTACGTCTAAGATCCAAGCTCTAAACGACAATGTCTGGAATAATAAATTAGCTCATGTCAATAAACCATCAGGCTGTTTCAATACCCCCTCCAACAACATCGAATAATACTATCACTTCCTCAGAACATGAAAAATGTGAGACATTAGCCAATACCTTCCTAGAAAACATGTATCTAACCAATTATTGGGTTAGCGATCCCAGTCAAAGATTCCATGACATATACCTGGAAACCAAGACTGAAAACTAAAAGTAAATTCTACAAAAACTGAAGGAATCCTGTTTACTAGAAAACGAACTGTACCCATCAGATTCGATAAAATGGATGGTTTTCCGATAATATGTCGCGTATCGGTTAAATATTTAGGCATATTATTGGACAAGCCCCTTTTTTTTTTTTTTTTTTTTTTTTGTGGGTGGGAAATCATCAAATAACTTCTCCCGCTCTGGGCAGAGCAGGAGGGCGTGTCAGACTCTTACTGACTAAAACCCACCCGTGTTCCTTCAGTTGCCTGTGCCAGGGGCCACGGTAACCCTCTTGGACTTTTCCGCAACCCTAGCAGGCATCGGTCCTAGCAAACCCCGTCATTGGTGCTGACATCTCTTTGAGGCGCGCGTGGAACACAACGCGCCGTCGACCCGGGCCTGGTCCTTATCGAACGGCGAGCTGCCCATTGCTCGCCGTTCGCAGGCCCGCGCCTACGGTGGCCGGGCCGGTTTTTGTTCCAGACAAGCCCCTAACTGGAACAAAAACACTAAACTAACTATGAGGAAAGGTGCAAAACCCAAAATTCATTAACACCTATTTTAAATCGTAAATCTATTCTCAGTCCTTCAACAAATTTGATTATTTATTCCACTTTAGTAAGACCATGCTTAAGTTACGCAGCACCTGTCTGGTCCAGTCTGGCAGAAACCAAAAATACTAAACTCCAAAGGATCCAAAATAAAGCATACAAAGTATTGTATAACACACCATTTCGCAAAAACCTTAAAAAATTACACATACATAACCAGCCTATAATGTTACCACTGTTGGGACACAAGCCTCCTCTCTGTATGAGGGAGAGGGCTGTAATGCACCACGCGGGCCCAGTGCGGGTTGGTAGATGTCACTTGTCTTCGAATTTTTGGTTCGAGGACATACCGGTTTCCTCACGATGTTTTCTTCCACTGTTTTGAGTGCAGTGGTGATGAAATAATTTACAAAAAGTAAAGCACCTGTCTGGGTTCGAACCTACGATCTACAACTCGTAAGTCACCACTGGTCTCACAAAATTAAACCTGCGTATACAGTACCCATTTTTAAAAGATTTTATATTAAAAATTTCACGTAATTTTTACTCGCTTATTAACCTATCACACCGTACTTTAGTAATAGCTGCAATTGGTATAAGTAGACTAAGTAAATTGTCTTACGCTTGCACGCACAATTGGTACCAACTACCTCATCACTACTTTCTCCGTGACGTATCATGACGATAGCTCACTTGCTAGCCGACGCTGCTTGACCGACCGTGTATGTAAGATAGCCTATGATGATATGATATATAGCTTAATAATGAAAAATAATCACGAAATGTGTTACACATAAAATAAGATCATTTTTAAACAATATTGTAACAACCATTGTAGTAATAGAGACCTTTAAAATCAATCAATCAATGAAACAAATCTTAGCCAGGTTTGTTTTAACTTAAAATGTGTTTTTTTTTTTGCGATGATCTCTAATTTTCCTAATTTTCTTTCTCCTAATTTACTAGGTAGTCAAGCCGATGTGCTGAGATGGGTATATCTCCGGACAACCTCCAACAGTGATTGTGCTAGGATATTCCCGAGCAGCTTCGTCACCGACTCTACGATATGCGCACGATTCATCAACATCAACTCGCAGTCTTTTTGCGGTGTAAGGTTTATTTTATTTAGGTTATTTATATACTTTGATCGATGAAGGTTAAGCTAAGCTTGCCAAATTTGGTCCGTGAATGAGTCCAATACTACTTTTTGCCTTGGAAAGCACGATGTAAGCCATTGGTCTCGACTGTCATTCGTAGATCTTTGAACGTCGTTACAAGTAGGCAGAAGCCCGAAAGTCTGATAACCAGGCTTACCAAAAGGAATCTTGTCACCCAGTAGTATGGAGTGACTACTTAGCTGACCTCCACAAATCAGTGTTTGTGGAGGTCAAAAGGTCAAATAAGCAGTCGCTCCATGTACATGTACGTCAGCCGCTTCCAGTTGAATTAGAAACCAACCATAACATATTTGGGAAAAGCCAAGGCAGATGAATGATAAATTCTTCTACTCTCTACTTGGAATGTGCAAGTGTGGAATAATCTTCCAAATCCAAATCAAAATTATATTCTTTCAGTTTGTTTACGGCGGTGGTGCTCCATTGGTGCATGTTGGCTCCGATGGCGTTCCGACTCTCATCGGTGTCATGAACGGTGTCATGAGGATCGACTGTCTGACTGGCTCGCCTACGGGTAATATTAACGTTACTGTCATTATTAAATGAAAGATGTCGTACAATTTCGCTAATCGATATCTGCATTAAAATACATTTATTTTTACCAGGTTACGTCCGTCCGGGACCGTACTTGCCATGGTTCAAAGAAGTAACGGGTATTGACTTCGAAAATCTACAAGAAGATGAAAATGATATCACAACTCCCACCACCTCCACCACTACTATGACCGCTGAATCAGAGGAACCAGAACCAGAAGATTTTACTCCCGAAGATAATACTGCACCACCAGAAGACTCTGAAGATAAAGGAGAGGATAAAGAAGATGAAGAAGAAGATGGCTCAGACAGCTCAGAATCTAATGAAAACGATGAAATGGCACAACTTCTGAAACGCCTTGAAGTGAATGTTAAAGTTAAGGTAGGATTCAGCAAATACATGTCTAAGGACGTAGGAAAGGATAAAAGTGTTTAAAAAATTGATTTGATACAAATAAACTATTAAACTACTTTTTAAATTTTATTTGTATTCTTTGTAAATTGTATGTTCACTAATAATACAATTAATAAATTGCCTTCTCCGGCTAATCTCTTCTATAAACGCCTCTAAGTCATCATGTAGGCGTTTCCTAGGCCTACCTGAGTGACGACGCCCGTCTTCTGGATCCCACTGCGTCACGACTCTGGCCCATCTGTCCTGATACATCCTAAATACATGGCCCGTCTAATCCCACTCCAGCATAAATAAATTAAGTTAAGAGCCCATAACAATTTCGGCGCGCTACTAGATTAGGTAACTATCGGAGTGCAGTGTGTCTGTGTACGTTCGAGCTATAGCTGACAATCGTAATGTGCGTTGTCGTACGGTAAAGCGGGAACAAAATAACACTATTTTACTAATAGTACAATACAAAACATTAAATAAAATGTATGTATATTCATACTTTTTATTTAATGTTTTGCATTAACAACTCACAAAGTGCATTTACATTTTTTTCATGCACACTTTGCATGAATAAAATAAAAAATACTCAGTCACAAAACTGGTTAGGCCTAGTATAAAATCACGTGTGATTCGCAAGTTACGTCGGGAGTGGCGAACGTCACGGGCGACACAGGTCCATCGTCGAGAAGCCCTCGGGCGCGACTGAATGCCTCGAGCAAGCGCATAAGGCATTATTTAGATATTTTATTACAATTAATTAAGTAGTCAAAAAAAAAAAAGTTTAGTTTGATAGTTAAACACCTAATTTTTTTTTTAATACTTATTGATATTTTCAATAAGTTTATATGCGTAAACGACGGTTTTGCACATGATTTTATTGCGTTTTTCAACGCGTGTCAGCTTTTTTTTAAGTACTAATTCATTAAACTTTAAAAAATAAACCGTAGACTTACTAGATAAATAGGTGATTAATAATTTGTGCATTAAAAAACATAATAATTATATAGTTACTATATTATATAGATAGATAAAAACTTGAATTATTGGTTTTTAGACCGAATAACTGATAGGCGCTCTTAAAAACTCCTCCCTTTTGAAAGTCCTACTACATGAAGCAGCAGCAGATGCTGGTCGGCCTAATTGATTCTTCTGTACGCTTTGGTCTCTGGATGAACTTGGACAAAACCATGGTTATGTTCAACGGCGGTGTCTGTCAATGGCGGTGCTCTCAAGGTTGTTCGAGAATACGTTTACCTCGGGCAAACTCTGCAGTTTGGTAAGAACAACTTTGAGAAGGAAGCTAACAGAAAAATTCGGCTGGGTTGGGCAGCGTTTGGGAAGCTTCGTCAAGTCTTCTCGTCACTTATTCCGCAGAGCCTAAAGACTAAAGTCTTCAATCAGTACGTCCTGCCCGTTATGACTTACGGAGCCAAAACGTGGACACTCACGGTACGCCTGGTCCATAAATTCAAGGTCGTTCAGCGAGCTATAGAACGAGCTATGCTTGGAGTCTCTCTGAGAGAAAGAATCCGGAATGAGGTGATCTGGCAGAGAACCAAAGTTGTCGACTTAACTTACAGAATAAGCAAGTTGAAGTGGCAATGGGCTGGCCATATTAGCCGTAGAACCGATAAGCGTTTGGGTAGACGTGTTCTTGAGTGGAGACCGCGAATCGGCAAACGTAAGGTAGGACGCCCTCAGGCTAGGTAGAGCGACGATCTTCGCAGCGTGGCTGGTAGCAGCTTGATTAGAGTTGCCGAGAATCGAGCTAAATGTCGTGCAATTGGAGACGCCTATGTTCAGCAGTGGACTGCAGCTGTAGAATGATGATGAGTACATGAAAAGCTATTCCATAATCAGTCGTTTACAAAAAAAAACACAATTAATTAACTGTCATCACAGAAACCACGCGATACAATAAATTTCACACTATCCTCAACAATCATTTGATATTCCCCAACACGGTCTGAACGGAATCCCCCAACAATTCTCCAATGCGTTAACATTCATAGAACATACAGGAAAACATTCAATATGAAATTCTTACATTGGTACGGCTCCTACGATTTTGTGTTCGATATTCTCGTCCTACCTTTGGGGAAATAGAACAAATATGGGGTAGATATTGACCGAAGTCATCTAAGTAGAAAAGTGGGCTCCGAATATTAATGTAAGAGTGAGCGGGAGAAGTGAAATGTTATCAATTTGTTTTCGTGAGCAAAAGTTGGTTATTTGTCGTAAATGTCACGGCAAAAGAACTTAAATGGATGCTATCATTTATTCAAGATATCAATCAATATAGTGAAGGCCATCGTTTGGTCTAGCAGTCGTTTATTTTTACTTGTCCTTGATACTGAAAATTTGTGTTTTTAAGGTATATTGCACTCGATAATGTTTTTTTGTTGTAAACTAGTTTTTTATTTTCCTTAACTTAGTAGCGGTATTCCACACAAATTCTTGCCATATAGGTACCTATTCATTTAACATTGCAAGTAAGTAGTAATTTTATACCACTAAACCAATTTCGGTCGACGCGACGTGGTAACTAATAATAGATTGACATAAAAAAAGCATTCTGTGGGATTGATAACCTCTTTCTTTTTTTGAAGTCGGTATAAAATCCTTAAATTTTAGATTTTTGATCAATAAAGAACTCAGTGAGTATGCAGTGGTAACGACCGCGACTTACTTAGGTTCTAACACAGACAAGCACTTTACTTCTTTACTGTAAAATATTATTTATCACCATTGCTCTCAAAAAGGTAAAGGAAATCCGGCTTGTCTTAGAATAAAAAAATCGTAGACATGTGACATCTACCAACCCACACGGGGCCCGCGTGGTGGATAACGGTCCACTCCCTCTCACAGAGAGGAGGCCTGTGTCCCAGCAGTAAGAACAATAAGGCTGATTATGCAACGACCTCAGTCTAGTTCTCCACAAAAGAAGAAATTTGATATGATTAATCCGATACCAGTACGTTAGTAATATAATATCATAATCAGCGCCATTATGTGGTACAGTGACCACATAATCTGTCTAAAATGTTCCCACTGATGGGACACAGGTAGTAATCATTACATCACAATAGATTAATTAATTAAATGTCACCATGCCATTCTAACAATAAACCAATAACGGTACAAAAAAAAATTATAACGAGATGAACAAAAAATAAAACACTTTTCAATAATTTAAGTTCTTCACATTCCATTCATTCATACGAGTATAATTATTTACTGAACAGTTTACATGTCACAAATTTAATAGAATCACAATGTTTCCTCGCGATGTTTTCCTTCACCGTTTTGAGAGCAGTGGTGATGAAATAATTTACAGAAAGTAAAGTGCCTGCTTGGGTTCGAACCCACGACCTACAACACGTAATTCGCGGCTGTTACTACTGGGCCACCACTGCTCTAACTGACCCTACTAGTCGAAAGCGATATCCCATTATTAGCTTTGTCCCTCGGAAGAGGATTCTGCGAATATTTTCCTCATGTTGTCTCTTATGTGGCAATCTGATCGACTTTGGTAACTTTTAGTAGTTCAAGTGTGTATCAGTTCGTATAAGTTACAATTATCTTGGCAAGAAAAGGATGTTCTTTGGTCAATTCAAGTTCAACCTTAGATGTTAGAAAGAAAGAAAATAAGTTTATTTGCGCCTTATTCGACGCATAAAAATAAAATAAATAAAATGGGGAAACTATAAGTCACATCCTCGCAAAACGGCCTTCGCTAAGCATAATGCTGTGTCACTATGCGAGACACACCCACAGTGCTGATTTTCAACGACAGCTGGAGTTGACATCGACCGTTTGTAGCATGCAACGAACCTAGATCAACAATGATATGTAAATTACACTTTAATGTATTACTTTTAAACCTTTCGGATTATATTCTCTAAATTATGTTGAAAACCGTATCAAAATCTGTTGCGTAGTTTAGAAGAACAAAGTAATCGAACAAACAGACACGAAAAGTCACTTTCATTAATGAAATGTATGGATTCAGATTCAGCTACCCGTCTTTTTAAAACCATTCATGTCTTTCTTAGAAAACAAAGAATTGAAACTTTTACCTTAGCAAACAAATCAGTAGTGATTACTTTGATTTGTCTGCAAAGATAAAAGTTTTTTCACGATTATCTGAGGATCTTCCATCCCTTCAAACCGTTTTGGCCGTTACACCTTTAATTTCGGTCGCCATATTATTATGAATTTCTATGACAGTCAATAACGGCTCATAGGAGCCCCGAAAATTTGATGGCTAAGCCGGTCGAATCTTAGTATATTGACAATATTGCCAAGGTTACTAGCTAGATATTGCCTAGGAAGCTAGACACATATCCTAGGGTTAGGCACCTATCCCACTGCCACCGACAAGGAAGCGTCTAGCCATCAACGATTTTCTCGCTCAAGGAACGTACAAACGATTATAGGTCCCGTGTCAGTAAAAGAGATGCCTATATTCATAGTTGATCGCTGAATGTTTGCAGCAACAAGAGCTATCAAAGAGAGTAATCGCTCAGCAACGCTCGTTTGAGAGGCAGTACACTCCCTGAGAGACTCACGCTTGGTACATAAGAGAGGTACCAGAGACTAATCGCTCGTCACCTTCGCGCACTCGCTGCTCGTTGCTCGCCATCTCGTTTCTAGTTGCTACTGCAGCTCTACTCGTTCCTCGTTAATAACTGACCTGACCTGTCTCAGACAGGTGCCTTAGAAAGGTACTTAATATTATTAGCAATTTGGTCACGAGGTCAGGTAGCAGTCAATATCATTGCAATATACATCCTTATTTGGTTAAACAGAGTGAAGCCAAGTTGGATTGGATACAGGCTCTGACATTCTTTTATCGTTTTTCTAATTACCAACAAAACTCTTTAAAATTTGGAAATAATGAAAGAAAAGAAAAGAAAGAAAATGCGTTTATTTGCGGTAAACATGACGCAAAAAATAACACAAACACTGAAAATATGAAAAGGTTGGGGGAAACATGCGTCACATCCACGCAAAACGGCTATCGCTCAGCATTATGCCGCGACCCTATGCAAGACAGAGCCCCAGCGCTGGTTTTCAGCGACAGCCGGCGCTGACGTAGTGACGACGTCCGGTGAGGCAAACAATAGTTAGGACGCTGTACCAGTACAGCGTACTTACGAACGTTGCACTTAAATAAAAATAATATAATTAAATTTAAATGTTATAGAATATACTAAACAGAAATGTAAAAGGAAATAGACATGCTACGAGAATATCATCCTCAATAAACGTTTTACGCTTCATATATAATCAGCCAAGAGCAGTTGTGGCACATTGGTAATGGCCCCGATTTATAACTATGGTTGTGTTTCAAACCCAGGCAGGCGCTTTACTTTGTGTTAGTAATTTTATCACCACTACTGTCAAAACGGTGAAGGAAAACATCTTGAGGAAATCGGCATGTCCTAGAACCAACAAATTCAAAGACATGTGACATCTATCAACCCGCAACGGGCCCGCGTGGTAGATACGGCACACACCCTCTCACAGAGAGGAGGCCTGTGTCCCAGCAGTGAGAACATTATAGGCTGAGGCTGATGTATGCATGCAGCCATCCACAAACTGACCTTTCTAAGCGCTTAATAACCTCAAACTCCGACCGATTATCACCATCACTATTTTCATCAAAAATATCCGATAAATAATACTAAAATCGTCCACTATTTATCAGTAATATGCCTTCAAACAAAGATTGCCACTAAATATTTTATTTTCTAATACACAGTGCCTCTTTTCCCCTACTTTACCGGGTGTGCCGTAATAATTTTCAATCGGCCCGAAATTATGTTCCTTAGTGTACTCTCATGAATAAATATGAGCATTTTATATTTAACGTCGTGTTAAAGGAAAAGGTTTTCGTATAGTTTTTATAGCAATCGGTTTTATGTCTCAGTTTTGTATAGGTGTTATAATAATATGACAGTGTTTCGATGTATCTGGTGGTCAAAAATATAGTACATTACTGCAGCGGCCAGCAAAAGAGGCATTGATGGACGAACGTGTAAATATGGGCCGAGGCGAAGCCGTGCCACACATACGTAAGTCCATCAATGCCTAGTTGTGACCAAGGCTTTTTGTTTTTTTTTGAGGGAGGGAAATCATCAAATAACTTCTGCCGCTCTGGGCGGAGCGGGAGGGCGTGTCAGACTCTTACACTGACTAAAACCCACCCGTGTTCCTTCAATTGCCTGTGCCAGGGGCCACGGTAACCCTTTCGGACTTTCCTGCAACCCCAACAGGCAGCGGCCGTAGCGGACCCCGTCATTGTTGCTGACATCTCTTTGAGTCGCGCGTGGAACAAAACGCGCCGTCGACCCGGGCCCTTAGGCTTGTCTATACAAGCCTTGGCCTTACTTTTCTCAAATAATGCGCGGAAATTAAAATACAATTACTTTTCAAAATCAATGACGAACAACGAACAACAATAATTTTTCCCGTGTTAAAGTGTTCATTTGTTTTTTTGTTCTCAATAAACAGCTTTCTATTTGCAAACCAGTTCGAATTTTAAATAAAACCTTTGACCTCTTTGGTTGCCATGTTTCGGAGTAAAATTGTTTCCATTTTTAAATTACACGATAGATATGATGAGTTAACTATGTAATTTATTTGGCCGCTAAACCACGACAGATATGGATTTTCATGCAACTTTTGCCGGCCGCTGCTCGCATGTATTTGGCCAGTGTACCAATTACGATTTATCTCGAAGAAGGTTGTCAAAATAATGGTCAAATTTCCAAGCATGTTTGCGAAAATATTATTATTGGTTTTAGATTGTGTTTGTTTAGAATGTAAGAAGAATTTTATTCAAATTAATTCTGTTGTAATCATTTTAATGATCACCACTATTTTTGGTTTTACCCCATTGCTTTTCCTGATTTACGCGATGTGATTTAATTGTCTGTGCCATATAATAAATTGTGTGTCATGTTATTGTATGTCTCAGGCAAAAAACTTGCATTGTGTCAATGAGGCTGGGGTCGGTGCAACACGTCTTTTCACAAAAAAAAAACAGTTTTGCGGCTTTGCCTTGTATCAATGGTTCTTAAAGTTAGTGACTTTATTCTGAACCTGACGGTAGCGGTGACATGGGAGCAAAAACTTCAATCTTCGATGGTAGATCTGCACCAGATTTAAGGGTCTTCGCTTAGTTTTGGAGCTGATTTTCTTTAAGAGACCTCGGTTATAAGTCCGTTAAGACATTGCCGAGTAGGATGTGGAAACGGAAGGGACCGCATTTGCGGAGGTGGAGGCCAAGTTCTGTTACAATCCTAGTAGGTACATAGAAGCAGTTAGTCTTTTTCATCTTCGTGTGTTCAATATTAAAACTAAGTAGCTTATGCTATTGTGGAAAGATCAGCATTTTATATGATTACTGACAGATGCTGACCAGCCATTAATTGCCAACTCTGTCTATCTGCCTATCAAAAACAAAATAATATCGATAAAAATATCCTTTACAACAAATAACAGCCACCTTCAATATAACGGGTGTATAGTCAAAGAGATCGTATCGTAGTCTAAGAGCTGATATCTATTATGATTACAATATGTACGCTTCAATTCACATTGGGTCTAACAAAATGCCTTTTCAATATCCCTCTGTAATCTTCTATTTATTTCGTTAAAGATGGGTTTCAGAATATATTATTTTTACAATAAAGATTATGTTTCACTGGCTAAGGAGATAAGCATTGCATTTTTATCTTAAAGATTTATGTTATTGGTGATATTACAGACTACTTGGCAACCGTTGCGATTTAATAGAAAATGTAGTGACAAAACTTTAGACGAGTATGCTTATTGCTTAGATGGTTTGATTATGTTGAGAGGATGAATGAAGCCGACTAACAATTGGTACTGCCTTGTAAAGTTGAAACAGGATGACCTAAAAGGACATCATATGATTTTGTTAGTCATGTTCTTTAGAAAGGGGTGTTGACGGTACGGTTGGCGCAGTGGTATGCGATTGACTGCTGCGCTGCGTGTCGAGGGTTCGATTCCCGTACGGAATAAATATTTGTATGACCTACAAGTAGTTGTTCCGGGTCTGGCTGTTTGTGTATTGTGAGTTTAAAGGTATGTAAACGCACCCGCAATACAGGAGAAATTCCTAGTGTGGGTCAAATCTAAAAAAAAGAAAAAAATATATATTATAAGATTTATTTAAGTAGGTATACTTATGTAATTTTTTTGCATTATATGTGGGTGTATTTAATATTCTAGTTTAAGACGTCACAAAACCAAATTCTTCTCTTCTTGTTCTCACAAACTATTGTCTACATTTATTTTTCCTGTCTCCTTTCGCGGGTCTGCTGGAAGAAATTTCTTAAGAAATAAGCAGTACCTACCTTTGTACTCAATACTCGACCATGTTGACCATAGTATCCTACTTAACAAATTAGAGAAATATGTGATAAGAGGGAATGCCTTGGAACTTATTAAGTCGTACTTAACTGATCGTTTTCAAATAACACGAATAACGAAAATTGAAATAGACACAAAATTCGAACGCATCTATATGTCGGACCCTAAAATTGTAAAATTTGGCGTTCCCCAAGGAAGTATCCTTGGGCCTCTTTTATTCGTTATATATATTAATGACCTACCAAGGTCTATAGACCAGGACATTATATTGTTTGCGGATGATAGCACAGCCATTTTTGCAGATACCGGTCAAGAAAATTTTGAAGCTCAGGTTAATAAATCTCTCGAAGATATTATAAACTGGTTAATAATTAATAATTTAAAAATAAATATTGATAAAATAAACTATATGACCTTCACAAATAAAAATACAAAATCAAATAAAATCAATGTTAAATAAAAAGGTAATTCAATAAATCAGGTCAGTAACACTAAATTTCTAGGAGTCCATATCGACTCATAACTTGACTGGAAAATGCATGTGGATGGTGTCTGCAAAAAACTTAATCAGTATTCATATGCTCTCTATTTACTTCGAAAAATTGTAAATGAAAACGTATTACTCAATGTTTATCATGCATATGTGGGTTCTACTCTAAAATATGGTATACTGTGTTGGGGTAACTCTACTAACAGAGAATTTGCATTCAAAGCCCAAAAAAAATGTATCCGAAGTATATGTGAGCATAAACAGACCGATTCATGCAGAGCAGAATTCAGAAGACTAAAAATCTTAACCCTAGCGTCAATGTATATATTGGAAGCAGCCTCAATGACAAAGCGAGATATCAGTAATTATGAGACAATGAGAAGTACAAGATATAAAAATGACCTTAAGGCAGCTAAGAGTAGAACAGTTAAGTTTAAATCAAGCATATTTGGTATGGGTGTGAAAATTTATAATAAATTGCCAGACTTTATTAAAACCACTGAGACATTAGCTACTTTTAAATACAAACTTAAAAAACTACTGATACAGAAAGTATATTATACAATTAATGAATTCTTTAATGACAAATATCTAGACTGAAATTTATTTAATGGTATTATGATAATGCATAATTATGAAAAGTGTTAGTTATTGTTTAATTTATTTATCTGTAATGTAGTGGTAATGAATATTATATTGCCTTGACTATTTTGTATACTTGTTATGACGGTTTATATTATTTTTTTTCTTTCTTTGGACATCAATTAATTCAGTGACAAATGTTTTTACTAAAATTTATTAAATATGACGTTAATGATGCAATAATTATGACAAATACCAATTGATATTTATACTTACATTATTTTCTCTAATGGTTATTAATGTTACTTGAATGATTTTATTTTGTTTTTCTTTTGACATGTAATTGTAAATTTTAAAGATTGTACACCCCATGGGTATGTTACAGTGATACTTTGTTATAATACTAATTTTAAGAGCTGAATTTCCACCTGTGACAAACAATAAATAAATCTTGAATCTTGAACTAATATGTCGTATCTGTATCTGTTTTACTGTGTGTACATAAATATATAAATAAGGTTTGGTACTCGGAATGTGGGTATGACCTGATGTATGAACGTAAACGAAGTCAAATCAAAATAATTTAACTTCTATTTCCTGCTTTTTAAACTTTATAATAATATTACTAGTAGACACTCTACGATTGACACGTGTCTCACCAATATCTGATCAGCTGTACGTATTTTTCCCACAGTGAAGCCAGTTACTTATTTCTCTTTCCTACTCCATCTATAGCCCTGATCACCTATTTATTTAAACCATTTCAATGAGCCCAAACACGATACCTCTACTGTAAGTTGGGGAGGGAGTTAGGTATCGTTCAAATTCCAGGTGATGCTGCAGCATCATTCAATCTGTTGAAGCTTACTATGTTCTAATATCATTGAAGTAACAGAATACCAAATTTGGACTCGATCAGACCTGTGGAAGATGCTCACATCCATTCATAAACTAGAAAAGCGCTGATAATCTTCAAACGGCTGAACTGATTTTGTTGAATCACATCTAAGAACCCTCTCGATCAAGTCGCCTTTTAAACAAAACAAAAATGATCAAAATCGGCTCAGCTGTTCGGAAGCTACACTTACTTAAACTTATAACACCGCTCTTTTTCCGTCGGGGGTTGATAATAGGTACGCATCTGGCAGCGTGGTTCCCGAAAGATAGCTAAGTTTTCTTTCAAAAGATGGTCGTGAATATTGCATGACTAGACAGGTAAAATTGCCATCATCGCCGTACGTTTCTGAAAATAACGGCACTCAAAGGCGACGATTTAAAGCCTTATATGACATAATTAAACAACTCACGTTCATTTCCTATTATTAGAGCATCACTAACGGTCGTTTAAATCAAAACATATCCCTTCCAAGCTTTTTAACGACAGATTTGATCCCGTAAACTGTTTATAAATACCATAAAATTCCTCTATTGTGTAATATTAATCGCTAATTTATACCCAAACTTGAAAACAATAGGTATTTGATTTTCATTATTCGTAGTTCTAGCTTGAGTTTATTGTTTCATAGTAATAAATACGGGCTATTGTTGTTAATACCTTCCTTTAATGGATAGCTGTATTGTGTCTAGAATGTGGATGAGTCGTTTGTTTGGTATTGTGAAGCTCTCTAGATTTCAAGGGATGGGAACACTCTAATTTAATGATTGCGCCTGTTTTTATGAACCTCAAATAATTACTATCTGGGGATCAGTTCAATATTTCCCTTTAAAAACAGTCACGCTTCCTAAAGACATGTTGTTTGGAAGTCGTTTATGGACTTTTTCAACCTGTACGCTTGCGAAGCCGCGTTCAAAATCTAGTTTAGAATGAGTAGAGAGATGTGCCCGGAACAAAAAAATTACCTTTAAATCTTTTTTACGAATATGGCCAGTAGGTACTTTTAAAGTTATGATACAAAACCTGAAATATGTTCAGATAGTGTTGATGTGTGTAGATAGGTAACTATTCCGTTTATACCCAACCTTGTTGCAGTTTCTTTGTTGTTACATTCTAATTAAGAACTTATGGGGAAAGCGTGAGGTTGCTCGAGAAGTTACAGTTTTCACTATTAATATGTGCTATAAATAGCAAACTCGATAAAGATAGGTAGCATTTAGAGTAGTCACCGTGAGAATATTGTAGACTAACTAGTACGCATTTTCATCCGCGTGAAATTCCAAGGTTTAACATAAAATACATTCTATGACAATCGGCAATACCGTACCTTCCCATTAGTGAAGGAATTTTTCGAATCGGATCAGTAGTTCCAAAGATTAACCTCTACATGCAAACCCACAAATTTTACCTCTTTATAATATCACTTGCACCCCGTGGTTTCACCCGCTTATGTCTTGATTCCGTGGGAATATTGAAATAAAAAGTATCCAATGTCCAAATCCAGGTCATGGTCTATTTACGTTCCAAGTTTCATCCAGATCCGTTCAACTGTTTTAGTGTGAAAGCGTAACAAACAAACCAACTTACTTTCAGACAGACAAAGACAGAAGACAGTACAAATAGATAAAGATTTAGAGCGAGAAATGGTTCCTAATTACATATAGTTTGGACAAATACTCGTCCACAAGTGACAATCGTTTTCACAGCGTTTCGTATTTCCACAACGACTTTCAACAGAATTCACATATTGTAAGTATTTCGGTAGCTTATGTCAGTCTTAATTTTTATTTTTGCATCTTCATTATTATCGTTGATAGAATGTCAATTATTTGTCTAAGCCTCAGAACAATAACTTTGTTCTGAGGTCTAAGCCCTCAGGGCGTCATCTGCAAGAAAAATGTCTCTGGTTCAGATATAAAAGATTTGTGTGCCGGTGTTTTAACCGGCACACTTACTACAGTTTTGTATACAAACATACAAGACTCAAACTCAAAGTATTTATTTCAATTAAACAATTTACAGGCACTTTTGAATTGTCAAGTGGTCGGTCAGTCAGAAATATGAAGCTAGTTGCCCATTCCAAAGCGTAGTAGGTACCTACCCATAAGCCCGTTTTTCTCCATAGAGAAAAACGGCCAAGAAACTCCATGGACACTCTTTTAAATTATATTGTTACATAAATACACACTATTGTCTACGTTTCTTTTTCCTATCTCCTTTCGCGGGTCTGCTGGAAGAAATTTCTTAAGAAATAAGCAGTACCTTTGTACTTAATTCTAAAATGTCGCATCCTTATCTGTTTTACTGGGTGTACATAAATAATAAAATAAATATTAGTTACAAACATCATTAATGTTGAATATATAATTACATGTGAGATCGATGTAAATAAGACGTACACGATGAGTGTCCAGAGTACAGCAAATAGAAATCTAAACAAAACAATCCATAAATAAAATGAGCCGTGGCAGCTAAGAGAGGACCAGTCCCAACTGACGGCGCCCGTTCACAAACATGACGCATGGATCAACACCATTCAGCTCAACCGTATTGAAGGGAGCTAAATGACCCAACACACGCACCACCGTCAGCGATACATTTGAGTGAGCATGACATCTATCAGCTGCCAGGGCATATTCAAGTCAATGAAAGACATCACCCGGTAAATGGTAGCTCGATAGTACATAATATATCAAGACACTGGCAAGCTATATTTTGTGCAGTTCTAAAGGAACTGGAATTTCATAACCATTAGGTATGTACAGTCGCCAGCACATCAGGCTATACGAAACTGTCAAATTTCTGCAAATTATTTTAAACCTTATAACGTTGAGGGCTAAATTCAAAATCGAATGAGAAAGTTTGACAGTTTGTGGTGACTTGACCTGCTGATGTGTGTACACAAAAAAGACTTAAAAGAATTCGCATTATAATTTTCTTTTTCTGATATACGTACATAAAAAGGTGAAACCATCTGAAGCAGCACTACGCGACGACAGGAAAAAAATCTTCCCAACATAATTTAACACACTATTCATGGTGGCAGAGACATTGACGTGCAGCCTGCTACCTTGAATTCAGTAGGTACATGATTCTGAATCCCCTTTTTTAGGTTGGGAATCCATCAAATAACTTCTCCCGCTCTGGGCGGAGCGGGAGGACGTGTCAGACTCTCACCGACTAAAACCCACCCCTGTTCCTTCAGTTGCCTGTGCCAGGAGCCACGGTAACTATTTCGGACTTTACCTCAACCCTGGCAGGCATCGGCCATAGCGGACCCCGTCATTTGGTGCTGACATCTCTTTGAGGCGCAAGTGAACACAACGCGCCTTCGACCCGGGCCTGGTCCTTATTGGACGGCGAGCTGATTCTGAACTCCCTGCACTAAAATTTTACATCGGTTATTAATTTTAAAAAATATTCGCTGTTCCAGCAGTTTCATAGAAAAGTCGAAAATGTATGATACATTTTCGACTTTTCTATGAAACTGCTGATTTTATTTTTGATGACCGTCGAAAAATTTCACGTTAGTGAATCATTGTGCTGAATTCGTGTTTACAGTTTGCGAGTAGATGTCTCTGCAGCCCTGAATAAACCCTAAAATATTATATTGCTCGCATAAATAAATCCCATTGTTTGGTTCCAGCCATTACATTAAAATAACACTTGGAAACTAATTAAAAATACAATGGAAAAGTTTGCAAATAACAGAAGTCCAACGCCAGCTTTATTTAAGTAACAGTAAATTGTTCCTATAATTGGTCAAGTTTTAATTTATGATATCAGAAAAAAAATATCACCTGTATTTTTTTATTAGAGGACAAAGGTTTTGTCATCATCTGCCAAGCCATTTAACAGCTATGTTGGGATCAGCTACCAGTCTTACCAGATGCATTTGAATACCAGTATTTTACATGCTGCGACTGCGAATGCCTATCTGAACTCCACAACCCAAATAATGGGTCAAAGACAGGTTGTCAGACTTTCAGGCTTGTACCTGTAACTACTGTCAAAGATCTACATATGACAGCAACAGGACCAACGGTATAAGAAGCAGAAGAGACCGTTGAACAGCCTAACAGTGAGAAGAAGAAGAAAAAGAAACGGCAGTCGCAGGCCGAAGAAGAATAGAATCAGATTATCTACCTACAGCTCAAGCAGTAAATCCGTGAAAGATCAGAGGGGCAATTCTCGTAATTTTAAGAACGTTAGCAGTCTGATCTCTGTCTCAATCTGTCAAAAATACCATCAAATTACATACATTTTTGACAAGTTTTTGACAGTGATTGTCGCTGAGATGAGATTGGGACTTGAATTTGAACGATTTTTAAGTACGAGAATTACCCCTCAGGAGTTTTTTTCTACGTGCTTTCCGAGACACGGTGGGGTTTCAATATGTGATGGATGGTCGCCTATCCACGAACCGACCTTGGCAAGCGTAGCTTGACCTTCGATCGAGCCGAGTGGCTGTAATTATTTAGCCACGAGCTCGTCCCTAGCACAAAGGATTTCTCTCATTTTAATAAGGAACGAGCGTTGACTGAACATATTAGGTTATTAAGCTGTCATATTCTGCTTCTATATTTTATTTATTATATTATTTATGTACACACAGTTAAACAGATACAGATCAGATACGACAGATTAGTATTGAGTACAAAGGTACTGCTTATTTCTTAAGAAATTTCTTTCAGCAGTCCTGCGAAAGGAGAAATGAAAATGAAATGTAGACAGTAGTGTGTGAGAACAAGAAGAGAAGAATTTGGTTTTGTGAGGTCTTAAACTAGAATATTAACTATACCTACATATAATAATAAAAAAAGAAATACAAAAACAAAATCAAAAGTCATTTATTCAAACTAGGCTGAGAATCAGCACTTTTTGAACGTCAAAATTATATAAGACAGTCCCCTCAAAACGCCCGCCCTTCACCACTTCCTAGTGCTTTAGCTGGAAAGAAGAAGTGGCGGAACAAACTTCCCAGCAGCACTGCTGTCTGTTCAGTTAGAAGAACTGGATTCTATACAGTAGTAAGTAAGTAATTAACATTACGAAACACGATACATTAAATAAAATTATTTGCCATATGTCAGCTAGCATACGCCAATATTGAAAACTATACTCAAGCAGAAAAATATCACAAAATAATAAAAATGTAAACAGAACTTAATACATAATAAAAGCCTCCGGGCATAAAGGGCGTGCCCGCTTACATTTGCAATGCTGCAGTATGTTTATATGGGTAGCTTTAACTTGAAGTCAGTACACAATACAAACATAATTACAATTACATAGTTTTATCTCAATTTTTTACTTCGTTTGTTGTTTTTACTGTCTCGTTGGTCTTGTGGTCGCAAGCACTACTGCTGAGGAGGGATCTGGGTTCGATTCCCAGGTCGGACATAGTGTTATTGGGTTTTTCTATCTGGAAATTCCTCTGTCCCGGAGTCTGGATATGTTCCCGGTTGATGGCAATAGTCTCGCCCCCTATTATTAAAACATGGGGCTTAAGTGGCTGACAACAGCTAAAGCGCGGTCATTGTCGGACTGCATACAAAAGAAAGAGAAGCGCGATGACATAAAGCTGGTAATTTATTGTAAAATATGAAGCAATTCTCTATTTACAAAAAATATATTGATTGGATTAAAAAAATAAAACACTATCACGTTAATACGATGCTTGAAGAACAATCTGAAAACAAAAACAGAATGATTGCATGTATATTATGTATAGTATGGTTTTTAATCGTTAAAATACATTTTTAGAGGTATCTTCGTGACTTTTTTCTATCGTACCAAATTAGTTGTATTATGTTTTCAACACACTATCCAAGTAGCATATATACTGAAGAATATCATATATTTTACTGATTTTGTTTACTGCAGTGGATCATTTACTTTTAGGCATTATAAAACTTGCGTTTGGGTCATGTAGTCTCCTTAATTAAAAACAACTGGCGAAATATGAGTGTAGGTACTATAGCTACACTTCTACTCAAGCCTTCGGGGTAACAAGGCGTGGTGTGATACTATTTATTATGTGTTCTTTTATCCATAACATTAATATTTATTAATTTATTTATTCACTCTAAACATACAAATATCCTTACAGGCTAGACCCAATACGATATTGTAGCACGCTTAAATAATTCCACTGTTATTACTATAGCAAATTCTATCGGTAGCTGTTCTTGTAAATTTACCCAAAGCGCAACAGAATATGTTCAAGTCTTCAGCAATGAGGTTGAGAGTGCGGAGTGCGCTCGTGAGCAGCGGCGGCGCCTCGCGCAGCAAGAGAGTTCGCGCGCGCGGTTCCGCCAGTAACCGCGGCTGACGACGGCGACTACTACTTAACTTACATATTTACTTGATTATAATAATATGTAATAATAATAACTTTTATTTAGGTCCTTTTACAAAGTAATACATCTAAACACTTATAAATACTTAGTAGTACCAAGTTCTTAGCAGATTGGCTTAAATACTTATATAAAAGCTAGTTTAATTTACTCGCTTTTAATTACATATGAAAGGTGCGTTGGTACTGACATTCTATCTTGTGGCGACCTGCCTGAGCTAGGTTAATAAAAACCTGTGTTTCAGGCCATCCCCATACTAAGCGATATACAATAATACTACTTATCCTTAATAAACTAGGTACTAAATACAAATAAAGGTTGCCAATTTAACAACTACATCATTATTGAAGTACTTCTAGAAGTCTTTCTGTGTCTGTGTAATCAAGATTACCCAAATATTCGCGTATCTTCAGACCAATACTTTAGTATGTATGATTTTTAAAATTTTCCATATTATTATTTAACAATACTTCAGATCGTTAGTCGTTCCATGTAAAATACTGGTATTCAGCTGCATTCAGTTAGCCTGGAGCCTTAACATAGTTGGAAAAGAGCTAGGTAGGCTTATTTATTTATTTTTAGGAAAAATGGAAATAGGTTCCCCCTATCGACGATATTAGTGGCTTATCATGGTCTAGTAATTTCCATCTTAAGATTCGTTATAATATTTTGGGGTCACTGTAGTGAACGAGAAAGCAATTTCAAAGCGCAAAAGCGCTGCCTTTTTTTTTGAGGGTGAGAAATCATCAAATAACTTCTCCCGCTCTGGGCAGAGCAGGAGGGCGTGTCAGACTCTTACTGACTAAAACCCACCCGTGTTCCTTCAGTTGCCTGTGCCAGGGGCCACGGTAGCTCTCTTGGACTTTCCCGCAACCCTAGCAGGCATCGGCCCTAGCGGACCCCGTCATTGGTGCTGACATCTCTTTGAGGCGCGCGTGGAACATAACGCACCGTCGACCCGGGCCTGGTCCTTATCGAACGGCGAGTTGCCCATTGTTCGCCGTTCACAAGCCCACGCCTACGGTGGCCGGGAATCGGCCTGCGATTCCCGACGCCCAGGGCGTCTCCTGCGGCGATATAATATTTTGGGGTCACTGTAGTGAACGAGAAAGCATTTTCAAAGCGCAAAAGCGCTGCCTGAGAGCTATATTCGGTCTTAAAGTATCAGACAGTTGCGTACCTATATTTAAGTCTCATAAATTATTAACCTGCCCATGCCTATATGTCCTTGAATTAGCATTATTTGTAATAACAAATCGATGTCTATTTGCAACTTTAATAGAAACTAGAAAACGAAGTACAGCTATGAGATCTCAATACCATAATCTATTCTTCTGTGCTGGATTTCCTAAATGTTTTTTTTTTTGTATAACATTTAATAACCTCTACTTTATATTATATTTGCATGCTATATTAAGGCAGAATGTACATGGATCCTATTATATAATTTAACAACTTATTTTTGTGTACGGTCTACATTCTAAGCAAATAAAGACCTATTCTATTCTATCACATGGGTATTGGCGAAATGTGGATATACTATAGGTACATTTCTGCCCAACCCTTCGAAGAAACAAGTCGTTAAAATGTTTTTCTAAGAAAAGCTTACAGACTTATATCAAAATTAATGATCATGACAATGTTTGTTTAATCATACTTACGAGCCAAGTTAATGACCTATTTTGTCGTTTCCTGAAGAAGGTTCTAAATTTTTATTTATTTTTCTTTGATTTTTGAATTGAGAACTTCTTTAGGCGCGTTGAGCACTTTTTGGTTGAACAAAAATCATGGAACTCGCGTCATCGTCACCGAACGCTTCCCATGAGCTATATGTATACTGTGTAAGTATATAATTATGTACATAAATATACCTCCGTGCGTTGAGATTATTATTTTTGGTTTATAAAAAGAAGTGTCTATGATCAAGGATTAAAGTTTAAATTGGTCATTGACACTTAATTCTTCTTTTTCTTAGTTTTCACTTCTATCGGCAGTCCCCAAAGACAGCCCCGCATGTTTTTTTTTAAACCTTGCCTTTCACTAGTAATATTTATTAATAATAATTATTCATAGTTCGTCGTACTTAAATATTTTTTTTTAAACCTTGCCTCACACTAGGAATATTTATTAATAATAATTATTCATGGTTCGTCGTACTTAAAACGACACCCCTTTCTTGCTTTAAGTAAACCTTATTTAATAGAGTGTCAGTTGCCGGCCAACGCAAACACCTGGAGGCTACAATAATATCTAAAGGGTTTACTTTGAGGCTAACGGTTAGACGATCGATTAGACAGCGCGGTGTCAGCTTAGCCACTGTTGTTTGTAGCTAAACGAGGGGTTCGGTTAATCGATTGCTTGTGTTTAGTCAGCGATACCTGGAAACCGAATACTAGGAAGTTCTGGGAGGGTCCTAGAATATACAGGTGTTGTAAAGCCAGGGCAATTAATTGTAAAGCGAATTGGCTAGGTACCAATTTAAATTGTCTGTATATTCAAATCACAACTGTCATTCTTCGACAGTTGTATGAAATGGCTATAACACATAAACAATATTATATTTAAATCTAATATTATGAAATTTTTATCTTAATTGTAATCTTATTATTATTATTAATTATTTATTGCATAATTTAAGTAAATGAAATTGTTTGTGATCTGATTTGGTTTTGTAGCTATAGCTAGCTAGTAACTTATTTATTTATTACAAAATATTTGTTAGTTTTGGTAATGTTCGTCTAGTGGCAACCACTGGTCTTTAAATGTCTTAGCTGCGGATATTGCAGTTGACTGCAACATTACTATTTAAAGTTTTGTTAACCTGATGTATTAAATATGTTGTAGTTGTTTATTATCCCATAATAAAACATAATAGAAAAACAAAAAAAAATAACACGGCAAATTGACGTAGTTTGTCTAGTTGCTTAATAACGTTTATACCTTATGAGTGGCAACGTCGCAATTTAGTGTCATATTTCGTGGTTTTCAATTTTTATCATTTAATCGGAGCTTTAATTTAGAAATTTGTTTAATTAACTTTTTAGAATTATGTGGTAACTGTGTAAAAGGTAAGAAATCGTTGCGTTTACAGTTCTATTTATATGCAAATAATACATTGGAAACTTGCAGGGCGTTATTTTCATTGTAAAATAACTGTAAGCATTACGGTTACTTACTTTTTAACCACTTTCACGTAATTCTAAAAAGTTAATTAAACAGATTTTTAAAATATAGCTCCGATTAAATGATAAAAATCGAAAACCACGAAATATGACACTAAATTGCGACGTTGCCACTCATAAGGTATAAGCGTATTTTCCTGGCTGTACAAAATCGCTTGACACTTCATCTTATGTCAAATATTGAGTGCGCGGTAACCTCCCAGATGTAGACCGTGGACAAAGCAAAATGAGTATCAATGAATGTAAGAATCATAGCAAGTGGCGTACTATAGTTTCTGGCCAACTCCCAGGGGAAAATTATTTAATAAGCACGTATAGAAGACGTTGTTCACGTCATGGCGGAGTAAGCTCGGAACGAAGATCTCGGAGCCGAGTTATTAATACACTTGGGTTTTGATGTTAAAGATGTGAGAAAATGTAATAATATTTTAGCATTTCCCGTGTTAAGAAGCACAGAACCAGTCTAATTGGTGGTGCTTAGGGAAAACCTATGCCCAGCAGTGGACATTTTTCGGCTGAAATGATGATGATCCCCCTTGTTAGAAACCGGGAGACTATTGTATAAACTTGTGTGGATTGGTATTCGTAGAAGATTGTACTCATATACACGGGGTCGTTTTACATCCTCGTCAAATTCGAGGACGTAAATATGCTAATGATTCTCAACATGAATCAATAATGAAATAAGTAGGTATTTTTTTTAAATAATTTTCGGAAATTGGCATGTGTAAGGCCCGTGTGGTACCGCCCTGTAACTGCGCTGTAACTGTAACGCACGCACACAGCGACATAGTCGTGCGACACTGTCTACCGCATACGCAACGGGGCGATTCTGTTCTTTGAAAGTGGTGTAGTCTGAAATACTGTCAATATTAAATATCTAAAAAAATAAGTATGTATTAAATAATGAGCAGGTATCGCAATTTTATTTGATTATTTATGTCTTTCATAACAGCCTCCTGAAAATTGACGAGGATGCAAAACGACACGTTGTATAAGAACTGTATTATGTTTGTCGGCGCCAGGCCAGGGCGCGAACCACCGTGTAGCCTAAACAACGCCTGCACTACATTCTTTAAGCTATTAACGTTGTAAAATTCACCAATATTGGATTAAGAGTAAACATGTCATCATAAATCTGTGTTATCATCATGTTATCTTGGTTATTTTGTCAATTAGTTAAAATGGTGAAACGATAATTGGCTCCTTTCAGCATTTTGAACAGCACTTCACAAACTAGCGATAAATCTAACGTCTTTATTACCGGTCATGTTGTTTTTGTAAACTTTTGTATTTAGAAATAATTAGGCAAACGTGCTGAGGCAGATGCATTGTTTTGCTGCTGAACAAGCACAAGCACAAGCTCACGGAGCAAGGAGCGGGATACTTCCCCTCGAACCAATGTCCAAAATCCAAACCCTTTAACCCTTTTTTTTTGTTTTTTTATTTGTATTTTTGGCAAGAGAATCGTACGGTTGCTACACGAACTATTAGCTCACACGGATATATTTCCCGATGTTCTGAGCTCCGTGAACTTCTGAACGTCTCTTCTCACATTTAGACGTAACTAAAACTTAGTGTGTTAATTCATGTAAGCCTTTAAGCTGCTAAATTACAATTTTCCATCCTACTGGTGCGTGTTACTTTCGCCTACACAAGTGTCTTGCCTGATAACCTGATCCCAGACAATGGAAACTCGTAGAAAACAGCTTAAGCCATCTTACATTACGACATGTTTATTAATAAAATAGTGTACTATATTGTAAGTAAGCTTCACGGAGCGACTGAGTCTTGATGACCAAGCTGTTTAAATAAAGATACATAAAAAAAAGTACTTATGAAAATCGTGACTACCAGTTACTTCTTGTTTTCCGTCCCAACACTATTACATATTCAATACGCAAATTCACTCTACTTCCTACCAAAAAAAATATCTAGGACAAAATCACAACTCTCCTTCGGCAGAACTCTTCCATTATGAATAAACATGGCTATTTTTCGCGACTACCTGACGTTGGAAATCGTCTAGACAGTTTGTTTTCATCCCTGTCACCCCCATGTGCCGACAACAGCCCGGTGATATATTTGTTTTTCATATTCCTCTGATATTTCTTGCTGGGCTCTGATTTTGGATCGAGTGTTTTCGGGAGCAGCTTGTACGGCACTTATGTGCATGACTGAAAATACTCGTACATATGAATATTTTCATATTGGAGGGGCTCGTGGCTAAGTAATAACAGCCGCACGGGTTGATCGAAAAGGTGAAGCTACGCTTGCCGCGGTCGGTCCGTGGATGGGTGACCATCTTTGCATACCGATACCCCCCGTGCCTTGGAAAGCACGTTAAGTCATTGGTCCCGGCTGTCATTCTTGGATCTTTGACAGTCGTTACGGGTCGTCAGAAGCCCGAAAGTCTGACAACCAATCTTACCAAAGGGTATCGTATTACCCAGTTACTGGGTTGCAGAGGTGAGATAGGCAGTCGCTCTATGTAAAATAATGGTATTAAACTGCATCCAGATAAACTAGAAGCCGCCATATTTGGGAAATGGCTAGGCAAACGACGATATGAATATTTTCATAATTTGGCCTAAGAAAATCAGTACTTAACAGTTAGTATTACTAAGTGCGTTACATACCCCTTTGTCAGCCTTTACGGGCACATCAAAGGTTCGAAAGCCAGGTATAACCTCAAAATATCAGTATGACCCAGCAATTAGATTTCAGGGATCTGTTGGATAATTGCGTAACACACTACTAAAAGGAATGGCTTTCATTTTGATAGTTCAACAACACTCATTGCGTTATTTTTGCGTTGTGTTTGTTTTTTTTGCGTTGTGTTTGTCTTTTTTTTGCGTTGTTGAGCAGACTAATTTTTTGAACATATTTATAAACAACTATATTGAAAGGGACTGTTACTGTAGTAAATAATAGTTCGTATTAGGTCCGCTTGCACCAGGAATCACTAAATACGCGTTAAACGTGTTTAAATCATCGTTCTGTTTCTGTCAATCGTTTGAAGATGACAGACTGTAATGAAAAGGGGAAAATCGCCAGGGTAGCCAGCGAAATTCAAATTTTCTTACGTGTTTTGCAATTTGCCGGTCAGTATCAGGTTATATGTTGAACAAAATATCATTCGCGACCGTAACGAGTATATTTACAGAATTATAATCATTAAATCATCAATACAACCCTCTACGTTCATATAACCAATGAACAATCAATAGGATTATATGAACCTTAAGGGTTGTATTGATGATTCGGATTGTCATAATTCTGTAAATATATACATGTTACGGTCGCGAATCATACTTCGTTCAACATACAACTTGACACTGACCTTCAAATTGCAAAAAAACCTAAGAAAATTGGAATTTCTCGGGCTGCGTTTGCACTTCCCTCTTAATATTAAAACATGGCTGTATAAATACTGAATAAAAGTTATTGTGTTTACTCCAGAAAAAAAAAACAGATATGCAGCCGCATCTCTACATTGGATACCAACCCAAAACTACCCATCTATATCCCAATTGTAATTACATAGCAACCTCATAGGAAATCCCACGCAAAGCACTCAATTACCAACTCCCAAGCAGGTGATATAAATACAGAAACTTCATCAACCACCTTAAATATTTCGGTTAACTCATCCCTAGGGATAAAGGACAGTCTGTATTCATCACTTCTATTAAGGAGAAGTTACATTTCGCCGTCAAATAAATACATTCTTAATTTATCACAACCAACTTTTAGGTCTTCTGTCATTTTTTTGCGACAAGGCGTGAACTTTTCGGCTGGTGACGTCACACATAAAAAATTGGCGTCGCTCGCGAATTTTTTGATAAATTAATATTGTTAAAGAACGAAGGTAGAAATGTGATATTTATACGAAATGTGAATAATGAAATTCGCGTGTGAGTAAATGTTTAATGTTAGGTGGGTGAGGTGGGTCTTGTGTCACAAAATCGTTTTTGTTAGGAATCATCGACTAATTTTTGTTAGAAGTAATATTACTTAGTACTGTATTTGTAGTAATATCTAAAAGTTGGTTTTATAAGCTCAGCTTACGAAACCTTGTTATTCTGTAAAAAGATTTAGACAGGTACAAATAACATCGCCTCCAGTGTTTTGAAAGGACTCGTTACGAATATACCTAAATAATGTAGGTAAAATATAATTCCTTGGTCAAACTCAAAAAGTTCAAATTAAAAAAAAATATCTAATATGAATGCATGACGCCATGCTGCAAGATAAGTTGAAGATATCAAAAATACTGACCTAGTGCGTGTCGGACCACACACAATAAAGGGTTCCGTAGTTGAGATGAATTTATCCCAAGAACAAACTTTACATTGCAGTTGAAAAACATATTCTCTCATATATTCCAACTGCAAATGTAAGTTTGTACGCACAATATTGAGAGACCATAACATATTTTATAGGTGCTGTAATCTTTATATACCGAAAAAAATTGTATTTTTTATTTAGACTCGGTAGTTTCAGTGATAATGCATATATTTTTTTTAAATAGCTTTAAAACTATTTCATTTTTCAATTTACTTTTTTTCATTTGGTATATCATACGGTATAATCCGCAAAGCTTTTTTTTTTGTTGGCTGCCAATTATGACCCCCATACTGAAAATTCATTTGTTTACGTTACACATCCGTGTTTGGGTTATAGAAATTCATTTGCACGATATTTTTCCACAAAATAGTACCTGTTATTGTGTGTTTGGTTATTTGGAGACACGTGACCAAAGAGTGAGCCTGGTCGCTTATGATTCGGGTACCCAGTAACTGAATATTATAATGATGAAAAGTCAGAATAGCAAACTTTTGACAGTAAGAATAGAATGGAATAGAATACTCTATATGTACCCAATACGAATTCCAGATACAAAAATGTAGAAATTTTGTAAAGGATGAAAGAATGGTGTTATGGCTAAAAGCGATCTTTTTATGACAAACTTTAGATGGATTTAAATGAAAAAGGAGAGCCAACACTGCAGGTAGTCTATGGTTCACCATTTACATATACAATAAATACATAGTTACATGAAGCATAATATACAACGTGTTGTTTTGCATCCTCGTCAAATTTCAGGAGGCTGTTATGAAAGACATAAATAATCAAATAAAATTACGATTCTACTCAATAATTAATACATACTGGTTTTTTTAAGTATTTAAGTTTGACAGTATTTCAGAATACTCCACTTTCAAAGAACAAAATCGCCCCGTTGCGTATGCGGTAGGCAGTGTCGTACGACTATGTCGCTGTGTGCATGCGTTACAGTTACAGCGCAGTTACAGGGCGGTATCACACGGGCCCTACACATGCTGATTTCCGAAAAATACAAAAAATAAAAATAAATACCTACTTATTTTATTATTGATTCGTGTCGAGAATCATTAGCATAGTTACCTCCTCGAATTTGACGAGGGTGCAAAACAACATCTTGTATAAGAAATCTTGTAAAGGTCATACAATGACCAAAACACGATGATGAGACATGAAACGGAACTCCAGATAGTCCTCAACGTATTTACATTCCTTGACAACAACCCAGAAAAACCCAAAAATCACAAACAAAAAGCTAAACAAAAAAGAAAATCTAGCCAGAACAGAAAAAGGGCTAACGAGAAAAATCTGCACTTATGTAAAATAACACAGAATGTACAAGCCGTTCTAACAAGGCTCCGCGGGCTAGATTCAATCTTTACCAAACATATTGGATCTCTTCGGTTAGCAGACTGAGACAAAATGGCCGAGCCAAGTGTGTACTAGAAAATGTAAGCAAAATACTAGTACCGGGAAAAGAATCTTGGAGAAAATCTACGTATTTTATATATTTCTTGCGTTTTTCTCGTATTTTTTTAAGACTTTCAATATCGAATGCAAATTTTGCGGTGAGAACGTAACTTCAGGTGTGGTTTCTAGGAGAATAAGAGAAATAGACCACGCCTTTTTATAATAATGCATTTTGCAGTAAAAAGGATTCTCTTCTTATGAAAGAACTCAGAATTCAGGTTTGACAAGCATTTAGGTAGCACCAAATAATGTGGTTAAACCATGGTTAAACACACGATAAACATTATAAGATATAAACACTTACTTTAATAATAAAAAATGTCTTAGGGCGACTTGCAGTTTTTACTTAAACCTCGATTATAATAAACGTCAAAGTTAAAATGTAGGTCGGTCTAGAGTTGCAAAACTTTGACGTTTACTTAAATCGAGATTTAAGCGAAGTCGAGATTTTAGTAAAAGCTGCTAGTCGCCCTTAGTACATGACACAGAAACTAGTAACTTCAATTACAGGGCGACAGGGCTTCGATGACCAAACTGTATCCATGAATTTATCACATATTTCTAGACGTATTCAACGACTGTAGCGTAAAAAAAAATTCGTCAGGAATAAAAAAAAGTCTGTTATTATATACAAAAGTGACCTACGCGGTCAAAATTTATGGAACAGCATTTTTTTTTTAATAATCGTATCATAATTTTAACCTAGGACACCCCTACGTTAAAATTATTATTACACCATGTATAATTACTGTACACATTATACAGGGTGTAAAAATACCCATCACATAGCCGTCAACTACGCATTCTGTACATCAAACTAAGTACAAAAATAATAGCTGGGAAACGAATCTTATTTTTGGTGGGAAAAATCGCTGTTTACCATAATGCGCAAGGTAACGCACGCAAACCATTATGTTTATGGGTGCATGCAACGGTACAGGGGTCGTGGGGGTATTTAAAGTTGTGTCATAACATTAAAAACTTGTTTTCGTAAAGAAACGTCAGTAAAAGTTCAAGTTTAGACCTTCAATATCTCCGTAACTAGAAGGTTCCCAGGTATGGTCCGATACAAAAAAAATATAACAATGACGGGGAGTACAAATGACTCTCGGTTTCGTTAAGTGTCTTTTTACACCCGTTATTATAAAACATTTTAAAAGAGTAACTGAGTATGGAGTTTTGGACCCCTTAAACTTTAGCCTCGTCCTGGAGATTAGCATTGTTCATTTATAGTACAAATGTTATATTTACTACATAATATAATGTCGTCTCTTTATGCACTTTAGTTTGGCATCTTTAGAATTATAAGACAGATGCCTTATTTTCGCTGTCAGTTTGCCGTTAATCCTTCATTCACATTTTAGTGCTTCGCCTGTACTTCGCATAAAATCAAATTATGTTGTTTTTTCGTGATAAAACCATAAAATTATTATGCTGAAAAGGATGCAATCGCATAGTGGCTACATCAACCGCATCAGGAAGGAACTATAACGAAGTTGGAAAGAAATTTGGTGAGGAGACAAGTCATCGTTTTGGTCCGATGGCTCTGCAGGGTCACAGCACCCTTTTTTGAAGGTTCGTGTTTCAACGATTCGACTTGGTACTTACCTGTCAAACGTGAAAGTTCACGTTTCAACGATTCGAGTTGTTACTTACCTATCAAAGTCGGCTTCACGTTTCAACGATTTTAGTTGTTACTTACCTATCAAACTCGGGCTCACGGTACAACGCTTAGAAGTGTGCCTTACCTGTAGTATAAGCATTGTGATAACATTATCCCCTGCACGAATAACAGACAAACTGTACGTATTCCTACTGGTAAAATTGAGACTCACGTCACAATGACCTGAATGTCTTGAATCTCGGGTTCACGGTACAACGCTTAGAGGTGTACCTTACCTGTAGTTAATGCATAGTAATCGAATTATTCTAAAGCATGATGACCATATCAATTGTAAATATTTCTTTTAATACACTGGCCTGCAAAACAATGTACCACACTTTTAAAATAGCATTTCTCCAAAACTATAGAAATCAGAGCTTTGAACTCAAATCATATAAACAATGATGATCTGAGGTTTTGAACTACAAAACATTTTATTCAAAATTGTATCAACTTTCTTCGAAAATATAGTTTACTACAAATTAGTAACGTTTTTAACTTAAAGAAAGATAATGACCAAAAAAATTTAATTTGTATCTTACTGGCAAAAAATCTCAAACAAGATTTATTATGTTTTATGCCTTAGTTAGATTTTAATTACTGGTATTGGCTCCTCGGGCTCTGATAACAGTTTCGAGCTTTGGAAGACGAGGTTTCAGATGCGATGTTGGGGAATATTCTCCCATTCTTCCATCAGGGCCGGTTTTAGGGCTCTGAGGGTGATAGGGTCTGCGGCTTCTGACTAGGCCCCCGAGCTCATCCCAGGCGTGCTCGATCGGGTTGAGGTCAGAACTTCTAGATAGCCAAGCCATCAAGTTGATACCGACCTCCTGAATGTACTCTTGTGTGATACGAGCGGTCTGTGGCCTGGCGTTATCCTGCATCAGTATCGATCCATCACCCATATTTACTAAATACGGCCCTGCATACTCATTGAGGATCTCTTGAGCGTATCTTTCCCAGTCAGGGTGCTATTTTCTATGGCTACTAGCTCTGTGCGACCTTCTGAAGAGGTTGGCGTCCATACATGTAAAGAGCCTTCACCGTATTGGACTCTTTCTCTGAAGCAGGCTTGAATGTATCGCTCACCAGGTCACCTGTACACGCTTTGCCTTCCATCGAAAGTGAATAGTGAGTATCGAGTCTCATCAGTGAACCAAACGATGTCGAGTCAAATCGATTATCATCAGTGAACGCCAAGATGGCGCCACCAAAAATTTGCTAACTTTTCGTCATGGGTGTCGTTCTCATGGTTTTCAAGGACGCTGACAACAATGATAATGGCGTCGAAATCAAAATAAAGGATGACGCCACCAAAAATTTGCAAATGTTTCATCTTGAGTGTCGGTTTCATGGTTTTCGATAACGCTGATAACAAAACTGGGGTCAAAATCAAAATTCAAGATGTCACCACCATTACTATGTAATCGTTGTCAGCGTTTTCATGGTTTTTGGTGGCGCAAGTGTCTTTTGCGCAAAAGCCAATTGGCGCAAAAATCCATTGGCGCAAAAGTCCATTCGCGGAAATGTCTTTTCTTCGCGCAAGTGTCCTGTCGCACAAAAATCCTATCGCGGAAATGTATTTTCGTGTCTTTCACGCAAGTGCACCAGATCCCTCTTTAATCAATATCCAAGCAGCAGTATGCAGTCACTGACTGCAAACCAAAAACTAGCTCTCTAACAATTATCATATAAAAGCAATAAGTCGAATGAACAAGACACAAAATAGGAGCTATCTATTTTCAATATAGTCTGCAATTTGTCTTGGTCACGTTCAACTCCAAATCTTTGGGGGCCATCTCATGTAATTCTAGCGTTTATTTTTATTTCTCCCCTACTATCGATTTGATAACTAAGGTTCCGTGCCAAGAAAGTACATGCCTTTATGATCCACCTGTGTAGGCATAGTGCAACCATCGACTCCCTTGCCAAATGTTTTAGTAATTTGCGATGTTCTTGTTAATTCAGGAGTCCATTATTTTTAAAGACATGGGGATCTGGTTCCAATCGGATAGGTTTTGAAAAGGCAAGATTGTTTATCCTTTTCCATACTCTCCTTAAATCTATTTTTCAGATAAACACAAAAAATGAGAATGACTTTACGTATGTACTATATACGATATAATATATAAGTATATACGAAGATAAGCTACTTTATTTATATTATTTATTAAAATAATATGCCCTTATCTTGGGCTGATAGAATATTATCCGTAACATCCAGTAACGCCGTAGAAGTGCTGCGCTGTTTCCTAAAACCAGATTGTAGATCAGGTAACACTTCATTCTCTTCTAAAAACCGAGTTTATTGACGGCACACTCCATTACTTTTGAAAGAGAGGCCAGAATGCTGATCGGCCGCAAGTCTTTAATTTCTATAGGGTTTGGAATCTTAGGTAGAGGTCTAACTGTGGCAATTTTCCATTGGTAAGGAAACGTTGTTGTCCATATAGAAAAATTGATGATGTAGGTAATGGTTTCTAAAGTGTACGGCAAAGTTAGAGTAAGCATACTTAAGGTTATGTTGTCGTAGCCTTCAGTGTTTGACCTTAGGTCAGAAATAATAATGCGGGAGATATCGTTTTGATCCACCGGAGCTATTGTAAAAATTGCTTCACTGTATCTGTGGGTCTCGAAGATGGTTTGTATTTGTTTAACAATATTATTTGTTTTGTAATATATTATTTTGTAATAATATTAGTTGGCAGGGACATCGGTGCGCAACTTGTTACGATGGATTCTGAACCAGCAGATTTTTTAAATAACCGACAAACAATTAAATGCGGGGCGGTCCATAATCATGTATTGAATCCATGGTAACAGGCTGCGCGTCGATGTCCCTGCCACCCTGAATATGTCATGATTGACTGCTTAGCTTTATATAGGTATAGCGTGATTACCATTAATTAGTTATTTATGCAGCTTTTGTATAGTAAGAGGTATTAAAACTCGAATGTGGCTTTATCTACACCCATGATATGAATTTTCTTTAAAATATTCTGAAACCATAGGGTGTTGTACAGTGTTGTAAGAACCCTATGTACTAATATCGAACAAAAATGGTGGGATACGACGTAAATTCGAATAATCTATAAGTTTTTTTTTTTTAATTAGTAACTGTAGTAGAGAAACGCGCGTGCATGACAATGTTCTTTTTGTAAGTTTATAAAGATACCACGAATTGAGTAGTGAGAAGGTGGCTGTTTGATGAGTAAGGAAGGAATCGAGTTCGAGTTGCATAATGAAATTTAGTATAACATTATAACAGTAGTTTCGATGATATTATGGTTACACTGGTTGTTTTAATGTTGGCAATAAGCTAACTGTTTCAGAAACAACAGTTCTAAACTGTTTCTGTTTGTAGAGGATTTATAGCATGGGTGTAGATAAAAGGTTAAATCAGCAATGTTCTAACCTTTTGACTCGTCGTTTTATAATTAGCGGTAAACTATAGAAGAATTCGAGCATAATGCAATTTTGCTCATCCCCCATAGCGAATAGCGTGATAATTTATAGCCTGTCTGATCTGACTTAAAAAGGAATAGTTATGCAAAATTTGAACAGAATCCATCCGGCAGTATTTACAGGATGCTGAAACATACATTCAGACAAACAGACAACCATTCTAAAAACTATATTTTCGGCATTCAAATCGTTCCCAGATCTCGTAACAATTACTTTTATTCAAAAATATTTAATGAACAGTTGAGTCTTCGGAAAATAATAGCATAATTTTAATATGTTTTCATGTTTATCTACTTACGTAATCTAATTCCTTTTCTCAATTACTTACCTTTTCGATACTTACTTCTTCAATGGCTACTGAAATCTGGATTACGTAAATGTCCAGGTCCTTAGAAAATCAACGATGCTCTGCAATCGCCAAGAGTTGTGCTTTTTTTTGGGACAGGCCTTATGATGTACTGGAGATTTTACTTGATACCTTATTTTATACGTCTCAGTGAAGATAATGACTATCGTCATTCTACCATGTGGAATGTGGCTACCATGAAGATTTGGATCGTATAGACGTCCAAACATTTATTTTATTTCAATCGAATCGCGGTTGGCACTCAATCTCTGGGCATAGACCTCATCCAAGATTTTATTGAATTTAGGTATCCAGGTATCTTAGCGTACATTCTTGTATCTTATTTTTCCTATGAACTACAGATAAGATTTCAATTTAAGCTCTTGTTTTTTTTTCATATTTCAAGGTAAAGCAAGTTAAATAAAAATCAACAAAATAGTTTTCCATATTTTTTTTATTAAACTCATATTTTTTACAAAGAAACTATTCACATGAAAATCATTACAATTATCTTGATATTAACAGTTGACAAATAGATCCGATAAAAGATGTCAGACATCAGTTTCTATCACTAATTAATTACAATATTTACAACACTATTTACATAAATACAGTTGACAAAAGTAAATTCGACAAAGACCATTATGATATTTCATAAAATTGTATAAACTAAGAATTATTATTCACAGCCAGAAAAACAAAAATAGAAAATAAAATGAATCGAAAACCTCAAGTCTTTTTAGATTATGTGTTAACATGTTCCAACATTTCAGGTAACGCATTGTATGCTACCATATTACCAAAACCTTTAGGCTCTTTCTTGGTTACTATTGCAACAATCTCTTCTTCTGGTGGCGGGGGTGGGAACTCTGCATTAGGGTCCGCGGCCGCAGATATATCATCTATACTAAGAACTACTTCTCTATTGTCAATTTCGATTCTGTTACGCTCTAAAGAACTGTCTTCCATAATGCTGTACAGATTTTCTGACTTACTCTTACTATACATTTGTCAGGAATTCATGTAAAATGGATCGTTTATATTGACTCCATCATTGACTGTGTTTCCCTTTTGGGACCATTGTTTTTGTTGATGCTTTATTCTATATATAATTTCGTCATGTATTACGCCGAAACACATGGCTGTTAGTGCCAAACCGGTTAGGGTGTATGCAGAACAGAACCACAGAGTGGTTGATTTGATGGTGTAGTACCTAACACCATTTATTGTTGTATATGTCATACCAGGAACAATATTACCGAACCCAATGGTGCTTAACGCCATGAAACAGAAATAGAAACCATCTATGATACCCAAATTGTCTATTTTGAACAAAACTACTGCTCCAATCACTATGTATATAAATATTGCGGCTAAACATAAAAGTACTGGAGCTAGTATGCTTAGACCATGCATAGAGAGCTTTGAGTCAGTGTCGGGCCAACTGATGATGTCATCTTTGGCTGTACTCGTGGTTGGTCTTTCTGAAAGCGACAAGTCTTTCTGACTATCAGGTTTTAGTACGTAGCATTCTTCTGTGGGAGTTTTGCTCGTATTTTGGCTGTTAATAATTTCTTCTTGTTGTCTTTTCATCTTCATTCTGCGTTCCTTCTCCGCCATTCTCCGTTCGTCATAGCAGCAGTAGCCACAGTTTGAACAGAGGCAGCAGCAGAGCGCTCGGCTGAAGACGCTTCTCGCCATTTTGGAGAGCAGGGACCCGACGCTCGATAGGTAGACCAGGGTAAGTGGTATTCCGATCAAAGCGTAGATGATAGTTACGCCTTTCCCAAGGATTGTTCTCGGTGCGATGTTGCCGTAACCTGTGGAAGAAAAGTAGATATTAATACTTTCATATAGACACCGAAAAATAGTCTAGCATGTTATTATATTGAATGGCATCAACGACAAAAGTCTTGAAATGTTTTCAGTGATCAAGGATTTTCTTGTATTAATATACATTAAATTAACATACAAGTAAATAATTGTGTAAAAGAGGTGGACTTAAGCGTTGTACGTGTGTGTTTTTTCCTGTTTTTGATCAGTAGGCTATCATGATACAGTGTTTTTTTAATCATTTCAAAGATTTTATTTGTAGTGCGAGGTTATAGCTATGTTTATTGCACTACAGTCGTAAAACTGACACTGTGTTTGGGTCATTCTCAACCTGTAGCACAAAAGTAATTACACTTAACTCAAATTACTTCTACATTTTTAAACAAAGTGCAACAAATTCTCACCGATAGTAGTTAAAACTGTGAGCGAGTAGAAAAACGCAAGCGCCAAATTCCACTCGTGCTCCTCATAATGGTTTGTGAGGTCACTGCCGAATTCACCGAGCGCCATCTCTCGGTAACTGACGCCATACTGCGACGCCATTTCGGTAGTAACCCTTTGGACAAGCTCGTTTTGAAACTTCAAAATCTCCTGTGCAGCCAACCGTGTCCAATTTTCTCTATACAAAATATTTAGAGACACTGTTATCTCCCAAATATTTTCAACCGCTCTGCTTCTGGCATCCCAAAAGTAATTTGCTGACAAAGTTAGATTCCCGTTATCATATTCCTCATCTGCCTTTTTGTGAGTACTATTTGTATCTTTATGGCTAAGTTTCTGTCTATCTGGAAGTATTCTGGGCCTGGCTGGAACTTCTGCACCGCCTTCTATGGCCAGAAAAATAAAAGATCCCAAAAACGTGTAGGCTATAAGTACGACGAATATTACAACGTTGGTTAGGGAGCCAATAATGAATTGTTTTCTTCTATACTTAGTAGTTTTGAGACAAAAGCAGCAAACAACTTTTTGTCGTGATGTTTGTGCTCTTTTTCTGCTATTAGATACCATGGAGTCGGCATCTTGGCATCGGTCCAAAGGAATCCCTCCGTTTAGCGAGGGTTTTGCCAATGTGTACTGTTCGAACCGACTGATTGCTTCTTTGTCCAATACTACATGATCTATATCCATTTTGGTGTGTTACGTTCTACCTTCGTGTGACGTCATTATATCGGCCCATCTGTAACAAGAGAGATAATGTGATTATGTATCGAATATAGGGTATCGGTAAATAGTTATCGGGGTAAGGTTAGGGGAGAAACAAAAAAATATATTGTACATTCAAAAGTATCCTTTCGTCCTTATCCGGGCACCCTTCTTTCTCATCAAAATCGGCTTAGTTAGTTTAGCCGTGGAAATCTTCTAAACAGAGGGAGAGGTACAATTTCGATTTTATGGTGGCTTCTATGTAGGCCACTATATAAATTTTTAACAATACTGGAACCGTGTCGGTCGGAAACAAAATTAATTGAACGTCAATCAATATCGAATGATGATTGGCGTTGTCAGGTACTATCAGCTGTACAGTATAACGTATATATATACCAACACCACATGTCAGTGAGTATAACATGCTCAAAATTGAATGTTATTAACATAATATTTCGTATTAATTAGAACAAAAATTGAATAGATTTAAATCAAATGTAGTGTAAGTATGTCAAATGTCAAAAGATAATCAATTTGTGAGTTTGTAGTGTAGGGGATAATCTTTAATGTAAGAAAGTCTCATGTCAATCTATAGGTACTTAAAAGAGGATCAATTTGTGAGTTTGTATGTAGGGTTGTAATCTTCGGTAATACTGATCCGATTACGAAAATTCTTTTACTAATGGAAAGCTACAGTATTGCCGAGGGTCATATGATAAATATTTAAATATTTTTATGCTAATACAAGGAATTTCACGGACGAAGTCACAGGCAGAAATTAGCGTTGATAAAATAAGCGACGTCACGAACAACATTGTTGAACATTAAAAAGGACTCAACAATATATAAATTATATAATTCTACGAAAAACTGGATCAGTTCAGTCTAAAATAATATACCGGCTCATTGACCCATACCTGCTCTAACATTGGTAGGTAATTCTAAGAACTAGGGCCTAATCATATGAAGTATTCAAGATAGAGGTCGTGATTTTCAAAATATTTACTTCAAAAGACGTCCTCTGCTGAAAATACCTATATAGATATCACTTTCTGCCGAACAATGCAGACTATCTTATCTTCATACGCTTTAGGTGCTACCCGTATTAGTTTTATAATTTTATAATATCCTACCAATTTTTATATTGTACCCCGTTAACGCAAAATATTACTGATTTAATTTAATGTAACATCTTGCACGCCATGTGTGAATACGGTATACCGCCGTTTACCCGAATTTTATTTGCCCTAATATCATTTGCCATAATAGTCAACAGCCATAATATCATACGACATAATACTCATTTGCCCTACTCTCATTTGCCATATTAGTCACGTGCCAGAATCATTGTTTCCCATAAAGTCACTTACCATAACATCATTTGTCATAATCATTGTAAGCCCTAATTATCACATGCCATAATTATGATATGCCATAACATAATTTGCCATCGACATCGGGTGTGTAACGGTTGTTTATATCAAGAGATATTGGATGCAATTTGGACTTTAGGGCACCCCGACACGGGCAGGTTAGGTTAGAAGGGGATGGCGGGGTCGTGTGAGCGAGCGAAGCGAGCGAATAGACCCCGCCATCCCCTTCGTGGTTATTTTTTTATAAACCACACAGAAGTAGGAGCCTTGCAAAGCGGGGCTCCGTCGACCTAGCCCACCATCAACCATGCACAGAATAAATAAGTTTATTCTTATTATACCAAACATTTTATTTTATTACCAAACATTATGCCATTTAAATATTATGTCTAATAATTATTATGGCACATAAAAATAAGGCAAACAATACTTATGGCATTCGTATCTTATGGTATCTAAAATTCGGGCAATTAAAAGTATGTCATATGTCTTTTAGGGCAAATGAAACATTCGGGCAAATGAAATTCGGGTAAATGAAATTCGGGAAAATGATGATTATGGCATATAATCTTCGGGCAAACAATAGACAACCGTGTGAATACTCATATTATGCACAAATAGATGATTTTATCTTATCTATAACAAATTTTCAAGCATGAAAATCATTTCAAACCCGTCACAATACTCCTTACTAACTCAAACCCAGTATTTCAATACTTTCTTCATTATTATTATTCCAAGAGATTCTAGACTAAAAATATAAATCTATTTACACAAATATATTTCCACCTTCCATAACTTTTATATTTATTTGAAAATTTCGAACCGCAATACGACAACATTTAAGCTTATAACCACCCCGACTACTTAAGTGAGTAGTCATTTTTCAAAGTCTTTCAGAGGAGAGAGGGGTATAGGTGACAAATGAAGAAGTATAGACTTAAAGACATGATTAATGATCGCTCGATATCCTCTTGTGTGGGTATCTCGAAACAACTTATCTGCCATTATGCGAAGGATTTTTTGTAGGAGATTGGTGTTATTGAATCCGGTTTGTTCTTTTAGGATTGATTAGGTATTTATTTGTCTTTGGGTTTAGGTCTATTGGTAATTTATTGAACATTTAACGTTCTATTTCTTTGTTTTCTTTGTTCCTTAGCTATAGTAAAATGATTAGGTTATATTTTATTAAAGTAAGATAAACTATGTAGGTGGTTTTTGTTTGTTTTTGTTTTTTGATGTTGTTTTCATCACGCATTTTCTGTTTTAACGTCCTTCAAATGTATTTTTTAATAAATAAGTAAGTATATCTGAAAATTTTGTTCATGAACTGGCTGGCACTGCAGTCTACAATTTCCCATAAACAACCCTTGTTTTATGCTTTATAAAGAAACGCCCAGCTAAAAGGCTCAACTACAAAGATGTGGACATTGCCATAATAGGTCCCCCTACCACCGACTTTAAAATAAGGACGGACTATGCAAAGATCGTAAAATCAACCTTCTGTCAGGGGACACCTCAAAGTGAGCCGATAAAATAAATTAGACTAATTTGTGACACTTTAATTAGGTAGACTTGGGATTTGGTAATTATTTGCTGAGCCCTGAAATTGACGTTTTTATTTGGTCGTTAGTCATTTTTGTTTAATCAGGGATGTTAATTGGTTTTCTGTAAGGTTTTTGATAGAGAACAAAAATACGGTAACATTTTAGAACTAGGAATTAGAGTTTGGCAAACTATGTTTTGCTGCCCTTCTATAATTTTTCCCTAGTTCAGCTTATAAGATAGGTTTATGACGGGTAAGCAGAAGACAGTCCATCTGAATCGTGAAATGCTTTCAGAGGAACTTTTGAAATTTGTTCCACCTAAGAATTTTCATGTAAAATATTCTGAAAAATAAATGTCCAAAGTTTGACTATTGGTATGAAATTGATGATTATTATTCAGTAAATTTATCATTCCTGCAGCCGCGAATCGCATTTTGATCAACATAGGACGTAAAACAGAGCTGCAATTTGCAAAACACCAAAGAAAATTTGAATTTTGCGGATTACAACTGAGGATTCACCTTAAGGCAAAAACTGCATTAAACAATGCCTGAATAATACAAAAATGTTAAGAAATCAAAAGGCGACGAAATTAAAGTAGTCCTTTTTTGAAAATACTTAAAATAATCTAACTTTAATAGTGGACGATATTTTAAAAGGGAACTTCTGTTTAGAAAAAAATAAAATAATAGTCTTTGTAGTACCAAATCTTAAAGGTATTGTAACTTTTTCACTTACAAAGGGTCGGGTACGAAATCTTTTGAAAACTTTTCGCTTCTTTTTTTAGAGAATATTTATATAAAAGATTTTATTGATAATATTATACTTTTTATTTTAGATTTAACAGTAAACATTCATAACAAAATATTTTCTGGGGCTTCCTATTTTTACAACTTTGTTTATTTTCAAGATTCCTTAATCGATGTTGTAGAATTTGGTGTGAATAGTTACAGAATTTTACCAACAACTTTTATATTATTATTCTAATCTTCTATCAGAATATTTTTATTTTGTTTCTCCTATAATTACTCATACAATAGAGTTCTCCCGCGGCTTAGCAACGGCCTTCATTCCTTTTTCCTTTTCTTGACCTCAAAAAGAACGCTTAATTATAAAACTCATGAACCTTATGGAGAAAATGTATGTAGCACTATTGTACATGAAGTTTCAGTAAATAAATAAAATATTTTAAAACTTACCTACTTATGTTCTATTTTCATAGACCCTGGTTTGTAATCAAAGTAGATTTAGGGCTGATTTTTCAATAGTCAGATAACTTTTATCTGAAGAATAAATCTGACAGTTTGACATATTTCCAATACAAAAGCTGTCAAACCACAATATTTATTCCTCAGATAAAAGATATCTGACTATTGAAAAATCAGCCCTTAATTAATTAAGTTTTATCAGAGTTGGTCCAAAAATACTTGTGATAATAATAAATCACAAAGTTTCAGTTCACAAACAGATGTTAATCATTTTGAAAGTTAGTTATAACATTGGGGTAATTTACTTTTAATTGCGTTATAAACAGATATTTTAATAGGAAAACCCATAACAAAATAAATAATTCAGGAACTGTTCCTTGGTTCCACTATTCAGATTTTTGTTTTTTATGGAGATGGGATATATGATAGATGCTTTTATTTCTGTAAGTAGGTTTTTACAAACACTTTTACACGTCAAACATATATTTTTTTTAAACTAGATAAGGCTGGCGTTTCCTATCTGACTACTCTGAGAAGAAAGGCCGAAACGAACCCAGAGGTCACAGTCTCTTTTAAAGTCCAGACAAAATCTTGGTCAGATCATGTGAAGGCTATGTAGATCAGTATAGGATGTTCCGTAATATATGGTTTCCATTGATCCGATCCAGCCTGGCCCTTGCTGCCTGTGATGTTTAATAAATAAGTTATGCGTGGTGTGGTGGGGGTTGCGCGGTGCGCCGCACTCGCAGACTTATCCGAGCAGCCGTAGCGACGGCACGCCTGACCCAGTAATATTCGAAATAGTATTTTATTGTAAATACCTAACCGAACCAAAACAACACACTGTCCTCTTCCAGCGACGCCCTAAATCAAGGTCCATAGCGTGTAGACGCTTAGTTTATAAGTTGTATGCCCGAGCTGGAGGCCTTAATTTATTCAAACATTCACAGGATAGCCTGATCAAACAGCCACTCTTCTCCTTGGTTTACATGCGAAATGCCATAAAAAAATTAAAATCAAAAGTCATTTATTCAAATTAGGCTGAGAATCAGCACTTTTTGAACGTCAAAATCACATAAGACAGCCCCCCCAAAACGCCCACCCTTCACCACTTCCTAGTGCTTTAGCTGGGAAGAAGAAGTGGCGGAACAAACTCCCCAGCAGCACTGCTGTCTGTTCAGTTAGAAGAACTGGATTCTTTATAGTAATAAGTAATTAACATTACGAAACACAAAAATATTAAAATTATTAGCCATATGTCAGCTAGCACACGCCAATATTTAAAACTATACTCTAGCATAAATAAATAATTAAAACAAAAACGCAAACAGAACTTAATACATAATAAAAAGCCTCCTGGCATAAAGGGCGTGCATTATGTTTATATGTATATAGCTGTAACTTGTAGCCACAAATGATAAACTAGGACCTTCGAAGTAAAATAAAGAAACATTAATTACTAATAACAATAACAAAACCATAGTCAGCAAGATGACCTGTCACCACAAGCAGCACCCGTTCACGAGCATAACGCAAAGATCAGCCATTACCCCCCTCGCCATATTTGAGGGAAGGATGCAACCAAATAGTAACAATACTAGGGTATTGAAATTGAATCCCTTTTAATCCATACAAAAGTTGTCTTTAAAAGATCGCCCATTGTGTCACCCTATGTAAAATAGCTACATTTATATCTGTAATTTGTATACATACACATAAAGAATATTCTATTATAATCTACTGAATTTATTCAATCTACAAATAAAATAAGATAACACGATACAAATAATTTAAAAAAAGTCCATCGTATCAAAAGCATCTAGGATTATGACGTTATTCGCATCGCTAACATAAACGATTCAAGATTTACTGTTGACAGCGATGCGGACGAATTGTTTGATGCCCTATAATTCTTTTCCTTCTTTTTATATACATGTACATATTATGAATATTATTTTAAGTCTGTTAGTATATATTATAAAGACATTATGTACATGTAACAAAATATACAAATATACAGAGTTGATACGACAAAGGGGCTTTCCATTAAACTGCCTATACTAGATACCATTTTCAAGCTCTATACCAAAAATCTATTAAATAGGAGCAGTAGTTTAGTAGCAAATGATTTTTTATGTTTTTGCCCCGTTTGAACACGATGTTTCTTTCCTAACAGCTGATTATGTATATACGCATAGGTCATGCACCATAAAACGATAAATCTGAGTATAACCTACAATACGTTGTTGCCGCTCTGACGCAAGTCACAAGTACAACCAAATATGTTCGCTAACAAGATGGCGATGACACACACACTTGCACTTTCATTACAAAGGGTGGTTGCGTTTTACTCTGATTTGTAAGCTATTTAATTTGTTTGAAAGAAAAAAATCTCATTTTTGGTGCTTTTTATTTTTATACCGTAGCGAATTAATACTAAACATGTATAGAATACGTAGGTAGTGTAATTTAATGCCCCTCTGTCATATCAATTCTGTATAGACAATTAATAAGTAAGCGATTCACGTAACCATGTGTCTATGTTTCTTTGTTATTTTGCCTATGATTTATGTGGTCCACATAATAAATCAGCCGGTATTCTAACTTAACAGAACATCACGACTGTTACCCCCGTGGCGTTAGGCAGAGGTATACCTGTGGCACACCCTCATTGCGACAGTCCCATGTAGAGCGACCCTATTGCCAGCAACCGGGCACAACTCTAGAGTCCGGGCTGCTACAGAAAAATCCATGATGGAAAAACTCAATCACATTTTATCTGACCTGGGAACGCAGAACCTTATGCTCAGAAGTGGCTGATGCGACCACTAGACCAACGATGCAGTCTTTCCATTCTATCCTGTTTCTAAATTTATATGTTTTAACAAACAAGTATCGATTCGCAACGACATGGAGTCCAAAACTGAAATAATATAGTGCGAAGATAATATTCGAGTTATTTAGATGAAAACCATTATATGAACCGAGCCAGCTACTAGCATTACGACCACAAAAACTTTCTACTTCTTTTTTTTATAAAACGTGGGTTACAGCCAGCGCCTCTTCATTGATATGCACCTACCTAAATGACAAAGACCTAAAGAATATAAATTGTTTATAAATGTCAAATTCTTTAAACAAAGGAGTCGGGCCAAGCTAAGGTCAGAATAAAATAAAAAAATATGAATAATAAAACATTCGAAATTTTCGATCTCCATATATTTGAGCCGAAGGTAAACATATATTATGCACATAATTCACATAAGTTTCAAACGTTTCTGTACTGATAGACGAAAACCTCAAGTTTTTTGTTTATAATAAATTCGCTTTCAGACCACGTACGTTCCATTGGACATGGGATGTATGTGTTGCGTGAATTGGAACGGTTTCGCGAATAAAACGTGGATGAGTGTGTGAGATGCGTATGTGTGAGTGAGATGGATTGTGTTTCGCTACCTAACTTGGAACGCTTTTGTTTGTATGTGTGTGTGCTTGTGTTTTGTTTTTGATGTTAAATTCATGACCAAGGCGAAGATGGTGGGACAAGCTTTGAAAGGACTGGTCTGAGGCGAACAGAATATAGTGTGTGGTTATCGAGACAGAAGACAGAATAATTGATTCTGCAGCGACTCAAAAAAGTATGTAAGCTAGCCAATATTAGTGATTTACCTAACATGGCGGTTCATGTACATCGTGTACCTATAACAATTAAGGACAGAGGACCAAAAATCTAGTCAAATTGAGAACCTGTTCCTTTGAAGTACCTAGATTAAAATGCATGTTCATTTCAATACCAAAATTTAATTTAAGTATGAAATAACACACCTTTTCCTGTATAAACATTTCTGTATTAAAATTTTTGCACACATACAAAACTGGTATATATTATAGCAATATTGTACTCAACATAATATCAATATAGAATTCTTGAAGACAACCTTTTGATTTCGAAGCTCGAAAAGAACTAACTAAGAAAAGTAGCCGAGCCCCAAACATAATATTTCCATTCCGTTGCGTTATAAAACCAGTACGTTTCCGATAACTGTCAATATCTCATTTGACAGTTATCGGAAACGTACTTTTTAAACTTCATGACTACACTGATATACAAAATTATTTTGAAGCAAATCACATACTTTCCATTTAATATTTAAAATCACTACAAATCTAATTAACATTTGCAAATTATGACAGGTATCAGGTAAAAAATTGTCCACACCGATTCACCAAACACGAGTCACAATACACCCACCTACAAACAAATATTTTGATATTTTTGCCCTCAAGCTGTTTCAAACATTCTCACCTTCAGAACGAGGGCTAAAATATTGGTGTATCGATGAGGTATTTCCGCACCGTATGGGGAAATATGCAGAGTGCGGAAAATATTCCTGTTTTTATGTAGGAATTGGGGCAGATTTTGTTATGGTTTATCAGGAAAAGTACTTAAGTAGTATTTTACCGGTTTCCCGCAGAAAAACCGTGAAAACGGTTTTGCGGGGCATAGACCCTAAGGTATGGTTTCTAAAAAGAATAAAAACCTTTGTAAAGATAAATAAAATAAATAATAGGGAGTGATATAAAGATTCAAATGACAGTGTTTTGACGCACGCTGTTTCGAAAAACTTTAAGATTGGTACGCCAGTTCGAAAACACATTGAATTGAACACCACTATATCGAATGACGTTTACGCGAACAGTTGTTGAAAATCTTCTTTTTTGTCCTCCGCCCCTTAGGGGCGGAGGGCTCTGTCAGACTCTTACTGACTAAAATCCACCCCGGTGTTCCATCTCACGTACCTACCTACATAATCATAAGATTCAAATTCGAAAAACATAACATAATATCACGCCTGTATATCCCAGCCAGGAGTCGCGGGAACGTACGAATCTTCCGCAACCCTCGCCTAGTGCAGCCCGTCTCGGCAGGCCTACTCAAAAAACCTAACCTAAATCTAACCTCGTGTTCGCGACAACGTCGATATAGCGGTTTTCGATTCAAAGTTTTTACGAACGGACTTTTTGATAGAAGGAAAAAGGGGTTCGAAAAAAAAAGCATCCAAATTTTTGCGAGTCGATGTTCAATTGTTGAATTGTTAGAGTTTTTACTAGTACCTTTTTATTATCATCAAATATTTGTCCATTAAATAGATGGTTAAGGTAACAGGTAACCATTTAAAGCAATCTGTTCATTGGAAAGTCTACCAAAACAAAGATCTCCATAATTGTTCAAAATACACAACTGTTTTTAAATAAAGACAACCGCCTAAAATCTGACAGTTTGGTTTGCCTCTCATACCTCGCTAGTTAAAGGCCAGAACAACCCGACAGTGATCGTTAAACACCCTGATCCTATGGTTGCTACTAAATGGACGAAAGTAACATTTTATTAACTTTTAAACCACCACGTTTACGTTTCTAAGTCTCGGATATATATAACTGTGTCGTGACGAGGGATACACCAATCAAACCCATCTGTTCAGGACTACGTCAAATCACAACCAGTTTTGATTGGCTATAACTGCGTCAGAAGGCGTCACGACACAACACAACACAGTAATGTGAATCCGGCTTTAAACTGTCGACATTTACAGGGCGGTATCAATGGATTGTAGCTCTTTGCAACAAATTCACCTCAATTACTTTTACAATTTACCGAGCAATATTCAGACTATCTTTGTTTTGCAGAAAAGAGCCGTTCGATCAATTTATAAATTAAGTCCGAGACACACTCTTGTATAAGGCTTCGGAAAACCAAAGTTGTTCGTTTATGGTTTCCAAAATAATTAATCAAAACTATGCGTAGGTGTTCCTACATCGTGATCAATTTTATCCTCGTGAGTGTATTTTAATTATTAAAGCAGACATTATTGCGTGCTTATATAACCACAGCCTAATTTTAGTCAACATGCCAACATTTCCCTTAAATTCTTATTGAATTATTTCATTGATATTTATTACCTTCTGTAACGATCTTCGTAAATCTGTACAAATATACGATTTTTTGAAGGATTCATTTTCAGATTTTAATAAAAAAACTTTTCTTCATTTACATGCAAAACGAAAAAGAAATTTAATGTGAAACTTCCAAAACTAGTAGCTATTAAAACAACCATTCAAACAAAACGGAAATTTCGAATGTCGAAATTGACAATAAAACTTTAAGAGGACGCAGGTGTAAAACTAGTTACAGCCGGTTTAAACTGGCGAAAACTTGTGAAATCCGGAGCGAACTGGTATTTTAAGGACTGGCCGCGAGTGTGCAGTCAATTGTAGGCTGGGAACAATATGTGCGGCTCATTATAGGCCAATATATACTAACGACATGTTGGCACGAAAACCGCTAGTCTGTAAACAGCCTATGGACTGGGTTGGCGAAACTATTAAAGTTTGTGATTTCATAGTTATAATTTCTTTCTGTCTGTTAGTTTGTAGTTTGGTACTTTTAGCTTGGAACTGAAAGTCCAAATACAATCTAACCGATTCACATGACTAATGAAAATGATAATGTTGCCTGGAAGAGATCGCAGAAAGCGATAAGGCCGCCCATTGTATATTAAGTAGTGTTCAATTTTATTTTTGTTGTTGTGTTTTTTGTGGTGTACAATAAAGAATATATAAATAAATATAAATAAATACTACATACATTATGCGTCAGTTCGCAAAGTATCTAATGAAAATCAACACCACCGAAGATCACATTATTTATCTTAAGCACACAAGAATAGGTACCATGTCCTGAGTTAACATACATCATAACTACGGATACATGAGATAGATCCTCTAAATACAAGTAAAACCGGCAGCAACCATTTCATAGTTTTATGTTTATCTTTAACATCAACAATAATAGACAGATGTCTTCAACCAATACAATATTTTCAACACCTAAAAACGCGCTCAACGCGCGCAGCCGCTTACAGCTTCGATATTTTTTTCACAAAAAATCTTTGATAAGTTGATATTTCGTCTAGTGTTATTTTCCTTTGTACTGCTGTCGAAATCCTGAGAAGGGTCCGCGCTTATTAGGTTATTTACTATGATAGCTCTTGCTAGTAATAAGTGGCAAATGGTATCAACACAGTCTGGTTAATAAAATATTTGTATTTGTTTAGGAATATGGATTTCCTAGAGGATTTTTTGGGTTTTTTAAATTTGGGGTGGTTAAAATAAATATAACGACGCAGGATAGCTTTACCAGAAGTGGTCATCGTATTAGGGGTTCAGCAGTTTTAGTATTATAGGGGTATGAGGGACAGGGTGTAAAGTTCACTCATGCTCCATAGAAAAGGACCACCGACCAGACGAGTGTCGTGTCTGATGGGCAACTGCCCGACGATTGATGTCGGGGCGTTGTATATATGCTAGTTGCGCGGTAAACTCTGCTTGCGCGGTGCAGGGTTTTTGCGTGACGTCAGTATGATGCGTAGTTTGCATGTGGCGTTGTAGAAGCCACCACAGTATCATCAGGATTGTGCCGAAATATAAAATACTTTATAAAATACTTAGTACTTTAGCAGTACGTCGTGTACCTTAACGGTTCCCCTGACATTATTCCTGTCATCAGAAGACAGCCGTCACGCAACCATTCGTGTGACGCTGTGCTAGAGTAACTGTCACCAGACTATGTCACTCTTAACTCTTAACCGACCTTTTTGGCGGTTCCAGTAGTTTCATAGATCAAACATTTTTCAGATTAGCTAAAAGTACATACATCTTTTATGGGGTACTGTGTTAAATGCTACAACAAAATACCTTGTCATTTATTGCAATTAAATGAAAGAAAATTTTATACGTATATAAAAAGTTCACTGTGTAAACAAGCGTATTACAAATTAGAGGATTATATCCAAGATAAGAATGCTTGGAAACATGCTGGTCCAGCTCCATAGGACATTCTAGGGTCCAGACCAAATTAAACTTGTTGCTACTTTAATTGTATAGTTAAGTTAGTTATTTTTATGACATTGATTTACATTCTGTGATTACTTTAACTCACACACTGACATATTACTTGTTTACATAATTTGGGAAATCGTATACTTTTACAATGTTTGTAAATATGTGAACACATGGTGAACACCAATGTATCTATCACTTAATTAACTTATTTATCATTGCTACGTTTAAAAAAATCTTTTTACCTATTGTGGTAGGGTAATTTTTATTATAGGTGCATCGTCTTCACATATAATTATATAATTAATGTATACAAAATATTGTAACACATTTTAAAAGAGTAACGGTGGAGTTTCTTGCCCATTCTTCTCCATACGAAACTACCTTTTGGAAGGGGCGACTAGAATCAATTCTATTTAAATGTAAATGTTGACGTTCAAAAGTGCCTTTTATGTGCCTATTTGAAATAAATGCTTTGACTTTGACTTCGTAACAAAACTAGATGGCGCCACTTGCTGCGCCGTCAAATACTTTAGAGAAAAAGTGAAAGATGTGTCTTGAGAATAATTTTCTTCAGAGAAAAAGTTTTTAATAGCTAACTACCTACATTTATAAAAAACGGTTAAAGTCACTTTCAAAATGCCCTTGACTATGAAATTAATTGTGAAAATAATAGTCACCTCATTGGTGATGTTCTTCAGAGAAGTCAGGTGCCTAATACTCGAAACGGGATTGTGTGTACGACCACTGACCAGATGTAAAGCGTCTAATTTCAATACTCACTATTGTGTAATTGTGTTGTGCAGCAAGGCGTGCGATTAAACTCTAATGAATTTAAAAATCATCAATAACTCGACTTCCAGAAAAATCTTTTTAGCGGGTTTTGAATTCAGTCCAGATAAAAAAACCCATCTACGCTGTCCGACCCAGGTTTCGAACACAGGACCTTATGCTCACCAGTTGCGCTTGCGACCACTAGACCAACAAGACAGTCGGTCACTGGGTCGTCTTAGGGTTAAGTTTTAGTTGTAGGTGGTGGAGTATGCGCTTAGGAGCAGCAAAAAAAATGTTTTTTAATGACTATTTTTGTGTAAAATTTGTGAATTTTCCTCCGTAAGGTAAAACATATTTTAAGGCCTATTTCTCGGAAGCGGTGCGTTATAGGACCATGCTTTTTAAAAGGTAAATGGTTTCTATAGACAAGGTTAACCCGATCCTGCCATAAAACTGGCAAAATTTGTGCCACCGAAAATGTATTGATCCGCCTTGAGAGAGCCCAGCGAGCTGTCCTTAAGGTAATGCTCTCTCTACCGCGTAGGTACCCCACTGGGCAACTTTATGTGCTCCTGTCGACACTACGCAAACATTTAAAAGAGTGTCCATGGAGTTTATTGCCCGTTCATCTCCATAGGTACCTACTACGCTTTGGAATGGGCAACTAGCTTCATCTTTCTGACTGACCGACCCCTTGACAATTCAAAAGTACCTGTAATTGGTTTATTTGAAATAAAAGAATAAATGCTTTGAGTTTGAGTTTGACTTTGATCGCCATCCAAGGGAACCGACTGGCAGACTTAAACATAAGGTTTTGCCAAACGAACGTCATAAAACTGCCTTTGCCAAACGCCAATTCTACGATAGTAGCATTAAAATGTACAACTTCCTAAATGAAAAGATAAAAAATTGTTCGTGCCCAATGCAAAAACCTACTTGATAAGCTCCAAACACTAAGTTATGACAATACTGAGGATCTTTTGCTGAGTAATTTATAATTAACAATAATAATGAACTATATATTTCTCAATATCAATAAACGAATGTGTGGGGTGCACATTCTTTCTCACTACACACACCCTACACCTTCTCACTACATACACACACACATCCAACATTCACTCACTACACACACACTCAACCCCTACATTTACTCACCTCACCACACAGTTAAATGTTTTTTGAAAGGGGCGACTAGAATCAACTCTAACTCACCTCACCACACAGGTAAACGTTTTTTCATTTTGTGTTTTCTTTTCATAAATTATATCCTGTTTTCTTTTACACCATTTGCTTATTGTTGAAGCGTTCTAATTTAGTAAAATGTGGCTTTGTTTGTTACGGATAATCACTGACTCCTAAGACACAGGCATCTTCACCTAGTTTATGAGTAAGAGTGTTCAAATTATTGTGACCTAGTTATATGCCTTATATGCCCTACTCTTTGTATTTTGTAATGCGATATCTTTATTTTTTGTGAAAAATAGAATTATTATTTATTTATTAATATCTGAAAAAAAAACATATTTTTTCGAAAAAAACGAGAATTTAAAATCTCCGACCCAAAACCTGAACGCACTATGTCTACTATCATAACGCTACGAAGAATATTATAAATTATGTTAATAAATAAACTGTCTGAAAACCTTTCAATAATAATGAATCAACCCTTTTTCATTTCAAATCAATTGAAAATATAATCATTGTTTTCGACAGCTCATCGATCGATTTTAAAAGTTATTAATATAATGTTGTTCGTGAGTATGACACTAATAATTTTGAAACTCATAATCGAAAATTACTTTTGCAATTATTTTGCTATACCCACTGTAATTATAGTACATTCAGAGGCTTTATTAATTAGTGAAAACAAAACAAAGTTAAATAATAGATATACCTTGTTTTGTAGAATTCAAACTGTTGCCCCGCCTTCACTCGTATTCGTAGAAAAACAAGTTCATTTACTTTTATTTAAAAAGTACTCTATTCAGAGCATGGTCTGTCCCTGTGTCCTAATCAAAAACGACTGTAGCGCGAATACGCGGTTGCTCGATCAATTCTTTTGAATTATAACAAACGCGTTAACTCTATCTATACATAGTAAAAAACAAAGTCGTTTTTAATGTCTGTCTGTGTGACCGCCTAAATCTTGTAAGCTGCACAATTGATTTTGATGCGATTTTCACTATTACTTCTAAGTAATAGTGAAAATCGGAACTTAAACCTTCCGGAATGCTCTCTAGAGCATTCCGGAAGGTTTAAGTGTGTAAAAAAATCTCGATCTTATGTCGATGTCGCTGATGGATTGTCGAAACCGCTGTTTTACAAAATTGCTAGTAGTTTTATAAAACAGCTCTGTTTTGTAAATAAATAAATAAATAAATATCGTCTGACATTGCACACAGCACCATCTAGTTCCAAGTTAACCACTTAAGGCTTGTGTTATGGATACCAGATGGTTGATACACTACTTAAATACATTTTTTTTTTTCGTAAATACATACATATTATAAATATACATCCATGACTCGGGTACAAATGTCCATATTCATCATACAAACATTTGCCCCTACCGGGATTCGAACCCAGGACCATTTGGTTTCGCTGACTACACTTAGCCACTGTAGCCACTACACCAAACGTGTCGTCTAAAACAACGGAACAACCTTCACCTGGACTGCCATTGCGCTACCTTTAACAAAACTGCTACCGCCCTTTAGACGTATTGCAGAATGTCTAGTTTGCAGTAACATTGAGCGTTTCGTGGGGCTTCTAATTCCGAAATGGTTGCAATTACTTGACTATTCAGTATGTTTAGGACTGACTTTCATAAAAATCTAAAAACTTGTTAATATCGTTCTTAAAATTACTGTTTTCATTTCAATTTGGGTAATTTTTACTCATAGGCTTTTTATCCCGGTAGCTCGTACCCACGGAATAACTTCCGACATCCACGCGAGCAGCAGCTACTGTTATATTATAACGGAAGGTTTTTAATCATTTCTACCTACTCCCTTAAAACCCACTTACAAAACAAAACGTAGATTAATTTCAACACAACACATAGTTATAATCCTGCTGTGTTAGTGACAAATATCTTACATTAGCCGTTCTGCTGAGTTATCATCTTTTTGCTAACAAAAGGGAACCATTTAGAGACACATTTCGGTCGCCTTTGTACACCAATCAAAGGTTTAAAAGCGCTTGTACCAAATGTTCGTCAGGTTTGGTATTTTGTTTGAGTAAGAATATTTGTTTACAGTGAGGTGTTGGGTTTAAAATACGGTAGTTTTAGTCTATTCTTTGCCTAAATGTAAAAAGAAGCAAATAAAGTCATATTTTCTGGGGCAGCGTGCGTGCGAGCAGGAGACGCGCTGGGCGTTGGGAATCTCATAATAATTCCCGGCCACCGTAGGCGTGAGCTTGCGGACGGCGAGCAATAGGTAGCTCGCCGTCCGATAAGGACCAGGCCCGGCTCGACGGCGCGTTGTGTTCCACGCGCGCCTCAAAAAGATGTCAGCACCAACGACGGGATCCGCTAGGGCCGATGCCGGCCAGGGTTGCGGGAAAGTCCGAAAGGATTACCGAGGCCCCTAGCACAGGCAACTGAAGGAACACGGGTGGGTTTAAGTCAGTAAGAGTCTGACACGCCCTCCCGTTCCACCCAGAGCGGGAGAAGTTATTTAATGATTTACCAACCAAAAAAAAAAAAACCAGCGTGTGTTAAAAAACGCAAACGTTAATGAAATTAAACTTTTCACGTATACAGCCTCTGCTGAGCAAGGGTAAAAATATGATAAGCAACAACATAACAAAGTCATAAAATTGATTTCTTTCTACAACGCACATATAAGAGATACTAGCTTTTGCCAGCAGCTTCGCCCGCGTAGATGTCGGAAATTATCCCACAGGAACGTACTACTGCACTGGGATGAAAAGTATCTTAATATTATTATTACAAAGTATAATATTATATTAATATTTAAATATCATTAATAACTTGCAACATTCACCACACCTGACAATTAGATTGGAGATATCAATGTCAGAATCTAGTTTCAGCAAAAGTGAACAACTTTCTGAAAATATTTACAACTTATAAATCCTCACCCACCGTTTACTCCAACGATAAGTTTAAAACCATAAACTCTACTTACCACTCCAAAATCACAGAAGAAAATACCCTACTAAATTACATATTAATACCAAGCAAACCCAGGTGTCTCACTAAACAAAGTTATACTAATATCAGCGCGTCCCGAGGCTTCTCCCACCATTTATCAAACGCGTGCAGTATTACATGTCATCTAATTTTATGCTGATTATTCGAGTAAACCTGCAAGCTTCATTAGCAAGTCGGACATTTTTCGAAGAACTCATCGTATTATGCGAGTTCGTATAATTTTCGGATAATTCTGACACGGGTCTTTATTGGGTTTGTCTCTCTGGGGAAAAGTGGGACAGACAGTTTTAAGTACTTCAAATTTATATGGCTCGAGTGTTTTCTTCGATTTTAAGGTGATTTTCAATTAGGTAATTTACCCGTGCAAGTTAGGGTTTTCATTGGATAAGAGGAGAGGAGTCCTCCTTTATAAAAAAAAAACACAAATTAGTAGGATCACCAATAATTTTGGCCAACGAGGTCATTCTGTAATTTTTCTCCACAGAGTAATGCAACACGGTGGTGAATTGATGGATATATTGACAAAAGATAATTACAAATCCTTGTCAGCTTTCCCTGAATAACTTTGGTTTTCTTTACTTGTGGCCAGCGACACATGACTGTTTACCGAGACAATTTTAGAGAAAAATTCTTTTTAAATAAAATCTTCACAAATTTTCTCGTTTCATTTTCTTGTTCCGTACATTTCAATTCCAACTTTATTTTTCCTGTTTCATAAGCTAAAGCAACTCGTCTCCAATAACCTAAGCATGGACATTTTGAGACCAGAAAGCAAACAAAGCGAGAACCTAATCTCCGATCTCCCATTTTCCAAATGGCGGACAAAATGGCGGTAACAGGATACCGGAAACGGCGCCATTGTATTGAAACGAAAATATATCGAGAATGATTGATGGATCAACAAATGGACTGTGGTTAATTATACGTAATTCGTTAAAATGGAGTCTTTGTGCGAAAATGGTGGTCGTATATCATAGGACGGACAATGTGGAAGTAGGTAGCCTTTCATATGATATAATGTTTATTTTACTTATCCGAAATCAACTGCAATTTTTACGCTATTAATCTTCAAAAATCTACTATAAAAACTGGTCTTTAAAAATCTGCTTGAAGGACAGGGATATGTGAAAATAGTTAATTGTTTCTCTTGAAAATTGTATTATTGCAGACTATGTAAATCTTATTTCGAGAACACATTTATTTATTTTTATCATCGGTTTAAACTCAACTTACTAGGTTGTCGAACCACAATACATGTCAGGTGATATGATGTTATTTCAGATTGCCAGTCAAAGCAGCAGATTCACTTAGCCTTTAATTAAATGCTACATCCGGCTTTCAGACAACAGGGTAGAGTTACCTAAGCAAAGACGGCGTAACGAGATGACCTTTGTATCTGTGTGAGATCAAACTAAATGGGTATTCAAATACATGGTGAATTCAAGCTTGTATAGTATAATCAGCCTATAATGTTCCCTCTGCTGGGACACAAACCTCCTCTCAGTGAGAGGGAGAGAACCGTAATCCACCACGCGGTAGATGTCACTTGTCATCGAATTTTTGGTTCTAGGACATGTCGGTTTCCTCAAGATGTTGTTCTTCACCGTTTTGAGAGCAATGTTGATGAAATAACTTAAGACTAAGTAAAGCGCCTGTCTGAGTCAAAACCTATGATCTACAACTCGTAAGTCGCGGCCGTTACCACTGGTAAGCTAATACTTAATATCATAACATGTACAAGGCCACTATTTTCGAATTAATAATGGTAATATACTTATCAAATTTGCGATACGCGACTCTTTCATCCTTCAAAGGCGTTCAAAAATGAAAAGATTTTTCGAGTCTTTACAGAAATGAGTTAACAAAAGATCCCTGATGTACAGACGGAAAAATTTATTGTTATGCAAATCGACTATTCAAAATCACAACTCTGATTTTTAGCAGTGGCTATAAATACCATAAAAAATGTACGTAGTGTGTCAATCTACGTACTAAACAGTACAATTTCCTGACTGCATACCTTTTTTTTATTTAAGTTTGATTACATCAAATAACTTTTCCCGCTCAGGGCGGAACGGGAGGGCGTGTCAGACTCTTATTGACTAAAACCCACCCGTGTTCTTTCAGTTGCCTGTGCCAGGGGCCACGGTAACCCTTTCGGACTTTCCCGTAACCCTGGCAGGCACCGGCCCTAGCGGGCACCATTATTTGGTGCTGGCATCCGACCCGGGTCTGCTCCTTATCGGACGGCGAGCTATCCATTGCTCGCCATCCGCAAGCCCGCGTCTACGGTGGCCGGGAATCGGCCTGGGATTCCCGACGCCCAGGGCGTCTCCTGCGGTGGCTATCCGAAAGAGGCAAATTTCGCGAAGAGGCGAAGAGGGAGAGGTAAGAGGCCCCTAGGGGCGTGAGGGCGAGAATTTTGCATCTCCCTCATGCGTTCCACCTCCTCCTCCGCGAGCATTACTGCTTCGCAAAAGGCGGTGACGGATTCCCATGCCCTCTCGCTCCGTGCCATGGCCTGGACCAGGGGGCCTACTCTGGGACACGGCGCGGCATACACTGGCAGAGTGTGCCGCTTGGGAGGAGCCGCGACATGCCCTCATCTCAGAAGTAGGCAGTGACTTGTCACTGCCGGCCGTAGTCGAGTCGATGGTGGGCAGCGCCGAATCCTGGGACGCGGTGATCTCCTTCTGCGAAACAATCGTCTTGCAGAAGGAGGCTGCGGAAAGGGAGAGGGAGATCTCATCCACTCACCCGGCCCGCAGAAGGCGCACCGGGCGTCGGTGGAGGACGGACAACGCCCTCTTCCAGCCCCCCTAAATGGGTCTCCCACACACCAGGACCCGAGGTGGCGGCACGTAGTGTTCCACGCGCGCCCCTCTTAGACGTCGCGGGGGGAGTCAAACCCCTCACTCCCCCCCCCCCCCCCCCCAGACCCGAAGAGGCCCGCAGTCGCGGGCCGGCACCAGTCGGGGGTTGCGGAAGGATCGTACGTTCCCGCGACCCCCGGCGTAGGTGTGAGATGGAAAACCGGGGTGGTTTTTAGTCAGTAAGAGTCTGACAGACCCCACCGCCCGCCTCTACTCTCTAAGCCCGTCAACAAAGATACGGGCCCTTCCGAAAGTAGTTCGATACTTCGAAATGAACCCTACTCCCATTTAATTAACATTTTCGAACGGGTAACAACACTTCGGGAGTTAGGACAACTGTCAAATCGTGTTGTCATTCATACTTAGTTTGGGCTGCGAAATAATCTTATGTCCGTAGGTGAAACGGAGAAGGGAACGCCCGTAATTTCGGCCGAGAATACTCAACTCAAACTCAAACTCAAAGCATTTATTTCAAATAAACCAATTACAGGCACTTTTGAATTGTCAAGGGGTCGGTCAGTCAGAAAGATGAAGCTAGTTGCCCATTCCAAAGCGTAGTAGGTACCTATGGAGAAGAACGGGCAAGAAACTCCATGGACACTCTTTTAAATCAAAATATTGTTACAATAGAGTGGTTACATCATTCATGTTGTAATTATACATGTGAGAACTATGTAGAAAGACGTGCACGTTAAAAGCGTCCGTAATAAAAAGATAAAAACAATTATGGAATTAAAATAAGCCGTGGCAGCTAAGAAATGACCAGTGCCTACTGACGGCGCCCGTTCACGAACATGACGTATGGATCAGCACCATTCAGCTCAACCATTTTGAAGGGAACTCAATGATCCAATACACACGCCACCACCAGCGACAGATTTGAGTGAGCATGACATACTCTCAGCCGCCAGGGCACATTCAAGTCAATGAAAGACGAACCCAGTAAGCTTTATAGTGGGTACATAGTGCTCACACATGTGCTATGCAATTATACAATACTATGAGATTGAATTTATACAATGCAAAGATAGGTTGTACAATCTTCATCAGCTCCAACACTATTTTTGAATGCTAATTAATTAGTTTACGCGCCCTTGTGGAGCAGGACCAGCCCTGAGCCAAGCATTTTTGTCAGCGATATAATCCCCCAACTTATAATATGCTTGGCTGTATAGTGTGCGTTTTATACAGGATTTAAATTTCGTTTCATTCAGTTGGAGTATGTGGGGAGGTATTTTATTGTAACATTTTCAACAGTACCCCATGAAGGATGAGTCTACTTTAGCCAGTCTGAAACCTGGTTGAACTAACGGACTTAGTGCTTAGAGAATAGACTCCCAGGGCCGGACGCGAGAGATCGCCACAAATCACACACGAACAGGCACAAGTACGCAAACACAGGCACAGGTACAGGTAGAAAAATGGATTGTTATGCAAATTGACTATTAGCAATGGCCAATTCTACGATCAACAATACCGACTAGATATCAGGTCGACGCCAGAAATACGTCTCGGTAAATAACAGCGCACTTGAGACGTGAGCTCTTATTTTGTTTAGTTCGCTTGAAACACAGCCAATGTAAGCACGACTTTATTATAAGTTGCCATGGTTGTAATTAGGTTGAACCTAGAACTGTTTTTTTTTTCACGCGGATAGCATTTAGCTTTGATTTTGTATGAGACCCGTTATCTAGTTGGTATTGTTGATCGAAGGCCATACCGTGGAAATTTTACATAGTGTGTCAATTTGCTAAACATTACAATTCTCTGACTGTATAGTGTATAAAACGTTAGAAATCAAGCTGCAGTAGTAATTAAGTAACACCCAAGCTAAGCCATCTAGAAGTGACTCGTAAACTGCTTGGGGACCATCGTAAAAGCAAGTCTTTATAGCTATTAAGTAAACGGTTATACCTTGGTGTACCTAAATTATATTGTTACTCCCGTCCTCAGACAACATCGTAAAATGGACAGAGTTGTTCTAAAATGGTTGGACTCTTAGGGCTGGCGCACACCACACAAATATCAACGTTGCGAGCCTATAAATAGAGTTGAGAATAAATAATTTGAGGCGCACGCCTCTGGCCGCTTAGTCGCTCGAGCCTATGGAAGTTTATTTATTTTCAGCGAATGCAAGGTCGATATTTGCTTGGCAGTGACGAATGCGCTGTGCTGCGTCTCGCCAGATATGCGCCGGCCCTTGGTGGGGCTTTAAAAAACCAAGTGCAAGTCTGACTCGTACGCACGGCTACATATCAAGCTATAATTTCCAGTATAAGCTGATCTTACATTATAGAGGATTTCCATACAATGAGAGGTCAGAGTAATCTGGAAATTTATAGCTTGATGTGTAGCCGTGTGTACACGAAAGGAAATTTCAACTATCTATACCTATTAGGGTTCATGAGATACAGCCCGCTGACAGACAGTCGGATGGACGGACAGCGGAGCTTTAGTAATAGGGTTCCATTGACCCGCAGGAGACGCCCTGGGCGTCGGGAATCGCAGACCAATTCTCGGCCACCTTAGGTGTGGGCTTGCGAACGGCGAGCAATGGGCAGCTCGCCGTTCGATAAGGACCAGGCCCGGGTCGTCGACGGCGCGTTGTGTTCCACGCGCGCATCAAAGAGATGTCAGCACCAATGACGGGGTCCGCTAGGGCCGATGCCTGCTAGGGTTGCGGGAAAGTCCGAGAGGGATACCGTGGCCCCTGGCACAGGCAACTGAAGGGACACGGGTGGGTTTTAGTCAGTAAGAGTCTGACACGCCCTCCCACTCTGCCCAGAGCGGGAGAAGTTATTTGATGATTTCCCACCCACAAACATTGGCACCCTTTGGGTACGGAACCCTAAAAAGAAGAAATAATACAGGTTAGCCAACACGGAGGTATACAACTTTATTTTGTCATCATTCAGAAGGGCAATTCCAGTATTTTTAGTTTTAAAAACGTTCGCATTCTACGCCCTGTCTCAATCTGTCAAAAATACGTCTATGTGTAAATTTTTGACCAGTTTTTGACATTGATTGTCACTGAGATGCAATCACCCATTAGAATTGGAACGATTTCATAACCGCTCGATCGCTTGCGCGAAAAAAAATGGGTACCTTACTTTGCCAGTTACTTTGGACCGCTTACTGCGCGTTCTGCCCGCTGTTACTAAAACTTAACGTTTGTACCCATTTAGTTATGATGCGACAAATTCGGTATCGACCACGTGTATTTAAAATTATTTTAAATTTCGTGGATTGCCATCAGTATTCTACCGGTTTTTTTTTTAGAAAATGTACTCTTACGAAGTCACTACCTCTCCTGTATTGTGCATTCATGATGTGTGGGCGCATAGGTATCTATACCGCATAGACATCTATACCAAGAACAAAGTAAATGTTAGGCCATTTAATTTTGTTTTTTTGATATTTAGTATCATTCTTATATCTTAGAGTTGAGCTACACGATTACTGACAAATGCGTGCACTGACAAGACAGGTCCACACAATCCGTGTGGTTTTTCCTCAAAAGACCATTTCAGACATCAATCTACATGGTTTTCACATGATCTGACCAAGATTATTGTCTGGACTTTAAAAGAGACTGTGACCTCTGAGTTTGTTTCGGCCTTTCTTCTCAGAGTAGTCTGATTGGAAACGCCGACCTCATCTAGCTTTTAAAATATGACTAACGTGTAAAAGTGTTTGTACAAACCTACTTACAGAAATAAAATCATTTATCATTTGATATAATAATATTGCAGATTATTTCGTTAAGATGAGCGAAAAAAACGTCGATTGACTAATGGATCCGAGTTTGAGGAAGAGTCGAATTGAAAGCTCTCTTTAATGACCAGCAATAAGTTAAGTCAGTAAGGGAATACAAGTAAATATACACCGTCTATTACTTACGATCCGAGAAATTATTTTGTTCATATAATCCAACTTATTTGTTACTATGCCAACCTTAAAACTTTAAACCAAACCTTTACTTAAGAACCGCACACATCTGTCCATCATATTTCCCAGCACAATAACCCCTTTTTGCAGAACATAACCACTTTATACGTAGGTACCACATTCACTTACTAAACTCCAACGTGGAAGGTCTATCAAAAGGTAAATTTTCTTCGAAACTTTGTCACACGTAGGTTATTTGCGGAATCCCGGACTGTTGCGGTCAGAGTGCCAAAACTTGTGAACTGTTGGAGTAGAAGTGTTTCGCTTTTACGAAGTTTTAGGAGATCTACTGTTTGTGTTAGTATTAGTGCTGAGTAATTATGAGTCGGATAAGTAACATGGCTGTAATTTACTGCTGGATGAATATTCAGTATTTTAACGAGGTTGGATAGTGCTAAGGTGATCCATAATCTTAGCAATTGCTAAGATTATGGATCTTTTGAAAATGATACAGATTGATTCAAATCCTTTTCAAACTAATGACGATAGTCTGTTATGGAAAGCATGGATTGCAAGTATGGAGGGTAGAGGTAATGAGAACTTTCTCATATGGGGTGAAAGTTGAAAAAGTGTCCAGCATAAACAGTAAGTAATAGTTTAAAAACCCTCCAAAATGGTGCTAGCGTAGGCTAAATTAAAAGGTGAAATTAAGAGGTGATATGAATGTAGCAGTTGTTAACGCATTGAAGTATGGCGAGTTACGGCCTGCCAGGGAAAGCCTGGGTCCTGGCCTCGACGGCTCTTGGGCCTCGACTGGAGGCGCTCTTAAGCGCATGTATGGAGAGAGGCCAGTTTCCACTCCGTTGGAAGACGGGGAAGCTGGTCCTCATTCGGAAGCCAGGGCGCCCTGCGGACTCTCCGTCCGCATACCGGCCCATTGTGCTGCTCGACGAGGTCGGCAAGCTCTTTGAGAGAGTAATTGCAGGCCGCCTCGTCGGGCACCTGGTGAGGACGGGGCCGGATCTTGCGGATAGTCAGTTCGGCTTCCGCAAGGGGCGCTCGACGGTGGACGCCATCATGCGCGTTAGAGCCCTCACGACGGGGGACGCGGTGTCTCGGGGCGGGGTTGTCGTGGCGGTGTCACTCGACATCGCCAACGCATTTAACACCCTGCCCTGGAGTTGCATTGGGGAGGCACTCTGGTATCACCGGGTGCCAACCTACCTCCGTCGAATAGTCGAGGCATATCTGACGGACAGAGCCGTCATCTACCCCGGTCGCGATGGGGAGTGGAACCGGCGAGAGATGTCGTGCGGCGTCCCACAGGGATCGGTTCTAGGGCCGCTCCTGTGGGACATCGGTTACGACTGGGTGCTGCGGGCCGACCTCCCTGATGGCGTCAGCGTGGTGTGCTACGCTGACGACACGCTGGTCCTGGCGCAGGGGAGGTCGCATCAGGCGGCGGCCGACGCAATGACACGCGGGGTTGCGATAGTCGTGGAGAGGATCCGGCAGTTGGGTCTCGAGGTGGCTTTGCACAAGTCCGAGGCCATGTCTTTCCATGGGCCCCGGAACAGGCCACCATCGGGATCCCAACTAACGGCAGGAGGGGTTCACATCGGCGTCGAGTCCACGATGAAATACTTAGGACTCGTGCTCGATAGCCGGTGGAACTTCGTGGAGCACTTCCGACGTTTGGCCCCCAAACTGGAACGGACTGGGGCCGCCCTCAAGCGGCTCCTGCCCAACCTGAGGGGTCCAAACGCCTCCTGCCGGAGGCTTTACGCGGGGGTCGTGCGGTCCATGGCTACATATGGGGCCCCGGTGTGGGCGCGTTCACTGCGGCGGAGAGCCGCCCACTATCTGAACGCGCCCCAAAAGGTGGTAGCCGTAAGGCTGATCCGGGGCTACCGCACGATCTCGGGCGAGGCGGCAAGCCTCCTTGCCGGACTGCCGCCGTGGGATCTGGAGGCGATAGTCCTCGCGCGCCTGTATGAGTGGCGCGCGGAGGCACTACGCCGGGGGTAAACCCCACTTCCGCGGCAAATCGCGGCGGAGCGGACGGACCTCCGGCGCGATCTCATGGCGGCATGGAAAGAGCGACTGTCGCAACCCAGCGCAGGGCACGCCACGATAGCGGTGGTAAGACCCCTCTTTGAGGAGTGGCTAGAGAGGCGTCACGGCGTCCTCACCTACCGCCTGACGCAGGTCCTCACCGGACACGGAAGTTTCGGGAGGTTCCTGCACATCATCAGGCGGGAGGAAACGCCCGGGTGTCACCACTGCGATGATCGCCCCGAGGACACGGTGGAGCATACGGTGGGGGCCTGCCCTGCATGGGCGGAGCACCGCCGTGTCCTCGTAGAGGCGATCGGCAGCGGCGGCGATCTCTCACGCCCGGCCTTGGTTCAAGCCATGGTCCGGGGCGAGGGGGAGTGGGAGGCAGTCGCCTCCTTCTGCGAAGCAGTCATGCTAGCGAAGGAGGTGGCGGGACGGGAGAGGGAGAGAGTCTCCCGTCCAAGCAGCCGCGGTGGACGCTCCGGGCGTCGGGAGCCGCGTGACGACTCCCGGCCACCGTAGGCGCGGGCCTGCGGGCGGTGAGTAATGGGTAGCTCACCGTCCGATCAGGACCAGGCCCGTGCTGGACGGCGCGTACGTGTTCCACGCGCGCCTCAAAGAGATGTCAGCATCATAGAGGGGGCCCACTAGGGCCCAAGCCTGCCGGGAAAGCGGGATCATCCAAAAGGGGTACCGCTGACCCGGAACATAAAGGGCCAAGGAAGGAACACGGGTGGGTTTTAGTCAGTAAGAGTCTGACACTCCCTTCCGCTCCACCCAGAGCGGGAGGAGTCATTTGATGATTTCCCATCCTCAAAAAAAAAAAAAAAAAAAAGTATGGCGAGTTACAAAATTAACGGATTGAAGTATAGTTTATATACATGATGACATTTGAATCACAGTTTTGCTAGAACAAACGTTGTTCAGACCATGGGCTACAACCATTATATAGCATCCAATAGGAAAAAAAAACGTGATTGGTTTTAAAAAAAAAAACACAAAAAAGGCAATGTTAAAAATGTCGGGATTATCGTTACGCTCTACAACAGAGACACTGCGGCTGCGACGCGCGGCGCTCCCGTCTTGAATACAATATTGCTAACGTGATGAGTACTTTGATGTTACGGTTAATGTTTCAAACATTATTACACGTTTGAGCAACATAAGACTAATTTGAGAACTCCTAAATTAGATTGTTTTAATAACATATTTGATGCTGTAGAATGGTAGTAGACCATGGTCTAAACACCGTTTGTTCTAGCAAAACTGTGATTCAAATGTCACCGTGTATATATAGTTAGAAAATATTATATTTTTTGTGACTAGAGTAGTTAGTGACAGTCCAGTATACAACCAACAATTTACGTAGTCCTACATTATTTTCTAAACACCGTATTAACTGCACTGTAGCGCCGCCCTTATATAGCACATTTTAACGGACATTCTTTATACAAAGAGCTAGTTCTTCTTACCCTCCATAGTTGCAAGATACAGGACAAATGCCAAAGAGATTTGAAGTGTAAGAAACCGAAGTTTGGTTGTTCGATAATAGATTGTTTATTACTACAACTTAAAGGATAGGAATTGCTTTAAATGTGAAGGTAAACTTATTAATAAAGTGCAAAATCAAACAGTTAAAAGAGCTTTATATTTTCATTCTCTTACGCTACGATTTTCTAGAAGAGTGGTGGCCGCCACACAACGGCCTCAGTTTCGCCTGCCATGAATATTATGGAAGCAGGGTTTGACTTTACAAAAAAATGCTCTCTTGAAATCGAATCAAATCAAAATATTTTGTTTCACAGCTACATGGGTACTTATGAAACGTCAGAAGCTAGGTGCACGGTTCCAATTTGCCGTTTTCTATGGAGAAGAGCCGTCAAGTGGCTTTTACAATGTTTTCAAATGAAAACAAACCGACTTACTTTCGTAAATAACATTTCAGTGACAGCATTCGCCGGTAAATTCCGGAAGCTATATGGCGGCCATCGAATTAGAACACCGCTTTATAATTCCATAATATGCACAAAATATGCCCGTCGATGCAATTATTATCGCCTATTTAAAACCTTTCGTGAAAGAAAACCAATAAAGCCTTTAATCTAACCACGCCGCTTTCCTACCATATTTTCCGTAAGAACATTTTATAATCGCCTCTTTTTATTCTCCTCGATGCAACGAACAAAGTTAAAACAAGCAAATTCATTTTTCTCACAGGTATAGCTGCAAGTTTAGTGGTGATAAAACTTCACGACGTTACTGGGATAGCAGAATTTATGGTGCATCGTTTGTATTGGGAGGTGCTTGTAAATCATCGTATCGAAGGAAACAGTGTTCGAGTGATAAACGGTTTGGTAAGAGATGTTTGTGTATTTCTTAGAGGGTAAAATTGGCAAAATAATTCGCTATATGGGCATCTGTAAGTATCTATGTATACCGCATTCGCGATTACCCGCTTCGTTCGAGTTTTTTCTCTAAGTCTATAAAAATATTTTTTTAACGATCCTTTTTCATAATAATAATATAATAATTTTTATTTACTCAAAACCAAAGCATTGTAGTACACGTTAAAAAAAAACAGTTTTACAAAAATAAGTACTAAATCTACCAACGTGTGGGTGAGCACTGCTCTCCTAGCTAAGTTATGAAAACCTGTGTTAAGGATAAGCATTCCGGTCACCTAAGGTATAATGACGGAATAATATAAATATTTTTAATAATATAATGCTACGAAAAAGAGTTTTAATTTTCAAAAACGAGACAAAAAAGATTAAGTTGTGGCAAAGCAAAGGCAAATAATGTTGTGCTAAGCATCACATTGTCGGACGGGAGAGGGAGAGAGTCTCCCGTCCAAGCCGCCGCGGTGGATGCTCCGGGCGTCGGGAGCCGCGTGACGACTCCCGGCCACCGTAGGCGCGGGCCTGCGGGCAGTGAGTAATGGGTAGCTCACCGTCCGATCAGGATCAGGCCCGTGCCGGACGGCGCGTACGTGTTCCACGCGCGCCTCAAAGAGATGTCAGCATCGAAGAGCGGGCCCACTAGGGCCCAAGCCTGCCGGGAAAGCGGGATCATCCATAAGGGGTACCGCTGACCCGGAACATAAAGGGCCAAGGAAGGAACACGGGTGGGTTTTAGTCAGTAAGAGTCTGACACTCCCTTCCGCTCCACCCAGAGCGGGAGGGGTCATTTGATGATTTCCCATCTTCAAAAAAAAAAGCATCACATTGTGGAATTTGTCTATTTAAGGAGGTTAATATCCACAATAGACACTGATCCCTTTGGTAACATAGGGCCGCCCCACCCTTTTGGTAACATAGGTCCGCCCCATCCTTTTGGTATAATAGGGCCGCCCAACCATTTTGGAGACATAGGGCCGCCCCACCCTTTCTTCTAAAAATACTACAAAACGTAGCTTCTTCTTCTTGTTTACATATCGATGGTACTCTTCTTAGTTGCTTTATTAACCGCCGACGGAAAAAGAAGGTTGTTATAAGTTCAACGTGTGTGTCGGCTGAACCGATTTTGTTTATTTTTTTTTTTGTTTTGTTTGAAAGGTGTCTTGGTAGTGTTCTAAAAAATATATAGATGGAAATCTGTTCAGCCGTTTCAGAGGTTTTTGTTTATGTCGGGGGTTTTTTTTAATGCTAAATTTTAAATTGTACAGAGAAGAAGTGGTTATATCGATTGAGTCCAGTAGGTGTCCACGTTGATTGCAGCATTGACTGACCGGTTGGTGCAGTTGGTAGCGACCCTGCCTTCTTAGCCGCTGCTCCCGGGTTCGATCCCCGGACAACTCAAACATTTGTGTGCATGAACATCTCTGTTTGACCTGTGTCTGGGTGTGTATATGTATTTAAGTATGTATCAGTCATCAGGTTACCGTAGTACAGGTTCTACCTAGTTCGGGACCTGAAGACCTTGTGTGGATGTTGTCTCATATTATTATTATTAGTGGACTGATGCCGCAATCAACGGACACTAGGACTCTCCAGCAACTGGGGCATGATCTGACGTAGCTCGTAGGCAAGATCCACGAAGTATATATGGAGTTGATAAGACAGAGGGGCATTAATTACACTACGTATACTATACATGTTTAGTATTAATTCGATACATATAAAAATAAAAAGCACCAAAAATTAGATTTTTTTTTCTTTCTAACGAATTAAATAGCTTACAAATCAGAGTAAAACGCAACCAGCTTTTGTAATGAAAGTGCAAGTGTGTGCATTGCCATCTTTTTAGCGAAAATATTTGGTTGTACTTGTGACTTGCGTCAGAGCGGCAACAACGCATCGTAGATTATACTCAGATTTGTCGTTTTAAGGTGCATGACCTATTCGTATAGACATAATCAGCTGTTAGGAGTTTTTGCCTTGTTTGAACACGATGTATCTTCGTCGTGTTCAAACAGGGCAAAAACTTAAAAAATCATTTGCGACTAAACCACTGCTCCTATTTAATATATTTTTGGTATAGAACTTGAAAATGGTATCTAGTATAGGCATGGAAAGCCCCTCTGTCGTATCAACTCTGTATACCAGGTAAGTTCGATAACATCCATAATATAACCAAATACATAACAAATGCTATCTCCACAACTGTCATACAAGACACATAACCTCGGAGCCAGTATACAGGATTATTTGTTATCTCCGACTGCAGCTGCGTATTCTTCGACGTCACACGGACTGTATCGTGGCGATATCTTGTGGGGAGGTTCACTTTTAGTAATAAAGTGATGTTATTACAAGTGTAATAACTTTTTTGCACGCAAGTGCGTGCAAAAAAGTAGACGTTATTTTACGTGAAGTAGTAGATATTGTGCTTCACACCGAAGAGCACGGGGTGGCCGTGCTCAAGAAGATTTGAAACAAAATAACTCATCAAGTGTTAATAAAAATAACCTAATAATATATTTTATACTAAAAAGATCCTGAAAGTATGCAGATTACGTAAGTGAAAATCATCAAAACTGATTCACTTGTTTTTTTAAAGTCGGTTAAAAACTCAATTTAAATGAACAGAAATAAACAAAATCAAGCTTTGTCAACTTCACTGACAAAACAAACAATGCGAAATTTTTCTTGGCAAAAGTAGTCACGAGGTCATCTGAAGAATTCAGTCGATCTTGTCAAGAATATTGCTTTTGTCTAAGTAGGTAGGTATAAGGTTTGTGTAAAAAAACTTTGTTTTACATACATGGTATGTTATTTTATGACTTCTTTTCGAGTTTTCTAATTCATTATTATTACTTTTTTTTTGTAAATCAATCGAAAATATATCTTTGCCGTTAATCGTAAGATGCGGATGGAAGTACCTGAATACGAGTTAGTTATCAGCTTATCAGGTATTAGGTACAAAGTTAAGTGTGCACGACTGACGATGTTTCTCAAAAAAAAAATTATACCTTTTTTTTTTAAGAAGCATCGGGATTCGTGAACGAATTCTGCATTTAAATTCAACTTTCCTTCCCAGTATTTATCTTCTTCCCCAACTAAAATAAAACTACACTGGACTGCATAAAATGTAACAAATAACTAAGGATTTAATTAACTAATGTGATTCCGCTGTGGTGCAGTAAGGGTGGGGTTACATTGGTAGGATTGGGAGAAGGAAGTTGGCTAGCCGCCGCAGGAGACGCCCTGGGTGTCGGGAATCGCAAGCTGATTCCCGGCCACCGCAGGCGCGGGCTTGCGAACGGCGAGCAATGGGCAGCTCGCCGTTCGATAAGGACCAGGCCCGGGTCGACGGCGCGTTGTGTTCCATGCGCGCCTCAAAGAGATGTCAGCGTCAATGACGGGGTCCGCTAGGGCCGAAGCCTGCCAGGGTAGCGGGAAAGTCCGAGAGGGATACCGTGGCCCCTGGCACAGGCAACTGAAGGTACACGGGTGGGTTTTAGTCAGTAAGAGTCTGACACGCCCTCCCGCTCTGCTGATCCGGGTTAAAATCACAAGGTTATGATGAAACAGAGAAACTAGTGGAAGTGTAAAATACTTATCACTCCCTCGCACACCACAACAAAAACACACACAACACACATGTCACAAACACCACTAACACCCCTCGCACTCCACATTAACTCAACGTCAATAATACATCCCAAATCATAAATCTCCTGTATTGTTTGTTTTATTTTAATTTTCTCCATTTTTTTTGTTTTTATTGTCAATTAGCTAAATCAAAGTTAATTCAATTTACTTAGTTACCTATTAAGCACTTTTAGTATGGAACTTCATTGCATTTTGTGTCTGGAGAAGAGTGTAGTTAGCTGCGCTGCAGTTTATACTTTTGCAGCTATCATCGTTTTACTTGTTGTACTTGGTCTTCTGTTATTGTTCCGAAATAAACTTTTTATTATTTATAATATTATTTATGATCTTTTATTCCTTTCAGTGGAACCACACCTTGTGGCCGGGTAATATTTAAACTGTCTTCCACATTATATCACTTTAGCAAGTATGCGCTGAACTGAATGCTACACGAAAAGTTTGCGTTTGTGCTCTTTTGGTCGTATCGAGTGATGTTAGAATTAATAGTGATACCTACATTCTTCTGACATTGATGATAAATGAATATAGAAGATGGAAAAAGAAGCCGTGGACGACATCAATAACTCGGCTGCGTACAATAAAAATGATAGCGAGCAACACAACAAAAGAGACAAATGACAACCGTACGGTGTGCCGCAGACGTGCTAGGAAGGCTGACCCCAAATAAATTGAGATAATAGCCAGGAGAAACAAGAAGACGATGACTTATGGCGCGAAGAATTGTGTAAGTATGAAGGGTAGTATACTACGAAGCTTATGAAGATAGAACTAAGTCGTGAAAAAAAAGATCAATTCCAAAATATGTTTTGAAATCAAATTGTAAGAAATAGCTGCTTAGGTACCATATCAATTTGTTTGCGTTCTTTTATAGCACGAAATACGATCATCAGTCACACTTAAACTTCGCAATTTTTCAATACCAACAAGAGTTTTCAATGACAATACTAAAACGTTCATAATAATAAAAACAAAAAATTCACGCAAACTCAGTCTTTTCAACCATTTTCAATCCCAGATCTCCTCAACAAATCATCTAGAGAAGCTTTATTCAAATCTAGTACAATCAGAAAGAAAAAAAGCTTCTAAACATATTATCGTCAGTCATAAAAGAAATAAACTACAATAGAAAAGATATAAGTTATACCGTAACTAGATATAGTAAGATACGTCCCTTTGTGAAAAGATAGTATTGTATCCATGACAGTTACTAATTTGAAATTGTTGGGGGTTGAAAGTTACGAAAGTTTCTTTAGGTATAGTTATACTGTATTTTCTCTCGACAACCGGGTGTTTGATCTTATACAAAAGTCAAAAAGAAAAAAATTGGTACTAGAATTTTGTTTATTGAGAATTATAAATCAGAAAGCAATCTGCTTATGAATGTGTTATATGTATGCGAGTAAAAAAAATATTAAAAAAATGAGACAACATCCACACAAGGTCTTCAAGTCCCGAACTAGGTAGAGCCTGACGCTTAGATGATCTCTCTAACCTCATTTTAGCTGCCAGCTAAAAATCTTAATCAAAATGGCTTTTCAAACCCGGAACAATTATTTTAAATCACTGTATGTATTCCGTATTTTATCCTTAAAATAAATATTTCTAATCAAAAACAAAATAGAGTGAAATCGTAAAAAGCGTTGTTTGCGGGAACATTATTAAATTAAGTCGAGCATAACGCGTTGCCTACGAAAGATAAATAATGAATGCGGAAAAATTGGTTATATGAGATTAAAAAAATAAAAAGGTTTCTCTAAGTGAATATGTTGAAAGGGTGGACGGGTGGGTCTTCTTTTTCGGGTTACCACGAGCTATACGACAATGGTCCATGTCAGGGTATAAAGATTGACCCGTCAGCAAAGTTGGTAACTGGGCTGACCACCCAGAAGTACGCTGGAGGTACTACTTGATGCTGCTTTAGGTGGTAGTCACCAGTCTGTTCACCGAGGGTGCATAGCATAATCCGTCTATAATGTTCTCACTGGTGACTGGTGGTGGTCACAGGCCACCACTTTGTGAGAGGGAGTGGACCATAATCTACCACGTGGGCCCAGTGCTGGTTGACGGATGTCATATGTCTTATTTTTTTTGGTTATAGGACATATTTTCATATAGGATTCAGGCAATATTGACTTTTAACTCTGCCTCCGCGATTTACAATATTAAAATCTACATGGGGATGAATACAGGTGCAGGTATAAGCGGCAGTAACCTTATTCCATTGGGTGGCTCATCAACTAGTTTACCAACGTAAAAATCAATCCAAAAACCATAGTTCATAGATTCAATTCAGCACCACCGTTTTACGCACTCAAAAATGGTGGCTCCGAAAAAAACCTCGCAATATTTTCACGCACCAAAAAGATTGTCATACACAAAGCAAAACAAGTCAGGCCAAAAACATTTGGCCGACAAAAGCAGGTGTAGCTCATACCAACCAACCATTGTTCGGTTACCGCGATAAATTTGTACCAACCTAAATGTCGCGACCAAGACATACATTTTTTCATTGTCCTTTACACGACCGACCATTGTAATTAATCGTTTTATTCTGTTGTGTAGTATTTTATTGTGAAGCTGTGTGTTTTGTGGTTTCTGCTTTTTGTTTTCTGATTCTCTGGTGTGAATAATAGGAAGCGCTGTTTATGGACGGTGCAGCAGCATTTTATTATCTTATATGAGATTTTCAATACACGCATTAGCAATTCTTGTACCAATATTGCTGAAGTTTGTGACTGAGATGTTTGTTGTAGATGAGTTATACTTTCTGTAGTCAGGGTTAAGGTTGAGCCTTTATGGGTTCATAAATAGCAGCTGCTGTACAGCCATTGATTGTAACGATTATCAGCACAATGACCGCTGATGTCCATATCACGCATGTCAACAACTCCGTGAGCCAAGACAACATGCTTTATTTCCATATCTTTTTCATCTATCTCAAGATTCTCATCGTGACGCCCAGTGACATCAATAATGATTTTCTGATAGATCAAGTCTGTAGTACTTGCAACCGGCGTGCGTGTATGACATGTATGAACGTAAACGAAGCAAAAGGCGTAGTAAGTGGCGTTCTGTAGTTTCTGTCTACCCCCATAAAAAGCGCCAGTTTTGCGCAAGCGTGAAATTATGTATACAAGGCGGTGCGTACCTTATCACATTAAATTATACCACGTATACTACATGGTGTAGTTAGACGATTTACAAAATTTTAATTAAATTCAAACACTAAAAAAATTTGCTGTTCCATAAATTTTGTCGAGCTACGTGTAACAATTTTTTTTTTCAACTAATAATTTTCAAACCTATAATAGACCGAACACAACGAAAAAAAATCGGTTAAGCCGTTTTTGAGTTTTAGCGAGACTTACGAACAGCAATTGATTTTTATATATAAGAAGAAAGAAAATCATTTAGGTAGTATCAATGATAGTTCCATTTTACATTTATCACCAGCCAGCTTTCCTATCCAAATAAAAAGATATAGATGAATAAGTATCGTATAAAACGGTTACGGCTGAATGGGCAGCTTTTCCATAGCATTGGGTAGAGGCTAATCGTAAAATAATAATGTTGTTGTTACGATGTTCCCTTATAAACTGTTTATCTTCGATAAAAACTTCCGAATGCCGTTTCTAGTATTTATAAGGAGCTTTGGAATAGTTTGTTGTTTATTTCGTTCGTTGATTTATTTTGTCGTGACGTTGGGATTGTATTGTTTATAGTTCTCAGTGAGGAATTGGCTACTTCTTTATTCTTTTAATAGTACAATACGCTCTAAATGGTCCTGATATTGGTATCTCGATGATTCCTATTAGCAGTGCTGCTGAAATGGACCGTTTTGACGCAGACATGAGGCACACGCTATGATAATTACGGCATTTTTGTTTTTTTTTGTGGCATATCTTATAATATTTTTGATGATATTTAAAGAGAAAACTGACTGTGAAGGTGAGTGCAGGCTGGATAGAATACATGACTTTATAGCTGTCTGGCGGTTTTGATTATTTTATATACGGCCTACGCAAATGTCCTGCAGATCTGGTAGCGTCGTGTGACGGGTCGTTGAGTTCCCTAAAATAGGGTTGAGCTACACAATGACTGATGCATGTATGCCGTCTGTTAGGACAGGGCAACTCAAAGCTGCAATGGCTCTTTCTTCAGGATCAGCCAGGTAGGAAATGCCGGCGCCATCTATTTTTGAAATATTGACGTTTAAAAGTGTCTTAAACGATCTACTTACAGAAATAAACATTTCATTTTATTTCATTTCGTGTTCCGTTTCGAGAAATTGTTAAGCTACTACTTTTTCTGGACCTTTAGTTATTCGTGATAACTGCTCTGTTGCCCATTATAGTCTGGTGATATTCTCCTCACATCTGCAAAAGTAAATTACCTAAATATGAAATTACGAATTTTATCAAGTAAAATGCAAGTCTTCTGAACGCTATATTTCAACATGGCACATGACGAATGGACTACAAATTTTCTTCCTTATTACAGTAAAGATATTCTGGCATTATGCCAGAATCTAGACATTTGGAATGAGACACGTTATTAACGAGCGCTTACTATTAAAGTTAATATCTTTAGCTTTATGTCCAAAAAGTAGTAAAGATATTTCATGAAAGAAGGATAAAAGCTCCATAACATCATTCTAAATTAAATGCTACATTATGAAGACATAAGTCGGAAAATGTCTTGTGAAAAAATTCGTTCAGGAAAGTTCTACCACCAATCACCATTTATCTTTTACTGCCAAACAGCATCATCGTGACCAGATTTCAAGGATATGAGTGCTAGTAAAGTAGACACAGAACAGCCAAAAGGTTTTGGAGTGGTGACCGCGTACCGGAAGGCACAACGTTGGAAGGTCTACCGCAAGCTGGATCGACTACCATGTGAAGGCCGAGGGTCTGCTAGATGTGAGAAGTACAGGGACCGGTCGGTGTGGCGACGCTTGGTGGAAACATATATGCCCAGAAGTGTGAAGTGAAACGAGACGCAGATGTTTAATTTTCTACAATATCCTGACAGTGGGCACGTTCAGGCAAAGAATTTATCTATAATTAAGGGGGAATTTCCAATATCCAGGATCGGAATAGTCATACATTTGAAGTTACAATAAAATTAACGTTCATTCAATAAAAAAACCATGTTTATACCTCTCACATTTTCAAATCCTCTTGAATTTGTAGTTAAAATACTTCCCGTTTTAAATAAAACCAGCGTTGTTATTTTTGCGAATTCCAATTTCAACTGGGCTCTTTGATCTATTTGCAAACTCATTTCACGTCTACAATCTATCTTTACATATTCATACTGGGTGAATTACCTCGAAACAAATTAGGTACATAATTAAGATTTTATTATACATACTTTAGCCTAGATAGACTAGAACAATACAAGAATATACTTTATTATTGTATACAACAATTTTAGATGAATGAGAACAGAACATCACAATTGTTTTGGCCAAGAATTTTCTTAATTTAATAATAATAATTAAGAGACAACATCCACACAAGGTCTTCAGGTCCCGAACTAGGTAGAACCTGTACTACGGTAACCTTCATTAAAATAATAATAAGAAACGTAAATAATAAGTACGTTTTTTTGTACTTAAAGGCTCCCGTAGGCAGGCGCGACGCGACTTTAATTGATCAATTTATATGAAAAGTATATTTTCAACTAGAGAGACTAGTCTGTTGTACTACTAAAGTCGCGTCGTGCTGTCGCGTCGCGCCTCTCTGCGTGAGCCTTAACGGTACAAATATGTTAGCTATTTTGAATTTTCTTTCCGAAATCTTTATTTCGGGCACTGAGTAAGTATGTAGCCCATTATCATCTGCTTCTTCTTCAATACATAGTAATCAATAATAAAATGACAATTATCTTAAATATTTTTTAAAAGAATGCACACAACTTTCATTATTTTGAAGAGGTTATTTGACTTGAGTGGTTGATGTCTGCAAAAAACCCATGGATATAAATTATCGACAGAACATTCCAAAAATATGTACAGCTTCTCAGCTATCCAACGAGATACAATAAGATACTAGATATCTTAAAAAAAATATGTAATGTCAAATTAATGGAAAATGGTTGACATTTGTATATAGGTCATAAGGGGTCATTTGGTCGCAAATGACCTCCCCTACATCCCCTAATGGATTGCCGTCGTATTAGAAATAACCCTGTATATTATGTTGCACAGCATACACAGCAGCGTTGCGAGAAAGTCCGAAAGGGTTACCGTGGCCCCTGGCACAGGCAACTGAAGGATTACGGGTGGGTTTTAGTCAGTAAGAGTCTGACACGCCCTCTCGCTCCACCCAAAGCGGGAGAAAAAAAACGCTACGCTGCTAGTCACAATTAAACTTGAAAATAACACGACATAACATAACATCACTACTGAAATGCCCGAAGGGTAACGCAGAGGTCTATCTTTTAGTAACACCCTCATTTCGCCAATATTGTTGAAGTCCCATGTGATAAGGGAGCGAGCCTATGGGCATCAACCGGGCACAAACCCAGACTCAGGGCTGCTACTGAGAAATTCTTGTAGCGCTTGCAGACCCTAGAACAACGAGGATCGTTTTCAACAGACTTTGAACGTAGGACATTTATTGATAATAGTAAATCTTGAATCTTGAGGGTTATTTTGATATAATACACTAACTCTAGTAGTCATAAAGTTCAACCGGAAAAAGTTTTTGACTACCATGGTAGTCCAAACGTACAAGTGGTTAGTAAAAGGTTTTTGACTACCATGGTAGTCCAAACGTACAAGTGGTTAGTAAAAAGTTTTTGACTACCATGGTAGTCCAAACGTACAAGTGGTTAGTAAAAAGTTTTTGACTACCATGGTAGTCCAAACGTACAAGTGGTTAGTAAAAAGTTTTTGACTACCATGGTAGTCCAAACGTACATGTGGTTAGTAAAAGGTTTTTGACTACTATGGTAGTCCAAACGTACAAGTGGTTAGTAAAAAGTTTTTGACTGCCATGGTAGTCCAAAAGTACAAGTGGTTAATAAAAAGTTTTTGACTACCATGGTAGTCCAAACGTACAAGTGGTTAGTAAAAAGTTTTTGACTACTATGGTAGTCCAAACGTATAAGTGGTTAGTAAAAAGTTTTTGACTACCATGGTAGTCCAAACGTACAAGTGGTTAGTAAAAAGTTTTTGACTACCATGGTAGTCCAAACGTACAAGTGGTTAGTAAAAAACAAGATAAGAAAAACTTGAAAAAAAAGCCCATTGAAAAAGTGTATCACTTTACCAATAATTAAAATCCACAGCAAAGCAGTCGTTCCAACATAAATTCGGACCATTTCAACAAAAAACGCAACATTTATTACATAACTGATACTGAAACGATAAAAAATTTAAAGCGTTGCCGTGAGGGGCGCCATAAACGTCGAACATTAAAAATATTATGTCGGCTACGTTGTAAGGGTAGTGTAGAAGGACGATTTGCATTGTGATATAGGATGAACTTTAAAGCTGAGATACATAGTGGAGTTTTATGACTTTGTATTGTAGGTACTAAGTAGCTTATTTTCGTCGATAGGTAGATAGGAAGCATAAGAGATGCTGGTTAAGAATCCCAGCAGGCGTAGAATGAGCACCGTATTGTCGACGGAAGAGTAGACAAACATGACGTTTTACGTGTAGACAGTGCGGCGGCAGCAAAGTAGAAAGAGTCAACTGCACTTTTTACGAAATTCACTCTTTTACATAATTCGACTCAGAATTACTTGTTTTGTCATAGGATTTTTTTTTTCTGTTTGATTCTCAATTTTTACTGAATAAGTCACGTCAACTGCAGCAATTTTTCTCAAAGTGTCGAAGTACCGTATTTTAGATCAAACAATTTTACAGTAATATTGGCCTTAACTATTTCCTTGGTAGAAACCGTTTATACTTTGTGGCCGTCGAGTAGAAAACTTTTTACTGGCGATTCTAAAATCAAACTGTCTTCACTACCTTAGACAAATTTCAGTTGTCAGTGTGATTTTGACAATAAGGATAGAAAACTTTATTCCGAAATAGTCTACATATAAAAAGACCTAGACAAAGATCGTTAGAAATGAAAGACAAAATGACAGATTGTAGAAGGATCTCTACGGTGAGATGTCAAAAATTAAGAAACGGAATGTCACTTTGTATAGAAAAAGCTATTTCTATTCTTCGTAGAAATAGAAAGCGTCATGCTACGCCTGCAGGTGTAGAAAAGTACACATAGTGTTACGGCCGAGTTCGGAAAAGGGACTTCTTCTCTCTTTTCAGCACGAACTGTATGAGAAAAATTATATTGGATTATGTACTGTATTATTGTAGAGCCATGTATTCATTCACTGAACAACAATCGACGCACAACACGTGACGTCAACATGTTTGGCAACGTTGCATAATTCCGAGTGACGTTGACAGATGGAGCATAACTTGACGAGTGTCTCCTTGTTGAACAGAGACCATTGCTAAACAAAAGTTCATTCAGATTATTGTAGTGAAGTCGTAAGTCAAACTGATAAGCAATGCTAATACATGTCGGGCGTTGTTTGACTTATTTTCAACATAAATAAAAGTTTATACCAGTTTTTCAGAGGATTATGGGTTATGCAGAGGTGTAATATACCTCCACCCTATAATAAAACCTACATTTCGCCAGTTTTGTTTCATCATTAACATTATAAATGAAGTCGGTTTCGAACTAAAAATTTAGTAAAAAAAAAGACAAATGTCCATAGGAACTCCAGTTATGGACATCCTATAAGGCAGACACGGATACAAACTGTGTAATAGTTGTTATTCAAGTGCTTGTATGACATTGAAGTATATTATTATGATCGATGAAGAAATAAAAAAAAAAACAAAAAATGAGTGGGGCTTGTGGCTTAGTAATAACAGCCGCACGGATGAATCGATTAGGGAAAGCTACGCTTGCCGCGATTGGTCCGTGGATGGGTGACCATCTTTACATACCAAGACCCCTGCTTGCCTCGGAAAGCACGTTAAGCCGTTGGTCCCGGCCCTCTAATCTTAAGTATAATCTAAACTCCCAATTTTTTGAGGATTCTCCCCAGTCTGGCATCACTGGTTTTAAAATGGACCGTGCTTAAGGGGACTACATGACCTAAACGCAAGTTTTATTATTCCTAAAAGTATATGATCCACTAAACAAAATCAGAAAAATATATGATATTCTTCAAGATACGAGTCTATGCTAGTTAGATAGTGTGTTGAAAATTTAATACAACTAATTTGGTACGTTAGACAAAAGTCGCGAAGATACCTCTAAAAATTTGTTTTATCGATTTAAAACCATATTAATATAGGTAGGTACATGCAATCATTCTTTATTTTTTTTTCAGATTTTCTTCAAGCAACATTAACATGATAGTTTTTCATTTTTAGTCCAATCAATAGATTTTCTGTAAATAGAGAATTGCTTCATATTTTCTAATAAATTACCAGCTTTGTGAAATCGCGCTTCTCATTCTTTCCTATGCAGTCCGACAGTGACCGCGGTTAAGCTGTTGTTAGCCCCATAAGTAAATAAAAAATAAGCTACATAATATTTTGATTGAACTGTTGACAAGTTAATCTCAATGTAATCCCAGGATAAAAAAGCAACAGAATTCACTTCAACGGAATACATTACACGAATCGGATTTGACGACTGTTCGACACATCAAACGCTTGTTGACAGAAATATCAATAAAAAAACGTTTACAAATAAATACGAATGATTTCAATGAAAATGGAGTTTTGAATGGATTTCGACGGTTTGGTGTGGGGCGTTAATATATTTATATTTTTTGTGTAAATGTTTATTTTGCTAGTATGTAATATCACGTTTAAGGAAATGGTTTGATAATAATTAAAACGCAGTTGGTAAGTGTGGTGATCAAATAACATCGATTATGTTTTTGGATATATAATTTTGATGATCATGCCTATATACTTTTGGTAACTTCGGTTTTCTTATGGATCTAAAATCAAGCGTACATTACAGCCGCAACAAGCCGCAGCGCACCGCATGCTCATACAATAAAGTGCGTTGCGGACCGCCTGTATTGTGTGTTGATTGATAGAAAATGTGCGAAAGTGATGTAGGAGGATTTTAGCAATGCGTTACGTTGCGGCACGGCCAGTCCCAATCTGCGCTAGTCTTAAATGTCATACAACACAACTCAATCTAGTGAAGACAGAGATAATTATGTTATTTGAATTTTAATATATTATTATGACAACTTGACTTGGTGACTTAGAGAACGTGGAAAATAGAATACTCTTTATTGTATACACTATAAATATTACAGATATTAATGTAGAAAGTTTACATAGGGTGACACAATGGGCGGTTTTATCGCTAAAAGCGATCTTTTGCAGACAACCTTTGGGTAGATAAGAGGCAGATAGAGAGACAATATTGCAGGTAGTCAGTGGAGTACCATTTACATATACAATAATAAACATGAAACAAGAACAAGGAACTATATGTAATGAAGATGTTAAAGGAGAGAGGAAGTACCTAGTGATTTTTAACCAGAATTTTAAAAGTGGACAAAGATTGAGCACGCCTTATCGACACGGGCAAGGCATTCCATAACCGTAATGCTTGAACTGTTAAAAACTTGTCTTAAAAACTGGTGGAATGCATCGGGGAAAAAAAAAAAAAAAAAACTTTAATCTTAAGTTTTCCGATGACCTCACATATGTATTTTGTGGGTCATGAAGGAACACTAAGAAATAATATTTCGAAACTTCCGCTTGAACTCTTGAAATAGCAGGTTAACGTTTTTAAGCAAACAAAGTCCGTGTCAACTGCATTATTAGTAAGTTATTCATATTTTTGTTACCTGAGACATAAAAAAAGTTGTCGGTGACAATTTGTTTAAGGATTGAAACAGTCAAAGGTGATACAAGTACCTAAACATGAATGGAAAGTTTATTTGTGTATAAGTAACATTTAGAATGTGAATGATAATAATGATACTGAAATAATAATATTGTGACATTTTACTTAGCAAATTATTTTCAGAAAGAATTATTAAGATATTAATGATACTGAAATAATAATATTGTGACATTTTACTTGGCAAATTATTTTCAGTGGGAGAATAAAGGTCGAATAATTATTCTCCCAGTGAAAATAAATGAATAATTAAGATATTAATGATACTGAAATAATAATATTGTGACGTTTTACTTGGCAAATTATTTTCACTGGGAGAATAAAGGTCGAATAATTATTCTCCCAGTGAAAATAATTTGCCAAGTAAAATGTCACAATATTATTATTTCAGTATCATTATTACCTTTCACATTCTAAATGTTACTTATAAATAAACTCTCCTTTCATGTTTAGCTATTTGTATCACCTTTGACTGTTTCAATCCTTAAACAAATTGTCACCGACAACTTTTTCAACCGCCTAATGTTCCAAAAGTATCTGATAAAAGTGTCAACAAGCCTGTTCAGGATAAGTTCTTTCACAATCAACACAAAAATATTGTAACACGTTCATCTGTTAAATTAATGTTTTTAATTATATACCACAAAAATTTTACCAGCAATTATCGTTGTCTGCGCTATTTCTTCTAATTAATTAATTACGCATTTTCCTTTAAAAGACTATGAACCCATTTTACACATTGCAACACTGAACATGAATCACTCATTCGAAGGCCATTCCTTCCTTGTTCCTATAACTCATTCATTCATCTTCACTCCAACTCCTCTCCGCAACTGATCTACCGCTAGTAGACACGTCGACCAGGCGGTCCCATCAAAACTCTCTTATACATGTAAAATAAAATACAATTATGCGAATACCGATGTTGTGTGGTGATTAAATACAAAATGACTTGGTGTGGGAAGTCACAAATTAAGAACCAAGCAACTGAGCTGTCGAAGAATTTATCCATGTGGGTACCTTTCCCATCCAATTGTAGTAAATTGAATTTTATTAGTAAACTTTAACTTTTTTTTTCATGACGTGTATTGACTTCTTTTTATTCACAAAAACTTCTTATACTAAATAAACTAACATACTATTAAAATTAAAATAATATAATAATATAGACTAACTAAAACTATTAACAAATTACAAAGGCGTCGAAAAATTCGTCCGCATCACTGTCGACTGGTAATGTACCCAAGAGACTGGCAGCATTGCCACGTTGTATGGCAATGCTTAGCCTCTGGCCAAGGTAAAAGCCAGCCCTTGGGTCACGGGAAGTGTCAACCAGAGGTTTGGAGAATTCGTTGAACAAATTATTGTTTGAATAACTTACTTTAATTGTTGTTGGAAAATCATCGACGAAAATTGGGATTATAAAATTAACCATAATATTTGTTAAATGAAAAACATAATTATTTAAGGTGATTTACGGAATTAAGTATTCTAATAATCAAATCAAAGCATTGAATTTGTAAGTGGCAGTACTAATACGTTTTCTGGTCCATTTGTTCACATTATCGTTAGATAGGTACTTTTGGAACAGACCATACATTTGTGTTTTAAATCCTATCTATTTGCCCCACTATGTTGCGGTCGAAATATGACTCAATCTACTTTAAAAATGGAAAAAATCGCATATATACCAAAAGTTATTCGCTTTAAAATTTTTCATTGCGTTTAAAAAAAATCCTTGTTGCAAAATAAAATGGGACAAAAAGTAGAAGTTTTGAAGCGTCTGGGTATAACTTTGTCTCTGCATTTGTGACATACTGCTGTTGTGTTTGTAGCGAATATTGTTTTAGTGTATTTGCTGTATGCAGTAAGAACTTCTTTAGGTTGGCAAACAGGGTAACGGGCCATCTAAAGTGAAATGGCGCCCATTTTACTACCACAACCTTATGACACCTCTAACAGCCAGGTGAATTTTATAAGTCTATATTATTATGTGTATTTTCGTCACCGGCACTTCCAACAAAACTAAATAATAATACCGTAGAAATACTTCCTCCACAAACCGCTTTGCTTACATTAAACTACTTGCCTACGTTGTAATTAATTATGAACGATTTTAAACAAACGTGAATTTATATTTAGAAATATATTTTAAAACGTCCACAGCAAAGCACCCTAACGCCACTCTGTAATTCTAAATTCAAAAACAAGCTCAATGCGTCACGTCCGCCATTGATTCAAACGAAAGGATAGATTCCGGAGTCACGTTACGTCCAATGACAGCCTGTGAGCAGACTAGCTAAACCGATTTGCTGCAGTGACTGGTCCGAGCTCAAAGCCAAAGCAGCCTTTGGACGTGTTAAGATCTGTTTACGTTGGGAACTAGGGTTTGAGTGTGTAGGTCGTCCAGCTAAGGTGACCGACGACGTGCAATGCAATTATTTGTGTGTAGTTTAGCTGTGCTGGGGGTTTTGTTTGATCTTAGAAATGTTAAGAAATTAACGGTAGCTATATGTTTCAATGTTATCCTTATCACTATTGGTTATGTCGTGTAGTTGGCATAATATTGAAGTTATTAAGTAAAGGGTTTTAATGTATTGATGCAAGATAGTTCCTTCATAGCGATACTAATTACTGATTTTTATCACTACTTAAAAGTTAATTGAAGATGCTTCTCAAGATTGCTTGCACGAAATAATGAATAGGTACTAATAAAGTAATCAAATATTAACAACATCAAGATTATTAAACGAATCCCAACCACTCCTTGTATATTTTCAGCATCCTAATTAAAAGCTTAATCATTTTGAACGATATTGCTAATCCGTTGCTTCATATGTTCGAGAATTTTGTTTGCTCAGCAACGTAAATAACGCAATGAATGTTGTTGAACAGTCAAAATGAAAGCCATGGCTACTGTTAATGCATTACGCAACCACTCCGCAGGTAACTTTCAACAAAAAATCTCAAATTTAATGTATGCAGCAACATCAGCAGTAAATATAACCAATGGGAAAATTTGTTAGACAAACTATTCAACAGTATGTCTCTGGCCATAAATGTATCGTCGCAAAGAACTGCTGGACCGAAGTCCGTCTGATTGGTGGCTAAGTGGAAAACTTGTCCGATGGCACAGAGCAGTAGCGTTCAAACGAGTTCAGTACAGCCGTGTATTGTGCAGCTGTTGTCTGCGACATTTTCCACTCTTTGATTGGAAATTATTTGACACTGTCTTTTTTTTTTGTGAAACTCCTATTACTTTAACAAAGTTAGCAAGCGTTTATGATTTTGTTGATAACATCAAAAATAATTATTTAGAAGATAGGATGCAATGGGACAAACCGACTTACACTTAGATAACGTCACGCTTGTTTTCTTCGAAGAATTAGATAGGTCATTTTGAACATACAAGCATTTTAATTGTATCAGATGAGGAAAAGAGCAGGGAACAGCAATTTAGAAAACAAAAACACATGAACTTCGATGTTTATTTCAATTATATAGTTGAATTTTACTAAATACAGTCCAAATAATTTCGTCTAGCATTAAAACAGTGAAAACCAAATACTTTTTAAAAACCTAATCCCGCCGAAATCATTCTACTAAATAAAATAATGGTACATTAATTTGACGTGAAATACTGCTGAGCTACGTAGTTTCAGAGAGTACTACAAATAAGTCTGAAGTTTATTTCAGTGATATTTCTTATACCTTAATAGAATATTTTGTTTGTGATTTTCGTTTCTTCTACAACCATTGTCTGAATAAACACAATTTATGGAACACTAAACGTACATCATGACGTAAAGTCTGTTTTGCTGTTCGTCCTTAAGCTATTCTTCACACATAGTGGTGTAACTTGGTACATAATTATCATCAATTTTGTGACATGAATATAAACAAAGACGCTTGTCAATCCATCTGCGGTGGAGGCCAAAAGTTGGGTTATGATTTATAACGAGCTTTGTCCAAACACCACGGGACCAATGTAGCGCAAAGCTAAATAAAAAGATAAATGAAGGCTGACCTAACCCAGCTGAGAGTTACTTTTACAACACAACACCAAAACTCAAAGGTGATTTCCAACCCAAAAACCACAACTAAATTGTAATAGAAAATGAACGAGCACTAAACAACACTCTACCCTATCCACCACCATTTCTTTCCACCCATACCAATGTATCACGTGACATATTAAATGTTGCGACTAACGAAACATCTCGAATGTTTCGTAGCCATCGCTCAGAGAGCCTTTGTACTTGTAATACAACAGTGAAAAAGAATAATGACCCGGGAAATGGAGTTGCGAAACTGCTACACCAATGTCCACCCTATTTTATTATACTAAGGGATAGTTTGGCTTGAAAGTTAAAGGCGTTAAATAAACTTATAGCGGGAAGGGTGTATATTTGGTTGGCGATCTTCTAGATATATCGTGGGGGCTTATTGCAATTTTTATTCATGTTCTAATATATGATTTTGAAGTCTTTTTTGTTATTAAACTGTAGCGTTTTATGTGAGTTTATTAAGATTTGAAGTTAATGCAGTATCAGCTACGAAAGTGCAATAAGCCAACATATTTTCTCGTTGACATACTAACGTACGAATTAGTTATATTTAACGTTTATGATAGTAGTATAAATCTCGTTATTTGTTTTATAAACGATGATTACAATGTTGGAATAACAGACTTTTGTTATAATGTACCAGGTTATCGAAACGGTAGTCAATTTTATACCTAACCTAGAAGACAAGTTTTTGAAAGAATTGACCAAAAACAGTTTACTTTAAAGAATGCAAATAACATCAAAAAACTATAATTATTCCTATATAACTTTTATATAAGTTCTTTTACAAAGTAATACATTTAAAAACTTTGTAGTACCAAGTTCTTAACAGATTGGCTTAAATACTTATATAAAAGCTACAAATAGTTTAAACCAGATCCAAACGAACAAAAACATCATCCAGATAAACAAGATTATATAGACAACATGACGTAACACTTGTTGCAGTAGTAGCAGTTTGCACTATATATCTCTCTGTCACGGGATCCAGCAATAACTTCCTGTCGACACACTCATGTAGGTACAATGTACACACAACTGGGGCTAGGCCATTTAATCTGTAACTAATATTTGGTGATATCCATTACCTGGGTCCATTCATCGTGGATATGGGTCTTAAGATTCTTGAGAATTGGTAATCATTCAGCTAATAAAACGTATTAACATTTTATTCAACATATTATTTTGTCTAGCTGTTTTTTGCGTAGGGCTGCACGTTTATATTATCAAAAGTTTCATTATTGTTTAACGTACTTGTGTATTTTATGGGTATATTTTTGGTTTTTTGAAAGTTAAGATATTATATCATAGTAACGTGAAAATCTTTATTTCAATCTAGACAAATATATCGATACCTAACACACTACAGCACAATCGAAAGGCAAACATTTTTCCATGAATATTTTACTTTTCCTTTTCGGGTCGACATATTCAATATTTAGATTTATATCGCGGGAAGCATTGAGATTACCTATTTGATTTATGGTAATAAATCCTGGTTTAACCCTTTATTTTTAGGGTCACGGTCAATTGTTGGGCAGAAACGAAATGGTATTTAAATTGGCAGTTACGTGTTGGATTTGGATATTATAATAAATTATTGCTTCTGTATGTTTTAATACATTTTCGGTTCTGTTCAACGTATTGGCACTAAATAGCACTGACATTCCCTTCTTCAATGTCTAATTAAGGTTGGTAGAATTAGTACCATCAATATCTTCCTTCCTTTATCTTAATTTATTTAGGGTTGGCGCAGCATAATGTTCTTCTTCCATTCATCTTACCCCTATCAGACATAATCTTTTACGTAATCTATCCATCGTTTTGTTGGTCTTCCCCCAGTCCTATAGCTATCCTAATTCATACTCAAAACATTTAAAAACATCACTGTAAAAAATAACATTAAAATCAGGAGCACAGGTAATAATTGTTTATAAGCTTACAGAGTACTTGGACCGTGAGTGGTTCTATCCTAGTTTTAGACAATGAAAAGAAGAAGCAAAGAAGGAAAACTTTCGTTCCCGAACTGAAATCAGAGTTTACACAGGCGACAGTTGGAGAAAAATCAACTTCAAAAGAAACCTCATGCAATGCAAATACAGAAACTTAATTCACAATGTTCACAACTTATTCAGTACATTAGGACCCTAGCAACAGTAGCAACACTGAACAAAGGTAGCAACTCTGAAACATTGCGACTGGAGCAAACTGCGTCTTTCTTCCACATAATTGGTTTTCAAACTCTGTACAAAATTGATGGATTGGCACCGAAGTTGGTCTTGCAAATTGTTAATTATGAAAATTCCCGCGTCCTCAATTTAATGGCAGCTGAACAAAAGTTACCTGTTCCGAACAAATTTGTTTTGTGGCGTTTTTAAAGTTGTTTAACAAGGTTTAAGGAATGGCCTTTTAGAATTTGGTTTTGTGAATAATGTTTTTTGATTATTTGCTGTTGGCTGGTGAGGAGTTTTATAATGAATTCGCAGTGGGTTTATTAATGGCGGAGTTTTAGGATTTGTGTGGACAGAGTTTTGTTTGATGTTGATGGATTTTAGGATTTTTGTTTTCAAGTGTTGACGCGATATAGTACATATTTGTTTTTTAATACTTTAGCTATGATTCGTGTCTGTTGTTATGCAAATTATTGTTATTTAGATAGATAACTTTTATCTATTTAGCTTAAGCTACAAAAGACTATCGCGATTATCCCTGTATATAATAATTATCCTCTCTATTAACAACATCGTTTTCATTCAGACGAATAAAAAGGTTCATGGTTCCTTTATGATAACAAATGCTTTACTTTTTTATCGTTTAATGCTACTTCTTTGTTCTGAACAATTTATTTCATGAATGATTACAATATAAATAAAATATTAAACGAGTTTATGGATAAAGGTTGTCTAGAAGTGACACTGTTATATTTTAATTTGGGAGAAAGTAATAATGATTTGTACAGTAAACGTTCAACAACTTTTCTTAGAATAACTATTCAGAGAGTGTATTTAGAAGGTTGGCAACGTCGAAAAAGATACCAAATATTTCGCTGTTTTGACTAATTTATCAATTTTACTAAACTAAATTATGAAATATCGCTTTTTAGTGCACTAAAATTTTGATTTTGAAGTACAATAATCAATATCATTACATTTCTTTAAATAATAATTGAAAATAAAAGTACACGTAACAAAGCTTATCTAGAGCAAAACATGAGGTCTAGTACATTTACCACCGCTGAACCATGCACCTATGCAGCGTTTAATCGAAGGGGTGCATTAAAATAGCTACCATTCGTGGAAGTCATTATCCCCTTCAGCCGAAAGGGGCTGATTGAAACGAGATGACATAAAAAATCACGAGTATGACCTAAAAGCAGCTCAAATTATACGCAAAAATAAATAAAATCAACTTAACGTCACTTCCAGTATGCTTACATCTAGAGTAGGCAGTAAATAAGAGTACCCGTCCCGATAAGACCGGGAGACGCCAGATATTAATCATCCCCTTAGCATCGGATTTATTATTTTTTCTTACCCTTTGCACAAGTATCATTGAATTTAATCGCCAAGGCATTTCTTTTTTTCTTTTGCTGTTTATTCTTATCGCTTATTTGATTGCTTTGGTATCTTTTAATATCGTTTAGTTCGTAAGTTTTAGCTAAACGATGTTCTTTTAAATCAATTGACTGACCGGTTGGCGCAGTTGGTAGCGATATTGCCTTCTGAGCCGCTGGTCCCGGGTTCGATCCCCGGACAAGTCAAACATTTGTGTGCATGAACATGTCTGTTTGACCTGTGTCTGGGTGTGTATATGTATATAAGTATGTATATCAGTCATCAGGTTACCGTAGTACAGGCTCTGCCTAGTTCGGGACCTGAAGACCTTGTGTGGATGTTGTCTCATATTATATTATTATTATTATTATTAATTGTTTATTAGTCATCCATTTTACTTTGATAGTTTAAATTGTTGTTTGTGATAATTAATCTCAAGTGCAATCATTGTTTCTTTGTTTATGCTAAGTGTGAGTTCATCTGTATCCTAATATTTTCGCTGTTTCCTTAAATCGTCAATTAATGTTTACTTATTGCTTAAGCCAAACAGGCCTTTATTATAAAAATAACCAAGTTAGTTACATTTTCTTTCAATTTTATTGCAGTTCTGTATCGTCAGAATACAAAATTATCAAAATGACCGTACACCTACATCTTTCGTTGCATTGATCTACGCATTTTTATAACTAACGTCTTCTAAAGCATCTAAAAGAACGAATTATAAAAAAAACAACAAGGAACTAAATAGTTTTAACGGACGTTTCCCCTTTTCCAACAAGGTAAACATCTAAAAACTAAAAATACTCCAGGTAAGAATCTGGAGTCTCTAAATCTCAACTGTTAGCGATTCTCAATAGGAAGGTATAATTTACTGTCGTGAAAAGCAGTTTGTTATAGGAAAAATAAAGTTTTCTCCATCGATAATAAGTTCCCGGTTTGTTGAAACTGTTTTCGTTGTTGAAACCCATTATGGTACTGATAATAATTTTGGATTCCCTTTCACACCTTCTCGTGTTTGCTTTTTGTTGAACGTTTTAGATTTTCAATGGTTTTGGTTTTAATAACCTGGTAGTCATAGCAAGTGGTTTTCTGTAATTTCTACCATATCGATTCCTCTAGGCTCGAAGGTCGTTAAGGAAAAACTGGCATTTTTCAGGACACGCAAAAAATCTATACTTACCTTTTTTTCTTAAGCTGTTTAGGTAATTGAAATTTAGAAATAATTATTCAAAAATGATGGTAGTTTTAATGCTGTGTCAAAAAACTGCCCTAGTGCTGTATTTACTGATATAGATACTTTTTTACGACCATTAAATTACTGCATAGTGACCTTTACACTCTTCAAATATTCATTCTATACAACTACCATAGTACGTAAATCTACTCTGTCTATTGTACAGCATTTTACAAAAGCCAAGAGAGTAATGGACAAATGTAATTTTTATTTGGGTCATGTAGGATTACCCTAGGTCCCAGGGTGCCCTAGGCCCTAGGGTAATCGGTAAGGATAAATTAGTAAGCTTGTAGATATGGATTATCTACCCCAATTATATGAAAAAACAATATGCCAACTGTGTAATATGTATCGTTATGATATGACTGTATTTCAAATAAATAAACAATAAATAAAATGGAAGATAAAAGTACAGGCGATAAGAAACAGAATTTCATACTAAAGTTTCTAGGGACTTTTTATCATAACAAAAGAAAAAAAACCGAGTTTCCTAACAAAACCAATTAAGAGTACATTACTTTTAGTTATAACAGATATAAGAGGTACCTATTTTCTGGAAAAATGCCAACTTTGTACAATATTGAGTGTATTTTGAACTCTGAAACTGACGGTGTATTATTACTTTTGCTCTATCGGAATGATGAAAGAGTACCAGTAAAACGGAGTGAATCGGGACGAAACTTTAAAATGGATTTTAACGTTGAAATAATATAGTTTGTTACCAACAAGGGCACCGAATGTGATATTGGGTTTTTCCCTCTGGAATTTCTGAGTAGCAGCTCGGAGTCTAGATTTGTGCCTGGTGGGTGGCAATAGGCTCGCCCCCTATGAATATATATATATTATGGAACTTAAACATAGCTGGCAAAATGTGGGTTTTCTATAGGTGTACCTCTTTTTTTTTTTTTTTTGAGGGTGGGAAATCATCTAATAACTTCTCCCGCTCTGGGCAGAGCAGGAGGGCGTGTCAGACTGTTACTGACTAAAACCCACCCGTGTTCTTTCAGTTGCCTGTGCCAGGGGCCACGGTATCCCTCTCGGACTTTCCCGCAACCCTAGCAGGCATCGGCCCTAGCGGACCCCGTCATTGGTGCTGACATCTCTTTGAGGCGCGCGTGGAACACAACGCGCCGTCGACCCGAGCCTGTTCCTTATCGAACGGCGAGCTGCAACGGATAAATAATAAATAAATAATAGGATAAATGGCATGATATTAAAAACAGCGAATAATTTTAATTAAAATTATCCCAAGCTTCATTGAAAAACTAAATCCTATGTCAATACACAAGATTGGGATATTTTTTTATTTCGCATTTATTTATGAAGAATTTTTTTCCTAATTATGTACATTTTCAGGCTTAAGTTTTCTATGTAATAAGTAATCTAATTTTGTCTCTTATTTAGTTAAAATTAATTTGACAATTGAATAAACCAACCTATTCTATTCCGGCTCTTACAGTAGCTCACGGCTTCTTCTGATGAGGGTAGGCAGAAACTATAGAACGCATCCTGCTTCGATACTTAGGTACGTACTTTTTTGCTTCGTTTACGTTCATATATCTGGCCATACACGCACGCCCGTTACGAGTACTAAGCGCACTTGACCTTTTCGAAGAACATCTTAATTAATATTATAAAGAGAAAATGTTCGATTTTTTGTATGTATGTTTGTTATGCTTTCCCACTAAAACGGCTAAAAGCATTTATATGAAACTTGGCACATAAGTAGACTATGACCTGCATAAGGACATGGAATACTTTCTATCCTGATGTTCTTACGGGATCGAGACTTATGCGGGAGGACAGTCACAAATAGTCACCAATAAAGTCTCTAGTTAAGTCCTTTTCGGTCATCCCCTCCCGGCGTTTCCACTCACATCTGCCTTATAAATACCTTTGTTAGTCGCCTTTCATTCATCTTCTCAACATGACCAAACCATCTAAATGTTTAAAAGAAGGTTTAGTGTCAAAAATTTAAAAGAGTATTTAAATTTTTGTCATTAAACCTTCTTTTAAACCGCACCGTTGCCTTATCAAATCATTCCTCAGCTCTCATTTTATTCCATTCTTAATTATTTATGTGCAAGTAAAATATACCAGTATTTTATTGTACTAGTTCCGTTGCCTAACTATACTTGGCTCGCCCAGCAATATTAAAGCTAACACATTCCTTTTACTCACAGATCAGGCTGGAATGCAATTACAAAATAGATTCTACATTCAAAATCCTTTCTCGAAGTTTTGCGCTTAATTAAGCACGAATATTTTAAGGCAAAGAGCACGAGCACGAGAAAATATTATCAGAACAAAAGTTAAGCAATTTGAAATAAATTGTTTTTTTTTTAAATATAAATGATAAATGATAAATGATTTTATTTCTGTAAGTAGGTTTGAACAAACACTTTTACACGTCAATCATATTTTTTTTTAAACTAGATGGGGTCGGCGTTTCCTATCTGACTACTCTGAGAAGAAAGGCCGAAACAAACTCAGAGGTCACAGTCTCTTTTAAAGTCCAGACAAAATCTTGGTCAGGTCATGTGAAAGCTATGTAGATCGGTGTCTGCAATGGTCTTTTGAGGAAAGAACCACACAGATTGAGTGGACCTGTCCAGTCAGTGCACGCAATTGTCAGTAATCGTGCAGCTCAACTTAGACTCAAGGAGCTCAACGATTCGACGAACAATACCAAAGAAAGGACATTTGAGTAGGCCGCATAAATTACTCAAACTGCCAGATCATGATTACGTTGAGAAAAATACAAAAATAAATATAAATAAATCAATGACCGACATAGTTCTCACATTCACAATAATTAGAATAATATTATAATAATCTTTGAGGACCATGTAGATTTGTGTCTGAAATGGTCTTTTGAGGAAAGAACCACACAGATTGAGTGGACCTGTCCAGTCAGTGCACGCATTTGTCAGTAACCGTGCAGCTCAACTCAGAACTTAAGGAGCTCAACGATTCGACGAACAATACCAAAGAAAGGACATTTGGGTAGGCCGCATCAGCTACTCAAACTGCCAGAACATGATTAAAACTGCAACAAAAACACACATAGTCCTCACATTCACAATAATTTAAAATAATATAATACTTTAAATAGTAAATATTAGTGTCATTGTATATGTAAATAAGTATAGATACTTATAGCAAAGATTATAAGTAGAAATAGTTAGCGAAATAAAATAAATTAACATTGCCTGTGCTTTATTGGAGCAACTCAATCCCAAGCCTTTTTGTCCTCAATATAGTCTTTGACAGTATAATAGGCATTCTGGCATAATTTCCTTTTTATAAAAGATTTGAATTTATTAAGGCTTAGTGCTTGAATGTGGCTAGGAAGTTTATTATAAAAACGTATACATTGGCATCTAAACGAGCCACCTATTTTCTTGAGCCTGGTAGTAGGAACAACAAATTTGTGCTTGTTCCTAGTATTTAAATTATGGATATCACTGTACTTTTTAAACAGATTAATATTTTTATGTGCATACAAAAGATTTTCATAAATATACTGAGAAGGCACAGTCATTATATTAATCCCTTTAAAGGACAATGCCCATTTTGTTAAGACTTTTGGGCCCCTAAAAAACTTCGTGTGTCACTGTGATTTTAACTTTATTTTGTAGACTTAGAATTACCTTTTCATATCCTGAAATCGATTTTCAAATTTTCACCCTAGTTTAAGAGAAATCGTATGTTTTTGGATTCTGGAAGTGAGGTGACAAAACAAGTTTTTTTTTTGTTCTAAACATATTTGAAATTAAAATAATAATTTTGTTTAAGTATTAACATTGATTCCTGAATTAAGAAAATACTACATAACTTCTTCTCTTCCCAGATATTATTTAGGTTAAGTACTTGCGCTTACAAATATCCCTTGCCGTGCCGTGCCGGCAGTCAGCGTTAAGTAGGCTGTGCCCTCACAACTAGGTACTGTTGTTAAAAATAAATACTTACCTACAACTAAAGCCTTAGGTTAGAGGAGCTCATGGCTAAGTTACAACAAACGCACGGATCAGTCCCATCCCAAGTTAAGTTAAGCTGCTCTAAGGCTGCTTACTTAATAAAAAAAAAACAACAATAAATAGTGGGTAAAATATTTATTCTTCAAGGAATATAGGTCTAGAAATTGCGCTGGCGCGCTTATATCATTAAAACGACCCCAGCTTAATTACCACAATACGGTCATAGGTATGAGCGCAGCACCCTACTGTACGATTTGCAACTAAGCAACTACAATAATAATCACTAAACAATTTGTCATATGTTGCTCTCTACTTATCAATAAATATGTGTAATAAATCCTGTTACTTACATGTCTCAATTTAATTATGGCCCTAACTAGTTGTTATGACATGAAATATTAAGGTCAAATCTTCTTCTATTAATTCATTGCATATTTCAACACTGTAGGTACCATTCGCCCGCACATGCTCCCCATACTATCTTGCCAGTTTTAATTGGTAAGATCCTAAAGCAAATCTTATAACTCGATTAATGATAATCTTGATAGACGGGAGCACTGCTGTTTATGCTTTGAAAAATCGTACGTCTTCCATTTATATGTTCCCCGTGAATAAATTCACAACCGGAAGTGGAGTCCGGTAGTGGAGGTGGTACAGAAATCACAGCATCTGGGATGTTATCGTCCATGTTATCAGTCACTGGCGCAGACTCCACGGTGGGTCTGCTAACGCCACCAACCGCCTGGCTCTGTATTTCTCTCGATGCAGCCTCCCAACAAGCACGACAAACTCGTTCGAAATGCAAGACCTAAAAATATAATATTGTATTTATACTATTTATTTTTGTTCAATTAGTTCAAACATAGTTATTCTGCCACAATTAAAACACTTACATGATGAGCGGGTATCCATCTTAGTATAACGTTTCTTTGAGGACAGTCTTGACAAACCATACGAGTTCTGCGACTTGCAATCGATATGGCACACGCAAAACATATGTTGAGGTGTCCAAGAGCAGGGGATACGAGGGATAGAGTTGTGGTTGATGATGTCCGGTTTTGTAGTAATACAAAACATTCAAGATGTCATCAGGATAACTGGAATGATAGCAAAAATAAATCAGTGAATTCCTAAATAGATAGATGTACATTAATTATTCATGTGCTCATTACAATGGTCTAGGTTTTCTCACAGATCACCTTAAACTGCCTTAAAAGGTTAATTTCTGTTATAGCGGAAATAATAGAGATTTACAGTTGACCCCTTGATTGACCAAACATAGGCATCCTAAATGTTCGTACCTATAAGTCTTGAAAATGACACATTCTAAACTTACCGGTGTAGTTGTGTGTTACCGAGGATCTCAGAAGAAGGTCTACCAGGTGTAGACATTTTGCAGGAGTAAAACAGCTGTCCAAGGCTCACTTATACCAAATAAGAGTCAATGTGCTCACTTGTCACTACAACAAGAGTCCAATATCTCAAAACAAATCCACTGGAGGAACGCAAACGCTCAACTGGACAGCTTCAAATTGTAACGAACAGAAGGAAATACGCAGAAATTAATACAACTCGACGCAAAATAAACGGCACGCAGCAATTTGATTGACGCAATGATTTGACAGATATGAGATAGATTTGTCTAAGTGTGACCATGTTAATATTTTGGTAATCGATTTACCAAATCGATTTGTTATAAATAATATTCTTTACATAATTAAAAAGATAGGTTACAAACGCTATTTAGGGTACGGGAGGTACTAACCTGAGTAATAACCACAATAATGTCTGTGGTACTAACTTTTGTTTTTAAAGAAACTGTAGTGTAGTGTAACTACTTTTAATTTCTTTATTTGACCCCCCCGTCGTCTACTTCGCGCCAACTCAGTTACATAAGTGTTAGCTAGATTAGGACGTGTGAAAAGCTACTGTAGTCTATCTCCGGTCATTATAGTCGGTGGATTAGTAAAATATCGATATTTCCAATCGATTACAATTATTTAATTGACATTGTCGTCTGGCAACATTCAGGTTAAGTTTTAATGGCGGAACTGATATATATTCAATAGAATAAATATTAATTATGTTTTCCAATGCTAGGGTAAACGAAATATTGATAAAAAAAACTTGAACATGTAAAAATACGACTTAATTTTTGAGAAGTAAATAGTCTTGACACGGCACCGAAACTAAGGGGCCCATTGGTTGTCATTCTCCTTTGTCTCTGAGGGAGTGTCTGGGACTTAATTTATAAATTGAATATAATTTTACGTTCCGATTTCCTAAATATGTAACGTACTTATCTGCTTACAGTTTATTGAACAAATAACAATTGAAGCTGAAATCACATTTATCTCACCTAAAAAGAAATAAGTATAAAGGAAATTGATTTCATATAGGTAGGTACACCAAGGAAACAGAAACTTTTAAGTAAAGACAGGAAAATGAATTGTTTAGCAAATTTACTACCAACTTAAATTGTCCGTAAATTCAAGTCATTCTTTGACAGATTTATGAAATGGCGGCAAATTGTCAATATTTTTTTTGTGTGGGAAAGCAATATTTTTTTACTAAACTTGTTTCTACACAAATTATTTTACCAATTCATTCAATCAATACCTTAAAAACGACACATGGTTATCAGATGATAACCATGTGTCGTTTTTAAGGTATTGAAATGAACACACCTTTTTAAACATTTCTGTATTTCAATTCTTGCACACATACAAAACTGGTATATAATATTTGGCTAACTATTTAATTATGTACTCAACATAATATCAATATAGACTTCTTGAAGACAACCTTTTGATTTCGAAGCTTGAAAATAACTAGGTAACTTAGAAAACTAGGCGATGCTCCAGATATTATATTTCCATTCCGTTTCGTTATACGTTACGTAACGTGTCGTACGTTAGTTTTTCGGTAACTGTCAAATGACATACTTTTAAATTTCATGACTACACTGACACAAAAATCATTTGAGGCAAATCACATACTTTCAATGTTATATTTAGTATTTAAAATCACTACAAATCATATTAATATTTGAAAATCATGACAGTTTATGCCAAAACAAAAATATTACTCTTGAACAACAACAACATAAAAACTGGAGCATGATAATGTTCCAGTTTTTGAAGTGAACACTTCTTTAGGTGTACTTTGCGCTCTTTCTGAACAGTGAAGCAAACTGAACTGTCACACTCGGTGACGCTGAATCGGGTATACTCGGCTCCAGTCGGTCGGTGACGCTGAATCGGGTGTAGTCGGCTCCAATCGGTCGGTGACGCTGAATCGGGTGCATTCGGCTCCAGTTGGCCGGAGACGCTGAATCGCATATAACAGGAGCCGTACTCTGTCGTAAGTTTTCACTTCTATCGTGTGCTCATAGACATACACCCTCTTTTTTGTAGTTATGTTTTTGTTTAGTTAGTTACAAGTCAACGACTACAAAAAAATAATAAAAATTTTACCAACCGAAACCTCATCTGATACAATTACAGCATCTTGTAAATGAACCTTACAAAGTAAAAAATAATATATTTTACTATTAATACCATGTCAGTAACACATACTGTATAATTTTCAGGAAATTTATTTAATATCCCCGAGAAACGGAGATGAATTTTTTCGATGAATTTCACAAGCTTATGTCGGAGGGTATGCGAAGTGATGTTTGAGTATTTTTGTGTGTGTTTATGTAGTGATAGGAAACATCGTAATATTTCATGTGAAAATAAAATCCCTATTAGTCGCCATTTCACAATAGAAATCAAATGACAACAGGTGTTTTTTTTTTAAATTTCTGACTAACTCTACTATGACATACAGCCATAATAGATCATAGTGAAAAGATTAAAGAGGCTATCTTGATAAGCAACTAGGTTAGTTCCAACGTAAAAGCATTTATCTAGTTCTACATGCTTTACTTAAGTAATATTAGTACTGACTGCTTATCTCTTCCTTGGCTGCTCATAAAATATATGATTTAAAATATTATTATGTTGTATGTTGTGAGAGCAGTGGTGGCCAAGTGGTAAAGGCCTCGACATACGAATCAATGGTCGTCGGTTCGAACCCAAGCAGGCGCTTTACTTTGTGTAAATAATTTCATCACCACTGCTCTCAAAACGGTGAAGGAAAACATCGTGAGGAAATCGGCATGTCCTAGAACCAAAACTTTGAAGACATGTTACATCTACCAACCCACACTGAGCCCGCGTGGTAGATTATAGCCCCCTCCCTCTCGAAGAAAGAAGGTCTGTGTCCCAGCAGTGGGAACATTATAAGCCGATTATTCAATTAATATCTGGCATAATTAAAAAAAAAACCAATTGTGTCACAGTTTTTTTTGGACTACGACGCAAATGACGTACTGAAACTGATGCCTTTGAATGGAGTTCGTGACGCAAGTTATGCGCTCAACACTGCTCAACACTAGATTCTGCCGTATCTAAAAACTGCTGGCGTGGCAATTCCGTGCTTTGTGGCCAATCACCGTGCTCCGTGGCCAATCACCGTGCTCTGTGGCCAATCACCGTGCTCTGTGGCCAATCACCGTGGTCTGTGGCCAATCACCGTGCTCTGTGGTCAATCACCGTGCTCCTATGACTGCACACTACCGACAAAACTTCTAGTCATAAATTTGCCGAGATTTTTTCCAACTATGTTGGGATCGGCTTCCAGTCTAACCGGATGCAGCTGAATACCATTTCACATGGCGCGACTGCCTATCTGGCCTTGACTTTCTTGAGTTACTGGGTAACACGATACCCCACGATACATAAAACTATCCATAACGACTGTCAAAGATCTATGAATGACAAATTAACTGAAATTAATTTGTTTATTCTGTAAATACGAGATTGGAATTATAAAAGACATATTATAAAAAAAAAACTTGAGAGGTGTCAAGGGACACCCGGATGGAACGAAGTTCCTTTCGATTAATTAGTGAAGGAATTGTAATAATATTTTTTTTTATTATTAACAAATATATATTTAGCTTACTATAGCAAAAAGTGTCGTGACAACTTTTCGTAAGAATTTTTTCCGTCTAGCCCCCTTTCACAACGCGCGATAAGGAACTTCGTCCCAATAAATTAGCTAGATGGAGTCGACATTTCCTATCTGACTACCTATGAGAAGAAATGGCGAAACAAACTCAAGAGTCAAAGTCTCTTCTATAGTAGGTACAGACATTATCTTAGTCAGATCATGTGAATACAATGTAGATGTGCTTGAAATGATATTTTGAGGAAAAAACCACACAGATTTTAGTGGACCAGTCCAGTTAGTGTAAGCATTTGTCAGTAATCGTGTAGCTCAACTCAAAACTTGAGGAGCTCAAAGACTCGACGAACAATACCGACGAAAGGGCATTTGGGTAGGCCGCTTAAAGTATTCACAATAATTAAAGTATATTAATACTTTACAAAATAAATATTCAAGTAATTTTGTATATTTTATTATTCATCAATGTCACCGTGTTTATAAAGTGGTGTTGAATGATGACAGCCGGGACCAACAGCTTAACGTGCTTTCCGAGGTACGCAGTAGTCTCAGTATGTAATGGATGGTCACTCATCCACGGACTGACCTCGGCAAGCGAAGCTTAACTTTTGATCGACCTGGGTGGCTGTTATTACTTAGCCACGAGCAACCCCCTAAAAAGTATGTCGACTTAAACATACCTAACCTAGAGAAAACATCTTAACAGCCTGGTGTGCAAATATAGGAAGGGATTCGATTAGCTTGTCAATAACACAAGTGGGCATATTATTTGAACGTCATCCACCATCTTGGAATCCCATTTTTATTATGACAGCGAAGTTCACGCAGGATTTTATTGGAAAAACGCAATTTGAAATAAGAATGGAACGTACCCATCTTTGTTTTTATTCAATTTAAAAACAAAATTGAAAAGCAAGTTCGTTTATATAGGTATCTCATAGTATGTTTTTGTAATTCAAAGAGACGCGAGAAAAATTTGCGAAAAACGAATTACAGTACGAACAACAAAAGCTATATAACTAGACAATAGAGGTACGAGGAACAGGGTGTAAAGTTCACTCCTCCATATAAAAGGGAGGATCCTCCGACCAGACGGATGTCGTGTCTGCTGGGCAACTGCCCGACGATTGATGTCGGGAAGTTGTTTAAATACTAGTCGCGCGGTAAACTCTGCTTGCGTGATGCAGGATTTGCGTGACGTCTGTATGACGCGCAGCTTGCAAGTGGCGATGTAGATACCGCTACAAGACTGATATTTACAATAGGTACATTTCTGATTTGTTCAATTAATTACTGAAATGAACAAGTGTTTCTTTTTTGCCAGGCTTAAAGCCAAATCTCTCCGTCATGGAGCCATTTTAAAATTTCAAACTTTATTCCAACTGACAACTTAGTACCGAATTAAGTTGTCAGTTTTGTTTATTGAACTGTAACATTCTTATAACAATTGCTGGCTCGATGATTTAAACCATTACAAAAAAAAAACATAATATAACCGTTTATGATTTAGTATGTACAGTCGCCAGCACATCCGGCTATACGAAACTGTAAAATTTCTCCAAATGATTTTAAACCTTGAAATGTTGAGGCTTAAGTTCAAAATCGAATGAGAAAATTTGAGTTTGCGGTAACTTGACCTGCTACTGTGTGTACTTCATAGATTGATTATTCACAATTTTCAATAAATATTTCAAGATGCATACCTATTGAAAAACTTGTACAATAATATTGATCTAAATAAAATATGATTGACGTGTAAAAGTGTTTGTTCAAACTTACTTACAGAAATAAAATCATTTATCATATAGCTAAACAAAGTAAAAAGTGTTCTTAAAGACTTAAAAATACGGCTGATAATTACAAAACACTTACGAAAACAAGCCACTCGTCAAGAGACAAGACAAAGGCAAAAATGTTTGATGAGTTTCAGAACACATACCGGAATTCAACACATAAATTAACAACATACTTCCACGGATATTAAATCCCTTAAATTAAATCCTTAATCTCCCCTGTAATCGTACCTTTCTCAACCCTTGTCAAGAGGCTAAATGTCCACAGAAATTCAGCCATTGCATTCTTGCATTGGTTTAATAATATATTATTCACATAGATATATTGGAATAGCATTAGGACCCATCTCAGGATGGGTATTCGTCTTCTTAGCGTGTCGATGGCAATTTATTTATTATATATTTCTGCGAAGCAGTGCTGCTCGCGAAGGAGGAGGCGGAACGCGTGAGGGAGAGGCAGAATTCGCGCCTTCACGCCCAAGCCGCCGCAGGAGACACCCTGGGCGTCGGTAATCCCAGGCCGATTCCCGGCCACCGTAGGCGGGGGCTTGCGGACGGCGAGCAATGGGTAGCTCGCCGTCCGATAAGGAACCAGCCTGGGTTGACAACGCGTTGTGTTTCACGCGCGCCCAAAAGAGATGTCAGTGACCATGACGGCTAGGGCCGATGCCTGCCAGGGTTGCGGGAAAGTCCGAAATGGTTACCGTGGCCCCTGGCACAGGCAACTGAAGGAACACGGGTGAGTTTTAGTCAGTAACAGTCTGACACACCCTCCCGCTCCGCCTAGAGCGGGAGAAGTTATTTGATGATTTCCCGTCGTAAAAAAGGGCTATTTTGTCTGCTCATTGCACTATAGAACCTGCTTTACCGACTCAGCATTATTTATTGCGTCGTAGTGTCAATACCACAGAATGATATTCAGTCATGTTTACACGTCATAGCGAAATAAAAATGTGATACTGACATTGACTTATAATAGGATACTGACAAGTAAATTAGAAATAAATTAATTCATGTTTAAAAAAATGGCCAGGCCATTAAATGGTTTTAGATTGATGTCAACTCGACATTGACCTAACTAAGGCATACGCTATTTTGATCATTGTTTTTTTAAATTAAATTTAGTTTTCTAAGCAATACTCAGTTCAGTCCTCCGCTGCATGATGTGTTCCTGACGTGAAAACGAAAAAAAAATAAAACTGACGAAGATATAACTGTTTTTTTTTTATTTAAATTCGTCACTGTCGCACTACGCGTATTAGTTAGTACTAGCTTCTGCTGTCGTATCCCACGACCCTACTGTTACTTCGTTTTCGCTTAGCGTCTTTTATGCTCCTTTTTTTTTTAGGGTGGGAAATCATCAAATAACTTCTCCCGCTCTGGGCGGAGCGGGAGGGTGTGTCAGACTGATACTGACTAAAACTCACCCGTGTTCATTCAGTTGCCTGTGCCAGGGGCCACGGTATCCCTCTCGGACTTTCCCGCAACCCTGGCAGGCATCGGCCCTAGCCGACCCCGTCATTGATGCCGACATCTCTTTGAAGCGCGCGTGGAACCCAACGCGCCGTTGACCCGGGCCTAGTCCTTATCGAACGGCGAGCTGCCCATTGCTCGCCGTCCGCAAGCTCGCGTCTACGATGGCCGGGAATTGGCCTGAGTTTCCCGACGCCCAGGGCGTCTCCTGCGGCGGCTAGAGGCGTGAGAGCGTGAATTTTGCCTCTCCCTCACGCGCTCCGCCTCCTCCTTCGCGAACATTACTGCTTCATTTTTGCTCCTAAGAGTCATAGCGTGAAGTTAAACCTTCCACAAGAATCGGGCTATCAAATGCAAAAAGAATGTTCAATACCAACAGGTAGTACCATAGATTAGCATGTTCAAACAAACAAACAAGCCCTTCAGCTTTATTACATATAATAATGAAGTATAGATTAAAGGATTATATTAGATCAAATAAAGCTGTGCCTGAAAACATTTCGTTTGATATTTTGAAATGTGTAGTAGAAGCAAACATTCCCGAACACTTACGCTGGCTCGACAGCTAAGTAAATACAATTAGCATATCATTTATTTATTTATTTATTTATTGACACACCAACGACTTATTCACTAAAACATTACATTAAAAATATTCTATATAACAGCTTTGCGGTGAATTTGTCACATAAAGGTGTGCACAGCACTTGTATAATCAATAATAAAAATTAAAATGGAAATATATGATCATAAAAATTTTAATTTACAAAGTTTACATTGAATTTAAAATGACAAGTCGTTAAATTAAAATACAGTCTAATTCAAAAAAAAAAAAAAAAACATCAGTCAAATTGGAATAGTAAAACGATTATAAATTGGTGTTATAATAATTGATTATAACATCATCATCATATCCTTATTTAAAAGATTACGGTACCTATTCTACTTAATACTCTGTCAAAATTAAGTTTGGTGGCAATTGAATTTGGTATATATACCTAAAATAATCACTGCTCAATCAGTCTGGCTAGCCTTTTCCCAACTATCTTGAGGTCGGCTTCCACCGGCTTCTAACCGGATGGAGCTGCAACCTACCAGTATTTTACATGGAGTGACTGCTTATCTGACCTACACAACACAGTTACTGGGTAGCACGATACCCCTTGGTAAGACTTGCTTTCAGACTTTCGGGCTTCTGACGAATGACAGCCGGGATCAACGGCGTAAAAGCTGTATACCTTGTTAATTAAATAAAAAGATAACAGCTATTTTAAAATAATTTTAGTTATCAGTAAATCTGAAGAAGTCCTAAAATAATCATTGCTTAATAATATAATTGTACCATGTCAATGGTTCGCAGCTGATATTTATAGAACTTCGTAAAATATTTTAGGTAAGTACATAAAAAATGAGCCTTTAATTATGGTTACCGCGAAAGTCTCATTCAATAATTAAATTTAGCTTTAATTGTATTAAGTTGATCTTTGTGGAAGTCCTAATGAGCAAAAAATCTATGCCTACCAACCGTTCTGAATAAAGAAACATTTGAAAAGGTTTGTATTTTTCTGTAGCAGCTGAATAACGAACTACCCATTTATTTGATTTACATGGCCTAAGAAACGAATTACATAAAACAAAGTATATAAGTACAAACATAAAATAATAACAACAATTAAATACTTTTATTCTCAAAAAAATGTCAATATTGAAAATTCTTTCTCTAATATAATCTAAGTAATTGGAATATTAATATAAACATGGAATTTTCACTTCATAAATAAGGCGTTGGTGGAGTGAGCTCAAAGTCAATAATATTTGTAATAGCCAGAGACATAATGTACTACATAGCCGGTGAATTGGTTTATTAAAGAAAAATATCTAAGTACATCTTGTACTTTGTTTTGTTTTACATATATTTATTTTTTAACAAGATGTTTACATATTTTATAAGCTAAGGGTCTAAGCATAATAAGCCTATAAATGTTCCCACTGCTGGGACAAAATCCTGCTCTCTTTGAGAGGAAGTGGGCTGTAATCTAATACGCGGGCCCAGTTCTGGTTGGTAGATGTCACATATCTTCAAATGTTTGGTTCTAAGACATGCCGGTTTCCTCACGATGTTTGGCTTCACCGCATGCAAAGACATGACGGTTTCCTCACGATGTTTTGCTTCACTGCATGCAACAGAGTTAAAATAGTAATTATTATTATTATGTACATGTATAAAAAAGGGTGGCAGGAAGCATAGAGCATCAAAAAATTCGTCCGCAACGCTGTCAACAGAAAGGCTGGCAGTATTAACACATTGAATTGCAATGCTGTTTTAGATTTGTTTAAACTATTCTATGATCTCTGCTTCCCAATTATCAAACGTAAAATATCCACAGATTAAGAAGAGGATCACGCGGGGATATAACGCTGTAGTAAGAAAATTCGGACGTTATTGTGGCAATATAGACTAACACGAAACAGTGTAACACAAAAAGCTTTTAAAACATTCTCAGTAAGATATCAAAAAGTGATCAAATTAACACAACGAACTCAAAATTGTTATTTTATTGGAATAAGTACCAACAAATCTAAGACTTAGAAGGTAATAAATAGTTTGAAACCAAACATTCGTTAAGCTAATAGATGTGTAATTAATATTGACGTCAAATATATAACGACTCCTAAAATGATAGGAGAGCAATTTAATGATTATTTCGTAGACTCAGTTCAACCAAATACCAATTATTTTCAGACGAATATTATTATTAATACATTAGGATCGTATAAATCTATGTTTGTGGAACCAACCACTCCAAAGGATAAACTAATAATAAAATATATATTAGATTACTATAATAAAATTAATATCCTTTATAATACCAATACTACAGGATATGATGATATTGACACAAGAGTAGTCAAAACACTGGCTCACAAACAATATACATAGCTGTATTAAAAATGGAATTTTACGCAAAAATTAAAGGTTGCCAATAACAAGCCATAACATAAAAAAATACTAAACAAATATAAATAATTATAGAACTGTAGCTCTCATACCAAATTTCTCAAAGAACTTTGAGAAACTTTATAATTACTTTGAAGCACATGAATATTTTTTGCAAGGAACGAATACTTTTTAGGAAGACATAAAACATTAATATGGCCGTACCGTAAAACGGGGTTAATCGGAACGCAGGGGTTAATTGGGACCGTTTGGCTCCCAGACTGGAAAGGGCCGGGGCTGCCTTAAAGCGGCTCCTGCCCAATCTAGGGGGCCAAACGCCTCCTGCCGGAGGCTCTACGCGGGGGTCGTGCGGTCCATGGCCCTTTACGGGGCACCGGTGTGGGCGCGTTCCTTGAGGCGGCGGCCAGCCCGCTGGTTGAACGCGCCCCAAAGGGTCATGGCCATCCGGCTGGTCCGGGGATACCGTACGGTCTCCGGTGAGGCGGCGAGCCTCCTTGCTGGATTACCGCCATGGGATCTGGAGGCAAAAGTCCTCGCGCACGTTTGGGAGTGGCGCGAGGAGGCGAAACGCCGGGGCGTAGCTCCGCTGCCGCGAGAAATCACGGTACAGCGGACAGAGCTCCGGCGGGATCTCAGGGCGGCATGGAGAGTGCGATTGTCGCAACCCAGCGCTGGGCACGCCACAATAAGTCCCCTCTTTGAGGAGTGGCTTGAGAGGCGCCACGGCGTCCTCACCTTCCTCCTGACGCAGGTCCTCACCGGACACGGTTGTTTCGGGAGGTTCCTGTTCCGGATAAGGCGGGAGGAAACGCCCGGGTGTCACCATTGTGTGGATCGCCCGGAGGACACGGTGGAGCATACGGTGGAGGTCTGCCCGGCTTGGGCGGACCACCGCCGTGTCCTCGTGGAGGCGATTGGCGGTGGCGATCTCTCGCGTCCGGCCTTGGTCCAGGCCATGGTACGGAGGGGTGCATGTTGAAGAGCCTCCTCGTGGCGCACCCTGGGCAACGTCGGCTCCAATTTCTCCCAGTGCGGTTTTGGGGGACAATTGGGGGTGGCGGCTAATCTTCAACAAGCGGGGAAAGGTCACGGTTCCAATCGCCGATCATGCTTGATGGTCGGTGAAGGGAACCGGGCTACAGAGGGCAGATACGTCCACTCCTCCTCTGCTTACAGAGGGAGGTGAGTGGGCGTAGACTGGGCAGGGCCGCCGATGCGGAACAGGCGGTCGTGTCCCGGAGGGAGGCAGCGGCGCGCGCGCGAGGGATGATTCTCTCGCGCGGCGCCGCTCCGGAGAGGGGAGGGGTCGAGGAAGACGCCGGTCTGGTAGCTACCTCCGGCTCCTCCCGGGTGGAGGCCAGCAGGCGGTGGGTGCGGGGGCGCCCTTTGCCTGTATTGCACGGGCCTCCACCAGCGTCGGACGGGAGTGGCCGGGTGTTCCCGGCCATTCCCGTAGCCCCCCAGTTAAATGGGGGGCATGCGGGGCCCGCCAACTAGGCGGGCATGCGCCGGGAGGGCTGTGGAAGTAGAGGCTGAGCCGATTTCCCATAGCCCTCCCATCACGGCGTTGTGGGAACACCGCTGAGTTTTAGTGGGTATACTGTCGGTTGCGGATTTCGACAGGAGTCCCACATACCCCGTCTCGTCCCCCACGAGCGGGGATGCATAAAGCATTTCTCAGCGACAAAAAAAAAAAAAAAAAAAAAAGGCCATGGTACGGAGCGAGAGGGCTTGGGAAGCCGTCACCTCCTTCTGCGAAGCAGTAATGTTCGCGAAGGAGGAGGCGGAACGCGTGAGGGAGAGGCAAAATTTGCGCCCTCACGCCCCTAGCCGCCGCAGGAGACGCCCTGGGCGTCGGGAATCGCAGGCCGATTCCCGGCCACCGTAGGCGCGGGCTTGCGAACGGCGAGCAATGGGCAGCTCGCCGTTCGATAAGGACCAGGCCCGGGTCGACGGCGCGTTGTGTTCCACGCGCGCTTCAAAGAGATGTCAGCACCAATGACGGGGTTTGCTAGGACCGATGCCTGCTAGGGTTGCGGAAAAGTCCAAGAGGGTTACCGTGGCCCCTGGCACAGGCAACTGAAGGAACACGGGTGGGTTTTAGTCAGTAAGAGTCTGACACGCCCTCCTGCTCTGCCCAGAGCGGGAGAAGTTATTTGATGATGTCCCACGCACAAAAAAAAAATAAAAAAAAGGGGTAATTGGGACGAAACTATTAAAATGGATTATAGCATTGAAATATTATCGTTTGCTGCCAAAAGGACTCTTAATGTGTTAAATGTATTACAATTAATGATTAAGCGCCCTTGTTGGCAAAAAACTATTTTATATTAATGTTAAAGTCCATTTTAAAGTTGTGTCCCGATTAACCTCTGCGTCTCGATTAGCCCCGTTTTACCGGTATACAATTTACTTGAAAAAAAACATGAACCAGTAATAGTAATGTTTATGGATGGATATGACCAGGGCATTTGAGCATGTGGACCATAAAGTACTGTTAACTAAGCTAAATAGATACGGCATCAGAGGTAACGTGTTTGATCTCATACACTCTTATTTGGAGGAAAAACAAATTACTCAGATTCACATTACACTACACATTACACACTACATTACATATACACGAATACATTTTAAGACTAAAAGTGAAATAGTATATTCGTCTAGCTCCAGAGGTCTTTTTAACGGTGCTCCGCAGGGTTCTGTAGTGGGACCCTTACTGTTCATTTGCTACATAAACGACTTTCCCCGTGTAAATATGTACCAAATGTCCTTATTTGCTAACGACAGCACGGTTATATTAATACAGGTAGTAATAAAAAGATTGAAGATGACATCTGTGAGGAACTCTAAGGACAGTCTTTTAAATCAAGATATTACAAAATCCTGCGTTTCATAGGATATTGCTTTAGTGAGAACAATTTAAGTTAAAAAGGTTTTCATCGGAAGAGAAAAATGTAACAATTGGCGATATTAAGGAGTGCCGCATCAAACATAGGAACTCAAACTAATTAACATTATTTGCAAATGTGAATACATGGTCCTATTAGCATTGCACTTTGCAGACAGATTAGTACTCACAGCTCGTTGACACAATAATACTGCTGGCTGTAATCACCACATCATGTTACTGTTCTTTGTCATCTGCCTAGCCTTGTCAGCTTGCAGTCTAACCGGTTGCAACTGAATAAACTACCCGTGTTTTACATGGAGCGACTGTCTATCTTACCTCCTAAACACAGTTACTGGGTAGCACGTTACCCCTGATAACATTGGTTGTCAGAATTTCGGGCTCCTCAATAATAGCCGTGACGAATGTCAAAGGTCTACGAATGACAGCCGGGACCAACGGCTTCAAAAGGACCTCCTTTTTAAGCCGTCGGTCAACCAAACCCTTCCCCAGTCTCCGATCAAATTAACACCTACAAACCTCATAAATTCCTTATCTTCAAACACGTATCTGATTTTAACAGCGTGAAACAATATCTGACTATAATATACTATGTTGCTGAAAATAATCTGACTATAATATACTATGTTGCTGAAAATAATTAATGTGTCTGTTCAAACTGTGAATAGGCTTTAGTGTAACTGAATGGTACCCACATACCTAGGTTAGGTTAGGCCTTAAATAAAATAGAATTGAAAACGGAGTGAAGTGTCATTAGTTAAGGTCTAGGCCTTGTCTACGACGTTTCAGTATTGTCTCTTTGTTACAAAATTATAAGGAAATAAATGTTTAAGTTTTAAGTCAGTTTGAGTGTATAGACCTCGCCAGATGATCAGCTTATGGTAAGGAGTATGTTTAAGTCCTAAATCAAATTGGTTAATTCTGAAACATGTAAATGAGTTTTTTACTGTGTGTGCTTAAAATGTGTCTTACGAAAGGGACGAAATAATAATATATATTTTCTGTTTCTCAATGTTTTGTCAATCATTTTGATGTTAAGTAGCTGTCATTGGCATTTCCAACTGTCTTAATGTAAAAAGAAATGCTTTAGCAACTCCTGAGCTTGTTGAACTTTGGTTCAATGATCCCTTTTCATGTTATATGTAGATGGGCAAACAGGCTGTCGGATCAAAAGATATATCGTGACCACCACCTCCCATACAGCGCGCATCAGACATGTGTGGTCATACTTAAGGGTGTAGTTCAAACCGTCACACTGAACAACTTTCTGCTTGGGACCAACACCGTAATCACAAAAAAAAAAACTTTATTTCAGATAAGCAACACCCATATGGGTTCGTAAACAAAAAGGTAACTTATACCTATGTTAGTAAACTTATTATCTATTTGGAAACAAGGCTGTTGTTCGAAATACATCTTCGAACAACATCGCCTAGTAAAAGTGACTCGCTTCTCCCCGCTATAGTCTTCAGGATGTAGTTGGAGGTATATTATATCAGCTATCCCATACATAAATTTGGTCCCATGGAGAAAGATGTTCAGTTTGATGGTCTATTAACAACAAAACCAACTCAGCCCATCGCAGTCCACTGCGACCACACATTTCTGATACACGTTGTATACCAAGTCGAGAGTTTTCCCACGCGCTGACAATACTTTACAAAGAAAGTTGAAATGTCTGATTAGTGCTTTGCAGCGAGAATAATCAAAGCTTTTGTAGTTTTTCAGACTGTGGAGCTCTTATACAAATAGCTACCTACTTCTAAAATATAGCAATTTTAATAATGAATAAATGAAATCTTTTGTTCAGGAATTGTTGAAATTGCTAACAAGCTCACTGGGGAACGGATACAATACCGACCGACATCGAAGAATGAACGAATGAATGAATGGCTCTCTTACTGAAGGTACTTTTAATATATCAATGAAACGTATCGGTTTTTCTGGGAATTCGTTAGTCAATTGCGGGAATTGGAATTCAAACTTCAATATTTCGATATTTTGTAGTTTCGTTTTCACGAATATTGGGGAAAAGTTAAAATAGTAAATTCCGTTGGAAAATTTTAAGTCCGACGGTCAAAAGATTAGGATCAATAAATACAGTAAAAATTGGTGGAAAGTTAAAAAAGAGAATGTTATTATTGCTGAGAATTTAAAAATAAACGTGTTATAAATAATTTACTATGTATTTCAACACTGAATACTTTTATTACATGTTTTTATTTCTAAAAATACTTAATACTTAACTTCACGCCTGTATTTACATAAAGGTTTAGGCAGAAGTCCACCTATAGTACACTCACAATTCGCCAGTTGTTTAAGTCCCATAGGGGGCGAGCCTATTGCCATCAACCGGACACAAATCTAGACTCCGGGCAGCTGCTGAGAAGTTCCAGATATTAAAACGCAATAACACTCTGCTCGACCCGGGAATCGAATCCAGGATCTCATGCTCTGCTGTAGTGCTTGCGACCACTGAAAACTACATTATGAAACATTTATATAATTTCAAAATGACACTAATGCAAAAATAAATGCTCCGAAAGTGGCCAGACAATTCAAAGTCAGCCCGTACTGATATATATATTATTTATATCTACATGTTAATACGCAAGGTATACACAGCAGCAGGTCAAGATAATATTATATAGTTTACTTAGCATAATTAAGTTTTAGAACAACATAATTTTTTAATGTACTTATTTTATAATTTTGTATTTTTAATTTTTGAACTCAAATAACGTGACTGGGCTATACTACAAACTTTTTTAAATAATTTAGAATAATTCTTGACATATAAATTAAATTCAGCAGTGTTTATACAAGTCCGTTCATCATACAATTCATAAAGTCTTTTCCTACTTGTATGTATACCAATGGCGGCCCAGTCACTGAAGGAAGCGTTACTATTAACTAAGAACGTCTTTGGAATGAATGTGGTATTGAATTGTGTGCAATACATTTAAAAAAAATCATTATATTGTTGATTATGGTCAACAGAAGTGGTAATTTATTTAAAAGTTTAGATTTAAATGTTTCCAAGCGATAAGTAGTTTTAGGGTTAGCTGTGATATCTTTTTTAGTAACTCTTTTGTTTAAATTTGAAATAGTAATCAATTGCCCGCAATGATCTGAGTCTCATGATCGCAATGATCTAAGCATAGCATTATCCGCCTATAAATTTCCCACTGCTGGGACACAGGGCTCCCCTCGGTGAGAGGGAATGGGCCGTAATCCACCTCGCGGGCCCAGTGCGGTTTGGTAGATGTCACATGTCTTCGAATTTTGGGTTCTAGGACATGCCGGTTTCCTCACGATGTTTTCCATTACCGTTTTGAGAGCAGTGGTGATGAAAAACATTACACAAAGTAGCCTGTCTGGGTTCGAACCTACGACCTACAACTCTTAAGTTGCAGCCGTTACTACTGGTCTACCACGGCTACCACAAATACTTTACTGATGAATAATCAGAAAACATAAAAAGTTGAAAATTAATAAAAATCGAATTTATTACCTACCTATAATTTTTCAGTGATTTTTTTTATTCAATAAGACTTTTGGTGACTAATATTCGACTTAAATATCGGTCCTTTTACTTAAAACAAGCCCAAATCCCGGTCCAATAAATCGAATTGTGAAAAGCCCTTTATATCCCCTAAAGTCTCTTCCGTATACACTAAAACCGTAATAATGCATTTGTACCCACAAACCGACAATCCGACCTTATGATTACGTATGCAAATCCGGTGTTTTTTATTGGTAAAGCAATCATGTGAACGGGATGACGCAGAATTGTTAAAATCACAGAACTCGTGTTAAAATGTTAGAGGAGAACATTTTTGATGTTCTTGTTTGTTTTCTTAAATGATAACAGCTTTTTTGTTTTGAATTTGAAGTGAAGAAGAAATGAGTCACTGACTGTGTGTTGTAAGTAATGTAATGCCCCATTAAATATGTAATGGCATGTATTTAATTGAACTTCATGTTAACGACGTCAGCCTGATGATGTGAATGAAATTAGAAATATACAAATTCTTCTTGACTAATTATTTAATCAATATATTAGCCATTTGCAATATTTCAGACGGGTTATTTTTCTCTCTGCCAACATGACAAGCAGTTGTCTTTTTGTAGACCACATAATATATGTCGTCACAGCAGTGTTGCCAACTTGTATCTACGCAGTATCGTTATGATTCTTAACAGCTCAAATAATTCAAATTTTGCTGAACACTCAAATATAACGATTACGCTAGTTTTTGTGAAACTCAAATAATTCCTATTTTGGGGTGCTCAAAATGCTAAGTAGCCTGGTAACTGCGGCGAACTTGAATGTCACACTTCTAACCTAACCCATTTGGTCGGGAAGCCCTAGCTTTGTTACTGCGGCCAATTGCGCTCGCGCGTGGTTGGTCGCAGTTCCAACCTTTTTTTTTTTGTTTCCGGGTGGAAAATCCTCCTGGATGTCCGCCGCCCTGGGACGGGCGACAGGGTCTGTCAGACTCTTACTGACTAAAAACCACCCCGGTGTTCCATCTCACACCTACGCCGGGGGTCGCGGGAACGTACGATCCTTCCGCAACCCCCGACTGGTGGCGGCCCACCACCGTGGGCCTCTTCAGGTCTGGGGGGGGAGTGAGGTGTTTGATTCCCCCTGCGACGTCTAAGAGGGGCGCGCGTGGAACACTACGCGCCGCCACCTCGGGTCCTGGTGTGTGCGGGGCGACGGACGTCCCCGAGTCCGTCGATCCTGGACCCATTTAGGGGGGCTGGAAGAGGGCGTTGTCCGCACTCCGCCGACACCCGGTGCGCCTTCTGCGGGCCGGGTGAGTGGACGAGATCTCCCTCTCCCTTTCCGCAGCCTCCTTCTGCGAGACGACTGTTTGGCAGAAGGAGACCACTGAGAGACTCGGCGCTGTCGACCATCAACTCGACTACGGCCGGCAGCGACAAGTCACTGCCTATTTCTGAGATGACGGCACGGCGTGGCTCCTCCCAAGCGACACACTCTGCAAGCGTATGCCACGCCGTGTCCTCCCAGCAGTCGACGCAGTAGTGACACCGGGCGTCCGGCTCCCTGTTTATGCGACACAGGTACTTACAGGCCAGTACGCATCCCGCCTCGTAGGAGATCGTGCGATACCCCCTGATGACTCTGACGGCCATTGCCCTCTGCGGCTTTCGCAAAACAGCTATGCTGCCGGCCGTCAGGTCAGAGGCCCACACCGGGGCCCCATACAGGGCCATGGATCACACGATCCCCACGTAGAGCCCACGCTCGGGCCTCCCAGATTGGGAAGCAGCGTTGCAAGTGCGCCAGCCGCGCCCAGCAACTTGGGCGCCAGCCGTCGGAAATGGGGCCCGAAGTCCCATCGGCTGTCGAGCACCAATCCTAGGTACTTCATGGTGGACTCGACAGCGATCCGAGCCCCCCCGACCACGATGTGTGAGCCGGGTGGTGGCGCCCGTCAGGGGCCATGAAACACCATAGCCTCCGACTTGCTGCCTCCGCTTGCCTCAGCGCAGTTCCAATCTTTTTTTTTTTTTTTTTACGGGGGAAATCCTCATGGACTACCTCCGCCTGGGGAAAAGGCGGAGGGGCGTGCTGGACTCTTACCGGCTAAAACCACCCCGGTGTCTCCTCGCACGTGCGCGCGGGGCCGCGGGAATCGAAATTCTTCCGCAGCCCCACACTAGTGCTGGCCCGGTCTGGCCGGGCCTCGTCTCCTGCACGGGGTAGTGAGGTGTTTAACTACCCCTTGTATCGCCTCAGAGGCGCGCGCCGACACCCGCGCGCGCCTTCGCCTCGGGTCCATCAAATAGGGGGCGAGGACTTCCCCAAGTCCCACGCCCCTGGACCCATTCATGGGGGCCGGAAAAGGGCGTTTTCCACCCTTCTCCTGCGCCCGGTGCGCCTTCTGCGGCCGGGGAAGGGAGTCGAGATCTCCCTCTCCAGTTCCGCAGTTTCCTTCTGCGACATCACGTCCTCGCAGAAGGACACCACCGCGTCCCACGACTCTGCGCTACCGACCATCCTCCGCACTACGGCCGGCAGCGACAGATCGCCTCCTACTTCATTTGTGAGGACACGGCGCTGCTCTTCCCAAGCTACACACTCGGCGAGCGTGTGTTGCTGTAAGCTGAGACCGACGCAGCTCTATGTGCCGCTGCATCGGTCCCTCGCCCCGCGCCCTCGCTTCCTCGCGCCACCGATACAACGACGCGAGTACTTTCGCCTCGAGGTCCCAGGGCGGGGATCCGGCCAGTACGCAAGCCGCCTCGTAGGAGATCGTGCGATACCCCCTGATGACTCTGACGGCCATCGCCCTCTGCGGCTTTCGCAAAACAGCGATGCTGCCGGCCGTCAGGTCAGAGGCCCACACCGGGGCCCCATACAGGGCCATGGATCGCACGACCCCCACGTAGAGCCGCCTACAGACGGCGCTCGGGCCCCCCAGATTGGGAAGCAGCGTCGCAAGCGCGCCAGCCGCGCCCAGCAACTTGGGCGCCAGCCGTTGGAAGTGGGGCTCAAAGTTCCACCGGCTGTCGAGCACCAATCCTAAATACTTCATGGTGGACTCGACAGCGATCCGAGCCCCCCCGACCACGATGTGTGAGCCGGGCGGGCGGCGGCGCCCGCCGGGGGCCATGAAACACCATGGCCTCCGACTTGCTGAGGGCCACCTCCAGGCCTAGGCAACGTATGCGGCCCACCACCTGTGACACCGCAGCCGTCGCCAGCAACGCTGCCTCCCTGTGCGAGCTCCCCCGGGCAGTGACCAGCGTGTCATCTGCATAACACGTCAGGTCTACGCCCGGTTGGAGCTCGCCCCTCAGCACCCAGTCGTACCCGATGTTCCACAGGAGCGGCCCTAGGACCGAACCCTGCGGAACACCGCACGACATGCGGCGCTGGTTTCCGCCATCACGTCCCACGTAGGTGACACTCCTCTCCGACAGATAAGCCCCAACGATGTGGCGGAGGTAGGGAGGCACTCGATGATAGCGCAGTGCCTCCCGAATACAACTCCAGGGCAGGGTGTTGAAGGCGTTGGAGATGTCCAAGGATACCGCCAACATCACCCCGCCCCGGGACACCGCTTCCTCCGCCAGGACTCTCACCCGCGACACAGCGTGGATGGTGGAGCGCCCATGCCGAAAACCAAACTGGCTGTCGTCCAGGTCCGGCCCCTCTCTGCACAAGTGGCCGACGAGGCGGGCTGCGATAATACGCTCAAACAGCTTGCCCACCTCGTCTAGCAGCACTATGGGCCGGTACGCGGACGGCGAGTCAGCAGGGCGCCCCGCCTTCCTGAGCAGGACCAGACGACCAGATTTCCACAAAGTGGGAAACTGGCCCCGCTCAAGACACGCTGTGTAGAGTCCTCTCAGTTGGGGCTCAAGCTCCTTCAGAGCGAGGGCTAACACGTAGCCGTGGATCCCGTCGGGCCCCGGGGCCACGTTCTTGGCCCGGAGCCGCATCACGGCTGCCCCCATCTCTGCCTGTGTCACCTCCGGGACGCTGATGGCGTTCTCTCCTGTAGGCTCTGCGGCTGTGGGCACAGCCATCGGCGGCGGACTGTGCTCCGCTCTCGCCGGGAAGAGGGCTGCAACTGCTACCTCCAGCAGCTCGGGTTGGAGACTCTCCGTAAGTGGGGGCGCCGCGGCTCGAAGTTTCCCTCGGACCACGCGATAAGGGCGCCCCCACGGATCCCCGTCTAGACTCTCCAACATCTCCTCCCTGGCTCGCGTTTTCGCCTCGCCGATGGCCAGCCACAGAGCCTCCTTCGCCGCGCGGTACACCTCATACAGCGCGGCTTCTTCGTCAGGGACCCGACGACGTCTCCTCCGGTATCGGGTGTACTGGCGTCTAACCGCCACGCACGCGACGCGCAGCTGCGCAATCTCGGCGGTCCACCAGTACACCTGGCGCCTTGCTGACTGTGCGTGGACCCGGGGCATGGACGCGTCGCAGATTTGCGTCATCGCCCCGCGGAACCACAGCGCCTCCTGCTCGACGTCGACGGGTCCGCTCGTTGCCGACTCCCGGAACCAGGCCTGGACAATAGCGGCCTCCTCGAGAAGCTAGCGCAGTTCCAACCTTTTTTTTTTTTTTTTTTTGTTTCCGGGGTGGAAAATCCTCATGGATGTCCGCCGCCCTGGGGCGGGCGACGGGGTCTGTCAGACTCTTACTGACTAAAAACCACCCCGGTGTTCCATCTCACACCTACGCCGGGGGTCGCGGGAACATACGATCCTTCCACAACCCCCGACTGGTGCCGGCCCGCCACTGCGGGCCTCTTCGGGTCTGGGGGGGGAGTGAGGTGTTTGACTCCCCCCGCGACGTCTAAGAGGGGCGCGCGTGGAACACTACGCGCCACCACCTCGGGTCCTGGTGTGTGGGGGGCGACGGACGTCCCCGAGTCCGTCGCCCCTGGACCCATTTAGGGGGGCTGGAAGAGGGCGTTGTCCGCCCTCCGCCGACGCCCGGTGCGCCTTCTGCGGGCCGGGTGAGAGGACGAGATCTCCCTCTCCCTTTCCGCAGCCTCCTTCTGCGAGACGACTGTCTCACAGAAGGAAACCACCGCGTCCCAGGACTCGTCGCTGCCGACCATCGACTCGACTACGGCCGGCAGCGACAAGTCACTGCCTACTTCTGAGATGAGGGCACGGCGCGGCTCCTCCCAAGCGGCACACTCTGCCAGCGTATGCCGCGCCGTGTCCTCCCGGCAGTCGACGCAGTGGTGACACCGGGCGTCCGGCTCCCTGTTTATACGACACAGGTACTTCCCGAAGCAACCATGCCCCGAGAGCACCTGCGTCACCCGAAACGACAGGGAGCCGTGCCTCCTCCCGAGCCAGCGCTCGAGCACCGGCCGGACCGCCTCGATGGTGACGAGGCCGGCGGTAGGGCGTGAAAGCCTGTCCCGCCATTCCGCCACCAGGACCTCGCGAAGCTGAGACCGACGCAGCTCTATGTGTCGCTGCATCGGTCCCTCGCCCCGCGCCCTCGCTTCCTCGCGCCACCGATACAACGACGCGAGTACTTTCGCCTCGAGGTCCCAGGGCGGGGATCCGGCCAGTACGCAAGCCACCTCGTAGGAGATCGTGCGATACCCCCTGATGACTCTGACGGCCATCGCCCTCTGCGGCTTTCGCAAAACAGCGATGCTGCCGGCCGTCAGGTCAGAGGCCCACACCGGGGCCCCATACAGGGCCATGGATCGCACGACCCCCACGTAGAGCCGCCTACAGACGGCGCTCGGGCCCCCCAGATTGGGAAGCAGCGTTGCGAGCGCGCCAGCCGCGCTCAGCAACTTGGGCGCCAGCCGTCGGAAGTGAGGCTCGAAGTTCCACCGGCTGTCGAGCACCAATCCTAAATACTTCATGGTGGACTCGACAGCGATCCGAGCCCCCCCGACCACGATGTGTGAGCCGGGCGGCGGCGCCCGCCGGGGGCCATGAAACACCATGGCCTCCGACTTGCTGAGGGCCACCTCCAAGCCTAGGCGACGTATGCGGCCTACCACATGTGAGACCGCGGCCGTGGCCAGCAACGCTACCTCCCTGTGCGAGCTCCCCCGGGCAGTGACCAGCGTGTCATCTGCATAACACGTCAGGTCTACGCCCGGTTGGAGCTCGCCCCTCAGCACCCAGTCGTACCCGATGTTCCACAGGAGCGGCCCTAGGACCGAACCCTGCGGAACACCGCACGACATGCGGCGCTGGTTTCCGCCATCACGTCCCACGTAGGTGACACACCTCTCCGACAGATAAGCCCCAACGATGTGGCGGAGGTAGGGAGGCACCCGATGATAGCGCAGTGCCTCCCGAATACAACTCCAGGGCAGGGTGTTGAAGGCGTTGGAGATGTCCAAGGACACCGCCAACATCACCCCGCCCCGGGACACCGCTTCCTCCGCCAGGACTCTCACCCGCGACACAGCGTGGATGGTGGAGCGCCCATGTCGAAATCCAAACTGGTTGTCGTCCAGGTCCGGCCCCTCTCTGCACAAGTGGCCGACGAGGCGGGCTGCGATAATACGCTCAAACAGCTTGCCCACCTCGTCTAGCAGCACTATGGGCCGGTACGCGGACGGCGAGTCGGCAGGGCGCCCCGCCTTCCTGAGCAGGACCAGACGACCAGATTTCCACAAAGTGGGAAACTGGCCCCGCTCAAGACACGCTGTGTAGAGTCCTCTCAGTTGGGGCTCAAGCTCCTTCAGAGCGAGGGCTAACACGCAGCCGTGGATCCCGTCGGGCCCCGGGGCCACGTTCTTGGCCCGGAGCCGCATCACGGCTGCCCCCATCTCTGCCTGTGTCACCTCTGGGACGTTGTTGGCGTTCTCTCCTGTAGGCTCCGCGGCTGTGGGCACAGCCATCGGCGGCGGACTGTGCTCCGCTCTCGCCGGGAAGAGGGCTGCGACTGCTTCCTCCAGCAGCTCGGGTTGGAGACTCTCCGTAAGTGGGGGCGCCGCGGCTCGAAGTTTCCCTCGGACCGCGCGATAAGGGCGCCCCCACGGATCCCCGTCTAGAGTCTCCAACATCTCCTCCCTGGCTCGCGATTTCGCCTCGCCGATGGCCAGCCACAGAGCCTCCTTCGCCGCGCGGTACACCTCATACAGCGCGGCTTCTTCGTCAGGGACCCGTCGACGTCTCCTCCGGTATCGGGTGTACTGGCGTCTAACCGCCACGCACGCGACGCGCAGTTGCGCGATTTCGGCGGTCCACCAGTACACCTAGGGCGCCTTGCTGACTGTGCGTGGACCCGGGGCATGGACGCGTCGCAGATTTGCGTCATCGCCCCGCGGAACCACAGCGCCTCCTGCTCGACGTCGATGGGTCCGTTCGTTGCCGATTCCCGGAACCAGGCCTGGACAATAGCGGCCTCCTCGAGAAGCTCCCTGTCGATACGCTTACGCGCCCAGCGTGGACCGTCCATTCGCGGGGCCATCGAACTGCGGCCGCCGCTGGTCTGGGCGGAGACGTCGAAACGGATGTATCGGTGATCCGACAACGTCTCCACCTCCACGACGACACGCCAGTCACGGACACGGCTTGCTACAGCGGGGCTAGCGAACGAGACGTCCACTACAGAGCCGCCCCGCTGCCGCACGCACGTGTGGACCGAGCCCCGATTTAGGACGGTCAAGCCAGTCGTGACCGCCCACTCCTCCAGCACCTCGCCCCTAGCATCGGTCACAGGAGATCCCCACGCCGCAGACTTGGCGTTGAGATCCCCAAGCAACAGCACAGGACGAGGGTGGAGTCGGCCCACGACGGCACCCAACTCGACAAGGAACCTCTCGAAGTCGGCGAGACTCTTGTTGGGCGAAAAATACGCCCCAACCGTACCAATGCCGTCCGCGAGGGCGGCTACCCAGCCGTGACCTCGAGACGGGTTGACAAGAGCCCCGCCAATGATGGCCACCAAACCATCCAGGTCTCCCACCCAGTTATCCCTGGGGGGGACAAAGTACGGTTCGGCGACCACAGCCACGTGAATCGACCACTCTGCCATGCTCTGGAGCAAGAGATCCTGAGCTCTGGCACAGTGGTTGATATTGCCTTGGAGGAAATGGTAGAGCGCAATTATGCGCAATCCATTCCCTCCATACCATTCCTAGGCCGGGAGTCGACCGCAGGGCAGCCAGGCTGAGGGGGGGGTAAAGAGCCCCCGGCAGCCTTGGCAGTCCTATTCTTCCTTTTTTTGTTGGCGGGCGCGCCACAAGCTTTTCCGCCTGCTCTGTGCCCGGCGGGTCTCCCTGCAGCTGTACATAGGCTGCAGTTTGGCGCCGCGGAGCACTGGGCCGCCTTGTGGCCGGCCTGACCGCAGCGATAACACTGCTCGCTGCGGTCTATTTCGGCGGTGCACCGTGCTCTGACATGCCCAATGTCGAAGCAACGGTAGCACCGCAAGGCCCTGGGTTGCAGCCGCTTCACCCTCGCTGCCACCCACCCCACCAACAAACGCCCAGCGTCGGCAACTTTGTTCGCCGCCGCCACCGGGCACCGCACCCAGATCGCGCCGAGCCCGGAAGCGTCGACGCGAATCTCACCCGTCCGTACGTCACTGGGCGAACATCCGCCGACTCGGGCCATGGCCGCCACGACCTCGGCTGAGGTCGTCGAGTCATCCAGGCCATCGACGCGCAGCTCAGCGGTCTTCATCGGCCTGGACACCCGGACGTCCTCCGGGTTGAGTACCTCTCGCAGTTTGGCGGCCAAGATATCCGCCTTTTCACCGCTAGAGGCACCCGACACCTCCAGCAGTCGCGCCCCCGTAATCGCCGGCCTCATTCTGAGGCCGGACGGTATTCCAAGGTCGTGGAACGCGACCTTGGCCCTCGCTTCCGTTAAGACCGCCTTGTATGAGACGCCCCTTTCGATGGCTCCGGGCTGCAGCGTAATTACTACAGCCGCGGAACGTGGGGCTCTGACCTTAGGCGGTCCCTGGGCCTTCTTCGGTGCCGGTGCTTTAGCGGGTACCGGCGGCGCCATCTTCCCCTTGCGGCGGCCCCTCTTGACGACCGTCGTCCAGGCCTCCGTGGTAGGCCCGGGCGAGGCCGCCGGTGGCGCAGCCGCCTGGGAAGTGAGCGCTCTGGATCCCTCCGCGGGCTTTACCTGCCCCTTCCCGTTTCGTATTGACGCTGCAGCCACGGTAATTGGCCCCTGTTTAGCGGGCCCTTCCTTCCTCCGCTTGTCCGCAGCGAGCGGTGGGCGGAGGGTCTCAGCCGGGAGGAGCCTTGCCTCTATGCCCTCCATTCGGGCACCCACCATCTTTCCACACTGCATCATGCAGATGCGCGCGATCTTTTCGATCTCCGCATCCGCAAGTGCAGGTGTCGACGACGGGACCGATGAAGCCAACGGCAAGGCTGTGGAGGAAGAGGAGCAGGGGGCCGTGGAAGCTGCCCTCTGGGCAGCGAACTGCCGCTTGAGGTCCTCCAACTCGGATCGGAGACGGCCATTCTCCTCCCATAGCTTCGCCATCTCCTCCGTGCTCGTACGAGTAACGAGGACCCCAACCGCCTCCCTGATGTCTTCAGCCGCCTCTTTTAGGGCGCGCGTGAACGTGCCCTTCAGGCTGCCCGATTTGGTGGCAACCTTCAGGACGACATCCACGCCGTCCATAACTTGGCGGCTGAGCGCCACCGCTGATGCGCTCTCCCCAGCAGCCATCCGAGTGGATCGCCGCTCTCGGGCCTGTCGGGCCAACTCGCTGACTTCGTCAGCCGCGACAGCCTTTCTTTGCGCCCGCTTGGCGGCGTTCGCTTCCGCCTTGTTGGCTCCCAGCAGGGACATAGTAGAGCCCCCGCTTAGGTCCGACACAAGGGGCTCCAGGTCGCTCGTCTCCCTTGTGGTGACCAAAGAAGTGGAGCTTTGGCTAGAAGCGCACTCCACCTGCTTGGTCCCCGGGTCGCTTCCTCCGGTGGGTGCCGGCATGTCGGGGCGCTTGAGAAAGCGCCCTAGAGAGTCGCGCGACGTCGAAGGAGCTGACGCTCCACCGATTGCGCGACCTCGCCCTCTTCTGCCCGCCTTGGCTGGCAGGTTCTCCTCGCTAGAAGAGAGGCCTGTCAACCCCGCGCGCCTCTCGTCCTCTTTGTTTGAGCACTTCCTCCAAAATTTTGAAGGACGCTCAAACATCTCCTCCTCAGTCCGCGAGCGCTTTGAGCTTACGCTCGCCACACTCGCCACACTCATCCTCTCAGATGCGGTGTCAGAGTCTGACACCGCACCTGACAGGACACCCATCTGCTCGACCAACACGATCGGCAATTTAGTTTTTTTTTTTTGTTTGTTGTCCATATGTAATCCCACGAGTAGATATAGGTTTTTTATGTCCACCGGGCAGAGCCTAGATGCCCGGTAAGCCTACATACTGCAGAGTGCGGCAGGTGCTCTGCAGGGGAAGCGCTAACGACTGGACTCCCTCCAGCCATGCATCCTCTCACCGCGCTTCAAAGCTTAGGATTGGGTGGTTTTTTATCTTAGAGGTAGCCTTCCTCTGGGCCAGGCAATTAAGCCAAGCCCCCGGCGGCGGCATTAAACATGCCTCCGTTCGCTGTCCGGCCGACCCGACTCAGCGAACCCGCCGAAAGTTCTCTCCTCGAGGACTACTCCTCAAGGAGAGAAACACGCGCCGCTTTGGTGCGCCTGCACCGCAGCGGCGGCCCTTCTCAGTCTACGCCCACTCAACTACCTCTGTAAGCAGAGGAGGAGTGGACGTACTGACCGTCTGTAGCCCGGTTCCCTTCACCGACCATCAAGCATGATCGGTGATTGGAACCATGACCTTTCTCCGTTTGTTGAAGATTAGCCGCCAGCCCCAATTGTCCACCAAGACGTGGTGGGCAATTGGAGCCGACGTTGCCCAGGGTGCGCCACGAGGAGGCTCTTCAACATGCACCCCAGCGCAGTTCCAACCTAACCTAACCCGTTTGGTCGGGGTACCCTAGCTTGGTTAAGTCAAAAGCAGAGGTCGGTATTAGGTACAGTTATTTATGTACTCACATCGAAATGTTGATATTAATATAGATCTTCCCGGGATTTCTAATGGACAATCGCGTGTGGCCAACAATATAAAAAAAACAAAAATACAAATAAATAATAATAAAAACCTCAGAGATAGAGAGACAAATAAAACAAAGATAATTAACATACAATTTTTATTAGTATTTGCATTAATTCACAATACAAATTATTAATAGTCTTAGGCAAATTCTCATACTTATACTTCGCCTTTTTTTATAAAATAAGAAAATACTTTTGCTTCTAGCCTAGACTCGTGAGAGTTTGCTTATTCAAACGGCCTATCAGAATCATTGTCCTTTTCCGATTCATTCAAAGTACCACTAAGATTTGAACTGTTCGCTTCCGACATTACTGTATAACTTTTTTATTTAATACATCACGGGATTTTTCTGCTCTCTAAAATTAATCTCGGGATTTGAGGCATATCCACTTTATTCTTTCGCTGTATGAAATCGGTGTAAGTACACAAATAACTCTACCTAATTCCGACCGCTGGTCATAAGTCATTTAATCATGAACAGTAAATTGTATTTGAAATTCAATAGTATTAAAAGAAAATTTAAATTCAATTACATACGCGATAAAAAAAAAGAAATATGCTAAATATTACAACAATGCTTAGATACAACATTTACAGGAGTTTCTGCGTCCCGTGCATTTAGGTCGAGTATGTATTGAAGTTATGTATGGGACAGTTACAGATAATAAAAATCACGATTACGATGTTGGTCCCACGAAGAGAATTCTTCAGTTTGAGGGTTTGTGCACACCCTTAAATATGACCGCACATTACAGATATACGCTGTGTACAGTCAACAGCGTATCAGCATATACGAAACTGTCAAATTTCTCCAAATGATTTTGAACCTTACATGTTGAAGACTAAGTTCTAAATCGAATGAGAAAATTTGACAGTTTGTGGTAACTTGACATTCTGCTCACATTTAGCCATCAACCCATCTAATTAGTTTACCATTCCATCGAAAAACAACCTAAGTTCTATTTTTCTTTCACAGTCAATCATTAAACCAGTGACTATTACCTCAAAGTAACTAAAATGTAATAATATTCACGGAAATCTATTTACAGATAACTTCATCCAACCGGAAATATAAATCTTCCGAACCCATATTTCATATCCAAATCATCGTTTACACGGAAAAACGCTTTGAAAATTCAGTAAAACACATATATCTTGTTGGTAAAGCATTTTCCGGATTAAAGAAGTGTATTTGGGTTCCGTACCTAAAAGGTGCCAAAGGGACTCTATTACTAAGGCTTCGCTGTCCATCTGTCTGTCACAACCTCACACGGCTGTATCTTTTGAACCGTAACACTTTAATTGAATTTTAACAGAGTTTATGGTACTATGACCGCTATAACAACACATAATAAAGTTAAACATTAAAGGGTACACACAAGAAACGTGTTCTTTTTTCGGCGTTATTTACCAATTTTTTTTTTATAAATGTAGAGTTGAATATTGTACGGTGGTACAGAACCTTTTGTGTGCGAGTCCAATTCGCACTTGCCTCTTTTTACGACTTTCTGCGTAGTTAAAACGGACGGAAATGAAAGATCTATTATGGAACGATAAAAATTCGATTGGAAAGCGGGAAATGCAATCGGGTTTATATGAGACGTGGGAATAAAGTGGTTTTTATATGAAATGAACGATTTTTTTTTTGGGATTAAGAGTTTTGGCTGAATTCGCTGTCTGTCATGTTTAGATATAGTGAGACTAGAAGCGTTACTTATATTTTAGTTTAGCGTGTGAGCATCCTTTAGGTACCTCCTCATCATTTGCTTAGGTTTTTCCCAGATGTGCTGAGGTCAGCTTTCAGACTAACCGGTTACAGCTAACGCGGTTGTAACCAGTATTTAACATGGAGCGACTGCCTATCTGGCCTCCACAACCCAGTAACTGGTTTACTATCCTGTTTAGTTTATCTTCTCTGTTTTTTTTTGATGATGGATACGACACATTTCATTTAATTTATTATTCATAAACAATTTACACTGTGTTGAACATCACATATTAAATAAAATTATCACATGCAGAAACAATAGGTACCAAATAAAATGTTAATTAAAATTATCACCTCAATGTGTTTATGTACAATAAGTACCTTATGTTGTTATATTCATTATTTAGATCTTTAGACTTTTAGACTTCCAGTTAAGTAATTATTCAAAAATAGATTAATATTTTAAATTGTACAACTTCTTTATGCTTGCGGAGTTTACCTGTGAATGATTGTTGCACTTACATTTTTGCATGTTACTTTTAGCATATAACCTGTGTTAACATTCGTTGGTGATCCAATAAAAAATAAATATATCACTGCAGGAACAATACATATAAAAGCCTAATTAGAATTGATGTGAAATGTTTAATTCAAGAGTCATTGAACAACCTTTTTTAGATTACCTTTTATAATAGCGTAATTATCAATATTTAGTTAAGAAGAATCAATAGTCAAATTACCAACCTGTAATTGTTTTCATAACGTTTGATACGTCGCAGCTTATCATGCATAATGATAATATGAAATAGGAATTTAATATCAAATCCTCATCAACTAAACGTTCTTCTCAAATTAAATAATTTACCGAGCCTAACCCAATCGTAATCAATCCAGCGATTTCCGAGTTCACCCCACACGAACACAGCCACATATAATAAAGGCGTGTTAGAATCTGTTAGCTCCTCAAAACAATATTTGCTCGTAAGGTTTGTACAATTTCGTGGTTTCATTTCAGCATCCCTTTGATCTCAATCGTCAAGGTTATATAAGGGGTCTCACATACATTTGTACTTTGAGTGTGGGGAACAAAATACGTTAATTTGTACTGCTTTGTAAGTTATATCTTTTTCTTATTTGGCGGCAGTTTAAATTATATGATTCGATGGGGGTCGAATTGTCTGGGTTGAGCTGTCCAGGTCAAGTTGTCCTGGGATTGGATTGTGACAGGGTCGAGTAGTTCGTGTCGAGTTGTCTTGGGATTGAATAGTCACGGGTCAAGTTGTACGGGTCGAGTTATCTCGGGGTCGAATTGTCATGATACCGGTTCGATAGTTGTGTCAATTTGATCGATAGTTGCATGGATACTTATAATTTTGTGGTATTATAAATCGATAACTAAATTATACGAATCGCGTTAAAGTAAGTTCTTATTAAGTCACCTTGCTGACAACTGTGGATTTTTTGGAAGTAGGTACAATGTTTATTGATAATGGCAATGCACTGTCCTGTTACCTCGGACACAATAAACACAATTGGCGAAATATGGAAGCAATATACAGCTCCATAAAATACCCGAAAATACAGGCGTGATATAATTATAGAGAAAAAGAATACCTAGTAGCTTCCCTAGACTAAACTGTCACAAACACATTCAATAAAAAAATCGTTGCAACCGCAAATTCAAAGTTAAGCACATTCTCACAAATAATTCTATTGACCCTTCATAATACATGCACAAAGTGTAAATATTTATAGGTATTAATGGTGATGTTAATTCATTTAACACATCCGTGTAGGAGAATATTAGTCTCGTGCCCCTGGCTATTTTCATAACGCATAGACTTAGGAAAGCTTAGAGTGGCTTGAGTAAAAATATCTGCTCACAAAACTTCACGAGGGAAATAAAAATCCCACAAAAATTCTGTTTCAACTCATTTTTTATTGCAAAAAAAATGTCGGAAATATTTTTTTTAATTTGTATCTTATTTCAACAGATTTTTATCAACGTTGGCGGCATAACAATCATGCTGTAACGGTCACCTGCTTACGAGTAAGTAACCAGGTCTCGTTCTTGATCTATGAGATACCTAGCATATATTTGTTTGTCTCTACATTTAAATTTATAGCCGGTTTTTAGAGTTCTCCCTTATCATTAAGCTAGCCAAATCATTTTCACACAATTCACCTATCTTTTTTTTATCACTGTACCCACATTACTTAATATTTAACACTTTTCTCGTCACAAAGCTTGCGTACAAAAAAACCCTAACGCAATGACTACCTAACTTCAAGCGGCCAAAGTATAATAACCTTATCGGTGATTATATTTTCAAGCCATTTGGGGTTAAAACCCTCAGGCCGTGGGGTCCGAGTGCTCACGGTATGTTCAACGAAATCTCCAAACGGCTGGTTGACACTTCCCGTGACCCAAGGGCTGGCTTCTACCTTGGCCAGGGCTGAGCATTGCCATACAACGTGGCAATGCCGCCATTCTCTTGGGTATGTAGCGGTATCAACATCGCCACACGTGAACTACGCATCACCCTGACGTCACGAAAATCCTGCATCACGCAAGCAGAGTTTACCACGCAACTAGCATAGATACAACGCCCCGACATCAATCGTCGGGCAGTTGCCCACCAGACACGACACCCGTCTGGTCGCAGGATCCTCCCTTTACTATGGAGGTATGAGTGAACTTTACACCCTGTTCCTCGTACCTCTATAGGTACATTACCATTCGATAGAGATGTGAAGGACTTTTTAAACGCCATATTCTAATTTGTTAATAGTTTTAGTAACTTTAGGATATTATATTTTAATTTTAATAGTTTGTTGGTTTATTTATTATAAGAAGTTTACCGAATATATGCTCTCAGAGTAAATATGACTACCCTATATCAAAATAACATCACATGCTGAAATCACGGTACCTTATTAGTACACCCATATACTTTGTTTTTTTTTCGATGTTTGTTTAAATTCCATCAAAACCTCATAATATTACTCCCCTGTTCTTATAATATTTTCCCTGTCCATCCCCCACTAGGTCTATGTCCGGCTATCAGGGTAGCAATTTGCCAGCGGCGGCCACGGCCCGCCCTTTGACAAGTAAATTGCGACTTAGACTTGCAAATTAAACGCAGATTACATTTGTTTGCTGGATATAAGCTGGACGTTTTCAGTTTTTAGGGAACGGCTTTTTCTGAAGTGTGAATTTTTGGTGGTAGAATTTGGCATAGTCTAGTCTAAAGAGACTAGTCTTTTTAAAATAATTTTGACTAGTATTACTAAGCTCAAACTAGAACTCAAACTCAAAGCATTTATTTCAATTAAACCAATTACAGGCTGTCTGTCTGTCTGCCTGAACTGTCAGGGAGTCGGTCAGTCAGAAACATGAAGCTAGTTGCCTATTGTAAAGCTTAGAAGGTTCCTATGGAGATGAATGGGACAAAAACTCCATGGACACTCTTTAAAATCAAAATTTTGTTTCAAAATATTGGAGCAGACTGTACAAACAGGTATTGCACAGATTATATGAGACCTGTTCCCAGCAATGGATTGCAGTGCAATAGAGTACCTACCTACATAATGGAGCGTGACCTCTGCGGTTACATCCTGTTACTGTAATTCGTATACTTGGCTGGTTTTCATTTTCTATTCTATAATTCTCTTAATATTTTCAAATTCTACGTAAGCAAGGCCCTCATTTAATTATTGAAAAACAAATTCAGTTGCTGAAAAATATATATTGAATCTAGTCCATCTCCATAAATTTTTGATCAGTTCAGATAAATTGGACCAGTTGAAGTTTATTGATAATATTTCTCCTACTAAGTTCTGTTTGGTGTAAGATATTCGTCGAATTTGGTGTAGAACCAGTTAAAAAGGGCTGCTTCCGGCCCTTTTTCTGGGTACCGGACTATTCACCAGGTTTGCGAGCTCTTGCGTCGCTGCCACCAGTGGCATAGAATCCTTTCGAGTTCAAGACCAGCTAGGCCGTTCTACACATGAACGTTGAGTCGCCAGCGATTCCTTCGAAACGTGCTACACTTAGAGGATGCAGTTCGTGAGGATCAGGCGTGGTACGCTTTGAGGCTCCAATCTACCAGGATCGACTTATTACTTTAAACCATTATGCTTAAGTATGATAGGAGTTCTAGGCTTAACATGTTGATACTAGTTGATTTTGTACCAGATCTGTTTCTATCGGGATAACTTAGGTTCATCTTTAAGATTTCATATTAATTTGAAAGTTTACGTAATTTAATAGCCACGAACCTAAAAACCAATTGCAGTCAATTCTCTAGTTCAGAGACCAAATACATAACAAACACCAACCATCCGATGCTCCTTAAGTTTTCTCGCGATCTATTTCCATTTTTACCGAAATACGTGTTCAGCAACTGTATTTATTAATGTTTTACTAACTTATTTTATATGATGATGTTTTTTTTAATACTATTAAATTAAACGTGTTAACATGGTGATTTTTTTTCGCTACAATATGTAGACAGATATTGGTAATATTTACCCTTCACCAATATGCCACAAATGGGAGGAGGCCTATCCTCAGCTGTGGGTGGACCAAGCCGCCAATGTTGAAGAGGATTATAAAACATAATTAAACAAAATTAAAAAAATTATATAAAAATAAATACAGACCACAAATTGACGGTCTTATCCCTAAAAGGAATTTCAAAATTTCTGAAATAGTTGTTAAAATAAGCTTATCACAGCTTCTGCAGACCCTCAAACCGTAACAAACTTCCGAAACAGAAAATCAAAACATCAACATTTCTTTCAGAAGAGTTAATAGCGAAACTTTGCAAAGAAAAAAACCGGTTTATTGATTGAAGAAACACAAGGTTATTATGAGTCGACGTTTTTGCCCGCCCTTTAATATCCTGGTTTTAATATCTCGGCTACCCGGTCTTATGAAAGACTTTGCTAATCGTCTATTTATATATTACTTATATCGTTACACTGTTTTTCTTTTTAAGGGAGGAACATTTTTAGATGGATCGTCTTTTGTCTGTTCTTTAATCAAATCAGACCTAATAGGATCTTAATTTTAGAGCCTGGCGGTCGTATTACAAAGCAATGATTTTCTTTTGACATGGTTTAAGTCATAGTGACAGATATAATTATAAGAACGTAACTTGGATTGAAATACAATTCTTATACAAAACTGTCATCTTCGTCCGATACTAAGTGGTCAGTTTTCTATTAAGAATTTTAGTGCAGACGGAATAAAGTTCGGAATTCTAAAATGGTTCCATGGTTTTAACCTGGGTCTGAAGATAAACCTTGTTTTGTAATAAGACGCAGAAAGCGATAAGGCCGCTCGCTTTATATTTTGTAGTATGAAATTTAATATTTTTGTGAGATGGTTTCTGGTGTGGTGGTGCGGTGGTGTGGTGTGGTGCATGTGTGGTGTGGTGGTGGTGTATGTATAAATAAATCTCAATCTTGCAAAACGTTGAAGGGAAAGAAGAAGGGGAAGAAGGGGTATCGTAAGGAAACAGACTTATCCTAGAACCAAAAATTCGAATTTCCATCAGATGGACCTCACCCGTAAGGGCGCTGGTACACTGAACTATATATAGGTGAAGACAGTCATGTGACATCTACCAACCCGCACTGGGCCCGCGTGGTAGATTACAGCCCACTCCCTCTTACCGAAAGGTCTGTGTCCCAGCAGTGGGAACATGATAGTCTGATGATGATGATGATGAAATACCGCACAGGCTGCTCTGGTTGCTCTCAAATGCAAAATAATCATCCATTTCAACCACAGATAAAAATACAATTAATTCTCATACAAATTGTCGCAATAAATTAATCCAATTCATTAATATTATTACCTACAGTTAAAGTCAGTGCGGCCTGTAGGTGACAACAGGTTGTACAACAGCACGTTTGCGGTGTCAGAGGTTTAACTGACCAGTGTAAAGAGAAATGATATTTGAATCAAATGCTCAATATTTTTGCATACTTTACACCTATAAATTGAGTAGTAATTGACTGATGTTACATCATGATTATGAATGTATTATCATTCACGATTACGTAAGCTGCTGAACAGGATGAAAATAACAGATAGGTCGTGTACTGACAACCTGTCTGTCATCTTCATCCCGTTTCCCAAGTATTGCGTAGCCAAATTAGCCGTAGATGAATTATCATCCCACCTTATTTAGAGACTGCACATTACTTCTTTTGCTTCCATATGTACCCTTTTTTTTGTAGGTGGGAAATCATCAAATAACTTCTCCCGCTCTGGGCAGAGCAGGAGGGCGTGTCAGACACTTACTGACTAAAACCCACCCGTGTTCCTTCAGTTGCCTGTGCCAGGGGCCACGGTATACCTCTCGGACTTTCCCGCAACCCTAGCAGGCATCGGCCCTAGCAGACCCCGTCATTGGTGCTGACATCTTTTTGAGGCACGCGTGGAACACAACGCGCCGTCGACCCGGGCCTGGTTATTATCGAACGGCGAGCTGCCCATTGCTCGTCGTTCGCAAGCCCACGCCTGCGGTGGCAGGGAATCGGCCTGCAATTCCCGACGCCCAGGGCGTCTCCTGCGGCTCCATACATATGGAATAGGTAGGGTACATACCCTAGGTATTTAATTAGTCGTCATCTCACCGTGCTAGACAGTGCAGCCATTAACAGCTTTCACGCAATCAATCCATCTTTTCGTCGCCCTGGTACTTTTTCCAACCGTCATCAATATTCAATTATTAATACTTAAAGTGTTGGGACAACACAAACTGATTTTGAACTCAATATTACTGAACTCTAGTAGGTAACCTAAAAGTTTTTTTCAATACGGACTTGATATCAATCCACTTTAAACCACAAAACTTTCCTCATATCTAACAAAGATTCTCTATTAGAAGACCAAAACTAACACAATATAGGTAAGTAAATATAACCAAGACACACAACGAAAACGAAAACCAAGTTCCAAGAAACGATCTGCGAAGGACGAGCTTCTTCATATCAGTATATAGTATTATTGTGTGTCGCAGATGTTCGCCGCATTGTCGTGGTTATGAGTTAAATGTACCGACCCGAGACACAGTGCTACCTAATTGGAAAACTTGAAAAGGTGCGAGCTACCGCTAACAATTGAATTTTCCCTTTCGACGGGCTTGTTGTGTTTGTGTCAATGTTTTGGGTAGGTACTTTTGAGTTTGTTGTGTGATTTGATGTTGATGTTGAGGGAAGTAAGAAGGCACAGAGTTTATAGAAACGTAGGTACATTCGGACGATTTTAAAATATCTAATACTGGTTTCGCATACAACAATTACTTAGTTTCAAGACTTTATTCATACCTTACGTTACGCCTACATCGGAATTGGAATATATTTTCCCGATTTGCTCTCTCAGCGGAAGTCTTACCCTTTCCGCTGGTTGTTTGTCGTAGGTGTAGAACCAGTCAAAAAGGCCTGCTTCCTGCCCTTTTTCTGGGTACCGAATTTTCACCAGGCTTGCGAGCTCTAGCGTCGCTACCACCAGTCGCATAGAATCCTATCGAGTTCGAGACTAGCTAGGCCGTTCTGGCCCGCGGCACATGAACGTCAAATCGCCAGCGATTCTATCGAGACGTGCTACTCTTTGAGAATATGGTTCGTCAGGATCAACTAGGCATACTACGCTTTGAGGCTCCAATCTACCAGGATCGACTTATTACTTTAAACCATTACGCCTATTATAGTAGTAATAGAACCTCTAGGGTTAACGTTTTGATACTAATAGATTTTTTACTAGATCTGTTTCTATGCAGATTCTTAGCTCCATATTTATGATGTAACATTAATTTGAAAGTTTACGTAATTTAGCAGCCACGAACCTAAAAACCGTTTGCATTCGAATCCCTAGATCGGAAACCAAGTACCTACCTATGTAACAAACACTTTCTCGTGATGTATTTTCATATTGACCGAATTACGTATTTCGCAACTATAGTTAAATAATATTTTTCTAAGTTATTTTATATTTTGATGTTTTTTTTTTAATAGTAATAATTCATAAATTAGAACTATAATAATAATAACCCCACCGCCGTATCTCTACGTGAACGTCGTAGTGGGGCTTGCGCGCTCCGAGTTCTAGGTCTATGCCGGTAGAGTTTACTTTGCTGGAACAGGTCTATGGCGAGTAGCCAGACCAAGAGGGATACAGAAACCTGCAGGGCAGCATGTGGCGAGCTGTTGGGCAGTAGCGACCCCACGGACCCTACCTCCCGGGAGAAGTCTTGCTTCTCATCTCTGGCTTGCCATTATTGGCCGGCTGGAGTGAACAATGACGAGGAACAAAGCTCCCACCTCTTTCTTGTCACTAAGTGTTAGCGACAGTTTCTGGGGGCCCATTATTGAGTGTGCAAGTCACGGCCTGCCATTTTTTCCGTGTATAATAAAACATTGATCTGGCAGGGGCCATAGTCCTTCCATAGTTCCAGGTAACCAATACACTATAGCCACCCAAACACATAGCTCAATATGTTTTGTCATACATCATAGCACAAACCGGGGGTTGTCCTTGGGTGCACTTGCGTAGAGCATACAGGGATAATCGTCGGTTGGTGCCTCATTCCATTTAAAATTGTCTAAGAGGCCCCTGCAGGTTTGCTTCGGCCCCTCGTACGCGTTCCAAAGGACCGGGACTCCATGGTCCCGAGATACGTAAACATAAAGAATAATAATAATATGAGACAACATCCACACAAGGTCTTCAGGTCCCGAACTAGGTAGAGCCTGTACTACGTTAACGTGATGACTGATATACATACTTATATACATATACACACCCAGACACAGGTCAAACAGACATGTTCATGCACACAAATGTTTGACTTGTCCGGGGATCGAACCCGGGACCAGCGGCTCAGAAGGCACGGTCGCTACCAACTACGCCAACCGGTCAGTAACATAATATAAAATAAAAATTGACTAGTCCTATTTATACTGGGCATTTCTCAATTTTAACAAAAAAAGAAACCTATTTCTTTAACTTCGTGATGCCCATGGCGTACCGTGCCGTGGTGTGATTACCATACAAACAAAACTTCAAGATTCATACAAAAGCCGAGACTGCAATCATACTTCATAAAAACTCGGGCCAAGTCTGCATTTCATACTCTTTGAGACGGTGCGCTGAGTTTTCGAATAATTTATTTTTATACCGAAGTCTGGTCTGGACTTTATTCGAGTCGACCATTCACTCGAAAACTTTTGGTCAAACGGGGTATGATAAATAAAAATAAACAAAACATTTCTTGAAATACTCGTTTGTTCTTGGACTTGGGATTTGTAAGAAATAAAATATGCAGAAGTAGAAGATTTATTAACAAACTTGAAGACTGGCTCATTGACTATTTGGCTTGTTTTCACTAGTTTTTTTTTACTCGGTAACTTAGGGAACTAATCAAGGCTTTGGCCTCTAGCCTGCAACTTGACGAACTACTGGTATTTCAAGAAATGATTGTTGAATTCGTGACCCATTTTGAAGTTTATTCCTCTCCCGAGTTATAGATTAGCTAGTCTATGACTCGGGATAGGAATAAAGTGTTACTAAACATATTGTAAGGTAGACTCTGTTTAGCCTTCCATTCATATTTGTATCTTGAATGTTTAACGCTATCAGGATTTTATTTCGTTTAGTGAGACTCAAAACCGCTGAAATAACCTACAAATATTTTTACACACTTTCATTAATCAAAGTAACACTTAAGTCTAAAAAACCCGCTCCCCAACACTATTGATTTCAAAAAAGTATCGATAAATCAACTCGATTAAAAACAGAAATCGAATGGAATGAAGAAATCCCTGATAAGATTGATGTCTAGATTCCGAATGGTTCATTATCGTGACCGGGTGCGGACTGACGTAACTGATGGCGCCTTCTACTTTGGAATCTTCCGCGCATCTTGATTGTTAAGTTCAATATTAGTTATTTTGGGGACTGGAGACCTCTCCCCCTTAATCAATAGAATACTTTTTTGAACTGAGGTGTCCTCTAAACACCACTTTGAAATACGAACTCTGTCTATTCTCAATTGTTTTTAAAAACAAGTGAATTCGATTTCGAATTGTGTGCGAACACTTGATTAAAGTTTGAAGATGATCAGCCAGTCTATTCTGAAAAAATTCACCGTAAAAACTTAGCTAAAGGGAGCTGTCAATAGTTTCAATCTTTAACATCAAGTGGAATGACAGCCCACGTCAAGCTCACTTCACTCTTACTCTTATTACAACATAGATCGGCAATATCTCAACTAGGCCATTTCAATGTTAGTACTAACAATTAAATCTACGCTGACTTGAATTATGTTCGACGTGTACTTTACAGAATATGATTAGGTACTGGTGTCGTTATCAGTGAACATAGGCGGTACTGTGGCGCAAAATCTACTGTTATTTCTCGCCAGTCATCTAAAAGTCGGACACATGACGTCATGAGGAGTCACGTGACCGCTGTCTTGCTGGCAATCAAGTTCGAAGTTTGAATTTACCTGCCAGTACAAATTAACGGCGAGAACTGCCTAAATTTAAAAGTTACCTTTAAGACCTCTAAGCTTTTGAGTAAAAGAGTTTACAGTGTAGTTTGTTGTTTCGAGAAAGTTCAAGGATTCAGAAAGCCTTTAGGAGTGCTCTTGCAGTAGCTCGCTAGAAATGACCTCTAAGTTCAGGTACTTAGGGGAACTTTCGACTCCTTGTGCAGCCACTAGGAGTTGAAAGTTCCCAACCATAAGAATAGAACCGCAGTTACCCATACTCGATATTCTCCCACAACCCAGGCGAATAATCTGCTGAACGCCCCGATCGCTTAGGAACAGAATGTCGACATACTTATGTATAAAAAATAACTAGACTTAAATAACTCGAAAAATAATTAAAACTTGTTTTTGAGCGTATGGTATCTACAGTTCAGTTTATTATAACTAATGTGATTTTTAGGGTTCCGTACCCAACGGGAACGGGACCTTATTACTAAGCCGTCACCGTTCGTCCGTTCGTCTATCTGTCAGCGGGCTGTATCACATGAATCGCAATAGATAGACAGTGAAATGTTCACACAGTGTGTGTTACTATTGCCGCTACAACAACAAATAATAAAAATAAAATAAAGTTTAAAGTTAAACGGGGTCCCCACACAATAATAAAATTGTGTTAAAAAAGTAGTATTAAATATTGTACAGTTCTACGGAACCCTTCGTGTACGAGTTCGACTCGCACTTGGCCGGTTTTTTTTAACACTTATTTTAAACGTTGATTTTAATACTGGCGATGGTTTAGGGTGGAAACAACATTCGGCGTGCTCGTGAGGATGAGGCTAGGCAATGGTCCTTGAGTTGACTACGGCCCATTCCTTCTCACAGAGGAAGGCCTGAGTCCCAGCAGTGGGAACATTATAGGCTGAACAAATAATTATGTAGGTCTAGGTAGCTCGTAGGCACATGACAGTGAGGGATAGAAAAGTACCAAAGAAACAAGTTTCTGGCTACAAACCTAGGCTCATTCCAATAACCCAATAAGAAACCATAAAAAAACACGATGATCTTTTTTCGCATTTGAAATAATTCGTTTCCTGGTTGAGACAAGCAACTTTTCAAGAATATTTGTATTTGTTTGCATGTTGTTTGTTTGTAGTTACTTTAACATGTGTGCAGTTCACATGCGACAGAATTGAAACCTTCAAAAACGTGAAGTTCAAGACTGTATAATTTATTCTTTCTCATTCTCTCGCACGTTAAATCCTATTGATGTATGTGTCTGTCTCTTTTTATTTAATGCCGCTTTTTCGTTTCATCGAGTTTAAAATCACAACGGGGCTAAAGAAGTTTTTACTTAAAAAAATAGGTTTCCTTTGAGTCAAAATTGGTAGCACCAATATTTAGGGTAGCTCTAGCGCCCGCTTCAACTTTCCACCCTACATATATAGAGTTGATACGACAGAAGGGCTTTCCTTTAAACTGCCTATACTAGATACCATTTTCAAACTCTGTACCGAAAATCAATTAAATAGGAGCAGTAGTTTAGTCGTAAATGATTTTTTTAAGTTTTTGCCCCGTTTGAACACGATGTATCTTTCCTAACAGCTGATTATGTCTATACGCATAGGTCATGCACATAAAACGATAAATCTGAGTATAACCTACGATGCGTCGTTGCCGCTCTGACGCAAGTCACAAGTACAACCAAATATTTTCGCTAAAAAGATGGCAATGCATACATACACACTTGCACTTTCATTACAAAGGATGGTTGCTTTTTACTCTGATTTGTAAGCTATTTAATTTGTTTGAAAGAAAAAAAATCTCATTTTTGGTGCTTTTTATTTTTATACCGTATCGAATTAATACTAAACACGTATAGTATACGTAGTGTAATTTAATGCCCCTCTATCATATCAACTCTGTATATATACCAGTGACATGAGAGTAACACTGAAAAGTTTCAAAAACAGAATTCAATTCTCAGCGCGCTGTTTTCAACGTGAATCAATGGTCGAACCACAGTTTTCCGTTGTTTTACTGTCAGCCGCGTTCGATTTATGAACACAACAACATGATTGCTGAACGAACGAAAAGTGTGATATTTTTGTTTTCAAGTAAAAACTTTATTAATTTATATTTTTTTTGTGAGCGTAGGTTTTTAGTGTACTGTAGCTAAAGGAACCCTGCCAACGTAACCTTATTACTAAGACTCCGCTGTCCGTCCGTCCGTCTGTCACAGGTCATTTTGAACCGTAACAGCTACCTATTACGGTTCAAAATATGCCTATTACACTTGAAATTTTCACAGAGTGTAATACTACTATGATAAAGATCGCTATAACAAATAATAAAATTAAAATAAAGTTAAAAATTAAAGGATTTAGAGTGAAAACAAAGGTAAACATATGTACCGTTAAATATTGCACGGTGGTACGGAACCCTTCGTGTGCTAGTCCGACTCGCCCTTGGCCGCTTTTTTGGGTTACGTAGCGTTAGTGTACCCAAAGAGTGTGAAAGGATGTTAGCCTACGCCGTCTGTCTGTTTGTCTGTCACTGGGCTGTAACTCTTCAACAATTATGTTTGTCTGTCACTGGGCTGTAACTCTTCAACAATTATAGGTGGTCAGTTGATATTTTCACAGAACACGTGTTAGTGTGGGATCTATGATGGCAAAACTTTATATATACAGGGTGTGGCGTAAGTAGTGGTCCACCGCTCAGGATTCGATGAACCAGATAATTAACTATAACAATTAAAAAAATTAACGATTTTTAGTAGTAAGTTTTTTTTACAAAAATCGCTCTTGAACTTGATGGTGTGGTTAGGGTTAAAATTAGAGAAAACCAACTTTTTCTTCAAAAGAGCTAAATTTACATATAAAATCATAATTTTTCATGATAGCCCTAGTATTCAGCAGTAATTAACAGAAATAAAATTGAAAAAATAATGGTTTTTGTACAAAACAAATTTGTACTAAAAGGTAGAAATTTCGTAAATAAAAGACAAAAAGGAAATATTTTCGTAACCCTTGGGTAAAATGGTTAACATTTTTAATTGTTATAGTTAATTATCTGGTTTATCGAATCCTGAACGGTGCACCACTACTTACGCCACAACCTGTATATATTTTTATTTTTTGTCTTGATATTTTGTAACGCCGATGTGACATCATTACTGTTGTAGCACTAAAATAACGCAAGTTTAAAACGTCGTCGTAAGTCCACATTAAAACGCGCCAATTGTCCGACGTATACCTACATGCACTAACATATATGTCTGCGTCTACTTTGTCACTTGGTGAAAAATAGGTATAGGACGTTGTCTTTAAATATGTGACTTAATATGAGTATATTTTTTTTAATTAAATCCTCGACACGTGCGTGAGTCCGATTCAAATTTGGCCTGTTTTTTAAGTAAAAACGATGTTTTTTTTAGTGCTGTCATTGACCGCTGTTTTTTGTTATTACCTTGTTGACATACGACCGGGAAGTTCATTGAATTTAAATATTCATAGTATACAAGCGATAAAACGGTTGGCAGCAGTTTTAATGCATTTTTGATGGATTGGTCAAAATTGAATTTTTAGTTTCCAAAGCGTATTGAATTTGGGTGAGTGTTATTAATCTTATTGTTTTCTAATAAAAAAAAGTAAATACCAAAAGGTTTTTTTTTGAATACCTACATATATTTTTCGTTTGTGATTCATGAAATATATATCCTCGACGTGAGTTCTTTTAAACATGATCCAATATTTATCTTTTAGCAAATTATTTACAATTTTTATGACCTCTATTACCAAACAGTAATTATATCGTTTACTCAAATTAAAATAAATCCAATGCTCGTCACATTATACGTCAAAATATCATTAAAATAAACGCAAAATCGTATCCCAACATAATTATATTTAATTTCTTCTGCCTTCCTAAATGTTTAAGAAAACGGCTCCACGATACGACGTGCTCTAAGTAACCCAATTTATTTAACATCATTAAGAATAAATAGCTCATTTATAATCCCCAAAAAATCTATTAAATAAATTGCTGGGACAATTTGTTAGCGCAAACAGATTTCGTTTACAATGAACATTTATTTTACTGTTTACAGTGTTCATAAAACCAATAAAATGGTTTTTAGATAAGATTATGGTTTTTGTCCGCCATTTTGTATTACAATACCTATTTTTCTTCTTTGTATATATTAACATTATCTCACTCCAACAAAGACCATAAACGAAAAAACTAAACTATTAAATATTAGACAGCTGTATATTTACGACACCTGCATTCTTATTAAAAACATAACTACAAACTCGATACAAACTGAGAAATAGATATAAAACAAACTGTAAGTCATCAGCATAAGCACTAATTACGGTAGAAAGACTATATTATTTGAAGGAGCACAGCTGTTCAATGGATATCATAAAAGAGTGCAATAACGTGAATACATTTTAAAAATTAGGTTAAGAAACATGTATGTACATTATAACTACTAATACTCTGGGGGAAATCGTATTGTACTGTATTATCATACTTCATCAAAATCCCATCCATAATGTTCCCACTGCTGGGACACAGGGCTCCTCTCGGTGAGAGGGAATGGGTCGTAATCCACCACGCGGGCCCAGCGCGAGTTGGTAGATGTCACATGTCTTCGAATTTTTGGTTCTAGGACATGCCGGTTTCCTTCACCGTTTTGAGAGCTTTTTCATACTTATTACTTTGTATCTCCTTTTTATCTCCGTCCGCTGATCATTGACTGGTCGCACGGTTGCTAGTACGTAGGTACACCGTGTGATCCGCAAATTAGTTAAATAAGTTTTTGTTATACCTTGCAATCAGTAAATTATAACAAAATAATTTGCATAATAAAATTGTAATCATGTGCCCATGATTATTGTGTGTGAAGTATATGTTGTAAACAGTTAAAACTACATCTGTAATAAGCTTTGAAAGGTTGAATCAGCCTCATAAAGTGCCTAAATTGTAATGAGTTAATGTAACTTAGGGTAAGTGCATTTTGTTTATTGTTCCTTTGGTAAATAAAGATATTTGAAAATTACTTTGTATCTCATTAGAAGCGGACTGTAAGTTCTTGAGAGAAATAAATCTCTAACCGAACATTAGCTTCTGGGTGTCAGAAATTATCCCACAAGAACGTACGTGCTACCGGGATAAATAGTATGCTATCATCCAAATTAATTCAGCCGTTAAAGCGTGTAAGATTAACAGACAGACAGATAATAAATGCAATTTTTTTTTATTGAAATTTTTTTATGATTCTAAGTGCCTAACTTAAAAATAATGATAATTCATTTTAATAGTATCATCATTGATTTGAAATACTCGCGCCACCATTGACCACGTATATTACCTACTCGTACTTATTAGCAAACTTATTTTATAACTTCAAATTATAATAACTTGCGGGTGGACCGACTTATTAAATGAAATAAATACTTACTAAAATAAATAATACCTCAAAATACGGGTTCTGACTATATCTCCAATTCCTTACATCTCTTAAAAAGAGATAAACAAAAGTTTCATTAATCATGTACATTTTAAGGGGACTACACGACCTAAGCGCAAGTTTTAAAATGTGTAAGAGTATATGATCCACTGCAGTAAACGTAATCAGAATAGAATATAATAATATTTATTTGCGTAAAACAATATAATATTCTTATGATGATTTCTTCTTATGATATTCTTTAGGATTTATACTAGTTAGATAGTGTGTTAAAAACATAATACAACTAATTTGGTACGATAGAAAAAAGTCGCGAAGATACCTCTAAAAAATTCTTTTAACGATTAAAAACCAACCGAACATGCAATCATTCTGTTTTTTTTTTCAGGTTGTTCTTCAAGCAACATAATTATTAACGCGATAGTGTTTTAATTTTTTTGTCCAATCAATAGATTGCTTGTAAATAGAGAATTGCTTCATATTTTGAAATAAATTACCAGCTTTGTGTCATCGCGCTTCACTTCCTTTTCTATGCAGTCCGACAGTGACCGCGCTTTAGCTGTTGTCAGCCCCTTAAAATAATTCTCTATTTTATCCCTCCGGGGGATGATTTTACCAAAACGCAGAAACAACTCGATGAGAATAATTATGAGCGCAGGTTTCCGCTGTTGCTTCTTTTAGAGCAAACAGCTCTGTACATCGGCTAGCAGTGTCTTCTAAAAGAAATACCCGCCTCTCCTCTGGATAGTGTTTCATTTCTTACCAAAAGTATACATTTTAATTTTCATATTTACCATCCATAACTTAAGAAATGCTAAGTTTCCCATACAGACTTTCATCCCCTATTTCTAGGATTATTTTTGAGACAAAAAGTAGCCAATACCCTTCCCTAGGGTGCTATACAACTCCTTGCCGAAAATTTTATAGAAATCAGTTCAGTGGTTTCGGCGTGGAAAGATAACACACAGACAGACAGACAGAGTAACTTTTGAATTTATAATTTTAGTATGGATATGAGATCAGCCTGGCAGCAAGGTGGTTTGTGGGCTTAGCTGTCCAGGGCTTATAATACTGTCCCTAATGAGACACAATTACCTTTCTTTTGTTACCGAACTCAATCAGCTCGATCGACAGATGAGGGGGGAATGGTGAGTGCAAATATCGGCAAATTACGTTACCTATGCTAATTATTTTATATGGTAATTTGTGGATAACGTCGTGAGTAGTGTATTTGTTAATTCTATTAGTTTAGTACTCCAATCATGTGTAATATTTAATATACTGCTGTTTGTAGTCCCTATTAAATAAAAATAAAAAAAATAAAAGAATATGAACCGTAAAATTACTCGTAATTGGGTGAAGGTAAGAAAGAAAGAAAGAAAAATAGATTTATTTGTCACAGAAACACGTGCATACAAAAAGATAATTAGCTCTAATATTAAGAAAAAAGTTAAAATAACAACAAAGAGATCTCTAATCACGAGCACAAAACAGAAAAAGTCGACAGCTGCACGTCATGACTGTGACAAGAAGGCTTCCACTCAGCATGATGCTGTGCTATGGGGGACCCACAGCACAGCGCTGATTTTCAGTGGTTACCCGTACAGCACACACGCTTTGCCGTTGCTGTTTAAGACCCATGTAACAGGAGGTGCTCCTATTATCATCAGCCTAGCACAAATCCAAACTCTGACCTGCCATTGAGAAATCCATAATTAAAAAACACAATTACAAAAAATTACCAGTTTCAGAGATCGAACTCAAGATCCATCCAATTATTATTTATCACTACTTAATAATTAAAACTTGGGAGTTGATTTGACTTGATGTTGTCTAATAACATCTTGTGTTACTAGTCAAATTTACCTTGCCGATAATTAATCACTTCATGCCATTGATGGATACCCAGGAGTGATTTATTTTATCCGGTGACTATTGTTTTTCTGTGAGTTTAAGTTTTTTTTGTTTTACCTACCTATCTAACATAATATGGACCATATGATAGTTGTCGAATCAAATAAATAAAATAAAAATTTATTATTATTTCGGCCAAAGAATTAGCATTGCCATTCAACGTGGCAATGCTGCCAGTCTTCTGGGCACGTTTCCGGATGACAGCGATGCGGACGAATACTTCGACGCCTAAGTGTCCTTTTGTTTTTGTATTTATTTGTATAGTTAGTTAGACATTTAATTTAGTACCGAGTGTAAATAATTAACTGTAATTAAAAAATAAAAAAATAATGGTTTATTACAATCATATTTAATTTAATTACGTTTAACCTATAAAATTACATAATTTTTCTTTGAAAAACTGCTCCGGTAAAAAAAATTGCCTTCCCTAAAAAATCGATTCCGAAAGCCTAATGCTACGTACCTCATAATACAACCTTAAGCAGAAGTATGGAGGAGGAGGGGGGGGGGGGGGAGAAAAAAGGTTTCCCTTGTTATTCAAATCAGTGACAAACTCTCGCGAAGTGAGCAAAGATCTCAGCTTTTGCACTCACTTGGCAACTTTTTTTTCAGCGGTATTTTCAATATTTCCTTCATCTGTTGTCATTATGGAGGACAACTTCTTAACTTTGGCTACGAAAAGTCGGCTGTTTATTAACATAATTTTGTGAAACGTGTGATTTGTTTCGGTGATGTTATATACAGGGAAATCAATTGTTAATCGAGTTGACACACTACGTCAATCTGCCGTGTTACAACTGTCAAAAAATTATGCTTCAATTGTAGACGGATACAGAATAACCGATACACACAGTTAAACATCTCATGCAATGATAGAGATTTTAAAACACCAATTTCGCGCCAGACTTATTTCTTCGCGGCTTTGTGGAATCTCGCGTTTACCACAAGAAACCACAAACCATGCAAGTCTGGAAAACCAACATTGAATAAGAAATCACAAATTTGGAGGATGTTTTGCGAGCATAATTCAAAATGCCGTAAATCGAGCACAAATCTGCATCAACTCAGGAGGTGGTCGATGTAATGTGTGTGTGTGAGTGTGTGTGTGTGTATGTGTTGGAATTAATGTCATATGGAAGGGGAGCCCAGAGGGTTTTTGAGCAAGCATATGCACGGCGAAAAGTTGATAACTGAGTTGGTGCGACATGATGAGAGAACACTTAAAATATATTTCAAAAGATTCAGATAGGAGCCCCGTGGTCAGGAGTCTACATTCAGACTTAGAAAAAGGACCACATACATTAGGAACACTTGAACGTAATGATCAAAATTAGATAGGACAATTGGAGCGTCGTCAGGATACACCCTAATAGGCTCGCCACAATTGCGGCGATAAGTCCTCTCTTTTAGGAGTGGCTAGAGAGGCGCCACAGCGTCTTCACCTTCCGCCTGACGCAGGTCCTCACCAGACACGGTTGCTTTGGGAGGTTCCTGTTCCGGATAAGGCGGGAGGAAACGCTCGGGTGTCACCATTGTGTGGATCGCCTGAAATATACGGTGTACCATACGGTGGAGGTCTGCCCGGCTTGGATGGAGCACCGCCGTGTCCTCGTGCAGGTGATTGGCGGTGGCGATCTCTCGCGTCCGGCCCTGGTCCAGGGTATGGTACGGAGCGAGAAGGCATGGGAAGTTGTCACCTCTTTCTGCGTAGCAGTAATGCTCGCGAAGGAGGAGGCGGAGGGAGAGGCAAAATTCACGCCCTCGCGCCCCTAGTCGCCGCAGGAGACGCCCAGGGCGTCGGGCATCCCAGGCCAATTTCCGTCCACCGTAGGCACGGGCTTTCGGACGGCGAGCTATGGGTAGTTCACCATCCGATAAGGACCAGGCCCGGGTCGACGGCACGTTGTGTTCCACGCGCGTCTCAAATAGATGTCAGCAACAATGACGGGGTTCGCTAGGGCCGGTGTCTGCCGGGGTTGCGGGAAAGTCCGAAAGCGTTACCGTGGCCCTGGCACAGGCAACTTAAGAAACACGGGTGGGTTTTAGTCAGCAATAATCTGACACACCCTCCTGCTCCACCAAGAGCGAGAGAAGTTATTTGATGATTTCCCACCATAAAAAAAGTACACCCTAAACATGGTTAATTATTTCAAAATTTCACCATGACATTAAGTTAACAATATATTTGAGAAACATTCTCATTACATGGGATATCTATATATTTATTAGTGTTTAAAAAAAGGGCTTCCCTTCCAAAACATTTCATACCTTTAAATAAGCTTTCCGTGAAAACCGAGCCCAGTTTTTTTTTAATTTCCGACCAAATAGGCAGCCAATTTACATTATGACTTTACTGTTGCCCCACTTTGTATTTACGGACAATTGTAGTTGGTAGTAACTACGGTAAAAAAATTATTTCTCTGACTTCATAAGTCTTAGTGAATATGTTATGTTGCTTGCAATAAAGTAGAGGGTTTACCTAGGTACCAATGTTTATTTGTATTTAGGATGTGGAAATCAATAATTTATTAATCGAAAGATGCTTCTCTAGCACTTTTACCTATTCCTTCAATGATGCAGTCCTACCTAACAGTTTTGTTGTCCTAGCAACATACTGATGAGGCCAATAACAGATATTACCTACATTTTTGTTTATTATGATTTTTATACTTATAGCGAACCAAACATTCTTTATCCGGGAATTTAAAATCATTTACCTACTTAAATCTACCAATAAGAATCATTAATTTCCCTTCAGTCAAACTGAATTCACAATCCAAATGAAACAAAAAAAGGGGTCCTTTTATCCGCAAGAGACCTAAAAGTTGATCAACCACCGAACCCTTTGAAGTTGGAAAAAAAAAATGGCCGCCAATCGTCCTTGGCTGGTGTCAGCAGTGGGTTTCAGATAAGGATACTGCAATCGATACTGTTATTTTTGGGACTCAGACAAAAGGAATGAAAGTTTTCCTTACCCCTTCAGAGGTTCGCTGTCGATCTGAAACAAATATAGATCAAATATTAGTAAAAGATAGTTGAAGCAAAGTGTGAAATTGGTCCTTTTGAGTCGAGTTGGTATTATGATTACAATTAAAAGTAAGTCTTTATGGACGAATTGATGAGCCTTAAGACTTTGAAGCAGAATTTAAGAGTTCCCGTTATATTAAAGTCGAGAGGAGTCGTGGGACACCCGGTTCGAACGGAGTTCCTTTCGTTGTATTTTATGTATTAAATAACAGGCACAAAGAAGTAAATAAAAAAAATAAAACATATTAAAGCAAAAGACGTGTCATGATGGTAAAAATGTTATACTGTATTGGGTCTAGCTCTCATTTGTTAAGTACGCAGAGTATAACGTGTATTTTGGATCTTCGTTCCAATAAATAGGTTTATTACTACAAATCGTTCCAATAAATAGGGTAGGTACGATTGGTAATACATGCTAACTATAAATTATTAGGTTTGTTATTAATCAAATAAGTTTCACAAGAAATTATTAAAGCGATACTTCAAAGAAAGGCTTCAAAATATGAGAGCAATGAACGAGTTTCTTATGAAAGAGTACCTACCTACTTCATTAAGTTACAAAACGAGCACATTCTTAAATATTAATGAACAACATAACATACAGGGTGTTCGGCAGAACGTTAAACATACGAAAATGGTTTTTTTTTTTTAAACGTTGCCCCACACTAGGAATTTCTGCTGTATCGTGGGTGCGTTTACAAACATTTAAACTCACATACACAAACGGCCAGACCCGGAACAACTACTTACAGGTCATACAAATATTTGTTCCGTGCGGGGATCGAACCCGCGACACGTAACGCAGCAGTCAATCGCTTAACCACTGCGCCAACCGTGTCGTCTAAGATAGGTGGAGTCGTCTGCCAAATCATTTGAGGTAGGTAGATAGCAATCTACCTACCTCAAATGATTTGACCTAGGCCCCATAGATTGCTTTATTTGTTTTTTTTTAATAACCGATTTTTATAACTATGAAAACTTTGAAGTAAGATTACTTTACTTTTTGATTATCTGCCATTTTTGTATGTTCAACATTCTGCCGAACAAACTGTATAGTATAACATGACATCACTCCTCTAAGACGAAAAAAGGGTTAGGCCGAGGTGTACCTTTATTACACCCACATTTCGCCTGTTATGCTTAAGCCCCACGTGGGCGACCTCATCTAATTACGCGCTAAAACACAAATATAAATAAAATAAAATATATATCGTTAACATAATAGAAAAACTTTTTATTTTTAAAATCATAGAAAAACTTTTTACTTTTAAAATAGTTGTAAAACTTTTCCCAACCGACAGTTTCAGGGTTATCCATTATTTACGCCACACCCTGTATAATATAGTGTGAGAAAATTAACATACAAAATAACTCTCAGCTAGAAAGTCTCCACATAATATCATAGTCAGCCCAAAAAACACTAGACACGTACTTGCCGGCAAAGGGCACACACAAAAAAGGGTCCTGGACCTCGCAGCTACTCCATTTCACCAAGTGTGCTATTTCGAAATTTTCTCAGAGAACCCCCGAAACCTACACAATAAAACAGATGGATCGTAGCAAATTGTTATTGTATTCACAAACGGGTATGGAAACGAGGGAATAAAAATAATCGAATAGGGAATTATTTTGCGGACGGTTGGTTTTGAAGCTCAGTACAGATGTTTGGGGAAGGTATTAGAGGGAATGCTACTTCAGTTCGGCTTTGATTTTCGGTGGCTGCACTGTAATCGTAAGTAGTAAAATATTTGTTTTTGTCGGAAATGTTGTTAAATAATCGATACACGATGTCTAAGGAAGTGTCTTGACTCTTTCATTATTTTACCATTCGCTGTATAGTCCGCACGTCATTGCTGACAGAACTTGTGTAAGCTGGCCTCATATTCTATTAAAACTCCAAGCTACGCTAGGCCAGGTCAAGGCGAAAGTGTTACACCATACAACAACGTGTTTTCATTATTGAGAAATATCTCAAAAATAATGGAAGTTTGGCGGCCGCAATTCCAAAATTTCGGTGCTCAGTTCTCTCTGCTGAAATTGGATAGTTTTGATGTGGCCAATATTTAGTGTCAACAAGACGATGCCACATGCCATATAGCCTGTGAAACAATTAAATTACTGCATGAGATATTTCCTGGTCGTGTACTCTCTTGTTAACGGTTATCAGAATTGGCCCCTAGATCGTGTGATTTGACACCATTTTTATGGGGTTATTTGATGTCTAAGGTATACACAGTTGATATGACAGAGGGTCATTAAATTACACTACGTATACTATACATGCTTAGTATTAATTCGATACGGTATAAAAATAAAAAGCACCAAAAATGAGTTTTTTTCTTTCAAACAAATTAAATAGCTTACAAATCAGAGTAAAACGCAACCAGCCTTTGTAATGAAAGCGCAAGTGTGTGTGTATGCATTGCCATCTTTTTAGCGAAAATTTTTGGTTGTACTTGTGACTTGCGTCAGAGCGGCAACAACGCATCGTAGGTTATACTCAGATTTATCGTTTTAAGGTGCATGACCTATGCGTATAGACATAATAAGCTGTTAGGAAAGATACATTGTGTTCAAACAGGGCAAAAACTTAAAAAATCATTTGCGACTAAACTACTGCTCCTATCTAAATGAGTTTTGGTACAGAGCTTGGAAATGGTATCTTGTGTAGGCAGTTTAAAGGAAAGCCCCTCTGTCGTATCAACTCTGTATATCAAAAATCCTACAACCACCCGTGCATTACAGGAGGAAATTAAACGCTGCATCAACGAAATTCAGCCACATTTTTGCAGAATGGTCATGGAAAATTTCGACAATAGACTGCGTATGTGCCAGCAGAGCCGTGAAGGCCATTTGCCCGATGTGTATATAACCCTATCTTATGTACTTTGGGATTCAATAAAAAAAGAACAATATAAAGACTTAAAACTGTGTTTTCTATTTAATTAAAATCTTGCGTTAATTTTGGGACACCCTTTACTATCATGTCAGGTAATACCTTACATTGTTTTCACATTATTTATTCCTAGAAATGATTAAGTACCTATCTAGACTTCAAAAATAGGCCTTAGCCTTTCTAAGTTTGTTTCGTCAGGTAAGATATTATTCTCAGAAATCGTCAGGCAGTAAACATCAGTGTCACCTTGACATATTCTGATAACAAATTTTCAATAATTTTAATTTTTTTTTAATGTACATATTTTCATGTTTCGATAAATACCAGAGATAATTTTAAGGACACAAGGAATATGTCATCAATATGTATACACCTTTGTTCAAATGTCAAAGGAAGTTCTAACCTCAAGATATTTTAATAAAAAAGGGAAAAAAATAAAGGAACACAATTTTAAAGTTTCCCGTTCTATGCTCGTCACTAAACGAGAAGAAAGAAGTTTGACCACTCGCATATCTTATTACATAGCAAGGTTTAGTATGAATAAATTACAACATGGAAAGGCGAGACATATGAAAAAAACCGGCCAAGTGCAAGTCGGACTCGAACATGAAGGGTTCCGTACCACCGTACAACATTAGATACATATTTAGTACGCGTCTTGTATGGGGACACCCTTGAACTAACTTTGTTTTATTTTTATTATTTGTTGTTATAGTGGCAATAGAAATACACATTCTGTGACCATTTCTACTGTTTACCTATTACGGGTAATGAGATACAGCCCGCTTGAGACAGACGGACGGACTGCGAAGGCTTGGTAATAGGGTTCCGTTGGCACACTTTGGGTACGGAACCCTAAAACGAAGCTGGAAGTAATATAGCAAACATACTACATTTAGAACGTATTGTTATTATTGAATTTTAAATTTTTATTAAAATTAAAACTCATTTATTTAAACTAGGCTGACAATCAGCACTTTTTGAACGTCGAATTTACAGACTGTCCCTCAAAACGTCCGCCCTTCTATTAGTTTTGAGCAGTGGTGGCCCAGTGGTAATGGCCGCGACTTACGAGTTGTAAGTCGTAGGATCGAACCCAGACAAGCGTTTTACTTTGTGTAAATGATTTCGTCGCCACTGCTCTCAAAACGATGAAGGAAAACATCGTGAGGGAACCGGCATGTCCTACAAACAAAACTTCGAGACATGTGACATCTACCAACCGCAATGGGCCCGCGTCGTAGAGTACGGCCCACACGCTCTCTCCGAGAGGATGCCTGCGTCCCAAAACTGGGAACATTATATGCTTGTTAAACGTATGCTATTCGTTTTGAAATAGTAACATGATGGTCAAACAGTAGTCGCATGAAATCAAGACTGCAACTACAAAAGTAATAAAGATCGTGTGTGACATGCCATCCAAAAAGACCAAACTGTTATTTTAGATAACCAAACCAAACTGGTCGCAGTGCTTTCCAAGTAAAAAAGAAGTCACGGCCCTCTCGGACAGTATAATAATATCTTGTAAGAGGAACTACAAGAGAAATGAAAAACAATTTGCGAAAATTAATTTGAGAAAAATACTTTTGTAAAAATAATAATATGCAGCCGTTGCTGTGTTGTCCGAGTTAAAGGAGACAGCGATTTACAAAAAACTAAATATTATCGAAATATTCTTGGTTACCTTTTTGTATTTCTTATAAATTTTTATTAAAAAGTTTGGAATACCTATTACAAGAAACCGAATACAGGCCCGAGTAAAAACCCATCCGTACATTCATAGGGTTTTTTATTTTATTCAGAACGGTGTTTTTTCGGCAATTTTCAGTTAAACCTTTTTCCTTGTTAAAACTGTTCATATTCCCATGTTTCATGGAATAATAATGTTCTCAAAATCAAAAATATAAAACGCAAATAGTTATTTCTTCCGACTGATTTCACAATGCTCATCCAACCGATGATTTTGGATAATAATTAATAATGCAACGCAATAATTTATTAAAAAAACTTTGCAGCACTGACATCGTCGTTACAGTTTATCTTTAAAATATTCATAACTTTGTACGTTATGATTTTGTTTAGGATAGATGAGATGTACCCACATTTTTGTTAATAAAATCTTATTTAATAAATTATTTATTTTGTTACTCTCAGCCTATAACTTACGTCTCCAACCCTCCCCAGATTTTCCGGGACACGAAACCCGGACCGAGACGGCTTGTCAACACGCTCGTCCGTCCGTCCGTCGGAACTAAGAATTTTTAAATTATACCAAAAATAAATGTTACATCCAAAATTGTTCCATTCTGCTGGATCTTTATTTGATGGTCTTACAGAAGCGTAAGATGTTGGGTCTTATTATTTTTACTTCAAAATTAGATCGAGGTTTCTGAGAACAAAATGGTTTTTCAGGTCATTGGCTTTATGAAACTAAGCCTTAGGTGGTTTTCAAAACAATAGTTAATTATTTTCTGAAAATATTATACCTAAGCACCTGACTAATCCACCTCGGACTACCAGGTACGGTCTTTTAATTTTCATTAAATTCCCAAACTACTTTACGAAACTATTAGGTACCTATTTTGTTTGAAACTTTTTTGGGGATTACAATAAAACCTAGGCATATTGGGTTCTAGTAGGCTTTATGAACTTTACCATTAAAAATTTCAGCCGAAACACTTTGGAGAGAATTGACGGAAAATAATTTATCATCGTGATTTAACATGACTCGACTTTCTTTATAAAAAATCAATTTTCCAATTCATAATGACTGTACTTTCAGCGTTTATCTTGAACATTACTGACATCTTGAGGAAACCTGGACATATTACCCCTTTATTTATACACTTCTTCTCCATAGGTACCTACTAAGCTTTGGAATAGGCAACTAGCTTCATATTTCTGACTGACCGACTCCTTGACAATTCAAAAGTGCCTGCAATTGGTTGATTTGAAATAAATGCTTTGAGTTTGAGTTTAAGTTTAAGTACCTATTAGAGACTGTTTAACCATACATTTTTGACATTTAACTGTTACTCAAACTTAAGCAGCGTTTATAAATAAAGCCCCTAGTCAAGAAAAGTCTGAAATCGTCAACCCGTCTTGAGCAAGCGTGGTCATCAATGCTCGTGCCTTCTCTCTATGAGAAAAGGCTTTTGCCCTGCAGTGGGACAGTAATAGGTGAATAAATAAATAAAATATTATTGAAATAAAATCGCAATAACAGACAGGAAAACGTACAGCCCACTCCCTTGGCTTAGATAAATAACAGGCAGGAGAACGTATAGCCCACTACCTTGACTTAGATAATAACAGACAGAAGAACGTACAGCCCACTCCCTTGACTTAGATAATAACAGACAGGAGAACGTATAGCCCACTACCTTGACTTAGATAATAACAGACAGAAGAACGTACAGCCCACTCCCTTGACTTAGATAATAACAGACAGGAGAACATATAGCCCACTCCCTTGACTTAGATAATAACAGACATTAGAACGTATAGCCCACTCCCTTGACTTAGATAATAACAGACAGGCGAACGTATAGCCACTCCCTTGACTTAGATAATAACAGACAGGAGAGCATATAGCCCACTCCCTTGACTTAGATAATAACAGACAGGAGAACGTATAGCCCACTCCCTTGACTAAGATAATAACAGACAGGAGAACGTATAGCCCACTCCCTTGACTAAGATAATAACAGACAGGAGAACGTATAGCCCACTCCTTTGACTTAGATAATAACAGACAGGAGAACGTATAGCCCACTCCCTTGACTAAGATAATAACAGACAGGAGAACGTATAGCCCACTCCTTTGACTTAGATAATAACAGACAGGATAATGTATAGCCCACTGCCTTGACTTAGATAATAACAGACAGGAGAACGTATAGCCACTCCCTTGACTTAGATAATAACAGACAGAAGAGCGTTTAGCCCACTCCCTTGACTTAGATAATAACAGACAGGAGAACGTATAGCCCACTCCCTTGACTTAGATAATAACAGACAGGAGAACGTATAGCCCACTACCTTGACTTAGATAATAACAGACAGAAGAACGTACAGCCCACTCCCTTGACTTAGATAATAACAAACAGGAGAACGTATAGCCCACTCCTTTGACTTAGATAATAACAGACAGGAGAATGTATAGCCCACTCCCTTGACTTAGATAATAACAGACAGGAGAACGTATAGCCACTCCCTTGACTTAGATAATAACAGACAGGAGAGCGTTTAGCCCACTCCCTTGACTTAGATAATAACAGACAGGAGAACGTATAGCCCACTCCCTTGACTAAGATAATAATAGACAGGAGAACGTATAGCCCACTCCTTTGACTTAGATAATAACAGACAGGATAATGTATAGCCCACTGCCTTGACTTAGATAATAACAGACAGGAGAACGTATAGCCACTCCCTTGACTTAGATAATAACAGACAGGAGAGCGTATAGCCCACTCCCTTGACTTAGATAATAACAGACAGGAGAACGTATAGCCCACTCCCTTGACTTAGATAATAACAGACAGGAGAACGTATAGCCACTCCCTTGACTTAGATAATAACAGACAGAAGAGCGTTTAGCCCACTCCCTTGACTTAGATAATAACAGACAGGAGAACGTATAGCCCACTCCCTTGACTTAGATAATAACAGACAGGAGAACGTATAGCCCACTACCTTGACTTAGATAATAACAGACAGAAGAACGTACAGCCCACTCCCTTGACTTAGATAATAACAAACAGGAGAACGTATAGCCCACTCCTTTGACTTAGATAATAACAGACAGGAGAATGTATAGCCCACTCCCTTGACTTAGATAATAACAGACAGGAGAACGTATAGCCACTCCCTTGACTTAGATAATAACAGACAGGAGAGCGTTTAGCCCACTCCCTTGACTTAGATAATAACAGACAGGAGAACGTATAGCCCACTCCCTTGACTAAGATAATAATAGACAGGAGAACGTATAGCCCACTCCTTTGACTTAGATAATAACAGACAGGATAATGTATAGCCCACTGCCTTGACTTAGATAATAACAGACAGGAGAACGTATAGCCACTCCCTTGACTTAGATAATAACAGACAGGAGAGCGTATAGCCCACTCCCTTGACTTAGATAATAACAGACAGGAGAACGTATAGCCCACTACCTTGACTTAGATAATAACAGACAGGAGAACGTATAGCCCACTCCTTTGACTTAGATAATAACAGACAGGATAATGTATAGCCCACTCCCTTGACTTAGATAATAACAGACAGGAGAACGTATAGCCACTCCCTTGACTTAGATAATAACAGACAGGAGAACGTATAGCCCACTCCTTTGACTTAGATAATAACAGACAGGATAATGTATAGCCCACTACCTTGACTTAGATAATAACAGACAGGAGAACGTATAGCCCACTCCTTTGACTTAGATAATAACAGACAGGATAATGTATAGCCCACTCCCTTGACTTAGATAATAACAGACAGGAGAACGTATAGCCCACTCCCTTGACTAAGATAATAACAGACAGGAGAACGTATAGCCCACTCCTTTGACTTAGATAATAACAGACAGGATAATGTATAGCCCACTCCCTTGACTTAGATAATAACAGACAGGAGAACGTATAGCCACTCCCTTGACTTAGATAATAACAGACAGGAGAGCATATAGCCCACTCCCTTGACTTAGATAATAACAGACAGAAGAACGTATAGCCCACTCCCTTGACTAAGATAATAATAGACCGGAGAACGTATGGCCCACTACCTTTTTTTTTTTTTTTGAGGATGGGAAATCATCAAATGACCCCTCCCGCTCTGGGTGGAGCGGAAGGGAGTGTCAGACTCTTACTGACTAAAACCCACCCGTGTTCCTTCCTTGGCCCTTTATGTTCCGGGTCAGCGGTACCCCTTTCGGATGATCCCGCTTTCCCGGCAGGCTTGGGCCCTAGTGGGCCCCCTCTTCGATGCTGACATCTCTTTGAGGCGCGTGGAACACGTACGCGCCGTCCAGCATGGGCCTGGTCCTGATCGGATGGTGAGCTACCCATTACTCACCGCCCGCAGGCCCGCGCCTACGGTGGCCGGGAGTCGTCACGCGGCTCCCGACGCCCGGAGCGTCCACCGCGGCGGCTTGGACGGGAGACCCTCTCCCTCTCCCGTCCCGCCACCTCCTTCGCTAGCATGACTGCTTCGCAGAAGGAGGCGACTGCCTCCCACTCCCCCTCGCCCCGGACCATGGCTTGAACCAGGGCCGGGCGTGAGAGGTCGCCGCCGCTGCCGATCGCCTCTACGAGGATACGGCGGTGCTCCGCCCATGCAGGGCAGGCCCCCACCGTATGCTCCACCGTGTCCTCGGGGCGATCATCGCAGTGGTGACACCCGGGCGTTTCCTCCCGCCTGATGATGTGCAGGAACCTCCCGAAACATCCGTGTCCGGTGAGGACGCCGTGACGCCTCTCTAGCCACTCCTCAAAGAGAGGTCTTACCGCCGCTATCGTGGCGTGCCCTGCGCTGGGTTGCAACAGTCGCTCTTTCCATGCCGCCATGAGATCGCGCCGGAGGTCGTGAGATTCGCCGCGGAAGTGGGGCTTCCCCCCAGCGTAGTGCCTCCGCGCGCCACTCATACAGGCGCGCGAGGACTATCGCCTCCAGATCCCACGGTGGCAGTCCGGCAAGGAGGCTTGCCGCCTCGCCCGAGATCGTGCGGTAGCCCCGGATCAGCCTTACGGCTACCACCTTTTGGGGCGCATTCAGATAGTGGGCGGCTCTCCGCTGCAGTGAACGCGCCCACACCGGGGCCCCATATGTAGCCATGGACCGCACGACCCCGCGTAAAGCCTCCGGCAGGAGGCGTTTGGACCCCTCAGGTTGGGCAGGAGCCGCTTGAGGGCGGCCCCAGTCCGTTCCAGTTTGGGGGCCAAACGTCGGAAGTGCTCCACGAAGTTCCACCGGCTATCGAGCACGAGTCCTAAGTATTTCATCGTGGACTCGACGCCGATGTGAACCCCTCCTGCCGTTAGTTGGGATCCCGATGGTGGCCTGTTCCGGGGCCCATGGAAAGACATGGCCTCGGACTTGTGCAAAGCCACCTCGAGACCCAACTGCCGGATCCTCTCCACGACTATCGCAACCCCGCGTGTCATCGCATCGGCCGCCGCCTGATGTGACCTCCCCTGCGCCAGGACCAGCGTGTCGTCAGCGTAGCACACCACGCTGACGCCATCAGGGAGGTCGGCCCGCAGCACCCAGTCGTAACCGATGTCCCACAGGAGCGGCCCTAGAACCGATCCCTGTGGGACACCGCACGACATCTCTCGCCGGTTCCACTCCCCGTCGTGACCGGGGTAGATGACGGCTCTGTCCGTCAGATATGCCTCGACTATTCGACGGAGGTAGGTTGGCACCCGGTGATACCGGAGTGCCTCCCCAATGCAACTCCAGGACAGGGTGTTAAATGCGTTGGCGATGTCGAGTGACACCGCCACGACAACTCCGCCCCGAGACACCGCGTCCCCCGTCGTGAGGGCTCTAACGCGCATGATGGCGTCCACCGTCGAGCGCCCCTTGCGGAAGCCGAACTGACTATCCGCAAGATCCGGCCTCGTCCTCACCAGGTGCCCGACGAGGCGGCCTGCAATTACTCTCTCAAAGAACTTGCCGACCTCGTCGAGCAGCACAATGGGCCGGTATGCGGACGGAGAGTCCGCAGGGCGCCCTGGCTTCCGAATGAAGACCAGCTTCCCCGTCTTCAAACGGACTTGGAACTGGCCTCTCTCCATACATGCGCTTAGGAGCGCCTCCAGTCGAGGCCCAAGAGCCGTCGAGGCCAGGACCCAGGCTTTGCCTGGCAGGCCGTCGGGTCCTGGGGCGGTATTTTTGGCCTTCAGCCTACCTACCGCCACTCTCAGATCTACCCCGGTCACTTCAGGGGTGTCGTCGTAGTCCGCGTGGTCCGCTTCAGGCACCGCGAGTGGCGGAGCCAAGGGCGGGGGAGTATGCTCCCCTCGTGAAGGGAACAGAGCGCTCACCACCTCCTCCACCAGCTGGGGGCGGAGACTCTGCGTCAGCGGGGGGGCCCAGGTGCGGAGTTTATTCCGCACCATTTTGTAAGGGCGCCCCCATGGATCTCCGTTCAGAGTCTCCACCAACTCCTCGCGGGCCGTATGTTTGGCACGCTGGACAGCCTCTTGGAGGGCATGGCCCACTACCTTGACTTAGATAATAACAGACAGGAGAATGTATGGCCCACTCCCTTGACTTAGATAATAACAGACAGGAGAACGTATAGCTATATTTCCATTCCCTTGACTTAGACACCTACTAGGCCTCTTGTGTTCTACCAAGAAAAGTAATATCAGTAACCTTTTGATAATCCGAACACTTGCTACAAAGCGGATATTACTTCTATATTAATTTCCCTATCCGAAAATCAACCTTATTTAAGACATTCTTCCTCGTAGGTATATGATAAAAAAATGGGAAATTAATTTCTTTCAGATTGTTATTTACGCGTGATATGGTCCTCCAGGAGATCGGAAATACTAAGTTTAGAGAGTATGGATTATCATTTTAATTTTCATATTGTGGGCAACTGTGTTTGTAAATAATAAGCCTTAGGTATATTGATACAAGTTTTTTTATCCGTTATTTAAAATAACGTAACTAACTTTTAAATTGTAATCAATTGTATATAAAGTCAAGCAATTGTAATCTAACTTAATTTTGTACGTGTTAATTATTTTAAAGCTAAGAATAGTGTTTATTGTACATTCACAGGGCCATTCCACTTTCTTAGAGTCTGATATAATGATATTATACACACTTTGTTCATGTGTGTCATTGTCACTGTTATTTCTACACGTTTCACTAACTCAAAAGGTTTTATTCGTTTTAGTCTTCGCAGTATATTTTGTTTGGTCTAACAGCCGAATTTCCTCGATACTCACATCGGTGGAGTCGGTGCTCATGGGGATCAGCTTTTTGGATTATGTTGGTAACGGGTTCCATTTTTAGGTCACGATGGGGGTCGTCACGTCTTATATACCAGGGCACATTAACAATAAATACTCTTGAGTACCTTATTCTGGAATTGTTGCTATGTGTGTTAGATTTTATTTTCGTATCGGAATCTATGTTGCCCTTGTATTGCAACAGACTTGAACAATGTAATTATTAAACTATTTAGCGTTGGATGGTTCTTAATGGGGCTAATACAGAGTTTCCCGGATGTATTTTAATATCGATACTAGTAGAATGGAGGCAGGGGAGATGCGGGTAAGACGGGGTACAAAGCGATTGAATGATAATAAAACTGAAATTATTGTACTTAAGCAATCTCCTGTATTTCCATAATCTTCTTTAGTAAAGTCTTTCAAATTTCTATCATTTTAGGAACAATAATTATATTATTATAATAAAAAAAAATATATATAAAGTCTGGAAATGTCTTCGCTGCTAACATACATCCCATTCTTTCTTCTTTACCAGCACACACGGCTTTTGCCATACTCTCTTGTTTACACCATTCTAAAAAAATACACGATTTATTGATTAGACAGTCATCCTAGACTCCCATACATAAGCACACACCCGTATTCACACCCATAAATACATCCACAGAGAATGAGGCATACACGTAATAGTCATAGAAACTCGCAACATAATCAGAAACTATGAGCGGGCAAGATGGGGTACCCCATAACCCATCTTGCCCGCGTACCCCTAATTGTATTAAAAAAACCACATAATAAAAACAATACACTATACAGTAATAAAAATGTTCTTACGTACTGGCGTAATCATTGACGAATGAGAATAACTTCGAAGTTAATATAGTACTACTAATATTTCTGCAGTAAACCCGTATCAAACGAATCGAAAAAATAAGAAATAAACTGCCCAAAATTATTTTAGCCTCGATATACAATAAAACACGTGACGTAGTGAATGACTCAACGGGCGTACTGACAGCCATCATAGCGCTGCATCGTCGTGCACTAGAACGAGCACGATTGGCCAGTTAGAAGTCCTTTTAAGATTAGGTACCCCGTCTTGCCCGTATCTCCTACTTAAGAACCACGCCACAGACTTCTCGACACGAAGGACATAATTATATCTATTTGATATGTTTCTGTATCTGCCTGTGGCATCACAGCGGGCCCTATCAGAATACCAGCACTGCGACATTTGTTTTAGATGTCGCAGCATCATGCTGAGATAGGAGCCTTTTTACCTCGTACAGGACTTATCTATCTGTTTTAATTCATTAATTTATTTATATCGTTTAATGTACACAAAAAATACTACAAAACAGAGCATACTCAAATTACACTACAAAACATACCATGGTCGGCCTGCTCTCTGCGATCTCTTCCAGGCAACTTTGGAATGGACAGTGATTGCGTGAACATAAAAACGAGGTTGTCATTGGTGCATAATAATAAGTACCTGTATTGATACAATACACGATAATTTAGACATAGATATTTAAGCGACGAAAATAAATGACGACTACAGATTATTACGGGATCCTGCCGTTTTACCGAAAACATTTTGCCAAAATTTCACTACCCAAACATTAGCAACCTTTTCTTACACCAATGCAATGTTTGGAATGATTTTAGTACGCACATTTTCATTTGGTCAAATTTTTACTTGGCAGAATATTATCAAAGATAATGTCATTTAGGCATTTTTGGTCTTTAATCAAATGATTTTGATTGACAAAAATGTTGTGTCATTTGTGTACTTCTTTGTAAGTTTATGTGCTTGAAATTGTCTGAAACAAGTCGAATTTATGGTTACTTATGGAACTATTTAGAGTAGGTTAATTATTTTTAAAAAAATGGTTAGGTAAGGTTAGGTTTTAGGTTAAAACTGTGAGCCGAGCGAGCGAAGCGAGCACTGCCGCGGCAGCGGCCGGCGAGTGCCAGAAACGACTAAATTACATAGAAAAAAATATGGAAAAAACAGGCTACCCGAAACTGAATTAGTTAGACAAGATTATTTATTCAAAAAAATGCTTCTAACTAAAACAAAAGTACTACCAGAATAGTTCATATTAATATTATTATTTGGCAAATTTTATTTTGCGTAAAACGAGTTTTTCCAACTGAAATATTTGACTACATAAAAATTGGTAAAAGTACTAGTTGGTAAACAAGTTATCGTTTAAACGTTCACTTGCCAAACATTAGGTTTGAGTTACAATTATTTGTGAAGAGATTTTTTGCTAAGTAATAATTTGGCAAATGAAACTATGCGGAAAATTGTTTGGGAAGTGATAATTTGGCAATTTCTTTTCGGTGAAACAAGAGAGACCCGAATATTACAGCTACGAGAACAAGATCATAACAACAAGTAATGTTCCTTCACGCGAGTCTCTTAAATACAGGTAAAGAAAGATAGCGTTAAAAAAAAGTTAACTATATTTCTTGGATTTTCACTATATTTCAGATTAAAAAAAAAATGTTTTTTTTTTCAAAATCTTTGAAACAAAGGACTCAGTGAGTTATCAAAAGTCTTCTGGAAAAAACAAGTTCTTAATAAAAGCCACTGAATTTAATCATCAGATAATAATCCACCTATCAGTACCAGCAAATAATGTTTTAAATTAAAATATTTCACGAAGGGCACGCTTGAAATCTAATTTCCTCTCCGAAGATGAGGCTCTGGTGTCTTTATAATCTGTTTCTGTAATTTTATCGAATTTCTGCGATCGGGAGTTTGTTGTTCACTTAGCAACAAATGCGGAGTACGTACTCGTATGGATTGTTTGCTCAAGATTTTGAAGGATCAAAACGTTCCAGAACTGTCGTGAGCTTAAGCAAAGTAGGAATTACTTATTATAAAAAGGATTCAGTCAAAAAACTTGACATGAATAATTAGTGCTTTTATCAAGATGTTGAGACTTTGGTTTTTTGTAATCATCGCTTTGGTAGGGTTTCTATTTTGTATTTTTTTTAACCCGGTCACTGTAAGTCGTTAAAATTAAAATGTGCAGAAACCGCCTTTAATTATTTCTCGACTCTATTGATCTCTTCCAAGTACTATCACTTCTAATACATAGTTGAGCTGCACAGTTACTGACAAATGCGTGCACTGACTGGACAGGTCCACTCAATCTGTGTGGTTCTTTCCTCAAAAGACCATTTCAGACACAAATCTACATGGTCCTCAAAGGTTATTATAATATTATTCTAATTATTGTGAATGTGAGAACTATGTCGGTCATTGCTTTTTTTTTTGTATTTTTCTCAGATAATTTAATCGTGATCTGGCAGTTTGAGTAATTTATGCGGCCTACTCAAATGTCCTTTATTTATTTATTTATAACTTTTCGCACAAAAGGTACAAAGGCGGACTTAATGCCTTAGGCATTCTCTACCAGTCAACCAAGGGTGGTGAAGAGATTAGATGGCAGGTGCTTTAATTGAAAGGAAAGGAAAGCATTGGTTTTGAGCGATGTTTAACAATGATAAAAAAAAAACTATCAAAATAACGTACACAAATACATAAATAAGTCCTATACACATACATACTATTTACTATACTATATAATTACATAAATATATATATATATATACAAATTCCAGGAAGAGAGATGTTGAGATGACTCTACTCTATTTGTTTCGAAAATAACTCTGCAATTTCCGCTTAAATGCATACCGACTGGTAGCCGTCCTGATATCAAGAGGAAGCGCATTCCAAAGAAGAATGGACTGAATATGAAAGGAAGAATGAACAAAGTCAGAAGTATGAGAAGGACAGAGTAGAAGAATATTATTCTTTGGTATTGTTCGTCAAATCGTTGAGCTCCTTAAGTCTAAGTTGAGCTGCATGATTGCTGACAATTGCGTGCACTGACTGGACAGGTCCTCTCAATCTGTGTGGTTCTTTCCTCAAAAGACCATTTCAGACACCGATCTACATAGCCTTCACATGATCTGACTAAGATTTTCTCTGGACTTTAAAAGAGACTGTGACCTCTGAGTTTGTTTCGGCCTTTCTTCTCAGAGTAGTCAGATAGGAAATGCCGACTTCATCTAGTTTTTAAAATAAGATTGACGTGTAAAATTGTTTGTTCAAACCTACTTACAGAAATAAAATCATTTATCATTTATCAATATCATCCAATCCATGATTAAAAAGCATTAAAATAAAATTAAATAACAACCTAGTATTTGAACAAAAACAACAATTATCTCCGACTTCGTTTACAGCACTTACTACGCCGACAGCAAAAAAAAAACTCGTTCAGTCTCACTTAGGTACTTAAGAGATTTTCAACGGTCTTGAATTTAAACTTTTAAATGTCTTAAATTTTTGTGAATGGGCATTTGAACGGTTTATGTTAGCTTTACGCCATTACACGAGGGGATAGGCAGAGGGGATAAGATAATTATGTTAGGCAGCTAAGTATATAAATTTGTTATAGGATTTAGAGGCTTTTTATAATTCCGATCCAGCCTTTTCCTTGCTGCCTTCCCCCAGCGACGCGGCGACGATCTACGCCGAGGTCCGTCCCAGTCAAGGGGTGCCCTTAGCGTGTAGTCGCGTCGTGTGTGGCGTGTAGTTTTTTAAGCCCTGGCTGGAGGTCTTAATTTATTAAGGCAACCACGGGCAAGCCCGGTTAAGCAGTCGACAACCTCCTAGGTTGAAGTGCGAGATGCCATTTATGAAATAAAAATTAAAAAAAATTAGGGGCGTTTTATCTCTAGTTATGAGTGTGGATTGCTAAGAGTGACGATTACAAGTGTGCATCACAGCGGGCCATATCAGAGTACCAGCGCTGCTGTGTTAATTTTTTTTAATATTGTAGCATTATGCTGAGTTACGAGTAAGAACCTTTTTGGCCTCGCACACGTCTTTAATTTTACTGTTGTTTTTAATTTTATTTTTTTAGTTTTAATTGCTCCTTTATATTTTTGACTGTGTGCATTGTCTGTGTGTATCCCAAATAAAATACTTTTCTTGCTTTCTTTTTTTTACATGAATCCTTCGAGATTATACTTTACTAGCTTCTGCAACGCGAATCCACATAAGATTTCTTATTTTAATATAAAATGTATCTTATGACACTCGGCAGTACTGTGGCTTCCTACTTTTTTTTTTTTTTTTTTTGTGGGTGGGAAATCATCAAATAACTTCTCCCGCTCTGGGCAGAGCAGGAGGGCGTGTCAGACTCTTACTGACTAAAACCCACCCGTGTTCCTTCAGTTGCCTGTGCCAGGGGCCACGGTAACCCTCTTGGACTTTTCCGCAACCCTAGCAGGCATCGGTCCTAGCAAACCCCGTCATTGGTGCTGACATCTCTTTGAGGCGCGCGTGGCACACAACGCGCCGTCGACCCGGGCCTGGTCCTTATCAAACGGCGAGCTGCCCATTGCTCGCCGTTCGCAAGCCCGCGCCTACGGTGGCCGGGAATCGGCCTGCGATTCCCGACGCCCAGGGCGTCTCCTGCGGCGGCTAGGGGCGTGAGGGCGCAAACTTTGCCTCTCCCTCACGCGTTCCGCCTCCTCCTTCGCGAACATTACTGCTTCGCAGAAGGAGGTGACGGCTTCCCAAGCCCTCTCGCACCGTACCATGGCCTGGACCAAGGCCGGACGCGAGAGATCGCCACCGCCAATCGCCTCCACGAGGACACGGCGGTGCTCCGCCCAAGCCGGGCAGACCTCCACCGTATGCTCCACCGTGTCCTCCGGGCGATCCACACAATGGTGACACCCGGGCGTTTCCTCCCGCCTTATTCGGAACAGGAACCTCCCGAAACAATCGTGTCCGGACTGTGGCTTCCTACTAGCAGAAGAATTTTTGGAATCAAATCAGTAGTTCCGAAGATCCTACATCTTTAACCTCTTTATAATATTAGGTTTGATGAATATTATATTATAATTGCCGTATAGTAAGCAGAAAGTTAAAATCATTTTTATATAAATATTTTTTATTTCTATCAATCATAATGTACACCCATGCTATCGATGCATCTCTGTCAGCACAGTGGTAATTTTTCAATGCCCTTCTTGAAGAAGTCAGGTGTACGGGAGCCAACAAACTCTTCAAAGGTATTTTGAAGCGTTTTCCAGCCAAAGTTACTACAAAACTTAAACAGATATTGAAAAAGTTACTAAAAAACATAAACAGATATTGTAAAAGTTACTAAAAAACATAAACAGATATTGTAAAAGTTACTACAAAACTTAAACAGATATTGTAAAAGTTACTACAAAACATAAACAGATATTGTAAAAGTTACTACAAAACTTAAACAGATATTGTAAAAGTTACTACAAATCATAAACAGATATTGGAGCAGTCTTGTATGCTAAAAATATTCATCATATTGCGAAAGAACTGAATTTTTACAATCACAATAAATTTCATTATACGCATCATGATTTTTGTAACAGCTACTGTCATGAAAAGAATTGTCTTGCATTCAACAAATAAGTTCAGCTTTATACTGTTCAACTTTTTACATAATTAATCATTTTATTAAAATATCATAAACATACTGTTTTATCGGAGAGAAAAATAGCCTGAAAGACTTTTACATGAAGCTCGCTTTGTTGACAACCAATAAATTGTGACGCTCAATAAATTGTGCTCTTTTCACAATAAATTTAATATTCTGGGGTACCAACTGATGAAAAATTTTGTCGCACTATGAGATAATACGTTTTAAAGGTGAAAATAATATAAAGTAACGCCAACGAGACGAGATAAAGAAAGTAAACAAACTTTCAGGGGTTCAAAACATTTTTATTTAAAGAAAGTTTTTTTTTCGTGGCGAATTGGTATCTTTCAAAGGTTTTCTAGAGCTGCCAGGCTGTGATTACATAATTAAAGTCAAGAACCACTCACATTATCAGTAAAAATCAACAAGAAAAAGTAACAATAACGGATTAATAACAACAAAAAACGAAACAAATACGGAAACGGAAAAACTCGTATCACTTCGAACGCAATCTAAACAGGAATGAAACGGACCAAATGTTGATAGCAGCTGTACCACAAATCACACAACGACAGCCGTCGTTGACCAACTGACGTCATTTTTACGTGCGAGAGATAAGGACAGAGATAATAATCGTTCGCTATCGTAATATAACTTACTAAAGGTCAGGTTGTTTACAATATTTTATCTCGTCTCGTTGGCCTTACTTTAGGTAGGTATTGGGAATTTACATGACATAACATCACGCCTTATTTTCCCGAAGGATTGGGCAGAGGTGTACCTTTACTATACCCACAGTTCGCCACATAGGTTTAAGAGCGTTTATACCTTATGAGTGGCAACGTCGCAATTTAGTGTCATAATTCATGGTTTTAAATTTTTATCATTTAATCGGAGCTATATTTTAAAAATCTGTTTAATTAACTTTTTAGAATTATGTGAAAACTGTGTAAAAGGTAAGAAATCGTTGCGTTTACAGTTCTATTTATATGTAAATAATACATTGGAAACTTGCAGGGCGTTATTTTCATTGCAAAATAACCATACCAACCATAATTGTTTTCATTGTTCCATCAACCGGCCACATACGACTCGTATACATACTCTGGGCTGCTACTGAGAAATTCCAGATTTAAAAAACCCAACACCACTTTACCCGATCAGCTGCATTGGGGTAATTACGGAACACACTTACAGAAGCAATGACTTTTATTTTGACAGTTCAACAACTTTCAATGCGTTATTCACGTTGCTGAGCAGACAATTTTTTGGATCATATGAAGCAATGAATTAGCAATATCCTTCATAATGATTCAGATTTTGATTGATGTTGTGCTGAGTATTGAAACCAGGACCTCATGCTTAGCAGTAGCGCTTGTGACCACTAAACCGTCGAGGCAGAGAATTCAGAGAATTTTTAACAGAAATATTGGAATGTATAAAGTCGACCTTGCTGTATCACCCTAAGGATGAATGTCACTTAAAACCAAAAAACAACCATAAAACCAAAAGGTCTATTTTTCTATGTGACAGATAGTTTCAACCTAAGTGAAGTTTTAACACAGTGAGAATTATTGCCGAACGTGAGAAATCAATTACGAGATTGACGACACTAACGATTGGTTTTGGAAAACATATTCTTATTCGTTTTGTAATACAATATCTTTATCCCATCCTATTTCCTTAAAGAAAATGGATAAACTGGAAACGATACAATACATGCGAGTATATGTTCAAACAGTCTATCCATCAAGCTAAAACCAATCACTCAAACTTCAACTAGGGGAATTGAATTAATTACAAGGACAAATATTTTTTTCAAGCTGCCAGCGTGGTCTGGTCCTCTTGGACACACGGCTACAGCAGTTGCCAATGTTAGTGATTATGTGAAGTCAGAAAATTAAATTTTTTAACAAGTGGACTACCAACTTAAATTGTCCGTCTATTCAAATCACAACTGTTATTCGTTGATAGTTCTAGGGAATGGCTTTTAACACGACAAAATTGACGTACGATATATTTCCTCACTTATAGATCAAAATGCAAGCTTTAATTAAAATACCTAATTATTTTTAAATACTCCAGCGTGACACGGTAGGAGAGTATTAGTTTAAGAGCCAGTCACTCTGATTCAAAGCCACAGGATTAAGCGGTTTAGCTGCGACCTAGTTTAGGAGCTCGAGGTCAAAAATGCGACTGTAGTAAAAGACGGTTTGTGATTCTTTGCACTAAGAGGAAATGAGTTATAAAAAATATATGACAGATCATTTTATTTATTTATTTATTATTTATGTACACACAGTAAAATACAAGAGATATGCATAATTATAAATTGAGTACAAAGGTACTGCTTATTTCTTAAGAAATTTCTTCCAGGAGACCTGCGAAAGGAGAAGTAAAAAAGAAACGTAGACAATAGTGCGTGAGAACAAGAAGAGAAAAATATGAATGTGTGAAGTCTAAAGCTAAAATATTAAATATACCCACACATATAAGTAATGCAAAAAAAAAATAACAAGTATACTTAAATAAATACATAATGCTAAAATATATAAGCATAATATATATATATATAAATACTCACAGTATAGAGGAAAGGTAATGCTCTTTTAATCGAAATTTAAATAGAGAAATAGTATTTAAATCACGAATGCTAGGCGGGAGTGCATTCCAGTCTTACAGCATGGACAGAGAAGGAATAAGAATAGTAGCCGGTTTTGTGAGGCTGAGATTTAAGGAGGGATCTCTGGTGTGATCTACATGGTGCCGCGCTAGAGCGAGCGTAAGAAAAACGCTCACGCAGGTAGGAAGGATAAGACGGGTTGTGTAAGATGTTTAAGAGGAGACATAAAATCCGAGTGTTCCTGCGAAGGCGGATTGGGAGCCACTTGAGTTCCTTGCAAAGGTGAGAAACATCATGATCAGATCATGTGATTTCCAGGAATTTGGTACACGTATTAGGAAATAACATTGAAGTATTTATAGATTAATTACAGACTTTGTGACCTCCTTAAAACTAGTATGTTTAGTATCTTGAAAACTAATGAAAATGTATGATTAAAAAAAATGTGGTTCTTGACATTTTAGGTAGGTAGGTACATAGTTTTATTATGACAAACATTTTGTGCTTAAACTTTTCAAGGTATCATTTCCATCTTGATATTATTAATTATTGCGTTTCTAACTTGAAAGGGAGAAGTTAAAACAGCTTGGAGCGGAGCTATTTTCACTTTTCTATTTCAGCTAACAAGTTTTTCCAGAAAAGGACACGCATCATACCTTTTTCCACTGTCATGACTTCCTAGTCCAGTTGTCCATTAGAATACTAAAAGTCTCAGAAAACTTACTTACTTGTTTGTTTTTGTTTATAAAACTTATGAAGGTCCCCCTTTTTTTTGGAGGGTGGAAAGTCATCAAATAAGTTCTCCCGCTCTGTGTGGAGCGGGAGGGCGTGTCAGACTCTTACTGACCAAAATCCACCCGTGTTCCTTCAGTTGCCTGTGCCAGGGGCCACGGTAACCCTTTCGAACTTTCCCGCAAACCTGGCAGGCATCGGCCCTAGCAGACCCCGTCATTGGTGCTGACATCTCTTTGAGGCGTGCGTGGAACACAACGCGCCGTCGACCCGGGCCTGGTCCTTATCGGACGGCGAGCTACCCATTGCTCGCCGTCCGCAAGCCTGCGCCTTGGGAATTGGCCTGGGATTCCCGACGCCCAGGGCGTCTCCTGCGGCGACTAAGGGCGTGAGGGCACGAATTTTGCCTCTCCCTCACGCCTTCCGCCTCCTGCCTCCTCCTTCGCAAGCATTACTGTTTCGCAGAAGGAGGTGACGGCTTCCCATGCCCTCTCGCTCCGTACCATGGCCTGGACCAGGGCCGGACGCGTATGTAGGTCCCCTGCGAATCACACATGCCTCCATCATAAACCTGTATTAAAACGGTTACCTACCCACCCCTGTATTCTGAACTGTCTTGTAACACATCCCTCATTGTAAAGCTTCGTTCCCCGCACAAGTACCGTGCACATAAAATCAAATCACCAATCCAATTTGTATCTTATATCCGTGTTATAAGATTTATTATTATACACTCAAGAACATTGTTGCAAGCAGCAACAAAGATTGTGGAAAATGTACGTAAGAGACTTGTTTTATACGATGAACTTTGTATCGCAATACGTGGATATTAGATTCGTTTTGGATTGACGAAGTTTTAATGCAAGCGGAAGGGAAGATTTCCCGAGTAAACAGTAGGGTTTAGGAAACTTTACAGTTTGAATGTTGTTGCTTATTATTTTAGAAGCGCGATGAGATCAAAGATTATGAGATATTTTATGTTAAAGTCGTTAGTTTTGATAAGACAGTTTCAGTTTAAGGTTTGCTGGATTCTAAACAGCTCATTCTGAAGTTATTTAATGTTATTAATGGTATTGATAAATTTTAATAAGGAATGAACTTATAACTACTTCGTGTCGTTTCGGCTATGTTTTCCTGAAACTTGAACTGTTTTTAGTCTCTTGGAAGTTATTTGAATGTTCAAATTTCTGGTTCGGATAAGACACCTAATTATAATTTACGCCCAATCGTAAACCTTACTCTGGGTCTAATTTTATTTTATTTCTTTCAAATACCTTAAGGGAGTTTCTTTATTATTTTTGTAAACTTTTCCGCTCAAATTCGATGTACGGTAGGCTGCACTTCAATGGTAACAAAACCAGTAAACTGGTTGAAACTCCCCACTACGCTAGGCGAGCTCAAGGTCAGATTGTTACCACTGACGTGTGGCCTACTGTACATTATATGTATCGATTCTGGCAGTTGACTGTATCATTAAATTATCTATGTTATTCTGTAAGGTATATAATATATAATATCTAGCTATGGGCAAAAGTCCATTTTTTTTTTATTAAATACTTCCTTAAGGGGCTGACAACAGCTAAAGCGCGTTCATTGTCGGACTGCATAGGAAAGAATGAGAAGCGCGATGATACACAAATGGTAAGTACCTAATTTATAGCAAACTAAAAAGCATTTTTTTCTATCGTACCAAATTAGTTTTATTATGTTTTCAACACACTATCTAACTAGCACATATTTATTTATTATTTATTTATTTAACACTTTAAGCACACAAATGAACAGAGGCGGACATAATGCCATAGGCATTTTCTACCAGTCAACCTTTGGGTGATGCAGAGACAAACACATATCCTGAAGAATATCATATATTTTTCTGATTTTTTTTACTGCAGCGGATCATATACTTTTAAGCATTATAAAATAAAACTTGCATTAAGGTCATGTAGTCCCCTTAAATCACGTCCAAGAGGAAACCTACTAATACACATATACATGCAAAAACTCACGCTTTCTTCCCGTGGGGGTAGGCAGAAACAGATCCTTACATTCTCCTTTTGCTTCGTTTACGTTCATAGATCTTGTCATGTACGCATGCCTGTTGCGAGCACTACCTATCTGACATTTTTGGAGAAAAATCAACGATAAAGTCACTATAATACATTGTTCCAGCGTGGAAGAGAGACGGAGCTATACATGACCGATAGGACTATCTCTTTTTCTCAACGGAATCATGATGGCGTTAACAGGTCATAGTACGGCCCCAGGGCGTCCCCTCCTGACGTTTCTAGTCATACCTGCCTTGTTAATATATTCAATACTCAATCATTTATTGTATTCCACAATGTATTATGCTTATGTGGTAATGAACATTTGTTGTAACAATCGTGGACCCTGTCGGGCACAGCAAAAGAAAAATTGAGACAAGTTGACAACATAGACAAGATCTTCAGGTCCCGAACAGGCTCTGCAAACTTACTTATTCTAAGTAAAAATTAAGGTAACATGCTAATAATTATTAATATATTCTAAGTTTATTATTAATTTATATTATTATGTCAGTTCTATAGATTTGTCATTTAAATATTCATTTATACTATAATAACATTTATTTAGTAATTTTTTTTAAATTTATTTGTAAAAGTTGCAATCTTTTTCTCTCAGTACCTCGGGTAGTTTATTATACATTTTTATCGGCATAACCAGTGGACTAGATGAGTGCATTTTTTATCGGGATGTCGGTCGGTTATACGTGTTTTGTGTCGGAGTGTGTATCTTGTTTGTATGTCTTCTCGTTTAGTGTAAAAGTTTTGGTGTGTGTGTGCGAATTTACAGATTTCCAGTATGTATATAGAAGGAAGAGTTAGAATGTTTAGTTTTTTTTAAATGGGGTTTGCGGCTATCAGTTTGTTTTATATTAACTAAAATCCGAATTAACTTTTTTTGAATTGTGATTAGCGCCGGTGCATCTGTGCTATTTCCCCTATATTTTATGAGACGCTTTTCATTCATCCTCTCAACATAACCAAACCATCTTAGCATATTCTTTAAAAAAATTGTCATGACGTCTTTTAAGCTGCACCATTGTCTTATGACACAATCTACTAATAACCAATCACGTCTTTTAAGCTGCACCATTGTCTTATGACACAATCTACCAATAACCAATCAATTTTGGCATCGTAATATTATTCACTGGAGACAAAGTATTAAAACCTTAAACGAGTACCCATAAATGCACAACCATGCTCGCCTGTAAACATCGCAACCCAACAATTAAAATTTGATTTCCATTTAAATTCGACGACATTTTAATCCCCACTGATATCGAGCGGATTACGTTTATTTAAATCCATATCCTATTTTACAGACAGCTCCGCAGACAATTTGAGTTTTATTTATTTTGGTTCTATAGTTTTATTATATATTATTTATTATATTTCACCATCATCAGCCTATAGCAGTACACTGTTGAACATAGGCCTCTTCAATTGCTCACTATTCAGCTCGATTCTTGGTAACTGTCGTCCATCTGCTACCAGTCACCCTGTGAAGCTCGTCGCTCCACCTACCCTGAGGGCGTCCTATCTTACCGTCTTACCTTTTTGCCTAAGGGCGTCCTACCTTACGTTTGCCGATTCACTGTCTCCAGTCAAGAACACGTCTACCCCGACTGTCATCGATTCTACGGCTAATATGGCCAGCCCATTGCCACTTCAGCTTGCTTATTCTGTTAGCTATGTCTACAACTTTGGTTTTATTATGTACTAGCTGTGCCCCGCAGTTTCACCTGCATAAGTCTCGACCCCTTGGGTATATCGGGATAAAAAGTATTCTCTGTCCCAATCCAGGTCATGGCCTACCCATGCGCTAAATGTTAACTAAATACGTTCAGCGCTTTTAGAGTGAAACCGTAATAAACAAACGTACAAAAAATCAAATCTTTTCTCTTTATAATAATAGGTCTTTACCACTTTACCTATGTAGTTGCCGTTTTATAATACTCGCCATTTAAAACGTAAATTATGTAGGGCTGGCAGTACGTCATTCTATATTCAAATTAATTTAATAAAAAAAAATGGATTTCTATTTTTAAATTCAGTCATTTGTTTACCACTACATTTTGTCACTCCATTTGTATCTTTTACGAATAACTTTATGAAATACGAGTTCCGTTGCGGTAGCAATGCCACACAAACGGCTCGTAACATTAATTACGTGTACGGAGTGAACACTACAATCGAACTAATTGGTTTGAACGCTTCCGACATGGAAACTTTGATCTTAAAATGAACCCCGTGGTCGCCCGAAAACTAAAGTCAACAACGACGAATTAAAAGATAGTGGAAGCTGACGACACTCAATCTACGGCTGAACTAGCAGCAGCTTTCAACGTTAGCATCTAAATAATATTGGTTCGTTCGCGTCAAATTGGCAAGGTAAAACAACTTGATAAGTGGGTGCCGCATGAACTGTCGCCAGCACGACGAACATATTGAGGTATGCCTTGCGTTGCTAAACAGACACAAAAACGAAGGGATTTTGAACCGCGTTGTCATTTGCGATGAAAAATGGATTCTTTTTGATAATCGTAAGCGGTCATCATGTTGGTAAGACCCTGGTTCAGCGCCTAGGCAATGCCCCAAACGAAAACTTAACCCATAAAGAGTCACGGTCACTGTTTGGTAATCTAGTGTCGGTATAATTTATCATAGCTTCTTACCAAATGTAACCAGCATTAATACGGATCTGTACAGTGACGAATTGGACACAATGATGGAGAAGCTCGCAAATCTCCGGCCAGCCTTGGTTAATCACTCGTCCCCGCTGCTCCTACACGACAACGCTTGACCTCATACGGCACAACAGACGGTCTCTAAGCTACAAGAGCTAGGGATGGAAATTTTGCGTCATCCACCGACTCACCAGACCTTGCGCTGACAGACTTCTACTTTATCCAAAATTTGGACAACTTCTTGGCAGGGATAAAATTCAATACCCGAGAGACAGTACAAAATGCCTTTGAAGAGTTTGTTGGCTCCCGTACACCTGACTTCATCAAGAAGGGTATTAAAAAATTACCACTGCGCTGGCAGAGACGCATCGATAGCATGGATGCGTATTTTGATTGATAGAAATAACAAAATATTTATGTAAAAATGACTTTTACTTTCTGTATACTAAACAGCAATTTCATAGGTAAGTTTGGATTGCAGTTGCTTTTTTTTTATACAGGTAAGTATACAAATAAAATACTGATGAAGACGAATGCGCCTGCAAAGGTTTATGTCATAAGGTACTTGTACACACGGCTACAGATCAAGCTATAAATTTCCAGTATAAGCTGATCTCGTATTGTATAGGATTTCCTTACAATGAGAGGTTAGTGTAAACTGGAAATGTATAGCTTGATGTGTAGCCGTGTGTACCTACAAGGCGTAAGCATTTCCAGCATACCCTTATGCTGGAAATGCTTACGCCTTGTAGGCTAAGCTGCACGGTTACTGACAAATGCGTGCACTGACTGGACAGGTCCACTCAATCTGTGTGGTTCTTTCCTCAAAAGACCATTTCAGACACAAATCTACATAGTCCTCAAAAGTTATTATAATAATATTCTAATTATTGTGAATGTGAGAACTATGTCGGTCATTGCTTTTTTTTGTACTTTTTTCAGTTAGTTTAATCATGATCTGGCAGTTTGAGTAATTTATGCGGCCCACTCAAATGTCCTTTCTTTGGTATTGTTCGTTGAATCGTTGAGCTCCTTAAGTTAAGCTGCGCGATTGCTGACAATTGCGTGCACTGACTGGACAGGTCCACTCAATCTGTGTGGTTCTTTCCCCAAAAGACCATTTAAGACACCGATCTACATAGCCTTCACATGATCTGACCAAGATTTTGTCTGGACTTTAAAAGAGACTGTGACCTCTGAGTTTGTTTCGGTCTTTCTTCTCAGAGTAGTCAGATAAGAAATGCCAACCTCATCTAGTTTTTAAAATACGATTGACGTGTAAAAGTGTTTGTTCAAACCTACTTACAAAAATAAATAATTTATCATAACTTTATTCAGATTCAGATAACTTTATTTGCTCAAACATGTGTGTACATACAATATTAAAAAATGCATTCAAGATGTAATAAGTACATGGAGTTGTGCTAACATGTTTACCACAATGTCATGGTGTGCAAATATTAAATAAAAATAGAATTTAAAAATAATATAACAACATTACTTAACATTGACAATGCTGACATAAATAACAAATAAAAATAAATTGACTGAATCGTATTTAATTCATTTAGAAGATTATCAAATATTCAATTAATTATTATCAAAAATAAAAAATAAACATGATAATGTCAACGTAGGTCCAAAGTATTCAATACACACATCATTATCAAATTCATTATTACATTACATACATTTCAGATTCAATTAATTTATAAAAGAGTATGTCAATTTAAAATGAGTTCCTTAAAAATTAATTCACATCATATTAAGCTTTACTAGCTAAAAGATTTTACTGTCCTTTTGAATGCTACTACGCTTAGCTCTTTCCAGCTATTGGGAAGCTTATTGCTAATAATGGGAGCCATACAAAAAACACTCTTGCGCATAAGTGGAGTCCGAGACCTATGTTGACAGAGTTGACTGTTATCACGTCTATTTCTAGGAAACCGGTCTGCCATGCGGGAAAATTGATTAGGATTTGTTTTTACAAGTATCGCAATTTCAAAAATATTAATTGATAGTAAGATCAAGATGTTGTGGCTTATGAAAAACGGCTTGCAGCTATCAGACTTTTTTTTTATTAAATATGTATGTAAGGCATTTTTTTGGGCTTTAAATGCGATATCTCTATCTGTAGAGAGTCCCCAAAAAAGAATGCCGTATCTGATGCATGATGATGCGCGTGAATGTGATCTGGACTCTGCAATGCCATAATAGGCGGTTAGTAGGGCATCAGTCTTTAGTAACCGCGATAGTTTATGTAAGGCGAATGCACTGTTACTTAGTTTTTTGCTAATGAACTCTGTATGAGCCTTCCAATTTAGACCGACTACCTTATTGAAGAGACGACGTGGTTTTTGAACTGCAAGAATGTTCCTTATATTCTCTAGCAATAAGATGCTGGATTCTTCAACAACCTGATTCTTATTATTCCTTGTCTCGACTGATTACTGGATTCCAAACATCTCATATATAGGAGCGTTGTGATGTCAGCACCAATGACGGGGTTTGCTAGGACCGATGCCTGCTAGGGTTGCGGAAAAGTCCAAGAGGGTTACCGTGGCCCCTGGCACAGGCAACTGAAGGAACACGGGTGGGTTTTAGTCAGTAAGAGTCTGACACGCCCTCCTGCTCTGCCCAGAGCGGGAGAAGTTATTTGATGATTTCCCACACACAAAAAAAAAAAAAAGAAAGGAGCGCATATTTTTTAGCTTAATGCTTCTTTATTGCATTTAACATGGACCCTTTCCTTTTAAATGCCGGGAAAAGGCAGACTATTCCCTTGATTCAGCAAAAAAACCCCGAAATCACTGCAATTTCCAACGTATCCTAAAATAGCCACAAGTAGCCCCAAAATTAGATAGTCAATTCACGACCACGATTTAATCGTTAGGTACGTACCGCCCTCATCGTTGGGGAGTTTAATTGCTAATCGACTGAAAACGATAGAATACCTGATTAGGTTATGTCTTCGTTTATATTATGAGGCTTGGAAAACATACTTCGGAGGAGGAACAGTTTGTACTGGGGTTAAAACTGAGGAAATTCCCTAATGTCAGCCCGTACACATAACATGAACCTCTCCATGATTATTTTTCTACTGTCTCCTCCTACCTCTTTGGCCTGAAGGTCAGCAGGTACCAATGGTGAGCATGAGGTCCTCGTTTCAGTTCCCAGGTCGGACAAAGTGTTGTTGTGTGAATATCTATAGTTTATTGTGGCCACTTGTATAAAGACTAACTTGAATTTACACCAGTGCATGATTTTATGAAAGAAAAAATGATTTCATTGAATTCTTAAAGACCATCATCTGCCTAGCTTTTACCCCATTAGGTTGGGGTTGGCTTCTAGTCTAACCGGATGCAGCCTATGTGACCTCCACAACCCAGTTACTGGGTAATAAGATAAAGATGACACTGAATATTAAATAAACCGGTCCGATTAGAATCAAACATAAGTGACGTTTTGTATCACCTAATTTATAAGAACGAATTTTACGTATTTTTTATAGAAACGAAGAGTGTAGAATAATATTTTACGTGTAATATAAAATAAAAATAGTATCTGAAAGCCGTAATATATTTATTACGATATTATGAAACAAGATATCCGAAGCATCGAAATTTCGGTAATAAAGCAAAAATTCAAGCTTTATTGAATACTTCTTCTACGTCTTTACGTTAAAACTGTTGCTTTTTAATAAAATGATAAACTACATGGAAAGTCGAGGGGCTTGTGGCTAAATAAATTCTGCGGTCAGTTTGTGGGTAACCATTAATTACATATCGAGACCCTCAGCCGAGACCATATCATCATAGACCAGAGTCATCGAGACCCCTCCATGTCTCGGAAAGCCCGCTAAGCCGTTGGTCCCGGCTGTGTTCAACCCAATAAGTGAGTAACACGATACCTCTTGGTGAGACTGGTTGTCAGACTTTTGGGCTTCTGACGACCCGTAACGACTGTCAAAGATCCACGAATGACAGGCCAAGGGTAAGCCCTTGGCAAGCATGGTAAGCATGGTAAGCCATGCTTTCCGAGGCACGGAGGGGTCTTGGTCTGTAAAGATGGTCACCCATCCACGGATCAACCGCGGCAAGTGTAGCTTAACCTGATCGATCGATGTTATTAGGTAGTAAGCCACAAGCCTCACCAAGACTGCGACTGCATGGCTTGTACTTTTCATGCTACGGCATTTAAATAGGTTTATTTTCTTGAAACATTGTAGTAATGTCTACTGTGAGGGAAATAGGCACTGAAATATAAATTATGTTGTGTTTATAGTGTCTTCGTGGAAGATTTGTTTACAGAAACATGAAAATTTCGTAAATGATTAAAATAAATATGCACGTCACTTTAAGTTCGACCCAAAAAAATTAGGAAAATGCTCTTCTCTTACGTAGATAAAAGGAAAAGAGTAGCGACTACCTACTGGTAGCAGAAACATCTACATGTTCAAGGTCAACGAAGGCAAGGCCTATCAAATATAGCTAAGTAAAAATCATTCTTGTCAATAAGTAAATAAAGGATTTTTTGCACAAGTTAACTAATGGAAAAACAAAATAGATTTAAACCAATTCGTATTCATCATCTGCTTAGGCTTTTTCCCAACTGCTGCATGCTGGAGTCAGCTTTGAGTCTAAACGGATGCAGCTGAATACCAGTATTTAAAGTGGAGGGACAGCCTATCTGACCTCCACACAGTTGCTGGGTAATACGATACTCCTTGGTAAGACTCGTGGTCAGACATTTGGGCTTCTGTCTACCGGTAACGACAGTCAAAGATCTAGAAATGACAGCCGGGACCAACGGTTTAAAGTGCTTTTCGAGGCAAGGAGGGGTCTCGTTATGTAATGGATGGTCACCCATCCCCGGACTGACCTCGGCGAGGGTAGCTTAGCCTTCGATCGACCCGTGCGGCTATTATTATATAACCACGAGCCAAGTCGTAGTATAGTACTAGTATTGTTCTTCGTATATGAAACTATCCTAAAATATCATTGACTAGAAAGTAACAAACGAAACTTTTTTGGAACGAACCCAGTGACGTCACAACGAAGCTATGACGTAGCACTTACAAGTTTTTAATGAAAAAAAAACTTTGCCGACGTCATGTTTTCATTTCTTTGGCAAAAGATCGGTTCAAGGTCTCCTTATTATTTTAATTTTGTACTGTCATATTGAGAAAAAAGTTTAGGGAAATACTCCAGCAGCTTGTTAATTAAAAAATGATGACAGGTGCCTATGAATATTCTAAATAACATAAAAACTTCGCGCCACTTATCTCCGAAGAACTGGACAGACTGAGCTGTACCTCTATTACACCCAAATTTCGCCAGTTATGTTTAGCACAATCAGCCAATAATGTTCCCACTGCTGGGACAAATGCCTCCTATCTGTAAGAGGGATTAGGCCATAATCCACCACGCAGGCCCAGTGCGGGTTGGTATATGTCACATGCCTTCGAATTTGTTGGTTCTAGGACATGCCGGTTTCCTCACGATGTTTTCCTTCACCGTTTTGAGAGCAGTGGTGATGAAAGAAAATACACAAAGTAAAATACCTGCCTGGGAACTCACGACCTACAACTCGTAAGTCGGGACTGATACCACTGGGCCACCACTGCTCATGTCTAAGTCAAGTTTAGTTAATTTAAGTCCCATGTGATTGGGGGCGAGCCTATTGCCATCAGCCGGCCACTAATCCTGAATCCAGGCTGCTACTGAGAATTTCCAGATAAAAAACCTAATACCACTTTGCTCAATCCGGGAATTGAACCCAGGACCACATGCGCAGCTGCAGTGCAGAGCTTGCGACCACGAGACCAAGCAGAGAGTATATTTTAGATCATAATCAGCCTATAATGTTTCCACTGTTGGGACACAGGACTCCTCTCTGTCAGAGCGGGTTGGTGGATATCACATGTCTTCGAATTTTTGGTTCTAGGACATGCCGGTTTCCTCACGATGTTTTCTTCACCGTTTTTTGAGAGCAATGGTGATGAAATAATTTACACAAAGTAAAGTGCCTGTTTGGGTTCGAACCCACGACGTACAACACGTAAGTTGCGGCCACTGGGCCACCACTGCTCTCTGCCGTATTTTAGATAACCTGCCATAATTGCAAAAGAGGCCACTGTATTTTTAATCTTCTGTAAATAACCAAGCTTCATGTGGCTAGGAACAATGATCCTCTTTAGGTTTCCGTATCCAAAGGGTACCAACGGGACCCTATTATGTACTAGGGCTCCGCTGTCCGTCCGTTCAAAGGGCTGTATTTTTTTAACCGTAATATGTAGATACTTAATATTTTTACAGAATGTGTACTACAATGGTTGCTAAAACAAAACAACAAATAATAAAAATAAAGTTAAAAATTAAAAAGGGATACAAGAAACGTGTTTTTTTCGGCGTTTTTAGTAAATATTGTACGGTGGTACAGAATCCTCCGTTTGCGAATCTGACTGGAACTTGGCCGCTATTTTAAAGTGAACAGCGGTTTCAGAACTTGCCAGTATAATATGGCTTGGAAATATTCAGCCGTAAGTAATAAAGTTCACAGATAACAACAATATTTCTGCCGAACATAAAATGGCCGATCGAAGCTAAACGGGCAAAAAAGGAACAAAAGATATGCGAGCTCACCCTTGCCATTCGATTTGGCATACACCCAATATACATTAGAGGTACTATATTCAGTTAAATTTAAAATTTTCGAAGTAAGATAGAAAGAATAGTAGCTTAACACACGGCTTTTCCCGTTTCCATCAAATTCTGTTCAATCGTTTTTAATTTTAATGCCATGTCACAGTTATTTCGTTAAATTGTTCTTTGGCATACTTTCTAAAACTTTTAATAAAACAAAAGATTTGAAATAAATTAAATTGGGTTCCTGTTTCACTGTTTCCGTATACAACAACAAGATTTATATAGAAAAATTTAAACAATTTTTTAAAAGTTTAAAATAAGATCGATAATCTTTTATATAAGATTATCGGTACTTATCTGAAGGTGATAGATACAACGGAAACTATAAACTAAATAAAATAAATGGCCGAAAATTATATTAATGTAATCATTTTCATTTAATTGTTTCGACGTTGGTTATAAAATGATTCACTCCATATTCGTTAATTATGTAATTTGGTACCTAAACCTGCTGGAAAATTGTCCATTTTAACTCACAGCCTATTTAATATTTTTTCTGACTAATTAATATTCTTAATATTAAATTATTGGGATTACGGTTAATTGTCTGTTTATTCATTTAGTTAAAGCAATTTTGACTGTGCTTGAAGAAAAGATTAAGTTGACAAAAGAGTACTTAAAATCTATATAAATAAAAATGAAATCATGTTCGTTGGTAAACGCATCACTTGAGAATGGCTGGACTGTTTTGGCCATTTTTTGTTTTAATAATTATGTTATATTATAAGAATATATAATAATCCGAATTAGGTTTATATGGAAAGAAATGTTGGTAAAGTTTCCCGTCAAAATGTTTAATTTGGGAATAGATGAACGTTCATTTTTGCATGGCATTTTTTATGCAGAAGTTGCATGCTTATTTTTATTTTATACTCGCTGTTCGTGTTTGTCGTAGCTTCAGAGAATTTCATGCCTCTACTGACTTTTTCATACAAAAATGCCATCCAAATAACGCACCTTTTCCGGTGGATTTTCCAAAAAAGTATAGATTTTTTTATCATGACACGAGCCAACATTATCATAGTTTTTGTTGATAAGGAAGAAGTAGCTACCTACTTCTTCCTTATCAACAAAAACTATGATAAATAAATATGACACGAAATTATCGGAAACTTTTTTTTAAACATAACGTGAAAATATTACAAGAGGTACCAGTTTAGTAGCAGCTGCGTCCGGTAAGAGTGAAAACTGACCCCGACATAGCTAGAATATGGCTATGCAGATGATTAACCACGAACAATGTCATCCGGAAATTCCATAAAACTACCAAAGTCATTGTCTTTCTACAACTTAAATATTATTTTAATAGTCTAGATGTCTGCCAAGTTTCGCCTTATACAGTTCATCTTCCACGACATATTGTTTATTTAATGTAAGCACATAATTTAGAAGGCAAGTCTTAGCCTAGTTTTTATTGCTCCATAAGTTGAAAAATAGAAGAACTTAACATTCATTTTCAAATTACCATTATCAGTCCACTGCTGAACAAAGGCGGCACACGCCATTCAATTCGATCGAGGATCGACTTGAATGGCGTGTGCCGCCTATTAGCTATTAGCTGGTAGCAACTCGAAAAGCGTAGTCAAGGACTATTCTTTTCGAGTTGCTACCAGCTACCCTGAAAAGATCATCACACCCTACGTAGCCATGGACTATTCTTTTCGAGTTGCTACCAGCTACCCTGAAAAGATCATCACACCCTACGTAGCCATGGACGTGTTTGCTGGTTTGACGGCTATTATGGCCAATCCATTGAAATGAAATGAAATGTTTATTTCTGTAAGTAGATCTTTTAAGACACTTTTATACGTCAATATTTTAAAACTAGATAGCGCCGGCATGTCCTAGCTGACTGATCCCTGAGAAGAAATGCCGAAACAAACTCAGAGGTAATGGTCTCTTTTAAAGTTAGGATTTTATGTGAGTCTAACAATGCAGGGCCATGCCTGGAAGGGCCTTTTGAAGAAAGAGCCATTGCAGCTTTGAGTTGACCTGTCCTAAAAGACGGCATGCATGCATCAGTCATCGTGTAGCTCAACCCTATTTTAGGGAGCTCAACGACCCGTCACACGACGCTACCAGATCTGCAGGACATTTGCGTAGGCCGTATATAAAATAATCAAAACCGCCAGACAGCTATATTGCCACTTAAGCATATTTACTTTTTGAACTGCTCCACTTCCAAAATAAACGATTTATATTATATATTATTATTATTATTACTTCTCACGTTCATTCTTGTCATCATAATCATTATTCTCCTGCCCCCAAACTAATTTACTTTGGGTCGGCGCAACGTGTGTTTTTATTCCATACGTCTATTAGTTGTCATCTCGGGAGTCACTACCTTTCTATCCGTGTAATCGTTCACACAGTCCATCTATCGTTTCTCTGATCTTCCCCTGCTCTTACAGCCATCGACATTTATACTTAAAAAACTTCTCATGACACTTTCCTCATGTCTCCACATCACATGCCCTTCCTTATTCGTGTAACCACATATCTGTTCTGTGCATGTAACGCTCCATAATCTTACAATCTTAAATCAAGATTTAAAACATAGCTGTTACAATGTAATACTTCTAAAATATGTCTTCAATGCGTTAGATTAAAAGACGTTTTACTTTAACTGCCAGAGCGAAAGAGATTACATTTGGTTTTATTTCTCTTTTGCTCGTAACGTCCATTTTGTTAGTGGTTTTTATATTAACTGAGCATTTATAGATTTTGTGATTTTTGGGCAAGAATCTGGCCTCCATAGAGGGGTGATAACTACAGACAATTAACATCTAATTACAGTAGCATGCAAATATATTTTAAGCATATTATAAATTGCTCCATGCGAGTAACGAATTCTCTTTATAGGGCAGATGAATAAAGCAAAATTACTGCATGTCTGAATTTCAAATGAAGTAGCAGGATCTGGCCGAAAAAATGTTTATAGGTATCTTATGTCTACTTATAATTATAAGAAAATTATATCAGTGAGTCTATGCAAGATTTGCCCTGCCCATGTTCACCGCTCCTCACACCAAAACTTCGACATTCAATTGAACTCCCCAAAAAAATGGCCTATCCAAAAAAAAACTTTTAACAACAAAAGGGCATAACCAACAAAAAAGCCCTCATTAACCATCACGCGATTCTCGCCTTTATTTAACTTCACAATGGTGCACATATTCGTAACAACGCGACGGTACATCTGTAAGTTGTATGAATAGATTTTGTACAAAAGAAACGAGTTTCAGGTGTATAAGGCATTCTGTTATATAAACCAGGTTAACGCATTGTTACAAGACAATGGTAGTTTACCAGGATGTTGGTTTGTTTCTTTATCTAATTTTGATATGTAGGTTTGTAGGTTTATGGGCTGATTTGTGGCTGTGGGTTCAAAACTGACCATATATAAAATGCCTTAGTTCCTCACCATCAAGTAGGGTGAGAGCAGTGCTGGCCCAGTGGTAACAGCCGCAACTTATGAGTTGGTTCAAACCCGGTCAGGCGCTTTACTTTGTGTAAATTATTTCAACAGTACTGCTCTTAAAACGGCGAAGAAAAACATCGTGAGGAAACCGGCATGTTCTAGAACCACAAATTCGAAGACATGTGACATCTTCCAACCCGCACTGAGCTCGCGTGGTGGATTACGGCCCACTCTCTCTCATAGAAAGGAGGCTTGTGTCCCAGCAGGGGGAATATTATGGGCTGATTATGAGAATAAGAAAAATATCAATCAATATGTCTAGCCTTCTTCCAACTATGTTGGGACCTGCTTCCAGTCTATTCGGATGCAGCTGCCTATCTGACCTAGTTACTGGGTAGCACGATACCCCTTGGTTAGACTGGTTGTCAAACTTTTGGGCTTCTGACTACCAGTAACGACTGTCAAACATCTGCGAATGACAGCTGCGACCAATGACTTAATGTGTTTTTCTTAGGAAATTCCGGTCTTTGTTCGTATTTTTTGTAGTTTTTGTAATAGTTATTCATAGAAATATGCGGTGAACAGCGGGGTTACTTTGTTACACACCTACACTGGCCATGCCATTCATTTTGACAGTTCAACAGCATTCATTGCGTTCTTTGCATTGTTGAGCAGACGAATCTTGAAACATAAAAAAGTGTGAAGTAATGGATTAAGAATTTCGTTCAATATCTTTCGGATTGAAAGTCTGTTACGCATGGGGTGCTGGGGTCGTGGTCAAAGACAATAATGTCTAATCTGTACCGTATTAGAAAAGATTTTTGCCATAAATATACAATAATATAACCTATCCGGTTTCACTCCATGAATCAAAAGAAAAAAGATTCCAGAAAATATTGTGTTTCTGAAAACTGTTTACAGATAATACGAATTCACATAATTAACCGTGTTTCAATCATCGTTAGTGTTTAACATTTCATTTATCGCTGATTCGATGATAAAGAGTCGGGCATTCGAATTAATTTTTAATCAATGACTTGTTGTTTAAGGTTTAAAAAAATATCAGGCGCAAATATTTATGTACGATTTTATAACATGGGAGGAACAATCGTCATGATTTATGACATCATGATCAAAGGACTAACAAATGAAACAATTCGAAAAGTAGCAGAATAGTTATCGGGTATGACTGCGTAGAGCGTCTACGTAGAACAAGTGCTACGCCGTAGCAATTTCGTAGCTGCGTATCGTTTTAGTCTCTGTTGAAAACGTCTTCTAAATTCTATTGCCCTTGATTTTGTTTGGAAGTTCCATAAATTCTTGGACACGAAAGATAAATGGTTACAGGTTTGAAGCCTTTAAATTAAGTCAGCTGCAGGCTGTTTTCACCTACATTACTAATTAACCTACCATTCTTAGTAGCAAATTTTCTACCATACTTTCACAGACAGTCATTGAACTTAAGCATTTATAACTTTAAAAATCAAAACGTATTTTAAAAAGACTAACAGCACTAAATCCAAAAGCTTTTATCGACTTCGGTTGACATGTAAAACTAAAGCTACACTTCGGGGACTGAAAGTTCCGAACAGTTTTTATTTGAATTGTTCCCTATGTGCTTCATAACACTTATGTTAGTCGTTAAAAGTGACATTAAGAAGGTACTAAGGTGGTACTTTAGTGTTTAAGTAGGACTAAACATTGGGATGCTGATGCTGCTGATCGTGATGTTTATGTGAAGTTTGTTTGGTATTTCTGAGATAGGTTTGAGTCAGTATTTCGTTTTAGAAACTTGAATTTAAGCATTTCAAACATTTATTTGGTACTCTATTTACTAGAACTTGCTGAGATTTGCTAAAGACAAAGGAACTTATACAGGGTTATTGGTAAAATACCATCAACCTCTTAAGGGGTCATTGTACTCATCATTATAAACTACTTTTACAGGGTTATTGGTAAAATACCATCAACCTCTTAAGGGGTCATTGTACTCATCATTATGAACTACTTTTACAGGGTTATTGGTAAAATACCATCAACCTCTTAAGGGGTCATTGTACTCATCATTATGAACTACTTTTACAGGGTTATTGGTAAAATACCATCAACCTCTTAAGGGGTCATTGTACTCATCATTATGAACTACTTTTACAGGGTTATTGGTAAAACACCATCAACCTCTTAAGGGGTCATTGTACTCATCATTATGAACTACTTTTACAGGGTTATTGGTAAAATACCATCAACCTCTTAAGGGGTCATTGTACTCATCATTATGAACTACTTTTACGATGGGACCAAATATGAAATCGCGAAAAAAAAGCTGCTCTTCCCTACATTTATGTTCGCAGAACTCGTCAAAATGTAGGGACCAGCAGATTTTTTTTCGCTATTTCATATTTGGTCCCGTAGTAAAAGTTGTTCATAATGATGAGTACAATAACCCCTTAAGAGGTTGATGGTGTTTTACCAATAACCCTGTATAGTACTAGTTTCTGCCCACGACACATTTCTTGTTTTAACATAACATTTATATCCCATGATACTCGGCAGTACAGTAGCCTCCCATTAGCGAAAGAATTTTCGGAATCTGGAGGCCTACTCTCTCGAGTCCGTCAACGAGGATACGGGCCCGTCCGCAAGTAGTTGGATTCTTAAAAGTGAACCCTACTCCCGATTAATTAACTATTCCGGACGGGCAAATACACATCGGGAGTAAGGAAAACTACCTAAACGTTTTGTCATTAATTTTTAGTTTGGGCCCCGGACTAATCGTATGTCCATAAGTGATACGGAGTAGCAAACGCCGTTTACTCCGGCCGAAACTACGGATTTCGTGCTCAGAGAGTAGACCCCCTGAACAGTAGTTCAGAAGATTACTGTCTACATACAAATTCACTAATTTTACCTCTTAGTAATATTATAATATAGCTAGTATAGTACTACTAAAGATAAGCCATTAAACGAATCGTTTAATAGTTTACGTAGGTGCTACATGCAATAAACACAGTTATTTCAATTCTATTTTAAAGTACTGTTTTGTATTCCATTTTAAAAAGCAGTTTTTGCTCGCCTCTGAAATCACAAGCCCTTATTTTGTTTTACATAAATACGAAGTAGTAACATAATAAGAATTGCTAAACGACTTGGATGGAATAAGGTTCTGGGGTTAAAAAATGTTAACATAATCAGGATTTAATATTAAATTAAGCATATACTCGTTAGAACAAAGAATAACCGACCCACTAACCTAATTTTTGTGCTCTTTGACAGAGCTGACATATTTATGGTAATAGTTTTATGACACCACGAAAACCGACCTAATCGTAAATCCACAAAAAACGATGCTAAAAACTAACGAAACTTTAATAAATCCCTCGATACTCCAGTAAACAAATCGGGCAGTTAATCTCTGGTCAAATGTATCGTTGCGATCAGTGAATAGGCTCGAACAAATGGTACGGAAAAGGGTTCGGCCAATGGTAACAAATAACAGACAAATGGTGTCGCCTAAGCGGTTGGCAGTAGATGGGCAACTTTTTTTTTGTAGTGTAGGAGTTGAAAGCGACTGTTTGGCAACTTTTGGTATATGTTTTGATAGTATGCCAGAGCGGCAAGCTCGAATAGTTTGCCAAGGTTGATTGGTGGCCAAACCGTACGCAGTAATGTTTCAGCCGCTGTCCAAAGATCTTTTGGCGCGTACCATAAATAGGAGCTAACGCCGCCATCGAGTTTTTTCAATACAATTTCACATATTTACCATCAACGCTCCTCTATCAACGTTATTCAGGAGCCAAAAGATCCTCGAGCATTTATTTATTTTTATATTCTTTATTGTACACCACAAAATACATAACAAAACATAAATTGAGCACTACAAAATATAAAATGGGTGGTCTTACTGCTTTCTGCGATCTCTTCCAGGCAACCTTGGATTGGACAGTGATTTGCCTGGACATAAAATGGGGCTGTCGTTGGTGCAAATAATAAGTATCTATACAATACACTAAAATAGATACACATATATATACATACTGTGACCTCTGAGTTTGTTTCAGCCTTTCTTCTCAGAGTAGTCAGATAGGAAACGCCGACCTCATCTAGTTAAAAAAAATATGATTGACGTGTAAAAGTGTTTGTAAAAACCTACTTACAGAAATAAAATCATTTATCATAACCTAAATAATATATACATAAATACGTACATGTACTTAATATCTAAGCAACGAAAATAAATGAACAACAAGATCACAACCACAAGTAATGTTCCTTCACGAGTCTTTTAAATACAAGAAACGACGGCGCGCGTTTTATTTCAACTGGCAACGCATTCCACAAACGAGCGGCCTGGACAGTAAACAGCATTTTAAGCATTAATTAAATGTATTTTTCTCTGAGAGGACCAGTTTATTTCAGAGTTTTCTAATAGTATATATTCACAACGTTAAGTATACTCTGTCTTTGTGCGAGACGAAGCCTAAATCTAATTATAATAATCGGGTACCTAAGCACTGGTTCCTAATTTCCCGAACGTGAACTGTAAACACTTTCGGTCTTATTACAAAACAAGGTTTTTCTTTTGACATGGTTTAAACCATCGAGCCTGTTTTTGAAGTAAGAACCTAACATAAATCGAAATACAGTTACTTTTACAAAACTGACAACTTAGTCCGGTCTTAGATTGTCAATTTTGTATTAAGAACTTTACTAAAGTCGGCATAAAGTTGCAAATACAAAAACTGAGTTGAAGGTTTAGGCTCGGGCTAAAGTTAGATCGTGTTTTGTAATAAGACCGTTTATGTTTTGAGGAGCAACTTTTTGTAGCTCGTATGCACAAAATATTTTTGTGCAAATTCTAATTACGAACGCAGAACGGCATCTAGGCACCTAAAACGTAATAAATAAGACCATCTAAATAGGCTCCAGGACCTATGTTTCTATTTGTTCCGGGATATTTATGGCTGCTATTTTCAGAATTAGGTCCTTTTCTTAATCCTTCCCTTTTTCCTTATTCCTTATTAAGGACCGTTTAGCTTAAACTTTTGGGGCGATGTTTCGTGATATTAATATAAGTTATGATAAGATTTATTTTCTCAGCACAATATTACAAAATACATATTACATGGTATCAGAGTCGGACAACATTTTAATATCGTGGGAGACTGGTGCATAAACTAAGCTCTAGGGCTGTATTTCAGAGCACCAGGTCTCCGTCCCTTTACAAAATAAGTTGCTTTATTTCAGGTCCTTAGTAGTTAAACATTACTGACATTGTCACACGTGATATATTATTTGGTTTAGTTTACTGTGGGAGACTGTTGCCTAAGCAAGGCTTTAAGGGCCTATGTTTCAGATCATATGACTGGTGTTTTGTATTGTAGCTTTTTTATTACTATTTATTTATTATAAACCCTTACCAGAACATTTTTGAAATGTGCTGGTGATTTCAAACCACAAAAAAGACACAATATGCCTTTGCTGTGATTGCACCAGAGTACTGAAAACTTTCAAACTGCTGACGGAAATAGCAGGTCTTAGTCCTTGAGCCAAGTCTTTATAATTTCTTCAGAGATTTTTTTATAACAAACCTATTTCCCAGACGACAATCCAACAGCCATTAGAATGTTTTCACAGCAATAATATTGTGAAACAGAAGACAATTGAAAATACTATTACGGATCCCATGGAATTATCCCGAGTTTACTTTTACGATAGCCATGGTAAATATTAGGGTAGTTCCATTAGGTGGCGACCACAGAATGTAAGGGCGCAATGGCACTTGGCCTTTCTCCCAAATTCGATTGCCTATGGAATTCGGGCAAACTACCAAGTGTAAAAGAATTGTGTCGAGTACGCCTGTCTTCGGACAATCTAGTCCAGCTCCGTCTTCCAGTGCAATGAAAAGTGTAATTAGTGCATCGGGTGCCCAGATTCGAGTGAAGTCTTTCGAGCACCCGAATAGGGGTTAACGAGCAAGTGTAATGTACTTTTATTTAAAATCAAACGTCAACAACTGGTTACTGACAATGTAAATAGCGCCCTCGCTAAAGTAGTTAACTGGTTTAATGTTAATAACCTTCTTCTTAACGAGTTAAAACTAAATGTATTAAGTTAACGATACCTCATGTTAGACAAGTAAAAACTAGTGTACTCTTACACTTTGGATACGTCTACATGCCACTGCTGTGGCGTAGTAACTAATAGTTTTTTGTTGTATTTCTGGTAGTTTCTTTTAAGGTAATGATTTTAATCCCGAAAATATCATAGTGTTCGCAGGCATAACTTTGGATGCCAAGCTCCAATGTAGCCCACATATAAATAAATTGACATAAAAGCTTAGCTCTACAGAATACGCCGTTAGAAAATTTGTGATTTAACTGATTTAAAGACAGCGCGTTTAGTAAAATTTCGTTTTCTTAATAGTATTATGTCATACGGTATTCTGTTGTAAGGAAATGCCGCCGATATTCAAACAATTTTTGTTTTACAAAAAAGAGCAATTCGTTCAATTCACTTCCTCGGGAACAAATTTGAAGAAATGAAAATAATGACTTTCTCAGTATTTTATTTATTTTATTTTATTTTATTAATTTTAGGAAAACGTACAGCTAATACATTTTAACATCAAGTACAATGTGTGAACGATGGCCAATTACAAGCTTCCACTAACGATTAATGAAAAAGAAATAATGTAAATTAATGTATAGGTATTTATGAAAAGCTTTTATATGCACATTAGTATATGAATCAGTTTAAAAAATATAATGATATCCATAATATAAATATAAGGAGCAAACACAAATTTGTTCTTCTTACAACCAAGCTGAAGAAAATAGGTAAACGTTTTTATAATAAACTTCCTAGCCACATTCAAGAACTAAAGCCTTTTTTTTTTGTGGGTGGGAAATCATCAAATAACTTCTCCCGCTCTGGGCAGAGCAGGGGGGCGTGTCAGACTCTTACTGACTAAAACCCACCCGTGTTCCTTCAGTTGCCTGTGTCAGGGGCCACGGTAACCCTCTTGGACTTTTCCGCAACCCTAGCAGGCATCGGTCCTAGCAAACCCCGTCATTGGTGCTGACATCTCTTTGAGGCGCGCGTGGAACACAACGCGCCGTCGACCCGGGCCTGGTCCTTATCGAACGGCGAGCTGCCCATTGCTCGCCGTTCGCAAGCCCGCGCCTACGGTGGCCGGGAATCGGCCTGCGATTCCCGACGCCCAGGGCGTCTCCTGCGGCGGCTAGGGGCGTGAGGACGCAAATTTTGCCTCTCCCTCACGCGTTCCGCCTCCTCCTTCGCGAACATTACTGCTTCGCAGAAGGAGGGGACGGCTTCCCAAGCCCTCTCGCTCCGTACCATGGCCTGGACCAAGGCCGGACGCGAGAGATCGCCACCGCCAATCGCCTCCACGAGGACACGGCGGCGCTCCGCCCAAGCCGGGCAGACCTCCACCGTATGCTCCACCGTGTAAGAACTAAAGCCTAATAAATTCAAATATTTTTTATAGCGGAAAATATGCCAGAAAGCCTTTTATACCGTTAAAGACTATATTGGGGACAAAAAGGCTTGGGATTGAGCTGCTTCAATAAATTTACACAGTGAATCTTGTTATTTTTTTGCCTAACATCTTTTTTGTTCTCTATATAATGTTTGTCATATACCATGACATGAATATCTACTTTGTAAAGTATAATATTATTTTAAATATTGTGAATGTGAGGACTAAGAGGGACATTGTATTTTTTTTTTTTGAGTTAGTTTTATTGATGTTCTGGCAGTTTGAGTATTTTATGCGGCCTAACCAAATGTCCTTTCTTCGGTATCGTTCGTCTAATCGTTGAGTTCCTTAAGTTCTGAGTTGAGCTACATGATAACAGACAAATGCTTGCATTGACTGGACAGGTCCACTCAATCTGTGTGGTTCTTTCCAAGGAAGACCATTTCAGATACCAATCTACATTGTCTTCACATGATCTGACCAAGATTATGTCTGGACTTCAAAAGAGACCCCTGAGTTTTTTACGGCGTTTCTTCTCAGTGTAGTCAGAATAGAAACGCTGATCTCATCTTGTTTTTAAAATATGATTGTCATGTAAGAGTGTTTGTACAAACCAACTTACAGAAATAAATCATTTATCATTATCATTTATTAATTCTAGCTGTGGATTGTGTTACGACCTGACAATTTTGAAGTGTTTTGTTAGGGAATGGATAATGTTTGGTTGGGATTTTGTGGTGATAGGAGATAGCAACCAATCTTACCAAGGGAGCTTTGCTTCATGTAAAATATCTACCGAGTATTCAGCTGCATTCGGTTAGACTTGAAGCTGACCCCAGCATTGTAGGGAAAAGGAAGCCTAGGCAAATGATGATGACGAATATAGCAGGAATGTTTGATCTGTAGTACTGATAGTTGATAATATTTGAATCAATCATTCTTAAAAAAAAAAAACGATTTTGAAAGAGATCTTCAGGAAGATACCTTTTTAATGACTCCTAGTACTGCATACATAGATTTCCTAATTATTACTGAAATCGCTTATTGCCTAGTATTCATAATATCCCTTTCACTAAACATGGAGTGTGCTGAGTTCATTAATTAGTGCTTTCAGCCAACAGAAATATCGCTCGTTAATATATTTTTTTGTCTTTAACTTTGAAATAAACTAAAACAACCCACCCCCACCGGTGGTTTTAAACCCGACAATTCGATCTCAATAAATGAGTCCTTGACCTCTGAGAGGGTATATAAGAGAGAGGGAGACAGATGGTCACCATAACATAAGACAAAGCATATGATAATCCTAATACTGCCTTAAAGAAAACCCAATACGCAAATACGATCCCCAATTCCAAGAAGGGAGTTAGGAAGTTATATCAAATTCAAGTTCGATAATTTATTTGTCGAACTTGGTGAAACTTCGCGTGTACAATAATGGCATATGTTTGATAAATCATTCATATATATATAAACTTGCCAAACGGTAGGGTAGTAACCAGAATGTTTATGGAGGTATGGGCGACCTTTTCAATGTGGATATTGGTCTATTCTAGTTTGAGTGATCGTTCATTTATTTTTATATAGACTCGTTTATCCTTTTGTTGAAGTGTTTTTGGCGTATGTTTAGGAATTTCGATGTAAAAATACATTATATTTTCCTTTATATAAAAACCTATATTTTTGTTTAGAGAAAGTATTAGTAAGTAAGTAAGTAAGTAAGTCATTTATTTTGCAAATATGGGTACAATACATGGTGATAGAGTGATAACAGGTAGGTTCAGCCACATTTTACCAGTCGGCATGCAAAATTTATAATTTGAAGCTAAAAATACTGGAACTTAATACTTAGACATTGAATAATAACGTCATAACTTATCTTGATGAGGATTACATAATAATATCAGAAACCAGTTACAGTTATTATTGAGAACACAATTTAGAGTCAATTAATAACAATAAAAATGTCATCTAATACAATTTCAAATATGGCGTCAAAAAAGTGTAAAAGAGAGAAAAAAAAAAAAAAAAATCAAATAAAATAGTAACAATAATAAAAAATAATAATAAAAACAGTTTTATCTATTCAGATCACTACATATTATTTCAAAATGTTTCTCAGTAAGGAATTCGCTGACAGTATAGTATGCTTTATGCGTTAGAAAACTTCGAAGCCTGTTTTTAAACAATGGTAGCGGTAATTCTTTCCATTGCTTAGGTAATTTATTATAGATTGCCGGAGCCATGCAGTAGACACTCTTCCGCATTAGTGCCGTTTTGGCGGGGTGGGAGCACAGTATATTATTATCTCGTCTGTTACGTGGGACTACGTCGGCCAGACGTTTAAAACGATTTGGGTTGGACTTCACAAACACAGCTACCTCCATTATGTACAAACTAGGTAATGTTAATATTTTATGCTCTTTAAAGTATGGCATGCAACTATCAGTAGATTTAAGCTTAAACATCGCCCGTAAACATCTTTTCTGTGCTTTAAAAACTGTTTCCCTTTCGGTTGAATTTCCCCAGAATATTATACCGTAACGTAAGTGGGATTCTACTATGCCATAATAAGCAGTAAGAAGTGCATCTATGTCAACTATTGTGGATAATGAACGTAGAGCGTAGGCGGACTTACTAATTCTCTTACATAAGGTATCAGAATGTGCTTTCCAATTTAGATTTTTATCTATTACGAGCCCCAAGAATTTTGTACTGTCTACTTCTTCTACGACTTCGTTGTTGTATTGTATATTAGGACGCGTGCTAGGTATCCGCTGACTAAAGTGTACAGCTTTTGTCTTTTTTAAATTTATTTTTAAATTGTTTGCCTCTAACCAATTTACAACACTCTTTAAACACTTATTAATGTCCGATTCATATGTCACCAGATTTTCACATGGAATTGTCATGGTGCTGTCGTCTGCAAACAGTGTTATTGGGTGTTCAATACATTTAGGTAGATCATTTACGTACAGAATAAATATGAAGGGACCTAGTACGCTCCCCTGCGGTACTCCATACCTAACTTTACGCTCTGAGGATCGATATATCTCTTCACGCTTGCTAACTGGATTAATTTGGCAAATTTCAGTTATTTGTTTTCGGTCTTTTAGATAACTCTCAATAAGTCTAAGTAAATTGCCTCTAATACCGTAAGCTTCAAGCTTACTTATGAGAATTGGATAATCTACGTGGTCAAAGGCCTGTGTCATATCACAGAATATGCCACATACAGGTATTCGATTATTGACATTCTGAATAACATTATATATAAAGTCAAATATAGCCATATTAATAGTCCTATGTTGTCTAAACCCTTTTTGTTCGTCACACAGAATGTTATGCTTTTCAATAAAATTGTATAATTCATTATAAATGTACTTCTCAAATATTTTGGAAATCACAGGTATGAGTGCGATTGGTCGGTAATGTTCCATTAATTCTCTGTTCTCTTTCTTAAATATCGGTTTTATTATTGATCAAAGAGCTTGCTTATAATGACGATTATCATCTACACAGTTCTAGATTCTGGTATCACCTTTTTCATTATTATTAATAACTTAGAAAAAAACATAAATTACATTTGTTCTTTGAAATTTTTATTTCACAATCTAGTACTTGGGATCTTTAGACTGTGGGCCACAACGACCAAAGGATATCTCAATACATTACGTACAACCTTCTAGCAATATTTAAAGTCTGTTTGTTATTTCATTACTAGCGACCCGAACCTGCTTAGCTTGGGTGCAATCTACTGCTGTGGCGACATGTCACAGCATCGAAATTTCTGTTCTATATATGTGTCATTATATTAGTCCATTTTACAGATAAATATCAGCATCAAAATCTATGGAGTCCCGAATCGGAGATGAAGGCGTTCCCAAAGAACCGTTCGCCATTCGATTCGAAGAAACCGATCCCATTTTGAGGAACCAACTACGTATCGCTCATAAGATTGTAATTTAAGACCAGAAGCAAAGCTTGCCAATATTCAACGACTGCCATACAAATAGTTAATGCTAAATTTGAATTCAAAATAACAGATAATTATAAGGCTTAAGGAAAACAAACACAATGTCACACAATAAACAACGGGCGCCGTCAGTAGGCACTGGTCATGTCTTAGCTGCCACGGCTTATTTTGATTCCTGAATTGTTTATAAAATTTTATTGCGGACGTTTTTAACGTGCACGTCTTTCTACATCGTTCTCACATTTGTATAATTTCAGCATGAATGATGTAACCACTATTTTGTAACAATATTTTGATTTAAAAGATGTCCATGGAGTTTCCTGCCCGTTCTTCTCCATAGGTACCTACTACGCTTTGGAATGGGCAACTAGCTTTATCTTTCTGACTGACCGACCCCTTGAAAATTCAAAAGTGCCTGTAATTGGTTTATTTGAAATAAATGCTTTGAGTTTTTGAGTTTGAATATTACAAAGTTCAAATTCCATTACAACCGTTTATTAAGGACCTTTTTTACAAACGGGCATTCAAAAATCAACTTAGACTTTATAACCACAAAGAAAGTTGCTAAGGTGGCAATACTTGTAAATTATCTTACGCCGAGTATGCTAAATATGATAAACATAATCCCAATAACCAGCTGTTGTCGCCAAAACTTCGCACTTCACCGCATTGGCCTTCCGTTCGAATATCCATAATGCGCCGTAATGAAAAAGGTATCGTAAACCAAAACAAATAATGTCTGCAGACAGATGTGGACGGTAAAAAGACCTATATTTGCGAGACAAATACGATTAAATTGGGAGCCGCTGGGAACAAAGAGAACCGCGGTTTTACGCGACTTTTTTGCAGCTTCGAACTGTTTAAACCGTTTCACTGTATGAGACATAGATTGGATTTTTTCAAGGTGGTCGTCTGTTCCGTGTTTTATTTTTCTTTTTGGTGTACCTAGGTAAGAGGGGCTCATGGCAGCCGCAACGATTAATCTTTACGGTTGTTATCGCAAACGCAATGATTATCGATAGGTTGCAATTGGTTTTACGAAAAAGGATGGACAACCACTATTAGGGGAGAAATTAGGTGGCAAATCAGTGGTTGTATAAAGAAAGGTTGCACAATACCTTATTTGATGCGATGATGATGGACTGGTGCGACGATACAAGCGATTTACACGAGTTTCACTTGGAACACGAATTTGGCGCACACGAAGCGATACGGAAACACAATCACCATGTTGATTTAATTTCTTGTTCTTCGATGACTTTACGCGAGTCGGCACTAATTGGTTAAGCCGTCTCGCTCACACGCGGACGAAAGGCAATGTGCAGGCATGGGATAGGGGATAGGAATGCAGTTAAACCTAGGTTGGTTTAATCCCATTAATTTGTTTGCTAACCAAAAAAAAAAAACAAAATTAGCTGAGAATACTCTAATTCCAGTCGATCAACGCGCAACCATAGCCAATGTCAATCCATGGATGATATAATATGGGGATCCATTACATACTGGTATCAGTTTCAGTACCATAGGTATAAATAAGTAAATATTGAATCTATGTACCGAATTCTTGTGAATGCTTCTTGTGACAAAATACTTTTTACTCGTACCGAGCCCTTCCGTCCCTCGGAAAACACGTTAAGCCGTTACAGACCTTTGACAGTCGTCACGGGTCGTAAGGGTCGTAAGAAAGTCAATATCCTGATAGCTGGTCTTGCTAAAGGGGTATCGTGTTACCCTCTAACTGAATGGTCAGAAAAGCAGTCGCTCCATGTAAATACTGATATTGGCTCCATGTAAGGAAGTGATCGTCTCATTAACATGTCTTTAGCCACTTTTAACGAAGATCGCTGCCAGACTAAATTAAAATTGGGATGCACAGCGCACCCATCATATTCATTACAATATATGCTTGGTGTTGGTGCGTTTCCTTTCGTGAAGGCGTCGAAGATCTTAGGCCACGATTAATTAATTTATACGTTTATTTCTGAACATTATTCCATATAAAATTGTTAGTAAAGCTTAAAACTATGGTAGTACCTTACAACTACTTATTCATTTTGTTCATTTACCTTACATTAAAAAGGACACCACCAGAACTGTGTACCTTATTCCAGTGCCCCACAATAGGACACTCAACCCTTTCCGTTATGGTTTTTAGAAGGTCGTTGGTGCTGCCCCGCACACGTCGCATCAGGGAGGCTCTTGCGTACTATTGCTGTAAAGCAGCCGATGTTGGCCTCCAAAAACATCCCCGATGCACTACAGTATCGCGGCAACCACATCAACATCCTAAAACTATTATTGTAGAGGATCCGTAGGGTACTGAAAGCCTTCTACGTATAGCGGACCCACAGGCTGCAGGTCTACAATGTCTGGCAGTACGCTTTAAACAGAGTAATTAAAAAAATATTGTGCACCTTGCAAACCTGCGCGCCAGCATATTGCATCTCACTGCCAATGCCCTACGTCCCCTTTAATGCCCAAATCATCAGAGAGGTCCTCGGTGACCCAATGCCCCAGGTACCTACTTGAATTTGGTTTTTTCATAAACGTTATTATTCCTGTCACTGTCGCACAACTGTCAAACTACACGTGCATATTACAGACGGGAACATAATATCTAAACTAAAGCACGCGCTAAGATGTGTTGAATAATTTAGGTCTTAGAATCAATTTCCTTCAAGAGTTAGTACAGCCTTGTGAACAGTGTCGTGTAAGTTTCTGAAATGGTAAACGGAGACTTCCAAAAATTGGGCTTACTGTGTGACATCTTCATCCGACTATTTTAGGATTGGCAGCCCGTTTTACCCGACGCAGCTGAATACCAGCAGGCCTATTCTGTAAAAATCTCACCGTGAAAACTTAGGTGAAGTGAGCTTGACATGATCTGTCAATAGTGTTGTAGCGGTATCTGCATTGCGATTCTGTAACCATCTCACCGTGAAAACTTAGGTGAAGTGAGCGTGGAGTGAGCTGTCAGTGTCGTCCCACTGATGCTAAGGATTGACCAAGCATTACTTTTACAATAATAATCGAGATTTTAATAATATTTTTAATGCAAATTCTATTGAAAATTTTATATTTTTTCAAAGCTAGAAAAGTCTCTAAAAATTATAAAAAACATTCGAGTTTCTAACTGAATTTCTGTTTTGCTATTTTATTTTAAAACACCGAAAATAGTAATGTTTAGCCTTAACTACATACTAGCTTTGAAATAATATAAAATGATCAACAGAATTTGGATAAAAAATATTAGTAAAATTTCGATTATGATTGTCAATGTAACGTTGGTCAATCCCTAGCATCAGTGGGATGACACTGACAGCTCACTCCACGCAAGTCTTCACGGTGAGATTTTTACAGAATCGACCGGCTGATCTACATCGTCACATGCAAGTTGCGCGTCATACTGACGTCACGCAAATCCTGCATCGCGCAAGCAGAGTTTACCGCGCGATTAGCATAATATACGTTGCCCACCAGACACGACACCCGTCTGGTCGGAGGATCCTCCCTTTTCTATGGAGGTATTAGTGAACTTTATACCCTGTCCCTCGTGCCTCTATAGTGTAAATACCTAGCACCAGGTGGAACGACAGCTCACTTAAAGCTCATTTCGCCTATGTTACCACGGTAAGATTTTTACAGAATAGATTGACTGTACTTAACGTGGAGTGACTGCCTATCTGTGTGTATCAGTCATCAATTAACCACAGCACTAATAACAATTACATTAAATACAACGTCCCTTAGACTAGTTCACATATAATTTCAAATAGAAACTCATTTATTCAATACAGAAACACATTGTTTTCAATTCAATTCAACTGTCTTCACAGTAAGACAGCTATGCAAATTCCACTTCAGTTAGTCGGATTACATTCTGCGTCATTTTGTTCTGTCGCGAGTGGGGTACAGCGAGCTTTAAAGTAACAAGTTTTCTATTGTGTGATGTCAAAATGAGTTTTATCTTGTGAGGTATTAGTTTATTTCTTGGCTAAGTTGTAGCCGCAATTTGCAGCAGATTTTGCATTTAGTTTGTGAAAATGTGGTATTGTCACTGTATAAAGGGTTTGAAGTAACATAGTTACGCAAAGGGTAGGCAGATGAATATGATTCGCGTGACCAGGAATGACACGCCAACATTTTGATAATTAGTCGTTTTTAGACCCATTTTCACTCTTCGCTCGATTTGAACCGCAAACGCGCCATATATGCAAATAGACGCGATGCCATCTTTAACTGCGCGATATTTCGCGTCATTCTTGTCTGTCATGCGCTTTATTGATTCTGTTTCATAGTTACTTTTAATTTTTTATCTGTTTGTTCTGATAAGTGTTATTTCTTTTCTGTCCGTTTTTTAGCGTGATTCTTTCAATCCTTTAAAGCGTTTCCACAGCTATTCATTTATTGCATTTAGACAGGTCTAAACTTTGCAGATTGGTCACCAACATACAAATATTTTGATTTTAAGGTGAAAACTGGAATTATTTAATTGTTTGAAAAAGCTGAACTCTATTTTAAATTTATTACTTACTTAATAAAAAAAGGAACAGAAATGACTTGCTCTTCAATGGCTACTACCTTCTACGTTATATTTAATAATGGCATAAAATGTAGTAGGCTTGCGTTATATCAAATGAATTGCCGAGCAGATTTTATTCGCAGATTTTTTTCCAATTATACATAAAAATGAAATAACGACCCCATACAAATCAAAGTACTATTGTGTGATAAAAAACAAAATATTATCCAATAAAAATGACAATGTCAGAACGTGTGAATGATTTCCATTCGCGGAATGAAAGACAATAAAAAATAATTCTGTTAAAAATCCGCTGTGAAATATTTTTTGTCCATTATGTACCAATTTCTGGTTTGTGGACGGACGTTAATAAGCACGGAATGTTTGCCTCGATGGGCCGAAAAGTTCTGGAGTGGACCGTAAGGTAGACAGATGACCTGGTGAAGGTCGCGGGAATCCGCTGGATGTGAGGAGCACAGGACCGGTCGATGTGGTTACGCTTGGGAAGCCTATGTCCAGTAGTGGACTGCTGTAGGCTGATGATCATGATCTACCTCAAAAATATCTAAGGCCAAAGACACAAAGGCAGAAGATTCGCTAGGGTCACGCTTGGTGAGTAGCGTAGCTCGAACACATTATTCATGCAGCGTGATACCAAGCATTAGCCAATGGCTTTTGCGACTGTATTAGAAAAACTTACAGTATTTTAAATACGTGATAATTATAAATAATAAAATAAAAATAGTCACAGTAAAAACAAAATATAAATTACCTGCCACAATGCATAATCACGGGTGCATGTAGAGGCCTTACATGCATCCATGATTATGCATTGGGGACATAGCCGTAGAAATGGAAACCACGGGAATGGATGGAATAGGATGGAATACGATGAGTTGGTTGGCTAGAGCATGTCACCTAGCAAGCAACGTAGTTCTAAGCAGCAAGTGAAGTTTTGACTGTGTGTCTTCGGCCTAACAGTCAGTAGAATTCTAAATGATGATCGCCAAGGAAATAAATTTTAAAATGCAATAGATATAAAATGTGGCCAGTTTCAAAATGACTGGCAGTAAAAAGTTAAAAACCTTTATTTACTGGACCACTCAAAATGCATGCACACTTTTATGAACAACGAATTTTCGCATCATCCGCTGAACAAACATAACACAATGGTGGTAGCTGCAAGCGGTTGATAAAAATAACGTAAGCACAATAAAGTCACGGGTTTACACGTCGCGTGAATTTAGAATGTGAGCCTAAGCAGGTATTAAGTAGGCGACATGCATACTTATAAGATTTATATATGGCTTTCAAATTATAAACCAATGCAAAATTAAATACGGCAATTTCCGATGTTTTGTTGTTTTGTGTCATATCAGTTAACTCAGCCTATCGCCACTGCTCTCTCAGGCTACGACTGCGCCACAACACCCTGCCCTCCACCTTCCGCATCCAGTCTGTTTTAGCCACCTTTTTAAGGACATCGGTTCATCCACGAGTAGCTGAGGGTGTCCCACACTACGCTTACCACAAACACGCAACAATTTCGCGGTCTCTCACGACTCAATCATTCTCTTTTCGTGTGTTTTGATAATAATAATTTTATTTGGATGATTCTGAATAATCCATTTTCATTTCATATGCATTGGACTGAATATTAGTGTGATGGTTGGCAAGGAAGAATGAAAGAAAAAAATGCTACGCCGTGTTGCGCCGACCCCCAGGTAATATGGGATATGGAATATGGGATGGCTCCGGATCCGGAACTCCGTCCTCCGATCTGTTTTGTGTAAAATAATAGTACTGTAGCGGTATCTACATCGTTACATGCGAACGACGTCACGTGAAATCCTGCATCGCGCAGGCAGAGTTCACCGCGCAACTAGCATATCTACAACCACCAAACATATGTTATGTACACCAGACACAACACTCGTCTGGTCGGAGGATCCTCCCTTTTCCATAGAGTATGTGTGAACTTTACATCCTGGTCCTCATACCTCTATAGTACCTATAGTAAAATAAGTAAACCAACAGTTAAACATTTAACTAAAACTTAATTTAAAACCATCATAATATTTTTTTTTTTTGAGTTTTAGTCTTTAGACAGATAGTTCAAATAAAAATGTAATTTTTCATTTTAATAAAAATAAATTACTTTGTTATTTTGTTTTTGTTACATAACATTAAATTTGTTATTACTTAATAAAAAATGTTGCTTTTCGTTTTATTTATTAAATAATTGATATTTTTAATCTTGGTTGCTTGCGTCTACCAAACGGACCGCAACAGTCATATTATTTTAACAAACGAACTCCCAATAAAACTTATCGGTGATCAATGCTATAGAGCTTCGCATTTACCTGTTTCAAATTACACTTTACCACCCCATATGAACACGGCCATACCGCTACATACAACGTTAAAAGGTTCATTTGTCACACGGGTGTAAAAAGCCCTTAGTCGCTATAGCACTTTGTTGGTGTCGATAAATATGTTTGTGTCTCGCTTACCTATGTATTATAGGGTAAAGGGGGAGGGGCACATCCGCTTTTTATCCTGTTTTGTACAAGTGGCCATGAAGTGGGTATGTTACTGTTTATGAGATTGTCGGATTTTAAGGCCCATAGCCCCATATTTTAGAGCAGGGTGGCCCAGTGGTAACGGCATTGCCATACGTGTCCTAGGGCGTGAGTTTGAACCCAGGAAGGCGCTTGACTTTGAGTAATTTATTTCAAAACCACTGATCTCAAAACGCTGAAGAAAAACACGGTGATGAAACCAGCAAGTCCTAGAACCAAACAATTGAAAACACAAAGCCGCACTGGTGCCGCGTGGTGGATTATGGCCGAATCCTTCTCATACAGAGGAGCCATGTCTCCTAGCAGTGGGATTTTATATGCTGATTATGCTAGTCAAATATTTTAGAACAATGGCCGCTCGATTCAACTCTGATTGACTTTCTACTGCTTTTGTGTTTTTGCGCAACAGATTTGTGTCCAATTTACAACTTCTCCATAACCCAGTGACTGGATAATATAATAGAATATAACACTTTTATTTCAGACTGGAGTCCATAGGGTTAGTAACAGTTATACTTAACCTCTGTGTTAGTAGGTTACATATACAGATATACACTTAAAATTCAGCGTGGAGCTGCATCCACCTCCGCCACATCGGGCAATCCCACCGATTTGCGAACACACTGAGAATACTGTTGGTACTGCCGCGAACACGCGTCATCAGGGATGCACATCTATTCTTTATAATGGCCGCAAACATCCCTGATGCACTTCAACGCCACGGCAGCCGCAGCAGTACTCTCAGTGCATTATTGTATCGAACGCGTAGGTCACTGTATGCCCGCTGAGTGAAGTTGACCTACAGGCTGCAAGTATAGGACTGACAGTGAGCTTTTAAGAGCGTTACTTTAACTGTCCTCGTACATCGCGCTAACCTGCAGGCCAGCATGTTACAACGGACAGCCAGCAACCTACACTCCCTTTTAATATCACAATTGTCTTACCTTGATAAGACTGGTTGTCAGAATTTCGGGCTTCTGACGATCCGTAACGACTGTCAGAAATCCACGAATGACAATCAGGACCAACAATCAAACGTGCTTTCCGAGGCACGGAGGGGTCTTGGTATGTAAAGATGGTCACCCATCAACGGACAAACTGCGGCAAACGTAGCTTAACCTGATCAATTGACCCTTAAGGCCGTAATTACTCAGCCACGCATAACATGCATTAATGGTCTACGCAATATAAAGCGGTATCAATTTTCTTATTGAATAGTAATGGTCTCCATGCGAATTTCCACGCATTGCATCCTTTACTGTAAAGTTTTTACCGTGCTTCGACTTTATTGTTTGGTAATCAATAAGTATTTTATTATTGCACTAGCGACCCGTCCCTACTTCGCTCGGTTTTTATGACTTGACAAAACATCGAAATTTCTTTATTTTAATTAAAGTTGTCTAACCATATAGCCGAAAGCAGTGGTGACCCAGTGGTAACGGCAGTGACTTACGAGTTGTGGGTCGTAGGTTCGAACCCCGACAGCCGCTTTACTTTGTGTAAATTTATTCTTCACCACTGGTCTCAAAACGGTGAAGGAAAACATCGAAAGGAAACCGGCATGTCCTAGAACCAAAAATTCGAAAGACATGTGACATCTGCCAAACCGCACTGGGCCCGCGTGGTGGATTACGGCCCACTCCCTCTCACCGAGAGTAGGCCTATGTCCCAGCAGTGGAAACGTTAAAGACTCATGATGATCCATGTATCATAAACATAAACCTTCCGGAATGCATTACCAGCCTATAGTGTTCCCACTGCTGGGTCACAGGACTCCTCTCTATGAGAGGGAGTGGGCCATAGATCCACCACGCGGGCCCAGAGTGGGTTGGTGGATATCACAAAACCTCGAATTTTTTGGTTCTAAGATATTCCAGTTTCCTCACTATGTTTTCCTTCACTGTTTTCGTTTCCTTCAACCTTCCGGAATAAAACTCTCTAAATGATGGTGAAACCACATCAAAATCTATTGCGTAGTTAAGAAGAACAATATGTTCACATAGACAGAAACAAAAAGCGACTTTATTTTGTAATAGGTATGTAGGTATAGATTCGATTTTGTTTATGAAGTCTCGCGAAACTTATTAGTGAAATCGATAAAAATACGTGTGTTCTAAACCGTCCGTAGCTGTCTTGAGTGTTCACAGACGAGTACAGTTGGATCAAGAGGGGGTTTTGATTTACTATTACTGTCGCGTTACGAATGTATTTCGAGCTTAAGACGCGGACCGACTACGATTTATTCGCTATTACCGCACTCACACAACCGCATCTGCGCGTTTTACGGTAATTATGCACACACATCGCAAACGCTAACACGGGCGTTTGTGTGCTCAAGGAAAGTTGCATAGTATACGTAAGGAAATCAGATGTTTTCTGTTGAATATACTTACTTATGACGTGCGTTCTAAAATTCGATGTAATTACAGTGTCGGTTCATAATATGATACAATAAATAATTACACATAACAATTTAAAAAAAAAACATCACTACTGTTTATTTTTATTACAGTACATGATAAACAGGTCAAATATAAACATTCCGAATTTTACCCGACTGCTCTAGAAGGGGAATTATGCTTTTTCGTGGTGTAAGTCAGTATCAGGGATGGAAGGGTTAATTAAATGGGTAGTTATGCCATTTCAAACTAATGTTTGTGTTTTAGATAGGTACTTAGTGGGTGCGGTAAAAAAATAGAAAAGAAAACCAACATAAAGGCCCTCGGACCACTTAAAAAATCACATAAACTCTAAATAAATGCAATAATATCACAGCTCCAAAGTGACAAATGCCATAATGTTTCTAATAAAATGCGGAGGCCGGGACGGAAGCTAGAATTCTGAAAAAATTTAGACGATAGAGGGATCATCCACGGGAATGGAAGCTGCTGCTGGCTGAATATTAGTTGGTATTTGCTAAAATTGGTAAAACAGTGCGTGAATTGAACTAAAGTTCTGTGGCGGACTACTAAGGCTACTCACTCGCCTAATATTGAAGTGAAATTCAGTCTCAGTGGAAATATGGGCAATAAAAATAAAATGTTGCGAAAGAGTTTTACAAGAAAAAGACGAAAAACTCGAAAAAATGATGGAATGTTTGGGTAAGTAGGATGATTACGGTATTGTATCATAACATTTGAAATTTGTATTTAGTTTAGTTTACTTACGAAACTGTATAAATCTATAGAAACGGCATTGACAATTTCTACAAACATTTTGCTAAATCCAAAAACAAATAGGTGCACTCTATTTTGATGTCTATAGAATGCATATTTCAATGCGCCTAGTGCAAACGTCTCTGGTCGAAGCAACCATCGAGGCGATAGCCATATTGCAATAGTAGGTATAAGTAACAAAAACAAACTTGCAGATAAATCAGAGTGCGTTCGTAATTATTATAATAATATAAATACTGCACACTAGTTATATATAAAGCATTTTGATTCTTTTGTAAGATTATTTTTATAATATTTATTGAGTCATTAGACCAGTGCCGATAATTTTGAAAACGAAAAAAGTCACAGTAGGCTGAAACCCATTGGAAAAGAAAGAGAATATAACAAAAATGAAAGGAAAAATAATTTACGGGCGATCCGAGGTCGGGAAGTGGGGGTTTAAGGGTAAAAAGCGGTTTATCTCGATTTCCGGCAAATTTGAATTTTTCACATAAATTGTTTGTTGTCAAATTTGAATTTTTCACATGAATTGAATTTTTCACATAAATTTTGAGGTTACTTGAAAAAAGTGTGAATACAAAAGTTGTAGATCTTTTTATTACCTACAACTTTGCTATTACACTTTTTTCCATATGACTTGTAGTTTTGCCGGAAATCGAGATAACCCCCACTTCCCGACCTCGGATCGCCCGTAAATTATTTTTCCTTTCATTTTTGTTATATTCTCTTTCTTTTCCAATGGGTTTCAGCCTACTGTGACTTTTTCGTTTTCAAAAATTATCGGCACTGGTCTAATGACTCAATAAATATTATAAAAATAATCTTACAAAAGAATCAAAATGCTTTTTATATAACTAGTGCAATATTTTTATTATTATAATAATTACGAACGCACTCTGATTTATCTGCAAGTTTGTTTTTGTTACTTATACCTACTATTGCAATCTGGCTATCGCCTCGATGGTTGCTTCGACCAGAGACGTTTGCACTAGGCGCATTCAAATATGCATTCTATAGACATCAAAATAGAGTGCACCTATTTGTTTTTGGATTTAGCAAAATGTTTGTAGAAATTGTCAATACCGTTTCTATAGATTTATACAGTTTCGTAAGTATACTAAACTAAATACAAATTTCAAATGTTATTATGATACAATACCGTAATCATCCTACTTACCCAAACATTCCATAATTTTTTCGAGTTTTTCGTCTTTTTCTTGTAAAACTCTTTCGCAACATTTTATTTTTATTGCCCATATTTTCACTGAGACTGAATTTTCACTTCAATATTAGGCAGTGAGTAGCCTTAGTAGTCCGCCACAGAACTTTAGTTCAATTCACACACTGTTTTCAGTCATAAATTACTTGAAAACTACAATCGAATTATGCACAGAGCGTCCGGTGCCAACCATCCAAGTCGAGCGCTGCCCGACGACTAAAGTATGACCGCGTAAGCTATTGTCACCACTATGGAGCGTCAATAAGATTGAAAATTGAAAATGATATTTGTGTTGAAATGTGACGTAAGCTGCGAATGGGCATTTATTTTACTGCTTTTCTTTAGATTATTTAAAATATAGACATAAAATTAAATAATGGTTTGGTTAAAGTTTTAAAAAAATGGAAAACCTACTAAATTCTTAAAAAAAAAACTGTTGTTATCGCTGGAAATACAGAGATCTTCGACGTCAAAGTTTATTTTTGTGCTACAACTTCCCAATTTTTTATTGGGAATATCAAACTATTATTTATTATTCTGTTCGGTTTAAATTCTTCTTTATACCCTTCTCTGTTCACTGTATTTTTCGCGTTACTTATTTTTATTACATTACGTCATACTCGACGTTCTAAGAAACCAATTTTTGGGAATATTGAGATAACACCCCGCCTTAAGGCGCGGACCGACTACGATTTTAATCGCTATTACCGCACTCACACAACCGCATCTGCGCGTTTTACGGTAATTATGCACACACTCGCAAACGCTAACACGGGCGTTTGTGTGCTCAAGGAAAGTTGCATAGTATACGTAAGGAAATCAGATGTTTTCTGTTGAATATACTTACTTATGACGTGCGTTCTAAAATTCGATGTAATTACAGTGTCGGTTCATAATATGATACAATAAATAATTACACATAACAATTTAAAAAAAACATCACTACTGTTTATTTTTATTACAGTACATGATAAACAGGTCAAATATAAACATTCCGAATTTTACCCGACTGCTCTAGAAGGGGAATTATGCTTTTCGGGTGTAAGTCAGTATCAGGGATGGAAGGGTTAATTAAATGGGTAGTTATGCCATTTCAAACTAATGTTTGTGTTTTAGATAGGTACTTAGTGGGTGCGGTAAAAAAATAGAAAACAAAACCAACATAAAGGCCCTCGGACCACTTAAAAATCACATAAACTCTAAATAAATGCAATAATATCACAGCTCCAAAGTGACAAATGCCATAATGTTTCTAAGAAAATGCGGAGCCGGGACGGAAGCTAGAATTCTGAAAAATTTAGACGATAGAGGGATCATCCACGGGAATGGAAGCTGCTGCTGGCTGAATATTAGTTGGTATTTGCTAAAATTGGTAAAACAGTGCGTGAATTGAACTAAAGTTCTGTGGCGGACTACTAAGGCTACTCACTGCCTAATATTGAAGTGAAAATTCAGTCTCAGTGGAAATATGGGCAATAAAAATAAAAAGTTGCGAAAGAGTTTTACAAGAAAAAGACGAAAAACTCGAAAAAATGATGGAATGTTTGGGTAAGTAGGATGATTACGGTATTGTATCATAACATTTGAAATTTGTATTTAGTTTAGTTTACTTACGAAACTGTATAAATCTATAGAAACGGCATTGACAATTTCTACAAACATTTTGCTAAATCCAAAAACAAATAGGTGCACTCTATTTTGATGTCTATAGAATGCATATTTGAATGTGCCTAGTGCAAACGTCTCTGGTCGAAGCAACCATCGAGGCGATAGCCATATTGCAATAGTAGGTATAAGTAACAAAAACAAACTTGCAGATAAATCAGAGTGCGTTCGTAATTATTATAATAATATAAATACTGCACACTAGTTATATATAAAGCATTTTGATTCTTTTGTAAGATTATTTTTATAATATTTATTGAGTCATTAGACCAGTGCCGATAATTTTTGAAAACGAAAAAAGTCACAGTAGGCTGAAACCCATTGGAAAAGAAAGAGAATATAACAAAAATGAAAGGAAAAATAATTTACGGGCGATCCGAGGTCGGGAAGTGGGGGTTTAAGGGTAAAAAGCGGTTTATCTCGATTTCCGGCAAAACTACAAGTCTTATGGAAAAAAGTGTAATAGCAAAGTTGTAGGTAATACAAAGATCTACAACTTTTGTATTCACACTTTTTTCAAGTAACCTCAAAATTTATGTGAAAAATTCAAATAACCAAGTTCTTGGTTTTTTTATTTTTATCTTTTACACAGCAATTATTTTTTTTACCGAGTTTTTAAAAAAGCAGATATTTTCACGTGAGAATTTTCGATTGAAAATTAGGGTGCTTTTTCGATATTAGGTCAAAATAAGGTGAAAAAAACAAATATTTTAAATCAATAAAAATACAGTGTGCTTGAAACATAAAAAGGTAAGTATTCGGCAAATTTCGCGAAAAAAAAATGCTGTGTAAAAGATAAAAATATAAAACCAAAAACTTGGTTATTTGAATTTTTCACATAAATTTTGAGGTTACTTGAAAAAAGTGTGAATACAAAAGTTGTAGATCTTTTTATTACCTACAACTTTGCTATTACACTTTTTTCCATAAGACTTGTAGTTTTGCCGGAAATCGAGATAACCCCCACTTCCCGACCTCGGATCGCCCGTAAATTATTTTTCCTTTCATTTTTGTTATATTCTCTTTCTTTTCCAATGGGTTTCATCCTACTGTGACTTTTTTCGTTTTCAAAAATTATCGGCACTGGTCTAATGACTCAATAAATATTATAAAAATAATCTTACAAAAGAATCAAAATGCTTTTTATATAACTAGTGCAATATTTATATTATTATAATAATTACGAACGCACTCTGATTTATCTGCAAGTTTGTTTTTGTTACTTATACCTACTATTGCAATATGGCTATCGCCTCGATGGTGGCTTCGACCAGAGACGTTTGCACTAGGCGCATTCAAATATGCATTCTATAGACATCAAAATAGAGTGCACCTATTTGTTTTTGGATTTAGCAAAATGTTTGTAGAAATTGTCAATACCGTCTATATATTTAGTCAATACGTTCTATAGATTTATACAGTTTCGTAAGTATACTAAACTAAATACAAATTTCAAATGTTATTATGATACAATACCGTAATCATCCTACTTACCCAAACATTCCATCATTTTTTCGAGTTTTTCGTCTTTTTCTTGTAAAACTCTTTCGCAACATTTTATTTTTATTGCCCATATTTCCACTGAGACTGAATTTTCACTTCAATATTAGGCAGTGAGTAGCCTTAGTAGTCCGCCACAGAACTTTAGTTCAATTCACACACTGTTTTCAGTCATAAATTACTTGAAAACTACAATCGAATTATGCACAGAGCGTCCGGTGCCAACCATCCAAGTCGAGCGCTGCCCGACGACTAAAGTATGACCGCGTAAACTATTGTCACCACTATGGAGCGTCAATAAGATTGAAAATTGAAAATGATATTTGTGTTGAAATGTGACGTAAGCTGCGAATGGGCATTTATTTTACTGCTTTTCTTTAGATTATTTAAAATATAGACATAAAATTAAATAATGGTTTGGTTAAAGTTTTAAAAAAATGGAAAACCTACTAAATTCTTAAAAAAAAAACTGTTGTTATCGCTTGAAATACAGAGATCTTCGACGTCAAAGTTTATTTTTGTGCTACAACTTCCCAATTTTTTATTGGGAATATCAAACTATTATTTATTATTCTGTTCGGTTAAAATTCTTCTTTATACCCTTCTCTGTTCACTGTATTTTTCGCGTTACTTATTTTTATTACATTACGTCATACTCGACGTTCTAAGAAACCAATTTTTGGGAATATTGAGATAACACCCCGCCTTAACCTGTGTGTTTAAAAAACTGTGGCTGATTTACATGAAAAAAATAAAACATAAAGAAACATACACATCGATCTTAGAAATGAACGGATGTCGCCAAAATCTATCTAGAGAAAAAAATACCGCTTAAAATTAAAATGAAGAAAGAAATTTTAACTACCCCTATAAAAAATAAATGAATTCTCCCAAAAATGACCGCTGAATAGATAAGTTTGTGACGTAATATAATTCTGCGCAAACCAGACAGAAGGTACACAGACTAAAAAAGTCATAAAACAGAATCATTAAACCGTCCGTCTGTCCTAAGACTTAATTATGTCATTCAAAATTTCTAATGCGTAATTGATGCAAATTTTAAAGGGTCTAGCGTTATAAAGGTTGGAGCAGGTAAAGTATTTATGCCCGTGTTCACTAACACTAGGCGATACCTAAACGAATGCTTAAATGAAAGCGTGCTGTTGGATATTCAACGCTCGACCTGGCGCGGAAAGTTGAAAGTCCAACAACAGGCTTTCATTTAGGTGTCGCCTAGTTTCAGTGAGAGCGGGCATGAGTCTAAAGCCTGTAGCCCAAAGTTTTGCAGATATTATAAATTCTGTAACTTCATATGAGTTTGAGATTATTTTGTTAGGTACAACATTATGAAGTGTGAGGTTTGGGTCTTCCTGTTTAAAGTACTTTTGGCTAATGTACTTTCCTGGTTTTGGCCACAACACGGTGTGTTTGTGTACGGCTAGGTATTCACATAGTTGAGTGTGTCGAGGCTTTGGATATGAATGTGGATGGCTATGAGAGTAGGGGAAGGCCAAAGAAGTGATGGATGGACTGTTGTGTGAAAGATGATAATTATGGTTAAAAAGGGGGTGACTACCAACAGCGCACACAAAATTAGAAAGATTCTGAACAAGGAGTATTTCGGGACTGTTGTGTGAAAGATGATAATTATGGTTAAAAAGGGGGTGACTACCAACAGCGCACACAAAATTAGAAAGATTCTGAACAAGGAGTATTTCGGGACTGTTGTGTGAAAGATGATAATTATGGTTAAAAAGGGGGTGACTACCAACAGCGCACACAAAATTAGAAAGATTCTGAACAAGGAGTATTTCGGGACTGTTGTGTGAAAGATGATAATTATGGTTAAAAAGGGGGTGACTACCAACAGCGCACACAAAATTAGAAAGATTCTGAACAAGGAGTATTTCGGGACTGTTGTGTGAAAGATGATAATTATGGTTAAAAAGGGGGTGACTACCAACAGCGCACACAAAATTAGAAAAATTCTGAACAAGGAGTATTTCGGGACTGTTGTGTGAAAAATGATAATTATGGTTAAAAAGGGGGTGACTACCAACGGCGCACACAAAATTAGAAAGATTCTGAACAAGGAGTATTTCGGGACTGTTGTGTGAAAGATGATAATTATGGTTAAAAAGGGGGTGACTACCAACAGCGCACACAAAATTAGAAAGATTCTGAACAAGGAGTATTTCGGGACTGTTGTGTGAAAGATGATAATTATGGTTAAAAAGGGGGTGACTACCAACAGCGCACACAAAATTAGAAAGATTCTGAACAAGGAGTATTTCGGGACTGTTGTGTGAAAGATGATAATTATGGTTAAAAAGGGGGTGACTACCAACAGCGCACACAAAATTAGAAAGATTCTGAACAAGGAGTATTTCGGGACTGTTGTGTGAAAGATGATAATTATGGTTAAAAAGGGGGTGACTACCAACAGCGCACACAAAATTAGAAAGATTCTGAACAAGGAGTATTTCGGGACTGTTGTGTGAAAGATGATAATTATGGTTAAAAAGGGGGTGACTACCAACAGCGCACACAAAATTAGAAAGATTCTGAACAAGGAGTATTTCGGGCCTGTTGTGTGAAAGGTGATAATTATGGTTAAAAAGGGGGTGACTACCAACAGCGCACACAAAATTAGAAAGATTCTGAACAAGGAGTATTTCGGGACTGTTGTGTGAAAGATGATAATTATGGTTAAAAAGGGGGTGACTACCAACAGCGCACACAAAATTAGAAAGATTCTGAACAAGGAGTATTTCGGGACTGTTGTGTGAAAGATGATAATTATGGTTAAAAAGGGGGTGACTACCAACAGCGCACACAAAATTAGAAAGATTCTGAACAAGGAGTATTTCGGGACTGTTGTGTGAAAGATGATAATTATGGTTAAAAAGGGGGTGACTACCAACAGCGCACACAAAATTAGAAAAATTCTGAACAAGGAGTATTTCGGGACTGTTGTGTGAAAAATGATAATTATGGTTAAAAAGGGGGTGACTACCAACGGCGCACACAAAATTAGAAAGATTCTGAACAAGGAGTATTTCGGGACTGTTGTGTGAAAGATGATAATTATGGTTAAAAAGGGGGTGACTACCAACAGCGCACACAAAATTAGAAAGATTCTGAACAAGGAGTATTTCGGGACTGTTGTGTGAAAGATGATAATTATGGTTAAAAAGGGGGTGACTACCAACAGCGCACACAAAATTAGAAAGATTCTGAACAAGGAGTATTTCGGGACTGTTGTGTGAAAGATGATAATTATGGTTAAAAAGGGGGTGACTACCAACAGCGCACACAAAATTAGAAAGATTCTGAACAAGGAGTATTTCGGGCCTGTTGTGTGAAAGGTGATAATTATGGTTAAAAAGGGGGTGACTACCAACAGCGCACACAAAATTAGAAAGATTCTGAACAAGGAGTATTTCGGGACTGTTGTGTGAAAGATGATAATTATGGTTAAAAAGGGGGTGACTACCAACAGCGCACACAAAATTAGAAAGATTCTGAACAAGGAGTATTTCGGGACTGTTGTGTGAAAGATGATAATTATGGTTAAAAAGGGGGTGACTACCAACAGCGCACACAAAATTAGAAAGATTCTGAACAAGGAGTATTTCGGGACTGTTGTGTGAAAGATGATAATTATGGTTAAAAAGGGGGTGACTACCAACAGCGCACACAAAATTAGAAAAATTCTGAACAAGGAGTATTTCGGGACTGTTGTGTGAAAAATGATAATTATGGTTAAAAAGGGGGTGACTACCAACGGCGCACACAAAATTAGAAAGATTCTGAACAAGGAGTATTTCGGGACTGTTGTGTGAAAGATGATAATTATGGTTAAAAAGGGGGTGACTACCAACAGCGCACACAAAATTAGAAAGATTCTGAACAAGGAGTATTTCGGGACTGTTGTGTGAAAGATGATAATTATGGTTAAAAAGGGGGTGACTACCAACAGCGCACACAAAATTAGAAAGATTCTGAACAAGGAGTATTTCGGGACTGTTGTGTGAAAGATGATAATTATGGTTAAAAAGGGGGTGACTACCAACAGCGCACACAAAATTAGAAAGATTCTGAACAAGGAGTATTTCGGGACTGTTGTGTGAAAGATGATAATTATGGTTAAAAAGGGGGTGACTACCAACAGCGCACACAAAATTAGAAAGATTCTGAACAAGGAGTATTTCGGTGACAACCATAGGCTTTTTTTTAATTTTTATATTGCACGACTGGACATACCTAATATATTATCTCGACACATATAATACCAATATGTCTACTTATACTCACTCAAATCGCTGCAACTGGTCAACGCAAGTAACTCATAACTAATTAGAAATATACATGTGGATTGTGGAAGCTTGTCATTAGCAAATTACTAAATATTTAAATATTATTATTATTTTATTATTTATATATATATTTTTTAATTATTATTCATTATTGTGTTACATCAATTATTATTATCATTAATTAATTATTTAATTGTCGTTTAATTACGTTTAAAAAAAAATGTCATTACATAAGCACGATATTTATGATGGTTAAGTTTTCTTTAAAATTAAATAAATAATAATATTGACGACTATTAGAGAAGTATGAAATAAAAAGACAATGTGCCGACCACAAATAAATTCGGATAAGGACAGGAAAACGATGATAATGAGTGTATCGACGGTGCCATGTTAGGTTCACCATTATTAAATATGATGCATGGGTTTAAGTCAGTAAGAGTCTGACACGCCCTTCCACTCTGCCCAGAGCGGAAGAAGTTATTTGATGATTACCACCATTCAAAAAAAAAAAAAAAGATGGTCCCTCTGATCGTAACTGGTCAGCACGTCTTTGGACATCAGCTGCTATAGCAGAGGCGTCGTAGATGTATGACAATCAATTTATATTTATAATTTACTAGCTTTTGCCTGTAGCTTCGCTCGCGTGGATGTCGGTAAATATCCGACGGGAACATACTACCGCGATTAAAACTGATATACGCTATGTGTTAATTCAGGTTTTAAGCTATCTGTGTGCCGTTTTGCACCAATCATCGACATACAGCCAGACAAACGGATAAAAATTCTCAAACGATATTTTTTGGCATCAGACTCGTTCCCAAACCTCATAGAATAGTGATGTAACCCCATCGAGTTTGGGCTCGTTTGATTCGTCTTGATAAGTACTCTGGATCAAAATAATTTTAAAAAAATCTATATTAAAATTGTATCTAATAAGTATAAAAATAATAAACGAAAAAAAAAAACTAAATTAGATAGAAATGACTAAACTAGTTATTTAACATCATAATTACTTAAAAGAAAAAAATAAATAAACGAAAAAAAAAAACTAAAAAGATATAAAATATTTTATTCCGATTGGAATTGTTATTTCATTTTCAAATAAAAGCGCGTTACGTTTTTAAAGCAAGAGAGAAAAAAAGAGGGTATACCACGCTTTTATTTTTAACTTTTTATTTCTTTGTAATTAACAACTAATAAAAGCTTGTTTATAAAAAACATTTTTTTCCCTGTATTTTTATATCTGTCAACAATACCGGAGACAAAACTGAAATTTAATGTCTAATAATATGGGTTTGAGCTATTAAATCATCACCCATACCCTTTAAATCAGAACACATCAACGCATCTCGACGGCAGAAAAAGGTATAAGTAGTGGTAGTTACTTCCCCGAACAAGCTACAAAAGAGCTACTAAAAAAGTAGTGGTACTACCCAGGAGAAACTCTGCCACAAGGGGCATTATTACTACGAGCACTTGGCAGCATGGTGCGTCAACCGCATTACTTTCTGAAGAAAATCAAACAAAAACTATTCCTATCTCAAATTGCAGTAACTTTTTAACTGGCGATAACAACTTTTGTTCACACAAACTAACAGAGCATTTTGTAATATTAACAATATTTAAGTAAACAAAGTGTGGGCTATCTCTGCTAAGTTCTAAGTTAAGGCAGTGTTACAGTGCCTATTAAAACTTTGAAGTAACTTGTATAGGAGTTGGTGAAGCACTGTTTTGTAATGCTTATGGTTGAAGCTTTGAGGTACCGGCCTACGTACGTAAGTATTTTGGGTGAAAATAACTAAAGAAAATTGCCAGGTTTAATTAAAAAATATTTTAATAATAAAAATAAAGTTTTATGTATATTTATTATTGCTACAATGTTAAATAATTATAAAATTGAGTGCAAACGATGCGGGTTAAATAATTATGACAAATTTGTAAGCGTTTTTTCATACATTTTGGATTTTATTCCAGGTTATTTTTTTACTATTGTTCTTTTAACCTTTAATCTCAGATTTCAATAGTAATTATTATGGGTTTAATTTAAAGTGCTACATATATTAACACCGAATCTTTTCTACAGTACCCTTTCTCATCGCTCATATTTCTCAACAACCAAATAATACATTCAAGTAAAAACCAAACACTATTACTTACTTTCTTAAAATAATGTTCTACAAACTCAACCAAACAGCCTGCTTACTCCGTAGCCACGCTATAACGAGCTCGAAGAAAACCGCTTAGAAAATGCACATCCCAAAATTGGCTACGTGGCTAGCTGAAATTTTAGCCACCACATAATCTTTTATTTACCGCCCGAGTACCTGAATGCAATGCAGGTAATATAGAAGCATACGAGGTGTGGTTTGAGAGAAAATTATGTGGAAAAATATGGTGAGAGCAACTTATGTTTAAGCAAGTGGTTTCCTGCAGCGTTAGTAAGGTTGAGTTTATCTTTAGGCTTAAAAGGGTGTTTATTGAAAAATATATGGTGGTAGTCTATGCTACTATGCCCTGAAATTATGTTCCCATTACCAACTGCGTCGATTAATGTTTTTAACTATTCATGTTTTCTTTTTGATATTGTTTGGACTTACCTCGGGCCAACATTAGGTTTAAAGATACTTTTATTCTAAAAAAATACACTACCTTAGTCACTTATACGAGAAAAATGCCTAATAGTTATATAAGCAACTGTTTTAATACCTAATTATGTCCAGTTACATACAAGACTTTATCTACACCCATGATATGAATCCTCTATAAAAGATTCGCAATATCGAACAAAAATGGCGGGATACGACGTGAATTACAATAACCTATAAGTTTTTTTTTTAATTAGTAGCTGTAGTTGTGAAACGCGCGTGCATAACAATGTTCTTTTTTTGAAATTCATAAAGATACCACGAATTGAAAGAGGAAGGGATCAAGGTCGAATTGCATAATGAAATTTAGTACAACATTATAACATTCGTTTGGATGATATTATGGTTACTATGACACTGGTTGTTTTAATGTTGGCAATAAGCTTGTTTCAGAAACTTTTATAGAGGATTTATGGCATGAGTGTAGATAAAATAAATTATATAACTAAAAAGTTCATCACCGACGTCACGGTAGCAATTATGGTACACCCAGTCAATGCATTCATTTTTAGGGAGGGTTTTATAGAGATGTGTGTTAAATATGCAGCTAATTGAGTTCTAAATTCTAAATGGTTTGAATAAGTGTATTTTTTTATACACGAGGGTATTTTGTTATTTAATTAAACATTGTAACAATCATGTTTCTGATACCTCTAAACTTGTTTTTTTTTAATGAATGTGGAATATACCTGAGGGGCAATTCCCGTATTTTTAAGACCGTTCGCATTCTAATCTCAGTCTCAATCTGTCAAAATTACAATCAATTTTCATACATTTTTGACAGGTTTTTGACATTGATTGTCGCTGAGATGAGATTGCGACTTGAATTTGAACGTTTTTTAAGTACGAGAATTGGCCTACAGCTCTTCATCTATGCCTGAGTCAAAGACAATCAAAATTCAGCACCTTCACAAAATCACACTGGTTGTTTATGGTAATTATTTTGCATTCTGGCATTGACACACTTCTCAATTATATTTTCTTGTAACTTTTGACATTCAAAAGCGCCTTTTATGTGCATAGTTGAAGTAAACGACTTGACTTTGACTTCAGCCAAATCAGTAAACATCACAACAATTTTCAGTTTTAAAGTGATTTTAAAACTCTTTTTTCAATAGCTACACTACCCACAGGTGGATCACTGTATGCAGATTCGAATAGCCACGAAGGCAACGTTGGTCGCAGTCATATTTTATTTACTTCGTGGAACACCTGAATGCATTCTGAAGGCAACACCAACGGATATGTGTAACTAGAATATGCATTATGCTATCTAATCTAATATTATAAAGAAGTGAAATTGTACCTGGATGTAGGTACCTACTGATCCGAATACAATTTGTTTTTTACTTAAAGAAAGCTACACTATTGCCAAGTGCTATTTTTTGCACGTTTTGTGGTAAAAAACAATTTTCACGCGGGTGAAGGGGCAGGGGGTACGTTCCCTAAGCACAAAGTCCGTAGTTTCAGCCGAAGTTACTGAAGTTTCGTATCTGCGTTGAGGTACTTAGAGAGTAGGCACCCAGAAGCTAGCTGTAAATACTTTTACAAACCTCAGCAAAAACAATGCATGGCTGGCTGTGCTTTACTTGAATATGCCTAAAGGTATCATGCAAAGGCAGCCTCCTGACTGATTAAAAAATCCCTGTGATCCCTAAAGGTTAAGGCAGAGGTTTTCTTACAGCACTGGCAACATTTTACCATTAACATTTAAGTCCCATTTAATAGAGGGCGAGCCTATTGCCATCAACCGGGCACAAATCCAGACTCCAGGCTGCTACTGAGACATTCCACAGTGAAGTTCGTGAAATAGCTGAGAGAAGACAGAGCGAAGTCGCATGTAATAGGGGGCGAGCCTATTGCCATCAACCGGGCACAAATCAAGACTCCGGACTGCTACTGAGACATTCCACAGTGAAGTTCGTGAAATAGCTGAGAGAAGACAGAGCGAAGTCGCATGTAATAGGGGGCGAGCCTATTGCCATCAACCGGGCACAAATCAAGACTCCGGGCTGCTACTGAGACATTCCACAGTGAAGTTCGTGAAATAGCTGAGAGAAGACAGAGCGAAGTCGCATGTAATAGGGGGCGAGCCTATTGCCATCAACCGGGCACAAATCAAGACTCCGGGCTGATACCAAATTCCTGATGTAAAAACCAAATAACACTTTGCCTGAACTGAAAATCAAATCCAGGACCTCATGCACCCAATGACGGAGTCCGCTAGTGCCGATGCCTGCCAGGGTTGCGGGAAAGTCCGAAAGGGTTACCGTGGCCCCTGGCACAAGCAACCGAAGTAACACGGGTGGGTTTTAGTCATTAAGAGTCTGACACGCCCTCCCGCTCCGCCGAGAGTGGGAGAAGTTATTTGATAAATTACCACCCTAATAAAAAAATTACCTCATGCTCAGCTGTAGCGCTTGCGACCACTACACCAACGAGCCATGTCAAGTTTTTGATTAAATGACCTACCTACACCAATAATGTGCTAAATTAGCTAAGAAATCGTCTGCTTTTGTACCACTCTAAATATTAAAAATAAAAGTATGTCTTTTCAGAATGAATACACAATGAAAACATCTAAGCTTGCAGTCACTAAGTTGCCACACAATAGGTCGACTAAGTGCCCAAATGGCCCCACTATATGCAAATTTCAAATAGCCAAAGCGACGTCAGGCGAAGTAATCGTTTATTTACTAGTTGAACACCTGAATGCATCAAGAAGTACTCGTAATATTGAAGCATAATTATGTGCAAATATATCGTTATTCTCAGCTTGCTCGTATAGTGACATAATATAATTATTATAGTGGCATCACTATAATAATTATATTATGTCACTATACGAGCGATGGTTTCTTTGAGGTGTTGCAACAGTTATAAGTCATTTTGAAAAAAAATATAGGGGCTCGTGGTTAAACTATAAACGCACGGGTTGATTTAAGGTTAGGCTACGCTTGCCGCAGTCGGTTCGTGGACCATCCATTACATATTCAGATATTTCCGAGACACGCAGGGGGCGTGTCTCGGAAAGGAGACACCGGGGTGGTTTTAGCCGGTAAGAGTCCGGCACGCCCCTCCGCCTTTTCCCCAGGCTGAGGTAGTCCACGAGGATTTCCCCCCGTAAAAAAAAAAAGGTTAGGTTGGTCCTGTTCTGTGTCGGGAGGACACGGCTCGGCATACGCTGGCAGAGTGTGCCGCTTGGGAGGAGCCGCGCCGTGCCCTCATCTCAGAAGTAGGCAGAGACTTGTTGCTGCCAGCCGTAGTCGAGTCGATGGTCGGCAGCGACGAGTCCTCGTTCGCAGTGGTTTCCTTCTGCGAAACAGTTGTCTCGCAGAAGGAGGCTGCGGAAAGGGAGAGGGAGATCTCATCCACTCACCCGGCCCGCAGAAGGCGCACCGGGCGTTAGCGGAGGGCTGACAACGCCCTCTTCCAGCCCCCCTAAATGGGTCCAAGGGCGACGGACTCGGGGACGTCCGTCGCTACCCACACATCAGGACCGCCACTAGCCGGAGATCGTGGAAGCCGCACTAGTTCCCACGATCCCCAGTGCAAGTGTGCGAAGGGAACAGCAGGGTGGTTTTTAAAAAAAAGATAAAGTTGATCCTGGCTGTCATTCGTAATCTTTGACAGTCGTTACGGGTAGTTAGAAGCCCAAAAGGTTGACAACCAGTCTTACCAAGGGGTATCGTATTACCCAGTAACTGGGCTGTGGAAGTCAGATAGGCAGTCACTCAATTAAGCAGCATCCGCTTAGACTGAAGCCAGCCCTAGGCAACGCAAGGCAGATTGATTGCTTGAGTAGATTGACGATACATTTAAGTGAGTGGCATGTGTTGCTAATTTGTATTGTGAAACATAGTTGTTTGTTTATGTATTCACTTAGAACTTCTAAACAACTTGATGAACTTATATAGGTACGGTTTTCATGATCATTTAGAGAACTTCTCGGGGATAGTCGTGGTGATCGTGGGATATAATACATTCATAATTAACCTACGTAAATCACGTCGCATTATTAAATTGCCCCCGTACGAAGCCGAGGCGTGTCGCTAGTATGGTCGAAAAGACACATGGTTTTCATTAAAGAGGATTATAGGTACTACCTACCACGACTTGGCTATTACAGCTAACTAGTGCTTATCTAAAATATATGCTAGCGAATATTAAGTTTAACCATAAACAGGGTTACTTGTGATACGACGTATATCCGTCAGGAGCTGATAGGGGGCCAAAATGCAACAAATTGAACCCATCATATTAAGTGTGGCCGAAATTCAATAGTTTTAGAGATGTTTGAACTTTAAGTTTTTTTTTTTTATATTTACGCAAAATTTTATATTTAATTCCAAATAAAATAAAAAACTATGTATTGAATGGGTACCATTAAAAAATGATATTGTTGCTGGCAGTTCAATTAAGCTATGTACTCAAGTCAACAAAATAATGGATATCTTTCCAATGTTTTTTTTAAGCTTCTTAAAAAGTGGTCTCTTTATAAAAAAATTGATGACAATAATTGTACAAATATATAAAACAAATTATTTTTTCATCATTTTAATTATTTGGTTGAATTATATACTTCTACTTGCATAAAAGGTGCTCTAAAAAGTGGAGTTTCATGCCAGCCCTTTTGCATAGGAAACAACCTATTGGAACCGTGCACCTAACTTCTGACGTTTCAAAAGCGCCCATGTACATAGGTTTATGTAAAATAAAATATTTTAAATTTGAATTAGAAAACACTCAAACCAATTCACTCAAGTAAAATATCATCTCCGCATTAATAAATATTCTACAAGCGTCTGTGACTGAAAGTAAACTAAGTCACTTCCTTCTTCATTGAAAGAAAATGACAACTTGAGGATAAAACCTTATTGCATAGTTGTAGATGTCAAGATTGTAAGGACTAGACGAGGCTTAGGACTAATGCCCGGGGTACACGAGGCCAGTTTTTCTAGCTAGGATTGCAAAATAGTGCTAGCGAGTTAGTCACTCTGGCCTCGTGTCCAGAGCTATCCTAATTCTTGTATATGCCGAAACTGGATAATGAGCCAGGACTTTCCATGCTTGCTATTATGATAGCTTGAAAAACTTATCTCGTGTATTCCGGGAATTATGTTGTTATTACTAGGTTTTATTTACGGGCAGTCAAAAAGGTTACATACGTTTGTCAATGTGAAAGAAAAAATTAAAACTAGTGTACTGTTTAGAGAAGTGTTATTATGTAAATATTACTTCAAATTTCAAGAATTTTATCTATCACAAACAGGACAAAAAAGTTTGGACAATCCACAAGTGCACGCCTTATAAGTGTAACACTCATTTATTAAAAAAAAAAAAATCGTATAATTGATTTGTAATAATTTTAAATTAAATTCAAATAATGATGTTCCCAGCCTGCATACAAAAATTCAATCAAATATATCCAATAGTTTAGGCACTATAGCTAGTCAAAGATTGGCAAAACCCATAGTCGGCCCATCACTACTATTTAGTTTGTTTGAAAAAATCACTTTTGTTATTTCGGTGTTAGGATTAATTTGATAGTTTCAAAATACTCCTATGCATTAGTATTGCCAGTGTTTTCATTTGTTGTCGTATTGTTGTCTCCACATTGTATAAATTATTTCGGGAGTTTTCGTTGGTACTGTATACAAAATCAGCGTACAGACATCAGGGCGTCCACGTATTTTTTTTTTCGAAACAGCAACATAAAATTAATTTTAGAAAGTAAAAGATGGTTTATTTAAGTGTTTTCTCGATGTACATCTACTCATATTATTGTTTAAGTGCAATATAGTTGTGATAGAGGCATTTGAAGGTCACAAAATTGAATTCAATTTTTTCACAATTCACCTTGACGAGTCAGGAATAAAGCACTACCTCACCGCTTCGCGTTATGAGGCGTGCATAACATAAAAACACTAAAGTTAATTATCGTCTCCACATGAATAAATGTTCTACAAGCGTATGTGACTTATGTCACTTGCTTCTACCTTGAAAGGAAATGACATCGTGAGGATTAAACCTTATCGAACCGTTGCAGATTGCAAGATTGTATGGATTACTAGGGTGGACTTAGGACTTGGATTGTTATGTTTGGTTATTATTTGTTGGTGTTGTTATTGTTGGTTGTTGTTGTTTGTTTGTTTTATGTACTGGGCGTGAAAAGATTAAATTAAATATTCTAAAGATTTGTTTTATTTTTTATTATACGCCGACGGTTTGTAACTAGGTTGGTGGCCGTGTATGGTGCAGATTAAGCTATGCTTGCCGTGGCGGGTTCGTGGGTGGATGACCATCCATTACTTATCGAGACTCCTTCGTGCTTCGGAAATCACGTTTAGCCGTTGGTCCCGGCTGTCATTCGTAGATCTTTGACAGTCGTTACGGGGCGTCAGAAGCCCAAAGGTCTGACAATCAGTCCTACCCAGTAACTGGGCTGTGGAAGTTAGATAGGCAGTCGCTCAATGTATAAACTACTGCTATTAAGCTGCATTTGGTTAGCCTGGAAGCCGACACCAACGCAGTTGTGATAAGGCTAGGCAGATTGATTTTGATGCGGCCTTGTATACAAAAGTGTTCTTCCTAAACCTCGTTACAAAATTCAAACGATGTCGAGTTGAGAAACTAATAATAATAAAGAAAGCCTCGATCAACATCTTTTGAGGCTCTCGTTAGGCGGTTGGATCAAGGTCCTGATTCAGAAGGCAGTACTCCTCGATACGGCTCGTATCGTGAGGAGGTTCCTGTCTCTGCAGCCCTAACTACCGGTAGCTTGGAACCTGCTCCCGATACCGGCGGACTACTATTTTTATATTTTTAAATGTTTTTTTATAAAAATATTTAAAAATGTATTTATATGTATGAAAATAAATAAACGGAATAATAATAATATGAGACAACATCCACACAAGGTCCTCAGGTCCCGAACTATGTAGAACCCGTACTACGGTAACCTAATGACTGATATACATACTTATTTACATATACACACCCAGACACAGGTCAAACAGACATGTACATGCACACAAATGTGTGACTTGACGGGGGATCGAACCAGGGACCAGCGGCTCAGAAGGCAGGTTCGCTACCAACTGCACCAATCGGTCAGTCAAACTGATTCGAATAAAGTCGATTGTCCACTGCTGAATACGTAGAATATTCACTGAGAGGTTTTTCACATTAGCACCGGGGTTCATTTGTCAGCCACGCATTCGTGCGAAGCTTAACCGTGGGCTGCTGTGGAGCGGCGACTTTACTCCAAAAACGTATGATTTTGCTGTCGCATTGTGTGTGGTAACGTGAGCAAGATTTTGACGCGATCATTTCAGAACAGCACCTCAGTGTAAAGGTTCACATTCCTAGAAGAGCGGTGGCCGCCATATTACGGCCACAGTGACGGCTGTCATCATAATTATGGCAGCGGTATTTGACTTTACGGTGTCAAAAAACGCTCTCTAGGAAAACACATCAACTTATTTTTCGTAAATTACGTTTTAGTTACGTCATTTGACAGTAGATTGCGGACGCTATGTTACGGCCACCGCTTTTCTAGAATTATCGTAAAATACGTTTTAGTGACGTCATTTGACGGTAGATTGTGGATACTATGAGTCGGCCATCGCTCTACAAAAAAATCGTATCATTGGGAAATAAAATAAAATAAACATTAAGAAGAATAATTTATAAATCAGCCTCAAATCTCATCAAACTAAAAGCTACATTTCCTTATAAATTCTCCTACAGATGCTTGAAACTTGGCAACATAGGTAAGTACCATCTCGAAATAATCAAAATGTACAGGCTGAGTTAAGCAAGGCTTGAATCCACCGTTAATTTTCACGGTCCAGTTCCTCCTAGCTAATCTGTGCTGCGGACTGGTATTTGTTCTACTTTAGGCAGCCGATGCTCGCTTGTTTTATTATCAAACTGGTTTTTACTGCCTAATTACATTGAGGTTTGAGATTTTGTGGATTATTTTGTATCATGATTGTTTTCATTTTATTATGTAATTCATTACTGTAATACAGTATCATTTAGTACGGTGGGTACTGTGACTGTTACTGGCGGCTGTATATATTGTAATGTCAACGGTATACTAAACTTAAGGTAATAAATTGTGCACAAATAAATATATAAATTTGTTTGGTTGGACAGTTGAACAAGGAGATTATGAAGGCAAACTTGCAACAAATACTTTAAACAATGTTGTGAGTGTGCTGAGTACTCAGCGTCTTTTACATTGCTCTTATAAGTGTGTCTTAAACATAAAAAGTTATTACGTACAGAAATTTTCTTTTTATTCCAACCTGAATTAATTTTTATTTTTTTTATTTTTTTATTATTATTTTATTTAATCTTTTTTTTAAATGAATATTACTTTTTTAAATGAGTATTGCCGTTTTTTTTAAGTAATACAATGTAAGGAACAATTATAAACTCAACACTAATTGAAGTTTCGATGTGTCTGTTTTTCATTTAGAAAAGCACTAGGATGTTGTTAATTTCACCTTACTTTTGAAGGGAATGTAAGTACAACAGCCGGTCGATTCTGTAACAATCTCACCATGAAAACTTAGGTGAATTGAGCTGTCATTCCACCTGATGCTAGGGATTGACACTGTAGCGATATCTACATCGCCACATGCGAGCTGCGCGTCATACTGACGTCACGTAAATCCTGCATCGCGCAAGCAGAGTTTACCGCGCGACTAGCATATACAGAGTTGATACGACAGAGGGGCTTTCCTTTAAACTGCCTAAACTAGGTACCATTTCCAAACTCTGTACCAAAAATCAATTAAATAGGAACAATAGTTAATTTTTTTTTTTAATTTTTTGTCCCGTTTGAACTAGATCTTTCCTAACAGCTGATTATGTCTATACGCATAGTTCATGCACCTTAAAACGATAAATCTGAGTATAACCCACGATGCGTTGTTGCCGCTGTAACGCAAGTCACAAGTACAACTAAATATTTCGCTAAAAAGATGGCAATAAATACAAACACACTTGGACTTTCATTACAAAGGGTGGTTGCGTTTTACTCTTATTTGTAAACTATTTAGTTTATTTGAAATATTTTTTTTTCAAATTTTTTGTGCTTTTTATTTTTACACCGTATTGGATTAATACTAAACGCGTATATAAAGTATACGTAGTGTAATTTAATGCCCCTCTGTCATATCAACTCTGTATACAACTTCCCGATATTAATCGTCGGGCAGTTGCCCACCAGACACGACACCCGTCTGGTCGGAGGATCCTCTCTTTTCTATGGAGGTATGAGTGAACTTTAGACCCAATCCTCGTGTCTCTGTAACACTATTGACAACTCACTTCAAGCTCACTTCACCTAAGTTTTCACGGAGACATTATCACAGAATAGCTCGTCAGCTGTATTTTACATTCCCCTGAAATATAAATTGTTGATAGTATTTCAGAAACAATTTCTCTACAATATTAATCATTCATGCCGATAATAGTTAGTAAACTGACCATCGAACAGTTCTTATATCATAACAATTGGCATTTCAGGCCGAAACTCAGGTCTGTCGGACAATTTATAGATCACAATGTCCAATATCCCAAATATCGTAAAACGGTTGACCAGGCAAAATTGTGTTACTAGGAGTATGAATTAGACAATCTATAATAACAGTGCGTTATCCCCTCCCATGACCATTCTTAATAATTAGCTTAGACTTTTTTAACAACAGGCTTCATAAAACTCCTTCCTTTTTCGTTAAAAACAATATTTCTACTCAAAGTATAAGTTCCCTATACCTACTAAAGCCTCAAAATTAAATATGTTGTCAATTATCATATCAACTTTTGAAGTGAACTATATATTTTATTTTATTCAACTAATGGCTCAAAAGAGTAACTACCTACCTATTAAGTTGACCAGAAGTAATATGAAATAATAAAATTATATTATTCTGTTAGTCTTTGGTTTAAAGACACTTTTAAAAGTAAAAACCCGACCCTCTAAATTTCTTGAAACTCCTTTAAAAGTTCCAATTTTTTTTGGTGATTATTTACCGTGCCAGTGATATTATTAAACTTAGATAAATTTAATAATATCAGGCATAACCTACACAAATAACATACCTAAAAATAGCCAATGCAATAGGGATTTATTCGAAAAATCCAGCTTGCAATTTGTCTCATTCATACGCAGACGTTTGATCTACGGTCGAGACGCTTGCAGGAAATGGCGGCTGGCGTGGGAAATGGAGGGACAGACGGACGAGCCCAATAATGTTTAGTAAAATTTATATTAATTCTGAGGGTGGTATGAGAAAGATATATTTTGAGTGCTGCTACAATATGGCGAATCTTATGATGAAAAAGTAAGTACAGTTTCACACTACTTCTCCAAACAAGCCAAATATAAATTAAAACTATTGATGCAAAGTCATATTACACGAAATTCGGTGATACAATAAGTAGAGGCACATCCACTCTTAGCCACAAATATTTTTGAAACATTCGTTTTTATTTGCGCAACTAATGGTGAATTTAATTAATGAAACTAAACGCGATCTGCACAACATCTAAACCGGTTTCAAGGTCTGTCAGTATTCATATATCATAACAATGATGACACCGAAAGCTCTAAAACGTGGTTTAGATTTGCTGAATCCAATGGGTTATTTCAGAACATTTTAGCGAAACCAGGATCGGCGATTGCAAAGAGGTTGTGTGGTCTGGTCAATGATTTTATTTCTTTTAGGTACTTAATAATAGTATGTAGTTATTCTATTTAAGTTAATAGTTTAATAAGGTACGATGGGGTTGACATATCCGTGTGGATAAAAACCCCTTTTAATAATAAAGAAAAAAAAATAAAAAATTGCTGAATCCAAATAATTTTGTTGGTGAAATTAGGTAAAACAAAACCCTGAATTTTTCAGTATTTCCCAGAAACTTAAACATGTCTGTCTCACAAGCTTCATAATTTCAAGAACTGTTACGAGTCTCTTAAGGGGAATTTGATGGAAAAGCTCAGTATTATAATAGTGAGCCTTTTCATCAAACAAAATTCCCCACAAGTCTATCTTGATACCTAATCCTACCGTAATAAAATCACTATACCTACATGTCACAAAGGTCATATTCCAACAAACAGACGTCTAAAACAGCGAATTTAAGACCCAAACAATTAAAGGCACAAGAATGTTTATGACCCATATGAATTTGAATCGTATGGTGTAAACAATAGGGGAAAATGACGACATCAATGAAATCCTTCGCATAAAACACGACCCATGGATGTAGGATAACATAACATCACACCTCGTTTCGTTGAAGGGTTGGGCTGAGGTTTACCTATAATACACCCACATTTCATCACGCCATTGTGTAAGTCCCATTTAATAAGGAGCGAGCCTACGGATGAGCAGTGACAGGGAAACCAATGACAACTTGTTCTAATTCCATTCTTGTTTTGTTTCAAAACGTTATTGTTTTATATATATGGCAGCTCGCAGGTCAACCTAGCTGCTTAACCGGGCTTGCCTGTGGTTGCCTTAATAAATTAAGGCCTCCAGCAAGAGGGCTTAAAAAAACTTATAAACTAAGCGACTACACGCTTAGGGCCCTGTGGGGTACGGACCTCGGCTTTGGGCGTCGCTGGGGGAGAGCAGCAAGGGACAGGCTGGATCAGAATTACCAAAACGTTATCAGACGCTTCACGGTTTGTATATTTTGGCCTTTTGTTATTGTTATTAGTATAGAGTCACGAGGAACAGGGTGTAAAGTTCACTCATACCTCCATAGAAAAGAGAGGATCCTCCGACCGGACGGGTGTCGTTCTGGTGGGCAACTGCCCTCGCGCGGTAAACTCTGTATGACGCGCAACTTGCACGTGGCGATGTAGATACCGCTACATTATTAATTAACTGTTTATTTATTTTACTTCGAAGGTCCTAGTTTATAATTTGTGACTTCAAGTTACTGTTGTATATACGAACATAATGCAGCAATACATAATTATGTAAGCGGGTACGCCCTTTATGCCTGGAGGCTTTTATTTAGGTATTAAGTTCTGTTTACGTTTTTATTATTTATTGCAGCTTTTATAGTTTTCAATGTTTTTTTGGTATATTGGCAAATGCTAGCTGACATACGACAAAGAATTTAATTTAATGTCTTGTATTTCGTAATGTTTATTACTTATTGTATAGAATCCATGGCTTCTAACTGAACAGACAGCTGTGCTGCTGGGGAGTTTGTTGCGCCACTTCTTCTTCCCAGCTAAACCACTAGGAAGTAGTGAAAGGCGGGCGTTTTTGGGGACTGTCTTATATAATTTTGACTTTCAAAAAGTGCTGATTCTCAGCCTAGTTTGAATAAATGACTTTCATGTTTGATTTCGATTTTTTATTTCGGCATCTTTCACTCTAAACACAAAGTGAATCAAAAATGAAAAAGGAATTCATTAGTGAACCGATTCGACTTCATTCAATGAAAGCAGCCAATGAACGTTCATTACCTTAGCGTGTGAACGTGGAATGAAACAAAAACAACGTTCACTCGTGGGAAGCGTCGAATATTGGCTTTAGGGCAAAGAAGGCTGTTTCTCTGTCTTTCAACCAAAATAATTTGTCTATTTTATTGAATGCAATATCAGAAGACCAAATCCCGTATTTCTAAAAGTTTCAAAAAGTTCTAAATGTCACAATCTCACCTCAGTTACCACCGATGTCATTTTTGTTTTCAATATCATGTATTTTAAAATATGAGGTATTTTAGACTGATTGACCCCTTTTTTAACGGCCGCGACTTACGAGTTGTACACACAGTTCAACAGCAGGTTCGAACCCAGACAGTCGCTTTACTTTGTTTAAATTTTTTCATCACCACTGCTCTCAAAACGGTGAAGATAAACATCATGAGGAATACGACATGTCCTAGAACCAAAAAAAAACTAAATCATGTGACATTTACCAACCCGCACTGGGCCCGCGTGGTGGATTGCGGCCCACTCCCTCTCACAGAGCCAGCAGATCCCAGGAGTGGGAACATTATAGGCTGATGATGAAGATGATCCCTTTCTTTATAAACGTTGCTAAAAGTTAAGTAGTGATTAGCAACTGTTTAACCAAACATATTTAATGTTTAAACGCCTCTTAACTTTGAGCAACGTTTATAAATAAAACCCTGAGTCTTGAGAATAGAATGCGAATGTTCTTAAAAATACCGGAATTGCTTCTGAGGTCTTCTACAAGTGTTGTCATTCTGTAGCTAAAGCTGAAATGTATTTTTGGCCTTACAACTAATTACATTCCTTACAAAAAAATGTTTTGTACCGAATTTAATTATTGAAATTTATTTAAAAAAAAAACTGGTTTCGCCTGTATAGTAAGTCTGAATTCATTCCTAAGTTGCATGTTCACATTACTTCCGTTTACTTGACTTGATTGATGTTTCATTCAAATAAATTAGTAGCTGCTAAGCTGGAACTCCGCGGTTGCTACGCCGTAGCTTTGTAGCGCTACGCCTGCTACGTGGTCGTAGAAAATGATTATTTCCACATAAACGAATAACTACTTTATGTCAGTGTAGGACGACTCAAACTCAAACTTAAAGCATTTATTTCAATTAAACCATTTACAGGCACTTTTGAATTGTCAAGGGGTCGGTCAGTCAGAAATATGAAGCTAGTTGCCCATTCCAAAGCGTAGTAGGTACCTATGAAGAAAACAAATATGAGTTTTGATTTCTAAATGAGGCGTTCAATCGAAAAGATTCATATCCTTTACGTGTTGACATTACTCAATATATAAACATTCTAGTAGAATCAAAGTTATTTAAATTTGGTTGTAAATAATAATTATTAGGTAATGACATTTTAAAATAATAATTATTTGGTAATGACATTTTAATTTAACCTACGTTCATGATTAATTTACGATAATCTTGCAGATGACTTGGCATGCATGGTTTGTGCTTTCAAAACCAGTTTCTCGAACAAAAACTTCATGTCCCAATTTCGTCCCTAGACACAGTATTACCCAACTTAACCACGTGACCTTGATCGTGACTCCGCATCTCTTTAATCAGAGTTTAGTTCCCACAGTAAGTCATCGTGTGTTGCAGGAGTTAATCGCGAGTGTGTGCCCCGCCTTACTTAACTATTAGACGCAAGGATTAATGTTCCTACGTCTGGAGGCGTGCCTCGTGTGTGTACAGAGTAGGTGGAGTGTTTGTTGTGAATGATAAATGATTTATTTCTGTAAGTAGGTATGTACAAACACTTTTATACGTCAATCATATTATTTTTAAACTAGATGGGGATTGATTGATTTACGTTTCCTATCTGACTACTCTAAGAAAAAAGCTGAAAAAAAACTCAGACGTCACAGTCTCTTTCTGCCAGGGTTGCGGGAAAGTCCGAGAGGGATACCGTGGCCCCTGGCACAGGCAATTGAAGGAACACGGGTGAGTCTGGCACGCCCTCCCGCTCTGCCCAGAGCGGGAGAAGATATTTGATGATTGCCCAACATAAAAAAAAAAAAAACAGTCTTTAAATAAAAAAAAACAGACCAAATCTTGGTCAGATCATGTGCAGACTACGTAGATTGGTGTCTCAAAATATCTTTTGAACAAATAACCACACAGATTGAGTGGACCTGTCCAGTCAGTGCACGCAATTTTCAGCAATCGTGCAGCTCAATTTAGAACTTAAGGCGGGGTGTTATCTCAATATTCCCAAAAATTGGTTTCTTAGAACGTCGAGTATGACGTAATGTAATAAAAATAAGTAACGCGAAAAAGACAGTGAACAGAGAAGGGTATAAAGAAGAATTTAAACCGAACAGAATAATAAAGAATAGTTTGATATTCCCAATAAAAAATTGGGAAGTTGTAGCACAAAAATAAACTTTGACGTCGAAGATCTCTGTATTTCGCGAAATTTGCCGAATACTTACTTTTTTATGTTTCAAGCACACTGTATTTTTATTGATTTAAAATATTTGTTTTTTTCACCTTATTTTGACCTCATATCGAAAAAGCACCCTAATTTTCAATCGAAAATTCTCACGTGAAAATATCTGCTTTTTTAAAAACTCGGTAAAAAAAATAATTGCTGTGTAAAAGATAAAAATAAAAAACCAAGAACTTGGTTATTTGAATTTTTCACATAAATTTTGAGGTTACTTGAAAAAAGTGTGAATACAAAAGTTGTAGATCTTTTTATTACCTACAACTTTGCTATTACACTTTTTTCCATAACACTTGTAGTTTTGCCGGAAATCGAGATAAACCACTTTTTACCCTTAAACCCCCACTTCCCGACCTCGGATCGCCCGTAAATTATTTTTCCTTTCATTTTTGTTATATTCTCTTTCTTTTCCAATGGGTTTCAGCCTACTGTGACTTTTTTCGTTTTCAAAAATTATCGGCACTGGTCTAATGACTCAATAAATATTATAAAAATAATCTTACAAAAGAATCAAAATGCTTTATATATAACTAGTGTGCAGTATTTATATTATTATAATAATTACGAACGCACTCTGATTTATCTGCAAGTTTGTTTTTGTTATTTATACCTACTATTGCAATATGGCTATCGCCTCGATGGTTGCTTCGACCAGAGACGTTTGCACTAGGCGCATTCAAATATGCATTCTAAAATCAAAATAGAGTGCACCTATTTGTTTTTGGATTTAGCAAAATGTTTGTAGAAATTGTCAATGCCGTTTCTATAGATTTATACAGTTTCGTAACTAAACTAAACTAAATACAAATTTCAAATGTTATGATACAATACCGTAATCATCCTACTTACCCAAACATTCCATAATTTTTTCGAGTTTTTCGTCTTTTTCTTGTAAAACTCTTTCGCAACATTTTATTTTTATTGCCCATATTTCCACTGAGACTGAATTTTCACTTCAATATTAGGCAGTGAGTAGCCTTAGTAGTCCGCCACAGAACTTTAGTTCAATTCACGCACTGTTTTACCAATTTTAGCAAATACCAACTAATATTCAGCCAGCAGCAGCTTCCATTCCCGTGGATGATCCCTCTATCGTCTAAATTTTTCAGAATTCTAGCTTCCATCCCGGCTCCGCATTTTCTTAGAAACATTATGGCATTTGTCACTTTGGAGCTGTGATATTATTGCATTTATTTAGAGTTTATGTGATTTTTAAGTGGTCCGAGGGCCTTTATGTTGGTTTTGTTTTCTATTTTTTTACCGCACCCACTAAGTACCTATCTAAAACACAAACATTAGTTTGAAATGGCATAACTACCCATTTAATTAACCCTTCCATCCCTGATACTGACTTACACCCGAAAAGCATAATTCCCCTTCTAGAGCAGTCGGGTAAAATTCGGAATGTTTATATTTGACCTGTTTATCATGTACTGTAATAAAAATAAACAGTAGTGATGTTTTTTTTTAAATTGTTATGTGTAATTATTTATTGTATCATATTATGAACCGACACTGTAATTACATCGAATTTTAGAACGCATGTCATAAGTAAGTATATTCAACAGAAAACATCTGATTTCCTTACGTATACTATGCAACTTTCCTTGAGCACACAAACGCCCGTGTTAGCGTTTGCGAGTGTGTGCATAATTACCGTAAAACGCGCAGATGCGGTTGTGTGAGTGCGGTAATAGCGATTAAAATCGTAGTCGGTCCGCGCCTTAAGGAGTCCAACGATTCGACGAACAATACCAAAGAAAGGACTTTTGAGTAGGCCGCATAAACTTGATTAAAACTGGAAAAGTTACCCACATAATCAAAATCAAAAGTCATTTATTCAAATTAGGCTGAGAATCAGCACTTTTTGAACGTCAAAATCACATAAGACAGTCCCCCCAAAACACCCACCCTTCACCACTTCCTAGTGCTTTAGCTGGGAAGAAGAAGTGGCGGAACAAACTCCCCAGCAGCACTGCTGTCTGTTCAGTTAGAAGAACTGGATTCTATACATATAGTAATAAGTAATTAACATTACGAAACACAAAAATATTAAAATTATTTGCCATATGTCAGCTAGCACACGCCAATATTTAAAACTATACTCAAGCAGAAATAAATAATAAAAACAAAAACGCAAACAGAACTTAATACATAATAAAAAGCCTCCTGGCATAAAGGGCGTGCCTGCTTACATATGCAATGCTGCATTATGTTTAAATGTATATAGCTGTAACTTGTAGCCACAAATGATAAACTAGGACCTTCGAAGTAAAATAAAGAAACATTAATTTCTAATAACAATAACAAAACCATAGTCAGCAAGCTGACCTGTCACCACAAGCAGCACCCGTTCACGAGCATAACGCAAAGATCAGCCATTACCCCCCTCGCCATATTTGAGGGAAGGAGGCAACCCGACCCCCGACGCTACCGCAAGCATTGACATCTAAGGGAGCATGACGAACTTGCTGCCGGTTGCTCAAAAGAATAATATGATGAACTGTCGAGGTCGCTAGCTAACCATATATTGCAAAACAACTCTTTTTTAATGAGTTGTTTTGCATTGAAATGAGTAGATTATGTCAATAATAAATAAAAGTTAAATTAAACTAAAATAACTAATATAGTCAAATAAAATAAACAATTATATAAACTCGTATAACTTGTCAGTAGGTAAGCTAATTTTGGAGAAAGAACTCTCCAAAATTAGCTATATAAACATTGTCTTGAGTTAATCACAGCGACCAGCTATTTTTATCGTTTAAGTAATCGTTGATTGAATAGTATGCCTTTAAACAAAGGTTGGATTTTACTTTAGCTTTAAACGCATTAAAAGGCAATTCTAACAAAGAAGAGGGAAGCTTGGTAAAAAAGTTTATACCAAGCCCAACAAATGAGTTATGGACCTTATGAAGCCGGTGAAAGGGAGCACGTAGTTTCTCCTTGTTTCTAGTGTTAATATTATGAATATCACTGTTTTTTGTGTATAAGTGTATATTTTGCCTAATATATAAGATGTTGGCGAAGATGAATTGTGAGGCCACAGTGAGAATACCAATCTCTTTAAAAAAATCTCTCAGAGTAACTCTAGCACCTAGCTGGTAAATTGCTCGTAATATATAACATAGTCCTCACAATAACTAAAATAATATAATACTGTATACAGTAAATATTCATGTTATTGTATATGTAAAAAGGTGTAGATACTTATAACAAGGAATAAAAGTAAAATTAGTTAGCAAAAAAAAATAAAAAGCAACAAGATTTCCTTTGTAAATCTATTGGAGCAGCTCAATCCCAAGCCTTGTTGTCCTCAATATAGTCTTTGAGAGTATAATAGGCTTTCTGGATTAGTTTCCTCTTTATAAAAGATTTGAATTTATTAAGGCTTAGTTCTTGAATGTGGCTAGGGAGTTTATTATAAAAACGTATACATTGGCATTGTAATTATTTATTTATTTCAGATGATAAAACCTATACAGATAAATACTGTAACAACTTGACTGCCCGCGAAGCTACTTCTCAAGAACAATAATAATAATATTATAATAATATGGGACAACATCCACACAAGGTCTTCAGGTCCCGAACTAGGCAGAGCCTGTACTACGGTAACCTGATGACTGATATACATACTTATATACATATACACACCCAGGCACAGGTCAAACAGACATGTTCATGCACACAAATGTTTGACTTGTCCGGGGATCGAACCCGGAACCAGCGGCTCAGAAGGCAGGGTTGCTACCAACTGCGCCAACTGGTCAGTCGAATAGAAATAACTAAGATTATACAAAAACCTTACTGGTTTCGAGGATTATTTAATAATTTCTCTTGAATTAGTAATTTTGTCCCGAAATAATGTTTATTATTATTATTATTATTATTTATTGAATTAAAGCCAACACGGACCAATTATAAAACAAATACAAATACAATTAAATACAATTTCAATACAAATACAATTAAATACAATTTCAATACAAATACAATTAAATACAATTTCAATAATTACCTAGTTAAAACAATATTTCCACATTAGCCCGTACATGTACCATGTCACAGTGATACACGTATTGGCAGTCGAATCGCTGTGCGAAGGCGCTCAGGATACTGTATACACTGTATACAGGATAATGTATGGGACAAAATTTGGGCTCGCCACTTTCAACAGAAAACTGAATACCATCACAGTACCAAAGAACCTACTTATAACCGTCTCTAAAAAAATTCAAGAAAATTGAGGCATCATATTAATCAAGTTAAGTCTCCTGAGTAAGTAAATTATAAGGATACATTAAAAACACCTCGGTGTATGGTGATACTAAAGGGCAGTCATAAGCAATCTTGTTGATCTTTTAACCTCGCTTGATGTATATTAGTTATACTTTTAATACTGTTGAGGCAATTCAGTTTTCCTAAATATAGGATACCGGTTTCATACGAGCAATACCTAGAGCCAAAATAACATTACGAAATTAGTTACATAAAATTATAGGGTGACAATTTTACACGTGTGCGGGTGGCGGAACCGCCAGTCGTTCGCCGACGTGAGCCTGGGTACTGTCACCAACGAAAAATTTGGCCTTTAATTTAATGTCATTTCATTTCACTAATTTTGTAATGTATTTTTGGTTTTAATCCTTTCATAAGTCTGTAGCCAACACTATCAAGAAAAATTATTACCGCCTAAACTTACTCACTGACAACCTATTCTCCCTTAGTCTGTACGCGCACTTACCACAACCCCGTCTAATCGGAATACTGCCATAAGCCGGGTTAACGAGACGTAGCCATTTTTGCCCGACCTCCCCTAGTCTTGATTAAAACGCGGAATTGAGTTGTAGGACACGAGATCAATGCTTCATCGGTACAATGGGCCGAAATGTATTAGGATTTACCCACTTTCTTCAGTCATTTCCTCTGATGAGTAAGATTGGAAACTGTAATCTTAGAGTCAGAAGAAACTTTGATGTTTTAAGGAGAAATAATTTATTCTGATAAAGAAAATTCTAGATTTCTTGGTAAATATTTGAAGTTTGTATGAATTCCGTTTGATGCTTACTAGAAATATTACTGATGTTCACAAGTTATAATTTTAGTCGAAAAACTGACTAATAATCTAAATCTACTAATAATTCTGAAAGAGATCGCAGAAAGCGATAAGGTCGCCCATTGTATATTAAGAAGTATTAAAGTTTTTTTTTGTTGTTATTTATTTTGTGGTGTACAATACATAAATAATAATATAATATTATAAATGCGAAAATAACTCTGTCTGTCTATTACCCTTTCAAGCCTTAACGATTACGATGAAATAATTTGGCACAAAGGTAGACCATGACCCGCGTTAGAACACAATATACTATTTATCCCGGTAGGGCGCTATATATTTTTTTTTAACGTTGCGCCACACTAGGTTTTTCTCCTGTATCGTGGGTACAAACAGCCAGACCCGGAACAACTGGTCATACAAATATTTGTTCCGTGCGGGGATCGAACCTGCGACACGTAACGCAGCAGTTAATCTCTTAACCACTGCGCCAACCGTGCCGCCAAATTACCTTTATATCGTGAACTATGTTGTAATAATAATAATAATACTAGCTTATTATGGCCCCATTGCAGGGCCAAGACTTCTTCTAATGCAGAGTAGGCACGAGCATTGATCACCATGATTGCTCAAGACGTGCTGGCGATTTCAGACTTATATAAACTATAATTCCAGGTTTCCTCACGATGTTTTCGTTCACCGATGTCAGTCGTGTCCAAGATAAACTTAGAAATTTACTAAACAATGTTGGTAACTGGAAATTTTTGATTGAATTTAATATTTCGAAGTGCCGTAAGCCCGAAAGTCTGACTACCAGTCCTTACCAAGGGATATCGTATTTCCCAGAAACTGGGTTGTGGAGTTCTGATAGGCAGTCGCTTCGTGTAAAATAATGGTATTCAGCTGCATTCCGTTAGACTGAAAGCTGACCCCAAAATAGTTGGGAAAAGGCTAGGCATGATGATTTCGAACTGCTGTAAGTAATTATCTTTTTATAATTTTCTTTTTGGTAAGCTTATCTTATTTCGTTGTTTTTTTTTTTTTTTTTAAACGTTGCCCCACACTAGGAATTTCTCCTGTATCGTGGGTGCATTTACAAACATTAAAACTCACATACACAACCAGCCAGACCCGGAACAACTACTTGCAGGTCATACAAATACTTGTTCCGTGCGGGAATCGAACCCGGGACACGCTGCGCAGCAGTCAATCGCTTAACCACTGCGCCAACCGTGTCGTTATAGATGAAATAACCATTGCACTTGAGGGGACACCACTGTCTAAGAAAATAATATGAAATTTTAAATAATTAATTAACCTCAGGAAAGAGCACTGGTCGCCCTAGCTGTGGCAACGGCTCCGACTTACGAGTTGTAGGTTGTAGCTCGGGTTCCAACCCAAGCAGGCAGTTCCCTCTGTGTTATTTATTTCATCACCACTGCTCTCAAAACGGTGAAGGAAAACATCGAGAGGAAACTGGCATGTCCTAGAACCAAAAATTCGAAGACATGTGACATCTACCAACCGGCACTGGACCTGCGTGGTGGATTACGGCCCACTTCCTCTCGAAAAGAGGAGGCCAGTGCACCAGCAGTGGGAACATTATAGGCTAATAATATACCCCTTACCAAAACTTCCGTTAATATTAATTTCTAATACAAAGTTCACTCAAATTCTATGTAGTTCATTAACCTTTTCCTTGGGTATAATAAATTAATTAGTAAAGTCGTTCATTAAAAGGGCTTAAACAGACTGGCGAGAAGTTTATGGTAAACTTTTGTTTTAATTCTTTTCTTTAAATTATATTTGATTTTCTTATGCCAGTTTTACCCTTGAAATAATTTAATTACTGCATTTTTACTTTAAAATTTGAATTTTTACATTACGTTATTAGACAATTTAAGTAGTTACTGAAATATGCTTAAAATCTCAACTAATAAAAAAGGAACCCTATTCAAATTCATAAGAATTGACTTTGTCTTTAATGATTAAATTCCAGCAAATTTTAATAAATTCCAACTGAATTAAATTAATTATCTTCGGCAATGAGAAACAAAAATTTAATTAATTAAATCAATTCGAGTACGACAAATATCGTGTTTCTATTGTAATTGATAATAGAATTGAAAGCTTTTGTTTTGGTATTGTATTATTCGTAATACGAAATATGTATTTTTATTTTAGAATGAAAGAAAAGTTTGTTTGTCACAAAAACACGTGCACATAAAAATAAAAGTAAGGTAAGACTACTCTCTAACCCATTTTTTGAGCATTTTGTGAATAAAATTAAAAGCTAGGCAAGGATTTTCAATCTAACATTAGATATAATTTCCGTACTAAAACTTAACTTGATCGTAAGCAAACTAAATACCTTGCTTGTAACTGCCAATACACAATGAAAAAAAGTGATTGTCGTTGCTTCTCTGCAGCAGAAAGGTAAAGAAATAGGTAACAATAAGATAAGATTGTGAATAGCTCCTGTTAGCCTCTGTTTGGTAGTCGAAATCCCATTTTTCTAGGAAATTTCCATTAACAATTTGAATCCAAACGATAGTTCATTTTTTCTTAAAAAAATAATGACTTCATTCAATCGCTCCAAATTCAGTGCAAAGCGTTTAATTAAGCTGTGCTTTTTTAAAACCAACGTACAGCTTCCAAATTGTGCGGTTTTACGTCAGGGGTGGGCGAAAATTTCGTATTTTTTCATCCAAATCCGTTGCGAGCGAAAATTTTCGGGTAAATGCTTACGACTGCAAGTTGTTGGTTTCGTGGCAAAATGGTGGATTTTAAGCTTTTCTTTTGTTGTAAGTTAATGGTTGTGTAAAACTGTATTAAGATTGGTTTTGTTTTGTTGGTTCGAAGTTTTTCTGAGAATCAAGTCGTGTCATGTCATTCTATCAGCAAGACTATAATACTGCAACCAAATTATCTGCTTCACAAGATAATTATGAAAACACCCTCATGCTAGCTTTTTTTTTTATTTAAAATGAGTTTGCTGTTGACTCTAGTCTAGGTCAGTGGTGACCGAGACAGAGGCAACGAAGGAGTAAGATTACCCAGAAGAAGCTTGTTCACTCTCACTTTGAAGAGATTAGGGTTGTATGCGTTTGGAAACACAGACGCAGGTAGAGAGTTCCACTATTTTGCTGTGCGCATAACAAAAGACACTTGGAAACATTTAGCGCGAATTGGTGGAATAGCAACTAGGTAAGGATGGTAACTTGCAGTGCGTCTAGATGACTGATGGAAGAAGGGGGCCGGTGGAATGAGGTCGTGGAGGTCTTGAGCACACTCTCTGAAGTACAATCTGTAGAAGACCGACAAACAGGCGACCTTGCGGCGATGAGCCATGCTATGAAGCTTGGCATCCATCAGTTTTACGTCGCCAATGAGCCTCTTAGCTCTGTGTTGTCCTGCTAGTCCTCACATTCACAATAATTAAAATAATAATATTATACTTCACAAACTAAGTATTCATGTCATTGTGTCTAAAATAATTATCAAATGTCAATATAAATAAGAAACAAGAAAGGATCTACGAAAATACGATCTCGGTCCAAGCCTAAGAGCTCCCGCACACCGTTCGATCTTCACACACATTCCTCAAGACCGGTTCAATAATAGAATGTATTGAACTCCGACACCAAGCAGCACTAACTAAATTACAGGGGAGTAACGAATGAACCAACAAAGGGTAGTATTATCAAATTAACCACTGTTCTCGATTGTTCGAATCAATTTGGTGAGATCGTTCCATCGATTTGAATAGTGAACAGGTACTAGTTTCTGTTGAGTAATGCTGGTAGTATGCATAACGCTGAAAATTGCATAAATTATTATTATCAAACAACGGCTGAAGATACGAAAAGTTTGGAAAATCCAAAAGTGCAGGCCTCATAACGTGTATCATAGTGAATTTTAATAGAAAAACATGTTTTTTAAACTACGAGAACGAGGCTACTGATATAATACGACACCAGTTCACCGAATTCTGGAAATAATAAAAAATCCCGGTCTCGATATATAATTTTTTTCGGGAATTATCGTTGGTACATACAAAATTAGCGTACAGACATCAGGACGTTCACGTAAAATTCTTCGAAACGTATTTTTTTTTAAAGTAGACACATAAAATGTTTTCTGGATGTACATCTACTCATATTATTGTGTGCAATATAGTTGTGATAGAGGCATTTGAAGATCACAAAATTGCTTGACCTTGACGAGTCGGGAGGAAAGCAATACCTCACCGCTTTGCGTTATGAGGTGTGCAACATGGAATTTGATGATGAAGAGGTAATAATAATAAAAAATAATACCAGCTTATTATTGTCCCACTGCTGGACAAAAGCCTCTTATCATACAGAGAAGGTACGAGCATTGATCACCGCGCTTGCTCATAGCGGGTTGGCGATTTCAGACTTTATTAACTTAAAGTGCAAGTTTCTTTACGGTGGTTTTCCTTCACCGATGTGTATGAAGAGTGTCCACAGAAAATATTTATTGAAATTCAATTGCTTTAAACCTGCTCAGAAGTAGAAAAATCCTTTTTGAGCTGTTGAGTTGTAACGGCGATTGAAGTTATATATTTTTTTTTTAAACCTAGTTACTCACTAGGAATTTCTCCTGTTTTGTGGATGCGCTTACAAACATTTAAACTCACATACACAAACAGCCAGACCCAGAACAACTACTTGTAGGTCATACAAATATTTGTTCCGTGCGGGAATCGAACCCGCGACACGCAGCGCAGCAGTCAATCGCTTCACCACTGCGCCAACCGTGTCGTAAGCGTGACCGTGATATTATAAATGTAGTCGCAGGTCACAGAGAATTATTTAATAGTATACTAGAAGAACACAAATGTACAGAGACGGACTTAATGCTTTAAGTAGGCAGATTTAATATCATAGGCGGGTAGGTATATGGAGAACAAAATGAGCCTTTTAGAAAACAAAAACGAGAAAGCTTGGACTTAGAGCGGCCTGATGTCACCAACATTGACAGAGGAAATGTGAACATTATTGCTATGATGAAAATCAAAAATCATATATTCAGACTGGGCTGAGAATCAACAGTTTTCAACGTCATAATTACATGAGACAGTCCCCCAAAACGCACGCTCTTCATCTGTCTGTATTGTGTTTTTGTATGCGGAAAGTAATAATTTTCCCTACTGTGCTCAGTGGTTCAATTAGAGGCTGGTACTGTGACCTCCAAATTATTTACTTTCCACAAACATACTATAGTGATGGTACTATCCGAACTGGTAACAAGCAGTGTAGCAGCCACAATGAGCTGAACTTGATTACGTTTAATTACAACTAATCCTATCAAGTTCGCGGTAATCAAGGCACCGCATGCATATGAGGTTAACGAAACCAGCAGGGTATGTTCACGCCTTTTAATAGGGGGAGGGAAGGCACGTCAGTAGCTTTTTGTGTCAAAGTTTGGTGAAATAGAAGATTCATTTATAAAATCACTCATCTCTCGTTTATAGTCACAGTTTACTCTGAAGTTACTTTTTCGTTAATGTCGCAAAATACGAAAGTAAATAAATTAAAGGTTTGGGCAGTGATTTAAAATGAAATTAAATTTATTTGAAGGAAACATAGGTAGTACAGTCAGGGCGACACATCAAATTTTTCAGTTTTTTTCAATTTTATATATTTTGAAAAGTCGCGAAGAATGTATGTAATATTGATGGAGTCATAGAACTATGGTCATGACCCTGCGTGAGCAGTACATGAAGGGATTTATTGCTCTGTTAGTGTAATTGCTGTATGGCATTCCAGTAGGAGGATAAATAAATAATAAATCAATAGTAAACTCGCTTCTGCCTGCGGCTTCGCCCACGTGGATGTCAGAAATGATCCCACGGCAACATGCTACTGGGACAAAAACTAGCCTATATCTTTCCACAGGATGCCATATATCACTTTGCCAAATTTTATCGAAATCCGTTCAGTAGTTTAGGCGTGAAAAGATAACATCTAAGAGACAGAGTGAGCTACTTTCGAATTTATAATTTTATTTTGTTGTGTTTGGGTGGGTTACAGCTAACAATACAAAAGTAGTTAGTGAACTAATTCACGATAAGCCATTTATATAGATAATATTAGTATAGATCACAGATTTTTTTACGGTTTCTAAAACAATTCGCTAAAACTAGTATGCAAAATTATTGAATACATTAATTAAATAAGTCAATCTAATAAAATTCATACTTATATCATGTGTACACTCACACAAACACACACAGGCACAGACGCACATTTCGCCAATAATGCTTATATAGGCCCCGTGTATTAGAGGAAGAGCTTATAGCCATAAACTGGGCACAAAGCCAGACTCCAGGCTGCCGCTGAGCTATCCCTAATGGGAACCTAATATCATTTTGCCCGACCGAACCCAGGCCCCACTCTTCACGGTGAGCAATGGGTAGCTCGCCGTCCGATAACGACCAGGCCCGGGTCGACGGCGCGTTGTTTCCACGCGCGCGTCATACAGATGTCAATGACGGGGTCCGCTAGGGCCGATGCCTGCTTGGGTTGCGGGAAAGTCCGAAAGGGTTACGGTGGCCCCTGGTACAGGCAACTGCAGGAACACGGGTGGGTTTTAGTCAGTAAGAGTCTGACACGCCCTCCCGCTCCGCCCAGAGCGGGAGAAGTTATTTGATGATTTGCAATCATCAAAAAAAAAAGGCCTCACTATTCTTAGTCGTGCTGGCGATCACAACACCAACGAGGCAGTCAATTACTGTATTTTTATTTCACCACAATAAAAACAAACATTCAAAGCACGATAAGCCGACCCACTGACCCCAGACGTATAAGCCAGTTATACACGATCTGCGAATCGAGATCAAGCTACCGTGCTAAGCCGTGAGTAGGCCGTGGAACATGCCGTGCCTTATAAAATATAGGGTTATTATGAAAAACAAACTACGTTATCATTTCAATGCGACAATGTTAATGAAATTAGAATTTAAGATTGTTAGACTAAGGAAAACGTGTTCAATACAAAATGGCTGACGATCGATCGTAATCTTCATCGACGCATAATGAATGAGTCGTTAGTTATTGGTATTCCATTAAGATAATTGTAGCCTATAATATTCGCATTTTTGGGTAAAAGCCTCTTCTGATTCTGACAAGAAACGGTAAATATTGAACACCACTTGGTGTAAGATTAAGAATGATTTCAAAGTATAACAGATTTTTGTAAGTCTCATTGCTATATTTTATAAACTGTTTTTGTGTTTACTTCTATTCTTTCATTTAAAGTGTATTATCAAATTATTTTAAGCGTTTTATTAAAAACGAACCCAAAGCCTCAAGAATCACAGCTACTAAAAATCAAATGAAAATCAAGAAAATCTTCTAAACAGACGGAGAAAGTAATAAAAAGTGGTTGCTTTAATACCCGCTACAAATTACTTGAAATACCTCTTAAAGCATTAATCACCTACCTAAGTTTGTACGTCGGTTGATTAACTTAACTGTGCTGTTAATTTTATTAGTAATTAATTTCAACTGAAGGATTGAGGTACCCACAGATATATTTCACTGGTTTATTTGTAATAGTAACATTAATTTCGCTGTAAAATTTTAAACAGTTGTCAATTTGGTGAATTGATGATGTTTGTGGTCCTCAATTGTGTGGTCTTGCATTAATTAAACATTACACAAAGTAAAGCTAGCAAATTACAGTTCTATTCTTTTTTCACACTTTTGTTTTGTTTTTCCTTCAATACCTTCAATGACCTTATCCTTTCGATGACTTTAGCAGAATACGTCCAGTCAAAAAAAACCTAACTCCAGTAAAAAATTGAAGCTAACTTTCTAGCGAACGGACTAATGGCGTCAGCATTGTTACTTTATTATTTTAATTCATTAGAGTTCACTAGAATATGCGCAAAAACCAAAAAACATGGAATATATTACAAAACTATATTTTTTTTAATCAAAACAATTTATGTATTTATTTATTAAAACTTTATGCACAAGTAAAAAAAAATACTGTACAAAGGCGAACTTAATGCCTGAGGCATTTTCTACCAGTCAACCTTAGGGTGATGCAGAGATATACCATGGCAGGTGCAACATGCGGGATAGATAGCTCGGAAATGACTATAAAATACAAGAATAAATACTAATATATAGATTCATAGATACATACGAGTACATATAAACAAAATAAACTTCGGTCAGGAGAAATAACGATCGGTAGAGGAGAAAACGAATCCAGCAACTCAGCGCTGGGATGTTTCAGCCAACTTCTGACGGATATGTTCACGTGCCTTCACTTTAAAAGATAACCGACTGGTTGCTGTCCTGATTTTCAGAGGTAGCGCATTCCAAAGAAAAACCGCCTGGACAAAGAAGAAAGAATGAAACCAGAACGGTGAGAAGGATATATGAAGTCGGAAATCGCCAACCCGTCTTGAGCAAGCGTGGTGATCAACGCTCGTGCATTCTTTGTATGAGAAGAGGCCCCTGCCCTGTAGTGGGACACTAATAGGCTGATGTAATTATTTTATTAGAATCTTTTCCATCGGCATGAGCTATTCTTACATAGTTCCAACCAATATGAGAGAAAAGAGCCCAAACAGAGGCCAAGAAACTGGGTATCCTAAATAGAGTAAAGCGATACTTTACGCCTGGACAACTTTTGACCCTTTACAAAGCGCAAGTCCGATCCTGCATGGAGTATTGCAGCCACCTTTGGGATGGCTCAGCAAAGTACCAACTTGCCGCGCTTGACTCGGCGGAACGCAAAGCTAGGAGGCTCATTGGCGACGTAAAACTGGTGGATGCCAAGCTTCACAGCTTGGCTCATCGCCGCAAGGTTGCCTGCTTGTCGGTCTTCTACAGATTGTACTTCGAAGAGTGTGCCCAAGAACTCAACGACCTCATTTCACCGGCCCCCTTCTTCCGTCGTTCATCTAGACGCACTGCAAGTTACCATTCTTACCAAGTTGCTATTCCACCAATTCGCACTAAGCGTTTCCAAATGTCTTTTGTTATACGCACAGCAAAAAAGTGGAACTCTCTACCTGCGTCTGTGTTTCCGAACGCATACAACCCTAATCTTTTCAAAGAGAGAGCGAACAGGCTTCTTCCGGGTAAGCTCACTCCACCGTCGAGTCTGTCTCTGTCACCACCTAGACTAGAGTCAAGAGCAAACCGATCAAAAATAAAAATAACCAATAAGCAAACTTACCAAGAACTATCCTCACACGTCAAAAAATAAATACTAAACTAAAGACATATTCACAGCATGTAAAACTATACGTAAAGTTTAAACAAGAGCAGTTTAAAGTGTTATTCTATAAAATTTTCAATTTGCTATAACATTATCGACACGGCACATACTTTATGATGTCGTTTATACAGCTTTTGTCTAAAATATCGGCAGCGGATAGCTGTATTTTTAGAACGGGCTTAGTTTTACATTTAGAGTCGTTTAAAATTATATTAGAAGATATATTTTATTTTAGAGTTTGGATGGCAGAATTTTGTGATAGGCGATTGCAGAAGAGAGAGGAATGGGAGCCTTCTCCTGACTGATAAAATCAAGCTAAGCATGGTTATTTGAGCATCCATTACGTTATATAATCGTTCATTGAATGGGTCAGTGTAGTGCTCAGGTTTAGTGGTGAATGTTTACCGGTTAATAAGATGATATGTGGTGAAGAAAGTATTGAACGTAGCCGGTCGTCGAAACCGCGCGCGAAAAAAAAAAGACTGGGCTGAATGCCAGATGCGTCACCGGCGCGGCGGGGCGCCGCTCGGCCGCCCGATAATGTAAACAAAGCATTTTTACGACTTGGGTTTATTTGAATGGTGCTAACACTTGTGTTTTTTGTTATGGTAAGGAACGGGGCTTTAAGATAGCGGAGTTTCGTTTGAAATAGGATAGTATTTACGTTAACACTACGTACGATACGTACGATAGTATGTACGTAACTTTGTTTTCAAATAAATGGTTATAGTTCGAAAAAACGAGCGTTGACCTATATTGTTTAAGGTTTTAAATACATTATGTGTATATACTTAACGCAAAACACTAATAAAACCACATAGCATTAGTACAATATGTACTATTTACGAGCGTGCAAAGTTGAAAAAATTTGCCGACGGCAAAAAAATAACAATGGCCGCCAAGACAATGGAAACAAAATGTTGTTTTATAAATATAAATCTGATACGTAGAATAAAAATATTGGTACCTGTGGAAAGCTTATTTAATGCTTCAACTTTGTTATAAAAGTAGTGGTATTAGAATAACACACTGTACTAAAATAAGGATCTGAAAACACATACACGTAATAACAATAAACATGAATCGGTCAGCGCCGGTTGTGGAATAAAACCGAAATTACGTAATATTTTTTCACTCACCGATCTTGAAATCCTGCAGTAATTCACATCACTATAATATTTATCACATACTTAAACAGGCCATAGCACTTAAAACACTTGAAAACCCACTTAAAACACAAATTATTTATCACGTAAACAACACACGCGCGAGTCGTACGCCACTGACAAGACGCCATATTTTTTGAATTCTTTGATTTTTTTGGTTGAACGCTTGTAGTGTTGTCATACATCCTAGTACGCGGCACAGAGTCAAGAAATCAACTAAATACACGGAATGTGTGTGTCCGACCTTATAGTAAAGCAATAAAGGTTGAAATAAAATAAAATAAAATTAAATTTAAAGGGAACTCGCGGTCACTCGTTCGTTAAACTGAATTGTTGGAGCGGGGCCGACGTGACCAGAGTACGTTCAAGCGGGTAGTGCCATTCGTGACTGCAAAACTGCAGTAAAAAATAAATAATAAAGAAAGTATTGGTACCTTCGGAGGGGCTCGTGGCTAAGTGATAACAGCCGCATGGGTCGATCGATCAGGTTAAGCTACGCTTGCCGCATTCAGTCCGTGGATGGGAGAGACCCCTCCGTGCCTCAGAAAGCACGTTAAGCTGTTGGTCTCAGCTGTCATTCGTGGATCTTTGGCAGTCGTTACGGGTCGTCAGAAGCCCGAAAGTGTGACAACCAGTTTATCAAGGGGTATAGTTTTACCCAGTGACTGGGTTGTGGAGGTCAGAAAGGCAGTCGTTCCACTTAAAATACTCGTATTCAGCTTCATCCGTTTAGACTGAAAGCCGACTTCAAAAATTGTTGGGACACGGCTAGGCAGATGATCGGCCGGTGCTCGAGCGCTGGCTCGGGAGGAGGCACGGCTCCCTGTCGTTTCGGGTGACGCAGGTGCTCTCGGGGCATGGCTGCTTCGGGAAGTACCTGTGTCGCATAAACAGGGAGCCGGACGCCCGGTGTCACCACTGCGTCGACTGCCGGGAGGACACGGCGCGGCATACGCTGGCAGAGTGTGCCGCTTGGGAGGAGCCGCGCCGTGCCCTCATCTCAGAAGTAGGCAGTGACTTGTCGCTGCCGGCCGTAGTCGAGTCGATGGTCGGCAGCGACGAGTCCTGGGACGCGGTGGTTTCCTTCTGTGAGACAGTCGTCTCGCAGAAGGAGGCTGCGGAAAGGGAGAGGGAAATCTCGTCAACTCACCTGGCCCGCAGAAGGCGCACCGGGCGTCGGCGGAGGGCGGACAACGCCCTCTTCCAGCCCCCCTAAATGGGTCCAGGGGCGACGGACTCGGGGACGTCTGTCGCCCCCCACACACCAGGACCTGAGGTGGCGGCGCGTAGTGTTCCACGCGCGCCCCTCTTAAACGTCGCGGGGGGAGTCAAACACCTCACTCCCCCCAAGACCCGAAGAGACCCGCAGTGGCGGGCCGGCACCAGTCGGGGGTTGCGGAAGGATCGTACGTTCCCGCGACCCCCGGCGTAGGTGTGAGATGGAACACCGGGGTGGTTTTTAGTCAGTAAGAGTCTGACAGACGCCGCCGCCCGCCCCAGGGTGGTGGATCCATGAGGATTTTCCACCCCGGAAACAAAAAAAAAAAAAAAAAAACGGCTAGGCAGATGATGAGTTTATTGGCACCTTCAATTGAAAATAGACCTTAAGGTTAATAAAGTTGCACGTTAGAGTTGCAGCCAATACCTTCATTAAGGTAGCCTAATACATAACATCACGCCTGTATTCTCTAAAAGTTTGGGCAGAGATGTAATTAGCGCCCTCGCGCCCCTAGCAGCAGGAGACGATCTGGGCATCGAAAATTCTAGGCCGATTCCCGGCGACCGTAAGCGCGGGCTTGTGGACGGCGAGCAATGAATAGCTCGCCATCCAATAAGGACCAGGCCCGGATCGACGGCGCGTTGTGTTCCACGTGCGTCTCAAAGAGATGTCAGCACCAATAACGGGGTCCGCTAGGGCTGATGCCTGCCAGGGTTGTGGGAAAGTCCGAAAGAGTTACCGTGGCCCCTGGCACAGGCAATTGAAGGAGCACGGGTGGGTTTTTCAGTTTTGAGTCAGTTAGAGTCTGATACGCCTTCCCGCTCCGCCCAGAGCGCGAGAAGTTATTTGATGATTTACCACCCTAAAATAAAAAAAAGGCTGCTACTGAGAAATTCCTGATGGCAAAACCCAATAACACTTTTCCTTACCTGCGAATCGAACCTAGCACCTCATGCTCAGCAGTGGCGTTTGCGACCACTCGACCAACGAGGCAGTCCATCTTGTAATTATAGTGTGGAGGCATGAGGAACAGGGTGTAAAGTTCACTCATACCTCCATAGAAAAGTGAGGATCCTCCGGCCAGAAGAGTGTCGTGTCTGGTGAGCAACAGTAGATGTATAAACTGTGTGCTAGTTGCGCGGTAAACTCTGCTTGCGCGATGCAGGATTTTGCGTGACGTCAGTATGATGCGCCCATCCTCGTTATCATTTTAGTCAATGTTATTGGGCCTAGCCTCTTTAATCCAAAACGAGTGAGAAAAACATCTCGCAGCACTAACAAAACATAACAGTCAAATCAATAACGAAATCTTGTTTACTAACAAAATAGAATACGACTGAAGGTAGTTTTTATAGACAGGTCACGGTACAATATCCTCAATTTTCATCTAAACAAATCCTGAAAACATAATCCTAAGTCCATAAAGAACACAAAAAAACAAACAACGTTGACCTAAAAACGGGTAACCTAAACAAACAGCGAAAATGAGTACGAAAAAAAGTTAAATTTAATCGCTTTAAATATGGGTTAGACAACTTTTCATATGTCAACACCAACACTGACACGTCGGCTGGCATGAAATTTAAATGCCATCGTGGGGAGCTGCAGCACAGAAACGATGCAGAAGGTTTACTGTCATTCTTCGTTTCGAAGTATTAACAAACAAACTACACACTACAACAACACTATAACAAATTTTGACGGCTCGGTTGGCGCAGTGGTTAAGCGATTGACTGCTGCGTTACGTGTCGCGGGTTCGATCCCCGCACGGAACAAATATTTGTATGACCTGCAAGTAGTTGTTCCGGGTCTGGCTGTTTGTGTATGTGAGTTTAAATGTTTGTAAACGCACCCACGATACAGGAGAATTTCCTAGTGTGGGGCAACGTTTTTTAAAAAAAAAGAAAGAATCGCACTGAAGGAAAGTTTATGGTTGTGGTAAATAGTAGCAGATATTTAATAGAAATATTACTTTATTCGTAAGAGTACTTTTCAGTGATACAATGGATTCATAGACGAGAAGAGACAGATGACACAACGCCACCTACGCATATTTAAAGGAACAAAAATGGTTGCATTCCATCATTCCTGACAGTAAAAACTCGTTATCAAGTAATTTGAAACAGTTGCGAATCGTGGTCTTTCCAATGAAGAATTGGAACAGTGACAAGTCTGGCATAACTCGACTCAAGTGCTACAAGAACATTTTGGCGCGTGGTTATAATCGGAATGAACGCCAATATCTTGTTTTTTGAATAAAATTTCGCAAATAATTTTCACAAAAATGTTAACCTACAACGCCCCCTGTCAATGTTATTCAAGCGCCAAGCGCCTTGTAGCACAAGTATTTGCAGTTTTCTTACAAATTGGCGTAAAGTGACAGTTGTTTGGATCAGAGGCAGTACAGGTTTTTGTTTTAAGAAACTTGATTAAATTTTTAGCCAGTCAAAGTCAAAGCACGGTGGTTTCGAGTGAAAGCATTTTAACGACTTTTTATTCGATGATAAGCCTAGAGCACACATATCGGTTATCATTAATTTGTTGAGGGCAGTAAACCTTCTGCAATCATAACTATATAGTATGTCCGCGGCCTAAAGGCGACTGTTGATTTTTGCACCTAATTAACCACTTTTCAGTTGACACATATTCGCATTTAGTTTCCAACACCTACAGTTATGGTTGCTGGTAAAGTTAAATAGAGCATATTCAAATATGAGGTTTAATAAAAGGTGCAAACTTTGAACGAGAAGAGAGAAGAGAGTTATGAATAGGATCACTTAAGATCGATGATTCGATCTTATTTCATGTATGAAAGGAGTCTCGTGGTCGTTGCCGTTTATTCCATTCTCCATCATCCATGTTTTGTTTGTGGCGTAATTATACTTCTTTTTTCAAGAATTTGTAATTTAAGAAAAATAAAATAAATACTTAGTTGACATGGCAGTAGATATAGTATTGGATGATTTCCCACCCACAAAAAAAAAAAAAAAAAGTATATATATAGGTACATTATATCGTAAAAATATTGGGGCTGTGGGGATCGGCAGCCGATGTAGATTCAATTTTCAATTAAATTTACAAAAGAGGGCAAACAGCGCGATCTATAATATGGGTTCTCGCGAGTCTCTTGGAAACAAATTCAAAGAAATTGATACACCTACAAACTCTGCCTTCTCTTTATATCTTAGAAATATTTTGTATGTTCGCAAAAACTTAGGACTTTTCCAAATAAGAAGCAATTTCCATATTATAAATACACGTCGTAAACATTAAATTGTGATATCCAAATTTAGATTCACTTAAACAAGCAAGTAATTTCTTATAAACTTATCTTTAACGATTTTATAACAAGTTGCCAAAGTCGGTTACAAAAATTAGCGATGGTAAGTTCAAAACCCACATCAAAATAACCTTATATCATAAAAGTATATTATAAGATTAAAGACTACATTGAAGACAAGTAAGTCTGGCAATAATTCCTTCTGCACGTGTGGCTTCCCTGGTACCTCATTAACGGCATCACTATGTAAATGTCTATTAACTGCTCACAAAGTACGAAGTTTTTTTTACATACTTTTTTGATATAATCCAGATTTTTTATAGTTGAAATGGCAATCATGTCATTTGGTTTGAATAGGCTTTTATTTTTTATTATTAATTTATCATATTTACAGATTCTTTGTATTTTGTGAATGTGAGAACGTTGTGTTCCTACCTCGTAAACTTAAGATTTGTAGACCATTTTCTATCTTGTTAAGTACCAGGGCCTGGCCTGGTACAGGCCTACACTGTCCTCCCATACCTATAAACACTGTAATTTACAAACATTGTAAAAGCCAATTATTATTAAAAGAATAACCGTGGAGTTTCTTGCCGGCTCTTCTCCATAGGAAACGACCAATTGGAACATCTAGCTTCTGATGTTTCATAAGTCATCGTCATCATCAGCTATAATGTTCCCACTGCTGGGACACAGGCCTCCTCTCTGTGAGAGGGAGTGGGCCGTAACCCACCACGCGGGCCCAGTGCGGGTTGGTAGATGTTACACGTCATCGAATTTTCGGTTCTGGGACATGCTGGTTTCCTCACGGTGTTTTCCTTCACCGTTTTGAGAGCAGTGGTGATGAAAGGAGACAGTTGTTTTTAAGTGCCCATGATGAAATAAAATATTATGATTTTTGATTATTTGGACTAGTATTATTAACTATCAGTGAGATAACAGAGGAATACGTTAGTATGGAATGAACGCCAACGACCACTTGACCTCGTTTCCTCTTAAAGCTCGAACAGCTTATATACTGTCCCTCGAGAAATATGTTTGCCATAATAAAACAACTAGAAACGGCTGTTTTACATAACCTCATATCTCAAACTGAATATCTATGAATAATCAAATGTTTTAAAGATTCTTATTGTAGCTACGGTTTCATAGAGGAGCGGTGACAACCACATAACGGCCGCAGTGACGGCTGTCACGAAAATTATAGCACCGGGGTTTGATGTTGAGTCAAGAGAGCGCTCTCTAGCTTACCAACTTTCTTTCATAAATAAAGTACCAGTGTGTTTTCTGACGGTAAATTACGGACGCTATGTGGCGGCCACCTCAATCTTCGGAAACGCTAGCATAACACTACAAATGTGACAAGAATAGCAACTAGTTTGTTTAATATTTTTAGTCCATCATGAAAACCCCATCTCATATTTTTTATAGCCATTATGTCCAAATTTATACGTGTTGTGGACAACCCGATTGACAGGTCATTATTCATAATGTCCGGGCAATGAAATACGTCCAAAACAACCGCGTGAAATGATTCGCAATAATCAATTTTATCTGTTACTGAAGCAGTAATAAAATATGGTAAAGCAAAAAAAATGGTTTTACTTACTAGCTTAGGTAGCAAATTCAAACTCAAAAAACTCAAAGCCGTTTATTTCAAATAAACCAATTACAGGCACTTTTGAATTGTCAATGAGTCGGTCAGTCAGAAAGATGAAGTTAGTAGCCCATTCCAAAGCGTAGTAGGACCTATGGAAATGAACGGGCAAGAAACTCCATTGACACACAAAAAAGTGGTTACATCATTCATGTTGAAATTACACATGTGAGAACGATGTCGAAAGACGTGCACGTTAAAAGCGTCCGAAATAAAAAAAAAAACAAATAAGAAATTAAAATGTGCCGTGGCAGCTAATAGATGACCAGTGCCTACTGACGGCGACCGTTCACGAACATGACGTAAGGATCAGCACCATTCAGCTCAACGTTATATACGTTAGTTTTAACCAACTTAAAAAAAGGATGTTCTCAATTTTCTGAATGTTCTTTTTATTTTATTGTATTTATGTCCAGCAATATCTTCGCCAATTATAAACCGATTTCAATACTTCTTCTTATTCCTGTTAAATATTGTCGCTAATTCCAACTTATAGTGTAAACTGTACATTTTTGAAGACGGTTTTATCTGCGGAAAGCGTTTATTAAGCTTCTTCTTTTTACAATAAAAACAAAACATGGTACGCTAACATTCATATGGATATAATTAAAATAGACTAAAATGTCATACAAAAACTATCGTTAAAAGACGTTGTTATTTGTCATAACTAAAATAAAGTATAAGTTATGAAAAAGCTCACCCCCTCTTTTCCTGTGGCCTTCAGATAAAAAGGTAAAGTGGGTGTCTAATGGATACCTATAAAATAAAATGGGTGCTGCTAACTTAGGTATTGTATAAAGCCGATTTACGTTTTGAGTCCTAGGGTTGTTACTAAATGGTGCTGAATAAAGTTTTGATTGCTAACCATCAGTAAAGTAAAATGGACAAATCACGACTTTTTCTATCAGACTCACTGACATCCGACTTCGTTAGCAAAATATGGATCTTTTCATGGTCGATGGTCCTTTTTGTGCATAGCAAAATGGCCGTCCCCTAGTGGTACAAAATAACTTATGCCGCATACAAATTAATGGTTTACATAAGCCACTGTTTCCTAGAAAAGCGGTGGCCGCCACATAACGGCTGCACGCCGACTTTACGGTTTCAAAAACGCTCTCTAAGAGTACACACCGACCTATACGTTCATAAATAACTTTTCAATGACGGGTAAATTGCAGACGCTAGGTGACGGCCACCGCTATTCTAGGAAATCATAGCATAACCTCATTGACAAAGCTAAACTTTGTCATTTTCCTGTACAGTATACTAGGATGAACGTGTTGTCTTTATCTATAATTAATATGTATGTTTCTAATGTGATATGTTTTATGTATGATGTATGATTTTATGTATAATTTTGCAATTTAAATGTAATTCTTTAATTTTTCGTTCGTTTGACAGTTGTACGACAGTGACAGGAATAGTACCCTGCTGCAATAACACTGTGCCCAACCCGGGAATTGAACCTAGGACCTCTACTCACAGTAGCACTTGCGACCTCTGGACTAACGAGGCAGTCGTTTATCGTCGGTAAGTTCGATATTAGACATTTACGAGCGTCGTTTGATTGATAGAAACCGTCAAGTCACCATAATAAATCACTAGCAGGTAAACTTAACAACCCTACTCTGCAACAAGCAACAAAAAGACGAAATTTATGAACAAGGCTTTATAATTAGTTAATTAGTGCCTTCGTGTGGATCAGCTCATAAACGCTTGATTTATATTACTTTGGTAAGGAGGTTTACACATGGGACGAAAGATAGCGTAGCGTCGGATTTTCTGCTATTTTATGAGGGTTCATGCTGGCTAAGGATTCTTAGTTTTTGTGGAATATTATAATGTAGACCGTTTGCGTAAAAATCTTAGTTGAAATAGTGGTATTAAATAATCGAAATGAAAACTGTTAATGCAAAAACTTTCTTTTAGATTATTAGTAATCAACCGTCAATGGTTAAGTCTAACATAACAAAACATCAGACCTGTAATCCTCGAAAGTTTAGGCACAGGTGTACCTATAGAGGTATGAGGAGCAGGGTGTAAACTTCACTTATACCCATAGTAAAAGACGGATCCTCCAACCAGACGGGTGTTGTGTCTGGTGGGCAACTGCCCAGCGATTGATGTCGGCACGTTGTATAATTATTATGCTAGTTGCGCGGTAAGCTCTGCTTGCGCAATGGAGGATTTTGCGTGACGTCAGTGTGATGTGTAGTTCGTATGAGGCGATGTAGATACCGCTACATAACTTTAATAACACCCACATTTCGTCGGTTATATTCAAGTCCCAAGTTATAGGGGGCGAGCCTATTGCCATCAACCGGGCACAAAACAAGACTCCGGGCTGCCACTGAGAAATTCCACAGTGAAGTTCGTGAAATAGCTGAGAGAAGACAGAGCGAAGTCGCATGTAATAGGGGGCGAGCCTATTGCCATCAACCGGGCACACATCAAGACTCCGGGCTGCCACTGAGAAATTCCACAGTGAAGTTCGTGAAATAGCTGAGAGAAGACAGAGTGAAGTCACATGTAATAGGGGGCGAGCCTATTGCCATCAACCGGGCACAAATCAAGACTCCGGGCTGCCACTGAGAAATTCCACAGTGAAGTTCGTGAAATAGCTGAGAGAAGACAGAGCGAAGTCGCATGTAATAGGGGGCGAGCCTATTGCCATCAACCGGGCACACATCAAGACTCCGGGCTGCCACTGAGAAATTCCACAGTGAAGTTCGTGAAATAGCTGAGAGAAGACAGAGCGAAGTCGCATGTAATAGGGGGCGAGCCTATTGCTATCAACCGGGCACAAATCAAGACTCCGGGCTGCCACTGAGAAATTCCACAGTGAAGTTCGTGAAATAGCTGAGAGAAGACAGAGCGAAGTCGCATGTAATAGGGGGCGAGCCTATTGCCATCAACCGGGCACAAATCAAGACTCCGGGCTGCCACTGAGAAATTCCACAGTGAAGTTCGTGAAATAGCTGAGAGAAGACAGAGCGAAGTCGCATGTAATAGGGGGCGAGCCTATTGCCATCAACCGGGCACACATCAAGACTCCGGGCTGCCACTGAGAAATTCCTGATGGAAAAGCCCAATAATACTTTGACCCACTTGGGAAGCGAACCCAGGACCTCATGCTCAGTAGTCGTGTTTGTTATCACTTGATCAACGAGGTAACTTATTTGCCGTTAATTGGTTATGAAATCATGCAGTTTTATGCCACCCATAATATTGACATGTCTGTTATATAGGTACGCGTTTCTAATAGATGCATGGAGAGCAGTGGTGGCCCAGTGGTATCAGCCCCGACTTACGAGTTGTAGGTCGTGGGTTCGAACCCAGACATGGCGCTTTTCTTTATGTAAGTCATTTCATCACCACTGCTCTCTAAGCGGTGAAGGAAAACATCATGAGGAAGTCGGCGTGTCCTAGAACCAAAAATTCGAAGACATGTGATATCTACCAACCCGCACTGGGCCCGCGTGGTGGAGTATATGGGCCACTCCCTCTCGCCGAGAGAAGGCCTGTGTCCCAGCAGTGGAAATATTATAGGCTGATGATGATGAATGAAATAAGTTTCTGTTGCTAAGCCATGCATACCTAAAGGGGCGTCTAAACGGGCTATATTTTACGACAATTTGTGGCTGCAATTATTGGCAAACATTGCCCAGCCATCAAAAAAACATTTTAGTGCATTTTATGGCTGAGGAATCAATTGCAGGCAACATGTTGCAATATGGCTGCAATAGTATGGCCTTTGATTCAGAACCCTTTAATGAGCCACACAATCCAGCAACAATGGCCGACGAAATGACGCTAATCGCAGCACACTGTTTTGGAAGAAAAACGAAAAAAAAGGACACGAATGTGGATTCGACCCTACCTAAGTAGGCGTGACACTTTGGATTCCGTAGACAAGGAATTAATGCTGGATATATACTTATTTAAAAATTTTACAAGAATGTCTAAGAGCGACTTCGAATTTCTTGTGATCAGAGAAAGAAAAAGGTTCTTGTGAAAGAGAGAGGGAACAGAGGAAAGCAGAGAAGCACAAGAATGACAGCTGCTGACAGCACAGAATATCGCCACACCACAGATTTATACCCGATGGACGTCGCAGCACTCGCAGCACACTTCACGTCGCGCAGAAAGTGAAAAACAATCAGAATTGCAAAATTAATCGCATTATATCAGAAAACTGCCACAAAAAAAAAAACCCAAACAGCTGAAACTTCATAGTAAAAACTCCATTAAAACTATCAGGCACATAATAAAAAGACGAAAATCTTTCTTTCTTTAGATTTATGAAGGATGAATTTTCCCTCTTGTTAAGCATCCTGATGTAACGTCTTAACACTTTCGCGCTACCGTGGGTATCAATGGTCCGGAATGAAATGTTTGCCGTACATCATGCGAGGATATCTCGTTAATTTTACTACATTTGATAAATGTTTCTATCTTTTTTGGAAAGTTGACGAATGTCATTTTAAGGATATTATGGGCTGATCGATAAACTCAAACTCAAAGCATTTATTTCAAATAAACCAATTACAGGCACTTTTAAATTGTCAACGGGTCGGTCAGTCAGAATGATGAAGCTAGTTGCCCATTCCAAAGCGTAGTAGGTACCTACGAAGAAGAACGGGCAAGAAACTCCATGGACACTCTTTTCAATCAAAATATTGTTACAAAAATAGTGGTTACATCATTCATGTTGAAATTATACATGTGAGAACGATGTAAAAAGACGTGCACGTTAAAAGCGTCCGTAATAAACAGATAAAAACAATTCAGGAATCAAAATAAGCCGTGGCAGCTAAGACATGACCAGTGCCTACTGACGGCGCCCGTTCACGAACATGACGTATGCATCACCACCATTCAGCTCAACCATTTTGAAGGGAACTTAATGATCCAACTAATTAACAAAATCGAAATTCCAAAAGAAAAGAAAGAAAGAAAATAATTAAGTAAGTCACTGGGCAAGTAGGTAATATGACGGGGTCCGCTAGGGCCGCTGCCTGCCAGGGTTGCGGGAAAGACCGAAAGGGTTACCGTGGCCCCTGGCACAGGCAACTGAAGGAACACGGGTGGGTTTTAGTCAGTAAGACACGCCCTCCCGCTCCGCCCAGAGCGAGAGAAGTAATTTAATGAATTACCAAACTCAAAAAAAAAAAATGGGTAAGTACGTAATAGGTATCAAAATATGTGATTTATTCAATTGGACACCACTGACTTATGGCGTTTTTTCGGTGAGTTCTTTAGGGGAAATGAGATCTCAGCCTTGCTTTTGAACAATCACAAGCCAACGTTATCAAAAGAAACATCTATTGTTGTCTGTGGTTTTCCAAGTATGCTGCTATCATTAGAAGATGGCTTAAAAAAAACAGTTTATCTGCTCACCCGTAGAATGCTAGAGACTCAATCTGATACTCAATTAATACAGTTTAAGAAAAAGCCCAATCTAAAGATACTTTACACCGAAATAATAAAAAAATATAAAGCAACAACTTTACAATGTAGGACTGCCGACAGTGTTCCGCTTCTGACCTCAAACGCTACTAAGCAAAAAGCTGTCCATGTTAGGGCCTATACACATTTTAACGCACCGCAACGGCACGACACGTTTGACTGTGAAATAATTAAATAATACTGATATGGAAATCAAATGGTTCATCGTCATCGTTAGAACGAAACAGACAATGTCAATTTTTTTTTCTGAACTTAGGTCGTGATTTATAAACATTACTTAGCACTTATATAATGGAACCATAGTGAAAAATATCCAGACTCGTACATTTATCAGCTCTACAACGTGTAACATAATTAACGCAAGACCTCATACACCCCAACTAGAGTATTAAGTTAAAAGCATTATACAATGACCAAAACATATATTTTTTTAAGCTAACTATTATTATTAAGAAAATTATGTTGACCCTAGCATTACTTTATGCATATAAAATTGAGTCTTATTGCCTTGAAATAAGATTTAATTTTATTTGGCTCAATTGGCGGTCAGTATTGCAAAATACATAAAATTTTTAAAAAATACCTATATTGATAGTTACGAATCAGTAGTCAATTGTGAGCAAACTACTTTCGGGACTTGCGTTTATTCTGTTACATCTTGTATAAAGATTTATTGGTGCGTGACCAAAATTAGAACTATCGCCGATTTTTTTTTCACAAAACAGTTTTATAAATGTTTACTAACAGATGCCCCTGTCAACTGTAGGTCGAGCGCCAAAAGATCATTGTAACACTCGAGTCAGTAGACACAAAAGTCACTCTGTCAGTTACCGAGCCAATCTAGCTGTCAGGATATTATTCCATACCTTACTCACACTTTGGCCTTACTGGCAAAGTTAAACCACGTAGACTAGAGAGTACTATCGTAAAGTTGCATTACTTTATACTTTAAATAATTTATCATTCTATGCTTTACTCCCTGATCTAAAACATCACACCGCTGCGTGCACCACGCACACCATTCCACACTGAACATTTTGTTTCATTTTTTTTTCCTTTATTAAAAAGGACCAGGTTCTTAGTAATGCGTTACAATCTAGTCTATAAGACTAATAAGCAATTTTAATGTAACTAAACTTTTTACGTGATAATTATTTAAAAATTAGAACAGTGCTGATTTTACTTTTTTTTTTTTTTAAACGTTGCCCCACACTAGTAATTCACAAGTACCTTACACTTTCTTAGAGTCTGATATATTGATGTAATGTGTTATTATGCGTGTTATTGTCACAATTATTTCTATACTTTTTACACTACACTATAACTCTAAAGGTTTGGTTCGTTTTAGTCTTCGCACTATATTTGTTTTGTCTAACAGCTGAATTGCCTTGATGTTCACATGTCGGTGGAGTCGGTATTCATGGGCCTCAGCAAATTTTTGGATTATTTTGGTGACGAGTTCCATTTTTAGCACACCGAACAAATGTGTGTAGTCCCTAACCTAGCAAAAACAGTTTCGTGCCTCATTGTACATCCTCTAAAGCCTTTGTCGTGAAACTGACGTTTTATTTCCTGTAGGCGCTGGAAATGATTTTCGGACATTGAAATAGAACAGATAATGTTCTATAGTAGATATGTATGTAAACATTATTACTGTGCTTTCTAGGTTCTATATGATGATAGGATTGTTAGCAATTTTTAGGAGCGGGGGTAATGTTGGTTGGTTGTTCTGCCATTTTTTTTTACTATGGAGACAGACTGACCTTATTGGTGATTTCTTTTAAGACAGTCAGTTACTTATTAATAGTAATTAGTGGTAGATCGTCGAGAGCGTCGTGCTTTTGTTGATATTGCTGCCTCTCATGACGTGAATCTAGTTAAAGCTGCGATCGTTGTCCTAATTGTCAAATAATGTTTTTTCAACACATTTGCTCAAAAAATGCATTTACGAAGCCTGTATACATTGTTCGAAAGTTAAAAACTACGCACCATACAACGGAACGGGCGGTAAAATAGGTACTCTCACCTAAGTACATGTTTTACCGCCCCCTTCGTTGTATAGCGCCATGCGTATTCTTTACGGTTTTTGTTTAATTACCATAAAAAATTATATAAGAATTCCACCAAGGAGTTTCAAATTACGAGAATAAAATATTGAGCAAAAGCGCTTCCAAGGAGGTTCGATCATTCAGCTTATTTAATAAGCTGAATGATCGAACCTCCTTGGAAGCGCTTTTGCTCAATACATTTATCTCACTTTAGTATTAAAGAGAAAATGAGACGAAAGATGCTTTTCGACTCGACTATTGCGATTCGACTTTTTGCGATTCTAATTTTAACCACGCGCACGTAGCGCCATTTTCATATTAGAAACGTCAAAGATTGTTATTGTTGCGACTTTCTGACTGATATTTTTATAAACAAAAGTTTGTTTCATTACGTAATGTACTGTTTTCTCGCAAATGTGTTGAAAAACGTTTTATGACACACGCGCGGAAATTGGTACTCGTTTTTAGAAACCAACTTACCGCACTAGTATCATAAATAACTATTAAGATGCTGTTGGAACTCTTTCTCATAATGACATGAAAATCGTCAACATGGGCTTCCGCAAACATCTGCGAAGCGCTGCAGGAGCGTGGAAGTACTTATCATCAAAATCCTAAATGACACGCAATATTACGCATAGTGTAATAGTATTGTTTTTTCAACTGTATTACTTGTTTTAATCCACTCATTGTGCAATTATCTGCACATAATGTAGTGGTAAAAAAAACATGGGAAAACGCGTGAGCTTCAAAAGTACTTAATACCTACAATAGCGTCGACAACGGTTTTTACCGAAAAACTCAAAGCCTTACTTCGTTAATTCTTTGCCAAAAATTACTCCACGGCTTTCTTAAAAAACATTTCTGTTTTGTATTTTCAACATTATTCTAAACCAAAACAAGGTACCGATTTCGCGAGCTTACGTAGAATTGAAGAGAAACAAGCCACAAACAAAAGAAAACTTGCAAATAAAGAATCGAATAGATTCGACAGCTCATCTTTCATCCCGTTCCTTTCGTAAACAATAAAACGAGACAGCTAACAGAATTCGATGCTCATTTAAAAACGGGAGGCAAATGTTTGCAAATCAAAAAGCCAATATCAGGCGATCAATACACGTGGCTTTGGTATATTTGCATAATAGGATTTGCGAGCGACGAGCTACAAATATTTTGGAGTCGTTACTTACTTTTTAACTGAGTTCCAAAAAGTAACAGCCTCGTTAGTCTACTGGTCGTAAATGCTACTGCTGAGCTTGAGGTCCTGGGTTCAATTCCCGCGTCGGGCGGTGTTATTGGGTTTTTCCATCTGGATTTCCTCAGTAGTATTTTTTTTTTGGTATCTGGTTTTGTGCACGGTTCATGGCAATAGGCTCGCCCAATATTTATTTATTTAACACTAAGTACACAAATGTACAGAGGCGGATTTAAACATAACTGGCAAAATGTAAATGTACTAGAGGGACACCTCCGCCTAACCCTTTGGGGGGCGTGATTTTATGTTATTGAAAGAAAAAAAAAGAACAAAAATACGTTTATTTGCGGTAAACATGACACAGAGAACGAACACGTAGACAAAAAAAAACAAGTTGGGGGGGAAATATGCGTCACATCCGCGCAAAACTAGTAAGCGGTAATCTGGCGTTGTTGTTGTCAATGTTGTGTTTACCTGTAATTAGCATATACAACGTGTAACTTAATTAACGCAAGATCTCATACACCCCAATTAGAGTATTGAGATAAAAGCATTACACAATGACCAAACCAATTTTATTTTATAGCTAACTATTGTTATTAAGAAAATCGTGTTGACCCTAGCATTACTTTATTGGTTTAAAATTGAGTCTTATTGCCTTGACATAAGATTTAATTTTCTTTGACTCCATCGGCGGACAGTATTAAAACATACCTATATTAATAGTTACTGAAATCGATTCAGTAGTCAATTATGAGCAAACTACTTTCAGGACATGCGTTTATTCTGTTACACCTTGTATATTAGAATATTACCATCTGATTTTAATATATGTATGTATATGTATGTGCTGTGGGTGAACCTTAAAGTAAATAAATAAATAAAACCAGCAACGCTCAGCAACCAGTCGAGTCAGAAATCAGCAAAGTTCAGCAACCAGTCGTTTATCTTTTGAAATGAAGGCACGTGAACATATCCGTCAGAAGTTGGCCGAAACATCCCAGCGCTGAGTTGCTGGATTCATTTTCTCCTCTACCGATCGTTATTTCTCCTGACAAGGTGTTATTTTGTTTATATGTGTATCTATGTATTAGTATATTTTAAAGCCATTTTCGAGCTATCTATCCTTTATGTTGCACCTGCCATGTTTTATCTTTGCATCACCCTTTATTTAGTGTGGGAAATCATCCAATAACTTCTCCCGCTCGGAGCGCGAGGGGTGATGTCGTGTCGGACTCTTACGGACTAAAACCCACCCGTGTTCCTTCAGTTGCCTGTGCCAGAGGCCACGGTAACTCTTTCGGACTTTCCCGCAACCCTGGCAGGCATCGGCCCTAGCGGACCCCGTCATTGGTGCTAACATCTCTTGTAGGCGCGTGTGGATCATAACGCGCCGTCGACTCAGACCTGGTCCTTATCGGACGGCGAGCTGCCCATTGCTCGCCGTCCGCAAGCCCGCGCCTACGGTGATCTCTGCATCACCCTAAGGTTGGTAGCAAATGCCTCAGGCATTAAGTCCGCCTTTGTATAGTATTTGTTTACTTGTGCATAAAATTTAAAAAAGTCAAATAAATAATGCTACGACCCTATGCGAGACAGAGGCCCAGCGCTGGTTTTCAGCGAGGGTTAAAAATGTGGGAGGGATATAGGCCGTATATTCAAGCATTTTTTAGCAAGGTTCCCAATTCTAACTAATGGAATTTGGAAGAAGCAATATGGCGATCAGAAAATCCGCCGTGATATATTGTTCCCTCTTGTCGACACAATCTAAGCGAGATTAGTTTATCGCCTACTTGATCATGGGATTTTACTTTTTAACTTACTAATTTTTACTTTAGATTACTACTACTACTCCTCTTTTTGGGACTATCTATAGTGGAATTTAATCATCGTTAGTCCAAAGGGCTATTAATTCAGGAGAAAACACAGTGAACTTGTGTTCTAGGAAACTTTATTGACAGAAAATTGGAAGAAGAACATCGATTTTGTATTTCCCTCCGTATCAAGCAAGATATTATTATATTATATTTCTCGCCGTATCAAGCGAGATATTATTTTGTATTTCTTGCCGTATCAAGCGAGATATTAATTTGTATTTCTCGCCGTATCAAGCAAGATATTATTTTGTATTTCTCGCCGTATCAAGCAAGATATTATTTTGTATTACTTGCCTTACCAAGCAGAATATTATTTGCACTATAATTATAACAAACTAGAGACGCGCCCCTGCTCCACACGAGTGCAATGAACTAATGCGGCGACATTGTCAAAATATCGCAATTTGCTATATCTAAGTTAATTACAAATGTAGGTATAATACACATAAACTTTCCGAAATACATTTTATAAATGATGGTAAAAACTGCATCGAAGTCCATTGTGCAGTTTGGAATAACTAAGCCGTCACATAGACAGACCGAAAAGCGACTTTAATTTATAATAGGTACCAGCTTTGCATACGATTTTTAAGACTTGTCAAATCAGATTTCGTCATTCTAGAGTAGTTCAATATTAATGTAATAAACAATTAAACATTCCGTAATAAAATTTCTCAATGATGGTGGAAAAATCGCAACAAAATCCGTTGAATCCGTTGTCCGTTTAGAAGACCGACGTGGTCACAGAGACACGAAAAGCGACTTTAAGTTATATTACGTTTAGATATTCCTTCACTTTAACATTTATTATTTCGTCCCAAGATCAGCAAAAAAAAAAATACAAAAGACGATACAAAAAAATACCAACTAACCCTTTCACAGATCTTTGCATCCTATTGTCTAATAAAAACGGGTAAGCTTCAACTAAGCCTGAACTTTGCATAGAGGTCCTATTAGACCCCAGTCAAGGTCTCGACGACGGCAAATAAATGTCTAGAATTGTCAGCAAATATGCGAGAAAGACAAAAATAACTTTCGGAGATCCCGGATAAGAAGTATTGTGTTACCAAAGGCGGGTTATTACTTAAGTTGGTACCAGTTTTAGATTTCTCTATCTTGATATTGAAATGAAAATGTTTATTCTGTAAATAGGATATCGGAATCACTTTTACACTCATATTTTAAAAAAAACACAACTAAGAAGTCCAAAGTTATTTTTTTTTCTCAAAAAAAACACTTTCTTGCAAAAATAAACACTGTCGGTGTCTTTGGTTTTTGTATTTTCGTTGTTTGCCTCTGACTTCCGAAATTAAAGTTATTTTTCAATTTGTAGCCTTTTTTGGAAGTCGGTGGTTTTGTTTGTGAAAAAGTTTTGATTTTTCTCTTTTTAGTGGAGGTACCTACCCCAAACAAAGTCGTATAACACTACAGGGACCGTACTATGACGTGTAAATCCATCATTGTTCCAGCGTGAAAGAGAAACGGAGCTATACATGACCCATAGCACTATTTTTTTTCCGCAACGGAGTCTTGGTGGTGTTAACACGTCATAGCGTGCACCGACTGGACAGGTCCACTCAATCTGTGTGGTTCTTTCCTCAAAAGACCATTTCAGACACAAATCTACATGGTCCTCAAAGATTATAATAATATTATTCTAATTAATGTGAATGTGAGAACTATTATGTCGGTCATTGGTTTTTTTATATATTTATTTTTGTATTTTTCTCAGCGTAATCATTATCTGGCAGTTTGAGTAATTTATGCGGCCTACTCAAATGTCCTTTCTTTGGTATTGTTCGTCGAATCGTTAAGCTCCTTGAGTCTAAGTTGAGCTGCACGATTACTGACAATTGCGTGCACTGACTGGACAGGTCCACTCAATCTGTGTGGTTCTTTCCTCAAAAGACCATTGCAGACACCGATCTACATAGCCTTCACATGATCTGACCAAGATTTTGTCTGGACTTTAAAAGAGACTGTGACCTCTGAGTTTGTTTCGGCCTTTCTTCTCAGAGTAGTCAGATAGGAAACGCCGACCTCATCTAGAGTAAAAAAAAATATGATTGACGTGTAAAAGTGTTTGTTCAAACCTACTTACAGAAATAAAATCATTTATCATAGTACGGCCGGCCCCTGTTAATCTGAATAGCAGTGACAGAAAGGTATTACAACATCATCAACATATATACACTAAGTGGAAAAACTACGTATTATTAAAGCTGACTCAAAAATGACTCATCAAAACTTGACTTCCTTTCAAATAAAAGAAGAATTTTTGAAATCCGTTTATAAATGACGGAGTTCTGAGGTAACAAACATAAAAAAAACAGCCGAATTGAGAACCTCCTCCATTTTTTTTGTTATGCTTGCCTTTGACCGCTATCTCACCTCTATCCCGATGATGTGGTAGACATTGGTACACGCTTGCCTAGAAGTAAAACCCTCAATTTGAATAATCTGCCTAGCCTGTTCCCAACCATGTTGGGGTCAGCTTCCAGTCTAACCGGATGCAGCTGAATACCAGTAGTTTACATGGAGCGACTGCCTATCTGATCTCCACAACCCAGTTACGGGGTAATTCGATACCCCTTGGTAAGACTAGTTGTCCGACTTTCGGGCTTCTGACGACCCGTAACGACTGTCAAATACCCACGAATGACAGCCGGGACCAACAGCTTGACGTGCATTCCGAGGCACGGAGGGTTCTTGGTATGTCTTTACATAATTGGTTGGTTGGTTTCGTTTACCCGTTGGTCGGTGGATCCCGTTGGTCGTTGGATCGGTGACCATCTTTATGGTCACCAATCCACGGACCAACCGCGGCAACCGTAGCTTAACCTGATCGATCTACCCGTGCGGCTGTTATTACTAAACACCAAGCCTCAATTTGAAGGTTATGAATACTTGCTTTTTCACGCGTGGAGTAATTATTCCACGAGATCATACTACAAAGATAAAAAGTATCCTAGGTACTCCTAACCCAGGTCATGTCAATCATAATCCAAATCCGTTCAACTGTTAAAGCGCGAAGAGATACAAACACACAGACAGACAGAGCTTCTTTCGAATTTATAATTTCTTACCTATGTATGAATATTATGGATATCGGGAAACACAAGGAATCACTGCATCGTTTGGTGATAGATTGATGGCGTAGCTTTAGTAATATGTAATAGTCCATTTATTTGTCAGAATATTGTTACAGAGTTGTTACATAGATTTAAAAGTTCATAATATTCTGCCGTTTCCGGCGTACGAATACATTTTTAGGGATTCGGTAAGATTGTTAGATATAATATTGAATTAAATAAATTATTAAAACATTCAAATTACAAATTATACAAAATATATTAGAAATGTAAATGTCAAAAAGATTATATTAAGTCAAAGAGATGTTAATAACAGAATATAATTATTATAATATTTATGTCAACTTTTCTTTTCATATATAAAATCATTAGTCGAGTAGCATTTACATAAGAGATAATTGAATAACTTAGATTTAAATGTCCTAAAGTTAAGAGTTTTAAAACAGTCTGTTATAAACTTTGGTCGCCATAAAAAATAAAATATTAGAAAATAGTTTATTATTTAGTCTAGGTACACGGAGCATGTGGACTTTGCGGCTAGGTCTGCATACAAGATCATTATGCAGATTAAATTCATCCTTATTTTGATACACAAAACTACAAATTTCAAAAATATATGTTGCTGGGAGGGGTTACTTTATTTTTTTTGAATAACGGAACACAGCTGTCCAGGTTCCCGTTGCCATCCTTTGGGTAAAAATGTAAAAATGTATTGATGCATTGTCACAATGAAATAATCACAACAGAAGTATATCAAGGGACTGTAATAGACTGAATATAAATTTTAGATTCATAGTAATTATGTAACAGAGAGACCGGCTTTTGGCATATTTCTTCGAAATCAATTTATTTCAGTACGTATTAGATTATTTACATGAGAAAATGTAAGTATTTAACCACGGCAGAGCTGTTACAGGCCAGCACTTCTATGAATTAAACAAAAACACAACATTCAGTTAAAATATCACAGAATATTTGAGATTCAAAACCCTAGATTCTCAGCTCCAAAAACAAACGGCGATCATAATTTTAACCTCAATAATTTAGCCCAATTTCACAGGTCAACAATAAAATGGAATGGTGCGTGTAATTATTCGGTACCAGGCACACATAAATCTTCAGCGGTTGCCGATAGAAGGCTCCACTATCAATCACTGACCTTACCGAGTATACTTCATCTTTAGATTGGTTTCCTGCCTCCGTATCGCGCCGATCCCAAGTGTAAAGGAAATTGATAACTGTAGAGTTGGAGGGTTTTTATGTTTTTTGGCTTTTTGGGCGGGTAAACGTTTTGACCTCTAAACCTTACAGTCATTATATTATGAATAATAATACTAACAATTTCTATTATAGTGATTATTTACAGTAATTTGTCAATTATAATAATATTAAGTTTTATTCACAAAAACATAAACTGTGACAATAAGTATTCAGAATGGTAAATAAACTTAAATATAATTATCAAGATTGGGTATAAAAGGTACCCTGCCCCCCAAACTAGGAAAATCCTGTATCTTACGCGGCAGTGTCTTCGCATAACATTAAGGTCGAGCGATTTATGTGAGCATACAAATTGTTTTTTTTTGTGAATTGTCAAAGATAAGTTTATTTACTAGAGAGATGAAAAACGTTTTGTAGACAGCATGTGTATATTAGTGTGTGTGTGTGTGGTGATGTATGTATGTTGTGTATGTCTGTGGGGTGACGTGGCATGTAATGAGTGTAGTGTGTACTATCGAGGAAGTTCATATCTAAGCAGTTTTAGAATAAAATCCCGTGAACACGATGACCGCATCTGTTTTACGTTAGTTACTGTTAGCGCCCGAGCGCTACAGGGAAAAATAGTCCTAAAGGTGCATAGATATGAACTTCCTCGATAGTACATGTGGGAAGTGTTGCGTGTTCGTGTGTGCGTGGGGATGAGGGGGGTGCTGCCGTAGGGAGGAAGGAGAACTATGTAATAGAATCAACAGATCCGGGTGAGTAGATCTTCAACAGCCTCATACTCTTGTTCAATAAAACACTCCTCAATTTCAGCTTTTACTCTGTAAGCATTCAATTGAATAATATTTATTTTATTATTAATTTTGGTATATAAGTGTGGGCTACGAACATAATGCTGGCTGCTAGCAAAAGCGGGTGCCGGTTTCTGTGAGACAGACAGGTTTTTTCTTACAGCGTGTCAGCGGTCAGGCGGGGGGAACTTTTTTTTTTTTGAGGTTGTGAAATCATCAAATAACTTCTCCCGCTCTGGGCAGAGCGGGAGGGCGTGTCAGACTCTTACTGACTAAAACTCACCCGTGTTCCTTTGGTTGCCTGTGCCAGGGGCCACGGTATCCCTCTCGGACTTTCCCGCAACCCTGGCAGGAATCCGCAAGAAGGCAATCCGTACGGATCGAAGCTCAAAAACAGTTGCCTCACAGAAAGTAATTTAATATATTTGTATAATTGGGAAGTCGAATACCTGAAGTGTTTCTTTGACATCACTTTAAGGACTGCTCTTTGTACTCCCTCCAACTTAAGAAACCTAGTCTTAGCTGCCCCTCCCCACACTGTGATGCAGTAGGTGATGACGGACTGGCAGATAGCAATATACAGCATTCGAATCGCGTTGAAGTCAGCAGAGGACCTAAGAAACTTGAATATATACATAAATCATTCTTCTAACTCTGGCGCTTATCATATCCAAGTGCAAGTACCAGTTGAGTCCGCCAGCAATCACAACTCCCAGATATTTGAGACTATTTACCTCACTAAGGGACAAGTATGAGCAGTGCGACTGGCCATTACAAGTGAGCGTTAGTGTTAAAGTTTGTAGGTGGTTTCGTACTTGAATGTAGCTTAAAAGGGATGTAGAAGATCTTATCCAGGTTCAGAGTAAGGAGATTTAGCCGCAGCCATCCAATAACGGCTTCGAGTGACGCTTCAGCAGCAGCTCTAACATGTTCCGATTCGGCCCCATAGACTAAAATTGCTGAATCGTCAGCATAGGTGAACATATTAGAGCTATGGAGAATAGCTCGTTGATGTAAACCTGGAATAAGGTCGGCCCCAACACACTTCCCTGCGGGACACCGAAGTTTCCTCGCTACTAACGTGGTTACCAACTCTAACACGCATTCTACGATTAGTGCGATAACTTTCGAAAAAAGCCAGTCCGCGTATACCGACGTCCTCCAGTTTAGGAAGGAGGGTTTTAGGGGAAATTACAGCAGATCCGAGTGATTTTTTTATTGATAATTCTCGTTTCACCCACAATAATTATTTCATGAAAACGGCCAAGTGACTGACGGACTGCACACAGAGATGGGTTCTATAAGATGAATATTTAAGCTTGCATAGTACCGATTTTAATGACCGAAATTTTTTATTTTTTTTTATTTTTCATAGTGTTTCTCGAAAAATCTATGAAAAATAGAGTTATCTACTGTGTTTTTAACCGAAAACCTCCCATATCTCACAAACTATTGACTTAAATAAAAAAGTCACTTAGAAACATTATCTAGTTTTTAGTTATGAGATCCAACGATATCCCAGACACTTACGTGCATAGTTTTCTTTTTTTTTATCATCGGTCACATGTACGGGAAGGGCCACCCCTATTAATAATACATAAATAATACGTAAGCGAAATGTCAGTATCTTTATTGCGATCTTCTGACTTTGATTATAATGTAAGTTAAAACTTGTTCTCACAAGGACTTCCTCTCTCCTACCCTTTTGCTGTGCCCTACAGGGATTCATAATGAGCTAAATTATATAGTTACCACCAAAGTACACATTATGGTAAATGCAATAGAGATATTGAGTATTGAGTTTTTTTTCTCATAATTATGTTACACCATTGCTTAGCAGTGCACAGAACACACCTTCTTTCCAATTTATTACCGACTTCAAAAAAGGAGGAGTTTTTCCATCCGATTGTATTTTTTTTTATGGGTGTTACCTCAGAACTTTCGACTGTGTGAACCTATTTTAATGATACTTTTTTTATTTGAAAGCTGGTGCTTTCCGCATGGTCCCATTTAAATTTTATCGAAATCGGCCAAGCGGTTATAAAAAATCGACAATAAATAATTTTTAAATAAAAAAAAAAACTGCCTTCAAACGGACGTGGACGTGTAAGACGATCGTTTTCGAATTGGTGTGGGGTAGGTACCATAACTAAAACGTCAAAAATAAAAAACCTTTTTAACAAAAAAAAAACCTGACTTCCAAACAAAAAAAAAAACACTACAAAGTGAAAAAAACTTTAATTTCTAAAAAACTTAAATACAGATCCAAAGACACCGACTTCCGAAATTAAAGTTATTTTTCACTTTGCAGTGGTTTTTTTTTTGTTAATCATCGATATAGTGCAGGCCCTCTATTACATAAGACTTACAAATTATTGGCGAAATGTAGGTTTACCTACTATAGATACAACTCTGCCTACCCTTCAGTGGATACAGGCGTGATGCTATGTGATGTGTGTGTGTGTGTCTTTTGATATATAGTGCCAATAAATAGTCTCCAAGTAAAATGGCCGTTTGGCTTCCGGACGGTCGGACGAACGGAAAGACGGATATCGGATAGGACAATCTAGAGTCTAGACAATATCAAACCTGTTGCTACTATAATTGTATAATTTATTATTTTTATGACATTGATTTACATTTTGTGATTACTTTATCTCACATACTGAATTATTACTTGCTTAAAAAAATTGGAAAATCGTACATAATCGTTACATAATTAATAACGTATTTGTCATTGCTACGTTTTTAATAATTTTTACCTATTGTGGTATAGTAATTTTATGATAGGTGCATCGTCTTCACCTATAATTATATAATCAATGTAGCTATACAAAATATTGTGACACATTTAAAAAAGAGTAACGGTGGAGTTTCTTGCCCATTTTTCTCCAGACCATACGAAACTACCTTTTGGAATGGGCGACTAGAAATCAATGCTATTTTAACGTAAACGTTGACGTTCAAAAGTGCCTTAAATGTGCCTATTTGAAATAAATGACTTTGACGAAATGTTTCAGGTTCCGTTTTTTGTCATTAGGCTACGGAACCCTAAACAATTTATGTTGGCATTTTGCATCTGTGGCAACATTTTGTAATCTGTACACCACTACTCTGGACAAAATAAGATGGCTATCATAAAAAATGTTTGTATCTGCGGTGCTTAATATAATCCAGTGTTATCTAATAATAAAACAACATATAAAAAATAATCACTGCGTCTAAATAAAATTCCCGGACCATCCTACAATTTAAGATTTTATTCATAGTTATGGACTAGCTTTAGCCCGCGAGTTCGTCTGCGTGCGATTCCTCGCTATCCCGCCCCACCCTGTCGCATCCCATCACCTGCCCGCGCTATCAGTTCGTTTTCACTTAGCGTTTTTTCTGACTTTTTTTTCTTGTTGCTCGGCTCTTAAGGGTCATAGCGTGATGTTAAATAGCCCATAGCCTTCCTCAAGAATTGGGCTATCAAATGCAAATAGCTTTTTTAAATCCGATCGGTAGTTCAAGAGGTTACTTTATAACTTACAAACAAATTGTATCTCTTTATAATATTTATTTATTTATTACTTTTCGCACAAAAGGTACAAAGGCGGACTTAATGCCTTAGGCATTCTCTACCAGTCAACCAAGGGTGGTGAAGAGATTAGATGGCATGTGCTTTAATTGAAAGAAAAGGAAAGGATTGATTTTGAGCGATGTTAGTATAGATAATACCTACAAAAAGTACTTACATGCCGCAAACAATGAAAAATGCTTTTATACGTAGGAGAGTTGTATTTTCGATAAAAAAATCACTCACAAAATACTTCGCAAGATTTCCCAACCAAACAAAATCCAACAAAACAAAAAAAGTGAGACCACAAGGCAGTTCTTCTGTCTTTGTTTTGTTAGATTTGCCCAGTTCCTTTTCATTCTAAATTACTAAAACAAGGAAGGACTTATTTGGAGCAGCAAAGCCGGTAGTCAGGGAGCTAGCAGATTGAAACACTGATTATTTCAACTATGTACGTATTAATGCTAGAAGAGACATTGTCTTTAAGAATTCCTTAGTTTTATTTGCTCAGAGTTAGAATGTATGCGTTTTAGCACCAACTTGGATATAAAAGTTGGTAGTACGGAGTTATTGTTAAAATAGTACCTATTAGCTAGGTAAGTGGTTTTGTTAGATAGAGGTTTTTACATGATTTGGGAAAACAATGTTTTAAAGGAAAGTCAGGGCTTCTGGCGGTTGTAAAAGAAGACTAGGTAAGAATCATTTAAGAATTTTTTTTCTTCTTCTATTAGTAACATCAATCCTATTGACTTAATGGATAAGGATGCACAATCTGAAATACCATGTCATCATACCAATGTACCTATATACTGACAAATAAATGAATAGTTTTTTCATTCATTGCTTAAAAAATAAAATTAAATTAAAAATCTGAATCAAAATCAACAGCCTGAACTAAATTATGCGAAAAACGAAATTGCTGTAAATGTAAAATTAAGGTGAGATGATAAAACACGTGCTTTTAAAACTAAAATTTGGTAAACATAACACAAGCAAAATAACATAATTAAGTATCTTGTTTTGTAACACGAAACGGAAGAAATGTAAACAAAATACTTAACAAGGAGTTTTTTTCTGTGCGAAGTAAAAAAAGTAAAGGAAAGAAAACAATATTTTAGAGAAAAAATAAATGTTGTTTTGATTAATCCCTTTTTTAAACATAAACAGCATACTGTTTATTAATCACAAACCATTTAAATTGACAATCCAGTAAGCATTTTTCAAATAAAGAAAAAGAAATGCCATAAAAAATAAAAACTTAAAAAAAAATAGATTAGCATACAGAGTCCTACCTCGTAGCTCCATGTAAAATACTGGTATTCAGCTGCATCCGGTTAGACTGGAAGCCGACCTCAACACCGTTGGTAAAAGGGCAAGCAGATGGTGGATGACTAACCTATATGCTAATAAAATATAATTAAAAGAAATCATTAAAAAATCACCCTTATTTGCCCCTATCTACATACGACTTGCACGAAACTACCATACACAAAACTTTAGTTCCATGTTTCATGTGTTCTAACTGTCGCGGTTAGGCCCGGAGCCCGAGGTTTTTGTCCACTCTTGCTTGAGTTAATACTGAGTTAGAATTCATTGTTGAGCTCTCCGAGTTTTTATGCTGGTGTAGTAAATAAAGCAGAGTACGTGCCACTAAGTTGTTAATCTTCTCTGGGATTTAAAGTATTTTTGCATTAACTTTATTATAATAAGCAGGTATAGTTTTCTGGTGTAAATAGTTGTAGTTATATAATTTTCACGCCACTAATGTGCCTAACAAATACTTAAGCAGAAACAAAGAAAATACATTTCTGCTATGGATTTTTTGGGTCAGCAATCATACTAATTTTGTCTAAGCGCACTTAAACGTCCATTCTCAGAAACAAAAATGATAACCAGTCTAGCCTATCACAGTCCAATTCTGCAAAATCATTCTATAAACAGCCAAACAGAAGAGGTAGTGAATAATTTTAATAATGTTACTCCTACAATCTTAATTAAGTACCTATTTGAAAAGGTGACAATGATACGTCAAAGGGTTTTAACTCCATGTATTTCCCTGCGTATGTAGTTCGAACATTGTCGCGGTCAGACGTGGGACAAAGGTTTTTGTGTCAACGTGCCCCGACATTTTGTTGGAATTACTCCTAAATTTGATTATATTGTGGAGTTTCACCGAATTTATATTCTGTCTCGGGGACAGAGGATATGTTTTGGTTTGCTGCGTGGTCCAGAAGGAGGCACAGTACTTAACTTTACCTAGTGTAGGTACATAAGTAACTGAAGATTTAATCAAATTAGTCCATTGGTCAAAGGCTTCTTTGCATGCAAAAGGAACGAAACATGTGGTCTATGAACCAATAGCAATACTGTAGTGAAATTTTCATATTTCTTATTACCATTTTGTTTTATAGAAACGTTTTTTTTTTTTTTTTTTTTTTTTTTTTTTTTTTTTTTTTTTTTTTTTCCTGTGGCAACACTACAGCTAACAGCTGATTTGAATTTGTTCATGTAATTTTAATCTTAAATATTTAATTTGTATGTTTTTATAGCCTATTTCCAATTACTCATCAAGTAAATAGGATCATAATCTGTTTTTTGTATTAGATTCACATACCAAGTGCAAAATAAGTGTTTATATATCAATGTGATACGGTGACAGTTGCCGGCTCAAGCGATTTTTGCATTGTCATCTTGTTAGCAGGTACAATACTTAATATTTTACTTGTTTTTAGTTTGTTTGCGTACTATAGTTACACCAGCAATTACAGTGTTAATTTTTATACGGCTACTTGTTGATGCCAATGACCTTTGAACGTAAACATAACCTTAGTTTGGTTTGGTGACAGAACTTCTTATTTTTCATCTAAATTTCATTTCACTTTTAGACTAATCATCTTTTAAACTACTACCACAACTACCTACTATCTCTTAACCTGTTATCTCTTCCTTATAAAAGTTATAATCATGATTATGACTCGCAGCGCCCGTGCTCGTCTAGAAGAGTCCAAACTCAATCAGGCTTTGAGCGAATTAAAGGCGTCAAAGGAGTACTGTGACCAATTAAATAAGGAAATAGATGACAATGAAAAGGTGCTATTTGATGCCCATGAAATGAATAGGAAGTTGAAAAATGAAATGGCTCAGATATACATTCAATACACTGATGCCATGGAAGCCCGGGATAGGCTCCAAGTTGTTGTGGATGGGTTCAGCCAGTGTAGCATAGAGTATGAACAAGCTCTTAGTCACAAACATTTACTTCAACAGCAGCTACACGAGGCTCAAAGTCAGATTACACAACTTGAGACCACCAATCTTAACATCACCGCCTCGCTGAATCAAAGTCTGTTCAATGAATTGGTGCCTATTGCCCCGTCAATGGTTTCTGCCATAAACCCCTTATACACTATTGATTTGACAAGTGATGATGAATCAAGAAAATGTAACTCAGTAAGAGTAGTCACCAGTAAAAACAAACTGAAAAAATACATTAAAATTAATAAATACATTGTTAAAACACAAAAAATGGTTAAAAGACAAAGGTTCTTTATCAAAAATGTTAAACTTAATCGAGAAAGGTTAAATTTGCTTAAACAATTAGATATGTATTCTTTTAATTTGGATCAAAGTACTAGGAAGTACAACATTGACACACAGGCCCTGCAATCTCAACTTGACCATCTGCAAGAGAAACTAAGTTCAATGACTAACAAATATAATACCTCTGAAGATCTAATGAGGGAATATGTGTTGGCAATGAATGAGCTGGTAAACTCACAAACGAACAGCTGTGAGATTTGTCAATCACCATCCAATGTACCTACCATTTGCCTGCCTGCCCATTCATTGTCAACATGCAATACCACCTTACCGCATCCTTGTGTTGATTTGACAATTCCTTCTGTAAATAGGTCCATTAAACAATGTCAACAAATTGTAAATAATGATATTGTATTATTTTGCGATGAAATTGGAAAGGACTTAGGCCACTTGTTGACAGATGAATATCCAGGACACTCAATAATAAATTACTGTATGCCTGGTTGTTCATTAATTGATATTATGAACCAAATTGTTAGATATAACTTTAAGCAGGACACAACATTGTTGATTTTTATGGGAAATAGGGGAAATGTGAACAAAGGAGAATTGCTCCAATATCATAGAACATTGTGCAACCTAAGTTTAAGGTAAATTGTGTTGTTTACATTCCCTTATAGTAACAGTTTGCCACAGGAAGAAAATAATTTAAGATTTGACATTAACATGACATTGCACAATTTGACATATAATGATAATTTATTCCATTTAGTTGACACTAACAATTATGTTAGTAATAATTTGTATTTGACAAAAGATAGATACAATATTGTTATGTACTATCTTTCTAACTATCACAAAAGACAGATAGCTGTGTCGCTATCATATTATTTTTCTATTTCAGCCAAAAATTTGGCTAAACAACTTGCTTCTTTTGAGCAATGCAATGACTTTTTAAATTATTCTGCCAATAATTTGGTCAAAATTAATGACAATGGTCATCATTTAAATTAGAAATCAGGACAAAGGAGTTAGCCTCTTGCAAAAATGTAACTAAGGCAAAGAATAAAGCATATGAAAGTGTAAAAAAAATAAATAGTATCAACCTGGTGCATCAAAACATTCAAGGGTTTTTGAACAAAGATTTAGAAGTAGAGTTATTCCTGAATTGCAGCAATATAGATATTCTTTGTATAACAGAACATTGGCTTAAAAGCCATCAGTTCATGTTCAATTTTAGTCATCACCAGGTTGGTAGTTCGTTCAACAGAGTACATGCTGTACATGGTGGCTCATTAATTCTGGTAAATAACCAGCTTAAATTTAAAGATCGCAAGGATATTGTGAGCCTCTCTGTTGAGCGGACAATTGAAATAGCCTGTGTAGAATTGGAGCAGCTCATTATATTAAGTGTGTACAGACCTCCTTCAGGATTGTATGATTGTTTTGAAAAGGTTATGGATGAAGTGTTGCACAAAATCTGTAATTCAAATAAGTCTATCATCATTTGTGGTGATTTTAATGTTAATTTGTTAGAAAATTCTGGTTTAAGTATTAAAATTATAAGTCTGTTTCAGTCATACAATCTTGCTAACCAATTTCTGGAGCCAACTAGAATAACTCCCACTAGTGCCACATGCCTAGATAACATTTATACAGATGTTATACCAACTCACAAAGAAATTATTAATTTAATAGACTCAGATCATTGCGGACAATTAATAACTATTTCAAATATAAACAAAAAAGTTACTAAAAAAGATATCACTGTTAACCCGAAAACGACTTATCGCTTGGATACATTTAAATCTAAACTTTTAAGTAAATTACCATTTTTGGTGACTAATGATGACCCTAGTCAACATTATAATGATTTTTTTAATATGTATTGCACACTATTCAATACCACGTTCATTCCAAAGACGTTCTCGGTTAATAGTAACGCTTCCTTTAGTGACTGGGCCACCATTGGTATACATACAAGTAGAAAACGACTTTATGAATTGTATGATGAACGAACTTGTAAAAACACTGCTGAATTTAATTTATATGTTAAGAATTATTCTAAATTATTTAAAAAAGTTTGTAGTATGGCCAAATCACGTTATTTGAGTTCAAAAATTAAAAATAGTAGTAATGTAATAAAAATGACATGGAGTATCATTAATAGCGAAACGGGAAGGTCATGCAACCGATGTAGTGACTACAGCCTTGCTATTGATGACAATATAATTAAATCTGATTCTCAAGTCGCCGCGGCCTTTGAAAATTTCTTTGCAGAGATTCCCGTATCGACTACTAAATCTCTACACTCTTCACCCACTGCTGCAGAGTCTTTACTTAAAGAAAACATTCCAGTTTGTGATTCTGAATTTCATTTCGAATATGTCACTTTTAAAGACATAATTAAAACCTTTCACACGTTAAATGTCAAAAAGACTGCAGATTTATGGGGTAATTCTGTGGACGTTGCTAAGTCAATTATAAATATTGTAGCACCTACTTTAGCTGTTATTTTTAATAATTGTATTGACCGTGGTGAGTTTCCTGATCTTATGAAAAACAGTAAAATAATACCGTTGTTTAAATCGGGTAGTACATCAGACCCTACTAATTATAGACCTATTTCAGTGCTACCTACATTTAGTAAAATTTTTGAAAAACTTATTTTAAATCAAATGCAAAGATTTTTTAATGTACATAAATTACTGCATAACAAACAGTTCGGTTTTACAAGGGGTCGTTCAACTACTGATGCCGGAGTTGAACTTCTAGGGCATGTATATAATGCATGGGAGGACAAATGCGATGCGTTGGGCATCTTTTGCGATTTGTCCAAGGCATTCGATTGTGTTCTTCATGCAACATTAATCAGGAAACTGCACCACTACGGAATCCGGAACGCCTCTCTGGATCTTCTTACTTCTTATTTAAGTGATAGGATTCAGAGAGTTGATGTTAACGGGAAAAGATCTCCCGGATCGGTAGTAAGAATGGGGGTCCCTCAAGGCTCAATTCTAGGTCCATTTTTATTTCTTATTTATATAAATGACTTGCCTTACCTCATAAAGGATGAACATGATATAGTGCTGTTTGCAGACGACACTTCACTTTTATTTAAACTCAAACGTCAGCAGCTGGTTACTGACAATGTAAATAGTGCCCTCGCAAAAGTAGTTAACTGGTTTAATGTTAATAACCTTCTTCTTAACGAGAAAAAAACGAAATGTATTAAGTTTACGATACCTCATGTTAGACAAGTAGAAACAAGTATTCTCATAAAGGGTGAAGAGTTGAAACCCGAAAATACCACAGTATTCTTGGGCATAACTTTGGATGCCAAGCTTCAATGGGGCCCCCATATAGATAAATTGTCAAAGAAGCTTAGCTCTGCAGCATACGCCGTTAGGAAAATTCGTGGTTTAACTGATTTAGAGACAGCCCGTTTAGTATACTTTAGTTATTTTCATAGTGTAATGTCGTACGGTATTCTGTTGTGGGGAAATGCCGCCGATATTCAGACGATTTTTGTTTTACAAAAAAGGGCAATTCGTTCAATTTATAAATTAAGTCCCAGACACTCCCTCAGAGACAAATTTAAAGGGATTAATATAATGACTGTGCCTTCTCAGTATATTTATGAAAATCTTTTGTATGCACATAAAAATATTAATCTGTTTAAAAAGTACAGTGATATCCATAATTTAAATACTAGGAACAAGCACAAATTTGTTGTTCCTACTACCAGGCTCAAGAAAATAGGTGGCTCGTTTAGATGCCAATGTATACGTTTTTATAATAAACTTCCTAGCCACATTCAAGCACTAAGCCTTAATAAATTCAAATCGTTTATAAAAAGGAAATTATGCCAGAATGCCTATTATACTGTCAAAGACTATATTGAGGACAAAAAGGCTTGGGATTGAGTTGCTCCAATAAAGCACAGGCAATGTTAATTTATTTTATTTCGCTAACTATTTTTACTTATAATCTTTGCTATAAGTATCTATACTTATTTACATATACAATGACACTAATATTTACTATTTAAAGTATTATATTATTTTAAATTATTGTGAATGTGAGGACTATGTGTGTTTTTGTTGCAGTTTTAATCATGTTCTGGCAGTTTGAGTACCTGATGCGGCCTACCCAAATGTCCTTTCTTTGGTATTGTTCGTCGAATCGTTGAGCTCCTTAAGTTCTGAGTTGAGCTGCACGGTTACTGACAAATGCGTGCACTGACTGGACAGGTCCACTCAATCTGTGTGGTTCTTTCCTCAAAAGACCATTTCAGACACAAATCTACATGGTCCTCAAAGATTATTATAATATTATTCTAATTATTGTGAATGTGAGAACTATGTCGGTCATTGATTTATTTATATTTATTTTTGTATTTTTCTCAACGTAATCATGATCTGGCAGTTTGAGTAATTTATGCGGCCTACTCAAATGTCCTTTCTTTGGTATTGTTCGTCGAATCGTTGAGCTCCTTGAGTCTAAGTTGAGCTGCACGATTACTGACAATTGCGTGCACTGACTGGACAGGTCCACTCAATCTGTGTGGTTCTTTCCTCAAAAGACCATTGCAGACACCGATCTACATAGCTTTCACATGACCTGACCAAGATTTTGTCTGGACTTTAAAAGAGACTGTGACCTCTGAGTTTGTTTCGGCCTTTCTTCTCAGAGTAGTCAGATAGGAAACGCCGACCCCATCTAGTTTAAAAAAATATGATTGACGTGTAAAAGTGTTTGTTCAAACCTACTTACAGAAATAAAATCATTTATCATTTATCATTTAGTTTTGAATGGGTATTTCTGACTTTATGCATGTGTTTCTCTGCTAGACAATGTCACTTGTCACTTTTCTTTAATTTAATTGCAATATATAATTATGTTAAGGTATTTTGTTGTAACATTTAACACAGTACCCCATATAAGATGTACTATGTACTTTAGCTAATCTGAAAAATGGTTTATCTATTTTATCTTTATTTCTAGTATAAGAATACACTAACGTATATATCACTAGCACGTAACGTATCTATCGTGTATATCTATCACTTATTTTATTTTAAAAAATGCAGATTTCTTCTTACATACATAATATTTTCTGAATTGACAAGGTTTAAATAGTTCCCTGAGAGATTCGCGGTGACGTAGATTGTAAATGGCTCTGACAGCTCTCTTTTGCAAAATAAAGATGGATTCAATGTCAGCAGCCCGACCCCACTGTAAAATGCCATACGACATAATGCTGTGGAAGTAGCTAATCGAGCCCAGAATCTCATGCAACCATTACACCAATGAGGCCGACTTTAGCCGCTTGTATGCACTTTGTAAGTTTGTTTTTTTATTTATTTTGGATTTGCTCTTGACTCTAGTCTAGGTGACAGAGACAGAGTCGACGATGGAGTGAGCTTACCCAGAAGAAGCCTGTTCACTCTCACTTTGAAGAGATTAGGGTTGTATGCGTTCGGAAACACAGACGCAGGTAGGGAGTTCCAGTCTTTTGCTGTGCGCATTACAAAATACATTTGGAAACGCTTAATGCGAATTGGTGGAATAGCAACAAGGTAAGGATGGTAACTTACAGTGCGTCTAGAGTACTGTAAAAATAAAGCTCAAACCGTACAGAGAAAACATATCGTACCGAAAGACCATTCCTCAATCCATCACGATAACGTGACGATTTACAAATCGTTCCACTTGCTCTGTGTGTGCGCTAACGATGTTACAAGTTGTTTGTTTGCGATTCAGATCGTTGGATTCTGTTACGTGTTCCTACTGGTTCACGACCCCTGTTTTGTGGAGGTATCGTAATCTATCACCGATGGTAACTATTGATTGGAAGACTTTGGCATTAAAGGCAATAGTTTAAATACTAAATTACCTAAATTATCAGATTATGTTGGTCGCCGAAGGAGACATAAGAAACGCTGGCATGATGACTTTAAGAGGTTTGTGGGAGATTGGCCAGTAAAGATAACAGACAGAATATGCTTGAAGGCTGAGGGGGAGACCGTTGCCCAGTAGTGGGAAGGGTTGATAAAAAAATGTTGGTCAAATGATGTAGTATATATGTATAGGGTAATTACTTAGCATAGAGTTATTCATGGTGTGTCGTGCCCTTTCCTGATCCTGCTCTTTGGGTCGGGCAACTAGCTTCAACTTTCTGACTAACAAATCTACTGCTTAATAATTCAAAAGATTTCGTTGAAATAAATACCTTGAGCTAATTAAACTGCAGTTTTTTTCGCTTTCTTATTGTTTCTGGCTAACACAAACATGTTAATCCTAAGCTATCTCAAAGACACATCACTTAGAGCTTTCTTTTGAGTAAGATCTCGTCTATTTTTTGCCGTATTTAACCTTTGCGAGGACCCAAAGATAAATTGAGGCAATGAACAAATTAAATAGTACAGACTTTGTCGAAGATTTGTGACTAGTTAAATTACTTGGTGTTCACGCATCAATCGCATGATCATGTGGACTGACGTCACCGGTGGCTGAGGCGCGGGCGCGGGCAGACGACCTGCGCGCGGCGGCGAGCGGCAGCGGCGGGGGCCACTTCACGATTGCACGGCTAGAACGACACTGGCGTCCCCCTTTGGCAACGACACTGTACCGCTACCTATTTTTCGCCTTTTTGTAATATAATTTAAATTAGTATACAGTCCACGCCTTTTTATTAATCTCCCTGAGCTCCTGAACACTTGGTTTATTAGTACTTAAACATTTTCAAAGCTAACGTAATCTTGAAAGCTATTTCGGCATTATTAATGTTCCCTGAAGCTTTTGTTGAGAACATTCGAAAAATTTGTCATAGAATTCTGTTGAAAATACTCGAGGCAGTATGCTTTTATATAGGAGCTATTATGAAATTAAGTCAAGACGTGTATTTCCATTTTAAACAGAGTATTTTGAGGTTGACGTCACTGAATTTAGAGAATATTTCATTTGAGAAATTTTCAAGGAGCCATCTGGTCCTAAGAACCAGACAATCCTTTGGCTACAATTAAGTATTAAATAATTGAATGCTGACGACGCAGCCTGAGGCATAGAACCCAGGTTTTTACGGCCTTATCTAATGGTGCGTTGTTGATTAATAAGATGCAGTGCCGATGTCTCGGTTACCGAGAGACATAAAAAATAACCGTTCGACACAAACTAATAACATTTACCCTTACCTAACTACGAAGTGAATAGAATCGTATAAACATGAATATTAATGCACATTATGAAAGTAGTCTGTTCAGAATCGTTTACTGATTCGATTTCTATATTTTTTTATTATAGGTAATTTTTTATACTAAAAATAATTAAAACTACGTATATACTATATAATTATATAAGTTACTCTTCCGCTGTCTAGTCAAAACAAACCAAAATGGACGAAGTACCTACTACGCTAGAGGCTTATAAGTGTGCAATTGTATGCGTGCGTAGATTTGTAATGTGACCACAATTTTCTCCCACAATCAGTATAACAAATTTAATAAATAATCAATGTTTTACACGTCATCATCACTTTAGCGAAAAGACGTCCATTGCTGGACATAGATCTCCCCCAAGCACCGCCACTTTTCCATGTTTTATACATAATAGTAAAAAAATTGTGGGTGTATTATATTATATTATTCTTTCATGCCATCATTCGCAAAAAGACGGTATCCCTGATCTGCAGAATGCGTGGCAGCCGCAACGTAATCGTAAAGACTGTAGCCGATAGGATGTCATCTCCGCTGTGGAAGTCCCTTATTAAATCAGTAATTTAACTATTATTTTAATTTATAGTTTAATTGAGATTTTAAATTTTAATTTTAATCTACATTTTAATTTTATCTGCATTTTAATTTTTAATTTTAATCTTTATTGTAAATTTTAATTTTAATCTACATTTTTATTTTTAATTTTAATTTTTGTGATAATGTACTATCGAGGAAGTTCATATCTAAGCAGTTTTAGAACAAAATCCCGTGAACACGATGACCGCATCTGTTTTACGTTAGTTACTGTTAGCGCCCGAGCGCTACAGGGAAAAATAGTCCTAAAGGTGCATAGATATGAACTTCCTCGATAGTACATAAGGATCTTTGATATCTGAATTAAAAATATTTTATTATTTTTATTTTATTTTATTATTAATTATGACTGTAAAATAATATTCTAATTGGGGTATTTGGTGGTGTGCGTTAATTCCGGGACATGTTTTTATTTATTTATGTTTGGAAGACTTACAGCTAAATACAATGGTGATAGATAACAGTATGATAATCTGACAGCCAATTACTGAGGGGCAATTCCCGTATTTTTAAGACCGTTCGCATTCTAATCTCAGTCTCAATCTGTCAAAATTACTATCAATTTAAATACATTTTTGACAGGTTTTTGACATTGATTATCGCTGAGATGAGATTGCGACTTGAATTTGAATGTTTTTTAAATACGAGAATTGGCCTACAGGTCTTCACGTCTAGAGCTTGTCTGGTATAAAAGTACTGTGGAACAAAATATACACACTGCCAAAAAAAAAACAAGAATCAATATAAAAAAATAAAAATTTACGGGTTATATCCCATGAGAACCAAGATGTTAAAAATTCATTTTAAAAAGATAAAAGAAAAGGAAAACAAAGTCTGATGAATTCAAGCTTTAAAGAAATTCATTGCTAAACACTTTTTTGCCGAGGTCACACTTGTTTTAAAAAGATCTAAGTCGAACTGTTTGCACACCTTATTAAAATACCTGCTCACACGCATAACGTACGAATTTTGTCAGTAGTTAGTAGTTGCAAATGGCACCCGCAATTGTGGATTGAACCGTTTGTATGTTGTATAATAGACCCATAGAAAAGGTTTCTTAAACTCGGTCAACATCACATTAATAATCCTCCCTGATTAATACAAAAGTCCAGTCTTTATTTCTAAAGAAAATCAACGAAACATCCAATTTCCGATTCCTTACCGCACCACTAAGGACCAATTTCGCGACCCAATAAAAAAAGAACGTTATTGAAAGACAAAACTACGCCTATTCCTCTACGAATTCAATACTTTAGGTGCGTCGAATCCAATATGTGTCTTAGACTTTCCATTATTCATCCCACTACATATGTACCGTTGGGGTCGTAATAAAATTGCGCCCTGAAATTTATATAAAACTGAGGTACGGGTGCTAGGTGGAGCGAGGACGCGTGTTGAAAGTTGATGGGCAAAGTTGAAAGAGTGTTACTTTTTGCAAACGTTGATAGAGGTCATTTTGGTGTACTAAGTTCACAAGGCCACTGTCCCTTTATTATACAAATTACTCTTTTAGCACGTGGAAAGATTAAGAGTCCTAGAATCAAAAAACTTTGTCAAAAAAATTATACAAAGATTATGTCGAGACGGGCCTCCATCATCCGGAATGGGGTGTGGAGTTGTGGATGACCTACATCACTTATTGATAGACTGTGTTCGATTAGAGTCTGATATAGATCTGTTTGGGCCTTTGAGGCTGAACTGACTTGATTTTGTGCACATTCCATAGAATTCTGTCTCAACCAAATAGTGATGATGCGAAGAGTCTGTTCGGGTTCATGGCCCAAGTGTAATCCGTAACAGTGTGATTCTAGGGTATGATGGGACTTGTCATACATTGCGATTATATAACAATTTCTAAAAAAAAAGATTAAAAAATACAACGTGTTGTTTTGCATCCTCGTCAAATTTCAGAAGTCTGTTATGAAAGACATAAATAATCAAATAAAATTACGATCCCGCTCAATAGTTATTACATACTTGTTTTTTTAGGTATTTAAGTTTGACAGTATTTCAGAATACTCCACTTTCAAAGAACAAAATCGCCCCGTTGCGTATGTGGTAGGCAGTGTCGTACGACTATGTCGCTGTGTGCATGCGTTACAGTTACAGCGCAGTTACAGGGCGGTATCACACGGGCCCTACATGTGCCGATTTCCGAAAAATCCAAAAAAATAAAAATAAATACCTACTTATTTTATTATTGATTCGTGTCGAGAATCATTAGCATAGTTACCTCCTCGAATTTGACGAGGATGCAAAACAACACCTTGTATACCTTTTTTTTACAGAACACACAAATATTCTTTGTTATCATTTTAATCTGTTTTTGTAGAGACATATTATAGTATTTTGTTGTGTGATTATCATAAAATCGAGACTGAAAAAAAACAAATTACTTGATCGAAATTAAATTTCCCAGCTCTACTTTAACCCGCAATTCATTTGTATCTATCAGACTTATTTTTTTAGCTATTTTGCGGTTAGCTTTCAGTATTTCCACAGAACTACTGGAATCTTTCACAAATAAATTCTTGGAATTCAATCATCGGGCCCCTATGTTTAATCCCTTGACTAAATTCTTTTTTAATTTTTTAAAGGGCATCTCGCATATTAACTTTGGAGATTGTAGGCTGTTTGACTGGGCTATCCTGTGGATATCCTGTATGCCTTATAAATAAAACCTGAGAGCCAGGGAATAAAACTACAAGCTGAGGGCACCCCATGTAGGGTACGGACCTCGGCTTAGGGCGTCGCTGGGGGAGGGCAGCAAAGGACAGGCTGGATCGGATAAAAAGGAGCTTGAATTTAAGGAAAATCTCTTTGAACGGAGCAATGGCATCTTCCACAAACCAATAATTCCAGAAATTTACGCTTTCTAACTACGAAGGTAACTTCAACTCAAAAACTAAATAAATAAATAAATTTTCTGACTAACTAGCCGACTCTTTAACCATTCAATAGTATCCAAATATACTCGTAGACTCTAACATCATGACACTGCTGTCAGTCTTTTGGGCACATTAAGTAGATACTAGTTGACAGTGACGCGAGTTTGTTGTTAGGTTATTTTTTTTTGATAACCAGGGTTCAGGGTTCAGGGTTTCAGGGTTATTGGTAATACATCATCAACCGCTAAAAGTGGTTCATAATGATGAGTACAATGACCATTGTCCTCATCATTGTACTCATCATATTAAAACACCATAAAAAAAAAATCTGCTGTTCCCTACATTTTGACGAGTTCTGCAAACATAAATGTAGGGAACAGCAGATTTTTTTTTAAAGGTTTTTACCTATAACCCTGTATTGTTAGTTAGTTAAGTATAATAAAGCCAATTTAAATGTCTAATGAAACTGATACATTGGAATTTTCTCAGTTATAAAACATTATGATTCCGACTCCCAGTAAGAGAAACTGATACCTTGCCCACAATCTACTGAGAATCCAAGATGGTTGCCGCTCCTTGCTTGTGTAAACAGATGTTTTGATCAGAGTATCAAACGCATAGCCTGGAGGTCTATCCAGCAGATATCGATGCTATCGTATCTAATCTAGCCTGGGGAGCATTCAAATTGAAGACAGCCTGTTTGATGTATTTCGTAATGGATAGGTATCTAGTGTATATATGGGTCGATTATCGTGTATATTTACCAACCTATGTAGTAGTTATCACGTAGGTCTAATTGGCATTACTACCAAGAGATAACAAAATTAATATCTTGAAATTGAATAATTGAAAATAAAAACATGTTTCTTCTATGGAACCCTTCAGCAATAGGTATTGCCGTCAACTTTAACAATGAAGAACAGGAATGAGGAGCATTTTAAATGTTCTCTAATGTGAGTCCTTATGTGACGTTTCCTATACAAGCTATATGACGTTCGATAGTTAAGACCTTGATCAATTTTAAATCACGTTGTATCACAATGTACTGCAAAAAAATGTCTCAGGCAAGACTACAATAGAATAAAATAGATTAGAATACTAAATATTAATACTTAATACATTCAATGTTATTTTATGAAAGCACTTTTCCTGATCATAATAACTGTTCTAAATATTTAATCGCTCACACACGATCCATTCCCCAGCAACAAAGAATGACGGACAGGGAAAATATAAATGAATGTAATAGAAGACGTGTTTCTTTTTTACCACTGCATTTTATTAAGGGAAAGAAAAGAGATAAATGTGAAGCAATGGAACGGTATTCCGTACGAAATGTGTTTGTCAATCAAAGTTGTTGTATGTGTCTGGAAATGAAGGGCAACATGAAAATGATGTAATGCGAGGGTTACGGTTTGTTTTGGTACGAAAGTAATATTTAGGCAGTAAAAAGTTGAATGTCTTATTGTAATAGGAACATTGTAATCATGCATTGAGTGTTTGACGAAAAAACAGAAGAAGCAACCTTTTTTTTATGTGCATCTCTCTGTTTACTTTGAGAGGTCCTCACTGCTTAACCGGACTATCCTGTGGCTGCCTTAAGCGGACTCAAAGCCTCCAGAGCTACTGCACGCTAAGGGCACCCCCTGTGGCGTACGGACCTTGGCTTAGGCCGTCGTTGGTGGGAGGACAGCAAGGTGGGACAGGCTGGATAAAATTTGGATAATTTTTATTATTAGGCGAATTTAAAGCTACAGGCTCAGCTAGTCACGCCCCTAGTTACCGCAGGAGAGACGCCTGAGGCGTTGGGAATCCCAAGCCGATTCCCGGCTACCGTAGGCGCGGGCTTGCGAACGGCGAGCAATGGGTAGCTCACCGTCCGATAAGGACTAGGCCCGGGTCGACGGTGCGTTGTGTTCCACGCGCGCCTCAAAGAGATGTCAGCACCAATGACGGGGTCTGCTAGGGCAGCTGCCTGCCAGGGGTGCGGAAAAGTCTGAAAGGGTTACCGTGGCCCCTGGCACAGGCAACTGAAGGAACACGGGTGGATTTTAGTCAGTAAGAGTCTGACACGCCCTCCCGCTCCGCCCAGAGCGGGAGAAGTTATTTGATGATTAACCACCCACAAAAAAAGGGGGGAAACCAACCGATCTATGAATGAACCAATTTATACTGGTTAACAACATAACATGATGCCTATATACCTGAAGAGTTAAGATGTACCTATAGTACACTCACATTTCGCCAGTTATGTTATAGCCTCATGTAATAGGGGGCGAGCCTATTGCCATCAACCGGGCACAAAACAAGACTCCGGGCTGCTACTGAAAAATTTCACAGTGAAGTTCGTGAAATAGCTGAGAGAAGACAGAGTGAAGTCGCATGTAATAGGGGGCGAGCCTATTGCCATCAACCGGGCACTAATCAAGACTCCGGGCTGCTACTAAGAAATATCTGATGGAAAAACCCAATAGCACGATGCTCGATCTGGGAACAGTTGGCAACCAGTACCTAGACCAACGAAGCAGTCATTTGGTTAAGAAGTTTGATATTTATCGTGTACCGATTAAGAACTACATTTCAATGTCATTTAGCATACAAACAGTTGATATTGACGACATTACTTGTATTTTTTTGCAGAGTCAGGGCATTTTTACCTTTTTTTTTTCTTGAGGATGTTAAATCATCAAATAACTTTTCCCGCTCTGGACGGAGCGGGAGCGCGTGCCAGACTCTTACTAGCTAAAAACCACCCGTGTTCCTTCAGTTGCCTGTGCCAGGGGCCACGGTATTCCTCTCGGACTTTCCTGCAACCCTAGCAGACATCGGCCCTAGCGGACCCCGTCATTGATGCTGACATATCTTTGAGGCACGCGTGGAACACAAGCGCCGTGGACTCGGGCCTGGTCCTTATCTGACGCCGAGCTGCCCGGCAATCAGCCGGGAATCGGCTTGGGATTCCCGACGACCAGGGCGTCTCCTGCGGTGGCTAAATGTTAAATGATAAATGATTTTATTTCTGTAAGTAGGTTTGTTACAAACACTTTTACACGTCAATCATATTTTTAAAACTAGATGAGGTCGGCGTTTCATAACTGACTACTCTGAGAAGAAAGGCCGAAACAAACTCAGAGGTCTCAGTCTCTTTTAAAGTCCAGACATAATCTTGGTCAGATCATGTGAAGACCATGTAGATTGGTGTCTGAAACGGTCTTTTGAGGAAAAACCATACAGATTGAGCGGACCTGTCCAGTCAGTGCACGCATTTGTCAGTAATCTTGCCGCTCAACTGAGAACTTAAGGAGCACAACGATTCGACGAACAATACCAAAGAAAGGACATTTGGGTAGGCCGCATAAATTACTCAAGCTGCCAGATCGTGAAACTAACTAAGAAATAAGATAAAAAAAGTAATAATCCACATAATCTTCACATTCACAATAATTTAAATAATATAATACTTTACAAAGTAACTACTCATGTCACTGTATGTATAAAATTCATCAATGTCAATGCGTATATAAATATTCGAACATAATCTTTGAGGACCATGTAGATTAGTATCTGAAATGGTCTTCTGAGGAAAGAACCACGCAGATTAAGAGGACCTGTCCAGTCAGTGCACGCATTTGTCAGTAACCGTGCAGCTCAACTCAGAACTTTAGGAGCTCAACGATTCGACGAACAATACCAAAGAAAGGACATTTGGGTAGGCCGCATGAACGACTTAAACTGCCAGATCATGATTAAAACTGAAACAATGACCCACATAGTCCTCACATTCACAATAATTGAAACAATAAATTGTACTTCTCAAGGTAAGTATTCAAGTCGTTCTGTTATAATAATTATCAATTTATCAGTGTATGTAACAGAAATAAAAGAAAACATTCAGTATGCAGAAAATTGGAACAACTCAATCCCAAGCCTTTTTGTCCTCAATATAATCCTTACCGGTATAAAAGCCTTTCTGGCACAACTTACGTTTAATGAATGATTTGAATTTATTAAGGCTTAGATCTTGAACGTGGCTTGGAAGTTTATTATAAAAGCGTATACATTGACATCTGAACGAGCCACCTATTTTCTTGAGCCTTGTTGTAGGTACAACGAAGCTGTGTTTGTTCCTAGTATTTATATTATGGATATCACTGTATTTTTTAAACAAGTTTATATTTTTATGGGCATATAAAAGATTTTCAAAAATATACTGTGAAGGCACAGTCATTACATTAATCTCCTTAAATTTCTCTCTGAGAGTGTGTCTCGGGCTTAATTTATAAATTGATCGAACAGCTCTTTTCTGCAAAACAAAGATAGTCTGAATGTCGGCGGCATTTCCCCACAACAGAATACCATACGACATTACACTATGAAAATAGCTAAAGTACACTAAACGGGCTGTCTCTATGTCAGTTAAATTACGAATTTTTCTAACAGCGTATGCTGCGGAGCTAAGCTTTTTTGATAATTTATCTATGTGTGGGCCCCATTGAAGCTTAGCATCCAAAGTTAAGCCCGAGAATACTGTGCTATCGTCAGGATTCAATTCTCTGCCCTTTATCAATACATTAGTTAACACCTGTCTAACGTGAGGCAACGTAAACTTAATGCATTTGGTTTTTTTTTTCATTAAGTAGTAAATTATTAACATTGAACCAGTGAACTACTTTTGAGATCGCGCTATTTACATCGTCAGTAACCAGCTGCTGACGTTTAAGTTTAAACAAAAGTGAAGTATCGTCCGCAAACTACACTATATCATGATTATCCTTTATGAGGTAAGGCAAGTCATTAATATAAATAAGAAACAAAAAAGGACCAAGAATTGAGCCCGGTAAGGCCGGCTAGGGGCGTGAGAGCGCGAATTTTAGGGCATTTTTACACCTGGTAGGATTATCCTATATCTTGTGTGAATTCAAATAACAACGTCACAACAATTCGTAACGAATTATTAATCAACTAATCTAGTAATTTACTTTTATGGGTTCCTATAAATATTGTATGCAAGATTTGCTTGCCCTGTTCCTATAATCAACCGTTTTTGTGTAGGTACAGGGAATACACTAGATATAGAAACACATGAATCTTTTATTCATTATTTTGACTCATTCCTCGGAAAGGGTTCAGAAAACCACTGGATGTTGCAAATAAATATGAATTCCCAGCAAAATAACGTAATGTTTTCATTATGATATTGCATTTCGGAATGGTTCCTAAAGTATTATTAAATGCTGAAATGCGATTGCACACACGTCATGTCGGTAATATTTGAACATACAAAATATAACATTATATTTGAAAGTGGATGCTTTTAACGATAACTACCTAATATATTATAATTTTATTATTATTAATTGTTTAAGTGAAAACTACTGTAACTTATCCATTACAATTTATTTGACTGTCATATAAAATTTAAGCACTACTAATCCTACTTGTTTGTCTCCTTAATTCAGACGTCCGAATTAAGCAGTCATCGTCTACAGAATCTGCTCCAAAACCACTTAATATTGTCAAAATCCACGCGTTTATATAAGAGACTTGGCTCCTTAATCAGCCAACACCTCTAAAACATATTTATGTCACCACTTTGGAGCTCCACCTTTTTCAATTGAGGGACTTGACAAGTTTACACCTTATGCTTCCAGTCCCATGGTCGATGGTAAAAAATAGGCTGTCATGGAGACTGCCGACAGAAGTGAAAACCACAAAATGTACACGGGCCGCTGCGCGTCATTTGCGTGTCAGTGACGTTAGTAGGTATGTCGGTGACGTGAACCCATAAGTTTTGCCCCTACCAAAAATCGCTCAACGGGGCCAAAAAAGTTTTCACCTCAAAAATCTCGAATTAATTCCAGGTTTGGTAGATTTTGTGCGAGTTCTCTAAGCCGTATGTATTTAATATGTATGTGTCGCAGCGTCAACACTGATTAATGTCAGACGTGAGAGCTGACTGAGCTGATTTTGTTTGGAGACGAACTTGCGAAACGTTGTTCTGCTACCCTATATCGAATTCACCGCGTTTCCATATTGTAATCTGATTGCATATGCCTAATCAAGTGATATTTTTGTAATTAGTGAACTTTAGGTAATTAATAGACTGTCTGTACTTAGTGGTTTGACCATTATTTTGGTTACCCATCATGTCCAACCATTCTGACAATGAAGAAATCGAAATACCTTTGTTATACATACATAAATCTACATGGTCCTCAAAGATTATTATAATATTATTCTAATTATTGTGAATGTGAGAACTATGTCGGTCATTGATTTATTTATATTTATTTTTGTATTTTTCTCAACGTAATCATGATCTGGCAGTTTGAGTAATTTATGCGGCCTACTCAAATGTCCTTCGTCGAATCGTTGAGCTCCTTGAGTCTAAGTTGAGCTGCACGATTACTGACAATTGCGTGCACTGACTGGACAGGTCCACTCAATCTGTGTGGTTCTTTCCTCAAAAGACCATTGCAGACACCGATCTACATAGCTTTCCTAAGACCTGACCAAGATTTTGTCTGGACTTTAAAAGAGACTGTGACCTCTGAGTTTGTTTCGGCCTTTCTTCTCAGAGTAGTCAGATAGGAAACGCGGACCCCATCTAGTTTAAAAAAAATATGATTGACGTGTAAAAGTGTTTGTTCAAACCTACTTACAGAAATAAAATCATTTATTTATCATTTATATACATTCGAATGGGACGTTTCTGTGAGGTTTAAGTATCTTAGTATGTCATTCTTCCAGGAATATGTAACCGCTATAATGTAACACAGTGTAGGAGCTACGACACACATTTTAGCGTACGAAAATTATATGTGTATTGTTATTTGGCAAAATATATTTTCGAAAGTAATTTTGTGTGAATTTACCTTCTCATGCAGGTATTTAGATTCATTCCATTCGAAGAAGTAGCTGTACCTGAAAGAAATAATAATAATACGTTAAGAAAATAATGCAAAAATTCAAAAGTTTTTATAACTATATACCACTATACTATATATCTACATTTTATACAGGGTTATTGGTAAAACACCATCAACCTCTTAAGGGGTGATTGTACTCATCATTATGAACAAATTTTACTACGGGACCAAATATGAAATCGCGAAAAAATAATCAGCTGTTCCCTAGATTTATGTTTGCAGAACTCGTCAAAATGTAGGGACCAGCTGATTTTTGTTTTCGCGATTTTATTTTTGGTCCCGTAGTAAAAGTTGTTCATAATGATGAGTGAGGGTTGATGGTGTTTTACCAATAACCCTGTATATACAATATATCTACTTTCAGCACTTTCATAGATCCATGAATTTCCACAAAAAATATAAAATAAAGAACATAATATTTAATGGGCCGCATTCTTCTTTGCTGTAGTTAGATAAAAAGGATCCATGCAACAAAAACATACATAACACACAAAATACCTGCTTACGTTACACATTTTTACGCCGCAACAATATTACCCATTTCTTTTTTCATACGATCTCATAACTCATGATTTTATTATAAAATCTAAGCAGTTTCATTTTAGTTACCCTCGCTTTAATAAAAGCGGCCGCGGTTTAAAAAACAAAGGAGGCACGAAATATTGCAGTAAGTTTATGGAATAGGTTTATAGAATGAACCAATAAAATACACACAAGAGAAGATATTATTGGCTCTCGTTCGCACGAGCACTTTTACACACCGAGACCCCTCCGTGCCACAGAAAGCACGTTAAGCCGCTGGCCCCGGCTGTCATGTGTAGATCTTTGATAGTCATTACGAGTATTCAGAAGCCCAAACGTTAGACAACCCGTCTTAGTAAGGGGTATCGTGTTACCCAGTAACTGGGTTCTGGAGCTCCGATAGGCAGTCGCTTCATGTAAAATGCTGGTATGCAGCTGCATCTAGTTAGACTGGAAGCTGACCACAGCATAGTTGAAAAAAGGCCAGGCGGGTGATGTTCGCACGGGGGCTTTTTAACGCAACGTACGACTCCATATGCATCTTTTTTTTTTTAAAAACGTTGCCCCACTCTAGGAATTTCTCCTGTATCGTGGGTGCGTTCACAAACATTTAAACTCACATACACAAACAGCCAGACCCGGAACCTTGTAGGTCATACTAATATTTGTTCCGTGCGGTAATCGAACCCGCAACACGCAGCGCAGCAGTCAATCGCTTAACCACTGTGCCAATTTTCTCTCTTTGTTTTCTAACGCTGTGTTCGAAAATCGAGTACGCAGTAAAAAAAACGCCCTTTTGAAAAAGCGCCCACGCCACTTGGTACTTATAGTAAGATATACTGTCACCATAATATGACTATTTACTTATTTATATACGAGAAATATCTTAATAGTTGCCTTTTATTTGTTTAAAATTATATTTTACATAGCATAATTAGGCGCGCAGGATGTATAAGAAACTAGCGTGATTGTAAAAGGAGTAAGTACCAGCCGGCCGATTCTGTAACAATCTCACCGTGAAAACGTAGGTGAAGTGAGCTATCATTCCACCTGATGCTAGGGATTGCCACTATCGACATCTCACTTCATGCTCACTTCACCTAAGTTTTCACGGTGAAAATGTTACAGAATAGCTCGGCTGTGTCAGGAACGCAGCTCTTGGAATTCCCTACATATGCTTCCTGCCTTATAAGGCGTTAAATGTAGTTACGTGTAATTAAACACATAACATTTTTCAATGTTATTCTTGTAATTTAAGCATCTTATAGGACCACTTTCTAGACTCCTACAATTAACAGTTGTCAGATTTAGGGATATTCTCCACAGATTTATTTGGCTAAGTCCCATAGTTCTGTTTTACGAGCTATAGGACAGCCGACTAGAAAGACCAACAGACACGAGACTTTAAAGATCACGATTATAACGACAACTGAACTTACTGGGGGTTACTTTTAGTTATAAATAAAAGGCAAGTTCATACAGATTCGTAAGTCGACTTAAGAAATATAATAATTATGTTAGGTACATGTTTTTCTTTCATGATTGTGGCGCCAAGCCCACTCTTATTATAACTAGACGTACATACAAAGGGGCTACAATATAGTTTAAAGCCAGTAATTTTCAACTGAATTGATTTTTTTAAATACAGAATCACGCTTTTGGCCAAAGGTTTAGAGATATCAATCAACCTTTTTGAAGCTGTTACGTATGATACTGGCCAACACATTTTATTCTATATTCAAAGTAAAATTTACATACCAGTGTGCCCTAACCTCATGTACACCAAACGTTGCAGTGGGCTATAAAATACAGGATTAAGGGTGTTGTCACCGAAACCGAGCTAGGGCTCATAATTCTGTCGTACCAACCCACAGTGCTTCGAGCTTAAAAACTCTTGGACAAAAATATTATCACGTACATTAGGCTAAAACAAATTTGTTTTTGTCTTTCCTCCAGCGCGATTATGAAATCGTTTGGTTTTTTCGTAGATTTTATTTTGTTTTTTTAATATTGTTTACGCTCGCTCTGTTTGCTTTGAGGAAAGCTGCTTTTGATGGCATTCTTAAATAATGCGGTGAATTTTATGTTATGATTTTGGATTATCTTTTGGTGTTGATTCTCGCCTTGTTATTACAGATTTCCATAGGTAAAATATAAGAAAATATTGTGGTTAACACATTCCTGTAGTTTTCAGTTTATGTGAAAAACAAGACGTCATGTCATGTTGAAATGTAAACGTTGTTTTGAAAACTTCGAAACTGTCTCGTCACCATTACGATAAACCGTCACGCCTGTAAACACTAAAGACTGTTGTCACTAAAGAGGTAAACTTATTTTATATATCAATAGTTATAATTAAATAGCAGGTTAGGTATTTTTACGTTTTCTAATTATCACTATACATTTATATCTAAAGAAGGTCAGTAACTATCTCACTTAAATGCAAATAGGTAAAAATCGCATTTTTTATTCCAATGCTCAATAATGTTTTCTAACTGGTACAATACTCATGACCCAAATTAATGAAAGCCAACAAGTTCCCCGTCTAATTATTTCTATTAATTTTAATTACGGCACCCAGTGTGCCCGCTCGAATTTTGTAGGACAAACCTTGTACTACGAAATATGTAAAATGAATCATTGTAGTAGATCTTCACATCAGTTAGGTATAGTATTTTCATCTCACGAAGCGACGCGCGCTATACTTGTGGTAACCAAGTGTACAAACACGCAGGGAATGTGTGCGTGAAGACGAGTAGCGTCACATAACACACACACACTCCGAACATCGCCATTGACTCGGACAGGGGGCACCTGCGCTTACACACAGATTCACATCCTTTTTTTAAACTTAGTAACCACAAGTAAAGCGCGTGTCACTTTGTGAGATAAAAATACTATACATATATGTAAGCGTTTGACATAATATGTGATATAAATAAATTATTTTAACAAATGAAAACTGTGTTGTATGCAAACTCAGCAGTATACTGTTAATGTCAACTATGCTAAGAAACTTTGCGCTAATTTCACTAAATACAGATTCTACAGGGAATATATTGCTTTTCGAATTGCCACACTACATCAATTTGACGTGTTACAGCCATTACAAACAACTGTCAAAGAATTGCAATTGTGATTTGAACATACGGACAATTTTAGTTGACAGTCAATTTGATAATCAATTAATTTTCTTGACTTTTCAATTCATCAGCAACAATTACATTTACAATTTGGTTAGTTATATTTAAAGCATGGCCAATATGCTTATGCTGTTTTTGTTACACTTTTTACCTAAATAAAATTAACCCTTAGTAACTACTCTGATAAAAATGTCGGAGAAAAAGAAAAAAAATATAATAGTTTTTCAAATAATAACCATCACAGTTTCAATCACAATCTGAATAATTTTGAAGGATTTTGCTAATCCATTGCTTCATATGTTCGAAAAAATTGTATGCTCAACAACGTAAAAAACGCAATGAATGTTGTTGAACTGTCAAAATGAAAGCCATTCCTACTGTTAATGTATCACGCAATTACCCCGCTGTAACTGTAAAATTGCGATTAGGCACATAAAGTCTATTCAAATCTGTGTTTCTAATTGATGATATTGCCACTTAAACGAATACCAATTTTACGCTAGTCTGAATAAGGTTAGCTTCAGAACTACTAGTACTATTGAAAAAGCCATGATTTTTTTGAAGTTGTAGCGCAAACTAAACTTTATACACGGTTATTAAAGATGGCTTTTCCATAAATGAATATGGGTATACATGTTTGGAAACGGAATCGCATCACAGTATGTTAAAGAGTGTCGGTAATAGTCGGTAGGAACTAATAGTCGGTAAGAACTAACTAAAAGCTGTGTTTGTAACACAGCTTTTACCTAAACCGTTCAGCCACAGACCCTCAACCTATTCCTAAACGGTTATCGAATACACAGCCGTGTCTCAGACTATCGTCTTGAGCTCGCAAATTGCTCACACTAACACATTGAGCACTGATTGCTACCTGTAGACCGGCACAATTGCCGCATTGTACTGAACGGTGTCCATTAAATTCAACGCTTCATCTCCAGTAGTTTACCTAGATAGAATAAGGCCTCATGCAGGGTGAGGAGCTTTAAGAAAATTATCCTATGGGAACGTACCACCTTCCAGGGTAAAAATATCCTATGATCTAATCCAGTTGGTCTCACCTTGGTCTCTCCCTGTGCCAAATTTTATTCAAACGCGTTAAGGCGTGAAAAGGTTACAGACAGAGTTACTTTTGTATTCATAATATTAGCATGGAGTGATAGTATGGATTGAAGGCTCCTTCAAACAGGCGCGACACGCAACGGGAATCGCACGTGACACAAAGGCACCGCGTGTCGCGTGACGAGCGGTGCCTTTTGCGTCGCGTGTCGCTCCTGATTGAAGGCGCCTTAAACCTCCGCATCTATAGTGTAGTGCCTATAGCGGCCATCTTGAAGCACGACGGGACTAAGCGACCTAGCTGGCGAGCGATCGTCTATTGTTTCATTCTGCGGAAACACATCCAGCTTCTACTGTTGTAACAGCTCAAGGTTAGGTCACAGAGTGAGAGCAAGCGTACAAGTTGGTCTAGTCAGTTACTGCAGTTCAGCTACTCATTCCGTGTGACCGCATCATACGAGTTACTATCATGTGCAAGATAGTCAGTAGCTTGCATCGGATGTAATAAAAAAAAATGTATCTACTCGCCAGTCGCACACAGCAGACAACAGCTTCACCCGACCTACCTACCGCCCAAGAGGTAGGTGGCTATTGCAGCAACTCTCATTGTGTGACCAGTCGATACGAGTAGAGCTACTGTTATATGAGTATACAGTGGCAGTACTGGTCTACTGCCAGTTTAGCAGCGCGTACTGTGTAACCAAGCCTGAACTGTGGCCCACTCAAACTCAAAGCATTTATTTCAATTAAACCATTTACAGGTACTTTTGAATTGTCAAGTGGTCGGTCAGTCAGAAATATGAAGCTAGTTGCCCATTCCAAAGCGTAGTAGGTACCTATGGAGAAGAACGGGCAAGAAACTCCATGGACACTCTTTTAAATTATATTGTTACATAAATATTAGTTACATCATTAATCTTGTATATAGGTATAATTATATGTGAGAACGATGTAAATAAGACGTACACATTGAGTGTCCAGTGTACAGCAAATATAAATTCAAACAAAACAATCCATAATAAAATAATTAAAAATAAGCCGTGGTGGCTAAGAGATGACCAGTCCCAACTGACAGCGCCCGTTCACGAACATGACGCATGGATCAGCACCATTCAGCTCAACCATTTTGAAGGGAGCTAAATGATCCAACACACGCGCCACCGTCAGCGAGACATTTGAGTGAGCATGACATCTATCAGCCGCCAGGACACATTCAAGTCAATGAAAGACATTACCCGGTAAATGGTAGCTCGATAGTACATAGTACTCACACTTGTCCTATGCAATTATATAATACAAAGGAGATTGAGTTTATACAAAGCAAAGGTAGTCTTACAATCTTCAGCCGCTCCAACAGTATTTTCAAATGTTAATCAATTAGTTGTGGTTGTGGAGCAGGACCAGCATTGAGCCAGGCATTTTTATCAGCGATATAATCCCCCAACTTATAATATGCCTGGCTGCATAGTGTGCGTTTTATACAAACTTTGAATTTCGTCTCATTCAGTTGAAGTATGTGGGGAGGTATTTTATTGTAACATTTTAAACAGTACCCCATGAAAGATGAGTCCACTTTAGCCAGTCTGAAACCTGGTTGAACTAATAGGTCCCTATTTCTGGTACTATAATTATGTCTATCACCTCTTTTAGTAAAAAGATGTACATTTTTTCTTACGTACATGATGTTTTCATAGATATATTGACAAGGTACCGTCAAGATCTTAATAACCTTAAACAGTTCCCTTAGAGAATCGCGCCTGCGGAGATTATATATGGCTCTGATGGCTCTTTTCTGCAGAATAAAAATAGAATCGACGTCTGCAGCCCGTCCCCAAAGTAAAATACCGTAAGACATGATACTATGAAAGTAACTAAAATAGACTAACCTCGCGGTATCTACATCGGTAAATTGACGGATTTTTCTGACAGCATATGCTGCTGAACTTAGCCGTCCCGCCAGAGATGTTAAATGAGAACCCCATTGAAGCCTCGAGTCGAGCGTGATCCCCAGGAAAACAGTTTTATCGACGAATTCTAGTTTCTCTTGATTCAATACTATCTCACAATCACTACTTTTGACATTAGGTAAAGAAAATCGTATACACTTAGTTTTTTTCCCATTTAATACTAAATTATTAGCAGTGAACCAATTATGGACCTGCATTAGGGCGTTATTAACGTCGTCAAAATTTGTAGCGCTTCTTTCTACCTCAAAGATTAAAGAAGTATCGTCAGCAAATAACACCATTTGTGGTTGATTTTTTAATAAATGGAGTAGATCATTAATATACACTAAAAAGAGGAAAGGACCCAATATCGAGCCTTGTGGAACTCCCATTTCTACTTTTAAACTAAGTGAATTGACACCATTTATTTGAACTTGCTGCTGCCTATCCTTTAAATAAGATTTTACTAGACTGAGCGCAAGTATTCCAAGTCCATAATGCTCAAGTTTCAAGAGCAAGGTTTCGTGATCGACGCAATCAAATGCCTTGGAGAGGTCACAAAAGATTCCTATGGCGTCTTGGGCCTCTTCCCACGCCGTAAATATGTGTTTTAATAAGGTGACCCCAGCGTCAGTCGTACAACGTCCCTTGGTGAAACCATACTGTTGATTGTGTAAGATTTTATTTGTGTTAAAATGAATGAGCATTTGATTAAGCATTACCTTTTCAAATACCTTGCTGAAAACTGGCAACACGGATACGGGTCTATAATTATTGGTGTCTTTGCTGTCCCCGGATTTGAAAAGTGGTATTACCTTACTGTATTTCATTAAATCCGGGAAGACTCCTTGATCCACACACAAATTAAATATGAAGGCTAAGTAAGGCGCTATAGTGTCAATTATGGATGTACAGACTTTAATGGACATTCCCCAAAGATCTTCAGTCAATTTGATCTTGATTTGCTTAAAAGCTTTTATTACTGTTATGGGGTTAATATGCTTAAAGTTAAATTCAATCGGGCAGACCGAAACGTTCGCCCTTACTAAATCAAAAGCGAGCGTGGGCGAGGAATTTAAAGTGTCAGTAGTTTTAATTGGGATACTGGTAAAGAAATTTACAAATTCTTGAGCAACTTCTTTGCTATCGCAAATGAGACCACGTGTCGTCTCCAGTGTATAATCAGAATTATGCGTTTTGTTCCTGTTCGTTTCATTATTGATAATTTTCCAAACAGTCTTTATTTTATTGTCTGCTGATTTGACCTTGTTGCTAATGTACGAGGCTTTGGCTGCCTTACAAGTGTTCTTAAAAATTTTAGAGTAAGTAGCAACATACTTATTAAAAGTTTCCGTGTTAATATAAGGCTTAAGGCCATATAGCTCAAAAAGTATTTCCCTACTTTTCCTAAGTCCTTTAGTTGCCCAGTCACTAAATAAAAACTTAGGGCAGATACGTTTAGTGCTCTTCTTAAAAGAATAATTGAACTCTGTTTGGACTACCGAAAATAATTCTTTATACAAAATGTTAACATTGTTCATTGTAAGGTCCTGATTACTCAACTTACAAATTAAACTGTTATTAAAATTATTTAAATTAACAGATGTTATTGGTCTGGATTGTATCTGCAGTTTTTGTATTATGATGTTGGACTCAAAAGTTACGGTTTGACCGCTGTGATCGGAAGGGAGATAATTAACGATGGCTTTATCTAAATAGTCGCAGCAACAAAATACATTATCAATGCATGTAGCTGTAGTTGTAGTTATTCGGGTTGGTTCTACAAACACATTTGACAAATTAAATGATTTAAACAAATTTAATAATCTACTGGTATTTGAATTATTTTCTAAAATATTAATGTTAAAGTCACCACAGATAATTACTGATTTATTGCCAGTTGCAAGTTTTGCCAAAACATCTTCCATTACTGACTCAAATATAGAGTAGTTTTGATAACTTGGGGGTCTGTAAACGCACACTATAATATGCTTATCTAGCTCAACACAAGACAGTTCAATGCTATGTTCAACCGATAGTTCAACTATGTCTTTACGAGTTTTAGATTTAATACATCTTTTAATTAGGATTAGTGAACCACCACGCAGCATTGATTTTCGGGTAAAACAACTGGCCACACTATAATTCTCATAATTAATTAACATTTCAGAATCTTTTAACCAATGCTCAGATATACAAACAATGTCAAACATTGTTTTTTCCAAAAACAATTCAATTTCCAATTGTTTCGAAGAAAAACCTTGAATATTTTGATGAAATAATTTCAAGGATTTCTGCTTAGCCCCTTTTTTACAGATAGCTAGTTTAGTGCTAGAAAATACCTTTTTGTTATTTTGTATAACTACACTGTTAGTGGTACCTTCTGTTGTCTTACAAACTAGTTTAAAATATTTGAGCTAATCACCTTAACATTAGTACTATTACTAATTGTGGTGCTAAATAAAGACAACTTCGACATACTAATTATGTCTGGGTTAATATTAAAAGCTAATAGCCTAGCTATTTGATGTCTAAAACTAATGGGCAGATACACAGTATCCCTAGTCGATCGGAGTATCACTCCCCACTGACCACCTAATTGCGCCAGCTACCGCCACCGCTACCGCGCCCGCTGCCGCGCTTTCACCCTGGACGAAGCCTAAGCGTCTGTGAAGTACTGTTCACTTATGAAATCATTTATCAGTTCCTTTATTAAACAATAATCGTATCTTGTTGCGAATTCTGTGTGTACAGTTTTTTTTTTCTGTTCTCTTGTTAGTATTACCCAAAACTCACGTAAAACCTTAGGCACGTGTAACAGATGAGTATATTAACGTATGGAAATTGTACGTACTAAAAATCATTATTAATACAAAAATGGTGTATATGTCGTAGGATAATTTGATACTTCGAATCTTCGCGAAAATCCTAGGGGTTTTGCGAAAACGCGGATAATTAGACATAGGCGAAAAATTATCAAATCTTACTGGACAAAGTCAGGATCTAACATAACCTAACCTAAATGATACAACAACAATAGAAGGGTATCTGGCGCTTGGCGGCCGCTACCGCGGCACGCTCGCTTCGCTCGCTCGCCTTCGCGCGCTAATGGTCACTGTTCTAACATAACCTAACCTAAATTCTAATTATCCGCGTTTTCGCAAAACCCCTAGGATTTCCGCGAAGATTCGAAGTATCAAATTATCCTACGACATATATAAAGTATTCTATTCTATTCGTTAAAAAAATATTTGAGAAACCCACTAATGTACTCATTACATGTAAAAGCAACCTGAAAGTATGTATTTAATTATTGTATGTTTAAACGTTATACACTTAAACAACATGTAACATAATGAACGCAAGACCTCATACACCCCAATTAGAGTATTCAGTTAAAAGCTTAATACAATGACCAAAAATTTTTTTTTCAAAGCTAACTTTGTATTAACAAAATCGTGTTGAGCCTAGCATTACTTTATGCGTTTTATAATTGAGTCTTATTGCCTTGACATAATATTGAATTTTCTTTGGCTCAATGGGCGGTCAGTATTGCAAAGTACATAAAATTTGATAAAAATACCTGTATTATTAGTTACTGAAATCGATTTAGTAGTCGATTCAAACTACTTTCAGGACTTGCGTTTATTCTGTTACAGCTCGTATAGAGAGTTATTCCAAAGAAGGTAAGGACTTATTACCTACTTTTAATTTAATTGCTGAGATCCGCGTTACTCAGGAACTTAGGACCAGTTTTGCCTCGAATTGATAATCTTGTGTTTGTATAATGCTGCTTTTTAAAAATCAATCAAGGATTTTAATAAGCTTTAAGTTTATCCCGTCCACGTTCTGCTAATATTTTTTTTCATTACCTTCAGATTCCAATTAAGTTCAGTAAACAAGTAGATTTTTAAGAAATTACGTTAACCGCTAAGGTTTTGCACTTTTTCGCCAATACCTTCGGATTTCAGTTGGATGTAGCTGAATACCAGTACTTTACATGAAGCGACTGTCTAGCTGACCTCCACAACCCAGTAACATACATACATGCAAGGAGTTAGGTAAATTAAGTGTTAATCAAATTGACCACGTAATTAAATTGTTCGTACCTATATGCAAATCGAATGGCGTGCAATTGCAGAGGCCTATGTCCAGCAGTAGACTGCTGTAGGCTAATGATAATGATGATGATAATTAAATCATAACTGTTATTCTTTGACAGTTGTATAAAATGGCGGTGCCAAATAACACGGCGAATAGTAGTGTATTCATTTGATAAACAATTAATTTCCCTATCTGTACCATGAGTAATAGTAGTGTATTCATTTGATAAACGATTAGTTTCCCTATCTGTACCATGAGTAATAGTAGTGTATTCATTTGATAAACGATTAATTTCCCTAACTGTACCATGGGTAATAGTAGTGTTTTCATTTGATAAACCATTAATTTCCCTATCTGTACCATGAGTAATAGTAGTGTATTCATTTGATAAACGATTAATTTCCCTAACTGAACCATGGGTAATAGTAGTGTTTTCATTTGATAAACCATTAATTTTCCTATCTGTACCATGAGTAATAGTAGTGTATTCATTTGATAAACAATTCATTTCCCTAACTGTACCATGAGTAATAGTAGTGTATTCATTTGATCAACGATTAATATCCCTATCTGTACCATGAGTATTAGTAGTGTATTCATTTGATAAACGATTAATTTCCCTAACTGTACCATGAGTAATAGTAGTGTATTCATTTGATAAACAATTAATTTCCCTAACTGTACCATGAGTAATAGTAGTGTTTTCATTTGATGAACAATTCATTTCCCTAAATGTACCATGGGACCAATTCACTCCTGCGAAAAACAATGTTTTATCCATGCCATAAACTCCTCAAAAGTATCTACATATAATTACAGTCATCAACCTCTTTCATGGCTTCAAACGCCTTCAAACTACCTTCTAAAGTGCTTATTTGTTTTATGAACCAGCTCGGTTACAATGTATGTAATTACCGCAGTTCATTAAAATAATTCCGCTATAAAACTTCAAGTTTTCGCCCGAATCTTAATGTCTCGTATTTGAACACGTCTTTAAGGTGGAGAACACTGGGAGCGTTTCGGAAATATGGCTTAAGGTTTTAAAAGGAAAACAACCACTTCTGTTTTGGCGTATGCTTTTTGGATAAAAGGCCTTCAATTGCTGAAGGTTTTAAGAGCGTTTATACCTTATTAGTGGCAACGTCGCAATTTAGTGTCATATTTCGTGGTTTTCAATTTTTATCATTTAATCGGAGCTATATATTAAAAATATGTTTAATTAACTTTTTAGAATTATGTGAAAACTGTGTAATAGGTAAGAAATCGTTGCGTTTACAGTTCTATTTATATGCAAATAATACATTGGAAACTTGCAGGGCGTTATTTTCATTGTAAAATAACTGTAAGCATTACGGTTACTTACTTTTTAAACACTTTCACGTAATTCTAAAAAGTTAATTAAACAGATTTTTAAAATATAGCTCCGATTAAATGATAAAAATTGAAAACCACGAAATATGACACTAAATTGCGACGTTGTCACTCATAAGGTATAAACGCTCTTAAGTAAAATTAAAGAGGTTCTGTAAAAAATAGTTAAACATTCCTAAATGCCGTAGAAAAATAAACTTTATATATACCTACTCAGAGAGTCATGAGGATAAAGAGCTAACACGATAATGCTGCATTGCCATAAGAAACATTCTGGTTCTGATTCCTTACTGGTAAAAACAAAACACTAACTAATGCCTTTTTTTTTTTTTTTTTTTTTGAGGATGGGAAATCATCAAATGACTCCTCCCGTTCTGGGTGGGGCGGAAGGGAGTGTCAGACTCTTACTGACTAAAACCCACCCGTGTTCCTTCCTTGGCCCTTTATGTTCCGGGTCAGCGGTACCCCTTTTGGATGATCCCGCTTTCCCGACAGGCTTGGGCCCTAGTGGGCCCCCTCTATGATGCTGACATCTCTTTGAGGCGCGCGTGGAACACGTACGCGCCGTCCAGCACGGGCCTGGTCCTGATCGGACGGTGAGCTACCCATTACTCACCGCCCGCAGGCCCGCGCCTACGGTGGCCGGGAGTCGTCACGCGGCTCCCGACGCCCGGAGCGTCCACCGCGGCGGCTTGGACGGGAGACTCTCTCCCTCTCCCGTCCCGCCACCTCCTTCGCTAGCATGACTGCTTCGCAGAAGGAGGCGACAGCCTCCCACTCCCCCTCGCCCCGGACCATGGCTTGAACCAAGGCCGGGCGTGAGAGATCGCCGCCGCTGCCAATCGCCTCTACGAGGACACGGCGGTGCTCCGCCCATGCAGGGCAGGCCCCCACCGTATGTTCCACCGTGTCCTCGGGGCGATCATCGCAGTGGTGACACCCGGGCGTTTCCTCCCGCCTGATGATGTGCAGGAACCTCCCGAAACTTCCGTGTCCGGTGAGGACCTGCGTCAGGCGGTAGGTGAGGACGCCGTGACGCCTCTCTAGCCACTCCTCAAAGAGGGGTCTTACCGCCGCTATCGTGGCGTGCCCACTAACTAATGCCTTAATTTGTGTTATTTTACGATATTCTTAACTACGAAACAGTTACACGAGCACCTGAACCAGAGTAGTTATAAAACTATAAATATGTTGTAATGAAGAAAATGCAAAACGAATTTAACACAGATTCATTCTTAAAAGTATAATTCATTCATACTAATATAATATATGTATACTAATCTATACTATGTAATATTTTTTATAGATTCAAAAGTAACTCTGTCTGTCGGTCTGTTACCTTTTCACGCCTAAACCACTGAATGGATTTCGATAAAATTTTGCAAGGAGATAGATGATATTCTGGGGAAGGACATAGGCTACTTTTTGTCTCAAAAGTAATCCTAGAAGGGTGTATAGATATAGGGGATGAAAGTTTGTATGGGAAACTTAGCACTTCTTAAAAAAATAATGTATGCTTTTGGTAAAAACTAAAATATATTTGTTTCAGCGTTTTTGTAAAATCAGCCCCCAAGCGGGCAGGCAATATTGGGGATGATTTTAAAATTCATATGATTATTGACAATTTTGTGTACCTCATTATAAGAGATTTGTGGCATTGGAAATATATTCAGAACCAGCATCTTGAGGAAGTATTTATTTTAGTATTTATTGAATTTAAATCGGTCCATCCGCTTAAAAGTCATTAGAATTCGAAGAAGAGAGAAGGCCTGTGTCCCAGCAGTGGGAAAATTATAGGCTGACGATGATTTAGAATCATAAAAACCTGTTTTATAATAATTGAAAAAATACATTTAATGAAATAATGTCTTTCTGTTACCTTTTCACGCTTTGGATTTGGATGATAGCATACTATTTTATCCCTTAAACGTTCTCGTGGGATAAGTTACGACACCCACTCGGGCGATGCCGCGGACAAAAGTTGTATATTATAAATTCTTTACTTGGCTTACAGTAGGTACGCACGGCTACAGATCAAGCTATACATTTCCAGTATAAGCTGATCTCGCATTGTATAGGATATACTTACAATGAGAGGTCAGTGTAAACTGGAAATGTATAGCTTGATGTGTAGCCGTGTGTACGAACGCGAATGTAATAATTGGGCAACTACCTCCTTTACCGATGCCAAGTTTCCACATTCTACATTAAATGGGCCGTTAGATAAATGTGTGTAGCTCACAGACAGATATGAAGCGAGGCAGAATCTATTCTTAGTTCTTTTTTTCAATTTTTGTTTGTTTCCAATTTTTGTAAAAAGTCTATAAGGCTACTTTTGTTAATCAAAGTAAAAGTCAGATAAATTATTTCAAGCTGGCCTTTTGAATGTCAACATTTAAAGAAAAAAAAAATTGATTCTAGTCGCCCCTTCCAAAACGTAGTTTCGTATGGAGAAGAATGAGCAAGAAACTCCTTAGTTACTCTTTCAGAAATGATTTGCATTATTTTGTATCCAGGAATTATACATATATAAATATATGTGATTGGTGCAGCATGTTGCTTATATATATGTAAATATGTTTAGTGTAATAGAAATATGTTTTTTTTTTAATAAAAGAATATTGATTGGCTCAGCATATCATAGTCTTTATTAGCTGAAAATTGATGATCCTCTGTCATTTGCACTCGTAATTTCAGGTCGTCGGTCCAGCTACCTAAGATAATTTTTTGTCTGTTAAATTATTTGTAATAATAATATAATGTTTCATTTCGTTTGCCAATTTACGGTCTCCATTCAAAAACTAATTTTTGATATAGCAAATCTTCTGTAACAAGTAGTTCTATTACCTGCAGGTGGGAAAATAGTGTACTAAAGAATAGAATAGAAAACCACTATTTCGGGTATGAGACTATTAGTAGCAAACATTTTCTGAAATAACATAAAACTTCAACAAAAAGAATTAATCCAAGAAAAATAGAGGTGTTGAACACCAGACTCCCAAGCCACCTTAAATCTAAATCATTTCATTTCAGAAACTCTGTCAAAAAGGTTTCTATAGATTTAAAAACTCTGTCAAAAAGGTTTCTATAAATTTTAAGATTACTTGGGTGATAAAAAGGCTTGGGATTAATTTAGCTCCTCCAATGTACCCGGTTACGCAACAAACCATTTTAAACGAAGTGTTTTAGAATTAACAGTGTTTTATTTTTTATTTTTATTGATTTACGTGATAAAGCTTATGATATATTTTATGATGAAATATAAAGAGAAAACTCACTGTGAATGTTAGTACCATGCAGGCTAGATTGAATACATGATTTTATAACTGTCTGGCGGTTTTGAGTATTTTATAAATGGCCTACGCAAATGTCCTGCAGATATGGAAGTCGGAATATGGAGTCGTGTGACGGATCTTTGAGCTCCCTATTAACAGGGTTGAGCTGCACATTGACTGATGCATACATACCGTCTGTTGGAACAGGTAAATTCAAAACTGCAATGACTCTTTCTTCAAAAGGCCCTACCATACCCTACTAGCCTTGAATTACCTACTCACATAAAATCCTAATAATATAATGTTTGCACTTTTTGTTTTGTCTGATTTAGTTTCGGCATTTCTTCTCAGGGATCAGTCAGCTAGGAAATGCCGGCCGGCGCCATCAAGTTTTAAAATATTGACATGTAAAAGTGTCTTAAAAGATCTACTTATAGAAATAAAGATTTTATTTTATTTCAGACCATCTTTTTCCATCCATAACCCGCGCTCGCTATGCCACTATCTTAACGATCAAGATTTTAACCCGTCGGCTGCCATTAAAAGCCAAGTGCATAAAGTCAGGAAGTTGGACAATTAAATCGGGGGGCGGTCGTTTGGACCCGAAGACAGTGTGTATGTAAGTTAGCACGATGAGGGTTGGGCCGTGTTTTTGTGATCGTCCACTTGGGGTTTGTTAGTCATGCTTATGCTTAGCAATCAGTTTGAGGTATATGTGAGTTTGCGGAAGCTGTTATCTGTCAAATTTGCATGTAGAGGTGTTTTAGAGCTGGTTAACCAGTGGAATCGTCTAGAAACTTTGAAGTATTTCAGTACATCATCGTGTACTACCGTCAATTGTTTTTGTTGAATGCTTGTGAGCAATTAAGTCTGTTAGGTACAAGGTGTGATCTGCCATGCCATTAGTTGGAGCAACAATAAAAGTGGCACCCTCTAAAGAGTGTTAAGATGATGCAAGTAATTACTTGCTTCAATTTTATTGTACTTGCATTGAATAAATGGGGCTTTAGTCTGCATTAATTGAAAAATAAGACTGACTTGCTCATGTTAAAAGAATTAAAAGAAAGAAAAATTAGAAAAGGAGGATTAGGTGATGCTTATTTCATTAGAAATAAGCATCACCTTTGTACCTATTTTTCTGTTATTTTCTTCTTGTCTGTTTATATAAGTGTGTACATAAATGGTTAAATAAATAAAATAAAAATATTTTAATTTGAAAGGAATCATTTTTACGCTTAATTTACAAAGGTGTCTGTTATATTCAACAAAGTACCGATTTATATTGATACAAGCAAAACAAAGATGATATCGAGTAATCGTAAAGGACCACCGTTTTCGAAACACCCCCTGTTAAAACTCTCAAAAGACAAAAAGTTGCAGGCTGAATAATTTATATACCTTTATATCCTACCCTTTTGCTGTGCCCTACAGGGTCCATAATGATCAAAATTATATAGTTTATCACTTATGTACACATTATGGTAAAGCAATAAAAATATTGAGTATTGAGTATAGTTTTAATTATTATTTTATAGTTAGAATGCCACTATCAACTCTTATTAAGTAAATATTAATTAGCACATTAATTTATGCTCAAGACGTCGGTTCTAACGCTTAGGTTAAATAAATTTGTGGCACATTATTAAGCACAAATTAATAAGGACCTTCATTTATTTATGAGAGACGAGATCTCTGCGGTTAAGAGTGGGTTTAATGTCAAACGGTTACTGAAATCATTTTGATGGGGGTAACCAATTTTATTCATAGCTAGTTTCGATCATGAAAATTAAAAAGAAAGAAAAAAATAAAGGACAAAGGCCGAAAAAATATATCTTCGTATTTAGAACAATTTGCAACGTTATTCCATACTTCATACTTTATACGATAACGGCGAGCTGCCCATTGCTCGCCGTTCGCAAGCCCACACCTACGGTGGCCGGGAATCGGCCTGCGATTCCCGACGCCCAAGGCGTCTCCTGCGGCGGCTGGGGGCGTGAGGGCGGAAATTTTGCCTCTCCTTTGCTTCGCAGAAGGAGGTGACGGCTTCCCAAGCCCTCTCGCTCCGTACCATGGCCTGGACCAAGGCCGGACGCGAGAGATCGCCACCACCAATCGCCTCCACGAGGACACGGCGGTGCTCCGCCCAAGCCGGGCAGACCTCCACAGTATGCTCCACCGTCTCTTCCGGGCGATCCACACAATGGTGACACCCGGGCGTTTCCTCCCGCCTTATCCGGAACAGGAACCTCCCGAAACAACCGTGTCCGGTGAGGACCTGCGTCAGGCGGAAGGTGAGGACGCCGTGGCGCCTCTCTAGCCACTCCTCAAAGAGGGGACTTATCGCCGCAATTGTGGCGTGCCCAGCGCTGGGTTGCGACAATCGCACTCTCCATGCCGCCCTGAGATCCCGCCGGAGCTCTATCCGCTGTACCGTGATTTCTCGCGGCAGCGGAGCTACGCCCCGGCGTTTCGCCCCCTCGCGAACCCCCCCCCCCCCCCCTTTATATTATGTATATAAAGGATAAAATAGAAGTTTAATGTTTAATTAAGTAAATCTCTAACTTATTTAACTTTTCCGCATGTACTGATTACCTATTAAAGTAACCCAATATTCAGATTCCCAATACCTAGCACATCTCAAAGAAACTGCAGCATTTTATTATCCGCCATTTCAAACCAGATTGTGTCACTATTGCACTATAGGATCGGTTCGTACAAAAGGAACCATGACATCTATCGACTCGACTGATCGCTCCGTCCATTTGTTGCCTTATTTCGTTCTATTGTCCAAGTCTCTTCAATTTTCCGAAGGAATTTCTTCGAAGTATCTTAGTGTCTGTGTCTGCAGTTACAAGTCGTTTTTAGAGGGTGCTGTATTATTTGTGAAGTCTTCAAATTTTTTTTTTGATACTGGCTATTTACCTAAAGGGTCGAGCTCACAAACCGCCATTTGACCATATAGGGGTGACCATTCATTACATATCTAGACCCGTTTATGCTCAGAAAACATGCGTAGATCATTGACAGTCGTTACGGGTAGTCACAAGCCCAAAATTCTGACAACCAGTCTAATCAAGGGGTATCGTGTTACCCAGTAACTGGGTTGTGGAGGTGAGATAGGCAATCGCTACATGTAAAATACTGGTATACAGCTGTACTCGGTTAGATCAGAGGGGCAATCCCCGTATTTTTAAGACCGTTCGCATTCTAATCTCAGTCTCAATCTGTCAAAATTACAATCAATTTACGTACTTTTTTGACAGGTTTTTGACATTGATTGTCGCTGAGATGAGATTGCGACTTGAATTTGAACGTTTTTTAAGTACGAGAATTGGCCTACTGACCTCAACATACTTGGCAAAAGGCTAGCAGTCTAATTGGTTTAAAAAAAACTACATGGTTCGCTATCTATTTTATTGTATTGTATTTTGCGATTAAGTTGATGTTGTGAGGTTAATATTTTATTTGGTGTTGTTTATTGGTTGTTTAAAAATAAATTGTCGCGATAGAATATTTACGTGTTTTATCTCGAGTTCATTCTTTATTTCAAATTTTTCTGTTTATTTAAAAATAACTCGTAGTTAGAATATATTTTATATTTTTTTCATAAAGAAATAATCATGTAGGTAGGTACATTTTAGAGTCAATTTACGATATCATATCTATCGTAAACCTATCAATGTGCCTACTAACCCGTTAACTGGTTATTGAACCGGTTAATTGAATTTTCAATTAAATTGAAATCGGTTTTGTGGGAAATTTCCATTTTACCTGTAAGTAAGGACGGTGTTGTTTAAGTGTAATTAATAATAATAACCACGGTGAAATGAATTCGTATCAATGGTGATAATTTGTTATTGGTAAGCATAATTAATGTTTAAGAACAAATAGAATGTAGAGAAAATAATATGATATATATTATACATCACAAAACATCAATTAAAGGTAAACGTAAAAGTTAACTTGATAGTGTAATTAATACTTAGATCATACATTGATTACACATGCCTAATAACCACCAACCTTTTTTTCTTTTTTTTTGTGTGGGAAATCATCAAATAACTTCTCCCGCTCTGGGCGGAGCGGGAGGGCGTGTCAGACTCTTACTGACTAAAACCCACCCGTGTTCCTTCAGTTGCCTGTGCCAGGGGCCACGGTAACTCTTTCAGACTTTCCCGCAACCCTGGCAGACATCGGCCCTAGCGGACCCCGTCATTGGTGCTGATATCTCTTTGAGGCGCGCGTGGAACACAAAACAAATAGCTCCGAAAAGCTGGGTTGCGGAGCTAACAACACTCTTTTTACACCTTTATATTACGACATACGAACTGCATAGGTCCACATAGATAAAAACGACAACCATTAAGAACTAGACAGTACAAAGCAACAACCACCCTCACACACACACAAACACCCATCACACCAACCACACCCACACCACCCACAGTCTAATAACCACCAACCAACAACAGATCTTAAAGCAAATTAGGCTCCATAAAATCATCAAGAAGAAACTTATCAAAGAACAATTCTCCCAACAGCCTCTCAAAAATCCTTCCCCTTATAAAAAAACGCACCAATTATGCCCCACAAACTTGACATTCCCTACGTTTAAACGAAGATTTTTTACCATTGTTCCTTCACCCGAGGAGACACGTTAGCAACGTCATTATTTCAATGAATGAGTCTTGGTTTTCGCTCATCACAATAACGAAAGTAAAACGTAAAAGTTAACTTGACTTGACTTGTTACTTAGATCTTGTGTTCAACACAAAGTTTAGCAAATTAAACCTCATCAAATAATTACGAAGAAACTCGCAAAAGAACAGTTCTCCCAACAGACTTCCAAAAATCACAACTTCTTCAACGATCTTTAAGAGTAGATTTTTTCACCATTTTCCTTCCAACCAAAGAGGCACGTTAGCAACGTCATTATTTCAATGAATGAGTCTTAGTTTCTTGGTCGGCTTGTTATGAGGGGACGGACCGAATCTATCGTCTTTAAATTCTGAAACGGGAAAGATTTCCGACAAAATTTATTGGATGTTTCTGACGGGTATATTTGGTAAATTATTTTGGGAGGTCGTTAGATAAGAATGGTATTGTTAACCATAGTTGATAACTACGATTTTAGAATGGATTTGGACGCGTTTTGTCTTTGACTGAATATTAAAGGCAGGCCAAAATTGTCCTTTCTCATATTGAGAAGGAATCATCACTGATCGCCACGGTTGCTCTTGCAATTTCAAACTACACCTAGGTTTTGTCACCCTATGCTAAATTCGCATATGATAACAGACAGCTGTCTCTAAAGAAATTGACATTGCACGTACATGATCACACTTGAGCTACGGACACCGTCCTTACTACAAAAGATAGATACTGTCAATATCAAATTGTTACTATGAACGTCTACGTTTTGAACTCACAATATTGTGCTTGAGAAACAAAACTACAACTACGAGAGCAATTTTTTATACCACTCGTAACTTTGACTGACTGCCTGTTTCAGAATCTTGATCAAAAGGTTACGAAGTTACTTCTTCAAGAGGGCCTCGCAACGTATCAAACTTGTACACACAAAACTGCCCTAAGTCTTGAAACTTTCCGACCGTATCAAAAGATGGGTCAAGGTCAAAGCATCTAATTATTTCTTTCATATTAGTATCGGTTAATCTGAACTTGAGCCCCACAATAATCGCAACAACTGGCTAAGTACGAGTTGGACTAAGGATTATGTGCCACCAAAACTATGATATATCCGCCCGCCCGCCGCCCGCGTTCTTGACCGCCTTCTCAATAACTGCATTCGATTCGTCTTCAATCTTCGTAAGTATGACCATGTATCTACACACCGACTGCTTTTAAAATGGTTACCCATTCGTCAGCGCAGAGAGTTGAGGGCTCTACTCCGGGTCTACGTTGTTCTCCATTCTGGACAAACCCACTTCCCCTTTTTACCTGACTTCCCAAATTCAATATTTATGCACTGCCCATAGTAAAAATCCTCGTTCCACCAACAATCGTCTTCTACGATGTCCTTCTCACCGTTCTAGTTTCATTCATTCTTCTTTCTTTGTTCAGGCGGTATTTCTTTGGAATGCGCTTCCTCTGAAAATCAGGACAGCAACCAGTCGGTTATCTTTTAAAGTGAAGGCACGTGAACATATCCGTCAGAAGTTGGCTGAAACATCCCAGCGCTGAGTTGCTGGATTCGTTTTCTCCTCTACCGATCGTTATTTCTCCAGACCAAGGTTTTTTTTTGTTTATATGTATGTATCTATATTTTAGTATTTATTCTTATATTGTATAGTAATTTCCGAGCTATCTATCCCGTATGTTGCACCTGCCATGGTATATCTCTGCATCACCCTAAGGTTGACTGGTAGAAAATGCCTCAGGCATTAAGTCCGCCTTTGTACAGTATTATTTTTTACTTGTGCATAAAGTTTTAATAAATAAATAAATAATAAATATATCTTTTTACTTTTGCCATGACGGAGTCCGTTCCCAAACTGCGACTGCCAAATTGACCTCCACAACCCAGTTTCTATCTAACACGATACGCCTTGGTAAGACTGGTTGTCAGACTGTTCGGCTTCTGATTACCCGTAACGACTGCTAAAGATCTACGAATGACAGCCGGGATCAACGGCTTCAGGCCGATTCCCGGCCACCGTAGGCGCGGGCTTGCGAACGGCGAGCAACGGGCAGCTCGCCGTTCGATAAGGACCAGGCCCGGGTCGACGGCGCGTTGTGTTCCACGCGCGCCTCAAAGAGATGTCAGCACCAATGACGGGGTTTGCTAGGACCGATGCCTGCTAGGGTTGCGGAAAAGTCCAAGAGGGTTACCGTGGCCCCTGGCACAGGCAACTGAAGGAACACGGGTGGGTTTTAGTCAGTAAGAGTCTGACACGCCCTCCTGCTCTGCCCAGAGCGGGAGAAGTTATTTGATGATTTCCAACCCACAAAAAAAAAAAAAGGGACCAACGGCTTAAATTACTTTCCCGAGGCACGGAGGGGTCACGATATAGGTCATCCATCCACGAAAGGACCGCAGCAAGCGTAACTAAACCTTTGTAGGACCCGTGCGGCTGTTATTTAGCCACGAGTCCCTTGATAGTGGCCATAGTTACACAATATTATCAATACGAATACTCAGACATTGTGAAAATCCCTTCTGCCTACCTATTACAATAAAATAGGGGCCTGTTGGCACTCTTTGAGTACAGAATCCAAACATTGAACCGTCAATGATTATCTTGTGTTTCTGTTATATTGTATAGGAGTTGTGTTGTGTTGTGTTGTGTTGTGTGTTTGTTTGTTTGGTGTTGTGTTGTTTTGTGTTGTTGTGGTTCCCAAGGGTAAGTCAGGTCCGGATGTCAGTGGCTACAGACCGGTGGCAGTGTTGTCGACACCTGCAAAAGTGTTCGAGTCTGCCATCCAACGCTGCGTGCAGGCTCAAGTGAGCGCACAGCTATCGGACGCGCAGCACGGGTTCAGGCCGGCACGCAGCACTGCCACTAATCTGCTTAATTTCATGGCGAGGGTGGTGCCGGCGGTCGATGCTGGTGTGCAGGTAGATGTGGCATATTTTGATTTTAAGAAGGCGTTTGATACCGTCGACAATGATGTACTGCTAATGAAGCTGGCAAAAATTGGCTGCACTCCGACCCTCTTACAGTTCTTCGCCAGTTACTAGAAAGACCGACAGCAGTACGTTGACTACAACGGGATCGAATCCGAGCCATACTACACCAGGTCAGGCGTGAGCCAGGGCAGCAATTTGGGTCCTCTCGAATTTATTTTAATGATAAATGACTTACCAGAAGTAGTCAAACATAGTTTATGTTTATTGTTTGCAGATGACCTCAAATTGCTGCTCGAGGTCAGGGGTGAGTCGGACTGTGAGAAATTGCAGGAAGACATAGATAGAGTGGTAAAATGGAGCCATGAAAATAAACTCTATTTCAATACAGCGAAATGCTCAGTGATGACATTTACGCGAGCGAAGACTGCCTTAGCCTACGAATATAAAGTAGAGGAAGTGCTGATGCAGCGAGTGTCTCAGATACGAGATCTAGGAGTACTGCTTACCCCGGATCTAACTTTCCGGGATCATATAGTTAAAACTTGCAAGAAGGCGTACAGGAACCTGGGTTTCGTGCTGAGACAGTCGCAGGGATTCACCAACATTACCACGCTCAGAGTGCTGTATGACGCTTTGGTAAGGAGTCACTTGGAACACAGTGCGGTGATTTGGGCTCCCCATGAAGCGAAATACAATGTCATGCTGGAGCGAGTGCAGAATAAATTTACAAGACACTTGTACTTCAAAATTTATGGGGTTTACCCATTTTACCCGCTGATGTATCCTACACTGTTTGTACTGGGTATGGTCCCCACCATACCCAGTACAAACAGTGTAGGATACAACGAACTAAGAGTGCGCAGAGAATTTACTCTCGCGGCGTATGCGCTAAAGCTCCTGCGTGGAGTAGCACATAACCCGGGTGTACTGCGTCATCTGAAGCTGTGCGTGCCAGACCAGTACGTGTGGAGGCGGCGGCGACCGCCACTGCTGGCTATACCTGCAGCCAAAACCAACCTGCTGGCTAAAACACCTCTCACCCGGACAATACGGGTTCTAAACGAAGTGCATGAGAGGATTGACATATTTTCGTGCAATCTGAGTGAATTCGCAAGAATTTTGTTGAATTTTGTTAGTTATATTTAAATAGGTTAGGTTTATTATTTTAAATTTATTATTGTGTGTACATAAATAGTAAAGTAAATAACTTTATATATATTTTGAAAGTTCAGTTCGCAAACCACTATTGTATTGGGTCTTCCTGTAATGATAGTGTGTAAGTTTAATAATAAATAAATAAATAAATTTTTGGGGTACAACTGAGTAAATTCTAGCTATCCATTTATCTTGTGAAAATTACCACTCTTAGTAGCCGTGTTGCTAATCTTCATAGTCATATTACGAGCAGAAAAAGGGGACGCTACTATTACCCCTTGGTGGGTATAGTGCCTTAGACACTTTTACGATAGTGACATGTTTGTGATCCACTCTTTGTCAGGAATAATAAAATGACCCTTCATATCTTTATTTGACTATAACAAGGGCAGATTTCACCCATTAAACTGAACGCAACCAGCGCATCCAAATCGCGTACAGTTTCAAAGGTGAAATTTGCACTAAATAAAATACAATTTATAATTTTCGTTCGGAAAGTAAAATTATAACCCCTAATTACAACAAAAGAATCACATTAACTCATACGAAACCTTTGCATTCGCAAAAACTCATCGAGAAACCTAGTCTGGCGTTTTGTTGAGTCAAAAGTCGGAAGCCTTCTTTGTTGAGCCGCATCTGTTGAAAAGCTGTATCACATTTTGAACACTGCGAAGGTTTTCGTTTATTGAGTTAATGAGCTAAATGATGTTTGTTTTGGGATGTCAAGCCTTTTTTCAGAAGGGTGAGAAGTTGTTACTTGATGGTTTACAAATAACTTTTGTTACTGATTTATTCAATCTCATGTAATAGAAAAGATTATCCGTAAAAGAGCCGGAGTCACTGACATAACTTGCAGAGTAAGCAAGCTGAAGTGGCAGCGGGCTGACTATTTTAGCCGAAATACCGATGGCTGGTGGAGCACACGAGTCCCGGAGTGAAGATCGCGAATCGACAAGCGTAGTGTGGGACGGCCCCCAGTTGAATGGACCCACGACCTTAAGAAGGTGGCTGGATGACTGGATGACAGACTGGATGCAGAAGAAGGAGGACAGGGTATTGTGTTGTAGCTTGGGAGAGGCTTACGTCCACCAGTGGACTCTAATAGGTCGAGTTGATTGATGTAAAACACAACCCTATAATGCATGGTCTCTAACCAAAGCTAATTTTACAGCTGTTAAGAATTTCCCCAAAAAAACCTGATTTCATTTCAGGCAGCTACGTAGGTGATGCTTCCTATTTGTTCCCGTGTCTGTGTTTGCACAAAAAAATCGACTTCGCAGCTTGGCCGCCCCGGGGTTTTGAAAACCGTTTTCAAAAGATTGCAAGTTTGTCGACGATGGGCACTTCACGGAAAGTGAATAATGTGGTTACCGCTGTCTCTAGAATCAATCAATCTGCCTAGCCTTTTCCCAACTAAGTTGAGGTCGGCTTCCAGTCTAACCGGATGCAGCTGAATACCAAAATCAAAATCAAAAGTCATTTATTCAAATTAGGCTGAGAATCAGCACTTTTTGAACGTCAAAATCACATAAGACAGTCCCCCCAAAACGCCCACCTTTCACCACTTCCTAGTGCTTTAGCTGGGAAGAAGAAGTGGCGGAACAAACTTCCCAGCAGCACTGCTGTCTGTTCAGTTAGAAGAACTGGATTCTATACATATAGTAATAAATAAATTAACATTACGAAACACAAAAATATTAAAATTATTTGCCATATGTCAGCTAGCACACGCCAATATTTAAAACTATACTCAAGCATACCTAAATAGGGCACGCCACGATAGCGGCGGTAAGACCCCTCTTTGAGGAGTGGCTAGAGAGGCGTCACGGCGTCCTCACCTACCGCCTGACGCAGGTCCTCACCGGACACGGAAGCTTCGGGAGGTTCCTGCACATCATCAGGCGGGAGGAAACGCCCGGGTGTCACCACTGCGATGATCGCCCCGAGGACACGGTGGAGCATACGGTGGGGGCCTGCCCTGCATGGGCGGAGCACCGCCGTGTCCTCGTAGAGGCGATCGGCAGCGGCGGCGACCTCTCACGCCCGGCCTTGGTTCAAGCCATGGTCCGGGGCGAGGGGGAGTGGGAGGCAGTCGCCTCCTTCTGCGAAGCAGTCATGCTAGCGAAGGAGGCGGCGGGACGGGAGAGGGAGAGAGTCTCCCGTCCAAGCCGCCGCGGTGGACGCTCCGGGCGTCGGGAGCCGCGTGACGACTCCCGGCCACCGTAGGCGCGGGCCTGCGGGCGGTGAGTAATGGGTAGCTCACCGTCCGATCAGGATCAGGCCCGTGCCGGACGGCGCGTACGTGTTCCACGCGCGCCTCAAAGAGATGTCAGCATCGAAGAGGGGGCCCACTAGGGCCTAAGCCTGCCGGGAAAGCGGGATCATCCATAAGGGGTACCGCTGACCCGGAACATAAAGGGCCAAGGAAGGAACACGGGTGGGTTTTAGTCAGTAAGAGTCTGACACTCCCTTCCGCTCCACCCAGAGCGGGAGGGGTCATTTGATGATTTCCCATCCTCAAAAAAAAAAAAAAAAAGCATACCTAAATAAATAATAAAAACAAAAACGCAAACAGAACTTAATACATAATAAAAAGCCTCCTGGCATAAAGGGCGTGCCCGCTTACATATGCAATGCTGCATTATGTTTATATGTATATAGCTGTAACTAGTAGCCAGTATTTTACATGGTGCGACTGCCTATCTGACCTCCACAATCCAGTAACTGGGTAACACGATACCCCTCGGTAAGACTGCCGCCACCGCTGACTGCTGTTTATAGAATCTGCAATATAACCATAATCGAATTTTTGCTGACCATAGAGAAGTTGAATATTTGCAGTAATTTAACCAATTCTTTTAACACCCTCATCATCTGGCTAATCTTTTTCCAATAATGTTGGGGGCGGCTTCCAGTCTAACGAGATGCAGCTGAATACCAGTATTTTACATAGAGCGACTGCCTATCTGACCTCCACAAAGCAGTTACTGGGTAATACGATACCCCTTGGCGACTGGTCGACAGATTGTCGGGATTCTCACGACCCGTAACGACTATCAAAGACAGCCGGGCCTAACGTGCTTTCCGAGGCACGGAGGGGTCTTCGCATATAAAGATGGTCACCCACCCACGGAGCAACCGCGGCAAGCGTAGCTTAACCTGATCGATCGACCCGTGCGGCTGGTATTACTAAGCCACAAACCCTATTAACACCTTATCAACCAAATAATGAAATTGGTGCAGCCAAACTATTTTCCTGGACAAATTCTTATTATATATACCTGTACAACCCACCTACATTTATTAACACATATCATTTACCAACTAAGCTCAATTACACTGAAATAAACAATTACTCTGACAGTACGTACAAACAGTTAATTTATCTTCATTCAGCCCTTGTTGAACGATAAATCACTTTTTGCAAGATGGATGCCTAGCCTGGATTTTGGGCTACAATTTGGGATAAAGCTAAAAAAAGTTGCCGACGCGTCTCTATAGGGAATATTGTGTTTCGCCGAGGAATTTAATAGGAAAACTGTTTTAATTTCAGTAAGGTCAATGTTTTCCGGAGTTATTAGGTATTGTATACGACGTCGTTATCGGCTGGTTTTATTTTTTGACGTACACAATATATACGTATTGTATATATCGTGTACTGTAAGTTAAATAAGGTATACTTTTCGATAAACAGATCACAGTAGATGAGCGTTTTGTTTAGAAGCTCGCCCGGGGAATTTAGTTGCTAATATATATTTCTAGATATTATATCTCAAATTGTTTATTGCAATCCATAATGTACAATTACAGGTGGTAGATATAAGAAAAATAATGGAAACAATTATGGACCCTGTCGGGCACAGCAATTTTTAAATAAGTAGAGAGAGGAAGAGCCTTTATTAATTTTCTTTTAGAATTATTTTATATCCTATATTACCTATGTATTTATATTTTCATTCATTCACTAATTCTATTAACATTTTATATGCAGGTTTAGCTATTCATTTATCATTTATTTAATTATATTTAATATTGCTTATTTCTTTTTATTTATTATGTTATTTACATAATGTATATTATAGTTGTAGTATGTAAGGCAAACATCGTGAGAAAACAGGCATCTTCTAGAACCAAGAATTCGAAGACATCTACCAACCCGCACTGGGCCCGCGTGGTGGATTACGCCCACTCCCTCTCACCGAGAGGAGGCCCCTGTGTCCCAATGTGGGAACACTATAGGCTGATTATGACATAGGTACTTAAGCACTAGGAAGTGGTGAATGGCGGGGGTTTTGAGGAACTCTTAAGTAATTTTGACGTCCAAAAAGTGCTGATTCTCAGCCGAGTTTGAACAAATGTTTTTTTTTTATATCACCACCATCATTACATCGGGCACCAAGCAGAGTGCAGGATATGGATACCGGTGTTATTACTCTGCGCTGTCTTTGGTATTGCAGATGTCTATAAATAACCATCAAGTGTACAGTCTGGTTGATTGTCACCCAATAACATTAATAATAACATGTCTCCTTAAACGGTATGCACAATTAACCCGAAATTTTTTGTTTTACTTTAGAAGTGAGCCCAAAAAGGCATTATTTTGTCCCACGTTCGACCTAGGTAAAGCCTAGATACTGTGTCTGGATCAGATGATCCCCTATTTCACGCTGTCGCACCCGCGTTGTTTACTAACACCACGCTTGCTGATAATAGGACTAGCAAAGGTCGTGGGACGAAATATGGCAAAAGATGACGTGGGCCGAGATAAGACCAAAATAGTAGGGCTAAAAGTGTGACCTTTTATACAGCTGATAATAATAAAGGCACTCGATCAGTTACAGGATATTATTTTATTTTGTTTAGGTTATAAAATTGAAGTGCAAAGGCCTCCTCTATAAAAGAGAAAGAATGAGAATTGATCACTATGTTAGCTAAAGTCCCCGTCACGAGAAGCTATAAATTTTGTAAATAAAGAACTTCTACTGAGTTACGTAGCGACAATTCAAATCAACAACAAATAATCCCAAATTCAATCAACTCAAAGTAACATACGTGTAATAAGAAACTAACGAGCATTTTCACTTGGTCGGGTTATAGTTTAGCGATATAAAGCGCTGTCGTCTAATGTTTTGTGGTACTGGAAAGCGTCTGACTCATAGAACGTAAACATTTGGGCCGCCATTTTGAAGTAAGTTCACGCTGACGCTGTCAATGCTGTCATTCGAGTTTCGAATGCGTCTCAGTTTGTTTGTGTTGTTTTCGCGCATTAGGTTATATTGTTTGTTAATGTTGTCTTTTTTTTTGTATTTGATACCAAGGTTGCAAACCTCTGAATGTGTGTTTACAAAATTTATAGCTTCTCGTGACGGGGACTTTAGTTGACGATTACAGATTTCGGTACCTATTAGAAGTCCAAATATCCTCACAACATTCTCTTATAAAAGTAAGTAATAGATATTGCAGATGGAACACTTTGATCGCCATATGAGATATCGAGTATTTCCATTCAGGCCACGGGCCTCACCGGTGGGCCTTATCATAGTGAACCATTAATAATAATATGAGACAACATCCACACAAGGTCTTCAGGTCCCGAACTAGGTAGAACCTGTACTACGGTAACCTGGTGACTGATATATATACTTATATACATATAAACACCCAGACACAGTCAAACAGACATGTTCATGCACGCAAATGTTTGACTTGTCCGTGGATCGAACCCGGGACCAGCGGCTCAGAAGGCAGGGTCGCTACCAACTGCACCAACCGGTCAGTCGAGCCGCGTGAGAGGTCCAACGTTCCTACAAGCCACAGATTGCAGCTATCAATCAAAATGCGTATGGAAGTGAGCCGCGTGGCCCTGTATCCGAACCGGACGGCGTAGTTTTCAAATCCAATAAAAACTTGTAGTTTTTATCAAGGTTATTGCAATGATGCTAGGGTTATTCTTATCGATACGGTAGAAAATATTATTTACAGTTAAAAAGATGATTAGAATGATTTCAAAAATGACACGAGAGTAGGTACTAGCTCTGTTTAGAACCAACGGCCTTAAGCTTATCACTCGAAATTAAATGAATATTTTTTATTGAGTTTATTAGGTAAACATATTTTATATTACAACACATTCTCAAACACATGGACAGCTAATCTCATACCGAAAAAGTGTTACCAATCCAAAAAAATATATGAAGCACGGATAACTCTTGATGATTTATGTTGCCATAAATAAAAATATACCATTATCCTTGTGCCGAGGGTTAAAAATGAAAAAGGTCCACACATAAACATGTTGATTTGGAAAAGAAAGGCGTTGTCAGTTTGAGTGTGTAGTTGGAGGATATGGTTTGGGGCGTGTATGTAATGGACAATATACTTGGTATACTTTCATACGTGGACAGTTTGCTGCAATGAATGGCCTTTGAAGACGTGCACTTAAATAGCCAGTGTGACGATAATTATTATTTATTTATTTTATATAAGGTAGCTTCACAACTGGCAGTAAGAATAACAAAATTATTATTCCAAATATTACGAAATTTAATCAATTTAAATTATTCTAGGCAAAACAGAATAATATACCCATTTTCTATGTCAGTCCTATTGGACAATTTTTAACTACTTTATCGCCATAATCATTGCACGAAAACATCCGTGAAAACAGTTTTGTATAGTTTTAATTACAAGTATATTAACTAATAACAAGGTTGCCTGGAAGAGATCGCAGAAAGCTATAAGGCCGCCCATTGTATATTAAGTAGTGTTCAATTTAATTTTTGTTGTTATATTTTTGTGGTGTACAATAAAGAATATATAAATAAATAAATATATTGTAAACTCTATATAAAAACATAATAGCTCGAAAAAAATGATTTTTTTAAATCTACATTGTAAGTAATGCGGTCAGATTCCATAATAATTTTAATTCTTATTTAATTTTTTATTGAGATTTATGACTGAGTACTCACTCGTTTGTATTACTTACATAACGTTGTTTTATTGACTTGTGTCTTTGCTTATTGGCAAAAACACAAGTCAATAAATCAATTAAGCTAAGCTTCAATATTTTGAAACTTAGCCCTCATCACTTAGCATAAACAGGTTTTAAATCCTTTACAAATAAAAACTGTCTCTAGAGTTATACCAAGAACGTACCTCTTCAAAAAGAAACTGTGGAAAAAAATTATAATCCGTTATGGAATTTAGGAACCGGGCTTGTTATCTTTAATTTATGTAATCATAATAATAAGCCCAATTCCATACCCAACAGAGCAATATTTAATAATACCTCTGTATAATGCATAAGCCTCTGATTGTGGCTCGGGGTTCACCTTACCCCGAGCCATTTGATCAATGATATCACTAAATCAGTAATAATGCCACAACGTAAGGCACCTTTGGACATAAATATTTTCCACATAAGCGGTGTGAAGAATAATTATGATGTTTATGAGAACGAATATTTCATGATGTCTTAAGAGAATTTTGGTACAGAGGACCAAATATGCAATAGCAGACACGTCAACTTTGGGACATTTGAAATTGGTTTCGTTGACAGACGCAAAGTACTCTTAATTCAACATTTTAAAACACGTCTTTGGTGGACTTATATGATTTAATGTGTTATATTATTGTAATAATTTAAATTTGTACAAATTTTCTACGCAAAATTGTTAACTTTGTTTTAGGACAAGTTTTATGTAATTTAGCGTGGAATTATTTTGTCATATAATTTTAATGAAATTTAATTCTGTTACATAATTGTAAATTTTGATCCCTACTTCGTTGCTGACTATGGTTTTGTTATTGTTATTAGAAATTAATGTTTCTTTATTTTACTTCGAAGGTCCTAGTTTATCATTTGTGGCTACTAGTTACAGCTATATACATATAAACATAATGCAGCATTGCATATGTACAGGGCACGCCCTTTATGCCAGGAGGCTTTTTATTATGTATTAAGTTCTGTTTGCGTTTTTGTTTTTATTATTTATTTATGCTTGAGTATAGTTTTAAATATTGGCGTGTGCTAGCTGACATAATTATGGCAAATAATTTTAATATTTTTGTGTTTCGTAATGTTAATTTATTTATTACTATATGTATAGAATCCAGTTCTTCTAACTGAACAGACAGTAGTGCTGCTGGGGAGTTTGTTCCGCCACTTCTTCTTCCCAGCTAAAGCACTAGGAAGTGGTGAAGGGTGGGCGTTTTGGGGGGACTGTCTTATGTGATTTTGACGTTCAAAAAGTGCTGATTCTCAGCCTAATTTGAATAAATGACTTTTGATTTTTGATTTTGATTAAATTTTGTACGCCGCCGTCAACGGCAAAACATGTATCTATACATATTTTATTTACAACACCTGTTTTTACGCCCACCTATGTTTTAAAAATAAAAACTTTGACTTTGACTTTGAAAAGTTAGTAAAATAGTCGAGAGGTGTTGTGGGACAGCCGGTTGAAACAAAGTTCCTTTCGCTGTATATTATGTATTATTATTTTGTATTGTGTAGGCACAATTAAACAAATTAACAGCGTCATGGCCGTCAAAATGTTTTTTTTTTTCGGTCTAGCTCTCATTCGCCAAGTGTGCAGAGTAGGTAAAAGGCCACCGGCTCATCTTTTTTTATCAATGGAAAATCTTCAACATAGAGCCTGCGAGTTCAGTCACTTAGTTAAATACAAAATACATACTACGGTACTGTGGATTAGAATCATACAAGGTAATAAATAAAAAAAAATTGACAATTTAGAGAAACATACTTTTTTTTTAAGGAAGGAAGGAAGGTAATAATTTAAAACATCTCTCTCTATGTACTTTTCTACCTACTCCATCTTGTGACATTGCAAAAATCAATAATTGAAGCAACTAGTAGCGACACCTTTCGTGGGTTTGCGCAAGCTCGTGGCATGATGGTTTTGGTGAAATTGTGTCATGCGAATTAATTACATGTTTATTAGTTATTTGAAATAAATAAACATAATATAGAAATAATTTCCCACATTCTATTGATAAACAATGTCTATTCAATTCGAAATGACTACTAGATGAGAATTCTATTTAGTCTGTGGAAGAGGACTCCCGAAAGTCATCAAGAGGTGGTCCTGTCAAAATAGGTGAAAGGTTTTTCCCTCCAAGGCGTGACAACGAGGAACATGTTTTGGGTTAGGGACAAGTTCTGGGATGGCCAGGCTGTGTCAAAATAACCCGATGGATTTTCTATGAGTCCAAATCAAACCTGAACCTTGTCTGGCTGATTAAGCTAGCTCTTATTTTTATTGCTCTGATTGCCCCGTGGTTGGATGACTTGGAATTGATCTGGGTGCGGGCAATTATGAGGTTAACCCTTAATGTGTGGCCATCTGTTAGTGAAGAAGGCCTTACTGAACCGTTTAATGGTAAATGAGGGAAGCTCACCACTCCAGGTAACAATAGCGTTACTGTCTATACCCGTAGGCTTCGTTTATGCGTGTGATCACAGGCATTATCCTGTGTTTGACGCCAAGGGTCTTGGTACCGTGTTTTGAAAGGAATATACTGAGAGAACACTGAGTTTCAACTGAATTGTCATAAATTAACCTATGAGAGAGTTAGGCCTTTTGTAAGAACTAGGTAGTACGACGTTGTTATTGTGTCTCGGGTTGCTTTGCATAAGCTATACGTTCCCTATATGAGCACAACCATTATAGGTCGATACTTATTCGATTGAGCTAGAACTTATAAAGCAGTTCATCTCACGGACTTACTAAAGCGACTCTGAGTTATTGTTTTAGTCTCATCGCAGGTGTATACCCCGATACAACTAGGAAAGGAGACCTAGTTTTGTCGGAGTGAACACCTAAGTGTGTGGGAAGGGTTTGGTTGGTGACTCGCCCCAATTAATGTTTTCTACCTTAATATTCTGTGTATTACAATACACTTTGCATTTTGTTTAATTGAATCTTTCCTGTACAGCTTATACCCTATAAATTTACTTTAGCACGGTGGTAAGTAGTATAATACTATAATGAAACCATCAACATTTTGTTTCAAAAGATTCCGATATAAACTACAAAAACCTGGTTACAATCTCTATTCTATTCCTAACGAAACAACAGAAACGCGGCACATTTATCTCTAACAACACCTCAGTATACTATTTCCATCGTAAATGACGCGTCATCTAATGGAAATGAGTTACCATTGTATACGTACTCGTACAAGAACTACCTGTTACTGAGTACTAGTATTTCAATTGGATTTTTATACAACATATATAACAGGAACGGGAACAGGCTTGAACGAGTGAGTGAAACTGGACAAGAGGTGTGGACGGTGAGTGTGTGAAATGCACTGTTTGGACCCGATTTTTAAAAGTGTTTTGTGGAAGACTAGACAGTCGTGATCCTAAAATAGTCCCATGAAAAACCATTGTACCTAGTTTTAGCTTTTAGTGTAATCAAGTCGATATTAGGAGCTCTGATTTTTGATTGCTGAGTAGCTTTGACTTTAAATTGGTACAATTTTAAACACCAATCAACCTATATATTATAAATAACCTTTTCTTTGAAGTGTAACTTTGTTGTGTAATGTATTTTGTTTTTGTTTGTTCTCGTCAGTTGTTTCTATGTTTAACTCTCACGCTGTTTGTACCGTTTTGTCAATTTAATACATAAGTTTATAGAAGTGGAAACTTGTAATTGGCTTTCTTCTACATATTACTGACTATTTGAGTGTATTAGCTGTAGGTAATTTTTAAAAAATATAAAATAAATATAATTTGTCATATTTTTATCAGATCTAAGAAAAACGTTTTCGTTTTCCTCGAAACACTCATATCAATATGTATAGAATGCTCATCCATGAATTGATCAAAGCAAGCCGAGCACAGCTTTCCGTTTTCACACACCAGCGATGCTTACGGTTCTCTAAACTATAAATTGGTCGATTGGTCACAAGCACTACAGCAGAGCATGAGGATTGGGTCTTATGCCTGGGTCGGTCAAGCAAAGTGTTGTTGGGCAAAGTGTTATTAAAAAAAAAAAAAAAAAAATGGTACTCCTCCGTAGCACCCCGGGTTCTGGATTTCTGCCCGGTTGATGGAAATACGCTCGCCCAATATTACAAGGGATTTAAACATAACTGAATCACTGGTGGAGAGCAGTGGTGACCCAGTGGTAGCGACCATGACTTACGAATTGTAGGTTGTAGGTTCGAACCCAGACAGCCGCTTTACTTTGTGTAAATTATTTCATCACCACTGCTCTCAAAACGGTGAAGGAAAACATCGTGAGGAAACCGGCATGTCCTAGAACCAAAAACTCGAAAGACACCAACCCGCACTGGGCCCACGTGGTGGATTACGGCCCACTCCCTCTCACCGAGTGGAGGCCTGTGTCCCAACAGTGGGAACATTATAGGCTGATGATGATAAAACGTAACTGTTGAAATATGGGTATACTATAGACACACCTCTGCCTAACCCCGTCGGGAAATCAGGCGTGATGTTATATTATGTTATGCATTTGTTCTTTTCGCCCTTGTTTTTTTAAATCTTTCATTCCCTCATAACATTATTATGACTAACTCCCAGCTACGGTCTATACCAGCCAGATACCCACATCAAACTAATGAATGATTATAAATAAAAGCCTGCAGTCATTGTACCTTCAAGCGTATTACATAATTCATGAACGTTAGGGCACGCTCAGGTAATGTTAGGAACAAAGGGAACGCTCTCAGAGAAGAAGGGATGTTTTTGTTGATTTCTCATGTTTGTACAGTACATACAGGTTTTAGTAGACTGTAGTAGGGAACTGTTCTTTGACAGTGTTCAAACTCAAACTCAAAGCATTTATTTCAATTAAACCATTTACAGGCACTTTTGAATTGTCAAGTGGTCGGTCAGTCAGAAATATGAAGCTAGTTGCCCATTCCAAAGCGTAGTAGGTACCTATGGAGAAGAACGGGCAAGAAACTCCATGGCCACTCTTTTAAATTATATTGTTACATAAATATTAGTTACATCAATAATCTTGTATATAGGTATAATTATATGTGAGAACGATGTAAATAAGACGTACACATTGAGTGTCCAGTGTACAGCTAATATAAATTCAAACAAAACAATCCATAATAAAATAATTAAAATAAGCCGTGGTGGCTTCTTGTGTTCTTGTGTTCTTTATAAAGAAAATATGTAGGTTGAAGAAAACCTGACCATGCTTTGAACTATGTGGTTCAACATTAGAACGTGCTAGTTAAGTAATAAAAATATCATTTATTTATTATAATATTATTTATTTAACCATTTATGTACACACTTATATAAACAGACAAGAAGAAAATAACAGAAAAATAGGTACAAAGGTGACCAGGTGGTATCTGTAACCCTTGTGTTTATAGCACTGTTATGCATCCTATAGTTGTCGCAATTTAGCATGGCAATTGCGGTCATTGCCCTTTCCCTGATATCTCTCCGTAGGAACCCAAACAATAAACTATGTATGGTTTTTTCTTTATTAGAACACGTTCGAGGCCACGATATATATCGATTCAAGACGTTAACGGACTATTTCAGTTTTTGGAACAAAAATTCTAGACAATTTTGGTGGGTCAATGACCGTTATTGCCATGCTAAAACGGGACAGCGATATATTACAACAAGTCTGTGAACAGCGTTGTGGGCTATAGTATTGTTTATTTGTTTGAGGATCAAATAGAATTACACAAAAATATATATATTGGTACCAATTTTATACTAAAAACAAGTTCAAATAGCTAGAAACAGTATCATCTTGAACTATGACCTCGATTTAGGCCTTTGATAGGGATTGGAATCTACGTAGGTACTATATAATTACAGACCCAAATCTTTTCACCTACTTTAATATATTAATATGAGCACAACGGCATCATAGTTTACTGTAGAGAGTTCTCAAAACATGATTTTTTTGTTGCGTTTTAAAGGTAGAAGATCAAAAGGGCCAAAGCGAAAGACCAAAACAGACACAAAATAAAACGCATTGCTTAAAGTACATACACATCCAGACGTATTCGCTAAAAGTTTCACTCTGCATTGTTTGGTACGTGCCGCTGTCCGCTTCAACAAAAAAGGGTGAAATCTCAGCAAAATAAAAGTTTTGAGAACCGGACCGGTTCGGACTGAGATCGTTCGCGTCACGTACGAATATGCATCGACCCTTGCGATTGATGTTTTCTGTTCAAATGGATGCTGCGTTGAACGAAAATGTATGAGTTGTGACGTGTTCTCTCTCTATTTTCTTGTTGATTTTTGAGGTAATTTTGAATTCGTGTCTTCAGAAATGTTTAACTTCAACCATTTTTAAAGGGAATTCGTAATAATACTTTTATCAGCAACTTGTTCTTGACCGATCAATCAAAGTAAAAAAGAAACAATGTGTTCCGTTGGAAGAAATTCTGGTCCTTCCTCCCCGCCTGTAGCTAATTGTTTTTGTCTAAAGAGATAGTGTCCGTATAGGATTGAGCAATAACAGATATTTGTTAGTCAACTTCAAAATAGGCTGAGAATCAGCATTTTTTAATCGTCAAAATTACATAAGACAGTCCCCAAAGCAAATATAATATTACGAATTAGTATTAGTATAGATGCATTGAAAGCGAGACTTTTGGCTACTTTAGTCGCTGTATTGTCAGTATTTTATGTATATTTCTTAATAATTTCGCGTCTTAATTGTGCAGAAAAAACAACTTTTCCTCCTTTTTATTTTCTTTTCTTCTCAATCCATCTTTAAGACGAAAACAGCTTAATTAAGACTAAATTAAATCATGTTTATGTGTAAATTAAACCTCAGTGACTCTGTACTTTTTCACTAACAATTTATTTATCTCACCACCGATACACATCACTGTTTCTAAACCTAGGGAACTTGGACAACTCGGGCCCAGTTTGGTAAACAAAAAGTTTTAGGGACATGGGACCAAACTAGGGTCGTCAATCAATCAGTTGGACAGCTATTTGTACCTACAGACTCAGCTGTGCTATTGGTTGATAGAGATGTACGAGTAATTGTGGCGAGAGTGAATGGAAAACAATAGGATGGAAGTGTTCCTGCAGAGTTGTAAGAAATAAAAGTGTCAAAATTATACAAAAATAAATGTAGATGAAAAGAAAATGTTACACTATATAATATTGGCAATAGTTATCAAATCATAGTAAAAGCTATATATACAGGGTGTTTGGTAGGGAGCTGTACATACGCCTAGGGTAGAAACTAGGGATAGTCTGCTACCTACCCCCGCCCATTATATTGACCTTGGCCTCAAGGTTTTTTTTACCTTACTACCTTACCTTAAAATTATTTCTTTACCTTACTACGGTACTTCAGGCCCCATAACTTTTCTTCTCCACAATTTTCTGGTGTAAAATAATTTTTTGCAGGACCCTAAGACTCTAACGATTAAAACAAGACCATTAGCCGACCGGTCCCATGGATAGATTTTGAGCTACAGGTAGTTTTAGTCAAAAAATCACAAAAAAGTCAAATAAAAAATAAAAATAAATTAAAAAAAAACCTTGAGGCCAAGGTCAATATAATGGGCGGGGGTAGGTAGCAGACTATCCCTAGTTTCTACCCTAGGCGTATGTACAGCTCCCTACCAAACACCCTGTATATTAAGAATAGTTTTTATGATGTCAACGGATTTGAACAACACCCTTAAAGTCTCAAAATATCTAAGGAGGAGGAAGATCTTCAATTTAAAACTCAAACATTTATTTCAAATAAACCAATTACACTAATAAACCAGGTACTTTTGAATTGTCAAGGGTAAATCGCCAGACGGTAAAATTAAGCTAGTTATCTATCCCAAAGCGTAGTTTATTAGACTCCTATAGAGAAGAGTGAACAAGAAACTCTATGGACATAAAACCATAGTTAAAACCATTTATGACCAGTTTTGATGATGTAAATGTTTTTTTTTTTTTTTAACGTTGTTATATTATTTATTTGGACAAGACCCTATATAGTGTGAAAGTACCTTAGGAGAAAATCAGGAATAAAATTGAGTCACGTACCGTAGAAAGCTTTATCCGTCCAAGACTATAATTGCCGTGACCCATGCATGAAGTTGGTTTGCAGTTGCAGGGCAACAAACAATCGTGCCTAATTCATGTTGGACGTATCCCTTTTTGCTTTTTTCACCCAAACATTTTTCGTTTTCTTTGATTTGCCTTGCTTAACGGAGTGTACGTAAAACATCATAATAATAATGAACAAAAGACATTTTGTCAATCATCAAGAATCACGTTAAGCTGTGTCTGCTTGGCAAAGAAATGCATGGAGCACAACGGACACAGCGGCCTATGTGTAAAGGGCTTAGTGTACAAAGTCGACTACTAGTGCCACTTTTCCCTTCAGTCGACAGATTACTAAAGAGTTCCTAATTCAAAATTAAAAGATTTTTTTCATCGGCTGCTTTTCTTACTGGCCTAAAAACTTTCAGTGTGACCCACGTAGTTATTAGAACTATTCATTTCCACCATCTTTGAATGTCGCATAGCATATACTTTTATATCTCTTTGGTTGACTGTCATGGGGTCAGTATAAACGGATCCACCCTTGCTCCTCAACCAATATTTTTCTGGCGAAACCCGATATTAAAAAGAGTATGCTATGATTACATTTTATCTTAATTTAACCAAGATAGGTATATCTTTTGAGAGTATTTTTACGAATGTAAGCGAAGTCTAATTGCGACACCCAGATTAAACGGAGATTCTTCTTTGACATACCATTATATTATTCAGATTTAACTAGACAGCGTAGAAAATTAAACTTCAAGAGTGAAGAAAGCATCATGACGTCAAATAAATAAAATATGTAATAAAAATTGTACTAGTGTCTGAAAAATATATTCCCTCTGAACTAATGACTCTGAAAAAATATAAGATGAAACCTTATTAGAAATTCAGCTTTGATCTAGTTTCAGTGTTATAACTTACTAAGCAGGTTAGTTCCAAAAGCTAATGTATTATTCAGTAAAGCTAAGATATTTTATAGAGAGCAGTGGTGGCCCAGTGGTAACGGCCGTGACTTACGAGTTGCAGGTCCGCAGGTTCGAACCTAGACAGGCGCTTTACTCGGTGTAAATTATTTCATCACCATTGCTCTCAAAACAGTGAATAAAAACATCGTGAGGAAACCGGCATGTACTCCCTCTCACCGAGAGGAGGTCTGTGTCCCAGGAGTGGGAACATTATAAGCTGATGATGCTAAGCTTAGCATATATCGATATATATATATTTTTAAACTTACTACTTAGGTACTTTTTTTTAAACTTATTTTAGCCTTAAAAAATATGCCTGAGAAAGTTTGATTATTTCTCTCGGGAGTGCTCTAAATAAATATTTTTTTTCTTGTATTTGAGTGTGTGACTCTTCAAACCATAGATGTAGAATTCCGTAGATCGGTAATGTCAACAATCAAACAAGACCAAAAACCATTGATCTAAGTATGCGTAAAATGTAAGTGTGTGCATAGACAGTGTTGTGACTTGTCTATTCCTTTGTTGGTCTTTATCGATAATTTATGCGACGTAATGAGTCATTCTGTTAAATGTCTTAAGGGTCTAACGCAATAAATACTATCGGCATGCGACTAGCCAGTAACCTCATTTAGCGGTAAAACTGACATTTATAATATTAGTTAGGATTACAATGTTTCTTTGTCCGAGTATCACGCAATTTCTATTGGAAATATAAAAAAAAATATAATATACTTACTCAATGGCAAAAAAACATCTTCACAATTAACGCAGTATGTCCCGGTAACTCTCGGTATACCAGGGGATCCTATCTTATCTTGTTTTGCTGGCCCTAGGCCAGAGCCCAGAGCGCTTCGACCCTTCTGGATCTTTTGTGCGATTCCCCTCCCTTCTACTCAACCCCTAGCCCTCCGTGCACCTTCTTCATGAGTCTCAGTATGGCTTATAGGGGATCCTAAGTTAACCAGAAGGATTCTCGAGCGTTCCTAGATATTTCTATTAATGCTTTGCCAGGTCATCCCACGCTGTGTCACTAACTGAGGGGCCATAAAGGTAACATTTTAGAGAAAATAGTGAAACAAAAAAGATTTACTTATAAAAAATCATTTATTAATGAAATGCACAGTTTACATTTTATATTATACAGCCTATAATCTTACTCAATAAATGGTCTATCCAACACTAAAGTAATTTTTCAATTCGAACCATCAGGTAGGTTGCTAGTTCCAGAGTTTAGCGTATTAAAAGTTAAATAAACTCATCAGCTTTATAATATGTATTAGTTTATATAAGATTGTAATATATCTATATTTTATTTTGTTTGTTACAACAATTACCGTCATATAATCTAATTTTCTAAGAATATGCATTTGTACGAAGCTACCTTTATCTTAGATGTCGATATCAACAAGTCAAAAATTAGGCTATCGCATCACTAAAAAGTGAGGTTATAACTCCTTCGTATTTCTCTATTTGTTATTTCTTAGATACGGTGGTTTCAGGCATGCTAATTCATCTAAATCGTAAGTAAAATAATGTTCTCATCATATTTTGCTTAAAACCGGCTTATTAGTGCATTGCTTATGCAGAAATAACAATGTAAATAATTTGTAAACTTACCGGTGAAACGAGTAATCCTGGGGATTTTTCTTTTTGGAAGATTCACATCCTGGTACTGCACAAGAAACCATCGTATTATGGTTATTTAATCACAGGTTATCACTCTAGTTCACTTAAATAATTGCCGAAACGCTCACGTAAACAGTTACCGGGGCCGCTATGGGCCGCTAGCAAATACGTGTTTGGCCCTGTTGACAGCGTCACTTTCTTTCTCTTTCTAACACAGCATAGTCCCGTTAAGAGCGGGAGCTCTCATTCACTCTCATGCCCAATCTACGGAATTCTATATCAATGCTTCAAACACTCAAATACAATAAAAATTCTGATAGCCCTCTTAAAGTGTTTATTTAGTTTTATTTTCGATAAACAGCTTTCTATTTGCAAGCCAGTTCGAAATTTAAATAAAACCTTTGATTATTAACCTCCTTAGTTGCCATGTTGCGTAGATATCATATGAGTATAACATGTAATTTAGGTATGTGGCCGCTAAACCACGACAGATATGGATTTTCATACAACTTTTGCCGGCTGCTGCTCGCATGTATTTGGCCACTACAGCAATTTCGATTTATCTCAAAGAAGGTTGTCAAAATAATGCTCAAATTTCGAAGCATGTTTGAGAAAAGTAATTTTATGTAAATAAACTAGTTAAATATTATACAGGGTCGCAGGGCCAGCGACGCATCACCTGTTACCATGGATTCAGTACATGATTCTGAACATCCTGTATTGAAATTTTCCGTCAGTTATTACATACATTTTGACCGCGTAGGTATTGTAGGTATTCCTATTCTATAAAATAGCATATTTTTTTTTTGATAACCGACGTAATATGATCAATTTATGGTTACAGTTTGGGCATCGATGTCCCTGCCACCCTGTATTATAAAGAGATAGATAGATTTATTTACTTGCATATAATGTAGGTAATTAATACAATTATGTGTTACAATTTTTTTGAATCCTTATACATTCTGCCTCGTGGCATGCATTTTTATATATAATATTTATATAAAATAGCTTTAAAGCTATTTAATTCCTTAATATAATCCATGAACATTGAACATTAAATAATCTTATCATTTAAAAAATCTGATAGAGAGTAATAGAATTTTTGAATTAGTAATTTTCTAAGGTACTTTTAAATCTTCTTAAAGGTTGCTCTTAAATTATTTTTGGTACACCGTTATAAATAAGTGGAGCCATGCCATAGCACTCTTTCTCAATAATTTAGAGGTAAAACTGTTTTTGTTGTATCTGAAATGTAAAAATGATCCGATTACAAAAAATCTTTCACACTGTTGGCGAGTGACGTAGGATAATTATGTTTTATGGTATAAGTATATAGTTGACTTCCATGCGACCATGGGGATTTCTAGTCATCAATTTGCTGATCCAATGGCAAGGTAATCTTTCGTTATTTACATTGCCCTTCAAAGTCTGTCTGTGTAGGTAACTACCGTGAGTTCGATACTTCAGACATAAATCAACTACTTCAATTTTATTTTCAGTTACCAACTTTATATGTAAGCTAGACTCTTGTTTACATAACTTTAAATATTTACTTCTCTAAATATTCATTCTAGAACAATAATAAAATATACTGAATAAAATTTCAAAGGATAAAAATAGTATTCCAAATTTAATTTGGGATGAAAAGTTGTATTCTTTATTTATCATTCAGGGAGTGTAGAAGAGTTATTTACTGAAGCTGTGAAAATAGGCTTTATGTTGTAGCAATTGAAAAATAATAAAAAAAGTAGAGAGAAAATGTTCTGAATCTATTTACATTGGTCTCCCATTATTATGGATTCTGTCCGAAATAAAATGGAAATAAATAATTAACCGTTTTAAGATTGACTGGTAAGGAATGCCGTTTGGCATTGATTTTACCTTTTGCATTCAAATTAAATAATAATAATAATAATCTTTATTTTTCTCTTCACAAAGGTTCACAATAGAAACAAGTTTAAAAATAAATAATGTTAATAATGTTTGTTGTGTGTAAGCGGACATGTCGTCTGCTTCCCACCATCTGCTTCGCCATCTACTTCGCCACCTCCCCGCTCATTGATCTGCTAACTATTTATCTGACCACTTCTTTAGCATTGAATAGAATGATTGATAATACTTTATAATCGTCCATAATGATTACTTTGGTACAAAATTGTCAATGTTACTTTTTTCTTCTAAAAACTTATAGTAAGTATTAGAGTATTTACGTGTGCCGCAGCCAGGTTTATTCCACAACAAAACTCCATATACCTACGTACATTTTTCCAGGTTTATTTTCCAAAACCTCGTTAACTGCAACGCTCTGTTAATTTCGCTGGACCATTAATTTCTTTGCACACAATTAATATGTAATTTTGTATGCCACAATTTTGTAATTACGTTTTTGTTACTCGTTTGCTGTTCCTGTTTAATCAGCAACATTGAAACGGTTCTAATTTGCATGTTTTATTACTTTTTGGCTTTTCATTGTGCTAGTGATTTTTATAGAATATTCTGCATTCATCCCACCTATAAGAAAGAATCTAGCAGTATGCAGTAGTATTGTTGGGTAGAAACAATTTTGAGAGGAAAGCCGATAGGAGGATTCAGCTGGGATGGGCAGCATTTGGTAAACTTCGTCAGGTCTTCTCGTCGTCTATACCACAGTGCCTAAAGACGAAAGTCTTCAACGCGTGCGTCCTACCAGTTATGACTTACGGAGCCGAAACACACACACGGTTAGACTGATCCATAAGTTTAAAGTCCCTTAGCGAGCTATGGAAAGAGCTATGCTTGGAGCCTCTCTGAAGGATAAAATCCGAAACGAGGTGATCCGCCAGAGAACCAAGGTAATCGACATAGCCCATAGACTATGCAAGCTAAAGTGGCAATGGGCTGGTCACATCTCTCGCAGAACCGAAAATCGTTGGGGAAAACGAGTTTCAGAGTGGAGACCAGGTTTAGGCAAACGTAGTGTGGGACGCCCGCCGGCCAGGTGGAGTGACGACTTGCGAAAGGCGGCTGCCAACGAATGGATGAGGAGAGCCGAAGATTGGGCTCAGTGGCGTTCACTAGCAGAGGCCTACGTCCAGCAGTGGATGAATATTGGCTGATGATGATGATGAAGAATTTGAGGTGTTACTTATAGACAATGGATGGGTCTGCTAAAATGTCTTCTTATCCTATACCAAACAGAATTAATAATAGTTAAGTGAACATCAATTCGTCTCCCAAATGTGGTGGTTGGAGAAACTTCACCTTTGACCTTTTATTGACACGGCCATTATTTTGGAGGCTCATTTCATATAAACTATTGTACATAATAATAATGGTTGCCTAGGACTTTCTATCTTTATACAATCTTTACTTAAATAATTATTTGGAGTTTTTTTATAGCGATAACATGATTGAGATGTATTTCTTTTGAGCTTTAAGTTCAGCATTCAAACACAGGACTTGTTCTACCCAATCCTGCAGGGTAATTGCATAACACAAATTAACCCGGCAATGGTTTGCAATGGCTTTCATTTTGACAGTTCAGCTACGGTTATTGCGGTTACTTTGTTGAGTAGACGAATTTTTATACCTATGAAGTAATGCACAAATCATTCACAGCACATGATCACACACTTACACTCACACTCATTCACAACACATGATCACACACTTAAACTCACACTCATTTACAACACATGATCACACACTTACACTCACACTCATTCACAACACATGATCACACACTTACACTCATTCACAACACATGATCACACACACTCAGACTCATTCTCAATATACCTATGATCACACACTATACTCACAATCATTCACATAGTAGCGTTTTTTCTAGTTTTATTATTATTATTATTTTCTTTTTATTCTCGATTTGATTGTTATGTTTTCTTTCATTTTGATTCTTAGGTTTTTATTTAGATTTTTTTTGTAATTTCAAGCATACCTATTTTACTATTATTAGTTTACCGAACATGTAATAATAAATGGTATATCATTTACATATGGTAAATCGTCCATATTGGTGCTCAAGATACAGACTTGCCTAGTTTGGGACCAATTTAAAATCTCTGTACTTAATCTTTTTAGCAATAACGTTTTTTTTATTTTTATTTAAAGCACGTCAAAAAGAAAGGCATTGCGATCGATTGTTATTATGTGTGCCCCGCAATTACCCTGCTGTTTAATCTTGACGGCCTTTTCCGTTATTTCTCCAAATATTACTACTCCTTGTAGAACTAAATTCCTCGGCAAAGCCTGAAGACATCAACGATTAATTCTATAAGTTTCAAAGTGTTGAAGTGGCCATCTCTCAACTATTTAGTGTAACAAGATGGATCCCCTCCATTATCCTATGTGCTTAATCAATTTGATGGTGAATGGATCGGCGAAGTTGGTTGCCGCAGACATATTAGTATATTGAACCCAAATAGCCTGCTTTGATGTTTGGATGCTGAAGTTTTTCGTTGAGTTGGTCAAAGGGGAATGTTTTGATAGGTTAGTCTCTGGCTGTTTAGTTTTTGTAGGTAAGCCATTTGTTTTATTTAAAACATTTGGTCAGTAGTGTTTTGTTTCTTTTACAGTGTTCTTTTTGAATTCGACTCTTTCATTATTGTTTGACTGGACTTATCAACCTTTGGGCATCAGAAAGATCCACAATTACTTTGCTATTCCAAGATTAAATAAGATAAGATTTTTATTTGCTAAAAAATCAGCTGTTCCCTACATTTATGTTTGCAGAACTCGTCAAAATGTAGGGACCAGCTGATTTTTTTTCGCGATTTCATATTTGATCCCATAGTAAAAGTTGTTCATAATGATGATTACAATGACCCCTTGAGAGGTTGATGATGTATACTTATACTGTACCAATAACCCTGTATACTTTTAACAGATTTATAAAAAAATAAAAAAACAAAAATAAATTGAACCTAGCAACAAACTCGCGTCGCGCCCTTAAGAGCTTGATGGTGTTTTACCAATAACCCTGTATAGAAAGTGAATACAAGAAGATAAAGTAAATTATGTGCAAACATGTTTGTCACTAAGTGACGTGCAAAATAATAGATTTATAAAAACAAACAAATCAATCAATCTAAGGGCAAAATTAAAAAAAAAAAAAAACAAAATGTTATTTGTATTTTTTTTTCTCGTGCACTGCTAGCCTCTTAACAGCTATTCTTAAAAACATTCAGCATAAATGCTAAATAATAATAGCCACATGGATCGATCGACCATCCATTACTCATCGAGACCCTTCCGTGTCCCGGAAAGCACGTTAAGCCGGTGGTCCCGGCTGTCATTCGTAAATCTTTGACTGCCGTTACGGGTAGTCAGCAGCCCAAAATTCTGACAACCAGTCTTACCAACGATATCGTGTAACCCAGTAACTGGGTTGTGGAGGTCAAATAAGCAGCCGTTCAATTTAAAACACTGGTATTCAGCTGCATCTGGTTAGACTTTAGATTGATAAAAAGCTAAGCAGCTTGATTATAAATTTCACTACAAAACTAACAAAGTAACTCTTGAAGCTTAAAATGCCTATGCATTATACAACATTCCTCGAAAAATCCTTTACTGTCCAGGCCGCTCGTTTGTGGAATGTTTTGTCAGGTGAAATAAAACGCGCGCCGTCATTGCTTGTGTATAAAAGACTCGTGAAGCCACATTACATGTCGTTGTGATCTTGTTCTCGTAATTGTAATTATCTATAGTCTTCATTTATTTTCGTTGCTTATAAATGTAGTATGTACGTATTTATGTAACTATTATTTAGGATATGTAACTATATATCTGTGTATCTATTTTAGTGTAGATACTTATTATTTGCACCAACAACAGCCCCATTTTATGTCCAGGCCAATCTCTGTCCATTCCAAGGTTGCCTGGAAGAGATCGCAGAAAGCGATAAGGCCGCCCATTGTGTATTAAGTAGTGTTAATTTTTGTCAAAATAGAATAAATAAATAACGTAGTTCAAAGGCCTCGACCAGTCTGTTAATCCCTAAACGCCCCAAAGGACCAACCTAATAATACTAAACTGAAACCGACCGAATAACAAACGACGCGATAATATAATTTCAGCAAACTTTAAACTTTTATTGGTCGAACAACTCGCAAAATAGAAACTTTGCAACAAGTTAGTCAACTGTCTTATTAAAGCGGGTTCTTAATTAATATACCGCGTTACCAATTAGTGTTACAGCCTTATGTAACTATTTTAAAACCTTTGTGTCGAGTGAAGGCGGGTTGAAAAGTTAGTCCTAAATGCAACTTGGGTTTCTGGTCTACGGGACTTCTTTTATTCGAAATGGATGTGCAACAATTCGTGCTAGTAATAATGCTATTACAGGGCAGTGTTGAATTGCGGGAAAGGGTTACCGTGGCCCCTGGCACAGGCAACTGAAGGAACACGGGTGGGTTTTAGTCAGTAAGAGTCTGACATGCCCTCCCGCTTCGCCCAGAGCGGGAGAAGATTTAAAAAAAATATTGGAGTTGTTGAAATAGCATGATTGTATTTTATTTTATTTAAAAGGTACACCGACGACCTATTCCTTAGAAACATTAACATAGTAAAAAATAACATATGCGTTGAGTTATAGTGAACAAGTCACTTACAGGCGTACACAACACTTACACAAAAAATTGCTTCTTAAATATAGATACGTTTACACAAGATAGTTTGCTCGTAGTGAGGATAGAATAATTAATTAGAAACAAAGAACAAAACATAACCATAAACGAAATTTGAATCAAAATTAAAGGTAAAACATTAAAATTAAATGTTGACAAATGTTATTTGAAAAATTCTGTTGTAAATATAAGAATCCTGTACTTGTACAGTAGAGCTTGCATACTGTTTGAAGTAAAGGATATCTGCGCACTACGGGAATAACCCTGTCAGTGTTTAGCAAGAAACACGCGGTAGTACAAGAACTTACTTAGATATAACTTCAATATGAGGTAAAATGTTCATGAAAATCTCACAAATATTTATTTATAATCGTCCAAAAGAGAGTTTCTAAACACAAAATTGGGTATACATAAATAATCAGCCTATACTGTTACCGCTACTGGGACACAGGCCTCCTCTCGGTGAGAGGGAGTGGGCCGTAATCCACCACGCGGGCCCAATGCGGGTTGGTAGATGTCACATGTCTTCGAATTTTTGGTTCTAGGACATGCCGGTTTCCTTATGATGTGTTCCTTCACCGTTTTAGGAGTAGTGGTGATGAAATAATTTACATAAAGTAAAGCGCCTGTCTGGGTTCAAACTTACGACCTACAACTCGCAAGTCGCGGCCTTTACCGCTGCTCTGGGTAATTGGTAATTATCCCTGGGAAATTGGGTGTGGCGAAGTTTTATTTATGCCAACAGGAGCGACGATTATGTTAAGAACGATAAAATTCTATCAGGAAATAAGTTTAAAACAACCCTATAAAAATATCCAGAATTTCCCAATAAAAATAACCTAAAGAAGCCCACACGAAATACAGCGAGCGTTAAATTGATCGAGCACCTAACTGCCTTTAAACAATCCAGCCCAGTTAAGCCTTAAATTTTCCCTGAGCCTATTTTTATTTTCAAATTTCATCACAATTTATGTTTCCCGAGATCCCGACCCGCAATGAGGGGTTCCAACTTTGTTAATTTCGCTAAAAGTTGTACACTCGGGGGAGTTATTACGTAGACGCGAGCTAGGAAACCGTCAGGGGATTATTCTAAACGGGAATCGCAATCGACTCTGATTATATATTGAACTGAGGGAATCGTAGCTGTCTTCGAGATCTGTGAAGGCTTAACGCGAGGGAGCGAGCTGGAGCTCTTATATATGTTTCAAAGCTTCCTAAGTTTCACGCATGATATCGTCTAAGCCAATTAGCATTGCATGTGTGTTGCTAATACCTTTGAACATTGCATTTCAGGTCAATTAGTAGCTGAATCCCAGTCCGTGTATATTATGTAGTTAGCCGTACCTAATCGGATTCTCCTAGCCTTATTAGAGTAAGGAGTTGATACACTCTGTGTTTTTCTTCCTTTCACAAAGTGAGTTTCCCGAGTTTCAATTAAAATGGACGTGAAACTTCGCTTTAACTCTTTAGATTTACTTGAAGCAATTTAGCTACTATTAAGTCTTTGTGTAGTAGTGTTACATCATGTAAAATAGTTAAGGGAAATTCATATATTTTTTTGTTACATTATTCGTTATGCTTGGCTTCGAGCCAGGGCCAATAAAGGCAATATTTTTACTGCTTTATAATAATTATAAAAGAGCGGGGAGCACACGCGGTGACCGCTAATCACGTTCTAATTGCTCAATTAATAATAATCCATAAAGTCACGTAGAAATGCTTAGTCGTAAATAGTGTATAACGTTTGCACTACTGGGACACAGGCGTCCTCTCGGTGAGAGGGAGATGATGATGATGGGGCTGGTGATGAAATAGTATATCGTTTCGCCGCACATCTTGAGACATTCACAATATCAACATTTTCACAAGCACACAACAGTTCTAACATTTAAAATTCCACAAAACTGCTTGCTAGTATCCATGTTCTAGATCCAATATCCAAAGAATAGAGTTCCACAGTCACTACAAAATAACGTCGTATTTTTACATTCTTAAACATTCCACTGCGAATTGAATAACCAACAAATAGAATAATTTGCTTCAATAAAATTCTGACTTTTAAAGTCGAACATCGTGGTCGGTACTTTTTGCGTTATCTGCGATAGTTTCCCTCACGATAACGTTAATATTAACATACAAAGTGTAGTTTCAATGTCTTGGAATGCGCTTGACTATATCCATTTTGTTATCCCTTATTTTTATTTTGAAGTGAACAATAGTTTTTGATTCTTGATTGTCAGCGATAACGTTGTTTAGTGTTTTGTTTATAACTTCAAATCGTGTTGATGTTGAATTGTTTAGTTCTGTCTCACTCGGGGGTTTGTTACCAGTTTCGTTCTTCGTACAAAAATACTAGAACGCTCAATAATTTCAATTTTTTATCTTTTTCAAGTACGGAAAGTTTTTGACTTCACGCTCACAAGCGATTGGATTTTTTTGTAATGTTTTGTATTTAGAGGTTTTATTTTGTCTGTCTTCAAAAACCTCTATTATTTAATCTTAACAAATACCTATAGGTACTTGAAAATACTTTGATAAATACCTAGCTCAACCCCGAAGGTATACTAAATATGATCTACCTCTCAATATTTACCCAACAACGCAACAACTAAATCTATTTACCTAATCCTCAAGTTACATCAGTTCTAGCAAAGTGTAATTAACTCCAGAATTACTCTATATTATCACGAACACTCGCCAAACTTGGTTTAGTTTTAATCCCATTAAATCTTATCCCTCAATCACGGGGGTAGTAGAAAAGGTCGGAATCTTCGTCGGCGGTACGTGTCGTCATCGAAATGTGTGAGGAATTGTGCACGTGACTGTACCTAGCATGGGCATGGGGTAGATTAACAAGATGTGGGGTCATTAAGTATGTACTGCTGGTAGTATGGTCACTTGTGGTTAGATTATGTTCTTAGAAAAATATTTATTAATAATAATTATATTATTAAGATCACGGTTTTTTATAGATGTTTTTTTTTGCATTGCTGTGGTGTTCTGATACTTCGCTTTTGTAAGGCAATCACTAGGTTCTACATAGTTGAACGTGAAAATCTTTCTTCTTTCGTATTTTATTTGGGGTGGATCAAAGGTAAAGGTTAGTTAAAAGAAGTGGTGGCCCGGAGGTAACGGCCACGACTTATAAGTTGTAGGTCGTAGGTTTGACAGACACTTTACTTTGTGTAAATTAATTCATCACCACTGCTCTCAAAACGGTGAAGGAAAACATCGTGAGGAAACCGGCATATCCTAGAAGCTAAAATTCGAAGACATGTGACATCTACCAACCCGCACTGGGCCCGCGTGGTAAATTTGGCCCATTCCCTCTCACCGAAGGTAGGCCTGTGTCCCAGCAGTGGGACCATTATAGGCTGATTATGCAAATAGTATAGGTATTCATAAATTATTGAGTAGATCCAAGCTTACATAAGCTAGAGTTTTTGCAGAATCTTATGTATTCCACCACTCTTGCAAATAACTAATAGCTTTATAACTTTTTCAATCTATCTTTAAATATCACAAACGATACGTTTAATGCACTTTGCCCATTATTCGAAGATCAACATGAAACGCAAACCTATAGCTTTTTAGAAATAGTTTATCCTCCCGTATCTCATCCAAATTATCTTTCCAACAGCCCCAAAAAAAGTCCACACCTGGATTCCCCCATATGAATTTAAATCATCCCTATAATCCTTACTGCATAACCTGGTGACCTATTTACCGTAAAATGATTTAGTTTCCAGTCATGACCGAGGGTCAAAGTGAACCAAGTGACTATTCAAAGTGTTGCTCTAACGATTTCCTGCAAATTTGTATGCCACCTCCACGCCTTTGCGGTCGGATATCCACCGTACATCTACTATCTCATCGGAGAAAGGTTTTATAATTTGGGTGGATTTGACACCTAGATTTTGTATGATGTATGGTGTTGTTGTACGAGATCAAACTAATCTATCTTTGAAAGATAACGAATAAGAAATAGACTATCCACGATATGTTACCAAAGGATTTTGTGTTACTTTTGTAGCGGTATCGACATCGCCATATGATTGTGAACTACGCGTCTCACTGACGTCACGAAAAATCCTGTATTGCGCAAGCAGAGTTTACCGCGCAACTAGCAGATTGATTTATTTAACACTTTAAGCACACAAATGTACAGAGGCGGACTTAATGCCATAGGCATTTTCTACCAGTCAACCTTATACAAACATATAATACAACTTCCCGACATCAATCGTTGGGCAGTTGCTCACAAGACACGACACCCGTCTGGTCGGAGGATCCTCCCTATACTATAGTTATGAGTGAACTTTACACCCTGTTCCTCATGCCTCTATATACTTTGGTCACATTGCCCATCGGGAACCAGATACCCTTGAAAAGTTGATGGGGTTGGCCGAGGTTGCACTCATCTCAGAAGTAGGCAGTGACTTGTCGCTGCCGCCCGTAGTCGAGTCGATGGTCGGCAGCGCCGAGTCCTGGGACGCGGTGGTCTCCTTCTGCGAGATGACTGTTTCGCAGAAGGAGACCACCTTATTTAACATTATTTATTTACACATTATTTAATCTAAACTAATATTTTAGAGAGAAATATTTTTTTTGTATGTTTGTGTTGTACGCTATCACGCTAAAACGGCTTAATGAATTTGGATGAAATTAGGCACATGAGTAGACCATGACCTGGATTAGGACATAGAACTATGTATCCAGATATTCAAACGGGATCTAGACTTATGTGGGTGAAACCGCGAAGCGCAGTTAGTCCTTCATAAATACCTAAAGCCACGAAGGTCCTTCAGTGTCACAAGCTTCAGTAACGAAGTACGTAAAAGAAGGAGACTGTATTGTAGGTTTTAGTTACAATAAAATCTACACGTTATTTCTTAATTTGAGCAGACCAGCGTGTTTATCATTACAAAAAATTGACGCCCTTAGGCCGATTTAAACATTCCCAAGCATATTTACAAAATTTTGGTTCGAGGCTAACACTATGGCTGGCAATTCTTAATATCGTGTCCAGCGTGTTTCGTTGTCTGCACATCACAAGAAGGAGCCAAACACGTAGCCAAATTCTAGGCTGACTCTGAAAGTAGAAACTAGAAAGTCTAATATAACACTACATATACATATATATTTATTTATAATAAATAAATAAATACATATATATTAAAGTCCTTTTTTTATCAAAATCGTTAATATTAATAGTATTTTAGTGAAAACAAAAATTATAATATTTTAACTCACTAAACTCGGAAATGTATATTCATCTACAGTTTTATGTTAATTATTCAAAAGTCTTGGAAAATTTTCTCATAAATATTCTGTACTGTCAATTTTTTTTTATTTAGAATCCGAGATATAAATTATCAAAAGTAAATTAATGTGACTTAAATTAGACGCAAATATGATACAGATTGAGCTGTAATTAAATATGAATTTAAGGCGAAAATTTAATGTTTCATTTGTACATTAATTTCTTGGTAATTCTAATGAAGAAATGAATGTGCCGAGAATGTTATATCTTAAATGATTTATGAGGAGTATGAATAAGATTAATTCGTTTATTCAGAGAGCATTGAACTTCTAAACAATGGTCTTACTGCTTTTCGTTATTTATTCCGCTTATATTTTTGGCACTTATCTCAGAAACTTGATGTATGCTTGGATTGATGTGTTCTTAATTACGGAGTTGGAATTTCAACCATAAATATTATAATTTAAAGTCGCTTCTCGTGTCGTATTATGTTATCGATCTTCAACACTACGAAACGGATTTTGATCCGGTTTTTATCATTACTTCGATCATTTATTCCGGAAGGTTTATTTGTATAATACTTACTATTAAAGTTAGATACAATAAAGAAATTTCGATGTTTTGTCAAGTCTTGAAAACCGTGCGAAGCAGGAGCGGGTGGCTAGTAATAATGTATTTGTAGATAGGTATTTAATTTGTTTGATTAAAGTCAAATAGTTGTTCAAATGTTTGAACGGTTGGCAACAAAAATCCATAAACACTGTCCCTTACAGCTGCTAACAGTTAAGACTTCGTGATTCATTAAAATTTACTTCTGTAACGATTTTGATTAAATAATTTGCTCGATAACAAACATTTAAAATACTTAAGTGTAATCGCCTCTCTATTACGTCTACTCAGGGACTAGCGTGAGGCCCTTTTTACACACACGTTTTTATTGCCGTGAAAAACTACGGTTGATTCGCCGTGTGTAGGCACGGTCGTCAGTGTTGTACGGGTCACTATGGAAGCTTAAATGAATGATAATGATAAATGATAAATGATTTTATTTCTGTAAGTAGGTTTGAACAAACACTTTTACACGTCAATCATATTTTTTTTTAAACTAGATGGGGTCGGCGTTTCCTATCTGACTACTCTGAGAAGAAAGGCCGAAACAAACTCAGAGGTCACAGTCTCTTTTAAAGTCCAGACAAAATCTTGGTCAGGTCATGTGAAAGCTATGTAGATCGGTGTCTGCAATGGTCTTTTGGGGAAAGAACCACACAGATTGAGTGGACCTGTCCAGTCAGTGCACGCAATTGTCAGTAATCGTGCAGCTCAACTTAGACTCAAGGAGCTCAACGATTCGACGAACAATACCAAAGAAAGGACATTTGAGTAGGCCGCATAAATTACTCAAACTGCCAGATCATGATTACGTTGAGAAAAATACAAAAATAAATATAAATAAATCAATGACCGACATAGTTCTCACATTCACAATAATTAGAATAATATTATAATAATCTTTGAGGACCATGTAGATTTGTGTCTGAAATGGTCTTTTGAGGAAAGAACCACACAGATTGAGTGGACCTGTCCAGTCAGTGCACGCATTTGTCAGTAACCGTGCAGCTCAACTCAGAACTTAAGGAGCTCAACGATTCGACGAACAATACCAAAGAAAGGACATTTGGGTAGGCCGCATCAGGTACTCAAACTGCCAGAACATGATTAAAACTGCAACAAAAACACACATAGTCCTCACATTCACAATAATTTAAAATAATATAATACTTTAAATAGTAAATATTAGTGTCATTGTATATGTAAATAAGTATAGATACTTATAGCAAAGATTATAAGTAAAAATAGTTAGCGAAATAAAATAAATTAACATTGCCTGTGCTTTATTGGAGCAACTCAATCCCAAGCCTTTTTGTCCTCAATATAGTCTTTGACAGTATAATAGGCATTCTGGCATAATTTCCTTTTTATAAAAGATTTGAATTTATTAAGGCTTAGTGCTTGAATGTGGCTAGGAAGTTTATTATAAAAACGTATACATTGGCATCTAAACGAGCCACCTATTTTCTTGAGCCTGGTAGTAGGAACAACAAATTTGTGCTTGTTCCTAGTATTTAAATTATGGATATCACTGTACTTTTTAAACAGATTAATATTTTTATGTGCATACAAAAGATTTTCATAAATATACTGAGAAGGCACAGTCATTATATTAATCCCTTTAAATTTGTCTCTGAGGGAGTGTCTGGGACTTAATTTATAAATTGAACGAATTGCCCTTTTTTGTAAAACAAAAATCGTCTGAATATCGGCGGCATTTCCCCACAGCAGAATACCGTACGACATTACACTATGAAAATAACTAAAGTATACTAAACGGGCTGTCTCTAAATCAGTTAAACCACGAATTTTCCTAACGGCGTATGCTGCAGAGCTAAGCTTCTTTGACAATTTATCTATATGGGGGCCCCATTGAAGCTTGGCATCCAAAGTTATGCCTAAGAATACTGTGGTATTTTCGGGTTTCAACTCTTCACCCTTTATGAGAATACTTGTTTCTACTTGTCTAACATGAGGTATCGTAAACTTAATACATTTCGTTTTTTTCTCGTTAAGAAGAAGGTTATTAACATTAAACCAGTTAACTACTTTTGCGAGGGCACTATTTACATTGTCAGTAACCAGCTGCTGACGTTTGAGTTTAAATAAAAGTGAAGTGTCGTCTGCAAACAGCACTATATCATGTTCATCCTTTATGAGGTAAGGCAAGTCATTTATATAAATAAGAAATAAAAATGGACCTAGAATTGAGCCTTGAGGGACCCCCATTCTTACTACCGATCCGGGAGATCTTTTCCCGTTAACATCAACTCTCTGCTTCTTGACTCTTCTCTTCTTGTCTTCTCTCGCTTGTTGACAGACACGGTGGCACTAAGCGCTACGGCAACGTCGCCGTAGCGCTTAAACAAGCTCACACGATTTTTCTACAGCGCGGTTAACACGCCGAACCGTAAAGAACACGTGCCGTGTACAACGGGCCTGTAGAGTGTGGACTCTATGTTGTTCTTATTCTTGAATGAAATACTTGGTTACTTGTTCTGGTTTATTCTCGTAGTACTATTATCGTTGAACTGTTGAAGTGAACTGGTTTTGCAAGGGAGTTTTGTCTCTTATTATAGTCTGGCACATGGGCGCAAGTAGTGGGTGCCCTACTGCAAAGTTTATTATAAATTCTGCGACCCACTAATGCAGCCACTTTGGTTCGTGCCTGGTCTCCGACAGGTTTCGACTTGTCCAGACCCGTCGTAAGCAAGACCTTGCGACCAATCACAATGATTTTCTTATTCTAGATATGTTCATACAACATAATGCTACTGTACACAGGATTCTAATACATAATTCTACGGTGAGTTCGGCATGCGTAACACGGCCTGCAATTAAAAAATTTAACATACCCTTGATATACAAGGTGTCGTTTTTCATCCTCGTCAAATTCGAGGAGGTAACTATGCTAATGATTCTCGACACGAATCAATAATAAAATAAATAGGTTTCTTTTTTATAATTTTCATAAATCGGCCATGTGTAGGACCCGTGTGGTACCGCCCTGTAACTGCGCTGTAACTGTAACGCACGCGCACAGCGACATAGTCGTGCGACACAGCTTACCGCTTACGCAACGGGGCGATTCTGTTCTTTGAAAGTGGTGTATTCTGAAATACTGTCAAACTCAAATGTCTAAAAAACAAATATGTATTAATTATTGAGAGGATATCGTAATTTTATTTGATTATTTATGTCTTTCATACACAGCCTCCTGAAATTTGACGATGATGCCTTCGATCATTTATGATCGAAGGATGATGCAAAACGACAAGTTGTGTTTATTCATGGTTATATCGTCTTATAAAAGAAGACTGATTCTCAGGTACACACAGACCCTCAATCTAGCATTCAAGCCATGTGGTATTCACTGATGACCACAATTTGTTATGCAAAACCACTTACGTATCGGTAGTGCGAGGCTCAATGCATACCGATAATTGAATGTACCGCAAGTATCTACTCCATATACCAGCTATTAGCTGTACTGGCTTCATTGGGTACTTGACCAGGGTTTGTGGTTTGAGCTGGTAGCCTCCTGAATATTTATTGTACAGGGTCAAATTAAATTTGCTAGCGAAACTCCGCAGACGTGATGAGTGTCGATATTTAAACACATTTTAAAAGAGTAACGGTGGAGTTTCTAGTTCTAGTCGCCCCTTCCAAAAGGTAGTTTCGTATGGAGAAGACTGGGCAAGAAACTCCATCGTTCCTCTTTTAAAATGTGTTACAATACTTTGTATACATTAATTATATAATTATATGTGAAGACGATGCACCTATAATAAAAATTACCCTACCAAAATAGGTAAAAGGAATTTAATAAACGTAGCAATGATAAATAAGTTAATTAAATGATAGATACATGGTGTTCACATATTTACAAACATTGTAAAAGTATACGATTTCCCAAATTATGTAACCAATTAATATGTCAGTGTGTGAGTTAAAGTAGTCACAGAATGTAAACCAATGTCATAAAAATAACAAACCATACAATTAAAGTAGCAACAAGTTTTAATTTTGTCAAGACCCTAGATTGTTCTGTGGAGCTGGACCAGCATGTTTCCAAGCATTCTTATCTTGGATATAATCCTCTAATTTGTAATATGCTTGTTTACACAGTGAACTTTTTATATGAGTTTTAAATTTTCTTTCATTTAATTGCAATATATTACAAGGTATTTTGTTGTAGCATTTAACACAGTACCCCATAAAAGATGTATGTACTTTAGCTAATCTGAAAAATGGTTGATCTATTTTATCTTTATTTCTTGTATTAAACAAGAAACAGACCAGACTTAATGGGTATCGATATCTTAACACGAAGAAACATAAGAAAACAGATTTTCTCAAGTCATACTTCAAGCAACAACACTATCCGCGGTCGTTGATCTCTAGAAACAAAACATCAAATCTGTTTTATTTTTATTTTATCGTGTTTAGATATCGATACTTATCACGCCTGGAGAGTTTCGCTAGCTAATCTAATTTGACCTTGTATAGCTAACGTATTATAATTATTATGATGTTGTGTAATCACGTGACCTTACTCTCTTTTTCAGGATTCCTGTGTTCTTTTGTTATCAGATTATTTATAAACACTAGCTTTTGCCTGGCGCTTCGCCCGCGTGGATGTCGGAAAATATCCCACGGAAACGTACTTCAGGGATTAAAGTATCATTATGTGTTAATCAAAGTCTTAAACTATCTGTGTGCAAAATGTCATACAATGTTTACGCGGCGCACGCCAGTAAAGTTCCCAGTCGGCATGATATATTCATTATCTTCAACAATCATCGTCATATTTCAGCCAATTTACACAAAACCATAAGGAATTATACACTTGAACCTTTCCCATTAATCACTCCGTCCATTGGAGAGAACCGTATGAAAATCCGTTCGGTAGTTTTTGAGTTTATCGCGTTCAGACAGACAGGCGCGGCGGGGGGACTTTGTTTTATATTATGTACCTATTGATAATAATAACAACATCACGCCTCTAATACCCAAAGGATACGCATTGACGACACGGTTGGCGCAGTGGTTAAGCGATTGACTGCTGCGTTCAATCCCCGCACGGAACAAATATTTGTATGACCTGCAAGTAGTTGTTCCGGGTCTGGCTGTTTGTGTATGTGGGTTTAAATGTTTGTAAACGCACCCACGATACAGGATAAATTCCTAGTGTTGGTCAGAGGTGTACCTATAGTATACCGATATTTCGCCAGTTATGTTTTAAGTCCCATGTAATAGGGGGCGAGCCTATTGCCATCAACCGGACACAAATCCAGGCTCTGAGCTGCTTCTGAGAAATTCCTGATGGAAAAACCTAATAACAATTTGGAGGACCTCATACTTAGCAATAGCGCATGCGACCACTTGACTAACTAGGCGAGATTATTATAAAAAATTAAATCAGATTCTTCCTTTTTTTCAGTTTTAAAATTACTGACGGTAGTAATTTGATAACAAATATTTTATTTATTTATTTAGGGACAACAAACAGCAGTGTAATAATAGGTAAACATATATTATGTTAGAACTTAATAATAGAGGTAGCAAATACACTACTCACAACATTATCCACATATTACTAAACAGATCTACTAGTTGTTAGAAGGAACAATATATCAAAATAAACAGACTAAAAGTAAACATTACTTAATTATTAGGGTTCTGATCACTTAAAATAGTAACAATTTCTTTTTTTAAATATAGCCTTGCTTTGAAACATAATATCAGTTGAGCCAAACTACACATTGTAGGTGTCAATTAATCGATGCAGCGGAGAGCGTACTCCTGAGTTGGTTCTACAAAAAGTAGTGGCAAACAAGTGTCTCGAGCGAACTTCGCGTCCATGTACGGTACGAGGGATCAGGTAGCACAAACTGTTCACTAGATCAGTACAGTCTACTTTATTACGACATATACTATATAGGGTCATCATCTCAAGTAGGGTGCGTCTGGATTTCAGAGTAATAAGGTCATATTTCTGTAGTAATAATTGATACGACATTTTCTTTTTGAAGCATCTGTAGTGCATTGCACGTAGGAATTTGCGTTGGACCAATTCAATAATGTCAACATACTTTTTATAGTAGGGGTTCCAAATAGGTACTGCGTATTCCAGTTGCGGTCGTATTTTAAGTTTTTTACACTTACAAATTATTTCCACAGAATTAAAGTCAAATGCAGCTGCTCATAGAAAACAGCAAAATCCACATCTTAAAACACAAATTAACCCCTAATTAAAACCAGAAAACATTAACATAAAACTTAAAACAAAAACCACCTCGTACTCTCAATATTCGCAAAAACCCTACAATAATGCAATTTAAAATGTTACATTATTCCCAAGAGTATAAAACCATCCAATTTCGCCTTCGAATACCAATTTCGTTCGAAAACCGAATAAAACCAACCACATACAAGTACAATGAGGTCTGAACAACCAATTAACGTGTCCCCACAATCTTGACTCCCGCGGGGCGGTCGCGCACAATTGAAACATGTATCAATTACTGCGAAACACTTGTGTGTTGACGTGTACTTCGATGTTCAGAGGGGTGGGTGTTTAGAACTTTTGATGCATGATTATTTGGGTGTGATTCAAAATCAAAAGTCATTTATCCAAACTAGGCTAAAAATCAGCACTTTTTGAACGTCAAAACTACATAAGACAGCCACCCAAAAATACCACCCTTCGCCACTTCCTAGTGCTTTATCTGGGAAGAAGAAGTGGCGCAACAAACTGCCCAGCAGCACTGCTGTCTGTTCAGTTAGAAGAACTGGACTCTGTACAATGGTAAGTAATTAACATTACGAAACACAAAAACTTAAATTAAATTATTTGCCATAATGTCAGCTAGCACACACCAATATACTTACCAACAAAAACATTGAAAACTATACTCAAGCAGAAATAAATAATAAAAACGTAAACAGAACTTAATACCTAAATAAAATAAATAAACAGTTAATTACTAATAACAATAACGAAACGACAGTCAGCAAGCAGCACCTTTCTCTACTGTACTTCTTCTCTTGTGTTCAAATCTAAAAATGTTTTTGTTGCCGAACCGCTGTAGTAACTTCCATTATTATTCCTGCGTACCCTTTTAAACCCGGGTCAGATTTTTTGGAACGAAGTTCTTTAACGAAGCTTGCTTTAGGAATTGACTGGTAGATATTGTCACGTATGGAAAAAGCGTCAGCCCCCTCCATGCAACTTTCTCTCTCTCTGTCTCTTTCTATTATATACGAGTTTGTGTGTGCGTGCGAGTATCGCGTTAGAAACTTCGTTCCTGACCGCACAGGCTTTTATTACTTATTTGCTGTGCTGTCGCACTCTTAGGTAAAAGCCTCCCCCTATTCCTTCCATTTCTCTTGGTATTGCTTCCTCTTACAAACTAAGGTAGTCATCACTCCCACGCGGACTGCCGCAACCCCAACTAACTATGCCAGGGTTTAATATGGTCGTCGGGAATCACAAGCCGATTACCAGCCACCATAGGCGCGGGCTTGCGGACGGAGAGCAATGGGCAGCTCGCCGTCCGATAAGGACCAGGCCCGGGGCAACGGCGCGTTGTGTTCCACGCGCGCCTCAAAGAGATGTCAGCACCAATGACGGGGTCAGCTAGGGCCGATGCCTGCCAGGGTTGCGGGAAAGTCCGAAAGGGTTACCATGGCCCCTGGCACAGGCAACTGAAGGAAAACGGGTGGGTTTTAGTCAGTAAGTCTGACTCGCCCTCCTGCTCTGCCCAGAGCGGGAGAAGTTATTTGATGATTTCTCACCCTCAAAAAAAAATGGCTTTATATTGACGCAACTGCATTGAGCTGTTCATTGATAGTGGGGTGAACATTCATAACTCATAATAAGTTAATTATAAGCTGTTGAGTTTCCAAATAATAAATAAAAAAATAAAATATGCTGTCCAGAAACGAACTGCTTATGAAGTTCTATTAAGATAAACATTTCCTAATAGGGGTTAGCTTAAGTGGCAGTGGTGGCCATGTTTGTCGAAAAACCGATGGCCGGTGGAGCAGACGAATCCTGGTGTGGATACCACGTATTGGCAAGCGTAGTGTGGGATATCCCCAGCTAGATGGACGGACGACGTTAAAAAGATGGCTGGGAAAGACTAGATGCGAAAGGCCGATGACACGGTGTTGTAGCGCATCCTGGGAGAGGCCTTTGTCCAGCAGTGGACTACGATAGGCTAAGTTGATTGATTGGTTGAAAAGGAACATACGTTTTACTCTTCAATATTATAATTAAAACTCACTGAGTATTTTATTGCTGTGGAAAGATCAAAGTGGTATAAACGCCTAACGGACAAACAGCTCTCAAATACTCATCAAACTCAAACATCACAATTACAATCAATAAAGCCCTCAAATGAAAATCGTTTAGAAACCAATTCATTGAATTACTTCCCATTATGGAGGTGCAATAACTTTTGGGTTTCAATTAATATCGTTTTCGAAATTTGAACAATTTCGAATCCATCAAAAAGGAATTCGGACGTATTGGAGTATTCAAATTAACTTTTGTACTGGTTCTACGCGATCGAAAGCTGGCACAAAAGTTTGGCTGTGAAAAACGGGAATCAGTGTAACTCTTTTGATTTTTTTTTTTTAATATTTTGAAATTCTCAAGAGAGTTTTTTTTTTATATTTTTAAATATTTTAATATTTCGACGTTTTCATAGTGATGAAAACTGTTATATTTTTTTTGTTTTGGAACATTACATTTGTGTTTGTGTTTTTGATTGCAGAAATAAAGTCATTAAAAACCGAATTATATCAAGTTTTCCTATAAACAAATCACACCTTCAAAAGAGAAACACACACATTCTATAAAATCAATATAAAATCATTTAAATGAAACAAAAACACATTTCTCCTGAACAAATTTATAAAACATCTGTTACTTGTTCTAACCCACGACAGTCAAGCTGTTTTGTTTTACGTTTTGTGGTATTCAATGGTCGCATGGTTGCATGGTCGGTTGGCACATAGAATATGCAACGGGTGAATGTCAATGCGAACAATTTAGCAAACTAAATTACAGTCAAGTTTCAGTGAGGGTTTTTAAAATGGACCTACACACCCAAGATTAGGATTACGCAAGATTCAAAAGCGATTTTCTGCTTGAGTTTTGATAGATATTTTATGGTGTTACGAACAAAGTAATATCTTAACCATACTTTTATAAAATAGGTCTCATCTCAAAGTTATAATTTTTATTGCAGGAGAAAACCTCTTTTGAATTTTGCGCAACTGTAAGGTATTTATGTTTGTCACTGGTCAGTATAAACTGGTATGGGTAGATACAAACTAGTAAAAAAAAAGTACATGACCGGTCGGTGTGTCGAGGCCTATGCTAGTAATGGACGTCTTTCGATCGAAATGACGCTGAATGTCATTATGGAACATTTGCAAGTTTTTTTTTTAGAAAGAACATAAACAGCACATGTTATTGTGTTCATAAGATGGTGTGAGATTAAGCGTACTGCTGAGGCGTGAAACTCCATGCCAAAATGCCAAAGACTATGGTTCTCTATTGACTGGGAGTCTTCAAGTACCGACTCCTTCCAGTAGGTTCCTTGCAGGTAAGCGTGCATCAGAATTGATCGCATCATCACTAAGACTTAACATCAGGTGCAATAGAGGTCGAACACACCACACTAAAAGATACACAATGGACAGATCATCAAAACTTAACTGCTCAGCGGGCGACGCGTAAAGTTTTGTACGCAATAAAAATCGTAGGCAACAGCTATTTATAAAGAGTAATAAAACTAAAAAGTAAAACACACGTTTTCCTATATTCTCTAGAGTAATAACCAGACATATATGTATAGTGGACCAGACGCAGCCGGTTCTTAAACAAGTGGTAAGGATAATATTATTTTATTCCTAAAAAAAAATAAGTTAGAATATCGTTTATATGGACACGGTGCGTGAAACACAAGATACAAGTAACAAAATAAAAAAAGTGAAAATAATGTTTTAACAACAATAGTGTGTGCCTCACGGCTGCGCCAAAAGGTTCATTTCTGAATGAATGCCTGACAGATGCATTTTGACGCTGGTATTCTAATGAATCATTCTTCCCGTAGGCCCCACCGCCGAAGAGGAAGCGACTAGCTATCAGCGATCGCTTGCAGGTCCCGTGTCAGTAAAAGAGATGTATTAATATATAGATATATTAATAGTTGATCGCTGACTGTTTACACCACCGGCGAGTACTCGTTTGTCGCAGCGACAAGAGCTATTAAGGAGACTACTCGCTCAGCGACACTCGTTTAGCAGGCAGAGCACTCGCTGAGATATTCTCGCTTGGTACATACGCATACCAGCAAGTATTCGCTTGTCTCCGTCGCGCACTCGCTGCTCGTTTGTCGCCAACTCGTTTTTAGTTGATAGCTCCACTCGCTTCTCGTAAATCGCCGGTAGCAGGACAGGTGCCCAATACTTGTTTCTGATTGTTTTATTTCACAATAAAACTATTGTGAATCATGAACATTTTTAAAAGCAATCCAATCTGACGTTGGGTTAAGGGGTAATTTTTTTAATTAAATATTCGTTGTGCTTTACAAAAGATAAATGTAAAGCAAGAAGATACACAAAAACGAATTTACGAATAAATACGTATTCTGTTAATTCTTTGACCGCTCGGGAATAGAGTTTATGAATCCAGGGGCGGGTCGCTAGTCTAAACTATCTGAACGAACTCGTATATTATAAAGAGAAAAAAAAGTTTTTTTGTATGTTTGTCTGTAACGCTAAAACGGCTTAACGGATTTAGATGAAATTTGGCACATGGGTAGACCATAACCTGGATTAGACATAGAATATTTTTAAATCCAATATTCCCACGGGATCGAGACTTATGCAGGTGACACCGCGGGGTACAGTTAGTAAGAAAATAAATTGCAACTTTAAAGCGACTTTATTTTTGATGCATCATTTTAATAGTATGATGTCATAAGCTTTAATTTCCACCTTCATCAAACCTAAGTTGGTCGAGCCTGTTAACAAAACTGCAGAACGAAATCAAATTGCAATTGGACAGTGACTTTCTAGCTATCACACCACAACAACAGGTCTACCCGTAAATTATTTATTTAAAAAACCGTCTCAAACTTTCCAACCCAACCAATACACACACAAATCAATACCTCTCAACACAATACGTGCACAAACCAACACAAATACATTATAAAATAGCACATAATTGCAACAGTTTCATTTTGCACAGTTGAAAACATGAGCGCTTTGTTTGTGGTCGCTTCGAGTTAAATATGTATTGATAAAGGACTGTTCATATTAGTACGGCACGAATAAAGGACTGTTTATATTAGTTCGGACGGTTTCGCAAAGTTGCGCGGATTGGAAATGTGTTTTTGCTGAGTTGACAATGAGTTAATATCGTGTTTTCAGTATCAAAAGCTGTTTACAATAGTGTTGTGTTTGAGCCTGTTCAATACCTTTCGATAATTAAGTTCTCGATAACTTATCCGGCAGATATTTTCACGTAAATCCTATCCGGCTTTTTAATTTATCCGGTGTACAGTCACTACAATAATCAAATTATTTATTAATTAAAATGAAGTAAGCATAATCAGCCTGTAATGTTCCCACTGCTGGGACACAGGCCTCCTCTCGGTGAGAGGGAGTGGGCCGTAATCTACCACGCAGGCCCATTGCGGGTTGGGAGATGTCACATGTCTTCGAATTTTTTGATTCTAGGAAATACCGGTTAATTCACGATGTTTTCCATCAACGTTTTGAGAGCAATGGTGATAAAATAATATACACAAAGTAAAGCGCCTGTCTGGGTTCGAACCTACGACCTGCAACTCGTAAGTCGTGGCCGATACCACTGGGCCACCACTGCTCACAAATAAATAAAATATTTTAGTGAAACTTCTTTCAAGTGACCGATTTGAGTGAAGTTCAAAATGCTTGTGCCAGCTATATGGTACAGAGGATTTTACGCTGCCGTAGAAAAATATAATAAGGCAAGTTTAATATACACTGCTAATTAATTCCCATTCTATCAACTAAATGCAACCAAAATGTTAATTACACCCCACATCCTTCCCTTCTCAGCGCGCACCCCCATTCTCAGCTAGTACACTATAACGTAATGTAACTTGCGACTACTTATGCGCCTGATCTTTAAACTTAACGCCTGAATGTCTGCAAGTAGTTCCATGCACCTGCTGTGAAGTAGGTTAAGTTTTGTTTAAGTTAGAACCTGAATGTATGAGGATATGGACTATGGAAGCTGGTGTTGAAATAGGCGTGTGTAGTATGTGAAATATTAATACTTAATACTTTATTGCATTCCACAATATATTTGCTTAGATACATTTTGCTTACATTTGTCGTGGACCCAATAAGAAAGTTAGTAAGTATGTAGATTAGGACTTATCGTTTATCTTCGTTTATCTAAATCTAACTTACTGTAAAAAAACATTTTTTGTGTATTTTATAAGAGTTTTAGGGATTGATCATTTAAACATTCGTTTTCACTGTTATAACATTTACTTATTAATAACTTTTTTAATTTATTCGTGAATAGATCGAGCTTTTTTTCCTTTTCTTATTGGTTCGGGTAATTTATTATATATTTTTATTGACATAACCAGAGGGCTTATTGAATGTATTTTTAAGCGGGATTTTGGTAAGTTTAGTCGTGTTTTGTATCAGAGTATGTATCTTGTTTGTATGTTTTCTCGTTTAGTGTAAAAGTCTTGGTGTTTATGAGCGATTTCAAGTATATTTATAGATACATGGCAGAGCTATTAAATTAGGATGTATATACCTGTTGGTATTTTAAAATTACAAACATATTAAGGCAGTTTCACAGAGTCCTAATAACCATTATGCAACAGGATAAACTCTAAATTATCAGTCAGCTGAATTGACCGCAACTTATCTAGAGGCGATCATAGGAATTTTTAAACTAAAGTTTCGAATTTGGAATTAACATTTTTTCATACCCAGACTCTTTATTAAGTGCCAGTAACATAGTTTGGCAATTAAAACCTCTTTAGAAATAAATTATTAGGTACCAATAATGTAGAAAAATCAAAACCGCCCGTTTTTTCTGCAAAAGAGTGTAGGATATTATTATCTATTTAGATAGGAATTAACAATCAGCATATTGGTAATCAGGTTGAAGAATGTAAGTGAACTTTTTTAGTGAGATAATTATTTCTTAGTATCATAGTAACTCTTTCAAAGTCAAAATACTAACTAGTTTATTAGAGTTGAAAATATCAATCAATTTGTTATTTCTGTGTGCAATTATTGTAGTTTAAAATACGTTTTATTTTCGTCGAATTACGTAACTTTGCGCGCCTCAATTTCAGTGAAAACAATATTGAATGTCTAGAACAGCTTTGTTAAGTCATAAAATAGTTGTTTCTACAAGCAAGTTATTACTTATTTATCTAGGTTAGACATTAATTACAATATTTTGGCAACTTTTTCATCCTTCTTTTTCTTCCATAATTAATTGGCCAAACGAATCATGTTTAACCTAACGAGCCAACTTTTTTTTTGTCTTAACTCATTTTTATAACACTTTGAAAAATCTCGTTTTAGTGCAAGAGTTATGGGCAGATATTTACTATGCATGACGCTGTCATTTATTTTATGAAACTTGCGTTGGCCTCAGTTGCCAAGTTTTTTACAAGATTAATTTTGGACTTGGCCGGTTGGAACTGGGGCAAATATTAAGGCTGAAATGTCATGCTATAGAGGGGGATGTTTTTACGAACAGATGTAAAAAGTGACGGTAGCCATCTGGCGAGATGTCAAAGTTAGTAATGTTAGCTTTTGTTATTGTCGGTTTTGGGCGGTTTTCTTAAAAACTCCGGTTTTCTTCAGTGAGATTTTGTTCGTTAATTTTTGGTGATTTTTGTCGGGATTCTGTAAGAAGTTTTACTTTTTTATTTCTTATACCCACTTATTAATAATTCCAGACAGTCCATTTTGTGTTATAATTTTTTTACTCCGTTCTTGGCGTATTATAAGAAATATTTAAAAATATATTTATTCTGTTAAAAAACACGATAGGTACAGCAATATAATTGATCTTGCAACAAAAACCAGAAACCTTTAAGATCTACAATTGAAATCTCAACAATGCGTATAGATGTACCTAGGTCTAGACTTAACATACTTGGATTGACCTAGTAAAGCAACCGAGCATTAATGAGTAAGGTCCCACTACCCTCCTTTACAACATAAATAAAAAACGGAAATCCAATTTTTCAGACTTTCGTCTTGAATATAAATCGCTTCTAATTTAATAAGGAACACAAGTCGGAACAGGTTCGTCATATTAATTACAAAGTTAATTAGCGAAGAAGTTTATCTCCTAAGAAGATTTTTTTTTTTTAATAAATCTTTCTAATAGTCTGACATTGTGTGAAGGTATTTTACTGCAGGGTTAGCATAATGGGACAGTATAATAATATATTTATATATATATATATATTTTTATTTGTGTTTTTAACATTTGGTAGGTCGACACTACAAACGCAGATAAATAGGATCCTGCATTTAAATACTAGCCAATAATGTGATATTATATTTAATTTTTTTGCGGCCTACCCAAATGTCCTTTCTTTGGTATTGTTCGTCGAATCGTTGAGCTCCTAAAGTTCTGAGTTGAGCTGCACGGTTACTGACAAATGCGTGCACTGACTGGACAGGTCCTCTTAATCTGCGTGGTTCTTTCCTCAGAAGACCATTTCAGACACCAATGTACATGGTACTCAAAGATTATGTCCGAACTTTTATATACACATTGACATTGATGAATTTTATACATACAATGCCATGAGTATTTACTTTGTAAAGTATTATATTATTATTTTAATTATTGTGAATGAGAAGATTATGTGGGTCATTACTTGTTTTGTTTTCTCAGTTAGTTTTTAATCACGATCTGGCAGCTTGAGTAATTTATGCGACCTACCCAAATGTCCTTTCTTTGGTATTGTTCGTCGAATCGTTGTACTTCTTCAAGTTCTGAGTTGAGCTGCACGATTACTGACAAATGCGTCCACAGACTGGACAGGTCCGCTCAATCTGTATGGTTTTTTCTCAAAAGACCGTTTCCGACACCAATCTACATGGTCTTCACATGATCTGACCTAGATTATGTCTGGACTTTAAAAGAGACTGTGACCTCTGAGTTTGTTTCGGCCTTTCTTCTCAGAGTAGTCAGATAGGAGACGCCGACCTCATCTAGTTTTAAAATATGATTGACGTGTAAAAGTGTTTGTACAAACCTACTTGCAGAAATAAATAATTTATCATTATTTGTAAATCTGTGAGCACCATGTAGCTATCACATAATAAACTTATTTGTGTTTGCTTCTTGTCTATGTTCATCCCAAGACCGATACGTTGAGAGGAGACAACTAGGTCAGTCAGCATTCGGTCAAGATTCTGCAGTGACTCCGCCTTAAGGACAATATCATAGGTGAATCAAGGGTACTCGCCCGTTTATGCCCGTTCCTTCCCAGTACAGCGTCTTTACTAGTCCCGCGGTAAACTCTGCTTGCGCGATGCAGGATTTCCGTGACGTCAGTATGACGCGCAGCTCGCATGTGGCGATGTAGATACCGCTGCATATCTTCCAGGGCACCAGTAAACAGTTTCGGGAATATGACATCCCCCTATCTCACTCCCCTGCGCAGCTGCATATATGTTTAGTTTGTCGGTTCTGTGATTGAACGGACATATTCGCCTATAATATAGGTATTATAGGCACGGACACGAGTCCAATTGTTAATAAATACAAAGAAATAGGTTTCTCTGTATTTGTTAACAATTGAACCCGTGTGACGCTAAGTTGAAACACCAGTTCCTACTATTTCAGTGAGCACGGATAAAGTCTGGATTACAGTTGCAGCTGCAGCGAAATAAGTTCGGTTTAAGCAATATCTTACAATTTTAGTTCAGTCACCGTTAAGTATGATTTATGAGTTGAGAAGAAAGTGCAGTCGACGAAATAGATAAGTAGGTACCAACTACCACAACTTTTTTATCCAGTTGGGCGTCAGTTAATTGATCAATTTATTCATTGTCTGTTAAAGGGATGTTATTTAAGGAGATGAAGTATGACACTTTGACCAGACTTTCGAAGTCTTTCAACTCTACATAAAAAAATCCTTTTTAAACCATATTTCAAACAGAAATCCTTAAATTTGTATCCGAGATAATAATAACAAGGTACAAAAAAAAAATGTGATCCTTATACACCAGTTTTGATGATTATTTTGATTCATATTGTGGTGTATGTTTACGTCTACATCGCCAGATGACGTCACGCAAAAACCTACATCGCGCAAGGAGAGTTTAGCGCGCAACTAGCATACAATATACATACAACGTCCAGACTTCAATTGTCGGGCAACCATCTGGTCGGAAGATCCTCCCCTTTCTATGAAGGATGAGTTAAATTTACATCCTGTTCGTCATACCTCTTTAATACTCTATATAGTTACTGTGAACACAATTTAGAACAAACACGCACAAAACTGGACAGGTCCTCTCAAATTTGTGTGGTTCTTTCCCCAAAAGGCCATTTCAGACACTAATCTACATGGTCTTCACATGATCTGAGCAAGACTATGTCTGGACTTTGAAAGAGACTGTGACCTGTGAGTTTGTTTCTGGCTTTCTTCTCAGAGTAGTCAGATAGGAAACACCGAAGTGTGTTTGTACACACCTATTTACGTCCTTTATCGTTTATTTATCGAATGACTAACTCTATCGTATTGAATCCAAGTCAAGAGGAATTTATTAATTTAACAAAAGTATGGACGTGGCGACTTACTTAACGATACGATAACTAAACGTACAATCCCTCGCGCTTGCAGTACAGAACGTGTCTTCAATTTAAACTACAGTATTACCAGCGTTTAATTTCGGTTAAATATATAACAATAAATTCCGCTTAAGCATTGGTTTCCAATATCGTTGCAGTCTCATTTAACGACGATTTGTGTACAATGCAGTTTTATGTAGTGCACGGGGAGTGAGGCCAATTAAAGAACAAAATAGTTATTTCTTTTGTTGTAATTGGCTCCCCAGATTTATATCCTCAAACTCAAAGCATTTCTTTTAATTAAACCATTTACAGGCACTTTTGAATTGTCAAGTGGTCGGTCAGTCAGAATGATGAAGCTAGTTGTCCATACCAAAGCGTAGTAGGTACATATGGAGAAGAACGGGCAAGTAACTCCATGGACACTCTTATAAATGATATTGTTACATAAATATTAGTTACATCATTAATGTTGAATTTATAATTAACTAACAACGTTTTTTTTTCCCTTTTTCGTATACTAATGTAGAGTCTGTACCTAAGCATCAAATATTTTTTCCTCTTAGCTGATATCAGACGCTTCAGTACAATGACGGTTCCTCCAACGTTCACACGACTCCGAAAATAGATATAACATAGGAATTAACGGTCATTTGCTCATTTACTTTCAGTCTTCGATCATTCGGAGCGCTAGTGAAGGATACCGAGTGCCGAAATCCAACGACCATGGATCAGTCCTTAAATGAATACATATTTAACTTTTAATTAGTTTTGTGACAGACATTTCACTTCGAGTGAATGATGCCGAAAGAAGGACATATTATGAAGGGCCCGAATTCAGCCTTTCTAATGAAACCATTCAATACGCGATATTTGTATTCATTTTGAACGCTCAATATTCTGAACCTTATTTGTATTTTACAGTACATATATCATTTCTTAAAAGTTTCATCCGTTTGTTGACTAAAGACTTTTCTATTGCAGCAGGTTACCCAAAAATCTCTAGAAAGTGTGAATTCCAGCGAAAAGGGAATAATTTAAATCTTTTGGCGTTACACCCTTGTTCGGGTCCAACATGATTCGGCACAGCTGCGCGGTAAAATATACGAGTATATTCGATTTCGCTTTCCCGAATCATGCCGACCCGAATAACCCTTATGTTTAATTATAGGTACCGGTTAAATAACAAATCCATGTTTCGTAACTAAGTGCCACATTGAAATGACATTTAATTATCGCAACAGATATCAAATTAATTTTCAGACAGACCAAACTTGACGCTATTTTGCAAACCACAATACTAATTAACATCGAATGAAAACCACGTTATCGTTTTGTAATTTGAGTCGAGTGCTATTTGTGGATGAGTTAATGGCACTAGTTGATTGATCCAGTTTAAATAGATGCATTCATGCCTCTTGTTATCACTTTGGTTCTAATCAAACTATAATAATACCAGCCTATTGCTGTCCCACTCCAGCACAAAAGCCTAAGCATTAGGGCAATACCAAAATAAATTGGGGGCTTTTTCGTAACCATTTATTTCACTATTACAGTATAATATGGATTGAATTTTTGGATATATGTTTATTGACTATTTAATTTTGATTAACGCTCTGACTGAAGGAAAACGCAATTGGGTTAAAAAGTCACGGTCAAAATGGGCGTAAAACCAACAGCTTTAAAATATATATATTTCAAAATATTTAGGGGGTATTTAGAAGTACAATAAAGTAAATTACAACACATTTTATTTCTGTTTGTTTTACGCCCAGCTCTCATACAAAAATGCCCATCATCCTTTCCTCCATAGAATTAAATCCCGAAAAGGCCTCTACTTTTTTACATTTTTTTCTGTAATTCTAAAACCTTAAGTAATTTCATTGCAAAATTGCATACAAAATTTGCGTATTAGGTAAATAAAAACCCTGCTAAACATATCTTTGATACATAGCTTAATTTATTTTTAAACAATTTTTATTCGGGTTGGCGCTTATGTTGCTTTATTTTGGTTCCATTGCGCATTGTTGCGCTCTCTTTTTTCGCAAGTGGATGTAATTGACTCTGTCACTTTCATATGCCCGCCCCTCGAGCTATAATTAATTTTTTACGTATCACCTTAATCACCACGCTTGCTGACAACAACTATTTGTCTTTGTAACAGTTCGTTCGGGGAGGTATTCTCATACCTAGGAGGCGGGGTTTCGCAATTTTTTTTTGGTGTATAATCACATCCAAAATATGTTCGTCACCTTAAGGGCTATTTTTGTCTGTTCATTGCATGATAGAATCTGGTTTACCGACTCAGCATTATACATACATTTCGTTCTAATGTCAATACCGTAGAATAACATATTAGGTGCATGCATTCACCATCTTCTTTACATGTCAGAGCGAATTAAAAAAGAGACACTGGCGGAATGGTACAATTAAATAAAAAATATATTTCATAAATCGAAACGTAATTATAAAATAACGTAATCGTACGTTTTGAACATAGTGGGTAGCATAATTGTTTTAAAATGTATTATTTAATATCAATATGACTATCTGCAGGCCAATTCCCGTAATTAAAAACGTTCAAAATCGTAATGTCAAAAATGTAGGTAAATGCTACACAATTTTTGACAGATTGAGCCTGAGATTAGAATGCGAACGTTCTTAAAAATACGGGAATCGTCCTTCAGTTATTGTGCTACTGTTTGTTTTTCCTTAAATAAATGGCCAGACCTTTAAAAAGATTTTAAAGTGATGTCAACTTGAAATTCTTCAAAGGTGTGTTTTATTTTGATCTTTGATATCAAGTAGTTAAATTATTTTTTCTGTCTTTAATTAGTATGCTCAGTGCCGTAGCTTCATAAGGTATTATGTGTCCTGACTTGATAAAGGAAAGAATTTGAAAACTGACGAAGCTATAAAGACTAGACTGTACCTATACTTTTCTTGAATATGTGCCGACATCTTCTGAATCATTGATTAGAGTTATAATGTGATATGACTGTGATATGACTATATATGTGTGACGCAAGCCTATAAACAATTTTTAAGTTATCTAAGTATTCGTAAACCTAGGTACCACAAAATAAAATATCAGAGCATTTATTTCAATTAAAATATTACAAATTAAAATATTATTATTATATTATCATTCTCAAAAACGGTAAAGGAAAACATCGTAAGGAAACCGGCATATCCTAGAACCAACAATTCGAAGACATCAGACATCTACTAACCCGCACTGGGCCCGCGTGGTGGATTACGGCCCACTTCCTCTCACAGAGAGGAGGCCTGTGTCCTAGCAGTGGAAACACTGTAGGCTGATAATGATGATGAAAATATTACAGACAGTTACTGTAAAGAAATCGATCAGTTAGCCAGAAAAGTCATCCGTTCAAAGGCGTAGATTACTATAAAAAACCTACCTAGACGCAATCAACAACTATATAATAGGTTCACAAACAATAAATAAATATCAAACCCAACCAATCATTTCAAAACATAAAAATGCTGAACATAATTACTTCCATATTTTCTTATAAAACTTTCCTGTACCTTATACTATCGCTCTCGTTTCAGACCTGAGAAGTTTACCATACTTCTGATTCCTAGCGTCGAAGCACCTGAAATGAATCCAACTTTTCTAATTTTCTGCAACTTATAAATTCCAATCGTGAGAAGGAATATGTCGATAATTAAATCTCGAGGTTTGAGTTTGCATAGCTGAAATGTGATATTTGAACGTGTTTTTTTAGGTAACTAGTGATTAATATTTCGAAAATTTTGCAAAAGATGGTGAAGATGAAAATAACAGTTGCAGTTTTTGCAACTGTTGCATTTTTTTTTGAGTTGTGATTGTGAAGAATCACATGGTCAGGAAACGTTTTTGATTAAAATAGAATCAAATTTGTCCTAGAATCAAACATTTGAAAATATGTCGCACGCTTAATAGGATATTGGCTTAACTCAAAAAAGTAGATTTCTGGGAAATCACCATTTAATGTTTTGCTTTCGAGGTCTAGTCTGTTTATCAGCCAATATAAAAATATGTAATGAACAGTTAAATATAAATAATCCTACTCTTTTAGGTATCTGCTCTTTTAGGTCAGTATTCTATTAAGCATGCGATGTGACATCTACCATCCCGCACTGGGCCCGCGTAGTGGATTACGGTCCACAACCTCTCACAGAGCCAAGTCTGAGTCCCAGTAGTGGGAGCATTATAGGCTGAATAATAATGTACTTAACCAATAAACATTGTGAGAAATCGCACATGACCAATCAATGTGCCTAGCGTTTTCCCAACTATACTGGGGTCGGCTTCCAGTCTAACCAGATGCAGCTGAATACCAGTATTTTACACGGAGCGACTGCCTATTTAAATTCCACAACCCAGTGACTGGCCAACTTCTTTCTTCTTTCTTTTATCTTTTTTTTAAAATCGTTGCCCGTACTAGGAATTTCTCCTGTATTGTGGGTGCGTTTACAAACATTTAAAACTGACTAACACACAAACAGCCAAACCCGGAACAACTACTTGTAGGTCATTACAAATATTTGTTCCGTGCGGGAATCGAACCCGCGACACGCAGCGCAGCAGTCAGTCACTTAACCACTGCCCCAACCGTGCTTAGCTGGGTACCTCTTGGTAAGATTGGTGTTCAAACTTTAGGGCTTCTGACTACACCCAATGACAGTTAGAACCAACGGCTTGCACAATGACATGACCGTAAATTAAAACAAAAAAATGAAAAGAAAATGCAGTAGAACACAAATCATATAAAACGTCCGGTGCTAACAAAATCAACCTATTAGTAACAAAATACACTGCTAAGCAAGACACATTAAACAAAATTAAAAGCGCAAACGTAACACCTCAGTACCTCCGTATTCTGTACGTTTCCCATTTTAGCAGAAAACTAGTTTAATTGGTTAATCCCATTAAGGTGTGTCGCATTAGATACCGTCTGAGGTTTCAATTAGACGTGTAGAACACTGTACTGACACAGAATAGAGAATAACAGAAGGCCAGCTACATACAGCGACCGAAAACGCACGCGCACTTAGACGCGTACGTGCGGTGATCTCAAACTATACTCGGACTTTTAATCGTTATCAGTAACTAGTGGTCGCAAGTATGAGGGAAAGTGTTGTTGGTTTTTTCTATCTAGAATTTTTCAGTAGCAGATCGGAGTCTGGATTTATGGCCAGTTGATAGCAATAGGCTCGCCCCCTATTACGAGGAATTTATAGATAACTGCCAAAATTTGGGTGTACTCTGCCTAACCCTTCGAGGAATACAGGCGTCATGAATGATAAATGATTTTATTTCTGTAAGTAGTTTTGTACAAACACTTTTACAAGTGAACCATGTTTTTAAAACTAGATGAGGTCGGTGTTTCCTATCTGAATACTCTGAGAAGAAAGGCCGAAATGAACTCAGGTCACAGTCTCATTTAAAGTCCAGATATAACCTTGGTAAGATCATGTAGATTGGTGTCTAAAATGGTCTTTTGAGGAAAAGCCACACAAATTGAGTGGACCTGTCCAGTCAGTGCACGCATGTGTCGTTAATCGTGCAGCTCAACTCAGAACTTAAGGCGCTCAACGATTCGATGAACAATACCAAAGAAAGGACATTTGTGTAGGCCGCATAAATTACTCGAACTGCCAGATCAGGATTAAAACGTGATGTTATGCAATTACTTGACTGTTGGGTATATACGAGGTTCTGACAGAAAATACGTAGTGAGGTTAACAAAAGCTCACAATGAAGCTAAATTGTACTTATAAATGCATAGTTTGGATAATTCGATTTAATGCCTTTTTCCCACTGCTGGGACAAAGGCCTCCTCTCAGTGAGAGAGAGTATGCCCTAATACACCGCGCGGGTTGGTAGATGTCACATGTCTTCGAACATTTGGTTATAAGACCTGCCGGTTTCCTCGCGATGTTTTGCTTCACCGTTTTGAGAGCAGTCGTGATGAAATAATTTACACAAAGTAAAGCGCTTGCCTGGGTTCAAATTTACGACCTGCAATTCCTAAGACACGGTCGTTACCACTGGGCCACCACTGTTCTCTATAACTATTATTCGTTTATAACTTAACTTAAACAATGGTAGTGACCATTGTCACGTTTTTGGAAACGTCAGTGAATAGAAAATAATTTTTCTCACCACCTGCTCGCTATTTTCAAATTATATATTATGCAAACCAAATTAAAGCAAGTCATGATAGTCCTAGGCTCTAGATGTACATTAATTAAATAGCTAAAACAAAAATAATTGTCTAGGGGGAAGTCCAAAATTATTGAATAATCTGCCTAATAGACTCGGCAAACCGCTATATCTACATTATCTGTGGCGGTACTCGTAATGTCATCGCAACAGCTGATCGGTTGCTGTGGCATGTACTCTCGCGTTAGAATGTTGGGATTGTGCGTCATATTTACGATCTTATTTTACGTGTTTTTGATGAAATTGCATGAGTTTAAATAAAATTATTTATGAAATTGCACATCATTAGGTATTCCCCCGTGATTTGACAGTTTCATATGCTACTCATTCGAAATCGAATTGGTTTTTATTACCTCGCAGTAGGTGCGAAAAGTAGAGTATTCTCCTCGGGGATAAAGGAGTCTTCGTCTTGGGTAAGCTTGAATCCGTCGCTGCACTCCGGATTCTAGTCTTAAGGCCCTTTCTATATGGCACGGTTTATTTACGATACGGCGTGTTAATCCCGCAATGGAAAAATTGTGTGAGCTTTTATTATGACATGGTTCTATGGTGTACGGCGACGGCGGCGGCGCCGTGCCTTAGTATCGCCGTATCGTCAACAATCTTTTATAGTGATCCATTCAACACTGACGACCGTGCCTACACACTACGAATAAACAGTATTTTTTCACGACAAAAAAAAAAGTGTGTGTAGAAAGGGCCCTTATTTTTAGGGTGGGAAATCACCGAATAACTTCTCCCGCTCTGGGCGGAGCGGGAGGGCGTGTCAGACTCTTGCTGACTAAAACCCACCAGTGTTCCTTCAGTTGCCTGTGCCAGGGGCCACGGTAACCCTTTCGGACTTTCCCGCAAACCTGGCAGGCATCGGCCCTAGCGGACCCCGTCGTGTGTAAAGGGCCTAACTCTCTCGATTCGCTCAGGAATTAACTAAGAGCTCCCTTGCTGCGCTCGGAAGCCCTAGAATCCGTCGTTGCGTTCGGGATTCAACATAGCGCCCATGACATAACACACTGCTTTATACCCTTAGTGAATAATCTACTATTACACTTAATCATGTAGAGTTAAAAAATAAAGTGTTGTTTTGCCGTATTTATAAGGATAAAAGTGGGAATAAGACACTGTACATGTACGCGTGTCTATATGTGCGTGAGTTTTGAGTTTTTGCTCGTTGTATTGAGCTGACCTTCTGTACCTACTTATTCTGTGGTAATAGTGTGTGGATTCTAGACCTAAATTATTACAAGGTTTCTGTGTCGTGTCATTGAGTTTGGTTGTGTGGTTAAAGTCTAGCGATGTTCAATGTATGGTACCTGAGGGTATGTAGAGTACAAGTTCGAGTATTATTGGATTTAAACATTGATCGTTAGTGTTAGTTTGTATCTTCTTTATTCAGGCGTGAGAATATTGCTCGACAAACACCGTAATGTACGTGTTATAGAGGTTATTGTATCTGAAATTGTAGTGTTGTCCGCAAAATCTCTATTAGTTTCGGTTTCTTTCGAAGCATTTACAATGTAACTGCTTTCACGTTTTTTATAAATCTTTTGTTTAAATCTGGCGCCCCGTCGACGGTTTTAATCACTTGTGGAAATACCGAGTTTTTGTTATTATAAATATGTCAGTTTAATGTTAATTTACTATGCACATAAACCTTTCGAAATGAATTATCTAAATAATATCGAAAACCGCATCGAAATCCATTGCAAAGATCAACGAATGACAGCCGGGACCAACGGCTTAACGTGCTTTCCGAGGCACGGAGGGGTCTTGGTATGTAAAGATGGTCACTCATCACGTCACGGACCAACCGTGGCAAGCATAGCTTAACCTGATCGATCGACCCGTGCAACTGTTATTACTAAGCCACAAGCCCCACAGTTTTTTTTTTTTGTAATATGAGACAACATCCACACAGGGTCTTCAGGTCCCGAACTAGGTAGAGCCTGTACTACGGTAACCTGATGACTGATATACATACTTATATACACATCCAGACACAGGTCAAATAGACATGTTCATGCACACAAATGTTTGACTTGTCCGGGGATCAAACCCGGGACCAGCGGCTCAAGAGGCAGGGTCGCTACCGAGTGAACCAACCGGTCAGTCAACTAGATACTAATGACATTAGAGATCATTTATTCTCTGTTACCTTATAAGATACTATACACCTTTTCCACAAGTGAGTTGGGCAAAAACTTCATGTTGCAACCTAAACTCCACATTCATATTTCTATAAACAGTTCGTTAATAGAAGTATGAATGTGGAGTTTAAAGTACAAGTACAAGTTTGAAGTACAATAATTCCGTCATTCATTTACTTACAACAGTCCTGCCGGGCTATAAATTCTGTAACAATCTCACCGTGAAAACTAAGGTTAAGTGAGCATGAAGTGAGTTGTTTATAGTGTCAATCCCTAGCATCAGCCGGTAGATTCTGTAAAAATCTCACCGTGAAGACTTGCGTGGAGTGAGCTGTCAGTGTCATACCACTGATGCTAGTGATTTACAATCATAATCGAAATTTTAATAATATTTTTATCCAAATTTTATTGTACATTTTATATTATTTCAAAGCTAGTATCTAGTAAGTGGCTAAATATTACAATTTTCGGGGTTTTCAAATAAAATAGCAAATCAGAAATTCAGTTAGAAACACAATGTTGTTTTTTTTAGACACTTAGATACTAGAAGTACCTTTGAAATAATATAAAATTATCAATAGTATTTGCATAAAAAATAATATTAAAATCTCGATTATGATTGTAAATGTAATGCTTGGTCAATCCCTAGCATCAGTGGGACGACACTGACAGCTGACTCCACGCTCACTTCACCTAAGTTTTAACGGTGAGATTTTTACAGAATCGCAATGCAAGTGGCATGATAGCTCACTTCACCTACGTTTTCACGGTGAGATTGTTACAGAATCAACCGGCTGATGTCAATCGCACTTCACTTCACCACTAAACTTAATTCATTAGTTCATTTTCCATTCCATTTAGCACTTACGCTGCTATAAGTGTAAACGCTCTTAATGTTGCCAGCGGTAAAATTACTCCACCCTTCAAGAAAATTAAAAGATAATGCGCAATGTTGTTGGTCGTGGAAAATTAATTGAGGTTATTTATAACAGTGAACGAAGACATTTTGATAAAACCAGCATATCTTAGACCAAAAATTCGAAGAAATGTGACATTCACCAACTCACAGTTGGCCTGCGTAGTTATTTACGGTCCACTCTCTCTCTCATTGTGAAGAGGTAAGAGTCCCAGCAGTGGGAACATAAAATTTCATGTTGGATTATCTTACGGTCAATGTCCGTTGTTGTCATTGGGAGAAAATCTTACAGCACTTTTTTATGTTTCCTCTTGTGTCAAATCACTGAAAAGTTGTTATCCCAGGAGGGAAATAAAGAAGATGTAGTGACAAAAATTGAAAAGAGTATGCTTAGATGGTTTGGTCATGTTGAGAACATGAATGAAACGCAACTAACCAAGGGATTTAAAATGCAGATGTCAATGGAAACGCCGGGAGGGGACGCCCTAGAAGGACATTATAGTGACCTTATTGATGAAGTTCATCAGAATGGTCAGGCACAGGGACGTGCGCGTATGACCGCATGTATGAACGTCAACGAGACAAAAGTAGTATGTAAGTGTCGTCATAGGTGGCATTCTGTAGATTCTGCCTACCCCCACGGGAAGAAGTCGTGAGTTTATGTATGTATGAATATGAAAATTAATAGACTTGTTGAAACTCTTCAATTTCGGCCTTTAATCAGGTCATTAGGTCTTTACACCAGCCAAAAAAACTTTAAAACAAAGCAAGGTGTTTCAAAAACCTAAACAGATAAGATCCAAACAAACTTTGTTCCAAAAGTTTTACAATAAACGTAACAATTACATTGTTAACATTAATTTGTACGAACATTGGGTGTTATTGAAACCTAAGTTACTTACATTTGACTTACTTGTGTAGTTTTTATTTTATTACTTATTTATTCATTCAGTAGTTCACATACATTTTATACATTTAAATTCATGCCAACTTCATTAGAGTTTTACCGTGCACTAAAATCTTCGACTACATAATTTAAACAATCTAAAGAAGGTACTTGGTTAAAAAACAAAACAAATAAAATTAAAACGGGGGTGTAACAGTTATCTATTACTAACGAGCGAACATCTGTGACAATTTGACCGTCCGTCCTTAAAACAATAGTGGTGGAGGAATGTTTTTGAGTTGATACAGTTTGTTCCTAAAAGTATAAATGTTTTGACTCATTTCAATTTTTCCAATTTTATTTTTTAAGATATTATAGTTAGGTATTATTTTTACTTCACTATTTACGTGTGCTTTAAAACAGTTCAACTACAATTATTTATATTTAGTAAATAATGTTGCTTAATTTATAGTTTGTTTTTCTGAGTTAGTTTCTCCCTCAATGATATAATGTAGTTGATTGATAAGGTAGAAGAAGAAAGAAGAAGAAGAAAAAATGTTTATTCTGCACAAACAATAAACATTTTTTCTTCTTCTTCTAAGGTAAGGTATTATATACTTTAATGTTCTTTTTCCGTGAAAATTCGTGTACTTTGGAAGTAACAACTTAGCATTGATGACACTACGTGTCCTAATTTCATTATCATTAGTTGTAAGTAGGTGTCATCATCATCATTAGCCTACAGCAGTCTACTGCTCGACATAGGCCTCTCCAATTGCACGCGATTCAACTCGATTTTCGGCAACTCTCATCCAGCTGCTACCAGCCACCCTGCGAAGATCGTTGCTCCACCTGCCTGAGGGCGTCCTAACTTACGTTTGCCGATTCGCGGTGTCCACTCAAGAACACGTCTACCCCAACATTCATCGGTACTACGGCTAATATGGCCGGCCCATTGTCACTTCAGCTCGCTTATTCTGTAAGCTATGTCGACAACTTTGGTTCTCTGCCGGATCACCTCATTCCGGATTATTTCCCTCAGAGAGACAAGCATAGCTCGTTCCATAGCTCGCTGAGCGACCCGTGACAATGTGATCGACACGTGCGGCTGTTATGAATAAGCCACGAGCCCCTGAAAGCCCCTTTAAAAAGGTCTCAGTGCGTAGTCGACAAAGAAGCTGAAGCAGTGGTTAAGCGATTGACTGCTGCACAGCGTGTCGCGGGTTCGATTCCCGCACGGAACAAGTATTTGTATGACCTGCAAGTAGTTGTTCCGGGTCTGGCTGTTTGTGTATGTGAGTTTAATTAAATGTTTGTAAACGCACCCACAATACAGGAGAAATTCCTAGTGTGGGGCAACGTTTTTCTAAAAAAAAAAAAGATCAGAAAGTTCCACAAGATGGTAGGTAAGTATTATTACATTTGTTCCGCATAATTACACCTCCTAAAAATGTTCTTACATTAATGTAATGTTAGTTATATTTGACTCCTAATAAAATATTCTCGTTGCGTTCTTGTTTTTGCCAGAACAGTTGGCAACAGCTGCCATTTTTAAATGCCTTGTAGAGGCTACAAAGTCTTGTAATTTAATCTTCTTTTCTTCATTCAGTTTTTTAATTATTTTATTTTTTCAGTATCGCTGTTGGATTAAGGCGATAAGGCGCGCTGGGAGTCTGAGAATTGCATTTAAGTTATTAGTTTTTTCGAATCTTTTGCATGGCTGGTAAAAGCTTTCTTTTTTGGGCTGCTTTTTAGAAAAAGAATTCTAGAATTTTTGGCCACTTCTCCATTCCATCAAATTGCATTTTAGTATAGAGATGAGATACACCACAGTGCCGTGCACTGCAACACCGACATATTGTAGTGGGTCATAACGCAAATACCTGCGTTGTACCACCACACACTTATAATTACGACTAACATTTGAAAGCAAGTAGTTTTCCCCTAAAATAATTTGTCTGGAGAAGTATAATTAATGTATGAACACTATAATTAATTAACAGTTATATCTACCGCTAAGCAGCCATATTATATAGCCGGTCCCAAGGGTATGACCGCCGTGATGGTCAAATTAACGGTTAGTTCCTTCCTCTATGCTCCAGTCCCGCTATGCTCAACTCGTAAAATACCTACTTAAAACTTTCGCTATGTACGCAATTCTTCGATTCTACTTATACAATGGAAGGTACAGTTAGAAAGAAAAGTGTTTGAAATTACTTTAATTTCAATGCCCGGGAAAACCTTCGCTACTGCGTTAATTGCTCCTATTTCATAATCGAACGTGCATTTCGATGGGCACCATTCGGACAAAGCTTCTTTGATTAATTTGAACATCTATTCGTACGTTACACTTTCTTTGTTGTACAAAAGTAGATAAAACAAGGGTGCTACATTCGTGGACATGACAGTACTTCTCATGTCTCCATGAATTACATAAACTTGTTTAAATGGCATTGGGCAACCGTTGAAATCACCATCACCAAAGAAATGGGTAACACCACTTGAGCATAGGGGGTCTAACCACAAATTATAGATACATGAGCCTTTTTTTTTCAAAGTAACGGGCGCTTGGGAAATACCTATACCACCAAAGTCCAGAAGTTGACTGCTATAGCCTGAGCTGATTGATTGATTGAACGGGTGAAATGGCTGGTGCATATCCCCAATGAAAGCCATTTACATTTTGATGACATTTAAAGATAAAATGGACTGTGAATGTGAGTACCATGCAGGCTAGATGAATACATGACTTTATAACGATTCACTAAAGTTTCACCAAAACTCGATTGACAAATTTTAATTTTACAACAAACGTTTCGTATACCATTTATTTCGAAAATCGCAAATCTTTTATTTTCTAAATACTCGTTTTACAAAAATTTATTTGGCAGACAATTCTTTTAACAAATGCATTAGATGATATTTAATCATTTATACATTTTTAATTTCTCATTTAGATTCATTAGGATAAATCACGTTTCTACTAAATATCATTTCATTACATTTCCTCATTGGTTTAAAGAAACCTAACCGAACGTAACTCCCCGTGACGTCGACCGTCTAGGGTTAGCGTTTCCGTCAGCAGGTCGACGGAGCCCCGCCTGCAGGGTTTGAAGGAACCTAACCAATCGAACCTCGGGGTGCCCCTGACGGCGACCGTCTAGGGTTAGCGTTTCCGTCAGCAGGTGGACGGAGCCCCGCTGTGTGGGGCTCCTAATTCTCTCTGCAGGGTTTAAAGGAACCTAACCAATCGAACCTCGGGGTGCCCCTGACGGCGACCGTCTAGGGTTAGCGTTTCCGTCAGCAGATGGACGGAGCCCCACTGCGCTGGGCTCCTATTTTTGTCTGCAGAGTTCAAAGGAACGTACACGCCTACACTTATATTATGCTAATGTGAGCTTATTTTTTTTTTTAATTACGTTACCTATATTAAGTCAATTTGTGTGATGTCTTTATTCCAAACGAAGTTTATGAATTAAAATGAAAAGATAATGAATTGTTTGTCAATATTATTACGTTATTAAATAAAAGTTTATCGGATTATTATTTTGTTAAGTGAAATATTTGGTAAACTGGTCGTTGTAGAGTGATGAAATGACAAATAAGGTTTTTGCCAATCGTTGCTTGTCAAGTAAAAATGTATGAATTAATGTTTGGTGAACTGACTGGTCACCCTTTATAACTGTCTGGTAGTTTTAAGTATTTTATATATGGCCTAAGCAAATGTCCTGCAGATCTGGTAGCGACGTGTGACGGATCGTTGAGCTCCCTAAAATAGGATTGAGCTACGCTGGTACTGATGCATGCATGCCGTCTGTTGGAAGAGGTCAACTCAAAGCTACAATGGCTCTTTCTTCAAAGGCCCTTCCAGACATGGCCCTGCATTGTTAGACTCACATGAAATCCTAATAATGTAATGTATGGACTTTAAAAGAGACCATGACCTCTGAGTTTGTTTCGGCATTTCTCCTCATGGATCAGTCAGCTAGGAAATGCCGGCGCCATCTAGTTTTAAAATTTAATATTGACCAACAAAATATTGACGTCTTAAAAGATCTACATACAGAAATAAACATTTCATTTCATTTATTTAGTTTATAGATTGCAATTTAAATCATTCCTCGTGCCAGTATGACCACTATTCTCTGCCTAGCCTTTTCCCAACTATGGTGGGTTCAGCGTCCAGTCCAACCGGATGCAGATCTGACCTCTGAATTAGGCCACAATATTCAAATAAATACAAAAACGCTTTTTTCTACCAACAATTACCCAAATTACTACCAAAGCAATTATCACTAAGATACTTCAAAGAAAGAATGTAAGTACTGCTAACATACACAGACTCGAGTGAATGAACGAAAACAAAATTGGCTCAGACCACTAGGTATAATATAATATGTTTAAAAGGTATTCGTTAATATAGTAAATCGTATTAGCTGGGCCTTTATTTTGGCGCTCAAGTGTTGTAATGCTCATTGTTGGCTCACCTTTGTAGTTACAGCGTTTAGGTAATCATGGTAAGTACCTACAAAGGTATTGGTTAGTGGAATTGTTCGGGAAAATGAAAATAGTGTTTTGTAATATGTACAGCCGACGTGGGTGGAGCTGACGTAGCGTAGTACGGAGGTTCAACTTTCAATAGAATATGAGAGGCCAGCTGGCACTGGTTTGGTTACCACTGACTTGCGCTTTACTAATAATTTAATATTTAATGTTTTAAGTTATTTGCAAACACTCTTTACACGTTGGTACTTCTAGAGCGAGTTTTGCACTCCCAACTGTAGTGTACATACATAAATATAACTAGACTGAAATAAACAGCTTTTCATTTATTTTGCTTAGTTATTGTTGAAGTTGACACTATCATTCAGATGTTGTCAGATGCAAAGACCTCTTTATATATAAATGTTATCCATCTGTTATAATCTCGTATAAATAAAAATAAAATAGTACATACTAATTCCATGGTTAGGTGAGAGCCTGTAAGAAGAAAAACTTATTAATAACAATAACCAAACTACTATCAGCAGCGTTCGGAAAAAGTGGCGTTCTGTGGTTCTGTAGTTGCCTACCTCCGTGGAAAGAAGACGTGAGTTTATGTATGAGATTGAATACATTATTTAAAAGAAAGGTTCCTCACTCTATATAGAGTGAGGAACCTTTATTTTTTTTGACGGTGGGAAATCATCAAATAACTTCTCCCGGTCTGGGCGGAGTGGAAGGGCGTGTCAGACTCTTACTGACTAAAACCTACCCGTGTTCCTTCTGTTGCCTGTGCTAGGGGCCACGGTAACCCTTTCGGACTTTCCCGCAACTCTGGCAGGCATCGGCCCCTAGCGGACCCCGTCATTGGTGCTGACATCTCTTTGAGGCGCGCGTGGAACACAAGACGCCGTTGACCCAGGCCTGGTCTTAATCGGACGGCGAGCTACCCATTGCTCGCCGTCCGCAAGCCCATGCCTACGGTGGCCGGGAATCGGTCTGGGATTCCCGATGCCCAGGGCGTCTCCTGCGGCGACCAGGAGCGTGAAGGCGCGAATTTTGCCTCTCAGAGTGAGGAACCTAACGTTTAAATAGCACTGTGTTTATTATTATTATCGCTTATTAGAGTAGGCAAACTGGTATAGTGGATGTTATTGAGAAATACGCGTAGAATCACATGAGGAGTGACTTTCTATTTGGCCGTTTTTGTTTCCAAATTCTATGTAGCAACAAGATTTTTTGCTCTCTAATGCGGTGGTTGGAAAAGCCTAACGTGTTACTTAAGATACAGTAATGTTTCTTTCCTCAAACATGCTTGGAAATTTGAGCATTATTTTAAATACCTTCTTCGAGATATATCGAAATTGCTGTACTGGCCAAAAACATGCGAGCAGCGGCCGGCAAAAGTTGTATGAAAATCCATATCTGTCGTGGTTTAGCGGCCAAATAAATTACATAGTAAACTTATATCTATCGTTTAATTTAAAAATGGAACGATCTTTTACTCCAAAACATGGCAACCAAGGAGGTAACTTATCAAAGGTTTTATTAAAATTTCGAACTGGCTTGCAAAAAGAAAGCTGTTTATTGAAAAAAAAACAAATGAACGCGGGAAAAATTATTGTTGTTAGTTATTCGTTATTGATTTTGAAAATTGTATTTTAATTTCCGCGCAATATTTGAGAAAAGTACTACAAGCCTTGGCCACAACTAGGCATTGATGGACTTACGTATGTGTGCCTCAGCTTCGCCTCGGCCCACATTTACACGTTCGTCCATCAATCAATGCTTCTTTTGCTGGCCGCTGCAGTAATGTACTATATCATAGTAACGTATTTGCATTCTTTCTTTTCTTTTTTCGTATGAAACAAAACAAAAGCATGAATTTTTAAACTTAGAATTTTACCACCAGTGCCGTTCATTAATGTTTCGGTGAGAACATTATCCATTCTACAAGACTGCAGTCTGCACAAGGTACGCCAACCATATTTAAGTACTTGATGGTTTTATTACTCCATCAGATGTATAGTTTAAGCTTTGTGCAAACTACAAACATGCACTTAATCTAATTTAACGTTGGAACTGCACAACATTCTGGAAACTGTGAATTATTATTGGTGGAACGTATTGCTTGGAGGGTTAGTATAGGATTGGGCAATATTGTGTCGGCCCGCACCTTACTGTTCTGGTGTAAATTGTTGGAGAGTAATAATAATATTTACTAACCATTGACTATGCACAGACAGAAGACCTACTTATTGTCTGCAAATAGATCTGTTAACATGCTATTTTACTTTTATTTATTTAAGTTTTAATTTAGTTTTAAGACTCATTGTTAATTTATTACGTTAAGTATTTATGCAGTTTCTAGCCTGAAGCACAGGTTCAACCTAGTTCAGGCAAATCAGCAACTGTGCGCTATTTTAATTGTTAAGATTTTCATTGTAAATGTATCCTTTTTTATGAATAAACGTTTTTGTTATATTATTTATTTATTTTAATTTATTTGCAGAAAATATAGGTTTTACCAGCTGTAAAAGTTGTTGGTTAAACCGTCCATATTTTATCTGTTTAGAGCATGCAAAATAAGATATACAAAATAAACATAAAAATGTCTATGTTACATGTACATGTTACATGTTGTATGTATGTTATGTGGTATTTGTAGTTACAATAAATATAGGGGCGCACATGACAAAACTGAAAACCTTAAAATAACATTTTGTGTTTAGATAACCTAAACTCTTTAAAGGTTCAAATAAATAAACACACGTCCCAGAACTATAGGAAACTTAAGTGGGAGTCTAACTTTGAATGGGAGTTAGTGGTAACTAACTTGGGTTTTAGTTAAAGGGTACATGGTTTCAATGGCACGATGGTTCGACGGCACGGTTGGCGCAGTGGTTAAGCGATTGACTGCCACGCTGCGTGTCGCGGGTTCGATCCCCGCACGGATAAAATATTTGTATGACCTGCAAGTAGTTGTTTCGGGTCTGGCTGTTTGAGTATGTGAGTTTAAATGTTTGTAAACGCACCCACGATACAGGAGAAATTCCTAGTGTGAGGCAACGTTTAAACAAAAATTGTAAATGGTACATGGTTTTAATGGTAAATGGTACACGTTTATATCGGTCAACAGGACCTTATCAAATGCACAATATAATGGTAGGTTCCTAATGAGTACTTCAGTTGGCTTTTCTTGTCTTTTTATAGAACTTTTGTGCTAAAACCTACAATGCTAATGGAAGGACAGTGATTGCCCAGGGGTAGTGACCAGATGTACAGTTAGTCTCTCTCAAAGAGGAGTATTAAATCTCAGCAGTGGGAACATTACTGGCTGAATATGTTATAATTGTAAGTGTCAGTTTTGCTCGTTTAAGCTGTTGTCGATAGTATAAACAACCTTTTTTTTTTTTTTTTTTTGTGGGTGGGAAATAATCCAATAACTTCTCCCGCTCAGGGCAGAGCAGGAGGGCGCGTCAGACTCTTACTGACTAAAACCCACCCGTGTTCCTTCAGTTGCCTGTGCCAGGGGCCACGGTAACCCTCTTGGACTTTTCCGCAACCCTAGCAGTATAAACACACCCTATACTGCGAATAAATGTCAGTGTTATTTTGAATTAAGGCTGGCCTATTCAAATTATTTGATGCCGTATGATTCCTTGCCCCCTTTTCATTAAACATGTACCTACATAATAATTATTATCATTCTAACCCTGTTGGCTTATAAATTATGTGAAAATCTTGTTTGATAATAAATACAAATTAGTATATACTATTTCATTCAGTTGAGTTATGATAAAGTGGGCTGGCTTATCTAATATTTCTTTCCTCGCAGCAATATGCTATAACACTTAAAACCATCTACTCACCTCGCACCGAAATGTTCTCATAAATTCTGTAGCGCAGTGATAAAGTCGGTCACTTATTAAACGTACAGCTTTGGCCCCTCGCCAGTGTACCTGTAACAAGTAAATATTGGCTCAATAAAGAGTTCCTTTGCTAAGTTTCATATTTAAACTGTAGGCGCCATTGAATACGGAATGTATTTTCTTGCGCCAATTTTCTATAGTTTGTTATTCAATCTTTTCAGTTATAGAGAGAGTTTTTAGTTTATTGAATTTGGCGTTTATTTATGTACAAACTTTGAAGCTTAATGTGATTGAATATTGGGTTCTTTAATTTATAGAAACCTCTGTATATTTAATCAGATCGAATTTTCTTAATTAAGTTGAGTTTTGTTTGTAATATAAAGTAAAACATGTTTACTTATTACATTGAAGAAACATGTGGATGTATCGTCGAAATCTAATTAAACCTTTGCAAAAATACACACGATGAAAACACAGGTTTGGTTCAAAACTAAACTCACTGACCGAACACGTGTTCATGTGATTAGCAGAAGCATGACATAATCGGCCTATAATGTTCCCACTGCTGGGATACAGGCCTCTTCTCTTCGAGAGGGAGTGGGCTGTAATCTATCACGCGGGCCCAGTACGGTTTGTCACATGTCATCGATTTTTTGGTTCTAGGACATGCCAGTTTCCTCACGATGTTTTCATTCACCGTTTTGAGAGCAGCGCTGATTACTTTATCATAAATAGAATAACTAAAACAATGGAAACAACAAACTTGGTTGACATGAAAAACTGCAACAATGCTACAGAATAAGATCCAAACGGCAAAGGACCGTTGAAACCCCTAGCTTTAAACCACCATATGAGAACCGTAACAATAAAGTCAACAACACACACAGGCAGATAAAAAACAGTACACTGCACTAAAAACAAAAGCAAAACATTTACAAAGATGAGAGATATATACAAGTCGGGACATCCAGCCATTGTCACGCGCCAAATTCGCCAAGTTCCAGCAAAGATCTCAAACAGCGTGGCCTATTTTGTGTGACTGGTTGTGTATTTGTGTATGTGGGTTGTATTAGCCCTTGAGTTCCCTTGTTGAAATATTATTTAAGGGGCTGACAACAGCTAAAGCGCGGTCACTGTCAGAATGCATAGAAAAGAAAGAGAAGCGCGATGACAGAAAGCTGGTAATTTATTGCAAAATATGAAGTAATTCTGTACTTACAAACAATCTATTGACTGGACAAAAAAAAATTAAAACACTATCACGTTAATATGTTGCTTGAAGAACAATCTAAAATTGCATATATTTTAGTACGGTTTTTAATTGATAAAATAATTTTTTGGAGGTATCTTCGTGTTTTTTTTCTATCGTACCAAATTAGTTGTATTATGTTTTCAACACACTGGTGCCGATTCTGTTGTACACCGAACTAAACTAACTAAACTATCACTAAAATTCCTTACTTTTGGCTATGAGAATCTTAACTCATTGCTTTTGCAATGCTTTTGCAATCATTGCTTTTTTTTTTTGTATTTTTACTCTTAGTGTAATCATGATCTGGCAGTTTGAGTAACTTGTGCGGCCTACTCAAATGTCCTTTCTTTGGTATTGTTCGTCGAATCGTTGAGCTCCTTAAGTTCTGAGTTGAGCTGCACGATTGCTGACAATTGCGTGCACTGACTGGACAGGTCCACTCAATCTGTGTGGTTCTTTCCTCAAAAGACCATTTCAGACACCGATCTACATAGCCTTCACTTGATCTGACCAAGATTCTGTCTGGACTTTAAAAGAGACTGTGACCTCTGAGTTTGTTTCGGCCTTTCTTCTCAGAGTAGTCAGATAGGAAACGCCGACCTCATCTAGTTTAAAAAAAGAAATATGATTGACGTGTAAAAGTGTTTGTAAAAACCTACTTACAGAAATAAAGTCATTTATCATTTATAACGCTATTCTGAAAAATATAATCTCTAAATTTAAAAATAATTTTGACACATCTAAAATTAAATTTGGCAATTGCGACTCCACGTGGTACTTGTTTGCCGTACCACGTGATTTTTTTTAGAGCCGGAGGCGCGTATTATTTTGCAGCCTCGACATGTTTTGTATGGAATTTTTCACTTTTTGTATGGAAAATATGAAAAAAAAAAATTTTTTTTACCAACACGTCGGATTTTAGAGGTTTACGGGTTTTATAAAGGGGGTCGAAATTTTCATTATTTTTGCGATAGGACACACCGTTTTCGAGATATAAGCAAAAGAAAAGAAAAAAAGATACAGTAGGTACTGTTTTTGCATCTGAAGTCGAGGTGTTGGTGTGAATTTTAGTTCATGACAACTAATTTTATTCCACACCTTTTTAATCGCGATTAAAAACAGGCAGATTTAGTTACGACAATCAATATTTTTGGTGAAAAACGTAAAATTCAGAATAACAAAATTGCCATTTTCACTAAAGTATAATCTCAGTGCCATCTTAGTGCTGTCAAACTAAAATTTGGTTAAGTTGTGTCACTTTAGTCAATTTCAGAATGGGAAATCGTCATTTGACAGGAATAAACTAAATTTTGGTGATTTTTAGTCTAGTTTAGAGAATTTTGTGACAAGAGAATCGGCACCAATATCTAACATTTTAGGAAGTATTTTTTCATTTTTTCCAGTATCTTCGGAACCTTGCCTAAAGGGACTCCTTTTAATAATATATTTTAGTTTTTATCCTTGACATTGTATTTGATAGTAGTTAACGTTTAATATTAAATACTTATATACTAGCATTTAATATCCTGAAGAATATCATATATTTTTCAGATTTTGATAACTGCAGTGAATCATATACTTTTAGGCATTATAAAACTTGCGTTTAGGTCATGTAGTCCCCTTAAGGTACCTACGGTAGTGTGTATATATGTGTGTTTTTTTAATGAAATAGCGTCGAAGTACATAGCGTCGAATAATCACTATCATTCTGTTCACCGATATAGGAATGATATGGTCAGGTAGGTGATATTTTTTTTAACCAAATGCAATGGTATTTGAGCTAACTTCTACTTTTTATATGGACATGTTTCTGTGACAATAAACCTACTTATTTATTTTCAACAGGGTTAAAACTTTATGTAGATCGATATGTTTTTATTTCTTCGAGTTAAATGAAGAAATGTGAAGTTTGTAAACTCGGAGTTAGGTAATTCACATTTTAACTCGTAGTAGCCGTCGCGCCACTAACAAGTAACACTGAGAATTTTTTTTTTTATTGAGGATGGGAAATCATCAAATGACTCCTCCCGCTCTGGGTGGAGCGGAAGGGAGTGTCAGACTCTTACTGACTAAAACCCACCCGTGTTCCTTCCTTGGGCCCTTTATGTTCCGGGTCAGCGGTACCCCTTTCGGATGATCCCGCTTTTAGTTAACCTTTGAGTCAGTAAGAGTCTGATAGATCCCTCCGCCCCCCCCCTTCAGGACGGAGGACATCCATTCAGAGCATAAAGATTTTATTTCTGTTAGTAGGTTTGAACAAACACTTTTACACGTCAATCATATTTTTTTAAACTAGATGAGGTCGGCGTTTCCTATCTGACTACTCTGAGAAGAAAGGCCGAAACAAACTCAGAGGTCACAGTCTCTTTTAAAGTCCAGCCTAAATCTTGGTCAGATCATGTGAAGGCTATGTAGATCGGTGTCTGCAATGGTCTTTTGAGGAAAGAACCACACAGGTTGAGTGGACCTGTCCAGTCAGTGCACGCAATTGTCGGTAATCGTGCAGCTCAACTTAGACTCAAGGAACTCAACGATTCGACGAACAATACCAAAGAAAGGACATTTGAGTAGGCCGCATAAATTACTCAAACTGCCAGATCATGATTACGCTGACAAAAATACAAAAATAAATATAAAAAACCAATGACCGACATAGAACCTCACATTCACAATCATTAGAATAATATCATAATAATCTTTGAGGACCATGTAGATTTATGTCTGAAATGGTCTTTTGAGGAAAGAACCACACAGATAGAGTGGACCTGTCCAGTCAGTGCACGCATTTGTCAGTAACTCAGTCATTACGGTACGTAATACTGTCTTGTTTTTGAATTTTATAACAAGACATTTCATTTTAATCGTATTGTACTCTCCCACTCTTAACTCTCCCACATCGGTGGGTTTAATATTTAAAAGTTTAACTCAAGTTTTACCTCTAACTCTTGGTAGCGCAAAATGAATTATTTTATTAACCCCGCGTTATCTGCTAACTCCAAGTTATTTAGGATAACCCATGAACACGCACGTGGCTTGATGATATTGCACAAGTCATGTTTTAATTACAACTAAGATTGAGTGCTAAAACGTCAAAGCAATGCATGCGTCACAACGCACACTTTGATGGCACCTCTGAGGGGCAATTCTTGTATTTTTAAGAACGTTGGCATTCTAATCTCAGTCTCAATCTGTCAAAAATGGTATAGCGTTTACCTACATTTTTGACATTTGACTGTCGCTGAGTTGAGATTGCGACTTGATTTTGAACGTTTTTAATTACGGGAACTGGCCTCCTGTGTTGCAGCACTTTATATACAATCAAATTATTACTATCCAAGAGTTTACAGCTACGGGTGAGCCTTAGCCTGGCTGAGTATAATTCTCCAACGTGAACTATTTCCGGCTTTTTCTCTCCAATTTCTTGCTCCAACAGTTCTTAAATTTTGGTCTACGCCATCCAACCATCGGAGCTTGGGCCAGCCAGCCTCTACTTCTAAGACCATCTGGTTTTCCACAAGTAAACGTTTGGGCGCTTTAGTTTCGTCTATGGTTGCGACATATCAAACATCAAGTCAAACATTTGTGTGCATGAACATGTCTGTTTGACCTGTGTCTGGGTGTGTATATGTATAAAAGTATGTATATCAGTCATCAGGTTACCGTAGTACAGGCTCTGCCTAGTTCGGGACCTGAAGACCTTGTGTTGATGTTGTGTCATATATCCTGTCCACTCAAGTCATTCTTGTTATTCAGTACATGTTTCCGAATACAGAATTTTTTTCGTCTGTTGTCAAAAAAGAAGTTAAGTAGGTGTTTCATACATTTTGACCGCGTAGGTATTGCGCTTTTTTAATGAAACATCAGACTTTTTTACCCTTGGGGATCTAGGATCATGTTTTGAATTCACGATTGCAGTTTGGCGTCGATGTTCCTGCCACCCTGTATACAATCGAATGGATAAATATTATTCTACCAACCGTTTAATAACCTATGAAGCTTCTATCTGCAACTAGAGAATACGAAGTTTCAAGAAAGTACAATGACCTTTTACAATACGAATTGTAAACAGACAAAAAGCTTTGGCAGCGTTGCTTTTTCATATAAGCTTCAGAAAAACTTCAGTTACGTGGTATACTTTGTGAGAGAGCATTGAACTCGTTGCCAAAAGGTTCAATTGTCTATTTAGATATCGTACAGTGTTTTCTATTGAACATTTTCTATAATTAACCGATCTTTATGGTTTAAAATATATCTCAAGGACTTTTTTTAAGTGTGTAAAATTATACTATTGGTTTGATTAACTTTTCAGTATACTTATAAGACAAAATTTGACAATTTAATATGGTAATAATGGTTAGCAATGTTTCATTTTCCACTAAGAGACTGGGAATTAATTACTAATAGAATCATCGTCAACGAAATAACTTAACAGTCATTAAGGAATAATAGACAAATTGTAGGCTTAAATCATAATAACAGTCAGTTAATCTCTACGAAGTCTTTCTGTGACAACTTAAACGCTCGACCCCTTATCGTAAACAATAAAATCTAAACGCCATTTACCCCCAAAAAAAATAAACGACAACGAAAGCGATTATGACAACGGACATCTACGATTAGGGAAAACCCAACAAAAAGATTTCGATAAATTTAAAAAAAGAACATCGCCTCGGGCGACTCTGTTAGCTCCGCTTCGCCGAACTAACAAAACACTATCTATCTCGTTCACCCCAGCAGAAAATTTATAAAGAGAAAAAGAGATGGGAAGAGTTTTTTTTTTTAAATCACAGCTCTAAGGTCATTAAGTAGCATCAGATAGATGCGTCTACTTTGTCACGTTATGATTGATGGCCGCTGGTGACGGTTGACTTCCTTTCTCGCGTTCGGATATGTCAAATTGATTTTAGTCGCAGTAAATGTGATAGGGCGCTTGGGGTCCGGGAAATGGTGCTAAGGTACATGAAAAATATTAGGAGATAATTCATTTTCGGTCCTGAATACATCGTTACGTAAAATGTATGGGAGGTAAATAAATGTGTTTTTGGTTAGAAGTGTTGATCCGTCTTCTTATAGTATGATATTTATTAATATTATATTATATTACCTACACATTATAAATTAAAGTCGCTTTTCGTGTCTGTTTGTGTAACCGCGATATTCTCCTAAAGGCAACGGATTTTGAAGCGATTGCTACCATGCTTTAGAGAATTTATTTCGGAAGATTTATGTTTATAATACATTAATATTAAACATACATATCTATACATATAATAAAATCGTAGCGAAATCAAAACTGTACATAGAATATTAATTTTTTAAAGTAATTTTGGCGAGATCTGGGAAGGATTCCTATTATTCGTATTATCATTTATTTATTTGTTCAGACTACAAATGAGGTCTATTGTGTTAGTATCAATCCTACTTAGCGTATGTTAGTATTAAAACAGATCTTGTTCGATCGACTAACGCTCACATAATTGGACTATCTGCCCGGGCGGCTATTGAGTTCAGAATGATGCTGTGACTGTCACGCAACCTGCGAAGTAACGAGGCAGGTTTCTTGCGCCGCGCGCGTCGGCAAACATCGGCGGCGCACTGCAGAAGCGTGGCAGCTGCAACAGCACCCTGAACGCATTGTTATATTGGATACGCAGAGCATTGCAAGCCCCTTGGGTATATCTGAACCACAGGGCCCCCGAGTACAGTGTTGTGCAATACGCCTTAAAAAGGGCTATTTTAACGGGGACTCTACATCGAGAGAACCGGCGGGCCAGCATGTTTATTTATATTTATTAATAAAGGTACACCAACAGCTTCTGTATACAAAATATCAAATAACAGTAGATGACAGTCGAGGGCTTATACAGTTGCCAATACTTTTGGAATACTTAAACCAACATTCTCAAATACAGTGAGTGATATCCTAAGGTAAAAATGAAATGCATAAAAATTAAGTGGTAACAACTATATAAACAGAAATATAAAAAGGTTGCATGAAACACCTACATACTAATAATACAATAAAATTAATATTTAGATTGTGTGAGTTGCGTGCTTTGGGACCTCAAAATTTGGGTCTTACGGTTGTCATGTTCGCCCGGACTGACAACGATCTGCGCTCCCTCTCCAAATCTGCATCATCTTTCAAGAAATCTGTTACCAGATGGCCCAAGTATTTAAATTTATACTCGCTGTTTATTGGGTGACCTTTAAGTAACAGAGGAGGGACCGTAGATGGACATCTAGCACCAGACCTGAAGGCAATACACTCTGTCTTTTTGGTGTTGTATATCAACCCATGAGACTCCGCGTACGACTCACACATAGACAGTAACTTTTGGAGAGCATTGATTGAGGGAACCAGCAGCACCATGTCATTTCGTAGCTCAGATTATTTAAACAAACACCATCCACATAGCAACAGACGTGCATGCAGCTGAGTCGCTCGACCAAGCCATTTACATAGAGACCGAGGAGCAAGGGCGAGGACAGTCCCCCCTGTCTCACCCCTGACTTCGGCCTGCATAGCTCCGAAAGCTCCCCTACCCATCTCAACCAAGTCTCTTGGTGTAGGTACCAGTATTTGCGGACAGATGCGAGCTCTGGTGGCAGTATTGGGTCTCCTAGCTTCTGCCAGAGTAAATCGTAAAAGACTAGGTCAAAGGCCTTTGAAAGGTCCTGGAAAACCGCAAGGACTAGTGTCTGTCTATCCGTGCAATACTTAACAGCGTGCTTCAGACTAAGAATGGCCGTCTCCATTGACAGCCCGGCCCGAAAACCGAACTGGGCATCATGAATCTTGACATGCCTATTTAGATGCGAGTTGAGCACGCTGTCAAGTACCTTGGCTATAACGGTGGCTAGTGAGATTGGCCTGTAGTTTGACCCGTACGATACGTCTCCAGTCTTCTTCTCGATTACTGGCACTACCAGCGTCCGCATCATATCCAAGGGCAATTACGAATGAGACAAACCCAAGGTAAATAGTAGTGCGAGTACTCGTGGCAAATGCGCACCAGCATGCTGTAGGTGCTCGATGCTTAGCTTATCGAGTCCTGGGGATTTCCCTCTAACCATATTTTTAATTTTGGCCCTGACCTTGTAGCCTCCACCCGTTCGATTCCCACCTAGCAGTTGGCGATTGAATAAAAAAATGGGTGTGTACCTTTAAATGAGTTTAATTTATAAAACCTAACTGGTTAAGCCGGAGGCACACAAAGATTTGTAGGTCGTGGGTTACGGACGTCTGTTGTCACTTCTGCAGGGATAGGTACTCCCCTGTAGTTGCACGCGGTATCCCGCTGCTGCCGGAGATGGAAGTTGGCCGAAGTTTAGTGCCGTGCTGTACGGTGACGTCACGGGAAGCTAAAACGGCGCGGCCGTCAGACTTGCTCAGCTACCAGTGGCGAGCCGAAATGGACGCAGGAACCGTTGCCGACGGAAGCTTGCAGTAAAATGGAACCTGGCAACCACCGTTCCAGCTGATTAGAACTCGGCCTGATAACTTCCGTGCTGGGGTACCACCGACAACAACAAGAAGAAAGTACCTATTTAATTGTAGTAGTATTGACGTGGTGGTACTGACCAGAACGGAGTTTACATATAGAGCAAGCGTGAGCAAAAAGAAAACAGTAAAAATAATAATTATGAATACGTTAAAACATTAGGAATTTAAATTTTAAAACAAATATTGTACTTGAAGGTAGAAGAAAATTAAGTAGCATGATACAGCATTATTAGCAATATCTGAGGCCATTTCTAAATGGTAGCTACTTAATAAGATGAAATAAGCATCAGAAAATGTATTAAAACAAGAAATACATAATATATAGCAGTACCTACACAGAATAATGATTGGCAATAAATTACATGATTATGATTTGCGTCAAAACTTACCCTAAATCGGGATTACCACTTTACTTTATTGGCATTTTTTTTAAGTTGTTATAATTTTAAGAAGGTCAATATTTATATAACGGTCGTGTCTGCTAGGGCACTCGACAGGACTCAAAGAATACGTGCACTCTCGCGTCAGCCTAGAAGTGACTGAAGTAGACTCACGTCAGCTGTGCGGGCACATCATTCGTTTTAAGCGAACACTCGCCCCACACCACACGTACCCTGCGCGTTCCAAGCATGTTCCAAGTCGTACACCATTGACTTATAATAGGTACACAAACAAAGAACGAAGCCAATTCACAATCTATTGACATTTAACAAACCAAAAACAAAACATGATTATTAATGTAACGTTCCGTTATAACCTCATTCGCCTGGACCATCGTTGGGACCTCGTCATCTTTGGGAAGAGCATCAAGCTTCCCGGATGGTGGTCCCAGAGGCGACTGTGCGGTAAAAAAAAACCGAAAATATTTTTTTTTTAAATTTTGGTCTGTTTGAATGTATATTCCAGCATCACGCAAAAACTACCGAATAGATATAATCTAAATTTTGCATATAATATATTCCTATAAATCTGGTCAGTCTGTAGGCTATAAATTATTTCGCTGTTTACCTACTATGGGGGATGAGCTGGCAATATTGCAATTTGTTCGTATTCTTCTATATTTTACAGCAAATTGTAAAAAGGCGAACCAAAATAATACTGATAGTTACAGATTTAACCTTTCAAATTATTATTATTATTAATGGAGCTAAGCAGTCAATCATGACATATTTTAATGAACTTTCAACAAAGGCTTAGCGGTTTTAAGACTACTTTGTAAATCTGTGGTTGTAAGCTCGGTTCTGTTATTGACATGATTGTGATTCTTCTTTTACATTGTTTTATACTAAAAGTAATATGATAGTTCGAAGAACGTACACAGAAAAACATGAAGTTTAGTCCTCTTTTGTCATCTATAGTTATAATAAAAATAAATATCTAGGGTTAGGTGACTGTGAATGAGAAATCCCGTGTGTTTACAATCTACTGTTATATTATTTTAAAGCCGTTCGTCAGAAATCATCTGTAGGAATGCATTAGTCTGTGGTGTGCCATTAGGTATATGCAGAAAGGAACGCAGGTGCTCATTCATTCACGAAAAACGAAAACCTTCGCAAGTACTGATAAATTGCTACTGAAGGCTGGTGGACAACTGTACGTCGCTTGCTCTCACGTCACCAGTCTCAGGACTGGTCAGCTCTCTGTATATTTTGGCTGCTGAGAGCAAACCTACAAACGCAGTAAACAGGGGATTTTATTAAAATGTGGCTGTTATTTAAGTATATAGTGGTATCTTACGACTTCCACACGAACAAAATCGCCGGCAGAAGCTATTAATAAATAAATCGAGATATTTTGTTAGGTCGTAGAAACCGCCAAAAGCAGCGGCGGGTATTCATAATAACTGTAATCATTTTGGTATAATCGAAAATCCCTGAGCGAGCTATCTAAACGTCACAAGCAAGGATACCATTGTTTTATTTAGAGTAGGTATTAGAGACTAAAAGATGGCAGCTGGATGCGGAATGTGGAATATTGTGAAGAATTAACCATAACGACTCTACCTGCATCTGCATGCGAGTTACAGACGTGCAGTAACTCTGTATGTCTGTCCGTTACAGATTCAGAATCATAATGCTTTATTTGTAAACATAGGTCAAATTACAACGAGAGATTACGCGAGATGTTACAGATTGGTAGATCCTCTATGTTTTGCCTAGAGGCGTACTAATCAATATTGTCGAGTTTTTTTTTAACTTTTTAACACAAATTTAACTTTGAAGTTCACATAAGGTGGTAGAACTATGTAAACTTTCACATTAGTAATAAAGTCAATATTAATATGTACATGCTTATCAATACAGATTTAAAATACAATCAATTTCAATAAATGTCAAATAGAATAAGTTACATGTTATTATTAATGCTAATAATAATAAAATAAAAAAAATGGTCTACACTTTCAAAATTAGTCGAGAGGCTCATGAATAACAGATCGGTTAAGTACCTGGAGCAAAACATTTTCTTTCCAATAAGATTTCCGTTCCAGAATCTCCACAAATAATGATGTGCTAGACCTAACCACTAACATTTTCTCCAACCTGGATAAAAAGCCGAAGGTAATTGGTATTTTCTTGGATCTGGCTAAAGCCTTCGATTCGATATCTGTCCCCAATCTTATTGCTAAACGTGAAAGGATCAGTATTAGAGGCATTCAACTTACTTTTTTTTTGAGTTACCTCACCGGTAGACGACAGTGTGTCAGGATCGGTGATTGGACAAGCGATGAGCTCCTCATATTATACGGGGTCCCTCACAGCAGTATTATCGGCCCGACCCTTTTTCTCATTTATATAAATGAGTTCTGCCGGCTAACGCTTGCCAATGCATCCATCTTCACCTATGCCGATTATACTTCCCTATCCGGACTCAAACTTGTCACCAACTGGTTGGCTCAAAACCTGCTTACTCTGAATGCTGACAAAACTAATTACCTAATCTTTTCTTTTACGGCAGCTGGAAAACCTCCTCCTCTCCTTATTCCTTGATTGCCCAATCATGTATTTCACATCACCTAACAGTTTGTAATTGCCCCTGCCTTTCTCTTATTAATTTTATTAAATATCTTGATGTACAAATTGATGATTGCCTGTCATTCTCAACACACATAAACACACTCACCTCATGACTGCGCAGGTTGATCTACATTTTTAAGTCCCTACGTTACGCTGCGGACCCTATGGTGCTATGATTCGTACCAATATCTCGCCCTCTGCCAATCGCTTAATACAATTTTGCATAATTATTTGGGGTGGATCAGCAAAAATGTGGGATGGCGGTTACCTTACCACTTTCCTACCATCGATCTTTACAAAACATGTCTCTCTGTTCGCAAATTATTTTTCCTTCACGTAGTATTAACCGCTCACTCTCAAACTTCCTACGCTCCGTGCAAAATGGTCTTCCAACGACGTACATACTGGCTATCCCTCCATCCGCACAAATTGTCGTTCGGCCCAACGTAGTTTCCTTTTCCTTAGTGGCTAGGTCCATAACAAGGTTAATAAGATTTTAAATATACACCTTATGTGCAGATAAAAATGTAAAAAAAACGAGACAGAAAAATATAATGTTTTAAAATAATTTCGCCTACCGGGAATATTTACCTTCTCAAATTAATATTTGATCGCGTTTCACCTATTATCCACACTCAGACGCACATACATTACATCAGAATACCAGCGCTGCGGTATTTATTTTTTAAATATTGCAGCATTAATATGCTGAGATATTTAAAAATCTTTTTGGTTCGCACAGGTCTTTTATTTTATATTTTCTTGTTATTGTTGTTTTTAATGTTATTTTTGTTAGTTTTAAATGCTTTTTTATTTTTTTATAGTTTTCTCTGTCTACGCAAATAAAGTATTTTTCTTTCTTTCTCTTTCTTACACACTCTCGGGCAAGTAGGTGCTCGGTCCCAGTGCCCTTTGCGGTTGCTGAACGCGAGGACTTTTACTGCACTCACGGACACACAAAACTCTCCAAAGATACACATAGAAGAAAGAAAGAAAGAAAATGCGTTTATTTGCGGTAAACATGACGCAAAAAATAACACAAACACTGAAAATATGAAAAGGTTGGGGGAAACATACACATCTCCTTTTGTGTTTTATAATAATTTCCCTTACTCTCAGTACTTGGAGCTTTTGTAATGTTGTAGTACGTAAGTGCAATTTAATGTAGAAATTTTAAGGGTGTGAGCCTGGAGATTTATCATACAGGTCCCGAACCCACTATAAACTCCAGCTCTCACAAAGGTTTGAATCTGCCTGTGACCTAGATAATTATGTAGGTACCTACCTTTTTGAGAGAAATAAATTATAAATTATTATTATAATTATTATACAAACATACATAAACTCAAGCCTTTTTCTCATGATGGTAGGCAGAAACTTGCATAATGCCACCTGCTACGATCCTTACATGCTTCTTTTGCTTCGTTAAAAATAAAAAATTAATGAAAACAAGTCACTTTATAAGATATTATTAAGCACTAAATAAGCCAAATATCATGGCTCATTTCAAAAACTTTCACCCTAATCAAAACCCAATCAAAACAAAAAAAAAGTATAATCCACATCAAAAACCTAGGAAAAAATTATTTGCGAGAAACAATTTCCACAACACCTCAGGGATGTGCCAACGAAATCCTAATTGTTTCATAATTAACCGGGACATTGGGCCTCTCGGGGGTGAACCAACTGGCGGATATCAGCCTTAACAGCCGTCAGACTCGCCCTGGATATAATGTGGATGGATCGACCGTACTAGTCCCTTGATATCACTTTTGAGGGTGAGTGTTCTGGACTTGTTTATTGGTGGACAAATTATTTTTATGTATCTGTTTTGAAACTTGTTTCGTGTAAACTTAGAATAGCACAAGTACTGCTAGTCACTTCTGGAAGTAGCTGATTGCTCAGGGTCAGAGCCTGATGTAGCAACGCATTGACATATTTAACAATCGTAGAAGTTCTTCAACTAAATAAGCACAAATCGTAGTCATATTATCTCATCTTCGCAATGAAAAATTACGCGTGCAATCAACTGGAGGGAAGACAATTTTCAAAAAAATATATTCATTTCTTTTTTTAAATGGTAAATCTATAGATTAAAAACGTAATGAGGAATAAGTAATATGGATAAATGCCAATCAGTTAGGACACATAAATAAATACACCCATAATCGCTAATCCTTCCACCGTCATGCAAATTATTCAGTTGCATGGCGGTGGAAAGATTAGAGCATGCACCTTTGAAAAGAACAAAAGAAAAAAAAGCACCCTTATCGGCCATAAACATTCGCGACATGACGAATGATGAATGCGTATGAATTTCCTTTGCAAATAAAAAAACCGTTGATTGATACCTGTGTCGGAACCCGTCTGCTGGAAATGTGTCATGCATGTCAGATTTTTGTACGTGCTCCAAAAATGTTACGGGATGTTCATATCGTTTTTGATTTTGTTCCATTATTATTACTCTTTGAGAGTGTGTTGATTGGTAAAGATTTTTTTTTCTGTGTATTAAAATAGAAGGAACAGATATAAAATTTGTTATTGACAAAAAATATGAATAACTAGCTGTGTGCCCGCGACTTCGTTTGCGATCCAGAATGAAAAGTAGCCTGTTTCCTTACGCAGGTCATGGTCTATCTGTGTGCAAATTTTATCTTAATACGTTCAGCCGTTTTAGCGTGAAAGCGTAACAAACAAACTCACTTTCGGATTTACAAGATTATTTATAAAAATAATAAATATAAATCTGTGACAACATCAACACAAGGTCTTCAGGTCCCGAACTAGGTAGAGCCTGTAGTACGGTAACCTGATGACTGATATACATACTTATATATATACATATACACACCCAAAAACTGGTCAAACAGACATGTTCATGCACACAAATGTTTGACTTGTCCGGCGGGACCAACGGCTCAGAAGGCAGAGTCGCTACCAACTGCACCAACCGGTCAGTCAACATAAATAGGGTGTACCATTTACTCACCCTCGCTAAAAACATTGCATTTATACCAGGGCAGGGACACTGACGCACAAATTGTAACCATAAATTCTGCACATGATTCAAGACTAGTGTAGAAATGTTCGTCAGTAATTTAAAAAAAAAATTGCTGTTCCATTGAAACAGTAGAGATTTTTTGATCACCCTTCAAAAAATTAAACGCAGAGTCTTCAGAATCGTGTACTGAATAAATAGGGTGTACCATTTACTTACTCAACCTCGCTAAGAACATTGCATTTATACAAGGTGGCAGGGACACCGGCCCACAAACTGTATCAGTTGGTGTCAGTTTTATATTTTTTTATATTTGCTATTCCATAAATTTCGAGCAGTGGTGGCCCAGGGAGCAGTGGTAACGGCCGCGATTTACGAGTTGCAGGTCGTAGGTTCGAACCCAGACAGGCGCTTTACTTTGTGTAAATTATTTAATCACCACTGCTCTCAATAACGGTGAAGGATAATATCGTAAGGAAACCGGCATGTCCTAGAACCAACAATTCGAAGACATGTTACCGACCCGCACTGGGCCCGCGTGGTAGATTACGGCCCACTCCCTCTCACAGAGAGGAGAGGTGAGGTGAGGAGAGGAGAGGAGAGGTGTCCCAGCGGTGGAAACATTGTTTGTTGTACGCAAATATTTTTACGGTGACATGAGCTATATTGTCAATAAAAAAGGAAAATATGTAATTGACCTTTCTTCGCGATCTAAAAACTTATTGACCTTTTAATGATGTACGCCTTTTTTACCCGACTACCTCAAACCCAAAAGAGGCTTGATTTTAACAGGCTATGTATGTATGTATGTGCATCTGTTCCCTCATAACTCCTTCAAAATGGGACGGAAAGCGTTGCATTTTTACAAACGAGGTATCGCTGGAAGCGGCATGTTGTTCCGCGTGTTATAGACTATATTATGTCGTCACAAAAAATCTAACATGGCGGCTTAATGCGGAGGAAAATAGTGTTTCTGAAAAAAAAAGGTCAATATATCATGTTTGGTATCTAATGAACGGTCTTAAAGAGTACTTTCTTAAAATGGTTTTTTGATATAATTATGATTATTTATACGTAAGCCGCAAATTTTACTGTTGAATTTTCCCAAACCACAGAAGATCTCAATGATCCCAAATCCCAAAATAATTTAAATAAAAATAAAAGATTATAACTAAAACCTAACTAAGACAAAACGCCGACTAAAAATGTATAAATAAGACACCACAGGCAGGCAAATTAAAAATCCGGGAGTCACTTCGTTAATTTAATTACATTTCGTGTGACTCCGGGTGTTAATCTAGTTAACAAAATCATCCAGTAAGATCCACTATTTAATCTTTAATACTATCTCATATTGAAATTCTTCATCGTTCTACCCATCTTCAATAAATTGTTCATAAAGAGCAAACTTTATTAGAACTCTCTACCACTCAACCGTTTACAACATTTATAAATTCTGACTTCCATTCAACACCGACTTTCAAAACTAACAATTGCATTTCGAACGAAGTTTTAAACGACTTCTGAACTTTAGTATTTTCTCTATTGTTTCATAGACAACGATATTGTATTATCCGTGTTTAATCGGTAAATAATAGTAATGGTAGGAAGTGTCTGAGTGTATGGACCATAGGCAGAAGTTTTAGTAGGAATGTTGGGATGTCTGATTTATTGGGTAAGTTGACATAGTTGTTTGAATTGGGCCAATAGTTTTGGTTGATAAAGGAGTAAGGGTATTTTTGTGTAAGGATCTGCTCTAATTATTTAGTAGAAATGTAATATAACATCACGACTGTATTCTGCAAAGGGAAAGGCAGAATGGGAGCGGCGTATCCATATTTCACCATTAATATTATGTATTATGTAATAAGGGATGAGTTTGTGGCCATTAATCAGACAAAACTCCGGTATTTTGGCTACGGAGAATTTCCTAGCGAAAAAATGCAATAATAATGCCCGACCCGTGAATCGAACTCAGGAGCCCAAGATCCGCAGTCATGTTTGCCACTATTAGACATACGACGCAGTCATTTGTTTCTAAATACTTTCTTCACACTCTCCAAGTCTTAAAGTGAGCATAAAATAAAAGAAATTAAATCAACAGCTAGTCCCAGGACAGCATGATTCAATAAGATGGCAAGCAGCCACCAAGGGCCAGAAAATTGGTTGCAATAAAGTCAATTATATTCACTTTCCCACACATTTTATAACAACATTACCCTCTAAAGTCCCTGTACGTTGGTTCGTTAGTACGTCCTGCGATGGGGAACCACTTCAAAGGGGGCATTAGTATGAAAATCGAATTACGTCCGCCGCCTATACATTTACTTGGTAGCACAATATTATATTGTAGTGGAACGCTGGTGGTTATGGCCAGTCTGGAGTTTTATTACATTACTTCAAATGCTGCATTAAAAGCCTTGTTTAGAAAATAGTCTAATGACACTTATTGATACAGAAAATTAGCTTCGGATGCAAATCTAATGTTGAAAATTGTAGCACAATTCAATGCGTAGCAAATCTGCTACGAATGCGTAGCTGCGTAGACCTCTTTGGGCTACGCCGTAGCAACAATGAAATCTCTGCTCACAAGTCACGACTATGTAAGTTCATGTAGTTCTACCGTGAAACGGTAATTATTGGGATAGACTTTTAATAAAAATAACTCAAATTTCCCCCATCCAACTTCAATATTTATCTAAATCCACTTTTGAACTAAACTTTATAAATAACACTTTCAATAACAAACTTTCAACGTAATTCCTATCTCCTAACACAAACTGATATCTCATGATAAACCCGGTTCCCGGAACGTGGAAACTCGACAATAATCAAAATAACCAAACATAAGTTTAAATTAACTTTATTAATCGGTAATTTTCCAGTCGTTTGAAGTTTAAACGGTACATTCAGTGGTTGATCCCATCAGTATACTGCGGAATATTGCGAAAACAAATCGTCTACTTCTAGATAGGGCTGTTAGATTAGTTTGAATTTTAAAGATACAATTATTGTAGCACGCAACGCGTTTTATATAAAGAAACATAATTTTTTTTAACGATTAGTTACAACCTCGACTTTGGAATTAATTAATTTGGACACTAATAAGCTGGCATTGTTATTATTAAACGTCATGAATTTTAACCAGAATTGACAATGGGATGATTCAAAGTTTTTTTTTTATAACTCTGTAACTTGTCGATCTGTGTTAAAAACAATAAGCCAGTTGAGGTGTCGGGCTAAATTGCCACAGTAATAATTTGGAAAACTATCTGCTTCTTCATTTTATAATAACTTGCTGAAAACTAGATTGAAGTTGGATTTCAGACTTACCAGATGCCACTGAATTTCAATATTTTACTTGAAACGACTAGTTTCCTAACCACAATTCAATTACTCGATAATACCGGTATTCTGTTATCCGTTACATAGTTGCGGGACCAGTATATTTTAAGAATTTGTAGAATAGCATAGACTAAATAAGTTTATGCGTGTCTATATATTTAAAAATATTGAATCCTAAAATATCATTTTAAATTCCACCTGCTACTGTTTGTCTCTGCATTACCCAAAGGTTGACTGGTAGAAAATGCCTATGGCATTAAGTCGCCTCTGTACATTTGTGTGCTTAAGTGTTAAATAAATAAATATTAAAATGGATAACTATGTACGAGGCTCGCTTGCTCTTATTTTTCTCTAACATAACTAGCAAAATGTGGGTTCCCTGAAGGTGTCGACACCTTCAGGAATACAGTCCTAGTATTATAATGTTGGCGAATATCATATTAGAGACAAACTCCCAAGCTTCCACAAAAATAATAACGTCAAAATTTAATTAACCTCAATTTAATACGTGTCCATCTAAAGTTGACAACCCTGCCCTCCAAACGAGCGCATATAACAGATGTAGAGATAATGTACCGGGGCTGTCATGCGGCTAGAAAAATACGGAAGGGACGCGCCAATGACGCAGAAATGTGTCGGACAGTTACAATACATGTGATATTGTATATACAGCTTTATGTTGTTGACCCCTGGCTGATTAGGATGCGTACACATTTAGACAACGAACGCAACGTGTTGTTCGCGAACGCGCGGACGGTTAGCGTCACAAAATGCATGTATAGATAGCGCTTCAAAGTTCTTTTGGCTTTGGCCGGAATTGGAGCTAACGCCGCCATTTTGTTTTTTCAATACATTTCATAAAATAATTGCACAAATGTTTAAACAGCACTCCTCTGTCAACGTCATTGGAGTGCCAGAAGATCCTTATAGCAGTGTAGGGCAATCGATCGTTGCAACTCGTGTTGGTCAAATAATGTAGATAATATATCGTTTGTCATGCCTGGCAGGTGGATTTGTGATGACACTGCATCATTATCAGTCAGAAGGAAACTGCTAAGCGTTCTTTGTAATTAAGCTAAAGCATTCTATGGCCAGAAATCGGTTTGTCCACACAACATAATATCCTTTTGGCGTGGTTTCTGAGTTAAGTTTAACGAAACCACAAACGTATCGGTAATAAACACAGCTCTTTGCGTTTGGTCCAATAACAGGGACACAGAATTTTCTCTACGAAAACGCGCACGTTCGGCGTTCAAACGCAGATGTGTACAAACCCTAACAATGGACATCGTCTGTACTAATAACGAACATCGTACATACATTTTTAGGCTTCGCTGGGTCCAAAAAATGGTTGGGTCAAATTAATTCTCGTTACCCAGGTATGAAGGGAATATAAATGAATGAATAAGGTCGACGCTTGGATATAGCTGTTAATGACATAGCCCCGGGCAGTCAGTCTGATAGCAACATTAATGACTGTATTTTCCTTTTAACACTTATTTTCGTGAAAGTCTTGTTGATTTGGCAGGAGATGTATTGATGCTATAATGTGGAGCTGTAGACTATAATTCCTCTACTTATAAGGTTTAAAGAAACTTTATTATTTATAAAAACATAACATGTCGCTAACTTGGGAACAATAACTATGATTTAATTAAATACTAATATTAGGTTCGACTTAGGTGCTAGCTGACATATGACAAATAATTTTAATATTTTTGTGTTTCGTAATGTTAATTACTTATTACTATATAGAATTCAGTTCTAACTGAACAGACAGCAGTGCTGCTGGGGAGTTTGTTCCGCCACTTCTTCTTCCCAGCTAAAGCACTAGGAAGTGGTGAAGGGTGGGCGTTTTGGGGGGACTGTCTTATGTGATTTTGACGTTCAAAAAGTGCTGATTCTCAGCCTAATTTGAATAAATGACTTTTGATTTTGATTTCGACAACATCCGTCACAAACTAATTAAAACTACTCGAAACTCGACCCACCCAACGCATTAATTTATCAAGTAATGTCCGGTTTGCAATTAGATACAGGCTAAGTTGAGTTTTGAATGCATTGAATGAGTGTAGGTTTCTTATGCGTGAGGGTATCTTATTGTATAGTTGTGCTACACCAAAACTACTAATACTACTAAGACTAATTTGAGAACTCCTAGATAAGATTGTTTTAATAACATATTTGATGCTGTAGAATGGTAGTAGACCATGGTCTAAACAACGTTTGTTCTAGCAAAACTGTGATTCAAATGTCACCGTGTATGGAAACATAATTTTTTTTAACGATTAGGTACAACCTCGACTTTGGAATTAATTAATTTGGACACTATTATGCTGGCATTATTATTATTAAACGTCAGGAATATTAACCAGAATTGACAAAGGGATGATTCAGGGTTTTTTATAATAACTAAGCATTTTTTTGCTATAGTTGGTCCTGATTGCCTTATAAAAATCGTAATCTCAAAAAATCCACTATGTCATTCACAGTCCAATAAAATTGTCGTGAACATTTTAGCCTCTTATTGCCTAGTTACTGCGACCTTCACGAGGTCATCGGTCTACCCTGTGGGAGGCCTTCCAACGCTACTTCTACGCGGAAATCCGCATCATGCGGGAAGCACAGGTCGAAGTGGCGGTGCTTGAGGGCTATATCCAGCAGTGGACGTTTTTCGGCTGAAATGATGATGATAATGCAATCATTATCATCATCATTTCATCCAAAAGACGAAAAATAAAAAAAATAAAAAAATATTTGGATGGATATTAATTTTTTTTTTATAATTCTGACAGGAGTCCATTGATTGGTTAGTATACAAAAATTTCGAACTAGCGTTAGTACTTATAGCTATCCGTAAAAACTATCTAATTAGGTACCTACGCCCCACTGGCAGGTAGGCATATCCAATGTCCCAGTATGGAGCTATGCTACCTATCCGCTATAGTTTTCAGTGTGCCGTTGGGGCTGGCGCGTAGGTACCTGGTGCATGATGAAGGCACATCGCCTGCGCATTATTGCGTAAAAACGATTACTGAAAGCCTAAATTCTTAATGAGCGCTAAGTACTATGAATGACGTCGAAGGTACATTCGCACTTTTAGCCAAGAAATTGGTCAGTGATCGATATTGTTTTTGACATCAATGGAAGTGGCATAAACAGTGTTTATAATATATTTATCAATGTACAACTGGCGTGCGTGGATGACCAGAGGGGCAATTTTTAAGAACGTTCGCGTTCTAATCTCAGTCTCAATCTGTCAAAAATTATATGGCGTTTACCTAAATTTTTGACATTTGACTGTCGCTGAGATGAGATTGCGACTTGATTTTGAACGTTTTTAATTACGGGAATTGGCCATCAGAGGGGTAATTCTCGTAATAAAAAACGTTCAAATTCAAGTCGCAATCTCATCTCAGCGACAATCAATGTCAAAAACTTGTCAAAAATGTATGTAAATTTATTGTATTTTTGACAGATTGCGACTGAGATCAGACTGTGAATGTTCTTAAAATTACGGGAATTGCCCCTCAGATGTATGAACGTAAACGAAGCAAAAAGAGTCTGTAAGGATCGTAGCAGAAGGGGTTTTTTGTTTTTACAGCATGTCTACTTACGTTATCCATGTAAAATGTTACTCAGAGGAGTCGAGTCATTCGATCACCAAGCAATACACTCAAGGCCACAAAAACACAAAGAAAATCTCTTTCACCAAAATAGACCACGATACTCCTAACTCGATTGGTCAAACCGCTAGTTTAGCCTCCCGTATCTGTTTGTTTTACCCTCAATATCGAGTAGAGCTTGAACAAACATAGTTACAAAAATGAAGGAAGCCGAAAACACGTACCGCCCGGTCAATCTGCAAATAGTCCAGTTATCTTGACCTCCGTGCCCCGTCTCATTGTCTTCTCATTACTAAGAAAGAGGGGCTTTAGTAAGGATCACAGAGGTCTATGTTAGTTGGACGCCTGTCGAGGACAGAGTAGCCAAATTGATTACATAAGATGGTTACGGATGACCAGATCTGTCATTGGGAACAAACAAATGCTAGGGGCCCGCAGCTGCTACTAATCCTGATATTAACACACTTATTTCTGGAAAAATGTGGGCAGTTTATTGGAACGATGGTATCTCAAATATTAGGGCTGTCTATTTTCCCAAGCCGGGAAGCATTCAATAGATTGAGAGCGTTGAAAACTAAGGTTTTACCTACTTGAATTTAACTAAATTATATGTATTTATTTGTTTAAACATATAAGAACACACATACTACATAAACAGACAAGAAGAAAAGAACATAAAAGAAGAAGGTAATGCTTATTTCTAATGAAATCTCTTCCAGCATATCTGCGGTAGGATAGTAGATTTAGAGATGTAGACAGCGTGTGTAAGAGTAAAAGGGAAAATAAAATCCAAAACAATTTAATTTATAAAATAGAAGAAATAATATGAGAATATACATACACACTTACAAACATACATACTTCTTAAATATATATCACTAGAATGTTAATATATTACAAAATGATGGCTGACAAAATTGATTTAGTTGCATCCAGTAACTTTTAGTGGATGATTTCAAACTACGGTTTTATAGAGATAACTATCACGAAACTTATTTTACAAATAACTATTTGCTTACATATTGGTTTGTTTGTCTGTTTATTATTCAGCAACGCTGAAACAACGTAACCGATTTTGATTGAATTTGACACGGTTTAGGTAGGCCATACTAAAGAATAACACATATTAGTGATGGGTAACTCATCATTTTTATATGAGGTTGAGGGAGCACCTCATTTTACCTCGCGAGGTCCTCACGAGGTACCCCTCATTTGAGGCGAGTAATCGCACGTCGGCGTATTCACCTCACGAGCCGAACTCAGCCGATAGTCCGCGGCAGCGAGGCGGACGGGCGCGTCGACTCACGAGTACTCATGATTCCGATTTTTACGTCTCCCTCACACACATAATTTTCTTTCGTTCGTAAATTTTTGACCGCCAAAATAAACGAATCAATGACAATTGATTACCAATCTAATGATAATGTTTTTAGAGTTCATAGTAATAGCCAAATTAAAAATATTTTCTCTCTAATTCTCAATTTTTTTTTTATTTGCTTCGTGTGTTTTATTTACCCTGCAACTCATTTCATACATTTTATTGTATCTCTTTTTAATCTAAATAATATCCTACCAAACATCAGTATCACACACACACCAAACATCATTATTTCATTAGGTACCTACATACCAAAATCATAATGTAGTATACTGTGTTTTAAAAATTTCGAGACCTCACCGCACTCATTCTCAAATTTTGTACTAAGTCGGTTCATTCGCTCACATAGCTCACTCAATCACTCAATACTCACTCCACTCGCGAGTAGTCGCGACGACTCGACGAGGCAATATTGTCAATGTCAATTTTTGAGGACGCGTGAACGAATGAGGTGGTTCAATGTTGAAATTCGAGTAACTCTTTCAATTTGCGATCACGAGTACCTCAAATGAGGCACCTCATGAGTGAGGGACACATCTCTAACACATATGCAACTCACGGCACGGTAGGCGCAGTGGTTAAGCGATTGACTGCTGCGCTGCGTGTCGCGGGTTCGATACCCGCACGGAACAAATATTTGTATGACCTACAAGTAGTTATTCCGGGTCTGGCTGTTTGTGTATGTGAGTTTAAATGTTCGTAAACGCAACCACAAAACAGGATAATTACTAGTGTAAAAAAGTTTAAAAAAAAAATCTCCCCGAAAAATCTTAGGAACCCCAACATTCACGCAGACTAACTCACACACAAAACACCACTTTAACAATCAACCACATGACAAAATTCACAGTAAATTAAATTTATTTTCGCTTTCCACGAAGGCTTTTGCAACATATAAATTTAAACTTGCCACAGGCTTTCATTTCACCATGAAAGTGGGTAGGCTTCCGAGGTACCGCAAACCGCATTGCTAACAGGCTTTTCCACTTCATTGGGCATACGTGACAAACGCCACTCAATTCGGAGCTAGCAATCCTTATATTGGGCACGTTCGATCGGTTTCAGTATTTGGTAATGTATTTTAGGCATTTCTTTTGGGGATGGTAACTTTTTATTGATTTTGGAATGTTTGTTTTACTGCGTGTCGATTTCACCCTATTTAATATTACTACTATATTATTTAATATTATTACAAATAAATATACCTTAGCTAACCTACTCCACAATGTACATGTATGTATATGTACTTATGTACACAATGTACTTTAATTGTTCGGCTTTAAGTAATCGATATGCTATATATCTGTGGAGGCTTGTTATTAGCAACTTGATGATATGTACTTGTTACCTATTTATTTGTAATTAGTCTGTTAGCCTTCTTAGAAGTAATAAAATAAATTTAATAACCTGAAACATCGTGAGGAAACGCGCATGCCCTGGTACTAAAAGTTTTAACTTTTTCCCACACTAGGCAAATGGTCCCACTGCCTCTCATAGAGAGGAGGCATGCGTCCCAGCAGTGGGGATATTATGTCTTTTACTATTTTACCATGCTATGTTACTCTAACGTGAAAATGAATGATGAGAGCATCAAATAATTTACTCTCAATAAGGGTAGCTCTAAGGTATCACTCTATGTTCCTAGGTTTAAGATAAAACATTCCAACACGAATATACTTATCTATAGGATGCGAGAACCTATGTAGGTAATGCATTGATAAATTATAAATGATTATAATTCTGTAAGTTGGTTTGTACAAACACTTTTACACGTCAATCATATTTTAAAAACAAGATGAGGCCGGCGTTTCCTACCTGACTGACTACTCTGAGAAGAAAGTCGAAGAAGTTCTTGAGAAGAAACTCAGAGGTCACAGTCCCTTTTAAAGTCCTGACATAATCTTGGTCAGATCATGAGAAGACCATGTAGATTGGTGTCTGAAATGGTCTTTTGAGGAAAAACCACACAGATTGAGTGGACCAGTCCAGTAGCTCAATTCTGAACTTAGGAGCTCAACGACTCCACGAACAATACCAAAGAAAGGTCATTTGGGTAGGCCGCATAAATTTCTCAAACTGCCAGATCATGATTAAAACTAACTGAGAAAAAAAAAACAAAGAAGCAATGACCCACATAGTCCTCACATTCACAATAATTAATATAATATCATACTTTACAGAGTAAATACTCATGTCATTGTATATATAAAATTCATCAATGTCAATGTGTATATAAAAGTTCGGACATAATCTTTGAGGACCATGTAGATTGGTGTCTGAGTGGTCTTCTGAAAAAAGAACCACGCAGATTAAATGGACCTGTCCAGTCAGTGCAGGCATTTGTCAGTAAACGTGCAGCTTAACTCAGAACTTAAGGAGCTCAACGATTCGACGAACAATACCAAAGAAAGGACATTTGGGTAGGCCGCATAAGCTACTTAAACTGCCAGACCATGATTAAAACTGAAACAATGACCCATATAGTCCTCACATGCACAATAATTAAAATATTAATATTATACTTCTCAAGGTAAGTAATTCATGACATTGACATGACATGACAGCGTCAGGCACTAGTTGTCTGGCATTTATGCTGAACTGGGCCTATTTGGCGCAGCCGTGAGGCACACAATACTATTTTAAGTACTGTTTGTCTGTTTTTGTGTTTTTTTTTTACTTTAACCTGGGTCAAATAAATTTATTTTCTTTCTTCTTTCTTTCTTTACATTGTGTATATAATAATCATCAAATGTCATCAAAAAAATATGAAAAAAAATATATACAACATTCAGTATGCATAATTTGGAGCAATTCCTGGTCCTCAATATAATCTTTAACAGTATAAATGGCTTTCTGGCACAACTTACGTTTAATGAATGATTTGTATTTCTTGAAAAATCTTGAACGTGGCTTGGAAGTTTATTATAAGAGCTTATACAATGAGCCACCTATTTTCTTGAGCCTCGTTGTAGGTACAACAAATGTATACATCAAAAGAGATGAGACAATACTCTATGAATAAAACTCATAGAATATTTTCTGATTTACATAGATTTAGTATCAACCCATTTTATTCCGTTATAAATACTGCATTTCGGTGCAGAAAAATTGGCCATATCATTTTAAAAGCATTCATTTCTCGCAAGATCTTAAGTAACTACTAACTATCTTACCTCCAGCAGTAACTTAAGTAAATACATAGGTTGCCTAGAAAACTCGCTCTGAATATTAACTTAGATAAATTCTATCAATACTCAGACTAAGGGTAGAGCCACATCAGCGGTTGCAACGCAAAATCGGAGCGTTAACGCACGACGCTTAAATACCAACTTTCGACAACACAACAGCCTCGAAGTTATTAATTTCTATTGTTATTAAATTCATTTACGTATTTCAGGTAAATAACACCCATTGCCAGACAAAAACCAAATAAAATCAGATAAAATACAATAAATAACATCAAATTAAATAAATACAAATATAGTAAAATCTGATCAAAATCAGTTATTTTTAAGTTATACGAAAGAAGTATAAATATGCAAAAATCTACAACAGATCGTGACAAAGCCATATAATTATGGCACATGATGGGCACTTTAACGTTTTTAATTCAAACACTATTATTTGCCGATAATGTGACAAAAGTTTCGCAATTGAAATCTGGATCACAATAGCTTTAGATGCTATTTCCGTATTCAGCAGTACCTAAATTGGTAGCACTTGCAATACTGCAAGCAACTCTATAATTAAACAGCAGTAAAGCAGATTATTCGACATTTCAACTAATATATAACGAGACTTGTTTCCACTTGCCTGCATTTCAAACCTATTAGCCCAAGTCACTAGCTCTAGTGCGGTTTTTGTTGCAGCCCGCATGTGTGTGCTCGCCCTAAAATTATTACTACTATTCAAATAACATTATTAAAAGTAGGGCAAAGTGTACCTAGCTAAAATTAAATGTAATAAAGTCATCTAAAGGGTAATAATGTTTGCGAAGATTTTTTTATAAATTCAATAAAGGGTTATCAAGTCATCTAAAGGGTAATAATGTTTGCGAAGGTTTTTTTATAAATTAAATTAAGGGCGAACTTCACCACTAAAAGTGGACGCAATCACCAGAACTGAGAACTGAGAACCGCGTTCAACAGTTGTCAGTATCAAGAGTTGTCATCATGTATCATCATTGTTGTGGAATATTGAAGCTGACAGCTCTTGAATGCAATTTAGATGTGCACACTGCACATGATGATATAGTTATCTATTACGTTATCGACGACAGTCCATGGTTTTTTTGTGCAACCATACCATTTTATTTATTTGTTTTTTAAACATCACTCTATAATTATCTATAATTCTTTTTAATCTATTTTATCGTTTTTATGATTATTGGTTACACATATCTATCTATTTTTATTTCAATATTTACACTCACTATAAAACTGATTTACATCCGTAAGACGTCCTCGTAACATAAGGTCCAGTTGAAAACCAGCGTCAGGCACTAGTTGTCTGGCATTTATGCTGAACTGGGCCTATTTGGCGCAGCCGTGAGGCACACAGTACTATTTTCAGTACTTTCTGTTTGTCTGTTTTTGTGTGAATATTGTGTGCCTTAACTTGGGTTAAGTACTCGCTTCATTACATCGATGGCGCGAGGAAGAGCGGGCACGGGGCTCGAGGCCGTGCAGCGGCAGATCGCACTGCGCCGAGAGGAGCTCCATCAGGTCTTGGTGGCGGAATGGCGGCTAAGGCTTCTGCGCCCTACCGCCGGCCTCGCTACCGTCGAGGCGATCCGGCCAGTACTCGACGACTGGCTCGGGAGAAGGCACGGCTCCCTGTCGTTTAGGGTGACGCAGGTGCTGTCGGGGCACGGCTGCTTCGGCAAGTACCTGTGCCGCATAGGCAGGGAGCCGGACGCTCGGTGCCACCATTGCGTCCATTGCGGGGAGGACACGGCGCAACACACGCTCGCCGAGTGTGTAGCTTGGGAGGAGCAGCGATGTGTCCTCACAAATGAAGTAGGAGGCGATCTGTCGCTGCCGGCCGTAGTGCGGAGGATGGTCGGTAGCGCAGAGTCGTGGGACGCGGTGGTGTCCTTCTGCGAGGACGTGATGTCGCAGAAGATAACTGCGGAACGGGAGAGGGAGATCTCGACTCCCTTCCCCGGCCGCAGAAGGCGCACCGGGCGCAGGAGAAGGGCGGACAACGCCCTTTTCCGGCCTCCATGAATGGGTCCAGGGGCGTGGGACTTGGGGAAGTCCTCGCCCCCTATTTGATGGACCCGAGGCGAAGGCGCGCGCGGGTGTCGGCGCGCGCCTCTGAGGCGATGCACGGGGTAGTTATACACCTCACTACCCCGTGCAGGAGACGAGGCCCGGACAGACCGGGCCAGCACTAGTGTGGGGCTGCGGAAGAATTTCGATTCCCGCGGCCCCGCGCGCACTTGCGAGGAGACACCGGGGTGGTTTTAGCTGGTAAGAGTCCGGCACGCCCCTCCGCCTTTTCCCCAGGCGGAGGTAGTCCATGAGGATTTCCCCCCGTAAAAAAAAAAAAAAAAGGGTTAACGACACGGTTAGCGCAGTGGTTAAGCGATTGACTGCTGCGTAACGTGTCGCGGGTTCGATCCTCGCACGGAAAAAATATTTGTATGACCTGCAAGTTGTTGTTCCGGGTCTGGCCGTTTGTGTATGTGAGTTTAAATGTTTGTAAACGCACCCAAAATACAGGAGAAATTCGTAGTGTGGGGCAAAGTTTAAAAAAAAAAAAAATCTTTCTTTCATTCACATTGGTGAAATTCGCTCTTAGTGATTTTGGTAACTTTAAAACTCATGTATGAACTCTGATTTTAGGGTCATTGGATAAATTATACCCATTTATAAATTCCAGGTGCTTAACCTAAACAGAAGCGACCGTAAACAAAAAGAGAAAAAATATAAAAAGGTAAATAATAAAATAGATAATGGCAGGACCTGGTTATTCAACTTCACATTTAGGTACGAGTTGTCGTTGGACATTAAAATTTATTTTTTATACACCATTAAGTCATTTGCTGTACATTTTATTATTTCCACGACTGGTGGTGGTAGTATATTACTTTTTAAAAGCATAAATGTTTATCATGGACCTAGAAGCTTTTTAGCACATTGTTTTATTTACTTATAACCTTTTTAAATGCAAATGACATAACAAAGATAGTAATTTGATAACGGTATGGTCACTAATGCATCTTATACACGGTGACATTTGAATCACAGTTTTGCTAGAACAAACGTTGTTCAGACCATGGTCTACAACCATTCTATAGCATCCAATAGAAAAAAAAAACGTCATTGGTTTTCGAAAAAAACACAAAAAAGGCAATGTTAAAAATGTCGGCATTATCGTTACGCCCTACAACACAGACACTGCGGCTGCGACGCGCGGCGCTCGCGTCTTGACTGCAATATCGTTACCGTGTTGAGTACTTTGATGTTACGGTTAATGTTTCAAACCTTATTACACGTTTGACTAATTTGAGAACTCCTAGATAAGTTTGTTTTAATAACATATTTGATGCTGTAGAATAGTAGTAGACCATGGTCTGAACAACGTTTGTTCTAGCAAAACTGTGATTCAAATGTCACCGTGTATATTGTATACAAATTTTGAATTTCGCGGGCTACATTGAAAGATACCCCATATTGAACGGATTTTTAGTCAATATTCAATCTCTAAAATTGTAAGTTTCGTAAATAATATCTAGAAGGTGGTTACAGTTTGTATCAAAACAAACATGACTCACCCAAAACTCATAACTAATGAACACATTCCTCTCAAGCACTCATCTCTTAAGATCAAGACTACTTATAGTCCATTCAACATAAACACCACAAGCCATCCCACCTCCCTTGCACTACCAAACATACCCCTTGCAATTTCACCTACCCTTTACCCCGTAAAGGCTCTCGAAAGTCATTACCGGGATAACTTACAGGTAACCGTAACTACATTAACTGTTATACCGGGTAAATTAAATTCCTGTTTCTTGCTTATATAACAAGTTAGATGATTTAGCTTCACTTGAAGCTTTAGAGTATGTAATCTTGTTGGTTTGAAGCGTGGAATAATCATAGTCAGGGCGCGGATGTGATGTGATGATGTGTTGGTGGGTAACTTTGATTTGGAATTAAAAGATTGATCAGTGTTTAGTGTAATTTTTGGTCTTTCGTTTTGAAATGTTATAAGTAAAGTATTCTTATATAGACTAGCTTATGTTAATATGTTACACAAGTAAGGCCTCAACTTCGCACGACTTGATAAAACGTAAGAGATTTCTTCATGATAGTACCTATATAAGTTTTATATTACATTATACACTTATACATTTCAGAATAAACTCTTTAAATGATGGTGAAAGCCGCATCAAAATCAGTTGGGTAATATAGAAGAACAATGCGATCACACAGACAGACACGAAAAGCGACTTTAATTTATAATAATGTGATTCTATAGAGATATATATAATATAATAAGGAACAGGTGTAAATTTCGCTCATACCTCCATATAAAAGGGAGGATCCTCAGACCAAACGGGTGTCATGTCCGGTCGTGTACATATACTTATTGCATGGTAAAATCTGCTTGCGTAATGCAGGATTTTGCGTTATTCACATGTGGCGTTGTAGATGCCGTCACAATGTAATTTAATGTAATAGATATAGAAGTTGGGTGATATGTCTTCGCTTGAAGCTATGGAATAGTAATCTAGTTGGTTTGAATTGTGAAATAATCATAGTGACAGTTTAGATGTGACAGTTGGTGGGTAATTTTGATTGGGAGTTAAGAGATTGATTAATAGACGATTTTTGGCAACTAGGTATATTTTTCTGAATCATTATTCAAAACGGCCATGTTTGTCGAAGGACCGGTGGCCGGAGGTGCAAACGAATCCTGGAGTGGTGACCGAGTATTGGCAAGATGACCTTAAAATTTAAGCTGGGGCAGACAGGATGTGGAAGGCGGAGGACAGGGTGTTGTGGCGCAGCCTGGGAGACGCCTATGTCCAACAGTGGGCTGCTTTAGGCTGAGTTTATTGATTCAAAATGGGTGTCCATAGACGTTATTGTTTAGACGTATTGGATCATTGAGTTCCCTTCAAAATGGTTGAGCTGAATGGTGCTGATCCATACGACATGTTCGTGAACGGGCGCCGTCAGTAGGCACTGGTCATTTCTTAGCTGCCACGGCTTATTTTAATTCCATTGTTTTATATTTTTATTACGGACGCTTTTAACATGCACGTCTTTCTACATCGTTCTCACATGTATAATTACAACATGAATGATGTAACCACTTTTTTTGTAACAATACTTTTGATTTAAAAGAGTGTCCATGGAGTTTTTAGCCCGTTCTTCTCCATAGTACCTACTACGCTATAGAATGGCCACCTAGCTTCATCTTTCTGACTGACCGACCCCTTGACAATTCAAAAGTGCCTGTAATTGCTTTATTTGAAATAAATGCTTTGAGTTTGAGTTACTTGGGATATCCGTTAAATCCTTTAACTATTTTAAGGGTGATAAGTACAGCTATCACCACGCTAGGCGTACTCATTTGTGATACCTAATAGATTTCTTGGTATTAGCAGAGACAAAAAGACACTGCCTCATTGACTATATTCCATAATAAAAGTACAACAAAGCCATACTATCAAAGGTAAGAGATGTTAAAAGAAGAGAGTATAAATTAATTCCATCGCTCGGTAAAAGCTCCAATAATTTCAGAGCGTTATTAAACTGTACGTCCGTAGATTCATCTGCGACTAAAGTTCTTCACCTTCTGCGATCGTAAATACCTGCCCTATATTTATTCTAGCAATCAAATTGCTTACTAATTTCAATAAAGTTGGTTTATATGTAAAGCTGTAAATGTGATAAAAAAACATTATAGCATCTTTTTTATAATTTTGATGTCGTTAAACTAACTTACACCTCTGCCTTATCCTTTGGAGAAAACAAGCGTGATGTCATGTTACGTAAACTCACTTTTACATTTATGTCATTGTGGATGGTTTTCAGTAAACAAAATACACACTAAGTTTATAAAACAATAGGTACTATTTTGCCTCAAGACCAATAAGAATTCGATACCGTCGTCAATATAATATTACTTCCCTTGGGCTTTGCAATGTCTCCAAAAAGCCTTGAGAAACAAGTCAAGTGATGTAAACCAGGTTTACAGAAGGATGAGGTAAATATAGCCATACTTTCCATTTCTGGGGGATTTACGAGATTTTGATTATTACAACTGAAAAAAATCATCATTTATAATGAATAAAGTGTGAACCGTTCACAAGCAAGAATACGATGAGACGACCACCTAAAACGTCATTAAGAGCAAATTGTTAGCGCGGGGAGCAATAAAAGAGTGGACTCTATTTTAACTGGCAATGGTTTATTGCCGTTCTTATTAACAATATAAACATTCCCGGACAAACAGTTAATAATATAAATTAAGAGAGGAGTATCGTCCGTCGCGGTGGCGTCCGTTGAAGCGAGTCGTCATCGGGCCGAGCCGTGTCGCCGCCGCGCCGCGTCTCAACTCGCCGATGACGCGCTGATCACGCTGCCTGCGCATGCAGACCGCGTGCAACGTGCTGTGTTGGGTTCGGTTCCCAACAAAATCAACCGAGGTCGTGTATGCTTTATGTGTAATTTACAGCACACATTCCATCGAACTGGAACCCTGACATTCAATTTCATCATCTCCTGTCCTTAAAGCATAATTAGCCTATAAGGTTCCCACTGCAAGGACACAGGCCTCAAAACCAAATTATCTTTTAACAGTACATTTTCGCGTCTTTTCTTATAGTCATCCACAGTCATACATAAAACTTTTCTTGTCACAGCAATTCTGCTTGATAGCAGAAAATAGTTAAAGTGGTAATACCACCCAGGATTAACTCTTTCATAAGGAATTCTACTACCACTAAAATGTTTATATTTTAAAACTGAAAAGATGTTTATAGCCTATTTGACTTGCGATGCAGATCCCGTAAAAAATACTTAACTTAAGACTTAAGCATTTTGATCTTTAGCTCTTAAGGTCGTGGAAATAACCAATTACGTTGGATGTGTGCCAGTTCAGTCACTGTTTCCTGAAATGACTGATTGCTAGTCTGGTCAGTGAATCTGTGGTCAGATCTCATGTTACTCTTTTGATTCTTCTTAGCGTGTCGAAGGCAATCAAAATAGACTTGGCCCAGAATTTGGCTGTTCAGTTTGATACTCTACTTAATAAAAATCTTAAATTCTTTCACTCACTCGCAGACAACGCATAAACCGCTTGGTCTAGAAACATAAAATCTTGCACAATAGTTCCTTCAACAGAGTGGAAATCTTGCACAATAGTTCCCTAAGCAGGGTGGAAATCTTGCACAAGAGTTCCTTAAACAGGGTGGAAATCTAGCACAATAGTTCCTTATACAGAGTGGAAATCTTGGAAAATAGTTCCTTCAACAGAGTGGAAATCATGAACAATTGTTCCTTAAACAGAGTGGAAATCTTGCACAAGAGTTCCTTAAACAGAGTGGAAATCTTGCACAATAGTTCCTTCAACAGAGTGGAAATCTTGGACAATAGTTCCTTCAACAGAATGGAAATCTTGCACAAGAGTTCCTTCAACAGAGTGGATATCTTGCACAATAGTTCCTTCAACAGAGTGAAAATCTTGCACAATAGTTCCTTCAACAGAGTGGAAATCTTGCACAATAGTTCCTTCAACAGAGTGGACATTTTGGACAATAGTTCCTTAAACAGAGTGGAAATCTTGCGCAAGAGATCGGGGATGAAAGTTTGTATAGACATCCGTCATTTTGGCCGATGGAAAATCCTATCGGCACAAGATTTTTATTAAAGTAACAACGACCTATCACAAAATATGTCATTCGATTCTACACAGATTAAATAGTACTTATAAGCTTTCAGAGACCCCGAGGTAAATTGAATAAAACGCAACTCGATTATAATGTTCTCTAGATTAAAATTAAATATCTATTCACTTAGCAATTAAAAATAAATGTCGGTAATGGCTGAAATCTAAATAACTCGCTTAATGGTCTTCAAAGAGAACATGAAAGTAATATTTCAATTTATCTGCGGTTTATGAAATTTTCACCAAACTTGATAAAGGCTTTTCCCACAAAATGTACCTAAAAACGAAAAGTATACATTTATTTAGAAGCCGTTACGAGGAAATTATATTAAGATTCGAATTTGTTTATAGATAGATCTTAGATCGTAGATTTATGGCAGTCGTTGTAGGTAGTTAGAAGTTCAAAAGTATGACAACAAAACTTGTTGTTTATAGTTTTTTTTTTATAGTTTTCTTTTTTTTTAAAACGTTGGCCCACACTAGGAATATCTCCTGTATCGTGGGTGCGTTTACAAACATTTAAACTCACAGATACAAACAGCCAGACTCGGAACAACTACTTGTAGGTCATACAAATATTTGTTCCGTGCGGGAATCGAACCCGCGACACGCAGCGCAGCAGTCAATCGCTTAACCACTGCGCCAACCGTGTACCTAACTAACTAACTATCTTTTTTAATTTTTTTGAGTGTGGGAAATCAGCAAATAACTTCTCCCGCTCTGGGCAGAGCGGGAGGGCGTGTCAGACTCTTACTGACTAAAACCCACCCGTCTTCCTTCAGTTGCTTGTGCCAGGGGCCACGGTATCCCTCTTGGACTTTCCTGCAACCCTGGCAGGCATCGACCCTAGCGGACCCCGTCATTGATGCTGATATCTCTTTGCGGCGCGCGTGGAACACAACGCGCCGTCGACCCGGGCCTGGTCCTTATCGAACGGCGAGCTGAACTAGCAGTGCCTACGCCCATCTTATATATTTTTTTACAAATAGTATTGATTAATTGCAGGCTCTCTTCTAAAAATCATCGTCGGCCCTAAGAAAGATGAGAAATTGAGGATTTTATTTATACTATGGTGAGGATTAAAACAAGCTGATTTAAATCTATCCATAACTTGAAAGTCGGAAAGGAGAAACTAGAGTAGTTGCACGCTGATATTGAAGACAAGAAGTAAGTAAATAATTTTAGCTCGAATGTAGTTTTGTAAACAATAGAAAACGGTGTACATATATATGACCTTATATAACGCACACATATTGAGTAAATTACGCAATGTGTAATCTTCTAACGTTATGTCATTGTAACTCTCATACAATAAACAGAAAAGCAAATAAAAATGTTTAAATAAAAACTTCATAGATGAGCCGTGAACACATGATCACAATATATTTCACACAAACACCCCACAACATATGCTGTGTGTACACAACACACACAGACATATTTTGAAGTAGTATGTGCTAGTAATGTGTGCTCAACCTAGGATTACCGTAAGTAAGCCTTATTAATTTATTTTTATCTACAATCCCGCCGAGTTTTTTCTGTACTTGGTAAGGACCTCGTAAGTGTAATTTGTTTATATGTTTTTTTTTTATATTTTCAAGGTATGTTCTTTTTTGCTGCACAGTGGGAAATGAATTTGGACACTTTTTGTTATCAATAGGAATAATGCGAAAACAACTATTATCGGTGATAATTTTATTTTGATATCATACTAAGGGGGAATTCGGCCAAAATCAATCAATCAGTCTATCGCAGTGCACTGCTGGACATAGGCCTAACTTATACTTAGTGCAAAGTCATTCGGCGAATACATTTTGAGTATTGACGTCTATTTTATTCCAAGGATAAAATATCCCTAAGCAAAACATGATTTTCGTTTCTTCTGAAATCTTTTTACTGTAACAAATAAAATTATAAAAGCCGTTCAGAGTTTGTGTCTGCTGCTACTGATCAATATTTAACTAATCGGTCTGACATTGTTTCTAAATCAAACACATCAAGTACTAAAGATTATCACACTACATAGTGGTCATTTTATTTCACATTTTATGACAAAACCCACTTGTTTAAAATGATGATAACATAACTTCGTCTCAGCTATAGTAAGGCGTTGCAACTCCCCTTTATATCACAAGGACCAAACACCGAAACACCAAAACACGAATCCTCTCAATATAAATTACTAAATTCCACTTACTATGTTGACGTCGTTCACCTATGCGCTTTAATTCCGACGCTCCAGCCATTCCTTCTAATTATTCCCACCTTTAATTAAATCGGGGTAGATAAATTCCTGGCTCACTAACTGTAAGGCAGTGTGGTTAGTGCACGCTTATGGTTTAATTTGATGTCGCAAGTGTTAGATCGTCATGTCGTATCTTAGCACTGAAGGAGTGTTTTGTGTTGTCAGGTGTGGGTGTATGCTATTGTTGTTCTTGTTACTTCTAGTAATTAGATCTGAATAGAAAGTAATAATAAGGCTGACTAGCTGTGAAAAAGGACTTGAAACGAATTTCCGTCCGGTTACAGGTTGGCACCCCCGCTTTCTGAGAGTCATTGAATTCACTTGTTTAAATGAATCTTTGGTAACTATGCTTGTTGTTTGATTAGTTGCACATCTCAAAACTGCATGCACTGTTTCACTGTTTTGTGTTGTCTTGTGTGGGTGTGTCTTATTGTTGTTCTTGTGTATTTTACACACGTAGCGTGACGTCTATCTCTTCTCGACGAAGAATATAAATCAGACAAAATGATTTCTAAGTGATCGTACTTAAGTCAAACATTTTTGTGCACGAACATGTCTGTTTGACCTGTGTCTGGGTGTGTATATGTATATCAGTCATCTGAGGGGCAATACCCGTATTTTTAAGAACGTTCGCATTCTAATCTCAGTGTCAATCTGTCAAAAATTGTATAGCGTTTACCTACATTTTTGACATTAAACTGTATGTCGCTGAGATGAGATAGCGACTTGATTTTGAACGTTTTTAATTACGGGAATTGGCTTTCAGGTTACCGTAGTACAGGCTCTACCTAGTTCGGGACCTGAAGACCTTGTGTGGAAATTGTCTCATATTATTATTAATAAGTATTAGAAAGAGAAAAGTCTAGGCTAGAAGCAAAAGTATTTTCTTATTTATAAAAAAGGCGAGGTATAAGTATGAGAATTTGCTTAAGACTATTAATAATTTGTATTGTGAATTAATGTAAATACTAATACATTTTTATGTTAACTATCTTTGTTTTATTTTTCTGTCTATCTCTGAGGTTTTTATTATTATCTATTTGTAATATTGTTGGCCAAACGGGATTGTCCATTAGAAATCCCGGGAAGATCCGTATTAATATCAACATTTCGATGCAAGTACATAAATAACTCCACCTAATATCGACCTCAGGTAATATGTTAAGTATATAAAAGCAATTACGGATTGACTCAGACACGTGTTTGTTACACCCAGATTTCGCAATTTATATTTAAGCCCCATGTAGTAGGAGGCGAGCGTATTGCCATCAAGCGGGCACAAATCCGGGGACCGGGCGGCTACTGACAAATTACTGATTTAAATTAGCGAACAGATTAGAGCTTTCAAACAAATGAACCCCTTAGCTTTATTAAATTAGTAAAGTATATTAATATATTAGTTAATTATATTATTATTTGTATTAGGAGCAATATGCTCGCCTGTAGGTTTGCCCGCTGCACGGCAGACGTCAAAGGAGTTTATTCAAGGCATTTTGTCAGTCGTTCTACACGAGCGGACTGTGGGTGTCATATATACGAGCCGAGCCTACAACGTCCTGCGCGTACGATACAACAACGCTTTTGCCGCGACGTTGCAGTGCATCAGGAATGTTTGCTTCAGCTCATACGGATGGCTTTCACGCCATCATGCGTAAGAAAGCGGCTTCCTTACTGCAACGCTTGCGTAGCACTCGGAACGGCATCCTGAGAATGATTGTTGGCAGAGTGGACTGCCCCATCCAAAGACACTGGGTCAAAATAAGTATAGGTTTATGTTAAATTTAATTGAATTAAGTAATACTAATAACACTAACATAGCATATAAGCACAATCTGTTACTAACCACTAACAACGTATGGACTGATAGGGGTCTGAAATAAATATATTTTATTTTTTATTTATTTATTAGATAAATTTTCGTTAAAACATCACTTTTACTTAAAAAATAAAAACGAAACTACTCTCAAAACCCAATAAAAATTATTTATTTATTAAACTTACACACTATCTTTACAGGATGACCAATACAATAGTGATTTCACAAATAACACCAAATACATTGAAAAATCAACTTACGGCTTAAACTTAAAAATCTAAACTTTAAAATACGAAGCAACACTAAACTCTATAATAAACACAATCTGAAGTCAGACTAGATAATTATATATACCTACATAAGTAATAATTATCAAACTAAACTTTTTATTTTATTTCTTTTATACAAAATTAGACATAAACTCAAACTCAAAGCATTTATTTCAAATAAACCAATTACAGGCACTTTTGAATTGTCAAGGGGTCGGTCAGTCAGAAAGATGAAGTTAGTTGCCCATTCCAAAGCGTAGTAGGTACCTATGGAGAAGAACGGGCAAGAAACTCCATGGACACTCTTTTAAATCAAAATATTGTTACAATAGAGTGGTTACATCATTCATGTTGTAATTATACATGTGAGAACGATGTAGAAAGACGTGCACGTTAAAAGCGTCAGTAATAAAAAGATAAAAACAATTATGGAATTAAAATAAGCCGTGGCAGAATATTATATTATACACATAACACAGAATATTACTTTTTAAACATAACTAACAAAATTCAACAAAACTCTTGCGAAAACACTCAGATTGAACGAAAATATTTGTCAATTCTCTCATGCACTTCGTTTAGTACACATAATTATTGTGCGGGTGAGGGGTCTTTTTGACAGCAGGTTGGTTTTGGCAGCAGGCACGGCCAGCAGTGGCGGTCGCCGCCGCCTCCACACGTACCGGTCTGGCACGAACAGCTTCACCTGGGTTATGAGCTATTCCACGCAGGAGCTTTAGCGCATTTACAAAACATACTCTCAAACGGAATAAAACATGACAAGTTAAAACTTTAAAACAGCTTACTTAAAAAGTCACGTCCCCAAGTAAAAGGTTCCGTATGTCTAACGACTATGTTACATTAACATGCACACGGCGGAACTTGTCTGAGATAAGCTTTAACTAATTAAGTTGAGGGCGGTCCCTTTTAAAGCTCATTAAAATTAAATGTGGGCTGGCAACACTGATGCTCGATTGTTGGCCACATTGAGAGGTGCATGCGTGTTTGTGTGTGTGGTTATTTTCAGGATAACGTAATTAATGCCACGTACGTACTTGGGACGACGCGTCCTAGCTACTTACGTGCATCATAGTCTGGTATAATTGAATTCTTTTTTTAGTCGCCATTTATGGTAAATAAGTTTGTAGCGGTATCTACTACGCCACATGCGAGCTGCGTGTCATACTGTCGTCACGCAAATCCTGCATCGCGCAAGCAGAGTTTACCGCGCGACTAAGTTGTCCACCAGATACGACACCCGTCTGGTCGCAGGATCCTCCCTTTACTATGGAGGTATGAGTGAACTTTACACCCTGTTCCTCGTACCTCTATAAGTTAGCCGATCATCAAGGATGGTAGCAGGACTGATTGCTTGCTTACTTATCGCACCTTCACTTGTATTTTTTGACATCACATATAATCAGTCTTTGGTGACTATATTTTAGTAATAAACTTGTAAGCTTACTCATCCCCTGTTGACCGTCACATTATCATTCGCTTTTTGTTTGATTTTTAGTTCAATTTGTTTTTCATTCATACTTCAAACGCTTGCCTAATTAGCTTATAATGTTCCCACTGCTGAGACACAAGCCTAATCTCTTCAAGAGGGAGTGGGCAGTAATCTACCACGCGGGCTAAGTGTGGGTTGGTAGATGTCACATGTTTGTCTTCGAATTTTTGGGGTATGTCACATGCCGGTTTCCTCACGATGTTTTCGTCCCGGTTTTGAGAGCAGTGGTGCTGAAATTATTAACACAAAGTAATGCGCCTACCTGGGTTCGAACCCACGACCCACAACTTGTAATTCGGGGCCGTTACCAAAGGGCCACCACTGCCCACTACATTAAGATAAAATACGATCATTTATTTGTCCAAAACATGAATATACACACATATGGCATTCAAGATTTGAACTGACCGGTTGGTGCAGTTGGTAGCGACCCTGCCTTCTGAGCCACTGGTCCTGGGTTCGATTCCCGGACAAGTCAAAGTTGTGTGCATGAACATGTCTGTTTGACCTGTGTCTGGGTGTGTATATGTATATAAGTATGTATATCAGTCATCAGGTTACCGTAGTACAGGCTCTACCTAGTTCGGGGCCTGAAGACCTTGCGTGGACGTTGTCAAAAAAAAAAAATGTTAAATTAAATTCTATCACAGTCATGCTTGCCTCGACGGCGTACAAATATAAATAAGTGAACATCGAGTAATTATAAATTTATCCATTATATAAAGTAATTAACAATAATAATTTGAACTTCAAAATTTAAATATATGTTAATGTCAACTCGTCATAGAAATGTACAATGAAGTTAGTCAATTATATGCAAAAGTAATTAGGAATATAATCTAGTTATTTCACACTAGTCAGATTCATTTATCAATCAGAAATTCGTCAGTGCTGTAATAAACTTTCTCTAACAGAAGGCGTTTTCACCCCTACTTCTTAATTTTTCTGTTGTACTCGTATATTCCATCCAATATTTTGGCAATGTATTATACAGAATCGGCTCCATACAAAATATACTTTTCCGCAATTAGTGCTGTCCTGCATCTAGGAATGCAAAGTTTGCTATTGTCGCGTCTATTCCGAAGTACTTTTTGACGAACGTAATGGTCTCTAAAATGTACATAGATGGAAGGGTCCAAATTTTATATTTTTTGTTGTTGTATTTATTTAATAACATACTACGGTTCAATACGAGCCGTTGATCATAATTTAACTAGCGGCCCGCCCCTACTCCCAAACGCTTATTCTTCGTAATCGACAAACCACTGATTCCACATAAATTCCGAGCCGCGGCTGAGACATTCCCAAAACCACAGACTTCGATCTAGTTAAATTTGTTATAAACCTCTGAATATTTACTAACCCTTTCGTATCTCTTAAAAGCGTTACTTCTAAGTACAAGAATGTTCTATATATTAACATACGTCTAAGGAACATTTTAATGGGCACTTAAACCCGAAGATTTGAATGAAAACAACATTGTGTGGCATAAAACGGCTCATTAACACTTTTAGGTGTTGAAATCCTCGATTGTAATTACAAAATGGTGGCGGTAATGAAATGGGTTATTGTCATAACAGCATTTGTACCTATGAGTATTTATTTTAGGTTACTCGGTTATATTTAGAGTATTTTAACACACAACATCCAGCCTCCTTCTCCCCGGAGGTTTAGGCAGAGATGTAGATACGTATACGTAGAACCCACGTTTCAGCTTTGTTTACGTTTCGTGTTAAAGGGGGCGAGCCTATTGCCATCAACCAGGCACAAATTCAGACTCCCGGCTGCTAGTGAGAAATAATACGACTGAGTATTTTAATTTCGACCCGATTTCCGACATCGAAGCACAATTTAATTTCGACCCGATTTCCGACATCGAAGCACCACTTGTTACCATGGATTCAGCCTATTCAGTACATTATTCTACCCCCCCTTTTAAGTCAAAATCTTGGTAGACAAGTTCACAGTATCCTGAAAATCATTAAAGGGTCCTTCCTTTTGGTTGGAGGAATATTACACCTCGTTCCTCTATATTGGTAAAATGGTGACCTTTCATCAAATAAGTTCTCCCACTCTGGGAAGTGGGACGGCGTGTCAGACTCTTACTGACTAAAACCCAAAGTCAAAGTCAAAGCATTTATTTCAAATAGGCACATAAAAGGCACTTTTGAACGTCAACATTTACATTTAAATAGAATTGATTCTAGTCGCCTTTTCAAAAGGTAGTTTCGTTTGGAGAAGAATGGGCAAGAAACTCCATCCCCCATCCGTGTTCCTTCAGTTGCCTGTGCCAGGGGCCACGGTAACCCTTTCGGACGTTCCCGCAACCCTGGCAGGCATCGGCCCTAGCGGACCCCGTCATTTGGTGCTGACATCTCTTTGAGGCGTGCGTGGAACACAACGCGCCGTCGACCCGGGCCTGGTCCTTATCGGACGGCGAGCAAACCCATGCCTACGGTGGCCTGGAATCGGCTTGTTATTCCCGACGCCCATGGCGTCTCCTGCGGCGGCTAGGGGCGTGAATTTTGCTTTTCCCTCACGCGATCCGCCTCCTCCTTCGCAAGCATTACTGCTTCGCTCCCCCTGTGTTGATATTTTTGGTCGGCTATTAAAAAAAAAAATTGCTCTGCCATACATTTTGACCGCGTAGGTATTGCACTTTTCTATGAAACAGCAGTTTTTTTTTTTGTTAACCGACGAAAAATTTTTACGCTTTTGTGTCTAAAACAATGTGTTGAATTCATGGTTTCTGTTTGCGCGTCGATGTCATTGCCAACCCATACTTGTGGAAGTGGATATAGAAGAAACTACAGAAACTTTACCTTGTTCATGATTTTAAGCAAGAATAAACAGGGAAATTTCTTGGTAATCGCAGCATGCTTTTTTATTTCAACGTCATGAATTAGTACAGAATAAGGTCTTACTGCAGTTGCTACTCGCATGAAGGCTCTTATAATGCCTTTATAACAACGTTCATTGACCTATGAGTCACGTTCACTTGAAGAAATTTGAACCCCCCAACACTCATGCACATGCACAAATCTCAAACAATAAGGAGAATACCATAGAAGAATGACGACAAATTGGCTTTTTAGCATCAACTATTTGCCTCACAATTGGAACAGTGGTGACCCAGTGGTAACGGCCTTGACTTACGAGTTGTTAGTCGTGGGTTCGAAGTCACTCAGGCATTACTATGTGTAATTTATTTAATCACCACTTTTCTCAAAACGGTGTAGGAAAACATCGTGAGGAAACCGGCATGACCTAGAACCAAAAGTTCGAAAACATATGACATCTGCTAACCCACATTGGGCCCGCGTCAAGGATTACAGGCCACTCCCTCTCACAGAGAGGAAGCCTGTCCCAGCGGTGGGAATATTAGAGGCTGATTATGATTACGTATTTGCCTTCCACGTGTAAACGATTGTTATTCATCTATATCTCGATAGGCAAGTAACCAATATCCACCTAGTTTGAAAACTTTAAGCGGATAACGTTGAACTTTCACAAAAATAGGCAGCTCTATTATTAATCCCATCCCGTACCTGTTTGCAGATCATCAACAGAGGCCTAACTACCTCGGATTAAAGAAAACTTTTATACCCTTCAATCTATTTAACCAAATTAACATGAGAATAGGGACGAGCAGAGATAATCCAATAAGTAGATCCGAATACACCCGCCTATGTACACAAGTTACTGTAACAATAAATATTTTCGTCTCCAGGTGAAATAAGTTCATGAAAAACATTGAAGAAATCTGACAAAAACATGCGAATCAAACTGAGCGAGAAAAGATTCTGAAATTCTTTTTGTAACTTGTTGTGTACCTACATAAGTAAGTTGTCTGAAACCAAAGTTTGTCATCATTTGGAGCCTACTTTCATGTCAGGTATTATAATATGGAGACTACATAATTATAATAATTTGTTACGATTTTGGACGGTACGTACCGCGAGCATTCGCATCACTATTTGTAAACATTTGTTCCGCGAAATTTTGCTATGCGAAGACACCCATTCGCGAAAAGAATAGTTTCGTGAGTACGTAAATTCAACTAAGAAAAACGCTGTGCTCGCAAACGAATGTACTTTTCGCGAATAAATGTTTGCCGCGTCACAAAAGATATTTTAGCGGAGACCATAAAGCTATCAGATATTAACTTGATATCAAGCAAATTATTATACTTGAGTAAATGGCTCGGGATTTCATCAAATAATAATAATAATATGAAACAACATCCACCCAAGGTCTTCAGGTCCCGAACTAGGCAGAGCCTGTACTACGGTAACCTGATGACTGATATACATACTTATATACATATACACACCCAGACACAGGTCAAACAGACATGTTCATGCACACAAATGTTTGACTTGTCCGGGGATCGAACCCGGGACCAGCGGCTCAGAAGGCAGGGTTCCTACCAACTGCGCCAACCGGTCAGTCAAATAGGACTGATAATGCATTAGATATCAATTTTACTGAAAAACTGTCATGTTTAGGTAATTCTAATATATCATTTTTATGTAACGAAGACATTATTCATTTTCTCTCAAGTGTATTGAAAAGTTGGTCGGTCAAATGACTTAGGTTACCCAATAAATTATTATTACTCTATAATCCTACGCTCAACATGCCATAATAAGGTATATCTATAAATACTAATTATATCAAATACCTTGATCCCTCCACCTCCCCTTTTGGACAATATCCAGGACATTATTAACATATGCAAATGGCAGCAGTAATTCCACCAGTGTGTCTTCCATCTACGAGGTTATTATCATGAGGAGCAGTTCCCCTTTTTATGGAGCCATCAAAACCTTAAATTTAATCAAGTTCGGATGGCTCAGCCGTTTCTACGGGTGAGGATCTCGCTGGAGAATTTTTTTGAATGTACTGGGGCTCGACAATATAATTTTTTGCTCTTTGTGGCTCTAGTTGGCATAGAATTTAGTTCAATTTATTATTGCGATAATGTAGAGGTTTCTTTTTACATAGACATCGCTTTTATGTCGTAGCAGTAAGGGCGGTATTCGTAGTGCAAGTGTCACCACTGATGTGTATGTGATGTCTGTCAGCACTGACACATAACTTTTGCATAATATTAGTAACACATTACATCATTGGCCATTTTGTAATTCCTTACATCATAGCGTTTCTTTGGTATATGTAACTCCGCTAGGAGTAATAGTGTTCTGTGTATATGTATGTTGGGTGTACGTCAAATAAGACGGTTTGAAATGTTGCCATAAAGCGTAAAACGTTTATTGAGGATGATATTCTCGTAGCATGTATGTCTATATCCTTTTACATTTCTGTTTAACATTCAAATTTAGCTAGATTATTTTTATTTAAGTGCAACCTTCGTAAGTACGCTGTACTGGTACAGAGTCCTAACTATTGTTTGCCTCACCGGACGACGTCACTACGTCAGCGCCGGCTGTCGCTGAAAACCAGCGCTGGGGCTCTGTCTTGCATAGGGTCGCGGCATAATGCTGAGCGATAGCCGTTTTGCGTGGATGTGACGCATGTTTCCCCCAACCTTTTCATATTTTTTGTATTATTTTTTGCGTCATGTTTACCGCAAATAAACGCATTTTCTTTCTTTCTTTCTTTCTTTCATGTGCGGTTGACTGCGTGCGTTAAATAGGTGTTACAGTAAAAACAAAAACCACCCAAGTGCTTGTCAGAGCACGCATAATGACCGGCTTTGTAATTGAGATGAAATATTTATCCCAAAAATAAACTTTGTAGTTGAAAATATGTTCCCATACATTGATATACGTCGCGGTCAATTCTCCAACTGCAAATGTAACTTTGTAAGCACATTTTTTTTTTAAATTAATTTGTTAAAACTACAAAAATTAATAATTTTTGGACTTTTTCCTTTACTTGTGCTGTGAGACTTTGCTTTTTACCAAATTTCATGATTTTTGGTCAACGGCAAGTAGACTATAGGTTTTGATTTATTTGCGAGTCTTAAAATATGTCGCATAAATTGCCGTATTTTTTTATCGCGTTGACTAAGAAGCTTAATTTTTTTAGGGTTTTAAGGGACTATACAGGATTATTGGTAAAACACCATCAACCTCTTAGGGTCATTGTACTCATTATGAACAACTTTTACTATGGGACCAAATATAAAATCGCGAAAAAGAAATCTGCTGTTCCCTACAGAACAGAAAGTTCAGTTCAGTTTCACCAATGGAAAGGTCTCATCAAGGAAAATATTATGGCCACTCCTCAAAGAGGGGACTTATCGCCGCAATTGTGGCGTGCCCAATAACTCTACATGTGGCAATTCTATTATAACAATATGCACAAAGTTTGAATAGTTGTTCTGACAGCTATGGCTATGATTTATGTAATGAAGAAGAGGAACGTCGGGTAAGGAATCGCTTGCGAAAAAGTCGGAAAAATCCGTTGCCGTATCACTGCCGACGCGGCGACGTGTTCAACCCCATTTGACTTTATCCTGGGTTCAAAACCATCCCTGACTTTAAAGCTAATTATAGGTTGCCAAAAGGCACGAGGATCACGTCTAAGTTTAATTTGAATGAGTTGTATTCTTTCGTTATACTTTGACTTTGACTTCGTAGGCAAAGTATACTCTCTTTTTAACTTTACTAGACTAGACCTTACCTAGATAAAATACATAATTTGCAAACACGTTTGTTGAAACTTGTGGTACCAAACTATGTAAAAAACAAATACCAAGACAAGTTTTCAGTTACAGTTCCTGTTTGCTGAACTCGTCAAAATGTAGGGACCAGGTGATTTTTTTTCGCGATCTCGTTATTGGTCCGATAGTAAAAGTTGTTCATAATGATGAGTACAATGACCCCTTAGGAGGTTAATGGTGTTTTACCAATAACCCTGTACAGTTCGTATTTGATATTAATTTCAACTTGATACTTTCACGCGTTCCTGAAAAAAAGGGTCATGACAGTCAGACAAACAGACGGACAACGAAGGGAAGTGTTCCGTTTTTTTTAACTTTCGAGGTAGGGTACCGGAAAAAGTGGCGTTATAAATGTTCAGTTTTTTTTTTAAGTTCGGTCCCGTCTGATCAAGATGTTTGGCAAGCCGATCCCTTTGGAGAAGCATGCCAAATATCTGGGGTGACTTTGGACAGACGTCTCTCCTTCTCAGAGCACATAAAGGTGGTTCGTTCACGTGCCACCTTTGCTCTGGGTAGACTACATTCCGTCTTAAATGCACGCAGTCAATTGTCACTCAGGTGCAAACTGCGCATTTATACGCATGCATCCAACCTATCATGACATAATGCCTGAGCTGTTTTCGCACAGGCCCACCCCCGGCACGTCCATAGGATGCAGACCCTACAGAACCGTTTTCTTCGTAAAGCAAAGGGTTCCCCTGGTTCGTTCACACATAGCTTACACTTAGATTTGAAAATCCCCACCATTCGACAATTCACGAAACGCGCTTGCAAGCGTTTCTTTGATACCGCTGGCAGCCATCGCAACCCTCTGGTTGTGAAGGCCGCCAGTTATGTTCCCTCTAGAATCAGTAAAATCCGCCGTCCAAGGCATGCACTGACCGACCCTGACGACCCCATTACCCTCCTCCAGGAAAGCAGTAGGGCCACTAGTACAGTATGCAGCAGACACAGACACAAATCGAAATTCCAACCTCGCCGCCGAGGTCCTTCGCGTCCGCGTTCCTCTCCGATTATATGCCCTCCCTGTCCCTTGATCGGATCCGAGCCAGCTGGTGGCGTAGCTAAGCCAGTAGTTTTAAACTCCCCTATTAATAATAATGAATCCAATTTGATCCAGCCTGTCCCCAACTTGCTGTCCTCCCCCAGCGACGCCCTAAGTCGAGGTTCGTACCCCACAGGGGGTGCCCTTAGGTGATGGTCGCTTAGTTTGTAATTAATATTATGCCCCTGGCTGGAGGCTTTGAGTTAGCTCGAAGGCACCACAGGATAGACCAGTTAAGCAGTCACGGCCTCTTAAGGCCAACTGCGAGATGCAAAACCAAAAAAAAAAAATAAGTTCGGAAACTTAAAAACACATAGGTACATTTGATGTTGTACATACATACTGAAAGAAAGAAATACAATGAAAGAATTAATTTTGGTTTAGGTAAAATACCAAACAACCTAGGCAAATTCGATTAAGTTGTTAGCGGGGTGCCCTACATTACCGCTTACCTAGTGTGGTAAGAAACTTTATTCTCAATAAAGTTATTATGTCTATAATTTTTTTTATAATATGTTTATTTTTAACCCTATATTTTTTTTTATTGACATCACTTGTTGGAACACCCTGTATAGTTACAGTTCAAACACTTCTAGAGAAATAAAGGCATTGAATAGTGACATTGAAATGTGAGAAAAAAGTGAGATTGAAAGTGTCATATTATGTCACTCACTTAAGAACAATATTAGAACATAAATTACACAAAGTTCGTCGTCATCAGTTACAAACTAGATACCCATTCAATGCCTTTATTTCTCCAGAAGTGATCGATCTGTAATTTATACAGGATCGTCCAAATAGTGACGTCAATAAAAAAAATTTATTCCTCATATCCGAATCCCATCACTCACCACCGAATCATTCCCATGTACTCGTATGTTCCGCGATTTTTCATAATTTAGAAGATGTGAATATTTTGTTTTAGTTTTTAGGGAAATTCTTCGGGGACATCTTTAAAATGTATACCTTTTTTTCGACAAGGTCTTTTTATGATTTATTTTTGCGATAGGTCTTTCATGATATACCCTTTAATGTATAAAAATAATATCTTCCTAACATTAAGATACAAGTGCGAGATATTTTTTTTTTTAATCGAAAGTGTGAAATTTAGATTCTTACGACTAAAAGTTGATTTTATTTTTCAATTTTAATAATTACTAGTAGAACCTGAATGAAACATTTGTTGACATTTTAATACTGTACTTATTTTTTTTTCGTACTGACTATTTAGTGATTCGTTTAGTCTCAGCATATATAATTATGTAGCCTGAAGTGTTTAATCTAGCCTAGTCTCATAAAGGCATTACAACACATTAGACCCACAAAGTAATTAGCAACATATGTGTAGACAACAACTTCTTTTGAAGATTACATTTTGATTAAATACAAATTTACCGTAATTTCTCCAGGTGTTATCCCTCAGTCCTCTCTTAAGACACCCATGAGGATAGATGAGAATATTTCATAAAAACGGTAGAGAAAAGAACCGTGGAATACTGGCATTGTTTTTCCCAGAGGTTTTTACTCTAGGGAGGCGAAAGACACGCTTAATAATAATTTGATTAGTCTCGTTGTGATGTACATGTTATAAGGTAGAAACTAAGTTACAATATTCTAATATCAGAATTTTCTCGTGAATGTTCAATCTATTTCGATCTAAATATTTTATAAGCGTTCAGAATTTCTTGTGACTTGATTTGTTATAAGTAAAATTCTTTCCAATTCGGGATTTGTATTAAGAATTCAACAGCGTTTTTATATTGTAAAAGGCTTTAAAAAAAAAAATGTTTTCTGCGAATTGAATATTGAAAGTCATCATTCCTTTTAATTTATTAATGGCAATACTTAATCTTTGCAGCTTTTGAATTCGATTTTTCATCCAATATTATCAATGTGCTCTGAATACTAATTTGGTACTATGGTCATATTAAAATACCCACTATAAACCGAGGAACTCAAAATATAACAAACGTTTTGCGTGTCAATACTGTGCTGCCAATATTCAACTTGTGTTTTTGAGTCACTTAAAAATTATAATTATCTCAAATCTTCACACACAAAAAATACAAAGAACCATAAAAACTGATTACAATTCTATACAATCAGAGCCCATTATTTAGATAACAAAACGTACAAAGCTTAGAAACGACACGTTACCGACACACAAGCAGGATATAAATACAGAGGTAATCTACCTGTAAAACGTTTTCAATGAGTAAATTTGTATTTTAATCTGGGGCGAGATGGGGAAGTGGAAACGGTTTTAGGCCTCGATTCCGTTGTTTGGGAGAGCGACTCTCCATCCTTCTCTAGCAGACTCAAAAATGGTAGTAAGGACAGAGATAGCAAAAGTGTATTTCAGGATTAGGAGTTAAATTTGTTGCTTTATACACGGTGCTCGTGTATTTATATTATTAAGTTTGACATGCTGGTTTAATAATCGTGATTATTGTACTGTTACAAATTACAATTCGATGTTTCCGCTATCAATTTGTTAAGTGGGAATGTTTTATGGGTCATTAGCTGCTTATTAATAGTAGTAATATACCGTTTTGATGATATAAACACTGAATATATTATCAAAGTTAAAACGAACGCACCATATTCTCCTCTGAATGTGAATGGCAATATTATCAACAATCGTCATTAAGTTTGTTGAGATGTGTGATTAGGCAGGAAAAATGAAAATTATAGACTGAAGCTGTAAAATGCGTATGTATACCGAAGAAAAAGAGGTACATAAAAAACATGTAGGTAGACTTAAAACTAATTCACCGTCACCAAAAACGCCTGATGAAATCTGCAATGCAATAAGTTGCACGAAGTTGGTGTTTGAACGGTTTCTAAATCTAAACAAAGTTCAACAAGTAAAGTTCAGTGTGAAACCAAATGCCAAGGGCATACTATTTTTTTTAGTAATTTAACTATGGTGATTATTAAAGATGACCAGAATCACTTCACCCAACTAACTAAGAAACGAACTTCGTCGTTTCTTGAACTAAGAAACGACCATAAAATCTCTGCAAAATGTCAGAGCCACTCATATGAGGTCATCAATTTTACTTTAGACCCATTTGAGATACGTGTTGGATAGAATATTTGATATCGTCTATTAGAATTTCTCAAACGTACGTGAGTTTCTGTGGAGAATAAGCAAGGGTTGCATGTGAGACTATTTGGATTACGCAACCGCTTTCTACCAGGGTTAATTGACCTCATTTTGACTAAACATTTATATTATAAACTTTTTCACAAAAAAAAACAACCTTGTTAAAAAAAACACTACAAAGTGACCAATAACTATAATTTCGGAAGTCGGAGTATGTATTTGCTTTTGTATAGACTTCTGAAAATAAAATTAGTTATTTCTCACTTTATAGTGTTTTTTTTTAAAGTTGTTTTTTAATATAAAAAAGTTTTGGTTATTCTCTTTTTAGTTGTAGTACCTATACCATACAAATTCGTATAAGTACCACTAATTGCTATGTAAATAACATTGACACGAGTTATTATTAGGTCGGGGAAAAAGTTATACAAATTCAAGACAGAGAACACGTGTAGCACCCAAATATCGAGCGTTTAAAATACCCAGACTTTCAAATAGGTGAAAACTGTTTTGGGGTCAACCCCTAACTCTTCAGCTATGTCGTAACTTCTAATATGCGGATCTAGCTCCACGTTTTAAAAAAATGGCATCGACTTTATCCGTAACAGGGCGACCAGAGCGAGCTGCAACTTTGACATAAAAATTCCCGGACTGAAAATACTTGAACCAACTTTGTGCTACTCTTTCAGACGCTGCATTAGGTTCATAAATGCCACCTTTTTTTTCGCGGCTTGTGGCGCATTTTTATGCTTTTTTGTAATAAAACTTCAAAATACATCGAATTTTTTCGTTAGACTCAATAATTTTGGCGAATAGAAAAACAATTAAAAAATGGCGCGAAATCGTTTGAACTTTTAATTTCTTCTTTTTTAAAATATCATTTATTTAATGCTGGTATAAAAGTAAGCCATTACAAACAGTACAGCCCAATAGATTTTATTACAACTTTTACAAAATACGATCTTATTTGTATACCTAAATTTTTGGCAAATAAATGATTCTGATTCTGAACAAACTTTTTCTCCGACCTATTATATCTTCATCCAATATACAATAAGTGGAAACAATACGTATTATTGAAGCTAACTGAAAAACTACCCCCGCAAAGTTAATAAAGTTTATATGAGACCAAGCCTACGGCATACCCACCCTATCAATAAAAAAAAAACGAAATCGGTCCCCAATCAACGGAGACATTGCGTAAAATATACAAAAAAAACCTCCTTTTTAAGAAATCGGATAAAAATGACTGTATGGTATTTATTTTCTACTCTGAAATGTACAAAAGAACGTGACGTAAATATGAAATATTTTGAAACACATAAACCTAGAAATAGTTCGTGTATTTCAAAATTTTCCGGAAAATAAAACATATCTGTAAAACTCGTTTATCGGGATGATTTATTTTGCAATGACTGTTGCACCCAAAAAACACTGCTGAGTGTTTATTTATTTATTTATTTATTTATTTAGGTTAACCAACAATTGTTTACACTATATACATTTCTGATTTAATGACTAGAGTAACATTTACAAGTGCAACAATCAATTACAGGTTAACACCACTGAGTGTTAAACCACTATTATCGTATGCTGGTCTATAAAATGCCGCCAACAATAAACAAATATTATTCTGAACATCAAATTTTCCCGTTTCATTTGACTCAGTGCACACCATTAAGCCGAAGAAAATCAAAACATTTACCCTGCTTATAGAATTTTCCTTTTATACAAAAATCTAAACAAAATCAAATACCCTCCTCGCTCCATTCTCCAATGTAATCACACCCTTGCCCAGTTTGCCTGGCACCGGTTTAAAGCCTTTTGAATATTTTAATTTAGCCGCTTTAACTGAGGCAATATTTCGTATGAAGGCATCCTAAATTATCTTTGAATCTATTCATACAATGAATGGATGTATACTGTCGATATAGCATTATGTAATGCTCATTATTGCAAAGATAGCAAATGGGGCCCGATTTGAATGAGATTTTATTTCAGCTATATCTTTCAGTCTTTACCGGGCCGATTTGGGAAAGAATTTGAGGCATTATGTTCGTATATTGGCAAGGATTACATTTTCATGACAGTTTCGTGGAATTTGGAAAAGGAACGTGTTCGGTTATTGAAAATATCTTGATAATGTTTGCCGTTATCAATAATAAGCCAGGATTTTCTCCCATGGGTTTCGGGTTGCGATATGACAGTGATGACAACCATATTGTGGATAAGTCCATGAGATGATCACTTTCTAATGTCAACATTTCTTGTCCAATACCTACCCCACACCAATTCGAAAACGATCGTTTTACACGTTCACGTCCCGTCCGTTTAAAGGCGGTTTTTTTTTTATTTAAAAATAATTTATTGTTAATTTTTTTTAACCGCTCGTCCGATTTAAATAAAATTTGAATGGGACCACCTGGGATGTATACCCTTTGAAACAATAAATAATTTTCCAAATCAGTTCAGGCGTCTTCGGGTAATCGGTTCCGATAAGGATTCGATTGAAAGTAAAATTAAAGATGAAAATTGCTGGGTACCGATTACTCCTACTGTTGCAACATTTCAGGCAACAAAAGGATACGGAGATGTTGAGCGCCGAATGTTACCTTTGATTTTAAGTTGGGCAGTTACGGTTCACAAGTTACTAGGAACTACTTACTACTTAAAACCTTCGAAGGAATAGCGTTGTCTGACTTAGATTCAAACAAATGTTTGAGTAAGCCACACAACGATATATCAATGCTAGAGTTGACGCGATTACGCAAATTAAATTCAGAGTCAAATTGACGTATCAGCATGCCTAGGTAGGTTTAATTAATTATTAAATTTTTATTAATAGTTTAAAAATTAATTATTTTGTACGAACTGAACATTTTGGCATATTGAACCGTATGAAGTAAGCCCAACAAAAGGTAACTGCTGTAAATCGTTGAGGAATTCCCTCGACTGTCTATGGTCTCCATCATCAGATCTGTAATGGCACTTAGAACCCATATGGGTGCAAAGTTCTCATCAATAGAAATGAGTTATGTCCAAACACCAGGTAATTGCTGTAAATCGTTGAAGAGTTCCCTTTACTGTTATTCGGCTCCATCATCAGATCGACTCCCAGACCTTCATTAAATAGTAGTGCTTTAATGAAAAAAACGATTTTCGAAGGTTCCCCTCGATTACTCTGGGATGCCATCATCAGATCCTGGTTTCCTTATCATGGTACCAACTTTGGGATATCTACTTTCCAACAAAAAAAAAAATATCAAAATCAGTTCATAAACGACGTAGTTATCCGCGAACACATAAAAAATATACGGTCGAATTGAAAAACCTCCTCCTTTTTTGAAGTCTGTTAAAAAGGAATACCACTCGTCTGTTTTACGGGATTTTAATATAGCTTGTTGGCACATTAATACTTCTGGTGTTTAAGTTTGTGAATTCAGTACTGCATTAAAATTTACTGTAGCTTTTAATTTTCAATGCGCAACCCTATCTTAAGAGATTCTAAACCAGGAGAGCTTTAATATTCCATACGAGCGACCACAGCTTCCCTAATACCTATTAGCAGATTTATTATCTCGAACAATGCTGATCTAACTCTCTAGCTTCCCCATGAATATTAATATTATGAATCAATTCGCACACATCTGAATGTAATCAATTTCAATCATGAAGACGTGAATGAGATTCCTTACATATTCTCCGAATAATCCTAAATCATACCTTTTGATGAGATAGATAAGGGCAGTCGCTTTTGATGTGAAATATTAAATGAGCTTGAACGATAAGACTTCACATTTCATAATTTTCGTAACAGTGCTCACAATTTCAACAGAGAAACCGCCAACGCGTGAGATAAAGAAGAAGTATTAGGCGTATAAACAACGAGCAAGCATCTTCCCGCAAGTCCAACATTCCGTGGCCCACTTGGAAGTCTCTAACCTACCTCCAAGTGGGAAGATGCAACTACAACCTCGCAAAGGGGGGATATCTCGAAGGTATGGTAGCTGGGTGTGGATGAGGGGCTCTGGCGAAAACTATGCCACCTCCTATCCTGCCCTCTGTGGCCCAAAAAATTCTGCCACCGACGATGCCGTGGAAGTAGCGAAATTTGGGCCAACAAAATCACTATCAAACATTGTCGTGCCATCGACACGGCAAAGAAGAAGATTGTGTATGTGTAGCCCGTGTAACATTACGTAGCACAAGCTTTGGCCTAGCGTTATTTCTGTCACTGTCCGACAACTGTCGAACTACAAGTGTAAGATAGAGACGGGGACACAACTAAGCCAGAACACGTGCTGAATTATGTTTATCAATATCGGACCAAATTTCATTATTTTCATTTTACGAAAAAATTGTGAGGAGATAATAATAAATTATCAATTTAAGCAAGTAGGCTGAAATCAATTTACTGTAGGTACATCATAACTTTCATAAAAAAAACATCTCCAGCTGTATAAAATCAGTAAATTCAGCCAAAGGACAATTTAAATTTAATTTTATTAAATTAATACAAAGAGCAGTCACTTGCATGATCTCTGGTAATGCAAATATTTAATTATAATAAAAATATTTCGAACAACCAATGCTTTAATTTAAGTAATTTCACATTCACGACTTACACAAACAAATAATAATTATGTAAATTGAGTAGCACAGACGTCCTTAATTTATTGTTAAAATTTAATCACATAGCCTTATTGAACTCTGTAGGTGAGTAGTTGCATCGCAGGCTTTTGATTATTGAATGAATCTTACTATCCTGACTCTGAGGCCGAGATTGATAAACTTTACTGAGCAGTTGTTTTAGATTTTTTTTTAATAATCGTTGCTTCACACTAGGATTTTCTCCTGTATGTGCGTTTACAAACATTTAAACTCACATACACCAACAGCCAGACCCGGAACAACTACTTGTAGGTCATACAAATATTTGTTCCGTGCGGGAATAAATGTAAAATAATACGCAGCGCAGCAGTCAATCGCTTAACCACTGCGCTAACCGTGCCGTCAAAGCCTGTTATGTCAGTCTCTATCTCTTATTTGTAGTTTGACAGTGACACACACATTGTCAGCCAAAGTACGTGCTCAGACACGTTTATCAATCTACCCCTAAATCTAGTGTTTTCATTTTAGGAGTTTCGATAGAGCCCAGGATACAATATTACACCTTAGGTGCGGGCTTGCGGACGGCGAGCAATGGGCAGCTCACCGTCCGATAAGGACCAGGCCAGGGTCGACGGCGCGTTGAGTTCCACGCGCGCCTCAAAGAGATCTCAGCTACAATGACGGGGTCCGGTAGGGCCGATGCCTACCAGGGATGCCTGAAAGGGTTACCGTGATCCCTGGCACAGGCAACTGAAGGAACAAGGGTGGTTTTTAGTCAGTAAGAGTTTGACGCGCCCTCCCGCTCCACCCAGATCGGGAGAAGTTATTTGAAAGTACCCTCAAAAAAAAAGGTACTATATTGGGTCTGGTGTGATTAAAATACTCTTGTCATTGAAGATATCTTCCGTGTCTGTTTACAAGAGTATTCTGTATGTCCCTACAGAAGTACGAGTAGAGGAGTAACTTACTATTGTATAGAATCCAGTTCTTCTAACTGAACAGACAGCTGTGCTGCTGGGGAGCTTGTTGCGCCACTTCTTCTTCCCGGTTAAAGCACTAGGCAATGGTGAAGGGCAGGCGTTTTGGGGGACTGTGTCTTAAGTAATTTTGAAGTTCAAGAAGTGCTTTCTCAGCCTAGTTTGAATAAATGACTTTTCATTTTAGCAAAGTATAAATAAGTTTATCCATCAAGTAAATCCCAGTACCTAGATTATAATACAGGTGTTTTTTGCTGTGTGATTTAATTCCGTACATAATCTGATACGTAATACCCGTGGTCATCAACACATCTCTACTTACCCCTCTGGGAGCTACAAACATGCTTACATAATAACAAATGTCATACATTGCTGTCACTACAACCCTCCTGGGTATAATTCTGTGATTATGACTACCAATATTAATGAATTGCGTATTTGTAAAACATGTTCAAAGTTTGTCACAGAACTGTTTGCGACGCAAACTTAGGTGGATGTTTGCTTAGCGGAATCGCAGATCCCAAATCTGTTTGACTGTGTGTTATTTAGTCACATTTGGTTTAACTAGATAACTCATCATATTCATACTGAACTTGTTTTCAGCATTTAACCATCCGCTTCTACTTAGATCTAATAATATAGAATTCAGAATTTCTTATGATTATCAGTGTTTTCTGTATGACTCGTTTATGATAACTTTCGTTAATAATGCTATGTTCAGGTTCAGATAAACAGATAAAATATGACTAGCCTTTAATAAATAAACTGGAGCTGTCAGTTGAATTTCAATCTGTTTTAATGTCCTTTTTTTCGAGAAATATTCATTTATGCTAAATACAAATTACAATAAAATAGGTTAAGCATGAAAATTGAGTTTATGGTGCAGTTTTATTTTCTAATACATCTAGATTCAATCTAGATCAACCCGTATCGTAATTCACATCACTAAAAAAGAAATACTTCCCCAATCAACAGTAAAAAGAGAAAATGAAACAAACTTCAGTAAACTTTATTACATGAAACAAATTAAAGGCCCCTCGAAAGCGGGGGTTCCGAAACCCTTGGGGTCCCACTTATCTTGATAACGCAGCGTTTTGTAAACCCCACAACACGTATGGCAGTCAAACGGCCTTTGGAAACCTTTGAAAAGAGGTTAAAAGCAATTATGCTCGAATCCGCGGATATTCGTAGTATTGATCAACATAATGTATTTCTTAAGTAAGCTCTTTTTGAATATCCAGTATGCCAGGAGTTCTTTTCTTGTTGCCAAAACATGGTATGTTTTCTTATTCGTAAGGGAACGGTACCGACACTCGATTTTTCAAAATAATTGTCCGCTAACTTCAATATAGTTCCATATGACAAAATTTGTTTGGATTGTAGCTGTGTTCAATGATTTTAGTAGTAGGTACTTGTATAATAAGAAAACAGTAGTGTCATCATCACATACCTACCCATTATATGACAATCAGTGTCACATATAGCTTAACTGTTAAAAGTCAAAACCTTGGTAGGAAAGACCACAGTATCCTGCAAATAATTAAAGTGTCCTTCCTTTTGGTTGAAGGAATATTACACCGAGTTCCTCTATATTGGTGAAATGGTGACCTTTCATCGAATAAGTTCTACCGTTCTGGGCGGAGCGGGAGGGCGTGTCAGACTATTACTGACTAAAACCCACCCGTGTTTTTTCAGTTGCCAGTGCACGGTAACCCTTTCGGACTTTACCGAATCCCTGACAGGCATCGGCCCTAGCGGACCCCGTCACTGTTGCTGACATCTCTATGAGGCTCGCGTGGAATACAACGCGCCGTCGACCCGGGCCTGGTCCGTATCGGACGGCAAACTACCCATTGCTTGCCGTCCGCAAGCCCGCGCCTGCGGTGGTCGGGAATCGGCCTGGGATTCCCGACGCCCAGGGCGTCTCCTACGGTGACTAGGGGCGTGAATTGTGAAATGGTGACCTTGACGAGCCGTACCGTTACCGTTTTCCATAATACATAGAAGATTGTCTTCTACAGCTGCCAAATTCTTGCTAAAAACTGATTAAGATAAGAATGGAATATGGAAGAGGCTAGTAGAGTACCAACATTTTTGCACTGCAGAGTGTAATTTTTTTTTTTTTTTTTACGGGGGAAATCCTCATGGACTACCTCCGCCTGGGGAAAAGGCGGAGGGGCGTGACGTAACCTAAAACAACACCATGTGAAAGTGGCAACCATGTTTGTTATCGGGTCTAAGTCAAGTATGACCGAAAGAAGGTTATATGGCTATAAACTAAGCCCCGATTTGTTATTTTCAGAAGTTGTGTCAACTATATAAAATGCAACTTTTGTACATTTGCAGCCATAATTTTTTTTGAGGGTGGGATATCATCAAATAACTTGTGTCAGACTCTTACTGACTAAATCCACGGTAACCCTTTCGGACTTTCCCGCAACCCTGGCGGGTACTTTTGCAGCCTGAAATATAATAATGCTACGAGAACCAGTAAATCCATACTCCATAATTTATTTTAAAAATTCGAAAGTAATTAATTAACTAAGATTGGTTTAAATTTATTTTAAACCACTAAATCGATCGCTATATTAGAGAAAGAGGTAGTCTGGGATCCGGAGACAAGTATAGACTACTTTTCATCCAAGATATTTGTATGAAAAAATGCTGAAATACCAAACACACGCAGATGAAGTTGCACCAGTAGTAATGGTAACAGATAGTTTAATAGCGTATTTAGTTAGCCAGTTTAGTTTAATTAGTTTAGTGGCTTTTTATTAACTTCTGTAGCAAAATTTTCTAACAATAAATAATCTGTCAACAACATTGTGACAGAAAATAAATTGAGTCTCCTATATTAAGAGCTTATAATTATGCTTATAAAGTTAGTTCAGAAACAAGCGTCATGTTTAAATTAAATTATGTATATGTGATCCTATATAAACATACATGATATGTGTGTCATCGATTTTGTATTAGACGATGTTGTTGTATTATTTTTCTTAGTTTTATTCCACTCTGAAAGCAAATCTAAGCATTCCACTCTCGCTCAGGTCGGCCGCAGCAAAAACAATCTCCACAGTTGGAGTTTCTCGGATAGTTCCCTCTATATGTGGCGTCTCCTGCAGACCATGGCCCACATTTCATCATGCGCAGTATTGTCATTGTCACCTATACCCACAAAACCCCCCCCCCCCCCCCTATTGTCCCGTGAGGACAGGAAAGAACAATGCAAAATCCTATAGAAGCGGGACCTTACTTTTGTTTTCCATGTACAAGAACAAGTTATAGTGAAATTGTTTTGTTTTCATGTAGCTATCTACACACCATCCATAACACCACCAACACTCTACAACACCATCCACCACTACCACCAACACTATCCTGTTTGAAAATAATATCTTAAAGCCAAAATATTTTAATAACTTTAAAAATACTTTAGAGGTTAGAACTCAACAAATAAGTTGATTGTAATTGTTTTTTTTTGTTTTTTGTTTTTTTTAAAACGTTGCCTCACACTAGGAATTTCTCCTGTATCGTGGGTGCGTTTACAAACATTTAAACTCACATACACAAACAGCCAGACCCGGAACAACTACTTGCAGGTCATACAAATATTTGTTCCGTGCGGGAATCGAACCCGCGGCACGCAGCGCAGCAGTCAATCGCTTAACCACTGCAGACGACTTTTAGTTTGTAGTGATTTTATTTCCATTTAAAGAATTTCCCAAAATAATAGGACTGACCAAATCAAACAACCTATTAAGGAACTCCAAAATAGCACAGTACGTGTCTCAATTCACAACGACAACAATGCGAATGATCACCATGTGACAATCAATGGCGCGCGTCGTTTACATAATTATGACGTTCCATTGTACGTAATTGAACATAACGCTGATATTTACTATGCACCTACATGATATTTTTTTATGACTAGAATCAAACACATTAAACAGCACTAGTTGATTTGATACTTACGTATTTATTACATTGAATTACTTATAATACTTTAAAAAACGAAAAACATGGATAATCTTTGATTACTACATCATTTCCTATGCCAAAGAACATATTTCTCTAAATAATTTCCAAAAACATACCTAACTTAAACAAAAAAATGTAGATCTTTTTTTCTGGCTTCTTCTAAAGATCGTTTTTATGTTTTTTAAAACCATAAAAATTACGGAATTTTATATATAAATGGTATATCAGGACTTCCACTTCGTCGTCAGGTGCGATTTGGCCATCCTCCTTTAAATTATATTTGCCATTGACACGCTAGGGAGAAGATTCGACTCCGAGCCAATCTGGTTCTTTGATCCATATCGTTTCATTACTGATATCGTTGCTTTTTCAAAATCTCTTCTAGTCTAATCAGTAGATCCGTAGTCAATAGTTGAGTAGTCGACCAAAATAATAATTATAAATCCCAATTAAGTGAATAGCCCTCCGGAAAATGGGAATTAGTTTTTTCCACTTTTCACTTAACGATATTATTAGATCTTATTGAAAAGAGTATGCTAAGATGGTTTGATCATGTTGAGAGGATAAATTAAAGGCGACTAGCAAATGGTAATAACAAGGCAGATGTGAGTGGAACCACCGGGGTGGGGGGGGGGGGGGGGGGGGCAGCGCCGGGAGGGGACGCACTTGAAAGATAAATAGTAACCTTATTGGTGATGTTCTTCACCATTCAGATCCAGCCTGTCCCCAACTTGCTGTCGCCCCCCAGCAACGCCCTAAGCCGAGGTTCGTACCCCACAGGGGGTGCCCTTAGATGATGGTCGCTTAGTTTATAATTAATATTATGCCCCTGGCTGGAGGCTTCGAGTTAGCTCGAAGGCACCACAGGATTGACCGGTTAAGCAGTCACGACCTCTCAAGGCCAACTGCGAGATGCCATACACAAAAAAAAAATATGTTCTTCAGAAAGGTCAGGTGCGTAGTACTCGTAACCGGCGTGCTGTATGACAAGATATACAGAGTTGATATGATAGAGGGGCATTAAATTACACTGTTTAGCATTAATTCGATACGGTATAAAAATAAAAAGCACCAATTTTTATTTTTTTTTTAAATAAACTAAATAGCTTATAAATCAGAGTAAAACGCAACCACCCTTTGAAAAGAAAGTGCAAGTGTGTGTATATTTATTGCTTCCTTGTTTGCATTGCCATCATTTTAGCGAAAATATTTGGTTATACTTGTGACTTGCGTCAGAGCGGCAACAACGCACCGTAGGTTATACTCAGATTTATCATTTTAAGATGCATGACCTATGCGTATAGACATAATCAGCTGTTAGGAAAGATACATCGTGTTCAAACGGGGCCAAAACTTAAAAAAAAGCATTTGTGACTAAACTACTGCTCCTAATTCATTGATTTTTGGTAAAGAGCTCGAAAATGGTACCTAGTATAGGCAGTTTAAAGGAAAACCCCTCTGTCGTATCAACTCTGTATAAACGTAAACGAAGTAAAAGGAGTACGTAAGGATCGTAGCGGTGGCGTTCTGTATTTTCTGCCTACCCCTGTGGGAAGCAGGCGTGAGTTTCTGTATGTATGTATGTGTGCGTGTAGTGCTATTATCGAAAATAGATCCTTATCAATTATTTGTTGTATCAGATTCATTAAACATTATATGAAACTAGCTGCGCTCCGCGGTTTCACCAGCATAAGTCTCGATACCCTTAGAATATCGAGATAAACAGTATTATATAACCTAACCTAGATTATGGTCTACCGATGTGCCAAGTTTCATCCAAATCCGTTTAGCGGTTTAAGCGTGAAAGCGTAACATACAAACAAACTCAATTTCGCTTTTATAAAATTAGTTAGGATTATGATTGTCTTGATGAAAATGCTTAGTATTCACATCTACTCATTCAGCATTAGTAGTCCAGATAATGCAGTCACGCTTGTTCTAGCATGATTGTTACGTTGCCTTTTACAAAAACAAAAAGTCTGACAAATTCTCATCTCTTCCTTTATCCATTTCACAATTAATGCCTTCGATTGATCTTTGATCTTCGCCATCGTTAGGCACACCAGGATTTCAGAAAAGATTAAATGTCACAACAATCTTGTTGGTCCTTTGATCTTAATGCTTTTGTAAGCCTTCGATTCTCAAGATAGGGACGATCGATCTTGAAATTCCATAATCGCTATTTGATTTGACGGTTTCATCTTATTCAATTGAAGGAATGGTTGGAACGAAGGCTGAACGGTGATTGGCTTGTGTGACACGTGTCCTTACTAACAATCAGGATTTTGTTTTTGTGCATTTTTCATCTAATATTTTCCAGGTACAATAATAATGATAAAGACCAGGCCCGGGTCGACGGCGCGTTGTGTTCCACGTGCGCCTCAAAGAGATGTCAGCACCAATAACGGGGTCCGCTAGGGCCGTTGCGGGAAAGTCCGAAAGGGTTACCGTGGCCCCTGGCACAGGCAACTGAAGGAACCACGGGTGGGTTTTAGTCAGTAAGAGTCTGTTTGATACGCCCTCCTAGTCCGCCCAGACCGGGAGAAGTTATTTGATGATTTCCCACCCTCAAAAAAATAAGGCACAATTACTCAATAATGTTTTAAAACCTGTTCAACAACCTGAGGGACAACTCCCGTATTTTAAGTACGGTCGCATTATCTCAGTCCCAAGTTGTCAAGAATACCTCTAATTTACCCATTTTTTAAGTTTTGACATTGATTACATAAGAGGAGATTTCGGCTAGATTTTGATATTGGCCGTAAAACTGTATGCAGAAGTTAAAAATCCAAGTAATAATTTCGCAATTTAGGATGTTTCAAAAGTAACATCCGTAAAAATAGTCATTGTCAAGTGATTGTCTGAGGTCAACTTTTAAACGTAATGTCGCACTTATTTCTTAACTCACAAACGGTTGCCATACTAATATTACACCGGTAATCTTTGGGTCAACAACTCGAAAACGATCGCTGGATGTTCTAATCGTCTAATACAATAATGTTTTTAGGATGCGGTTGCGACTGCCTCGTTTTTGCAGTGCCTCAGAAATGTTCGCGGTCACCCATAAGGATGGATATCAAGTAATCATGCGCAAAAAATGCCCGCACTCCTGAACAGAATCAGAGGCAATCACAATAACACTTTGTCAGAACACCAATCTACCTAACCTCTATCCCGTCCGCTCGACGTCCGTATGTCACTGCAGGGATCCAGCAGAATATCAGCGTCAGGTACATTTGGTGCAACCTTGAGCCGCACTCCGCACTATGTATATTCGTTATTTTGATTAGTAGTATGTCATGGTGTCAATTAATTTCTTTAATTTTATTATGTTTGATTGCACCTAGTTTTTATATTCGTGTAATTTGTTATAATTTAATTGTTCTTTTGTGTGTTGTGCTACTTCTTTTGTGTACACTGTATGAATGGGTTTATATATCTATAAAATGGTGTCCTAAAGGCTGTGGCAGCAGACACTTCCTCCGCCAATATAAAGCAATTTGTGCGAAGACTTATACCCTAGTTTCTATTTCTCGTGGTGTCTAGTTGTTGGATGGTCTTCTCATGTATTTGTCTGTGCTAACAATTCAACTAAGTCACAGCAGTCAATCAGTAGCATCATCCTTAAACATATTAATATTATAAATACGAAAGTAACAGACTGTCTGTTTGTTACATCTTCACGACCAAACCCAGTGGTTGGTTTGGTTCAGTCCAATCGTCATGGTATTTAACAGATAGATAGCCTAAGGACCGGGAGAAGGACATAGGCTACTTTTCATCCTGGATACTTTTATCAGCATATTCAGCTTAAAATGTTCAAACTGCTGGGACACAGGGCTCCTGTCTGTGAAAGGGAGTGGGAGTGCGGGTTGGTAGATGTCACAAGGTTTCGAATTTCGGTTCTAGGATTGCCAGTTACCAGAGGGGCAATTCTCGTATTTTTAAGAACGTTCGCATTCCTCAAACCTCTAACTCTTGGTAGCGCAAAATGAATTATTTTATTAACCCCGCGTTATCTGCTAACTCCAAGTTATTTAGGATAACCCATGAACACGCAAGTGGCTTGATGATATTGCACAAGTCATGTTTTAATTACAACAAAGATTGAGTGCTAAAACGGCAAAGCAATGCATGCGTCACACTTTGAGGGGCAATTCTCGTATTTTTAAGAACGTTCGCATTCCAATCTCACGTCTCAATCTGTCAAAAATTGTATAGCGTTTACCTACATTTTTGACATTTGATTGTCGCTGAGATGAGATTGCGACTTGATTTTGAACGTTTTTAATTACGGGAATTGGCCTTCTGTGCCTGCTTCACCAAAAATTGTGAAAAAATTAGGTAAAAACTGTTTATCTAACCACCAGCCGAACCATCAATCGCTCTATGTACCAAGTTTTACTTTCTAAGTTTCCATCTAATATTAAAAGACTCGCCGAAGCTTCCAGTCATTTTTCAACTAAGTTAGATGATAAATTTCATGTAAAGTGATATTACACTTTTATATTAAATTTACGTTTCAAAGTTGAAGCTTTCTACTATAAATTTTAGGAGTACCTAAGTAGTTTTCACATTGATCTGGGTATAGGATAAAAACTTAGTGTATGGGATCCTTGTCATACTGTGAAAGTGGTGCAAGTTTTGCTGTGGAATTTCTTACTCTGTGGCTTGAAGTTTAGTGTATAATCTATCTTTCCATCTATCTTCTTTTTAGTTTTCTAAGACTCTATTGGAAAATTTTAATTTCCTAGTTTTTAACACGCAACGAATGTGTATAAGCATCATAGAAAAGAAAAAAACGGTTTATTCTGGAAAAATAAAACACACATGAATAAATGTTCATAATTTCAACCTACACAATACCTAGAGCGTGACAAAAAACTACTACGGATTATCAGTTTTTCGTTTTTCATTTCCATAAAAAAGTGTTACAAAGTTTATCATTTTATTTCGCGGTTATTGGATCAGAAATTTCTTAGTGTCAAATGCAAATCAACCGCACTTAATCCGTCACCCCACTGCACACTGCGCTCCTCGTATACCCAACACAATGGGACTCAGATACTTTTTATTGCCACACTTAATTCGACCCTCCTTATATGAAGTGGTTAAAGTAAAGCCGCGTACACACAATACAGACTGACGAGACACAACGTGACACGTGTCATGTTGAAGGTCATGACGGTAATAAATCATTTGATAATAACTCTTCTTGTGACGTGCATGGAGCTGGATATGTGAGGGTTTTCATGATTGTATTAAGAATGTAGTGAAGGAGAAATTAACTTAATGTTTAATAATATTATGTTTTTTTTATGTGTAAACGTTGGTCAGTCGTGAGTCAGTACTTTAGTACATGAGCCGATAAAAAGATGATAATATAATGTTTTTTTTAGGCTGAAAAATACTGGCACAATAAAAACAACATTAAATAATGCTATTATAGTGAAGAAAAATTTGAATAGAGAAGATATAGTACATTCCGAAATAGGATCCTGTGACACATAGAAAGACCTAAAAGAAACAAATAATATTTATTTGAAAACAAGTTCGTAAAACACAACATACAACAACACTCAAGCAAACATTACAACATTAGTACAACATTCAAGTGAACATTATAATTTTAACAACATTAGTGTCTGCCTCACGGCAGCGCCAAAAAGGTCCATTTCAATCGTAGAGTTTAAAAGAGATCGTCTCTTGTTTTTATCTTCAAATATTTATACAAAGCAAGTAAAAGCCAGAAACTAGTTTTTCTTTCAACTACGTAGTTATGTTATCATTAATCACTACAAAATCGATCACAAAGGACGTATTTTTTGCTTAGAACCAAAACAGGGCAGATATGTTGTATGAAATCTCATGGTTCTACAGTTTTTCATGAATACACTGTTTTTTTTATTTTTTATTTAGATATTTTACCACAAAGGTTTAAATGACTCTCATTACGTTTAATATAAAATGTATGCATTAGATGAAAAAGATACTGGCTGAACTTAAAAATCGGCTGAATAAAACCGACTTGATGAAAAAAAAAAACAATGTCGCGCATTTTGTACCATTGTAAAACTTTGAAACTTCATATTTATCAAGAAAAGTTATAAAAAAATGGAAATAGACAGCGATAGTAATATGAATTCAACTCCAGAATATTTATTATTCACAAATAAACCAAACAAATAGTTGAATAAATGTTCGAATTAAAAGTGCAAATTTCACGTTTAATAACGGCACATTTAATAATTGTAAGTTTTAAATATTTGAAAAGATGAATTAAACTTTGTTTTCATTAACTTGAGTTTTATTTTGAGTAGGTATATTTTATCACGGTAGGTAGATCGGTGGTGGAAAGAAAAGTACATTACGCACCTTGCTAAAGTGAGTAATATGCACTCGTGTTAATTTAGTGCCCTCGCGTTGGCTAGGGCACCAACATAACACTCGTGCATTAATAACTCATTTTGCGCTCGATGCAACAATCTACTATTATGCAATAAAAATAATACTAAAAGGTTGTTGTTTCAGTTAAAGTAAAACCGAATACACACAGAGGCGTTGGAGACGTGACAGCGTCACGGTCGTCATTTGTTATCCTAATATGATGTGTAATAATTTATCACACCACCTAAGTAAATGCTATACTTACCTACGTGTTTCATTACTTGTGTGCTCATACCTTTATAGTTGTGATGAAAAATATGACGCTCTTAGAGTGGATATTAGTTTTTATACGAGAATGTGTTTATAAATATTTTATTTCAGATTGCTTACAGTTTATTCTCTTTTCTACTATTGGTAGGCAGCCCACCTGTAATTAACGGCCAGCACTGCCTTTAGAAATCTGTGCAGCTGGTTTTCATCGTAAAGACAATTCTGGAATGTCTCATGTGTACCTGTAATTACACTGGCTGTTATACGCTTATATCTTCTACCCCCTATACAGGGTGTGGCGTAAATAATGGCTAGACCTGAAACTGTCGATCGGCCAGATTATTATCTATCATTTACGCCACTTATATCGCCATATGATGTTATATATGGTGCTGTGTGCAATGTCAGACGATATTTATTTATATTATTATTTATTATATGCCCATGGATGACCAAATTATTGATGTTTTAAATAAAAATCGTACCTACTTACTCTTACAAAATCAGCTGCCATTTCTACAATTGGTGACTTGTTCTCGTTTTGTTTTTTTTTTATGTCGCTCCTGAATTGTATTATATGACCTGTTTCAAGATTTTTTAATACAATCTAAGATAACATTGCAAAAAATACTTATTTTTAAATTTTACTATTTTGGGCCCAAAATTGCATAATTCCGTAGAAAAAATGTACGCGTATGTAGGCGATATAAGTGGGGTAAATGATAGATAATAATCTGGCCAATCGACAGTTTCAGGGTTATCCATTATTTACGCCACACCCTGTATAACCGAGACACATCAACGTCGCTTTTGAGCTCAAATTGGTATAGTGGTTGTACTTCCCGCACGAGTTCTGTCACTAAGAGATCTACTAATACACAATCCATGCTAATAATAATTATGCAAAGTTATTATGTCTGTCTATCTGTCTGTCTTTTACCCTTTCACGCCTAAACCTATGCAGCCGCCTTATTGCGTAACTTACGATCAATCTCAATGTAAATAATTTAAAGGATATTGCTAATCCATTACTTCATATGTTCGAAAAATTTGTCTGCTCAGCAAGATAAATTACGCAATGAATGTTGTTGAACTGTCAAAATGAAAGCCGTTCCTACTGTTAATGTGTTACGCCGTCGTTATGAAATGATAGATTGGTAGCCTGGAACCTAGAGAAAGCTATATACAGGGTTATTGGTAAAACACCATCAATATTTTTGCAGAACTCGTCAAAATGTAGGGACCAGCTGATTTTTTTTCACGATTTCATATTTTGTCCCATAGTAAAAGTTGTTCATAATGATGAGAACAATGACCCCTTAACCTTCCTAAACTCGCGCGTTGGTCTGTGAGACCGACGAAACCTATTTTCGTAATTATTTTTAAGCACGAAAATCCTAAGAAGTCGAGTTCCTTGCTAGCTGCCGGATTTGTTGCTAACTTCATTTTAGGGCTCGCCGCATGTTCGTGCGAAGCGCACTAGTTGTAGCATTTGGCGCCAATTGGTCCGTGAGATCGACGCGAGTATAGGTGCAACTTTTTGTGTAAGTAATAATGTAATATATTTAGTGCATTTATATATTTTTTACAAACTTTGAATACTTTATGACGTATGTATAGTAAAATGTATGTATGTTTGTTGCTCTATATTATATTTTGACTAATTTTATTATTCTTTTTAGATTATACTTCATATCGAAATGGACGATAATCGCATCAGATTGTTGCTGGATGAATTAAGTTCTGGTTGTAGCTATGAAGACGAAAATAACAGTTAGGTGGAAGATTATGTGGAGGTACAAGAAGAGACATACGACACTGAGCAAGAAGACGAAAATGATGAGATATATTTATGAGGTTACAACTGCGCCACATGCAAAAAATACTTTTGTTTGGAACATGCTGTAACCGTATGCCCTAATCGTTATGGTGAGGGTCAAAACTAAGCCAATCATAGATAAATAATTATAATAAAAAAGAACATATTATGTTCTTTGATATGTTGTTTATTAGTATTTAGAAGTTTATTTTGTTTTTAAAAAGAAGTACAGATTTTATTTTTGTTTTCGTAGTACTTAGAAATAAATCTCAAATTCGAAGACTGGTTTGTGATAGACTGAAAGTCAGTAAAATAATTCATAAATTAAGTATTATTCATACTATTTTGTTTCATTATATCCTAAACATTAAAATATTAATAATTTTTTTTTTTTGGGCTTCATAGTAAAAAAATATGTTGTAAGGGTGCGAACTATCGGTCGGTGAGACCGTGCGCAAAAAACAAAATACACAAAAACGTACACACATACATTATGTGTTACAAAAATTGGCGCGAGTATAGGAAGGTTATATTCCGGTCTCTATACTCTATACTCGTCTAATATATACTCGAGTATAGGAAGAGGTTGATGGTGTTTTACCAATAACCCTGTATAGGCTACTTTTCATCCTGAATATTTGTATTAAAAAAATCGCGGCAACAGTTAGTTTCTAATAAATCTCATATTCGAGTAGGTACAACGTTCTCGAAACCAATTTAGTTATTTACATTACAATAGAATAATAACAACAATAGCACGACGTCTTAATAACTAAAGGTTAGATACTCGTAGGTAGGTAAGTAAATATTAATTACCTTTCCCCTTTGATATCGTTCGTTTGGGAAAGTGATATTCTTGTGGAAGAAAATGCTAGGAAATTATTATTAAAACAGACGTCAGGTTTTCTTTGGTGAGATAAAAAGAAATGTAAGTACTAGGGGGTCTTATTATTTTGGTGAATTTCGAATATGTTTTAGGTGTATCGTCCATAGACAGATTCTTTGCTCATTTTGCTGAATCTAACGTCTTGCTGAAAACCGGCAAAACCGATACGAATCTATATGTATTAGTGTATCTGCTGTCTCCAGATTTGAAATGTGGAATAACATTACTATAGTTAATTAAATCCGGGAATACCCCTTAATTTCCACACAAATTAAATATTAAAGCTTTTAATAGAGTGAAATTGTCTCAATAACGCACACCACACACCGCGCTGTCTATATTCGCTATTTTGATTTATAGTAGTATGTCATAGTGTCAATTTATTTCTATTATTAAGTTTGTTTTTTTTTTTGTATGTTGGCACCTTGTTTTTATGTTCATGTCATCTGTTATAATTTAATTATGTGTTGTGCTACGTCTTTTGTGTGCACTGAATAAATGGTTTATCTATCTTTCTATCTATAATAGATTGACAAACTTTAGTAAACATGCCTCACAGATCTTCGGTAATTTTAATCTTAAGTTGCCTAAATGCATTTACAACGACCACAGGGTTTATATGTTTAAATTTAAATTCCATAACACAGGCTGAAACATTCGTTCTTAATAACTCAATAGGAAGTGAGGGCGAGGAATTTAATGTTTCTGTGTTAATTGGAATATTGGTAAAGAAAGTTGCGGTTTAGACGCGATTGGTCCAATGGTAAAAAAAACCAATTCGCAGTTGGTACAAAATGGACATGTGGATGACAGAAATGAGAATGGCTGAAAGGTAGGTTAGGTTAGAACTGTGACCACACAACGCACGAGGCTAGCGAGCGAAGCGAACGGTGCCCCGGCAGCGGCCGGCGAGTGTCAGGGTCTGTTTAGGCACTTGTCTCACCGGCAACGAGTAACGAGTAGAGCTAGAACTAGAAACGAGTTAGCGAGACGCGGGGAGCAAGTGCGTAGTTGCGATATTTGTGTAGCTCGGCTATAAGCGAGTGTGCGAGTGAGGCGGGCGATTATTCGCATCACTCGCTCGCGGCAGTCAAGCGTACAGTCAGTCTTGCAGCCTCATCGCAGTTCTAATCGCTTGGCGAGTATCGCCGAGCGAGTGTTATCTTTCATAGCTCTTGTCGCTCAGCGACAAACTAGTGAAGCGAGTGCTCGCCGGCAGTGTGAACAGTCAGCGATCAACTGTTTGTATATGCATCTCTTTTGTTCACACGGAAAGTATATCTATTGTACGTTTCTTGAGCGAGAAAATAGCCGATAGTTAATCGTTTTCTCGTCGTTGGTGGGACAACTGCCTTAGACACAATAAAATGTAATATTTTGGAATGAGCTTGTTACACTAGATGTGATTTGTAATATAATAATGAATAAATGTATAAATATAGTACAATATGTACCTGTATTAAATGTGTTATTTTGTTTAATTTCGGCAATACTTTATATTGGACCAACCGCGAATTGGAAAAATCACGAATTGGTCCAATCGCGAATCGAACCAATTGCGCCTAAAGGATAGTTGCAAGTAACTGAGCAACATCGATGTTATTACAAACGAGACCGCGGGAAGTGTCCAGTGTGTAATCAATCAGTATTATGTGTTTTGTTCCTATTCATTTCATTGTTAATAATTTTCCAAACTGTCTTTATTTTGTTGTCTGCTGATTTAACCTTGTTGCTAATGAATGAAGCTTTAGGTGCTTTGCAGGTGTTTTTTAAAGTGTTAGAATATCTACTTATTACAAGTTTCCATCTTAATACACAGCTTAAGGGCCATACAGTTCAAGTAATATTTCCCTACTTTTCTTGATGCCTTTAGTTACACAGTCACTGAATAAACAAATCGGGCAAACAGTTGTAGATTTCTTCTGAAAATAATTTTATTATTGAACTCTGTTTGCTCCAATGAAAAGAATTCTTCGTACAAAATAGTACCCTCATTCATATTTAAGCCCTGAGCACTTAACTTTTAAATAAAGTGCTATTAATTAAGTTACCCGGTGTTATTTATTGGTCTAGTTTGTATCTGCACTTTTTGTATCGATGTGCTTGACTCAAAAGTAACGGTTTGACCGCTGTGATCATAAGGGAGGTAATTTACAATGGCTTTATCTAAATAGTCGCAGCAATAAAAAACATGCATGTATCAGTAATATGTTCATATACTACTACTACTACTACTAAAACAAATACCGATTGACTGACCGGTTGGCGCAGTTGGTAGCGACCCTGCCTTCTGAGCCGTTGGTTCCGGGTTCGATCCCCGGACAAGTCAAACATTTGTGTGCATGAACATGTCTGTTTGACCTGTGTCTGGGTGTGTATATGTATATAAGTATGTATATCAGTCATCAGGTTACCGTAGTACAGGCTCTGCCTAGTTCGGGTCCTGAAGACCTTGAGTCGATGTTGTCCCATATTATTAAAAAAAAAAAATAAAAAAAAATAGGCTGACAAACAGTATCTCTAGTCGATCTTAATTTCTCAAAAAAAGTGTTGGTGTCAAAAAATATAAGCTGGTCACTATATTGATTAACTAATAAATGCATATATTATGGTTATTTCGCATATGTATATTATGATTTTGCCTACACGACAATTGCTCAAAATATGGAAAAGCAAACAACATTATTTTCTGACAAGATCTACTCGGTTGGGTTGATTGAGGTGTTCTCTCTGGGTACATGGGTCAGCAACATCAATGTTCATAAGACTATTAAATATAATACTCCATGTGTAAATAAGCCTAAACATCACTATGACTGCAACCGTCTGAGACAAATCTGCACAAATTTTATTGTAGAGGAATACGCTGATTTCCATAAGATTTACACAGATGGTTCTAAGAGTAGTGCTGGTAGTGGCGCGGCGGTTTGGGATCCACAATTTAGTACACAATCAAACTTGCTATAGACTCTGATATGTCCATTATGCATGTCGTTAATTGCAATAGCAGAGGCTCTTTCTTATATTAACTTAATTAGTTATAATAAGTTTGTCATTCTAACAGACTCGAAGAGCTCGTTGCAACACTTGGCTCGGTGCACTTCGAGCCGTGCGAGGAGTACCGATAGCCTACAGGATTTTGGAGTCTATATTCAAACTAGATCAACAGTCAATTACGATAGTTTTACAGTGAATCCCGTCTCACGTACAGATTCAGGACAACGAACAGTGGATCTGTTGGCCAACCTAGCCGTGTCAGATGGAATTTCTGTAAACATTCCTCCTTTATATTCAGATTATGTAAGATTGTTTAAACAGCAGTGTACGGACATGTGGAGTGAATGCTTCAACCAGAGGTCTACAGAGAAGGGAATTTGGTACAAGACCATCTAACCTCAGCTTCCAGTATGCAATTGGACTGATCAAAGTATGCTTAGCAGAAAGGAGTTAGTTCTGGCACTTAGACTTCGTTCCGGTCACACTCCATCAAAAAAGTTTGGTTTTCTGATGAAAAAGGTAACGTCACCCAAGTGTGAAGAATGTGGAGTAGTCGAAGATGCGCAACATGTTTTGATGGAGTGTGTGCGGAACGAAACCTTGAGATTTAATTTACTTGGCCATATAAATAAGTTAGATATATGAGGGTGTAATGCTATCTTTGCTGGTCCTTTATCGGAACAAGCTAGGATGCTATATAAACTGGCAATTTTTGTTTTAAAATAAGTGTTAGGTTAAGTGATTGTGCTGACGTTACAGGGCGACGTTATCGCTCAGCGATAAAGCCCTTTAAATAAAGGAAAAAAATATATATATCTTCAAGATTTCAGTGACATAGTCAGTGATGTCATCTATTTTTACATTTGTACTATTACCTACAAATACAAAAATAATTGCTTTCGGATCATATTTATTCCCAGTTATTGATGACATGAACGGAATGTTGCTGAACTGTCAAAATCAAAGGCATTACCATAGTAAGTGTGTGACGCCATTATCTTAAATTTAATTTAAATACTCAAGTAATTTAACTAGGTCTTTCCGTTTTAATTCATGGTTCACTCGTGCCAATTAAGACCCGGTTCGGTCTAGCAGAAATAATCCCTTAGACTGTGATTTTCCTTTACACACGCACATATCATCCTATTTATATCCTAAAGGTAAGAACCTACTCATAAACAGTCGTAAAAACATACAAGTGAACAATTACTGTCACACATCAAATTTGTTCCACCTTTCAAGGTTTATTTCTGTACAATCTCCATACAAGTACCTAAATTCGACATTAAATTCTCCGTAAAAGCTTTGCAACGTATGATAGAGGATTTAAAAGTATGTAATTTTCTCATTGAAACGTCAAATAAATGGTAATAAGACTTCAAAGATTAACTCTTATTTGGGAAATTAGGTAGCTGTAGGCATAGAATTTAAATTAATTAAATGATAAATGATTTTATTTTTGTAAGTAGATTTGTACAAACACTTTTACACGTCAATCATATTTTTTTTAAACTAGATGAGGTCGGCGTTTCCTATCTGACTACTCTGAGAAGAAAGGCCGAAACAAACTCAGAGGTCACAGTCTCTTTTAAAGTCCAGACAAAATCTTGGTCAGATCATGTGAAGGCTATGTAGATCGGTGTCTGCAATGGTTGCAATTGACGGGAAACTCACGCTTCCAATGTTTCTTAACGCGTATAGTTTCGGGCCGGTAAGACCAAAAGGCTTAAAAACGTTCAATATGTAGTTGCAATCTCTCAGTGACAATCAATGTCAAAAACGATATTAAAATGGGGTCATTTTTAAACATACTAGGATTGCCCCTCAAGCAGAGCAGCTTACGTAATCGATCATTGAACATATTGATGACACCGTTTTGACCAAATCTTGAAAGACATGTGACATCCACCAACTCGCACTGGGGTCGCCTGGCAGATTACGGCGCACTACCTCGCACTCGGCGCACAGAGAGGAGGTCTGTGTCTTAGCAGTGGGAACATTGCAGACTGATTAGTGATTATGTGAGCGCGGCTCGTCATCATCGGCGTACGTAGATAAAGAAAGTATGTATACAGGGTTACTTGTAATTCGACGTATATTCGTCAGGAGCTGATAGGGGGGTCAAAATGAAACATCTAAATGAAATATCAAAAAACCCTTAAAATTCAAATAGGTATCTCCAAAATTATTGAATTTCGACCATACATATGGGGCGTTCATTTTGTTGCATTTTTGTCCCCTATCAGCTCCTGACAAATATACGTCAAATTACAAGTAACCCTGTATATATATCGCTTCTGGACGGTTTTATTATTCTGTGGCAGTAGGAAACAGTTATTTTCGGAATATATTTATTTATTTATTTATCATTTTAAGCACACAAATGTACAGAGGCGGACTTAATGCCATAGGTATTTTCTACAAGTCAACCTTTGGGTGATGCAGAGACAAACAGACAACAATATAATGGGTGACAGAGCAAATTATTACTCGTACTATAACGAAAGGGTAGATATATTGTCTCGTATTTGAGACAAAACATTGAAGTACCTAACCAATTACACACTTGGAACAACAGAAATATTTGTCTAGCTATTAATTATGATCACAGAGTAGATTTAAATAATTCCGTTGAAAATATTTTGTCTTCATTCAATTAGATACGACATATAACACAACATTATATTCGTCGCAGTTTGAGGTGTGAGCAGCTAATTCATACTCGGACAGGGTTAAATACTATCTGATTTAAAAAATGTAGTCTTGTCATAGAGTAAATATACATGAATGATGTAACCACTTTTTTGTAACAATATTTTGATTTAAAAGAGTGTCCATGGAGTTTCTTGCCCGTTCTTCTCCATAGGTACCTACTACGCTTCGGAATGGGCAACTAGCTTCATCTTTCTGACTGACCGACAATTCATAAGTGCCTGTAATTGGTTTAATTGAAATAAATGCTTCGACTTTTTGAGTTTGACCTATTTCTTTACAGCGACCATGTTGATACTGGCTCCGTACGCACGGCGATGATCAATACGATATTTAACTCATTTCAAAATAACAAAGGTATACGTTTTAAGATCACATAGCAGATTCACAGTGCATTTGTTTTAACCGTACAAACAATCCCACTGTTTGATGTTGACATGTAACTCCAACGTTTTACCGTTAATCGTACTATCCAATTATCGTAATGAGGCATTATTCCGTCTATTTTAAAACCTTTTTTCAAGGCAGCTGTCACCCACTCTCTTTTTTATAAATGGATGTCCCATAAATGATAAATGATTTTATTTTTGTAAGTAGATTTGTACAAACACTTTTACACGTCAATCATATTTTTTTTGTAAACTAGATGAAGCCGGCGTTTCCTATCTGACTACTCTGAGAAGAAAGACCGAATCAAACTCAGAGGTCACAGCGTCTTTTAAAGTCCAGACAGAATCTTGGTCAGATCATGTGAAGGCTATGTAGATCGGTGTCTGAAATGGTATTTTGAGGAAAGAACCACACAGATTTAGTGGACCCGTCCAGTCAGTGCACGCAATTGTCAGCAATCGTGCAGCTTAACCTAGAACTTAAGGAGCTCAACGATTTAACGAACAATACCAAAGAAAGGACATTTGAGTAGGCCGCATGAATTAATCAAACTGCCAGATCATGATAAAACTAACTGAAAATATACAAAAATACGTTTAACTTGTCACAACACCTACCTATAAAAACCACAACACATATGTCCCCTGAGCGGCAATTCCGACACTTAATTGAATCGTTCCGAAGCCATACCGGTTTCAGCAGCTTAAAGAATTCCCGTCCCGACTCGGTACGGTTTATTAGATAGCGCCCAAGACGAAGTCCTGGCATTTATTGATGCGATCTGCCGTAGATTCAATGATCAATTGATTGGAAATGCTATGGAGTTTTTTAGTATTTGATGCATGTAGTATGAAAGTGTAGAAATGAATAAAACTGGTGTGTGAATGAACTTTGTTATTGGTGGAAACTAGTCGTGCATACCAGAAGAATCTCTATTTGTTTCCTCCTCTATTTGCTCTGAAATCAGCATTTGGAATGTAAGTATATGAAGGAGTAAGTGATAATAGTGAGTTTAAGTGTGTGTGTGGGTAGGTCTATTTGAGTTAGAAGTATGTAAGGATCATAGTCAGCTAGGTCAGCTTGCTGACTATGGTTTTGTTATTGTTATTAGAAATTAATGTTTCTTTATTTTACTTCGAAGGTCCTAGTTTATCATTTGTGGCTACTAGTTACAGCTATATACATATAAACATAATGCAGCATTGCATATGTAAGCGGGCACGCCCTTTATGCCAGGAGGCTTTTTATTATGTATTAAGTTCTGTTTGGATTTTTGTTTTTATTATTTATTTCTGCTTGAGTATAGTTTTAAATTTTGGCGTGTGCTAGCTGACATATGGCAAATAATTTTAATATTTTTGTGTCTCGTAATGTTAATTACGTATTACTATATGTATAGAATCCAGTTCTTCTAACTGAATAGGCAGCTGTGCTGCTGGGGAGTTTGTTCCGCCACTTCTTCTTCCCAGCTAAAGCACTAGGAAGTGGTGAAGGGTGGGCGTTTTGGGGGGACTGTCTTATGTGATTTTGACGTTCAAAAAGTGCTGATTCTCAGCCTAATTTGAATAAATGACTTTTGATTTTGATTTTGATAGCAGGTGGCGTCCTGTTTTTGCCTACCCCCATGGGAAAAAGTCGTCGGTTTATGTATGTCAACATCTTCCTAGCCTTTTCCCAACGATTTTTGTCAGTCTAACCTGCTGCAGCTGAATACCAGTATTTTACTTGGAGCGACTGCCTATCTGACCTCCACAACCCAGTTACTGGGTAACACTTTAGCCCTTGGTAAGGCCAGTTGCAGACTTTCGGGCTTCTGACGACCCGTAACGACTGTCAAAGATCCACGAATGACAGCCGGGACCAACTGCTTAACGTGCTTTCTGAGGCACGGAGGGGTCTGGGTATGTAGAGATGGTCAACCTTCCACGGACCGCCCGCGGCTAACCTGATCGATCGACCCGTTTGGCTGTTACGAGTACTATTTAACTACCAGCGACAGTTTATACAACGTGTTGTTTTGCATCCTCGTCAAATTTCAGGAGGCTGTTATGAAAGACATAAATAATCAAATAAAATTACGATCCTGCTCAATAATTAATACATACTTGTTTTTTTTTGGTATTTAAGTTTGACAGTATTTCAGAATACTCCACTTTCAAAGAACAAAATCGCCCCGTCGCGTATGCGGTAGGCAGTGTCGTACGAATATGTCGCTGTGTGCATGCGTTACAGTTACAGGGTGGTATCACACGGGCCCTACACATGCCGATTTCCGAAAAATATAAAAAATAAAAATAAATACCTAAGTACTTATTTTATTATTGATTCGTGTCGAGAATCATTAGCATATTTACCTCCTCGAATTTGACGAGGATGCAAAACAACACCTTGTATAATAATATGTAATGTAGATTTATGAATTATATTTAAATAATAAGAATCTAGTGTGCTGCCTTTGACTGTTTTCTAGATAAAATAAGAAAGACACTCTTACTTAAATAAATAATAGGCACGTACGAGAAATATATTATAAATATTGCTATTACCTTTTTCATTTGTACAAAATCTGACTACTTTCAATAGCATTGTATTGAACAGTAAAGCTAAAGAAAGACCTAATTCCTTTAAAGAAATACTCGCGTCACGTTCCGAAATCGTAACAATTCCATTGACCATTAAATAAAAGTGCCTAATAAAACATACATAAAAGAGGAAATCGTCTTAACGGCACTAAAAAATATCGATGACATTCTAAAAGGAATCTGGTGAAACAAGTCTCCATCGAGTGAGCTGGAAACTGAACGGCCATCTTCCTTTTTTAAGGATCCGTACTCAAAGTGTGCCAACGGAACCTTTTACTAAGGCTCCGCTGTCTATCCGTCCGTCTGTCACCGGGCTGTATCCTTTGAACCGTTACAGGTAGACACTTTTAGTAATCACAGAGTGTGTACTCCGCTATAACAAAAAAGAATGAAAATAAAATTGTGTTAAAAATTAAAGGGGGTATACAAGAAACGTGTTTTTTTTTTGTTAAGATTGGTTTGCTCTTGATTCTGGTCTAGGTCAGTGGTGACAGAGACAGAGTCGACGGTGGAGTGAGCTTACCCAGAAGAAGCCTGATCACTCTCACTTTGAAGAGATTGGTGTTGAATGCGTTCGGAAACACAGACGCAGGTAGAGAGTTCCACTCTTTTGCTGTGCGCATAACAAAAGTCATTAATTGGAAACTCTTAGCGCGAATTGGTGGAAAAGCAACTAGGTAAGGATGGTAACTTGCAGTGCGTCTAGATGACCGATGGAAGAAGGGGGTCGTGGAGTTCTTGGGCACACTCTCCGAAGTACAATCTGTAGAAAACCGACAAGCAGGCGACCGTACGGCGATTAATTAGAAGTTTAGAAAAAGTAGTATTAAATATAGTACGGTGGTACGGAACCCATCCTGTGCGGGTCCGACTTTGCCGCTTTTTTCTTTTACACCTGTAAAACAGTTGTATTTGTCCGATTTGATTTTTGATCACGTTTATTTGGACTGGATGCAGATACTTAGTAGTGCTCTTGTGAATCGTTTATAATTTTATTATGATTACTAGGGAACTACTCTAGCCCGGCTCTCTCTCCGGTTGATGGCAATAGGCTCGCCCCCTGTTACTTGGTACTTAAACACAAGGCGAAATGTGGGTATACTATAGGTACACATGTGTCTTACCCGTTGGGAATATACAAGCGTGATGTTATGTTATTTATTTTTAACCGACTTCAAAAAAGGAGAAGGTTCCGAATTAGTTGTTTTTTTTATGTATGTTCACTGATTTCTCAAAGACGTAGAACCGATTTGGAATATTCTTTTTTGTGTCAAAGGGTGGCTTCCCAGGTAGTCTCATATAAATTTGGTCAAGTTCTGATGAGTGGTCTTTGAGTCAACTTCAATAATACTTAATGTTGTTGTACAACACACTTGCGGGCGGGCGTTTTGGGGGGACTGTCTTATGTGATTTTGACGTTCAAAAAGTGCTGATTCTCAGCCTAGTTTGAATAAATTACTTTTTTTATTTATTTATTCAAAATCTGTAAACAATAACAAACATAAAATCTGCCAAACTGCATAACAGTTTGTCGGCAGTTGTTCTCGTCTAGCAATGTTTTAAACAAATTTTAAAAATTATGTTGTTCTAAAACTTAATTATGCTAAGTAAACTATATAAAAATAAACCTACAGTCGAGATCAAAAATCACATAATAAACAAAAAGGTGTTTTCACCAACGTAAGTTTAACATTTTGATTTTGTTACTTATTGTATGTAGATGATGTTGTAATAACTTCTTGTCACTGTTATTTATATTGCAAGTAGTGGTATACGTCTTTGATTGGGGTAGAAACCACAACAAAAAGTGAAACATAAAAAAAACACAAATTAAAACACTACAAAGTGAAAAAAAGGGGTCCATATTGGCTCAACTAAAGTTCTTTACCCGAAATTGTTCTTCCTAACGATTTGTAATCCGAATGATCACTCTTCCTAAAATTTTTCATCCTAAAGTTTTCATTCATACTATTTGTAGTGCTACCGGCGATGTTCATAACACTCATGTTTCCGAAAATTGTAATTAATAATATCATTAATGTAAATATATTTAAACTCCTACTGTTTTTTATCATAACGCTTTTATCCCTAAACATAATTACCATAATATTTTCACTCATACTCAGAAAGAAACATTTACCAAGTGTTATAAAAATATATATGTGGGTAGAAGATGATATTTATAGTTTTAGGTTTTTTTTCTGTGCATGGTTGATGGTGGGCTAGGTCGACGGAGCCCCGCTTCGCGGGGCTCCTACTTCTGTGTGGTTTATAAAAAAATAACCACGAAGGGGATGGCGGGGTCTATTCGCTCGCTTCGCTCGCTCACACGACCCCGCCATCCCCTTCTAACCTAACCTGTCCGAGTCGGGGTGCCCTAAAGTCCCAATTGCATCCAATTTCTCTTGATATAAACAACCGTTACACACCCGATGTCGATGGCAAATTATGTTATGGCATATCATAATTATGACATGTGATAATTAGGGCTTACAATGATTAATGTATATGATACTGATTATTATGAATAAAAAGAAATCTAAACAAAAAAGATATGACTTTGAATAATAGTATAAAAGATGGTTATGTTGAGAAAATATAGGGAAACAAATAAAAGTATAATAGATGTTTATTGCTACTGACATTATGAAGTTGAATGCTTCGGAATTATGAACATTAGAGACAGAGTAGTTAGGAATTGTGATTGTTAGGATGAAAAATGTTAGGAATAACATTTTCGGAGTTGAAAATTTAGGTGAACTTTGGCGCACCCGAAAAAAAGCTTTGATTTCGAATGTTGGTGGCAAACAAGGAAAAAACAAAGACACCGACTTCCGAAGTCAAAGTTTTTTTTCACTTTGTAGTTTTTTGTTTCGGAGCCAGTGGTATTTTTTGTGATTTTTTTAAATATTATTTATGTATAGACATATATATACAGGGTGTCCCGTAAATAATGGATCAAACGTAACGGGTAGGTAGCTTACCTCATTTCCAACAACTAATTTGAAAAGTTTAAAAAAAACCGGTAAGGTAACCAAGAATTTTTCTTTCGATTTGAAAAAAAAAATCAATTGAACATTTTTTTTCTAAGGCAAATAAAATTATATTTGAAAAAGAAAATATGAACAATAAGCTATTCAGAAGTTTTTGACAAAAATCATACCTAAAAATGTTATTAGTTGCAGCGACAGTATTAATAACACTGAATGCTGTTAGAGAAAATGGTAAAATTCGAAAAAAAAAAATATCTTGGTTACCTTACCGATTTTTTTTAACTGTTCAAATTAGTTGTTTGAAATGAGGTAAGCTACCTACCCATTACGTTTGATCCATTATTTACGGGACACCCTGTATAAAACAGATACAGATACGACATCTTAGTATTGAGTACAACGGTACTGCTTATTTCTTAAGAAATTTCTTTCAGCAGACCCGCGAAAAGAGAAATGAATATGAAATGTAAACAATAGTGTGTGGGACAAGAAGAGAAGAATTTGGTGCAATTTCAGTTATTGATGTTTTTCTGTTTGCAATATTACATAATGTAGCTGTTTATTGTGTCTCTTTTGTGTTAATTTAATATTGTGAAGATAACTAAAGTATTTTTGTTTTTCATTTCCATTTAAAAAGTACTACATACGAAACTACTTTTTGGAAGGGGCGACTAGAATCAATTTTAATTTAATTTAAATGTTGACGTTCAAAAGTGCCTTTTATATGCCTACTTGAAATAAATGCTTTGACTTTGACTTTACAAAGCCATTTTTTATTCCGGGGTTATTATTTGACGGTCTTTAAAGTACGAAATTTCCACCTAATAACAAAAAACACTATTTTACATCACACACAAGAATCAACCAGCACATAATCCGTCGGAATGTTTTGTTCTGTTCTTTATCACATTTGACATATTTCATATCGGTGACGCAACGCATCGCTGAATATTTCAAGAGCCATCTACATACTCCCAGAGACTTAAATAAATATTCTTCGAGTCACATGCACGAAGTGACATGCAAACTCAATCTATGGACGTCAAAATTGTATTTGAAATATAGAGAGTAGAGAGGTCTACTCTCTATATTTCCTAAATGCTGAATAGAGGAAGTTGTGGGGAAATTTTCAATGACAGTTATATATTATACTCAGATCATATAAACATAATGATCGGAGGTTATTTGCAATATCTATAAGTTCGTGCCTGTCTGTGTGATCGTGTTGTTCTTCTAAAGTGCGCAACATATTTTGATGCGGTTTTCACCGTCATTTAGATAATTTATTACGAAAGGCTTATGTGATCTTCTATATTTATATTATAGCCTATAGTTATCTAAAATTTAGTTTTTGTCTTTGTTCTTCTAAACTAAGCAACAGATTTTGATGCGGTTTTCACTATCATTTAATTAATTTATTACGAAAGGTTTACGTGTATATTACGTTTGTATTCAAGTTAGATGTAATTGAGAAATGTTTACTTATGTTTTGTCAAGTTTACTGTTGTTTATTTTATGTTATTGTGTAGATTAGAGTAGGCTAAACGTTGTTGTTTTATATTTAAATTTAGTTTATGTTATAGTGTAGATTAGAGTAGGCTAAACTTTGTTGTTTTATATTTAAATTTAGTTTATGTTATTGTGTAGATTAGAGTAGGCTAAACGTTGTTGTTTTATATTTTTTACGTCGTCCATAGTTTTGTATTGTAAATACTTAAGTTGTTTTGAGAGCAAGCTATCGCATTAGGGACATACATGTAATGATAGTTGTAAGGGAGATTTTAATAAATAAGTAAAAGTTGTAAAAACCGCGCGAAACAGAGGCTGGTCGCTAGTCTAAACTAATATTATAAAATAGAAAAAAAAATTTTTTGTATGTCTGTTTGTTACGCTTTAACGGCTGAACGGTTTCGGATGAAAATTGGCACACAGATAGACCATGACTTCAGTAAGGTAAGGACATAGGCTATGGTTCATCCTGAATAGCAACCGAAGTCGCGGGCAACAGCTAGTAAGGAAATATTTGAATTTTTGTTTGTTACGCTTTAACGTTAAAACAGCCGAAAGGATTTAGATGAAATTTGTCACATGGGTAGACCTGGAAAAGGATAATGGCTACTTTTCATCCTCGATCGCAAACTAAGTCACGGACAATAGCTAGCTTTTATAAGTTTCGGGTCAATCCTAGACACGCATCTTTGCTCATTATTATCTGTCTAAATCTAAGACTAAATAAATTATTGCTAGACTTAATAAATTATTCGGTGAAGTCCTCCTGTGTGACCTCTTTGAACCTATCACTTGACATATATCATTGTTTACGAACTCTGAAACTAAAATCGTGAATAAGAAAGTAGTTCGAACCCTTAGGGCGAGACGTGACAAGTCGGTGACATTTGAAAACGAATTCGTTGAATTAAACAGTGCTCGATCTCAAAAACCTAGAACCAAAGCATCATATTAATCTTTGTATCTAGCATAAACTACACTTTTACATTCCGAAACGATTTCATTTGTCAGAACCGGTCTTCTCTTTTCAAATTGTGCCCACAAACAAAAAAGCACTTTAATATTACAGTCCCAAGGTATCAATTCATTTGAGAGGGTAAATGACGTCACGGGCTCTTGAGATAATAAATGGGAGGTAGGTAGCACTTCTGTTAGTGTTTATACTACCTTTTGTCAACTATTCACTTGCTTATCCTGCGTCTGTCTGTCCTATTTAATTCAAGTACTTTATTTATTGGTAAGTTTACGGCTTTTCTGGTAACTTGGGGATGGAAAAACGAGTGTACCTCACATGGGAGGACGAGTTTCCAAATGGAATTATCCGTGATCTAATAGTGTAGTAAAACTCATAGTAAACGCCAGTGTATTGAAGTGAATAACTATGAAATATGGTATTTGACTGGCCTTTTGTTGTTTCCTTTGAGTTTCGAGAAAGTAATAAGAATATAAGTGATCTTCGGATAATTCCTTCCATTACATCTAAAACAATAAATGCAACCTAAAAATTATGATTTTATTTTGATTCAAAGGATGTATAAAGGGACAATTTAAAGTAACTACATGACACATTTAAGTACAATTGTTAAAGTTTGCAATGCACTCGCAAAACCCTTGGTATTGTAGGTGTCTTATGACGGTCGTAACCACGTAATCTTCTTGATATTAGTTTTACCCAAATAACCATAACATCCTGCCTCGCATCGTGCCCAAAGGGTTAGCCTACCTATAGTACGCCCAAATAATAGGGGGTGACCCTATTGCCATCAACTGCTGAGAAATTCCAGATGGAAAAACCCAATTACACTGTCTGACCTGGGAATCGAACCCAGGAACTTATGAGGCAGTCTACCTAACGACACAAAAAAAAATAACACATTGAGAGAAACGGAGAACTGGCTTTACCCAGAAACAGAACCAGCTTAAAATATAGGTAAATGAAAATATTGTTTTAAACAAAACCACGGCAAATCCTTAGTTTATGTGACGTATGAACATAGGCATTTTTTGACAATGTTGACGCCCCTTAGATACCTATAAACGTTTCGATGACAAAACTTGTGCCACCTACACGTTTTAATGTTAATATTGTCAAACATATTACTTAAGGGGAACATGAGTGTTTGTTGTTTTAGTGATAAGTAAGAGGGTAAGCAGGACTCGAGGTCTCTTAATGAAAGCACTGTCTCTTTAGCTGAGTAATAATCAAGACGGAATTTGATCTATTATTATAAGCTTATACTTGTACTTGTAGTTTCTATTGTCTTAATTTTCACTTAAATCTATCTAAATTAGTAAAATATGTTTTGTTTGGTAACTTTTTGTATTTTCTTTAGTTTTTTGTAATTCTTTTGTAACTGCATTTTCTACTCCTATGTTTAATGCATGCCGTGGCAGTCTTTAATTAAGGCTACATTATAAATTGTCAAAATAATATGGGTATTTTAACATGTATCTTTGGTGTATGCTTTGTTGGTTGTACTTAAATAAATACTCGTATAATCATAGATACGTGAGGCAGGTTTTGAGTGTGCATATGGATGGCTTTAAATTGGGGAAAATGGAAGGAACTATGTGAAATGATGGACTGTGTGAAACAGGATACAGGTGCAAAGGAGGTGACTTCAGAGATGACGGTTATTAGCAGTGATCGGAATAGGTAGAGCTAATACACCTAAAGTTTAAAGAACTGAGACAAAAAAAGTGGAGACTTCCTTACGACAATTTTTTTTTTATGGAATATTTGTTCCGCGTTTCGGGACATCACTTAGGTATGTACCTAAGTGATGTCCCGAAACGCAAATTAATATTAATGTTATTAATACAGTAAACTAAATGCATTCATTTTCCCTTTTAACCGATTTTAAAAACTAGGAGAACGTTCTCAAAAAATCAATAGATACGTTTTCTATTGTTATTAATTCAGGTAAAGAGTTGGGTCCGCCTCATGTGTTCGTTTCCCAGAATAGCCAAAACTTGCTGTCTTTTTCTATCTTTTGTTTGTCACTGGTAAACATTATGTACAAAATGGATAAATGGTATGAAAACCTATAAAATTGTTTCTTTTTTACCTTTAACTTGTTTATCTATTAAAGCTGGTATATAAAAAATACATTAGCTTCCGCGCTTACTTACATCGTTTAAACGAAGATAAGGAGATTACCTTCATTTTTTTTAAACAATAAAAATCAAGCAAGGTCTTTTTTAACCGACTTCAAAAAAAAGAGGGGGTTATCAATTCGACTGTATATTTTTTTTTTTTTAATGTTTGTTACCTCATAACTTGCGACTGGGTGAACCGATTTTCATGATTATTTTTTTATTTGAAAGCTGGTGCTTCCCGTGTGGTCCCATTGTCACCATTTCAATATCTGATGATGGGATCTTGTAGAAATCGGGGGAACTCTTCAATGAATAACAGCAGATTAACCGCGATTGTTGCTATAGCATATCTAAGCATTGTTTACGCCATCACACAACATAATATCACGCCTGTACTCACTACAAAGGTTATAAAAACTATTTCGAAAAAAATATATGTTTAATTACCATAAAGACTCTTATCATGCGCGATTTGTTACAGCTGTGGAAGGTAACTGGGGTATAAGGATTTGTAACTACCTAATCTTGACTTTTGGGACCAACACAGGTTAATGTATGCGACTGAGTTTGAATTGAAATAGATACTTATTAATCGACTTCAAACAAGGAGGAGGTTCTCAATTCGACTGTATGTTGTTTTTTTTTTGTATGTTTCTTACGCGATATTTCCGGCAATTGTGGATCGATTTCGAAAATTCTTTTTTTAATTGATAGGGTATGCTTCAGGGGTGCTCCCATATAAATTTTACTAACTTTGCTTTGGTAGTTTTTCAGTTAACTTATTATTTTTCACTTCACGTATTTTTTCCACTTAGTGTATAATGATGAAGTTAAAATAACTTCCTCTCACTGTTATTTACATAGCTAGTAGAGGTATACGAATGTGTGTGTGGTAGGTACCACAACTAAAAAGTGAAAAATAAAAACATTATACAAAAAAAAACAACCGACTTCAAAAAAAACACTACAAAGTGCAAAATAACTTTAATTTCGGAAGTCGGTAGCAAAAAACGAAAATACAAAACCATAGACAACGACTTCCGAAATTAAAGTTATTTTGCACTTTGTAGTGTTTTTTTTGAAGTCGGTTGTTTTTTTGTGTAAAATGTTTTTATTTTAAACAGAAACAGGAAATGAATTCGATAGTTATTTTACTTTTTCAATTTTAGTTGTACATAAGTAATGTTCCGAAAATACGGGACATTAATTCCCAAAAATTATTTGGTCGTAAAGCGTCTCCACTTTTTCTCTGTTCTTTTTCGATTTTTCGAACTTTAGGTATTTTATCTCTACCTATTCCGATCACTGGTTATTAGAGATGTAAGTTTCTGAGTAATAACCCGGAGTCTAGATGTGTACCCTGCTTGTGGCACAAGGCTCGACATGTATTACTTGAGACTGAAACTTCACTGGGAAAATCCGATTGTACCCCTCCTTACGCCTACGAGGAATAAAGTCGTGATATTTTGTTTACTTGTTTCTAATTCTCTTCCCCAACTAACAAAAATTGTTCTTGTAGTGGCTTATATTGCCAAAAATAATATTCTTATAGGAGCCGCATTATCGATAATAAGGGTGCGTTTGGGCACAAATTATAAAGACAATAGCCTTAAACCCGCCTTATAGTTGCATTATTGTCTACTTTTTTTCCTTATACGTGTTATATTATGACAAGTAACACGGAAGTTAAACTTATAATGGCAAGAAAAATGCTCCTAAAAAGCCAACACACTTGAAAGAAACATAATAAAAGCATTAATACGGGCGATCACCCTAATACGTGTTTTATTATGGTCCGATACAAGGGAGTTAAACTCATTGCGGCAAATCAAAGGCTCTTAAAAAGCCGTAGGCCCTTATAACCGTCTGTTTATGATTCTGCAATAAGTTTTTTTCTTAGTGATTATTACATTTTCGCAACAGTTTGGTGACTAAAGAGAAACGTCAACCATTTAACCGAAAAGTGAACGGTAAGTTATTATTTTATGTAGTTTATTTACCTGATTTATGTGCTCATTTATAGTGAAAAGTGTATGGAAATTCAAATGCATGATAAAATGTGGTACGCTGTGTGTGTTATTATCAACCCGCCCTTGAATTTAAGCTGTTTTTGTGCTACTAACGTTATTAATTATTTAGTCATGTTATATATAGTGCTATTATGAGAGCAAAACGATTCGCACATCGTCTACAAGGAGTCTATGAGACTGAAGACTTTATAATGGCCACATTTGTTGCTTATGCTATCGCCATTTTACATACTGTTAGGGTTCCTTTCTCACGAACAAAATCCTGTACCTAGCAAGTCTTGTTCCCATACATATAAAATTAATCTTTCACTATGGTTGGGTTGGCTGGAAGAGATCTCTTTATAGGGATAAGCTTGCTTTTGTGCACTAATTTTAAATTTAAAATATAATTATAATTGTAAGAACCTACACAAGTAGGTACACATTAAAGAATATAATTATATATATATAATATGTTTGTCCGCAGATATTGCAATAGTACATATTGGCAGATGTTGACGAATTCCTACAAAGTAAAGATCTTAATTTACATAATGCGATGGCCATGAATGATGATGACCTGATGTCATCTGCATCCGTTGCAGGAATACCAACTAAGCCACTTGAAACATCTGTATGAAGAACCTTTTTAATCTACTTATTATTTTGTTACGTTTAATACTTACTAAGACTATTACCATTATTAGCTGGTTTTTAATAATAATACCTAAGACTAAAATTATCTAAGACTTATTGTAGTTGTTAGTCTGTTCTACTTACAGACATTTTTTTTATTTTGTTTTTTATACATCGATGGTTGCGGGGAATAAAGCCACAATCGCAAAATAATCATACTGATACCTAACTTTATTCCCTGCAACCATCGATATTTGAATGTACGAAAAGTTTTATGACTGATTGATTAATGATTACGTTTCTACTTCTTAGATGTAAGAAGATTCGTGTTTAATAGCTGGATAAGTTACTAGTTTTATTTAAAGATACTGATTTTGTACTGTTTTCTTAAATACTATTGCGTTGAAAACACATCAGAAGAGGGTATTTTACTTGTAAAAACTGAATCAATCCATCTATTGATGATGGTTGATCATTTTCCTACTAGTCTATAAGTAAAACTATATTCTAATTACTATGTCACAACATGCTAAGTTACTCTACTGTTTTGTTATTAATCTAGCTGTTTCCCGCGACCTTGTTCGCTTGTGTTAATTCCTAACATAATTATTTTGTTATTTTTAAATTGTTGTTAAAAATACTGATGATTGAAGTCCTGTTTTAAGTAATGCTTAAAAAACGAGCTTTGATAGTAAACGACCAAGAGATAGTTCCTAAATCAGGCATCATTAACCGGTTATGTTCAAACAGCGATTTCTATTGTGAACCCACCAACTGTTTCGCGGGCTAACTGAGAGAGCATTGAGGTCATACAAAATTAGGCTTCCTTTAGACAATGCCCGATTTAAGAGCCACTCTTCCTCTGGATTTTGATATACGGTGGCATGATAGCCTATAAAAAATGATAACTTTAATAAAAATACGTGTTTTTCAAATTAGTTGTTTTATTTTACAAAATATGGATTAATGGTGTAAAATGCAATACCGAATTATATGCTACATTTAATAATTTACATTTAATGTAACTTTAAACTTCACTGCCCATTCTCTGATGTCACTACGAATATCAATATTCTTCAACTCTTCATTTAAAAATATGTCTTTATCACTGTCACTATCGCTACAATTATATTCTTCCTCACTGGGTTCCTTTTCATTATCATATTCTATAAAATAATCCGCTGCGGAACCACTGGCTGATTCATCGGTATCGGCTTGGTCATTTTGTAGCATCATAGGAGTAGAGGTGGTGGGTGTAATGCTCCCAACTATGGTTTCATAGCCTTTTTTTACTTTTCTTCTGTAACCACCGCTCCTTTTAAACTTCTTCCAGTATTTTGAATCCATTTTTTTTATGTAAATTCCACTCCGTAATGAATTCACACAATCTGCTGTACTTTCAAAATGGCGAATAGTTATGTTGATGTATGATGTACACTAGTTATGTGTTTTTTTTTTTTTTTTTTTAATAATATCTTTATAATCACTGTATAAGGGAATACGGATTGCTTTCATCCTTGTAAAGATCATATACAATGTTAGAACTCGTTTGTTGGATAGACGTCTTATCAAATGCTCCTATAAGTTAAAAAGCGTCATAGTTACCTTGTGCATTACTTTTCTAAGAATAATTGACCATATTAAAAGCCTTTATATGACTTTGAATATTATATGGCTAAAAAGCAATGTAACAAGCCTCTATAAGAAGAACACATTTCGAACCTTTATTGTAGCCGTATTAATTGGATTTATTAACGTTTACCCAGCCAAATTATAAGAATAGAGGTAATATTAGCCAAATCTTCTAATAATGTGCCACTATAAGGAACATTAACATAATAAATGCTCTTTTATAACAAGTATAAGAGTTTAGACCTTATAGACCTAATGTTATAAGCTTATTTTGTTTATCGTTTATATTCTTGTTGCATTCCCAAAATCAGATTCACAATCATCTCTTGGAAACATGTTTCGGTCGTTAAGCTACAGATTGCCAATCACTATGGCAGCTGCATTCGGTTCGGAAGTACTTGATTGAGCGTCAATCAATGCGTTGGATCAAGCTGATTGACCTGTGCTTGGGCGCTCATTGTCTACATACTCGTAGGTGCCTACTTGTGCTTCAAAGTATTATGTAGCTGATGGAATGGCTTAGATGAAAATTTTATGTGATAGTTTTGTTTTTTTCTTTTATAATCTCTAACGCCTGAAAGAAAAGATATCAGAAGTTTTACATAACATAACATACAGCCACAACATAAATATTAGTATTGCCTTTTAGCCATAAAATGTAGAGGTTTAAAAATACCATTATTGAAAATGAGAATCCGTTTTTTTTACGCATTTTCTCTAGCTCCAAGTTTTACTGAACGCCAAAAATTATCTCGTAAATTTCAAGTTGAAATTTAAAAACTCGAAAACGAGTCGATGGAATAAGTACTTGTATCAAACAAGTTGGGCCCAGTAGGTAATCCTTTCACTACGATGAGATATCCAGTTTTCTCTGTAAGTTTGATAGGTATTTACCTATTATATTTTTGAGTGCATTACAAAAATATTAAGCGAACTCTTATCTCAAATAATTAATCTCAATAATAGCATCAAGTATATAAGTTCACTTCAAATAAATTCTCCGTTTGCCCCTCAAAACATAATAAAGATGGCACCCAACTCGATACAATACGGGGAACATCTTGAATAATAATCTTGATACATTCCCTCGCTTTCACTCTTACTTTCCGAAAGTGTACGTTGATCATTAATCTTGATCTGTATCGCAGCACATTATGGATACCATATACAAACTTCGTCAGTTATTTTTAGTTGTTTACAAGTTTTTTTTTTGTTTTTTTTTTGGGAATTAATGTTGAGCTTTTGCATGTTATGGCAGTTTCATACAACGAAACGACTAATGAAATAGGAAACTTTTTTCACAAAAGAGTAATGATTGCACCATTTTAACATTATGTAGCTCGTGATACAAGGCAGGCGAAATAGGGGAAAACTTTTAAGTAAAATTGTTTTGTTATCAATCTTTTGTTTACGTGTGCTCATAAATATTATGATTAGATATAATATAATATATTATGTTTGGTTGCGAATGATTATTGGAACGTAGTTCTTTAGCGCAGCTTTCGGTAGGAGTAAACTGTTCGAAATCATCACGTAACTAAAAAGCGGTATGCCCCCTCCATGCGACTCTCTCTTTCTCTCTCTGTCTCATTCTAAAATCGATAGAGAGGTCAAAATTTAAATAAAAAACAAACAAATGTAAATGTAACATGGCGGTTGCAACATTTTCAAATTTTTACAAAATATGTTCTCTATAAAAAAGCATATTTTTGTCAAGTAGCAAGTTATTTCGATTAAAGAAACGTTCTACTTAGCTATTTTATTTTACATGACCGGTAGCAACAAAAAAAATTCTGTCTAAAAACTCAACATAAATGTAACACTAAAACATTTTACAAAATGAAACCTTTTCTTAATTAACATGGCCTCCAATGTTTATCCTAAATATCAGCTTACGTGCGTAAATTGGCTTACCACGTGTATAAGCCCAAACCAAAACCCAACTACACACTCAAACTGAGTGTGGGTGTAGTTGAGTATACGTACGTCAGGGGTACGTCATCCAATCAGCAGCTATACCCGCGTTACTTCCACTTGAACAACTCACCAAAGATCGTGACGTATAACCCTTAAGGTTAGGGCACACGGGCAATTTTTGGAGCAATGATTGCCTGGCAACAGTTGCTTGTGGTAGTGTAGCAATGAGTGGAGTAATTTAGTTTAATATACACCTGGGATGTATTTAATTGCATTTATAAAAACTTCTTATATTAAATAAACTATCAAACGATTCAAATAAAAATTGAATAACCTAAACTAACTAAAATTAATTTAAAAACAAATGGCGTCCAAAAATTCCTCCGCATCGCTGTCGACTGGTAATGTACCCAAGAGACTGGCGGCATTGCCACGTTGTATGGAAATGCTAAGCCTCTGACCAAGGTAAAGGCTAGCCCTTGGGTCACGGGAAGTGTCAACAAGCCGTTTGGAGATTAAACATTTTAGTTTAAATCACACACATTCTTAGCGTGTAGATACAAGTTCAACTAATGACTTGCATCATTGCAAGATGCAACTTTTATTGTTGCCGAAATAATTGCTCCAATAATTCCGGAATTATTACTTGTAATAGCTGCATATATTTCTGTATCGCTTACCAATTTAATTCTTGGTTTTTATTGCCCCATGCAGCACAGAACTTTGTGGCAACATGTCTAATAACAAGTGCTACAAATGTTGGCATTGTAAATTGCTTGGTGCAGTCCTGACGAAATATCTTAACAATTACCTAGAATTTGCAAAGAACGTCGTCCGTGTGAACGCACCCTTAACAAAAGCGGCAACGTCGCAGCACGCGTTTTATAACTGACCTAAATTAGCACTGTAACTTTTTCAATTCACTAATTCGATGTCGCGAATTTTCTATTTCTGGTGCACATTATTTTATGGTCATATGCTCTTGTGTGTCAAAATTAAAGAAAATATTTTTAACTGGGAGGGGACCCCATAGATGGTGCCTATAGTATCTATGTCTGTCCTATTCTGTTGATCCCGTTTGGAGAGAACGGAGACTTATATCGAGTCCTTCTGCCAAAAATCTCACTGTTTTCGTCCCTTATACAACAAGGCCATATTATTTTTGCTTGAGTTTTAAATCCACAACTGCATCAAAACAAAACAACAAACCAGTATGGATAATAAAATGGTGAATATTTTATTGTAAAATAAGGTAATGAACTAAAAAATGAATACAAAATTCCACCGTAACAAAGCAAATTCAACCCTTTGAGTAAAAAAAAAACAGATTGTTTCCTATTTAATTTAATAAAAAAAATAACAAAATACACTAAAAGTACCGCAGCACAAACAAAGTGCCAACTTCACAGCAGCTTAGGAACAATTAGGTAAATGAAAAAGTTTCAGCAAATATAGAGACATCTTGTTTTAATTAGAACATTTTTATGAAAAAAGGTACAGATTTTGTAGTGAAATGAGAAAATGTTGGTCTAAAAGTGGTTTGTAAAGGGTTCAATGTATTTTGAACTCTAGGCACTACAGTTTAAGGATATTATTATGGTGACAAACGTAGAACAAGCCAGTATTTTTAAGAATTAGCACTGAAAACTATACAGTTTCAAATATCAACTCTATAAAGAAGTATGGCTACTTCATTGCTACGAGTGGCTACGGCGTAGTAACGTTAGTGCTACGATTGCTACGCGTGTAGCTAAGTACCATAGCATAGTATATTTTTCTACTCTCACATACCAAATTGAAATGTTGATTGATATGTGAATGATAACGTTATACAAAGTGGCGCGTACCTTATCGTCGTTATCACGTATACTATATTATATACTTAGACGATATACAACATTAAAATGAAATCCATTAAATAAAAAAAATTGCTCTTCCATACATTTTGTCGAGCTACGTGTAACAAAATGCAAGGGACAGCTGATTTTTTGGTGAATTATACATATTATATTTTAATGTGATAAGGTTCGCGCCACTTTGTATATTGATAAATCACTCTCACTACATTACGGAACAGGAACCTTTTTATCGAAATAATATAAATATTAATTCAATTTTCCTCTAGTTTTCCTAATGTTTTGCTTAACTAATCAAACATTATCTAGCCATATTACATTATGTGCAAAACGATAACAAATATCACGTTAGTAAAAATAAAAAAGGAGACCACGACCTCTGAGTTTGTTTTGGCATTTCTTCTCAGGGATCAGTCAGCTAGGAAATGCCGGCGCCATCAAGTTTTAAAAAAATGACGTGTAAAAGTGTTTTAAAGATCTGGTTACAGAAATAAATATTTCATTTCATTTCTCGTCCGTATTTCCCGAATGGGTAGCCAGAGGGAAACAATACGATATTGTTTCTTTCTTTCTAGGAAAACAATTATAAACATTACCTACCGGTCCGAACTTTTATATACACATTGACATTGAAGTACGTTATTATACATATACACAATGACATGAAACTACTCATGTCACTTTATAAAGTATTATATTATTTTAATTATTGTTAATGTGAAGAATATGAGGGTCTTTGTTTTTTTTCTCAGTTAGTTTTAATCATGATCTGACAGGTTGAGTAATTTATGCGGCCTACCAAAATGTCCTTTCTTTGGTATTGATTGTCGAATGGTTGAGATCCTTAAGTTCTGAGTTGAGCTGCACGATTACTGACACATGCGTGCACTGACTAGACAGGTCCACTCAATCTGTGTGGTTTTTCCTCAAAATACCATTTCAGACACCAATTTACATGGTCTTCAGATGATCTGACCAAGATTATGTCTGGACTTTAAAAGAGACTGTGACCTCTGAGTGAGTTTGTTTCGGCCTTTTTTCTCAGAGTAGTCAGATAGGAAAGACCTCATCTAGATTTTAAATATAATTGACGTGTAAAAGTGTTTGAACAAACCTACTTACAGAAATAAATAATTTATCATTTACCAGAATACTACAAAAATATAAATATACCCATTACTCAACCACATTCACACCATTTAATACATTCTCACCTTAAAAAACAAAACACGCACCATAATATCTCGCTCGGGTTCAAACACAGGAACAAAGACATTAGTTAGTGCGGACAAATCGCTCCCTTCTTTGTGCTGAGAGGAACAGGAATTGCGTCGTTGCGAACTTGGGGGATCGAGGTCCACCGTACGAGACGGATTTAGCAGATGGTGCTATTGGAGTGTGTGGACTATGATGTCATTTTAGATGATTATGGCAGGTCATTTTGTATGGGAGAATAATGATTACCGATTCGTGGTTGAACCATACAATGAGTGTCAGACTATAAAAGGATAATTTTAGTACCTTCGTAATGGTGTTTCAATAAAATAAAATCATTCAAAATAAAATTAAAGTGTGGTGGGTCTAAAGTTTGTACTGAGAGGAACAGGAATTGAACTTGGGGGAACGAAGTCCACAGTACGAGGTGGATTTTGAATTGGACGGGAGTGAGCAGATAGTGAAATAGTGAACAATTGTAAATTGTGGTAATTTCAGTGTGCTTAGAGATTATAAACAGCTTGTGGTAATATTTATATTTATTTATATATAATTTTTATTCCTGACAGCTGACAAACTACTTCCCCCATATTTCGAAATTGACTGCCTCGTTAACCTTTTGACTGCTTGGTTTTATATCAATTGCCGTGCCCCCAGCGCCCAGCTCATAAATCGACAAATGAATACCTATGACGACTGGGGTCGTGCAATGAAGTAAATAACAAGAAACGCACATTGGTTCTCAGTCGTATATATACGACTGAGGCGACACGGTCACGAAAACATTTGTCGTATTAATCCGACCGGGGCGGTCAATAGGATAAAGCAGTCATTGGCAACCCAGTGCACCGTGCAGTGTCCATACACTCACCTAAGTCTTGAAAACTTAGGTGAGCTTGAAGTTACGTGACAATCCTTATCATCAAGTGTAATGACAGCTCACACCAAGCTCTCTTCACCCATATTTAAAAGGAGAGATTTTTACAAAATATACCGGCTAGGCTAGACTTTATTAAACAAAGTACCCATTAAGTTGTTTTTATAGCCACGATATCCATTTTTATCAACAGAAACTTAAAGAAACCATTTCTTTTTGAACATTGACTACAGACTATCACTGATGCCAACAATGTTCAATTTTACGGTACAATACATACGTTTATTCTAACAGACTAACGTATGCAAAAAAAAAAACATTCCAGTGTAGGTAAATAATATTCGATTGCCAATAACAATATATAAGCGCCATCCTGATCGCAGAAGTAATATGTTTTCCCCATCTTTTTGACATTACATACAGCCATTGAACGCTAAAAAACTTCTCTGTCCCACAAACGTGAATTTCATATGCTAGATAGAGATAGAGCTATGTTTGCGTCACTTGATTCGTATTTTATACACAAACACATTTTGAATTTGGAGCAGTGGTAATCGAATGATATATTGCCTACCGGATTTATGCAGTTCTTTTGTTCCTATTTTGAATTGAAAATAAAGTCACGAAAAGCCCGAGTTACACAATGCAACCATTAATTTGTTTCAAAGAAATAAATACCGTGAGCATTTTATTTTATTTTGTGTAAATATTTTCTGCAAATAACTATCACTAATAACTATGATGGGCTATATACAAATAGCTGGATAGCATTTCAGTGTTTCAAATCTATACATAAATAATAAATTAAAGTCGTTTTCCGTGTCTGCCTGTTTCGCCGCGTTGTTCCTGTTAACTCCGCAATGAATTTTGATGCGGTTTTCACCATTATTTAGAGAATTTATTCCTAAAGGTTTATGTGTAATGTGTATACTTATATGAATATTAAACTTTAATTACCTCAACAATAAGAAGAGTAAAGATTTTATTTTTTGTATTTAACTCAAACTCGAAGCATTTATTTCAAATAAACCAATTACATGCACTATTGAATTGTCAAGGGGTCGGTCAGTCAGAAAGATGAAGCTTTAACTTTAAGTCCATTCCAAAGCGCAGTAGGTACTTATGGAGAAGAACGGGCAAGAAACTCCAAGGACACTCTTTTAAATCAAAATATTGTTACAAAAAAAAGTGGTTACATAATTCATGTTGAAATTATACATGTGAGAACGATGTAGAAAGACGTTAAAGTTAAAAGCGTCCGAAATAAAAAGATAAAAACAATTCAGGAATTAAAATAAGACGTAGTTTGTTTGTTACGCTTGCACGCTAAAATGGCTGAACGGATTTGAATGAAAGGAGGATGGCGAGGTTGCATGTACAATGGGACCCACTGTTAGGAGTATCTTACAGTATGGAAACCTATAACTAGTTGTAGAATTATATAAAACTAGCAAAAAAGCAAATGGGGAGTAAGTCGTAGAGGCAGGGAGAAAAAAGATATGCAACTTATATATCTATACCGCCAACTCCTATTGACAGCATAACATTCCATTCTTCGTTATCACAAATAATCGTAACAATTATAATATTCTACATTTTTGTATAAATACCTAATGTAAATGCATTTTTACTTTTGTATGTTTTTTTTAAACATTTTACAAGTTTTGTTCATTAAAAAAAATTGACAAGCGTAAAAGTCTACAAGGTGTAAGAACGTAAATCATTGAGTAGGTTGGAATGTAATACGAAACACGGTGCGTTAAGTCTTATTTTTAAGTAAATAAAAATCTTTTCTAACTTTTAATTCCCATCACCTAGTGACTCAATATTTTTATATAATCCTCTTACAAACTCTTAATTACAGTAAATATGAACTTGCAAGTGAATGACACTTCGTTGATTTATAACACATTATTGGCTAGTATTTAAGTGCAGGAACCTATTTGACTGCGTGTGTAGTGTCTACCTACCAAATGTTAAAATACATAATTAAAATGATTGTACTTTTATGATGCAAATAAAAATTATTATTATTATTATTAAATAATGTGGGTCCAAACTCTGGCGAGTTTGGACCCACATTATTTAAAGGAGGATGGCCCTCCTTTGGCACATGAGTAGACCATGACCTAGATTAAGACATAAGATACTTTTCATCCCGTATTCCCACAGGATCGAGACTTGTGTGGATGAGACCATACGGCACAGCTAGTAATAAATTGATCTCGATGGTTTATCAAATCGTAAACACCGTTCGAATAAAATAATTCAAACCATCACCTGCTAAACACTTTACTTGTTCCAGCTTCTAGCCTCGAGGTTCCTCCACCACAAGTGATAAATTATTTCCTTCCAAAAACACATTAGTCTATCCTTGATCCACCATTACGGTGTCATTTTTGTCCCATCCATTCATAGATCAATTCTTTGCAAAAGCATTTTGGTAGAACCGCAAAATGAAACGAGAATAAATAAAATGAATTATTTGACAAATAATCGAATCTCGGTAAACAGCATTCGGTATCGAAATCGTACAGCTTATACCGCAAATGCATGAATAAAGTATTTAACTTTAAAGCTTTTTAATGGCAACGTTATGGTCTCTCTGAGTGGCCAGTGCTACCATGTTCTTTTTTCTTCATATTTATGAGTGGCGTGTTAAAATTAAGACCTGTTTAAACCGTCGTTTTATAGTCACAGAAATAATTTGTTAATCAAATTGGCACCCTACGTCAATTTATTACAGTTGTGGTTTGAATATACGGTCAATTTAAGTTGGTAGTCAATTTGCTTGACGAAACCTCAACGATCTTAAAAATAATTCCTTTATTTTAATTGTGAGTGCGTAAGTGTGAACTAATATTGTTGAGACTTTAAACAAAATATTTGGTCTAACGAATGATATGCGACAGAAGGGCGTGAATGATAGCGTGACGGTTGACAGGGGAGAATGAAAGAAGAAAATGCGCCGACCACAAGTAACATGGAACAGTGGTACGAAGATGATGATGGTCTACCGCCAAGTCCCCCGAACTGAAACAAAGCCAGCCATTTAGTGTCCCGCTGCTGGGCAATTTCCAGTTTAGCCCAAAACAGCACAACAATTTTCCACATGCGAGGCTGTGAACCTACAACCCAGTCCTAAAAAATAGGTTCCTGAACCTCAAGCTACAACATCCTGAATTAAATATATCCCGGATAAAAATTTCATCCACTAAATTCCGATAGGCGGAATATATGTATAAGTTGCATCTCGCATTCGAGTAAAAATGTAAGATTTTTATTTTTATGTCCCTCTCGTTCCTCTCAGTAGATAAAGGCGTAAGTGGTCCAATTTATAAGCTTTTCTCCTTCATTTCTTTACGCCCTTTCTCTCTTATCCGATGAGTGCGTACTTACTATTGTAGGTATCTCGTAATGTATTGCGGTGATAAATTGGAATCATATTGAGGTAGTGCGAGTTTTTTTTTTTCGATTTTTGTTAGCTGGTTTTTCGCTTCTCGTGGGTACACTATTCAGCGCGTTTCTAAATAAACAGCGCGTTTACAGATTATGTACTGATATGCAAATTAATTATTATAGAAACAATCATGGTACACAGACGATAAAAAAACGTATTTTTTTGGCATAGTGATTTATAGTTGTAGAAATAAAAAAATATTTTTGAAAAAAGCTTCGAATAATCTGTAGTAGGTTTGTCTGAGGATAAAAGATTACAATTTGTAGGTAATCATAAATGTCATTCAAATACCTACTCTTTAATTGTGTACTTTTCTTTTTTTATTGGAATTTAATTACTTTCTTTAAATTGGTTACATTATAATCATTATTATTGTCACAAAATTTGGATGCCGAATTTAGTAGGCGGAATATGAAGAACTATTTATTGTATGTTAAAAAATCTGTTAATTACCATCTTTCGTGCAAATAAATGAATCTATCTACCTATCTCCGATCCCCGCACGGAACAAATATTTGTATAACCTGCAAGTAGTTGTTCCGGGTCTGGCTATTTGTGTATGTAAGTTTAAATGTTTGTAAACGCACCCACGATACAGGAGAAATTCCTAGTGTGGGGCAACGTTTCTTAAAAAAAAGAGAAAGAGATCTTACTGTTTAGCCATTCAAAAAGAATAACAAACCTAAACAAAGTGGGGTCACATCCCACAGTCCATAGTCCTCAATATCCAGCAATGCGGATTTTTATCAGGTTGTCATTGGACTTAAAAACTATAGGTAATTTACTAGCTGACCCCGCAAACTTCGTACCGCCTAGCATTTTTTTTTTAATATTTTCTCTCCGTATAAACCATCCTCGTACTTCAAGGAATATTCTAAAAAAAGAATTATCAAAATCGGTCCATCCGTTCTTGAGTTATAAAATTACAACGAAAAGTGGCATTGATTTTTTTAGATATAGACAAGAGCTCATTTAGGTCAAGACTTAAAGCATTCCTATTGGGGAAATGTCTGTATTCGATAGACGATGACATTATCCAAGTCTTAAAAGTTCCATATTTTATTTAATGCGAGACTGGGTATTATTAGTATGTAGTAGCTTGTAATGTTATTGGATTCTTTTTTTATTTTTTGTTATTTTCTATGATTAATTGTATTATGAATGTTATACAAATATAATTTTAATGATTTCAAACACAATGTGAATTGTTCCTGAAATAAATAAAAATCTATAGCCCTATGGACTGTCTTTGAAAGTGCGACTAATCCCTTTCGGCTATTGGCATTTTAGTAATTACAGCCCTTGAATGTATATAATTGTTACCCAAAACTTTACTAAAGTCTCTCACTACGTCAACCCCATAATCCCACCACCACATTACTTGCTGAACCACCTAATTATCTCCTAAAGCACCAAAACTTTGTCATCTAACTTCGTATCGTGGCCATTCGAGACCAAATCTCAATGTACAGTCAACAAAAGGGATATGTATGCAGGCAGGAGTGTTATGGGTACATACACACACAGTTTATTACACACCAAGTAATGGACAAGAAACCACACATGTTGTAAAATATTACTTTTAGCACAGATTGTGCAAGTACTGAGTATTCAAGTTTTTAACAAAGCTTGTTCGTCAGCAGAATTCTCAAAAGCACCTTACAGTGAAACTTTAAGTATATATCTAGTGAACAATAGTTGTTTGAGCTTAAGGCGGTCAAAATGTCTCATTGGTTCCAAAGAACGGCACGGTTGGCGCAGTGGTTAAGCGATTGACTGCTGCGCTGCGTGTCGCGGGTTCGATTTCCGCACGGAACAAATATTTGTATGACCTGCAGATAGTTGTTCCGGGTCTGGCTGTTTGTGTATGTGAGTTTATATGTTTGTAAATGCACCCACGATACTGCAGAAAATTCCAAGTGTGGGGGGGGGCCACGTTTAAAAAAATAAAAAAAATAAAGAATAAGATATTAATAGGCAATATTCATTGTAACTGCGTGTCTTTCTGCGTAGTAACGTTCAAACATAAATAAAATACACATGACTAGCGAAATGTGCGTGTATTGTAGGTAGGTTTACCTCTGCCTTACTCTGCGGGGAACACAGGCGCGATGGTGTAAAATATACCTCGATCTGACCAAGATTATGTCTGGACTTTAAAAGAGACTGTGACATCTGAGTTTGTTTCGGCCTTTCTTCTCAGAGTAGTCAGATAGGAAACGCAGACCTCATCTAGTTTTTAAAATATGATTGACGTGTAAAAGTGTATGTACAAACCTACTTACAGACATAAAAATAATTTATCATGTACACTATAGATTTAACTACTCAGCACTCGTCCAAAATGACTTAACTACCCTCCTTTAGGGTTTCGCCGCAGTCGGGTAAAAAGAGATGGTATTTAGCTGCCTGCACACTTATCTCGGTCGTCGTCAGTACAAGGATCACAACAGTAATCCTCTTATAAATACAGCCGGCGGCTCCTAAAGAGTGGAAAATCCAAGATAATCTTTTGATGACATGATTTCCAAATTATAGGAGCCCAAGTTTTTACATTTAAATGAGTTTTTGTTGGGTCTTGATATTATTGTTGTAAGGCTGAAATCGACAGTTTCGTATATGGGGTGAGTGTTATGATCTGTTTCTATTAGTTAGTTGATTATTTACTGATTTGTAAAGAGAGAAGTTTTTCGTTTGTAGGTTTTGTTAGTATATGAATGATATTGTAACGGTATCTACATCGCCACATGCAAACTACGCATCACACTGACGTCATGAAAATCCTGCATCGCACAAGCAAAGTTTACCGCGCGACTAGCATATGATACAACGTCACGACATCAATCGTCGGGCAGTTGCCCACCAGACACGACACCCGTCTGGTCGGAGAATCCTCCCTTTTCTATGGAGGTATGAGTGAACTTTACACCCTCGTACCTCTTTAATGTAACCCATATTTTGGAACAATGTTTAGATATAAAAGTGTCCATGCAGTTTCTTGCTCGTTCTTTGCCATAGGAACCTACTACGCTTTGGAATAGGCAACCAACTTCATATTTTTGACTGACCGACTCCTTGAAATTCAAAAGTGCCTGTGACATAAATGGTTTGAGTTTATGCGTTTGTCTGTGGCATTAAACTCCAAAAGAACTGTTTAGTTTTTAATATAGTTTAAAATACAGTGATTATTACCGTGTGAAATGAACACCACCTTTTCTCGTGTAAACATTTCTGTATTAACTCTTGCTTATATACAAACCTGGTATGTAGTAATATTGTATTCAACATAATATCAATATAGATTTCTTGAAGACAACCATTTGATTTTGAAGCTCGAAGAGAACTAACTTAGAAAACTAGGCGAGCTCCAAACATCATATTTTCATTCCGTTTCGTTATAAAACCAGCAGTGCGAATCTGTAACCGTCTCACCGTGAAAACTTAGGTGAAGTGAGCGTGGAGTGAGCAGTCAGTGTCATCCCACTGATGCTAGGGATTGACCAAGCATTACATTTACAATCATAATCGAGATTTTAATAATATTTTTCATACAAATTCTATTGATAATTTTATATTATTTCAAAGCTAATAAATAAGTATCTAAAACAAACAACATAGAGTTTCTAAATGAATTTCTGTTTTGCTATTTTATTTTTAAACCCCCAAAATTGTATTGATTAGCCACTTAACTACAAACTAGCTTCTAGCTTTTTAGTTTTAGCTTTTTTTGCTGCGGTATTTGTTTGTTTTTCAAATATCGCAGCATCATGCTGAGATAGGAGCCTTTTTGGCCTCGCACAGGTCTTCTCTTTATTCTTTTTTTTATTGTTTTCATGATTTTGTTAGATTTAATGTTCTTTTTTTATTTTATTTTCTTTTATTATTATTATTTGTATTTCCTGTGCGTGTCCCATATAAAATATTTTTCTTTCTTTCTTTCTTTAAAATGATCAATAGAATTTGGTTATAAAATATTATTAAAATCTCGATTATGATTGTAAATGTATCGTTGCTCAATCCCTAGCACCAGTGGGATGACACTGACAGCTCACTCCACGCAAGTCTTCACGGTGAGATTTTTACAGAATCAACAGGCTGTACTTATTCTGTAACTGTCAAATGAGATACTTTTTAAACTTCATGACTACACTGATACAAACATCATTTGCCATACACATACTTTCAATTTTATGTTCAGTATATATTTAAAATCACTACAAAACTTATTCATATTTGGAAATCATGACACGTGAATAGTAATTTATGGCATTATACAGGCCGGTCAGTAATATTAGCTATACAGGATCAAGATCAGTGTATATTTCCAGCATCTAGTCTATAAAAGACATAACGTTAACAAACACGTTTGCAAAATTTAACATCCTCGCCCACGATAATTCTATGCAAATATAAAACCAACATATCCCTGGCTAAGAAAAACTTTCAAACATTTTGCGGCGCACATTGGCACCTTAAGCTCGTAATAACTCAGGTACATGTTGTGGGGTACAGGACCGAAATAGTTATTTAAGGACCAGCCCGCGCCGAGTCCGCGCCAAAAAGGACCAAAATATATGTGTTAACTAATTTTAGATGCTTTTGATGTTGAAAGTGGAATGGCTGCTTTGTTTTATGTTTAATTCGAATGACAAAGGATAAATTATTTTTATTTCTGTGAGTAGGTTTGTACAAACACTTTTACACGTCATTCATATTTTAAAAACTAAAAGAGGTCGGCGTTTCCTATCTGACTAATCTGAGAAGAAAGGCCGAAACAAACTCGGAGGGCACAGTCTCTTTTAAAGTCCAGACATAATCTTGGTCAGATCATGTGAAGTTGGAATTTAAATTTGACAGTTTGAATGTAAACGTTTTAACTTGAATTGACGTTTTGTTGTATTTTATTAAAATGTAATTAATGGTTACGTAATTATAAAATACCTTTAGGTAAATAAACAGCCGAAAAATAAAAAAATAATTACTAACAATAACGGGTTTACTAACTTTTACCAACAAAAAATTTCAACCATCTAAAAAGAAAAAAAAAACAATGGTCCCCCTCACTTAAGCAGATATCAGACGCTAAAATTTTCGTTATTTTAGTCTTTCATGCGGCACCTTTTACTCGAAATGAAACATTTTATCATAAAATGAATCAAAAGTGAAAAAAATATTAATTGGGGAACCGATCCAGCGATGGTAGATTTCGGCACTCGGCATGTTTCAGTCGCCTACCGTATGTACGATCGAAAATAAAACGAAAGAAGCAAACGAATGTTTATTCCTGTGTCATTTTGACGGTGTCGTGTGAACGTGGGATGAATAAAAAATGGACATCTTTACTGAGTTTCTGCATGGTCCATGTATTTGTTACAAAAATACTTGGCATATTTATCACTCAATCCCTCGATTGACATTTTTTAAATTGCTCTCTAAACTTTCAACTAAAAAAGTATAAAAACGTTCAGTTGGTCGCAATGCTTGAACAAATAGCCAGACAAAACAGGACTATTTGTTTTTATGCGAAGTGCAAATAGAACAAACCGTTAAAAAAAATTCATCAATGTATATACGGGAACTTCGCTATCGATTCTAAAATACGGGCATGAACCAAACAAATAAAGTTTTTTAGCCATAAAAATATTATAAAAGCGAGAGTAATTCTACCTGTCTGTCTGTCTGTAACCTTTTCACGTCTTAGCGGCTGAACAGATTTTAATGAAAGTAGAATGAGTTTGGGCCATACCAACTTGCGGTCGCGCGGGTCACAAGCATATGTAGTTCTTGTCCCACTCCAGGGCACAAGCCTCTTCTCACATAGAGAAGACCAGAGCGTTGATCACCACGCTTGCTCAAGATTAGGCGATTTCAGACTTATAATATTAACTATAAGTCCAGGTTTCCTCACGATGTTTTTCCTTCCCCGATGTCAGATAAAGATAAACTGAGAAAGTACCTAAGAATCGAAAAAGTCACATTGGATCTTTCCCGGATTTGAATCCACAAGCTCGTGCATGAGAGACGAGGCCGTAAACACTGGCCCATCACGGCAATCATCCATCATCCTTCCATTAATAACACCTAATTATCATGCCACTTATCAACCGTCGTCGACTAGCAGATTGCAACTTTCAATTAAAAATTTTAAATAACGAGATTGACTGATCTTCTGCATAAACTGTATTTCAAAGTCCCTCAGAAGTCAGTTAGGTTTAACCCCCTATCTCCATTCCTTTATCCTCATCTAATTACAGAAAACTCATACATAGTGCGAGCGAGTAAAGACTTTAATATTCTTTGTAAAGAGTTCTCATTTGACCCATTTAACACCAAATCCTACTCTGCACGCATTCGGCTGAACGCCGACTTTTTTAAAAGCGCGTAGTATTTGCATCATTTTAATTTTCTCTTTCTTGTGTGAGTAGTTAGTGCCTAACCTGGTGTCAGAGTGTTTACAGTGCTATTGTACCTATTTTAATTCTTTTTAATTTTTCTTTTGTTACCGTGCTTTTCAGTGATCTTAAGATTTCTATAACTTTTTCTGTTTTTACTCGTGAGAACCTGTAATTGGCTTTGTGTCACATATGCAATTGTTATACATCTGTTACAGCTGTTGGTTCTCCTATTTATAAATAAATAAATAAATGTGAATATGATGTGAATTCATTTACATAACATAACCAGCATGTTATAAAATCATGTTCCCACTGCTGTTACACAGGTCTTATCTCTGTGAGAGGTAGTGGGCTGGCTGTAATCCACCACGCGGGACAAATGCGCGTTTCACCTCTTAGATTTGTTTTGGTTTACGATGTTTTCCTGTTTGATCACCAGTGATCTGAGATGATAAAATCAATTGCACAACACGAATCGACTCGCCTGAGGGCCTGGACAAAGTGACATTCTATCAGTGGTGGCGGTTATATAAAAGTCATAAGGTACCGAAGATGTTGACCCCATTGAAAGTCGTTGTAGATCCGAAACGACATAAGAAACGCTTTGAAACCGATTGCCACTTGTCTATTTGTGCTTACTGTTAGCCATTTGAGCACTGTATTGCCTGTAGAAGCTTCTCAGAATAGTAATAAAGCGTTTATTTGCTTGTTTGTAAGCAAGCCGATGGCGGTCCTCAAAGGGTTCCTAGAAAGATCTATACATTGAGAGATTATGTTCTAGGTATTTGGGATGAATTTAATGCAAACAAGATTGATCGCTATTGAGCGTACGTCTGTGTTTTTAGTCGTTTATTAATTTACTTAAAAAACGGTGAAAGTTCTGTTAGTGACGAGGTTTTCAAGGTAACTGTGAGATTTTACAGTTTTATTTTTTATTTATTATAATAATAATAATATTTATTTATTTAAGGACAACCAAAAAAGCATACACCAAAGATACATTTTGTATTGTAGCCTTAATTAAAGGCTGCCACGGCATGCATTAAACATAGGAGTAGGCAATGCAGTTACAAAAACTAAAGAAAATACAAAAAGTTACAAAACAAAACATATTTTACTAATTTAGATAGATTTAAGTGAACATTAAGGCAATAGAAACTACAATTTAATTTTTCACTTTTATGATAATGCCCTAAGCAATACAGCCTCGACTTTATGTAAAGAGTAAGACATATCAATATCTACGCTGGGTGAGCGTGACAGGCGACAAAATTGAATCTGCATTCTGTTAATGGTGGAAAAATGACCCAGATTGGTTTTAACGCCCTTAGCCCTTAGCAACTGATATCAAGAGCCACGAGCAAGTTATGATATAATATTAGGCTATTAGTGTCCCACCGCTGGACATAGGCATCTTCTCATACAGATAAGACACGAACATTGATCACCACGCTTGCTCAAGACGTGCTGGCGATTTCAAACTTATATTAACTATAACTCCAGGTTTACTTGCAATGTTTTTTTTTTGTTTTTAATAATAATAAATTCATTTATTTCGATCTCAAAGTACAACGCAAACTAAATCTACGAATTACAATTTATAAAGATGTTTGATGGTTGTACAGCAGCACATAATAGATGATCTACCAACTCCCAAACTCAGTCGGGCTTGTATTTTGGGTGTTGGTGGTTCTCGGGATGCAGGACTTAAATAAATAAATAAATTTCGAATTAAATTTTTGCATTATCAAAAACAACAAATGATTTTTTTTTTAATCAGTGTATACCTACGTTCAATCCACAATTTTTTTATGTATTACTTTTTTATAGTTAGAAACATCTCAGTTTGAGCGTAATCATAATTAGCAACCAATTACCTACTTAATTTATGTTGGACCCAAGTTACTCCCCTGGGGAATCCCGTAAATGGGTTCATCATTATTCAACACCTTACCTAATTATTTGGTACAGAAATCCCAAAAATTAAATTCTATTGAATTTATTAGCTGTTAAGGGGTTAACCCTAAACAGTTAAACAGCCTCGCAGACTGGTTCATCATTTTCACCATGAAGTATTCTTATATAGCTGGTTCCAACAGAAAACTCTGTAATTTGCATAGCATTTCAAGTATTTATATAAGTTGTGAAATTAATATTATCATGTCAAACAGAAAAATCTTGGCCAGTCTCCATTTTTATAAAACTAAGTAATACTTTCTTTCCTACGCGAAGTAACCTAAGTAAATGGTTAGTTGTTTTTTGAGCGGAACGAGCGAAAAAAGCGAGTGCTAAGATAAATGACTAGTGTCTAGTGAGACGTGGAAGGCGCGCGTATTGTGTTTAGTCTAGTTCAGTTACTGTCTTGCTGTTGAAAGGACTTCATTTGATAAAGACGGTTTTGAATGGAGGTGTAGAGGTTGGGTTAGGACAGGTTATTCTTATGGGACCTGCCATTATAACTAACTATGACGATACCCCAACAATAGTCAACTATTCGTGTTAAAATTGTTTGTCGCATCTGTACTTATATAGGGTTAGTTTTCAAAGACCTGCCAAATTTAAGGGTTTAATTTAAGACGCGGACGGCCGCACCGTGCTCAGTGTCACTGCTGCACAAGGTGAGCTACATCACCGCAACCATCAAACTGAGCAACTTTCTCCGTGGGACCAATATCGTAATCTGTATTGTTATTATTTTTTATTTGATATTATATTGTTTAGGCATGCTAAGTCTATTGCATAGTATTGTGCAGCTGATTTGTGTTATTTGATTGAACAGTATAACGATTGTAATAGGTCGGGGAAAATGTTTTTTCGTATTTTATAGATAAATATATAATTGTAGTAAAATCTCTTTGGCCGTGCTGTTTGTATCTGGCTGGTTTTGATACCAATAAATACATGACATTTAAAAAAAGAAAAAGTAAAAAAGTTTTCCTCTCATTTTTCAATTGTTTTTTGTGTATCAAAATGAGTCATTCTAACGAAGAAATTCGATACATTTTGAAGTTTTATTACAAAAAAAAGGGGAAAATGCACAAAAGCCGCGAAAAAGCTATGTGACGTTTATAGACTTAACGCAATGTCACTAAGAGTAGCACAAAGTTGGTTCAAACCTCAGACTAAGGAAAAGAAAGGACTCGGCATAACGAACAGTAGTTATAGGAATGTGATGTATTTCGACGGCATAGTTACTGACATATCGGCATCTCTTTTTAACTTATGAGGGTAATCATATGTAAAAAAAGGACAACAGTAGTCTTATCATTACCAAAAATTGCAACATTATTTACAAAATATCTCACTGCGGCCGGTCGCCATGTTTTGTCACAGCCAACAAGTACATCAGTTGTCATAGCAACTTGTTTCTTTCAGTGTTTTAAAGAAAATTTTGATATTATTATGCGCGCAGCTCTACCGCAAGCCGCCATCTTTGTGCCAAACTTAAATTTTAGGTATGCACGTTTTTTTCGTAGGTATGTCATGTCTATTCTTCTTTTCCTTAGTCTAAGGTTCAAACGTTTTCGGTTCGGGAATTTTGATGTCAGAATGTAGAATGTAGAAATTTGAAAAAGTCTGGGTATATTATAAAAACTCTCGATATTTGGGTGCCACACGAGCTCCTAGTCTGGAATTTGTATAAAAATAAGAAAGAACTTTTCCCCGGCCATAGGTAGACCAATAAATAAATAAAAGTAGCGGGTTTTCCGGTACAAATCGCTTGCTCGTGGTGACCGTTTGATCTACGTCTAGTAAACATGTTGAAAAACTTAAAAGAACTGATGATTAAGATGCTCTTGCTTAAAATTAATATGCTCCTAATTTCAGAAAACTGGGATAATGCTTTAATAAAAAGTAATTGTAAGAAAACTGTCGTAGGCGAAATTTAACTTCAGTTGTTTAACTGTGCCATAACGATGGTGTTAAAATTCTGATCTTTTTCATTATTTTAATAAACAGGCCAATAATATTTTGTGTTTTATTGACATAATAATAAACATACATCCACACATTCTGTTTTTCGAGAAATTTACGCTCTTCCTTAAATAGGCGTAATTCGTCAGTCCTTCCTTATTTAAATGTAAATATTGACGTTCAAAAATGCCTTTTTGTGCCTATTTGAAATAAATGCTTTAACTCTGACAGTGTCATATTTCGACGTTTTCAATTTTTATCATTTATACGGAGCTATATTTAAAAAATCTGTTTAATTAACTTTTTAGAATTATGTGAAAACTGTGTAAAAGGTAAGAAATCGTTGCGTTTACAGTTCTATTTATATGCAAATAATACATTTGAAACTTGCAGGGCGTTATTTTCATTGTAAAATAACTGTAAGCATTACGGTTACTTACTTTTTAAACACTTTCACGAATTCTAAAAAGTTAATTTTTAAAATATAGCTCCGATTAAATGATAAAAATTGAAATCCACGAAATATGACACTAAATTGCGACGTTGCCACTCATAAGGTATAAACGCTCTTAACGGAAAAAAACGGCTGTAATATTTTACCTGTTACTACATATATGTGTGAGCCCAAAAGTTGATACGGGGCTATTTTACTCGCCACCATTTTATTTACGGTACCGACTAATCTTTACCGGGAAAACGATTTTTAAATTAACCGACTTGAAAGAAAGAGGAGGTTCTCAATTCGGTTGTATATATTTTTAAATGTTTTTTACCTCGGCACTCTATTATTTACTAATCGATTTTGAAAATTATTCTTTTATTTAAAAGGATATACTTTTAGATTGGTCCCATATAAATTTGGTTAAGTTCTGATAAGTGGTTTTTGAGCCAGCTTCAATAATACGTATTTTGTCCACTTAGTGTATGTTGATGATATTGTAATAATTTCCTGTCACTGTTATTTACATTGCAAGTAGTGGTATATGACTTTGTTTGGGGTAGTTGTCATTACTAACAAGTGAAAAATAAAATCTTATTCACAACAAAAAAAAAAACACCACAAAGTGAAAAATAAGTTTAATTTCGGAAGTCGGTCTATTTGGATTTGAATTTTGTGTTTTTTGCCACCGACATTCGAAATTAAAGTGGTTTTTCACTTTGTAGTGTTTTTTAGAATCAGTGTTTTAATGGAATTTTCACTTTTTTGTTCCAATGAACCTGTTACTATAATGTGTGAGCCCAAAAGTTAATACGGAGCTATTTTAATCACCACCATTTTATTTACGGTACCGACTATTGTTTACCGGGAACCCGCTTTGTTCTGTAAGCACCCTTAGACTTAAAAGTTTAAAATAATTTTAATAATTAATTAAATATCGGATATTTTTTCGTAGAACGTCTCACGTCACGGACAAATCTTACTTATTTTCAATCTGGTCTTTTGAAGAATCTTCTGCAGTACGCTTGAAAAATGATGCAAAATATGTTTACCTGTAACAAGAAAATTTAAACATTAATATTGTTTTCCAAACACCGCGGCGTGTCAATAAGTAGTTTAAAAAAAAAAACAGTAAGGGAAATTAATTGCAGTTTAGTAAATTGAAACCCTACGTCAATGTGCCGTGTTAAAGCTATTTCATTCACTGTCAAAGAATGATAGTTGGGATATAAATAAACCTACAGACAATTTAGGCTGATGGTAAATTTAAATTTGCTTGACAATTAATTTCCCAGGCTTCAACTATTTAATATTATTTCTTTACCAATAAACAACTTTCCAAACACGAAACCAACAGCTTTTATCAAATTAAATACAATACTACCACACACTCCCAAAAGGGTCCCTAACTGACCCCACTATCAAATAGAGTGAAAGCAAGTTCCCTACACGGCGGCCATTTTAATTATACGTGAGAAGGACTCAAGGCTTTCACCTTTTTTTTTAAATAAACTATCGTCGGCATCTGATTACTGAAATGCTCTCGGCTTTTTTGAGGGGAATGACTTGGGTTTGAAAATTTGGGTTTAAGAATTCCTTTTACGAGTTGGTTGGTAAAATTTTGAACTTAAAAAGGTAATAAAATTTTTTTTATAAAATGTATATGTATTAGTATTTATTCTTGTATTTTATAGTCATTTCCGAGCTATCTATCCCGTATGTTGCACCTGCCATAGTACATCTCTGCATCAACCTAAGGTTGACTGGCAGAAAATGCTTCAGGCATTACAGGCATTAATTCCGCCTTTGTACAGTATTTTTTTTTACTTGTGCATAAAGTTTTAATAAATAAAATAAAGAATTTAGGTATTTATTACTAAGCCGAACGCTGCTTGTCTGGCATGTAGTACAACACAACAGTATCTGTTTCGTATTTGAAAGTGCCCGTTTAGATCAAAGGCATGGGTCGTTTTTATTTTTATTTTATTTATTTAAAATGAATGTGTACCTACTTTTTTGTATATTTTTATGATTTTCGTGTATTTTATTTTGATTTATTTTTAATGTTTTCGTCCTTGACAAACTGGTTGTACATAACTGCCTAGATAATAAGTGAATGATATGTACTCCCAAAATTAGAAGCGCACACTTGGCGATCCAAGAAATAAATAAGAAGTTTTAAATCTAAATAGAAAAAAAATCACTGATACACAACGCACAGCCCAAACCACCGAGACTAGAAACATGAAAGTTTGCACTAAAGTTCCTTTTATTAAGCAAGTGAGCACTTAGGAAACAATTATAAAAATTCATCCAATAAAACGGTTAGATAGAGGTGAATATGTATATATAATGTTGTCATTTTTGCCTATAGGAAATCCCACCGGGCACAAATAATACTTTTCATCTTTTGGACACCGGTGCAATCAAAATATTTTATTTCACATAAACCAGCATGGGTACTTATGAAACGTCAGAAGCTAGGTGCACGGTTCCAATTGGTCGTTTCCTATGGATAAGAGCCGGCAAGAAACTCCACGGTTATTTTTTTTTTAATAATTAGCTTTTACAATGTCTTCAAATTACAGTGTTGATAGGTATGGGAGGACAGTGTAGGCCTGAAGTAGGAGGCGATCTGTCGCTGCCGGCCGTAGTGCGGAGGATGGTCGGTAGCGCAGAGGCGAGGGACGCGGTGGTGTCCTTCTGCGAGGACGTGATGTCGCAGAAGGAAACTGCGGAACGGGAGAGGGAGATCTCGACTCCCTTCCTCGGCCGCAGAAGGCGCACCAGGCGCAGGAGAAGGGCGGACAACGCCCTTTTCCGGCCCCCATGAATGGGTCCGGGGCGTGGGACTTGGGGAAGTCCTCACCCCCTATTTGATGGACCCGAGGCGAAGGCGCGCGCGAGTGTCGGCGTGCGCCTCTGAGGTGATGCACGGGGTAGTTAAACACCTCACTACCCCGTGCAGGAGACGAGGCCCGGACGGACCAGGCCAGCACTAGTGTGGGGCTGCGGAAGAATTTCGATTCCCACGGCCCCGCGCGCACGTGCGAGGAGACACCGGGGTTGTTTTAGCCGGTAAGAGTCCGGCACGCCCCTCCGCCTTTTCCCCAGGCGGAGGTAGTCCATGAGGAATTCCCCCCGTAAAAAAAAAAAAAAAAAAAAGGCCTGTCAACTAGTACCAAGTCCTTAATAAAATAGAAAAGGGTCTACAAATCTACAGTTTACAGTGAAATGTTACGTAGAAAGTCGTCGTGACTTCTACAAAATATTACAATTCCAATAAATTAAAATAACAGCTTCCTCTCGTATGAAGTTTCATTGCCAATACAGAACCAAAGAAAATAAATAAACAAAATTGAGTCAAGCTTATGTTACAACTAAGGGCCTGTGCACACCACGTTTTTTAAACGCGCCGTTGACGCGCGTCTGTAGCAATACAGACGCGATACGCACGCGAGTCAGACGCAGCCTGTAGCTGTAGGAAAAAAGCGTGCCATCGACGCACGCTTCTAAAACGCGCGTTTAAAAAACGTGGTGTGCACAAGCCCTAAGACGGATCGTTAGTGACGAAGACAAAGAGACTCCTAGATGAAGCTTCTTGAATCCACAAGTCTTAACGTATTAGAATTTATAACGCGAATCTGTCGCCTAGATTTGGGAGAATTCCGAAATCAACAAAGATATTTACATATAATATGTTCGTTATATATTTGTGTCAAGAGTTCCCGCCTAACAAGTCGCAGAGGAGATACTTACATGGCTTCTTCCCTTGGGGGCAGGCAGGAACTACATAATGCCACCTGCTACGATCCTAACATACTCCATTTGCTTCGTTTACGTTCATAAATCGTCATACACGCACGCCGGTTGCGGGTACTTTGCACCGGGAAAGAAATCCTCATTTTTTCCGTTAAAAACCAAAAAAGGAGGAGGTTCTCAATTCGACTGTATGTTTTTTTTTTTGTAGTTTGTTACGCGATCATTCCGCCAATTATAAATTGATTTTGATGATTATTTTTTTATTTGGTAGGTCATACTTCAGAGGTGGTCCTATATAAATTCTAACGAAATCGGAGGAGCGATTTAAAAAAATCAACAATAATTATTTTTACATAAAATAAACTGCCTTCAAATGGACGTGGACATCGTGTTTTATGACATGACAATCTCAGAAATCCCATAAACATTCCGCCCGTGACCAGTATCAGAACTAAAGGATCCGTACTAACCTAGTCGGAGAGCCAGCAGATAATCTGGTTACCACAGCCCAGGAGGAAGTTTTAAGAGCTGCACGCATCATCACTTAACTTGTTAGCTTAGCTCCTGTACTATAAATTTCACTACACCTAACTTAATTTAGTGGCTCTGGGACGCTGGCTGATGTTGAAGTCGAAACTTCTGGAACTTTGAGTTCGTTTTATTTATGGATTTGAAGTTGGAATTAATGGGTAGGTATACTTACTAGCAATTGCAATAAGATAGGTTTTTGAACTGATTGTACCAATATCCATTTACATGCGTAAAGCGTGTGGCAATGAAAATGAATGCGACCTGCCGTTTCAAAGGTATCGTACGATAGGTTCAATGAGCTTTACAGATTTAAACTTAGATTTCCTAGGAAAGCGGTTCCGTGTTATAATGGCCGCCATGAAAATCTGTTGTTTTCACAAGTATTTGACATTTAGGTGTAAAAAAAAACACTGTTTCGACAGTTATTGTGTGACCTTTCACCGCTTTCTTTGGAAACCAAAACGCTTTAGGCGTTCATTCTGAAAACGCTAATATGTGCAGTATATCTACAGTGTGGAAACCACATATATGCAATAAATAAAACCACAAGAAATAAACAAATAAAAAAATGCTTTATTATTCAGACTAAGTCCATTGGATAGTACACACGGCTACAGATCAAGCTATACAAATCCAGCATTAGCTGATCTCGTATCGTATAGATTTATGTTACAATGAGAGATCAGCGTAAACTGGAATTGTATAGCTTTAAGTGTAGCCGTATGTACAACACACAACTTAGAAACTAGTGTTAGTACTTATATTTACCCGAAGAACTAAAACAAAACCATTATTAATTATGCGCCACAGAGGCATGTAGGCGCATCCAATGCCCCAGTATGGGACTGTCCCGCCAGTCAGCTATAGTTTTCAGGATGCTGTTGGGGCTGACGCGTACCCTGCGCATGATGGAGGCGCATCGCTTGCGCATGATGGCGTGAAAGCCATCAATGCCCCCTTCTGTGAACTACTACTACTAGTCCTCAGAAATATAGCAAAATTCAAAATTTCATTAAAAACCGTAATAAGTATTAAAAATTGAATTTTTAAACAAAATAAAAATTACTTAATAAATGAAACCACAAGTAATACTAGTCCTCACAAATATAGCAAAATTCAAAATTTCATTAAAAACTGTAAATTAAAAAATTGAATTTTTAAACAAAATAAATATTAATTAAATTCAGTAAGAGTAAACACTCTGTTTTGACGACGTACCTTTTAGTTCCTTCGTTTAGGTGTACCGATTTCCATTTTAGGCAAATGTGCTGAGTACGTAACAGCTTCGTGATAGTTTGCACTGCGTGGCAACGTCTCTTTTCAACGGTTAAGACTTGTAAGTTCATTGAATCATTGACTTAGTGATCCAGTTCTACAGAGTGTTCAAATTTACTAAAAACTTAAAGTCTACGTTTTGACCTAATTACTGGACCAATTTCGTTCATTTTTTGGTTACGGTCAGCAAATGCGATAAAAATTATGTGGTTTAATTTATTGCATATATGTAGAATCCATACTGTATAATAGATAGATTTATGCGTATTAGCGTAGATGTATACAAAGTGTAACAGAATTAACGCAAGACCTCATACACCCCAATTAGAGTATTGAGTTAAAAGCATTATACAATGCCCAAAACATTTTTTTAAAGCTAACTAATATATATTATTAAGAAAATCGTGTTGACCCTAGCATTACTTTACGCATTTAAAATTGAAATAAGATTTAATTTTCTTTGGCTCAATCGGCGGTCAGTATTGCATAATACATAATTTTTGAAAAAAATACCTATATTAATAGTTACTGAAATGGATTCAGTAGTCAATTATGAGCAAACTTCTTTCAGGACTTGCGTTTATTTCTGTCACACCTTGTTTAATAGAGGAAGCGTGGTGACCAATACAACGAGCATTAATCACGACCCTGGCTTCTGAAGGAAAATGAACATGTTTTGTTGTTTAATAACAGGCAACGTGTTCCGTCTTATTACAAAACACGATCTAACTTTAGCCCGAGCCTAAACCTTTGATTTAGTTTTTGTATTTGGAACTTTACTAAGTTCTTAATACAAAATTGGCAATCTAAGACCGGACTAAGTTGTTAGTTTTGTAAATGGAACTGACTTTCGATATCTGTTCGGTTCTTATTTCAAAAACAGGCTGGATGGTTTAAACGATGTCAAAAGAAAAACCTAGTTTTGTAATAAGACCGAAAAAGTCTATTACTATTAGGTCTAGTAGCCGCAAGAGCCACTACTGAGCGTGAGGTCCTGGGTTCGATTCCCAGGTCGGGCCAAGTGTCATTGGGTTTTACCATCAGGAGTTTCTCATTACCAGCCTGGAGTCTGGATTTGTGCCCGGTTGATGGCAATAGGTTTACCCTCCAATTACGTGGGACTAAAATATAACTAGCAAAATGCGGGCATATTTTTTTATATAGATAAATAAAGAATATACAGGGTTATTGGTAAAACACCATCAACCTCTTAAGGGGTAATTGTACTCATCATTATGAACAACTTTTACTATGGGACCAAATATGAAACCGCGAAAAAAGAATCAGCTGGTCCCTACGTTTTGATGAGTTCTGCAAACATAAATGTAGGGAACAGCTGATTTTTTTTTGCGGTTTCATATTTGGTCCCATAGTAAAAGTTGTTCATAATGATGAGTACAATGACCCCTTAAGAGGTTGATGGTGTTTTACCAATGACCCTGTATATTCTTTATCGTACACTACAAAATACATAACAAAAAATAAATAATTTGAACACTACTTAATATACAATTGGCGGCCTTATCGCTTTCTGCGATCTCTTCATACTACAGGTACCCCTCTGCCTAACCCTTTCGGGATTGTAGGTGTGGTGGTATGTATAAGTTATGTACTTAAAAAAAAGATTTAGTGCAGAAACTTGTACACACGGCAACACATCAAGCTATGCATTTCCAGTTTACACTGACCTCTCATTGTAAGGAAATCCTATACAATGGAATCATCAGCTTATTCTGGAAATGTATAGCTTGATCTGTAGCCGTGCGTACAACTTTTACAGTAAATCTTACATAGGGACCTCCTTTTAAGTAAAATATATACCTTTGCTAGGAGATCCCGCTCTTCAATGTCAAATTATGAAATGTTAAAAGTGGTGTACAAAAGAAAACATAAATTAAACAAAAAATTACAAGTAAAATCTCAAACTAAACAAGAAAGAAGACTTGAACTATAACTAAAAAAAGAGAAAAGAGAAAGTAACTTAAAAATATATCCTAAAATAGAGTGTGTGAGTGTGTGTGTGCATGTGACTGTGTGTGTGTAAGTGTGGGTATCATTCCAACTCATATTGACGATGCTTGCAGCAATAATTCAATGTCATTAAGATCTCTTACGCGATGCTCACAAGGCAGCATATTAAGTCCTTCCTACGACCTCGCGGTTTACAACATAAATACCACAGTCCCGTCGACCCAGTAAATCTTATCACATAGTTTGCAACCACAACTATTTACCACAATATCCTAATAACTTGTGAACGTACAAATAAGATCACTGCTTGCTGGCCTACTTGCAAATTCCTATATAGGTAACTATAATAGCTCATGGTACAAGATTGATGTTGAATTTTGAATTAAACGAGCCTCAGAGCCTCATCCTGACTTACGTTTGAGGCACTATGTGCGAATCTTTTCAGTATTGGCACGACCAGGGCTTGGAACTGGTACCAAAAGTACAGGTACTGTACCGGTAATTAGGGGTTCTTGCCATTTTAGGATCAGGGTACCGGTTCCAGACGGGTACTGGCATTTATTTATTTATGTATTCTTTATGTAGAACATAAAATACATAACAAAAAAAATATTGAACCGTGCATAAGAACCGTTTCAGACACCAATCTACGTGGTCTTCACATGATCTGACTAAGATTATGTCTGGACTTTAAAAGAGACTGTGACCTCTGAGTTTGTTTCTTCCTTTCTTCTCAGAGTAGTCAGATAAAACAAATACAATAATAAATAAATAGTCAGGAAACGCCGACCTCATCTAGTTTTTAAAATATGATTGACGTGTAAAAGTGTTTGTACAAACCTACTTACAGAAATAAAATCATTTATCATTTAATATACAATAGGCGGCCTTATCGCTTTCTGCGATCTCTTCCAGGCAACCTTGGAATGGACAGTGATTTTGCCTGGACATAAAACGGGGCTGTCATTGGTGCAAATAATAAGTATCAATACCGTACACTAAAATAGACACACAGATACATGTCCTAAATATAAATACATAAATACTTATATAAGCAACGAAAATAAACGAATAGGTAATTACAATTACGAGAACAAGATCACAAAGCCGAGTAATTTTCCTTGACGACTTTTGACTTCGATTGTTGCTGGTGCTCACCTAACAAGTAGCGGTACAAAATTCAGGCCCGGCGCGTACCACAAATCTCATATTTTTAGGAGAAACTTCGTGCGGTTGGCAACATTGAAGTTATTTCTCTAAAGCCTATTCCAATGCTTGTTGTATTCACTATCCTTTTTACTTACTATATCTGTTTTCTGACTCTGAAACGGTCGGCATTGTACCGGTTTTGGTATCTATAGAGTACCGATACTAATTAGAAATCCAAACGTGTCAGTCAAAACGTCAAACCTTTAGTTTTATGACAGCTGCGCGCACAGATTGTCAAAGACGCGTGAGTCGTTGCCTGGAATGTCACGAATTTATAAATATTGTTAATTTAAATACTTAGAATTACGTATTGAGTATTTATTTTATTTCTTATTGTAATTTTTATCTTAGCGTTTGCTACACCGGTTGACGGCATCACGTCAGCGCCGGCTGTCGCTGAAAACCAGGTTCTGTCTCGCATAGGGTCGTAGCATTATACTGAGTGATGACCGTTTTGCGTGGATGTGACGCATATTTTCCCCCAACTTGTTTTTTTTTGTGTTTATGTCAAACTTAAACTCAAAGCATTTATTTCAATTAAACCATTTACAGGCACTTTTGAATTGTCAAGTGGTCGGTCAGTCAGAAATATGAAGCTAGTTGCCCATTCCAAAGCGTAGTAGGTACCTATGGAGAAGAACGGGCAAGAAACTCCATGGACACTCTTTTAAATTATATTGTTACATAAATATTAGTTACATCATTAATGTTGAATATAGGTATAATTATGTGTTCGTTTTCTGCGTCATGTTTACCGGAATTAGACGTATATTCTTTCTTTATGGGTATCATTTAAGCTATTACCAATTTAATTAGTTTTGTGTTTCTTAAATAATAGGGTTTGTCCTCCAAATAGTAGATCTGTCACCAAAATGTAGTCACCAAACAATGCAAAATCAGTTCCACAATAAATCACCTAAAATCCTGAGATATCAACCTGGGAACAATTTTTGTTTATCTGAGAACGAAAATATTTCGTGGCGATAGATCTATTTATTAGGTGATACAACTTGATGACAAATATAAATTTTGGTGATAGAAAATATAGTTCCCTTTCTTTATTTTTTCTTTCAAAAACCAATGGTGCAGGTTCTACGTCTGGTATCGGTACGAATAGTATAGGTACTACTCTGGTACCAGTATCATAACAAGGCCAATGGTACCGGTTTCCAAAGATACCGCTATTTCAAGCCCTGGACACGACAGAAGAAGATTGACACTAAAATGCTCTAGTGGATGGACCGTAGCCTTGTTTTCTTACTTCGTCTATTATTAAAAATGGATCTGCCTAGCCTGTTCCCAACTATATTGGGGTTGGCTTCCAGTCTAACCGGATGCAGGTGATTAAATAATACCTACCTAAAAATATATTTGAATAACTAATCTGTCTGTGATAAATATCGAATTTCCTCTGAACTTTTATAATAGCTGGCTCCTGATCAGCAGAGGACGGTCATAGGATGATAAGATATATGAAACAAATCCTTTGGAAAGGCAACGCACAGACCAAAAAACATCATGACTTTTTAATACTATTCGAATTTCATATAAACCAATTACCATATCCCTTATTTCTATAATCTGAAACCCGTAGGTACTCGTATACTTAGGTTCGTGAATGATCGGAATGCCGACCGAGATCCGAGAGGGGTTGAAATTCAGCAATTTTCCCAGTCTCCACCTCGTGATGTACCTGAGATTCGTTTATGCAAATACGTGGTATATAAATAAAGAACCGTTTTATGAATTTCAGTTATTTAGGGTAGGATTAATTTTATACTGAAAGGGATGAGTTTAGAAAACAAGGTGGAAACTCTTTACCTGACTGACTTATTGAGGAATATTTTTAATTACATGACCCAATAACAGATTAATGAATTTATAGTTTTTTTTTTTTTTTTTTTTAATAAAAAAGGTTGCCCCACACTAGGAATTTCTCCTGTATCGTGGGTGCGTTTACCAACATTTAAACTCACATACACAAACAGCCAGACCCGGAACAACTACTTGCAGGTCATACAAATATTTGTTCCGTGCGGGGATCGAACCCGCGACACGTAACGCAACAGTCAATCGCTTAACCACTGCGTCAACCATGCGGGTGGGATTCTACACGACCGAAGAGAGATCAGGCGCAGGACCAACGGCTTAACGTGCTTTCCGAGGCCATGGGGGTATCACACCGTCAACTTCAATACTCCAGGCTGTTACTAAGAAATTCCTAATAGAAAAACCCAATAATAGTTTGCCCAACCTGGGAATTGAGCCCAGGACCGCACGCTCAGCAGTCGCGCTTGCAACCACGAGACCAACGGGGCGGTGGTAGTAGTGACGTATACTGATGTATGGGAGAAACAAAATTCAACTACAAAGTAAAATTTGTTAGTGGGATAAATTCATCCTAACTACGGAACCCTTCATTATATGTGGTCCAACACGTACTTGGCCGGTTTTTTGTAATGTGGCTCTTGTCTGTGCAGATTAAAAAAAAAAATACTTTCTATATAATTAACATTCAACTAGCTTTGCAAAAATTACTTAAAAAAAAACAATGTAGAGTTTTGACTTCGCTACGATTTTAATATATACATAGACACACACATACATTAGCACACGTACATCTATAGTACATATAGATGTACTAGCTTTTGTCTAGGTAAGCTTTCAACTTTTAATTCCATCCGCAAGGCTGGTGTCACATGAAATTAACATTACATGACTACCGTGGTCTAATTCTAAATGAAGTTGAAGTGGCATTAGTTAAATGTGTGGCGAGCCTAACTGAAAGTCGAGAGGAACATTAAGTGCTAGACCACAGAACTTCACAGGAGATGTAAGTAGGTACTTAGTAGTATGTATTTGTAGTGTAAGGAAAGTTTGGACAATCCAAAAGTGCACGCCTCGTAACGCTAATTTATTTTAATAAAATAATAAATCGTTTAAAAAAAATCATGTATGCAAGAAACGTTCTTATATTTTTGCACGTGAGTATTCTAGTGAATTTTAATAAAAATCACGCCTGATTTCACCGGACGGGTAGGCTAAGGTTAAGGTACAAATCGAGGGTTGATGGTTGATAAAAACCGATAAATCTAAATTTCTGTTTTTTTTTTTGAAAATCCATTCTGGGAAATTTTCTCGGTTTTTGCCGCTGTGTAATCAGATGAACAGAGTCAAAGTGCAACACGCATAAAAACTGACAAAAAATCCAATAATTCTTTATGTAGCACATAATGCCAGCTAAGTTATAAGTCCCACGTAAGCAAGCGAGCCTATTGCCACCCACTGGGCTCAAATTCAGACTACGAGCTGCAACTGTGAATTTCCAAATGGAAGAACCCATTTAAAAAATTTAGCCTGATATAGAAAGAAAGAAAGAAAGAAGGAAAAATGTTCATTCTGCACAAACAAAACGCACATTACAAATAAAAAAAAAAAAAAAAAGAGACAAGTATACACATCCAACGTTGTCAAAAGCCTCATATTCAAGCATACATATTGCCGACAATTTTAAATATAGGAATATTTTTTCATATAGGAATGGAACTCAGGATTGCACGCCCATCAGTCACTCTTTTGACCACTAAACCCACGATGCTCATATATCCATTCAATTTTGAAAGTTATTATTAGGTACGCGCACATCACAGCCATCAGGCCACCACATTTCCATACAAACAAGTGCGGTGCGACCCGCCTGTAGTAGTGTGCAATTGTTCATACAAAATGTACAAAAGTGATGCAGGAGGATTTAGCGTTTCAGTGTGGCCAGGCTAAATGTGTATCAGCTTGCAAAAGCTCTTTAAATGAACCTCTATTTCTAGTAGGGTATAATAAGGTGCAAAATAACAATAAAAAAGGAAATCTCACTATAGTGTTAGAGTCGTAAAAGGAGTACAAATAAAATGTCTAAGGATCCGCAATTTACCTAGTATAACGCGGGACATATTAATTTTATGACGGGCAATAACAGAAGCTTTTATGTGCTATAATAATATGATCTACTGAGTTTTATTGACAACCTTTGTGGTTTTCTAGGGCGCGAGGTTGTGTAAGAGTATTGTTCTCTTTCCTTGTGCTCACGAGGCACGTTAGAAAACATTGTGATGTTGTAAAACCATGGCTCATCTAATGGGAAGTGGTTGCCACCGTCTATCTTTAGGGTAACAGAAACCACGAATTCACTTTATGATTCTGAAGCCTCCGGCGGCGGCGTGGCTTGAAAATTTTCGTCGGTCATCACAAACATAATCTGCTGTTTCATAGAAAAGTGCAATACCTACGAAGTAAAAGCATGCCAGTGGTATTTTGTCTTTTATAACCGACGATACATGTCATTTCAGTGGAGTTCAGAATCATTGACTGAATCCATGGTATCACGGTATGAAATCATGGTATGCGTTGATGTCCCAGCCACCTGCAAAACTAAGAGGTCATAGCAACTATAGAGACAACGTTGAAATTACATATTTATTTATTTAACACTTTAAGCACACAAGTGTACAGAGGCGGACTTAATGCCATAGGCATTTGCATTTATTTATTTTTTGCTACACATTTAAGTACGGGACATATTTATTGATTAAATCTATAAACTTCTTATACTAAATCAAGTAACAAACTGTTAAAACTGTATTGTATAATTGCATAGCACATGTGTGAGCACTATGTACCCACTATAAAGCTTACTGGGTTCGTCTTTCATTGACTTGAATGTGCCCTGGCGGCTGAGAGTATGTCATGCTCACTCAAATGTGTCGCTGGTGGTGGCGTGTGTATTGGATCATTGAGTTCCCTTCAAAATGGTTGAGCTGAATGGTGCTGATCCATACGTCATGTTCGTGAACGGGCGCCGTCAGTAGGCACTGGTCATTTCTTAGCTGCCACGGCTTATTTTAATTCCATAATTGTTTTTATCTTTTTATTACGGACGCTTTTAACGTGCACGTCTTTCTACATCGTTCTCACATGTATAATTACAACATGAATGATGTAACCACTCTATTGTAACAATATTTTGATTTAAAAGAGTGTCCATGGAGTTTCTTGCCCGTTCTTCTCCATAGGTACCTACTACGCTTTGGAATGGGCAACTAGCTTCATCTTTCTGACTGACCGACCCCTTGACAATTCAAAAGTGCCTGTAATTGGTTTATTTGAAATAAATGCTTTGAGTTTGAGTTTTGAGTTTGAGTTAAAATTAAAATATAATTACCTTACTTAACTAAAACTATTAACAAATTGAAATATGGCGTCGCAAAATTCCTCTGCATCGCTGTCGACTGGTAATGTATCCAAGAGACTGGCGGCGTTGCCACGTTGTATGGCAATTCTTAGCCTCTAGCCAAGGTAAAAGCCAGCCCTTGGGTCACGGGAAGTGTCAAACAGCCGTTTGGAGATTTCGGAGACTCGGACCCCACGACCCTAAGGTTTCAACCCTAAACGGCTCGAAAATATAATTACCGATAAGGTTATTATACTTTCACAGCTTGAAGTTTCGCAGCCGAAGTAGCAGAGCCAGCACAGCACGCTGAGCCAGGAAGATGGGATGGTGCTAGAGTATCGGAACACGTAGCATCCCACACTAAAGGCCTTCCAAGGAAATAAAGACATACCGTCCAGTCTCTTGACATCGTTGCGAGCCAAGCCGTTAAGTTCTAATACAGCTGGACCGCCGACGGTGAAAAGAGCTCGTCGGATGATGTCATAGTTCGCGTGCCGAGCTAAGCGGCCCGCATTTCGGCTGCAAGACAGGCCGTGGTGTCCGAGGCTGTTGACAACTTTGCCACAGTGACAGCGATGAGGAAAAGTAGTTGCAGGGAAGCAGCGAGGTGGAAACCAGTGTCGTCGAACAAAGTGCCTATGTTTCACGACGATAGTGCATGAAGCCAAAGACTCGACTTCCACTTACCCACAGCAAGCAGGCGCGCACGCTCCGCAGTAATAGCAGACGTGTGAAGTAAATTGTTCTGTACTCAGAACAATTTACTTTTCTGCAGAGCGGCTCATCCCACCGTCTCTGGGAAGATGGATTGTCACCATCCATAGTCTCGATAAAGCACGTCACATAAAAATAAATCAGTGTGGAGGCTAGGGGTTTCCTGATAAATTTCTCAGTGCCGTAGACCGATGATTTGAAAGCCGGTAAACTAATACTAGAAATTTTGCGGAAATTATTTGAAATGTTTCATATGGCATACTTATTACGTAACTTTGAAATCGAATCTCATGATTTCTGCTTGTTAGCAGTTAGTTATGTAGAAGGTATGTAGGTACTTCACTAGGTAAGCACCCTTGAGATACTCGAGTTCACTTGACAGGTACTACAAATAATCACGTGAGAGGTAGAGTAATAGATATTTTTTGACAAATGGTAAGTACTTCCTGTAAAGATGTTACTGACGCAGAATCGACTTCCAGCTTTAAGTCCAATTGTCCATACAATAAGAGCGAATAGTTTGACGCGGTATCAAGTTACGTCAACTAAACCAAACTGACGCGCATGAGGTCTTTTTCGCTTTTATTGCATGGAAATACTGCTCTTTCTGACTGGCTGTAGCCGATTCCACGTCGATAAGTATAGTCACTATCTAAATAATCAAATCTTAACCATCATCATCATTGACATTTTTCAATAAACCTCTACCACTATTGGATATAAGTCTATATTGACACAATGCATTTACTTTTTTTATAGTTGACAATTTCCATAAGAGCCATCCCAAATCTTTCCATGACACTCAACAACTTTCTTCCACTATCGCTTTCAAACAGACGTAAAAACTTGTTCCTTCCAATACGAGGTTAATACCACCCTGAAAACTTTATCACTGTATGGGCCATAAAACGGAGCCTATATAATTTATAACTATATTAGTATTACATTCGCGTTGAGAATTGTGTGAAGTTTTCGATACACCTTCAAAGAGTGTAAGGATTCAATATGTTTTAGTTGTTTCTGCTTTACTTTTAGTACGCACTAACCTAAATCACGTACTTACTGATGGATGTTTACGGCTTAAATTAATATGTGTAATATTATTCATCTACCTACATTATTTGCTTATTATATAATATGAGCAGATGGCGTGGGTACATGAATGATAATTATAATAAGTACCTAATTAAAAGATAAAATTCCTTTGTAATAATGAAGGAGTGTTCTTAAAGCGAATGTGAGTACCAATACAAACCATTTCTGGTTTAATGGTACAAAACAAACATAAACCTGTATCAAGACTGTATGAATAAAAAAAAAATCGCTAGGGTGTCTTTTTGATTTGTGGAAGTCGTTGTGGATACTTTTCGTTCTGAAGTAGACGAAGAAGTAAAGAAGGCTCTTACTCTAAACGATATTCTCTCTTGCTAATTATCATTGATTTATATTTGAGTATTACGCCTATTTTCATTCAACATCATAAAATAACTACTATTTTAGACCACTGATTCGACTATTGTGGTTTAATTAAAATAAGTTACAAAGTACAAAGTTTAATGGAATGGAACGTGAAATTAGTTATCGTAAAGTTCTGAATCGGAGGACTAGGTATTTTATTGATAGAATTACATTAATTGAAAAAAGAATTGTTTGTTTTAGTTCATTAGGTATCATCATTATTGGCAGCCTTGTTCCACCCTCTGCTGAGAATAGGCCTCCTCCCTTGTGTGCTATGCTTCCCTGATCCGTGCGAGTTTTATCCAGGTCTTCCCGCGATCTTGTGTAGGTCGTCCACCCACCCACCTGGCTATTTGTCTGCCAACGCTTCTTCTACATCCTCGGCGACCATTCCGTTAGAGCTCTGCTCCACCTGCCATCACAGCGTCTAGCCAAGTGTCCTGCCCGCCTCCATTTCAGATCCGCCACCCCTAGTCCTACGAGTTACGGACTCGGTATTTCAGTGATAGGCCTAACATGGCGCGCATGTTTTGCCACAGAATTAGGTCTCGGAGGTTCGTGGCTAAATAATAACAACTGAACGGGTCGATCGATCAGGTTAAGCCCCGCTTGCCACGGTTGGTCCGTGGATGGGTGACCATCTTTACATATCAATAACCCTCCGTGAATCGAAAAGCACGTTCTGCCATTCGTGGATCTTTGGCAGTCGTTAGGGTTGCCAAACACATAAGCAGGCCAGCCGATTCATCGGCACAGCCGGGCGGTAAAATCGACTGTATGTAGATGATTTTTGTTGTTGTAGTTGAATGCTGTTCGACAAATACTTACTGCCGAACCGAAAATGCCCGCTTATAATTTATTTTTATTTATTTATTTATTCAATGTCTTACGAGCTAACAGAATTGACCTCCAAAACGCTCATACGATTAATTTTATACAAATAAATTATTATGGCTTTTAAATTACACATGCTCGTCACCTTATACCATAGATTTTATAAAAATAACAATATACCAAGTCTATAAATAATAATAAAAATAAATTACAACGCAGAATTAATACATAAAATTAAAATTAAATTTCAGTTTAGTGTCAATTAATGTCAATCAATTCAATTCAGGTCAGTTATTGTTTATGTCTGTAATAATATGTCAGCGTTATGCGTGTAGCAACTATTACGGGTCGCCAGAAGCCCGAAAGTCTGACAACCAGTCTTACCAAGGGGAATCGTATAACCCAGTAGCTGGGTGGCGGAGGTCAGATAAGCAGTCGCTCCATGTAAAATACTGGAGTTCAGCTGCATCCGGTTAGACTGGAAGCCTACCCCAAAATAGTTGGGAAAAGGCTAGGCAGTTGATACTTAATTAGGTCCAATTGACACCATGTAGTTATGATAAAAAAATGCTCGATATAGCGTAATTATGATTAACTGATGCAACAAGGCATACATAGCAAATGGAGATTAATGTTAGGTATTCATTTTGAGTATGAATGTGGATGGAAAGAGTAGGGGAAGATCAAAGAAACGATGGATGGACTGCATGTGAATGATTATATAATTTTTCTTTCGACGACTAATAATAAAAAGACGTGTTAGATAGATAATACGGGCTGGTGTCCGCAACTCAGAAAAGACGTGTTGCGCTGACCCCAGATTAATTGGGAATAGGGCAGAAGAATAATGATGAAATTTCTTATATTAATAACATTTAATTAGTATTCGTTAAGACATTAACACCACACAATAAAAACGCAAAGAGAAACACACTTCATGTTCGTGAACGGGCGCCGTCATTTGGGACTGGTCCTCCCTCTTAGCTGCCACGGCTTATTTTAATTATTTTATTTATAGATTGTTTTGTTTAAATTTATATTTGCTGTACTCTGGATACTCAGCGTGTACGTTTATATATAATTTTATATTCAACATTAATGATGTCTCTAATAACTATGTAACAATTTAAAATTTAAAAGAGTGTCCACGGAGTTTCTTGCCCGTTCTTCTCCATAGGTACCGCTTTGGAATGGGCAACTAGCTTCATATTTCTGACTGACCGACCACTTGACAATTTAAAAGTGCCTGTAAATGGCTTAATTGAAATAAATGCTTTGAGTTTGACTTCGACACATCATAGGACATATTGTGGTAACCAGTACCAATATTATTATACACGAATCTCAATCGAGAGCATAGATTAATCGAATGTCAATCATCGTGTATGCCCGGCACTTGACTACATAACCGATCTAGGAATTATTGCATGAATGTACACCGGAGGCGTCGGGCCAAGCGTCGACTCGAATTATTGGTAACCACTAATACCTACACTATACGCATGCATTGTGAATATATTTTACTATGGGGACGGGCTGCAGACATTTGAGTCTACTTTTATTCTGCAGAAAAGAACCATCAGAGCCATATATGACCTCCGCAGGCGCGTCTCTCTAAGGTAACCGTTTAAAGATATTAACATCAGGACGGTAACTTGTCAATATATCTATGAAAACATCATGTACCTACGTAAGAAAAAATCTAGGTACATTATTTTTAGTAAAAAAGGTGAAAGATACAATTATATCACTATAAATAGGGAAAAATCAGTTCTACCAGGTTTCAGGCTGGCAAAAGTAGACTTATCTTTCATGGGGTGTTGTTTAAAATGTTACAATAAAATACCTCCCCACATACTTCAACTGAATGAAACGAAATTTAAATCTTGTATAAACGCACACTAGGCAGCCAAGCATATTATAAGTTGGGGATTACAACGCTGATAATAATGCTGTAATGGTCCTACTGCACAAGGGCGCATATCCTATTTGATTAGCATTCGATAATACTGTTAGAGCTGCTGAAGATTTTAAAAACTATCTTTAACTAAAAAAACTATCTGATACTAAAATATTGAATTTATGTAATATAAATTAAATCTTTTAGTATCAATCATCGATATCGAAGGTGAAACCGGCTAGCAGACTTCGGGTTTTCGAAGCACCTTTAAGAACAGTAATTTTGTCATGGGGATTTCCATGGCAACGTTCAACGTACCTAACTTAAGACAGAGGACACTGAAAGAAGCTTGCTCAGCAAGTCAAAACAATCAAAACAGTCAAGAACAGGTACACAAACTTCAAAACAGTGATCAATTAAAATAGTGACTTAGTGATACCAGATTACTCATTGAAATGGGCAGAAATACGCCTGTTTTATAAGTAATACTAGCTGACCCCGCGAACTTCGTACCACCTAACATTTTTTTTTTTGTTAATTTTTCTCTCCGTATGAACCATCCTCGTACTTCAAGGAATATTCTAAAAAAAGAATTAGCAAAATCGGTCCATCCGTTCTTGAGTTATAAAATTACAACGAAAAGTGGCATTGATTTTTATAGATAAAGGATTAAATGATTCTTCATCCAATATGTTAATCTACTATATTCTAGATTCTTTAACATTCCCTTGAACCAAAATCACTCTTGTTTCCACGAAACAAAAGTCTCCTCCCATCATATTTTATTCCGAATCTCACTGGCGGTTTTAAAGAACACTTGTAGTATAATCCTTCTGACAGCTGGCAGTACAGTAGTGGTCGGAGATTAACACGGTTCCGCCACGTTTCCCGGACGGCCCGGATTAGTTACTGTAGGGATTCTTCATTCCGGTTTGGTACTTTTATTGCGGGCGCTGACTTGAACAAAATCTTGGACATGGATGGCGTAGGGTACGAGGGTGACAGAAGGTCAATTTTACGTGGTGTTATGGGCTATGGGTGGCTTGCAAATGGTTTTTTATTATATATTTTAAGTCTAAACTGTCCCATTGCCCCTAATGGCAAAGGCCACAAGTCCATCCAGGAACTCTTTTCCCGCACCAGCTCGAACCAGCCCTCCCGGTACACGTCCAGGTCGCCTTGCCACTTCTTTCAGAGGCAACCTAAGCGAGGCGGCAAAGTTCATAGTTAGGCACCCATTGTCTACAATTGCACAAAATCCACACAACTAATAGGTACAAATTAATTATTTATATTATTCAGTATTTCTATCTGTATACCATTTTTGGTCCACATTTCGCATCCTTTAAATCGTGGCATGGTTGATGGTGTCATCTTAACATGCTCATTGTTATCCAGTGTTAATCTAATATATTTTCTTTTAAGATTTTTCAGAAATCAGTTTTTGTGATAATCGCAAAAGTAAAGGAAACAAAAAGTTAAAGGAACTTAAACTCAAAGAAAACTGACTAATTCCTAATTGTCTAAACCCCCCAAAGCTCACCAAGGTGGGCCACGTGATTAATACTCATTCCTTCTATGTGTAAAAAGAGGCCCTGCGGGGCAAGCACGGCCTACCTGTAATAGGCTTGAGTCATACATTTTTATCACAGTTTGGGAGCTAAAACCGTAGCGTAAGCGTCACCGTACCACTGTAGGCCGTGCTCGCCCTGCTGAATAGAAACGATTACAGGCTTGAATATAAATACTATACGATGATACCAATTTACCTTATCAATAATATTTATCACGAAAAATATTCTACGCACCCTTCTGTCTTCCCTCGATCTCAACCTTGACCTCAACACATAACACTGCGAGCCAGCTAAGCAGAATTTTGGACCTCAAAGCATAACCAACCGCATAAATCTTAGTTACGTGACCTCTCACAGCCTCCCGGAGGTACGTCGGAGGTAACGGAGGCAATTACACTGTGTAGCAGTCTCAGAGGAGTGAGATATGAGAGTTTAAGACTAACTTGTGCGGAGCGTTACACGTTTTGTAAATGTTAAGGAGTGATACTGTTTTTTTGGTCGGAAGTTTAATAGACGTTAGTGGTGTTTGAAAGAAGGATTGTCCCTATGTTAAGAAACTGCTATATTAGGTGAATTATGATCTAGGTTTTTACTACTAAGCCTTAAGAAATTCAAATCTTTTATAAAAAGGAAACTATGCCAGAATGCCTATTATACACGGTTCATGAGAGAGTAGTGTTGTCAGTAGCTTTAGAACAGTATTGTAGCAATGAATTTAAAAGCAATATTATACGCACAAGATCTCAAAGGAACAATAATATGAGAAGATTTGTTGTGCCCACTTGTAATAATAATAATTATTTTGGTCGAAGGTGTAGAAGTTTTTTAGTCCCAACTATTTTTAATAACCTTCCAGTCGATATAAACAGTTGTATCACAAAAACTGCCTTTAAAAATAAAATACATAAGTACCTCTTTAATATTTTTTGTCAAAACCTCACTGAAGAGCACATTTACATTTAGTTTTTTTAAAACTAAAATTGTACTAAGTCTGTTTTAGATGAAGGAATAGTAGAACTTAACGTTATGTAAAAAAGTGTCACTATGTTAAATATATATATGTTATGTAAAAAAGGAGCTACGTCTGCCAACAAACTGCTTTGTAGTTTGGCAGAGGTAATAGTGTATTGTAAAAAATATTTCTGTGAATAAACATTTTATTATTATTATTTATTATTATTACTGTCAAAGACTATATTGAGGACAAAAAGGCTTGGGATTGAGTTGCTCCAATAAAGCACAGGGCAATGTTAATTTATTTTATTTCGCTAACTATTTTTACTTTTAATCTTTGCTATAAGTAGGTATCTATACTTATTTACATATACAATGACACTAATATTTACTGTTTATAGTATTATATTATTTTAAATTATTGTAAATGTGAGGACTATGTGTGTTTTTGTTGCAGTTTTAATCATGTTCTGGCAGTTTGAGTAGCTGATGCGGCCTACCCAAATATCCTTTCTTTGGTATTGTTCGTCGAATCGTTGAGCTCCTTAAGTTCTGAGTTGAGCTACACGGGTACTGACAAATGCGTGCACTGACTGGACAGGTCCACTCAATCTGTGTGGTTCTTTCCTCAAAAGACCATTTCAGACACAAATCTACATGGTCCTCAAAGATTATTATAATATTATTCTAATTATTGTGAATGTGAGAACTATGTCGGTCATTGATTTATTTATATTTATTTTTGTATTTTTCTCAACTTAATCATGATCTGGCAGTTTGAGTAATTTATGCGGCCTACTCAAATGTCCTTTCTTTGGTATTGTTCGTCGAATCGTTGAGCTCCTTGAGTCTAAGTTGAGCTGCACGATTACTGACAATTGCGTGCACTGACTGGACAGGTCCACTCAATCTGTGTGGTTCTTTCCTCAAAAGACCATTGCAGACACCGATCTACATAGCTTTCACATGACCTGACCAAGATTTTGTCTGGACTTTAAAAGAGACTGTGACCTCTGAGTTTGTTTCGGCCTTTCTTCTCAGAGTAGTCAGATAGGAAACGCCGACCCCATCTAGTTTAAAAAAAAATATGATTGACGTATAAAAGTGTTTGTTCAAACCTACTTACAGAAATAAAATCATTTATCATTTACTTTAATTTTAAAATCTTTTTTGTTTGTGTGATAGTTTTGATCTCAAAAACTGATGTTTTTTTGTGATTTATTATGCAGTTTAATTTTTAATTTATAGACGCCTGTACTGAAGCAGATAATTTTGATATCCCTAAAGCCACCCCCAACCTACTAACGCTTATTTCACGAATTAAAATAGAAGGTACAGTGGCCGTGTTTGCCTACTATCCAAGGGTACTTATCAAACTTATAATTTTGATTTAAAAGAGTGTCCATGAAGTTTCTTGCCCGTTCTTCTCCATAGGTACCTACTACGCTTTGGAAAGGGCAACTAGCTTCATCTTTCTGACTGACCGACCCCTTGACAATTCAAAGGTGCCTGTAATTGGTTTATTTGAAATCTATATATTAGTATTTATTCTTGTATTTTATTGTCATTTCCGAGCTATCTATCCCGTATGTTGCACCTGCCATGGTATATCTCTGCATCACCCTAAGGTTGACTGGTAGAAAATGCCTCAGGCATTAAGTCCGCCTTTGTACAGTATTTTTTTTTACTTGTGCATAAAGTTTTAATAAATAAATACTTTGAGTTTGAGTTTGATAACATCACGTTAAAGTAAATGTCGAACGTTAAGGGAAAAAAAACCATTACGTACCTTCTTTTCGTTCACAAACGTCTCCAGCGTCTCATTCAATTCATCCATTACCCAATGAACGTACGTGCTACAGTTATATTTTAATATTTAATATATTCATCGTCGAAATTCGATACATTTGATTCCGATTGCCAAACGAAAAATATCCATTATGTTGATTATCTCAGCCGTCGATAATATCTGATCGGATATGCATGCGATTGCAATACATTATTCAGAAGCAGTGGCATTTAAAATTAATATTGGTGCTGCCTGCGTTTTTACTGTATAATTATTATTTTCAATTTGAGAGCAAGATTCGGACGGTATATACCTAGTTTGTAGTGTACTGTAAGTAGGTCATTTGAAAAAAGAAGACAACTTTCAATTTTGTAAATAAAGAATTCTTCTAATAGAGTAGGTATGGATTATGAATGCTTAAAAACAATTCATAACAGTCATGTGAGTGTCATCTTCCATAAAAATGGAACTCTCTACCTGCGTCTGTGTTTCCGAACGCTTACAACCCTAATCTCTTCAAAGTGAGAGTGAACAGGCTTCTTCTGGGTAAGCTCACTCCATCGACGACTCTCTCTCTGTCACCACTGACCTAGACTAGAGTCAATAGCAAAGCAATCATAAATAAAAAAAAAAATCCTATATGAAACTCCTCACAACTTCAAACAAAACTTATGAAAAGAATCAGAGAAAAGTTACATTAGATACACGTGTAAAAACATAACTTTCCGTCGTGCAGTCGGATAAAAACTAAGTATACTATTCCTTGAGAATTAAACCTGAGGCCTCACTATAACATCTTTACCAATACCGGACTTGCAAACACTGAACCAAAAAAACAGGCTTTATGAAATCCCAAAACCTTGTCCCATCTACTTTTAAAAATCCTTTCAAAAACTGCCAAACAAAAGCATACAATTTGCCAATCAGACTTTCACAAAAACAGTATAATCGAGTCACATTCGTTGAGCTGGAATCGAAATAACTTTTGTTCTAGTTAGTGCACGCGCCACTCTCTAGGGAGCCTCTCGGTATTTTAAAATACATTTATATTGGTATAGCATTGTGGGAAACTCGATGTGCTTTTGCCCACAGAGAAGTAAACAAATGGAATACTCAACTTTTGTAGTTAGGAAATAGTTTCGCGACTGAATGACAGACGGTGCACTGTCTAAACAACTGGAAATATTGTAATAAGCACGTTATACACATCATGCCTGTATGCAAGCAACCGGCATCCCGATGCCGTGAATAGTTTTCTCATTGTTTGTCTTATTTGTTTTAGTAGGTATATTCGTATATTTATTTGTGCAATTAGATATATATCTAAATATACATATATGTATATTTTGTATATTTAGATATATATATATATATATATATATTATATTGGTAGTTTTTAATAAAGTCCATGTGTAATCTTTATATTTAAATACCTAATTAGTCCTAAATTTTTCGTAATTGCACAAACCAATGTTTGTCTCTGCATCACCCAAAGGTTTACTGGTAGAAGTCCGCCTGTGTACATTTTTGTGCTTGAAGTATTAAATAAATAATGTAATGCACGCTACTGTCATACTTTTGTGTAAGACAAATTGTATTTGAAAGGAAAGCATAATCCGTAGTTGTTACAAAGTTGCACTTAAAACATCAGTTATAATCGCTTCGAATGGTAGGTACCCGAACTTTGATAATGATACCATGTTTGATTCTAAGTCTCTCCTCAAAAACTCAAGAGGTAATTGAGTGGTAAACAAACAGGCGATCCACTTGATCACCACCGCTCTTGAATACCTGCAATACCAGAAGCAACGCAGGTCCGTTGCCATCCCAGAGACAATTGTAAAACAGAACATTCTCATGCGCGTTTAAATTACACGAGTAATATTCTGTTTCGTTCATCTACCCGCACATTAACACTTCATTTACTCAATACTCTCTGTCAACAAATTACTGATTTAATGTACACTCAATAGCGACTGACCGGCTGGTGCAGTTGGTAGTGACTCTGCCTTCTGAGCCGCTGGTCCCGGGTTCGATCCCCGGATAAGTCAAACCTTTTGTGTGCATGAACATGTCTGTTTGACCTGTGTTTGGGTGTGTCTATGTATATCAGTCATCAGGTTACCGTAGTACAGGTTCTACCTAGTTCGGGACCTGTGTGGATGTTGTCTCATATTTTATTTATTATTAATAGCGTTTTTATCAATAGCGAACATTTCAAAAAGAAAATGCTGTTTACAGCTGTGACGAACACTATATCGATTTTTGCCTCGTTATTTTAGAGGTTACAAACGCTACTGCTGAGCATGAGGTCCTGGGTACCTTTACCAGGTTGGACAAAGTGTCATTCGGTTTTTTCCATCAGGAATTCAACAGTAGCAGCCCAGAGTTTGGACTTGTGCCCGGTTGATGGCAATAGGCTTGCCCCCTATTACATGGGACTTAGACATAACTAAAATAATAATAAAATAAATGCAAAAAACATAAATACAATAATAAACAAAACAACACTTACAAAAAACGATAAATAACAATCTCATTGCAAATAATGTAAAGAATTTTTTAATGGGTAGATATGGGAATAATTTCCTGGTATAAATGAATATTTAATTTTAATTTAATTCATAACTTGTGAATTGGGTGTGCTAAGGTACACTTCTGCCTTACCTTTCGATGATTACAGGGGTGAGGTTATGTATGTTATATCGACTTCAGTCTTTCTTGTCAGTCATTAAACTACTTTACTACAGTGCACTATATAATATAACCCATATTGCCGAGTGGAATGTCTATAGGATCGTTATGAACTGTTTGAAAGCCGGTTGAGTCCAATACTAAACATAGTGGGACTGTAGAATTTATTAATTTATGTAGAACATTTTATTTATATATTTTTTATTTAAACTGTGGGGCTTGTGGCTTTGTAATAACAACCGCACTGCTCGATAGATTTGGTCCGTAGATGGGCGACCATCTTTACATACCAAGACCCCTCTGTGCTTCGGAAAGCACGTCAAGCTGTTAGTCCCGGCTGTAATTCGTGGATCTTTGACAGTCGTTACGGATCGTCAGAAGCCCGAAAATCTGACAACCAGTCTAGCCAAGGGGTATCGTATTACCCAGTAACCGGGTTGTGGAGTTCAGATAGGCAATTGCTCCATGTAAAATACTGGTATTCAACCGGTTAGACTGGAAGCCGACGCCAGCATAGTTGGGACAGGCTAGGCAGATTTTATTGATTATTATTTATTCAAACTGCATGCACAAGTAAGCTGTACAAAGGCGGACTTAATGCCTGAGGCATTTTCTACCAGTCAACAATTGGATTATTTTAATTGTAGTTTGTGCAGTGATGTTGAAATGTCATTTTGAATGCTTGCGCCTTAATTTTGGTAATAATGTCGTGTATGGTGTGAAAGTATTATTTTTATATTTTCGAGTATTTTTTTCCAACTCTCAAAAGCATAGAACAACACCTTCGCTAGCGGTTGTTTTCTCTTAATGCTCCAAGGAAAGGCAGTATTGAGCATCCGTGAACCCGAAATTGATCGGTAAATAAAACAAATTGCCCAGTGACCAATCATGATTTATATTGGCATTAGACAGGAACAAAACCAGACTCCAGAAGGCCAATTAAAACGTTCAAAATCGAGTCGCAGTCTCATCTCAGCGACAATCAATGTCAAAAACTTGTCTAAAATGTACGTAAATTACAGGTATTTTTGACAGATTGAGACTGAGATTAGAATGCGAACTTTCTTAAAATACGAGCATTGCCCCTCTGGTTGCTACTGAAAACATCCTCATTGATAATCTCAAAAAACTGTGCCTGACCTTGGAATCGAACGCGGGACCCCACTTTCAGGGGCCGTCCTTGTGACCACGACACGTACGAGGCAGGCAATTGGACAATAGTCATGATATATTCCACCATAGGCACAACATCATCTGCCAGGGTTGCGGGAAAGTTCGAAAGGGTTACCGTGGCCCCTGGCACAGGCGACTGAAGGAACACGGGTGGATTTTAGTCAGTAAGAGTCTGACAAGCCCTCCCGCTCCGCCCAGAGCGGGAGAAGATATGTCATGATACCCCATCATAAAAAATTAATAAATGGCATAACAACATAGCCATATCACACAATATAATGACATAACATATACACATAGCCTCGCTCCCAACATGTTATAAACTACACGTGCTATTAGGCCTTGATTACCGAGCTAATTGATCTCGAGGGGCTTCATCAAAGGACCATTATAATGCCACCTTCAAACTAATGTTCGGATATGTATTGACAACAAAATAGATAAGATGTTAATTCGTTACACCGGGTAACGAATTAACATCTTTGCACTAATACGTAGGTAGGCTTAACAGAATAAAATTATTAATTAGCTGAGAAAGATAAGAAAAAAGAAAGAAAATACGTTTATTTGCGGTAAACATGACGCAGAGAAAAAACGCAAACACAAAAAAGAACAAGTTGGGGGAAAATTTGCGTCACATCGACGCAAAACGGCCATCGCTCAGCATAATGCTACGACCCTATGCGAGACAGAGCCCCAGCGCTGGTTTACAGAAACAGCCGGCGTTGACATGATGACGCCAACGGGTGCACGATAAGATAAGAACATTAAATATCTTGACCTGGCTCGCGAGGTTTTCGACATGTTGGATGTGGATACAACCGCAGTCATTGTGCCGATAATCGTAACTGCCAATGGCTTAATAACCAAGAGTCCCGACCAACACCAGAGGAGCACAATTAAAGGCTTGATCCAGAAAGCGGTACTTCTGGACACAGCGCGTGAAGATTGTTAGGAGACTCCCCTTTCATTAGCCCTGACCACCAGTAGCTTGGACCTTGTTCCCGATACCGGTGGGCTAAAGTTTTTATTTAATTTGAATGTTTTATTTATTTATTATTAAGCTCTTCAACAAATTGTACATTGCAAAATTAAGTCTAAGCGCCTCATTATTCGTACAGGGTCATTGGTAATATGTCGGCAATCCATTAAGGGGATGTAGGGGAGGTCATTTGCAACCAAATTACACCTTATGACCCCTATGCAAATGTCAACCATTTCCGAGTTTATTACACTTTGTATTTTTTTGCGGTATAGGTACTACAACTTAGAAATTTATAAAAAAAAACTATGAATGGTTTTTTCTTTTTTATTATCTACTTCCACTTAAATACATAATAATCAACCATAAAATGACAATTATCTTTAATATTTTTTTTAATCAGAGCACACAATTTTCATAATTTTGAGCAGGTTATTTGCCTAAAATTGATTTCTGTAAAAAAACATGAATAAACTTTATCGACAGACCATTCTAAAAATATGTACAACTTCTCAGAATATGTCCAATGAGATACAATAAGATACCAGATATTTTCAAAAAATATAATTTGTCATTATATTGGAAAATTGTTGACATTTGCATAGGGGTCATAAGGGGGCATTTGATTGCAAATGACCTCCCCTAAATCCCCTTAATGGTTTGCCGACGTATTACAAATAACCCTGTAGAAAAGCACTGCCTACACTATGCGCAGATATTTATTATAAACTTATTGAAAAAGATCATATGAAATAAAGGAATTAATAACTCGTTAGTACTGCGCCACTCAGATGAACAATGAATAAGATTTGATTACCTCTAATACCATAATTAGCAGAACAAGTAAAAGTGACAGTTCAAAGTCAAAAAGCACATCGTAAATATCGCATATTTTTTTATCAATTAACATTGTCTTACTTTTTGAGTGTACGTACGAAATGATTTAGAGAGTGAGTTGGCTTACAACTTTTTCTGACCTTGAATTAGAATAATTGTATTGATTTTGTCACAATTTATGTGCCATTAAGGAGTAGGGGGTATACTAATTTGGTCATTTTTCTTCAGTGTCGCCGTCGTGAGTTACGTAAACAAGTGAACGTTTATTTTGCGTAAGCGAGAATACCTTCCATATGAGGATGGGTAGGGAGCTTCTTTTGCACGATAACTAAGCGATGTAATCTAAACTAATATTATAAAGAGAAAATATTAAATTTTTTGTAAGATTATTTGTTACTCTTTCACACCAAAATGGCCGAATGAATTTTGATGAAATTAGGCACATGGATAGACCATAACCTGGACTAAGACATAAGATACTATTTATCCCGATATTGTCACAAGATCGAGACCTATGCAGGTGAAACCGCGGGGCGCAGCTAGATATTATAAAGAGAAAAGGTTTGATTTTTTGTGTTAGTTGGTTACGCTTTCTCGCTGAAATGGCTTAACGGATTAGGATGAAATTAGGCACATGGATAGACCCTGATCTGAATTAAGACATATGATACTTTTGATTTACTTTAATTGAGACTTATGCGGGGTGCAGCTAGTCCTAAACATTTTTACGAGAAACGCGCCGGCCAGCATACTGTTAAAATTTGCGTCAATTTATTTTATACTTTATATTCTCATACCTAATTACTATCTCATCTGCAGGCGTAGCATGAGCACCGTATTGTCGATGGAAAAGTAGACAAAAATGACGTTCCGTGTAGACAGTACGACGGCATCAAAGTAGAAAGAGTCAATTGCACTTTTTACGAAATTCTCTCTTTTACATAATTCGACTCAGAATTATTTGTTTTGTCATAGGATTTTTTTTTCTGTTTGATTCTCAATTTTTACTGATTAAGTCACGTCAACTACAATAATTTTTCTCAAAGTGTCGAAGTACCGTATTTTGGATCAAACAACTTTACAATAATATTGGCCTTAACTATTTCCTTGGTACTTATTATTAACTAAATGATGTAAAATAGGAGAAGACAGCTTTGTTCTTCTATTAATTATCAAAGTTGTGCGTTAAAAACTCCCTTGTAAAATCATGATTTTGTAGATACTTAACCGTTTATACTTTGTGGCCGTCGAGTAGAAAGTTTTCTACTGGCGATTCCAAAATCAAATTGTCTTCACTGCCTTAGACAAATGTCAGTTGTCAGTGTGATTTTGACAGTAAGGATAGAAAACTTTCTTCCGAAATAGTCTACATATAAAAAGACCTAGACCAAAATCGTTAGAAATTAAAGACACAATGACAGATTGTAGAAGCATTTCTACGGTGAGATGTCAAAAATGAAGAAACGAAATGTCACTTTGTATTGAAAAACCTTTCGTCTATTCTTCGTAGAAATAGAAAGCGTCATACTACGCCCGCTGATGGTAAGTGATGATACCCGCTTGCCTAGAATTAATCAATTTACTCGAGACTTAAAGACAAACAACCTCTCCATCGGGAAACAAACTTTAGCAAGGACGTCCACTCCTTAGAAACGCAAAATGAACGCGTTAGCCAAAATATTATCAAGGGGCTCGTGAATAAAATATAAAAAATATTATCAAAATATTATCTAAAATATTATGCTAAATAATAATAGCCGCACGGGTTGATCGAAGGTTATGGCTACGCTTGCCGCGGTCGGTTAGTGGATGGGCGACCATCCATTGCATATCGAGACCATACCGTGCCTCAGAAAGCACGTCAAGCCGTTGGTCCCGGCTGTCATTCGTAGATCTTTGACAGTCGTTACGGGTTGTCAGTAGCCTAAAAGTTTGAGAACCAGTCTTACCAAGGGGTATCGCGCTACCCACTAACTGGGTCGTGGAGGTCAGAGGGGTAACTCCCGTAATTTTAAGAACGTTCACAGTCTGATCTCAGTCTGAATCTGCCAAAAATACAATCAATTTGCATACATTTTTGACAAGTTTTTGACATTAATTGTCGCTGAGATGAGATTGCGACTTGAATTTGAACGTTTTTTAAGTACGAGAATTGCCCCTCAGATAGCCAGTCGCCCCATATAAAATACTGGTAAGTATTCAGCTGCAGACTGTGTCGTCGGAAAAGGCTGGGCAGATAATGACCATTCACACACAATGCGCATCTCTAATGTGCCTATAGGTAAATACAATATCCACTTTATAACGGTGCCAAATATTCGAACTAAATATCGTCCCGCATAGCGTAGTTCATCCTAAAAATCAAAGCGAATGGCGCGGTTCGATGACGCGTGACGATTGTCGATTCAACTCACGCTCGCAGTTTGAACGTCAATTTCAGTGATACCCGCATTAGCCCGATCCATGACAAAGTTGCAATCGTATTTCATTTCGTTACTTACCTATTGTTTCAAGAATGGAGTCGGTATTTATTGAGTTTTAAGTCCTGGATTTTGTATGTAAATTCGATCACGTTTATGTTCTACTACGGGGTAGATAGAGGGGTTTTGTACTCTCGCATTTAGCCATTTAAGTTAATTTATTCATTTATTGAACAATGTGCACATAGCGACAGACGAGACTACGCTAACGATATAATTATGTTGTTAACAGGTTAATAATAGGTCTTTACCTATGAAATTGCCGTTTAGAGTTAGTAATTTTTATATAAATATTTTTTATTTCTAACAATCAAAATATGCACCCATGATATCGATGTATCTCTGCCAGCGTAGTGGTAATCTTTCAATGCCCTTCTTGAAGAAGTCAGGTGTACGGTTGCCAACAAACTCTTCAAAGGCATTTTTACTGCCTCTCGGGTATTACATTTTTTCCCCGCCAAGAAGTTGTCCAAATTTTACAAACAGTAAAAGTCTATCGGCGCAAGGTCTGGTGAGTACGGTGGATGACGCAAAACTTCCAAACCTGGCTTTTGTAGCTGAGAGAATGTCAGTTGTGTCGTATGAGGTCGATCGTTGTCGAGTAGGAGCAGCGGGGGCGAGCGATTAACCAAGGCTGGCCGGAGATTTGCGAGCTTCTGCATCATTGTGTCCAGTTCCTCACAGTACACATCCACAGTAATTCTGGTGCCGTCTGGTAAGAAGATGTGGTGAATTATACCGGCACTAGACCATCAAACAGTGACCATGACTTTTTTAGGGGTGAGTTTTCTTTTAGGGCATTTTCTAGGCGCTGAACTAGAGTCTAACTAACACGATGACCGCTTACGATTATCAAAAATTTATCATCACAAGTGACAATACAGTTCAAAATCCCTTCGTTTCTGTGTCCAAGGCATACACCTCAACGCATTCGTCGCGCTGGCGATCGTTCAGTTCGTGCGGCACCCACTTATCTAGTTTTTTTACCTTGCCAATTTGACGCAAATGGACCAATATTGTTTTGATGCTAACGTTTAAAGCTGCTACTAACTCAGGCGTAGATTGAGTATCGTCAGCTTCCACTATCGCCTTTAATTCGTCGTTGTTGACTTTAGTTTTCGGGCGACCACGGGGTTCATTTTAAGATAAAAATTTCCATGTTGGAAGCTTTCTAACCAATAACGAGTCGTGTGTTCGTTTGTAGTGTCCATCCTAACATGACGAACTGGTAACAAATCTAGAATGCAAGGAGCTACTGAGTATTTTTAAAGAAAAACCTAAAAGAAACTTCCTTGAGAAACGAACACACCTTTACCAGTATGAACATTTCTATATTTCAATTCTTACACACACACAAACCTGGTATATAGCAATATTGTACTCAACATAATATCAATATAGACTTCTTGAAGACAACCTTTTCATTTCGAAGCTCGATAAAATTTGACTTGGAAAACTAAGCGATGCTCCAACCATCATATTTCCATTCCGTTTTGTTATAAAACCAGTACTTTTTCGGTGACTGTCAAATGAGATACTTTTAAAAATCATGACTACACCGATACAAAAATCCAGTTGAGGCAAATCACACACTTTCCATTTTATATTCAGTATTTAAAATCACTGCAAATCTTATTAATATTTGGAAATCATGACTCTTATGAATAAACATAGGACCTCGCGCTCAGCAGACTTGATCACAACCAGTGGGCCAGTTAATATTGATTCACATAATTTTATTCGAGAATTGGGTTAAGTACATCATTATTTCGTGAATAATAAATGGAAAAAAACTCTTTAGTTAGGTACTTACTTCAAAAACTTACGGAATACATCATTAAAAACTCTTATTTTATAATACAAACTAATTTTCGTATACGATAATATATACATTCATCAAAAAATCGAACACATTTCAAGCTTCAAAGTTATCCCGATCACGAATCGCTAAATCCTACACCTATATAACGCATACAGATATTTGTGACACCTGAACGGATAATCTCATCCAGAATAAGAATTCTTTGCACGGAATAGGTACGTAGGTTAGTACCTATTGTAAGTATTGAATACGCATAATAATCGGATGTCTTTGTGAAGGCAATCGCTCAATATTCTTGATGTTCCGACGATGTACTTGTGTGGTATTATTTCCGGGCTGAATGGTTCTTCAGGCAATGTCAATAAGGTGTGATATTGGAGAAGGTTTTTGATCATGAACTATTGCTGATCAAATGGCTCTGTAAGCAAATGGCAAGTGGAATCATTTCTGGATTAGTTATTCTCAGATTTGTCTTTCATGATCAATCTTTACATGGCATTGTTTCAGTGTCGTTGCCTTCGCGAATTATGGTATTTGTCAACACCGGGAAGAAACCTGCATTATGTGGTCAGAATAAAAACTCTCCTAAAATCGCCCTTTAAAAACCACAAGCATAGACCACCATTCGGGATGGCTCATACGTTCAAAAGCCAGTCAAAATACCGCTTACCCACGGTATTTACGTTGCACAGGCTTTTTCCCACACGTTTTTCATGAAAACTGTCATATGGTTTCATGCATCAAAGCCCTAGGTTTTTATTTTTGCCTTTCGAATGGTGAAAGGTGACGCCTATGAAAAATTGATAACAAAATATTGATTTCTCTGTGTCAATGTATTTATATTATTTTCATTTGAATATTGGCTATGATATCGGCCGGTGAACTTCATAGTTTTGATTGGGGGTTTCTTTTATAGTTTTCGATACTGGTTCAAGTTTTGTTGACTCAACTAAGCTGGGTGTTCATGTGTGATATATTTATAACTAAGTGAAAAGCATTTTCGCCAGTTTATTTTTCGCAAGAGAACCAACGCTTGCTTTCTGTGTGTTATTGGCGATTTTGTACAAATGTTTTGTTCCTTTACCAAGTTGATTAGAACCCAAGAAGTGTAAGAGGGTATTATGTGACCTTATCACATCTATATTTAGATGCTTGTTCAAACTTGTTGACTTAAAATAACTCACACAAACTACCTATAAACAGAAGTACACAATTTATTTGGAAAACCTTAAGCGAGTAGGTTCTGAGGGCACTCGAAATATTGGCTTAAAATTAATAACGGACGTTATAGGCTTCAAATTATTAACGTATAATGCTTTATTGGCTCGTTTTAATGGTTTATTGGTTGCTATTGGAGGTCGGTTCAATAAGTTTTAATCAAGAAGCTCTCTGTTTATTTATATTACCTAAACTAATATTATAAAGAGGTAAAATTGCTAATAAGAGGTAATCTCTGAAAGTATTACTTCTTTTTTTATCTTTTATTTAAGATGGGTTTGCTCTTGACTCTAGTCTAGATCAGTGGTGACAGAGAGAGAGTCGACGGTGGAGTGAGCTTACCCAGAAGAAGCCTGTTCACTCTCACTTAAAAAAAAAACGATTACCGAGTACGGTAAGATAAATTTTCTGGTATAGTTGACTTCTACGCGCACAAAATTCGCGGGTAAAAGCTAGTCTTATAATATTATGAAGATCAAAAAAGATCTTGGGAGTTCTTCTAAGACCTAAATGAGGGTTCTAAACCTCATAATATTTTGTCTTGAATAGCGAAGAGCCTTCCCGAGTAACGATATATCACTGTTTGAGAAACACTACCGTTCCTATTGACTGATTTTTCACAACGACATGATAAATTAGAATTATCATATTAGGAAAACTGGAATTCATGACGTAACCTGGGGGCCTTTTTTTTAGGGTGTGAAATCATCAAATAATTTCTCCCGCTCTGGGCGGAGCGGGAGAAATTATTTGATGATTTGATGATCTTGTGTCAGCCTTTTACTGACTAAAACCTTCAGTTTCCTGTGCCAGGGGCCACGGTAACCCTTTCGGACTTTCCCGTAACCCTGGCAGAACCTGAGAGCCTGCTCTAGACAAAGAGACATTCATCAGTGATAACGATGACGGAAAAGTCAAAATTGTATGGGATTGACATAATGTACCGAAAATCTTATGTCGATTCTGTTGAAAATCGTTGTAGAACACGAAACGCTTTGAAAGCAACTGCCATTTGTCTAGGCTCTGTGAACTTAATTATCTGTAATGCAATATCAACTAGTACGGGGGGTATTGTGACTGGATCTAGCGCCCTTAGAATTCCGTAATTTGAAGAACGTTCACAGTCTAATCTCAGCCTCAAGCTGTCCTAAATACAATCAATTTACACACATTTTTGACAAGTTTTTGTCATTGATTGTCGCCGAGAAGAGATTGCAACTTGAATTTGAACGTTTTTTTAAGTACGAGAATTGCCTCTTAAATATTGTAATGTCAAGAGTATACTTAAGGTAATAATTTGTGCACAAATAAATAAAATAAATCTGAAATCAAAATCGTAGTAGTGTAGCAAAATTGTATATCTACCTACCTAAACCTAAAACTTCGAAATAACTCCATTTAGACCAGTATTAATAACTACATCAACATAGATTAATTATAGACTCACCAACAAAGTATTATAATTCGTAAACATAGAGTATTTTAACTCTATACCAAACTTTTTAATATTTTGTATATAGAAATTTAAATAACCCGGCCCCAAAGTTGGCACTTTAAGCAGTCAAACCTAAATTAATATAAAATTTTAAGGGCATTTACATCGGTTTATTCAAACTATTTCTTAATCGGCCGAAAAGTGACTCAACTTTAGATTCATCACTAACTTTATTCTAAGGAAGATTAATTAATTTTGTTTAAAGTACAGAGACGTAATGTTAAACTATTTAGGGCGAGATTTACATATCGCACTTTGACTTTACCTACTCGCCTTTAGTAACTTAACATGACGGTAGGAACAAGTATCAAACGCTTGCGTGTAAAGGTGTATGATATAGGATGAAGCAAAAGACGTAGCATAACAGTAGAAAAAAAAATATAACTTACTAGTTTATGCCCGCAGCTTCGCCTGCGTATATGTCAGAAATTATACCACTGGAGCCTACTACCGGAATAAAAAGTATTCTATGTGTTAATCTAGGTTATAAACAATCCGTGTGCCAAATTTCATCCAAATCTATTGATCCGTTTTTGCGTGATTGAGTAACAAACATCCGTAGTATTATCAGGGGTTATACAAGAATAGAATAGAAAACTCAGGAAACTCTTCGGAGGATTCTCAGGAATACTAAAAGATGCAAACGTCTACCTTTCCCGGTTATATTTTTGATAATAGATGTTCCTTGGATTTTACTACACTATAGATTATTCTACTTTATGTGTGCACGTAGACCCGTCCTTCCAAAAGTAACCAGTAATCATCCAACTACTTTGTGATCGATTGTGTCGTGTGTGAGTGTGTGTCGTTTGTGATCGGGTGTGTCGTGTGTGAGTGTGTGTCGTTTGTGATCGGGTGAGTCGTGTGTTAGTGTGTGTCTTTTGTGATCGGGTGTGTCGTGTGTGAGTGTGTGTCGTTTGTGATCGGGTGTGTCTTGTGTGAGTGTGTGTCGTTTGTGATCGGGTGAGTCGTGTGGGAGTGTGTGTCGTTTGTGATCGGGTGTGTCGTGTGTGAGTGTGTGTCGTTTGTGATCGGGTGTGTCGTGTGTGAGTGTGTGTCGTTTGTGATCGGGTGTGTCGTGTGTGAGTGTGTGTCGTTTGTGATCGGGTGTGTCGTGTATGAGTGTGTGTCGTTTGTGATCGGGTGAGTCGTGTGTGAGTGTGTGTCGTTTGAGATCGGGTGTGTCGTGTGTGAGTGTGTGTCGTTTGTGATCGATTGTGTCGTGTGTGAGTGTGTGTCGTTTGTGATCGGGTGTGTCGTGTGTGAGTGTGTGTCGTTTGTGATCGGGTGTGTCGTGTGTGAGTGTGTGTCGTTTGTGATCGGGTGTGTCGTGTATGAGTGTGTGTCGTTTGTGATCGGGCTTCGCGTTGTGATTTGAGTTTGTGACACGATACTTTTAAGTAGCGCCAAGGATCGATCGGGCCTTTTAAGTGCAATTAACTGACCTCCACGAACAAATTCCAAAATTCTTTAACACACAATTAACTTAATATAAAATTCTAACGAACACAGATTTAAGGGTGGGTCTCAAGTAAGGCACAGCCTGTATCTTGGTGACCCAAACACGACACAAAGTTAATAATGGAATGTGTTCTGCTGTTAAATTTTTCTACACAATGTACCGGCGCGAAAGATAATTTTCAAAACTGGATCTTTCCCAGAGAGGATAATGAACTTAAAGTTACATAATATAAGCTTATGTCCGATAGCATCTGCAAAATATCATCGATCATAAACATCACAAGTTTAGTCGCAACTTTAAGTCGTGTCTATAAATCATCTCGCTTTGACGTACGTTTTGCGTTCGCGAGGATGTTATAATAACATTATAGTGGACTGGATAACTCTCACATTAAGTAACTATACGATTAAAGAATAACAAACTTATGTAGGCCATATGGTCTTCCAGTGCAGGTGTACCTTTGCAGGTTGACCTACTTATCGTACGTTCTAAGAACTGCACAGATCTTTTCCAATACATGCTCAGGTCCATCTGTATCAGTCATCCTCTCTTGTGGACCGTAGTATGTATGGTCACCATTCGTTTGAGGTTTCAGATTATATCTTTCGCCGCAAGGTTGCCTGCTGGTCGGTCTTCTACAGATTGTACTTCGGTGAGTGCTCCCAAGAACGCGACCGCGTGAGTGCGACCTCATTCCACTGGCCCCCTTCTTCCATCGATCATCTAGACGCACTGCAAGTTACCATCCTTACCTAGTTGCTATTCCACCAATTCGCACTAAACGTTTCCAAATGTCTTTTGTAATGCGTACAGCAAAAGAGTGGAACAGCTCTATACCTGCGTCTGTGTTTCCGAACGCATACAACCCTAATCTCTTCAAAGTTAGAGTGAACAGGCTTCTTCTGGATAAGCTCACTCCATCGTCGTGTTATTGTTGTGAAGTATTAATGCAGTGAACAGTACTCCCAAATGGCTTGCTTCTTATGAACAGTTTATATTGACTTTGGAAGAGGATTTCCCTAGGACATTCGGTTGATGGTCCTGTCAAAATAGGTGAAAGGTTTTTACCCTCATGGCGTGACAACGAGGAACACGTCTTGGGAGAGGGGCTAGTTCTGGGATGACCAGACTGTGTCCAAATAACCCGATGGGTTTTCTATAAGTCCAATTAAACCTGATCCTTGTGAGTATTGAACCATTTTCTTTGTTCTCGTTTCAATATGTCACCAAAACCATCATCCTACGAGCTTGAGCAGACCCACGAAAGGTGTTGCTACTAGTTGCTTTAATTATTCATTTTTGCAACGTCACAGTTTGTGCTAGCTTAAGTTTGTTTCTTTTTGTGTTAGTCGTTGAATAGATTTTAACAGAATTACTGTTAATACAATAGTGGAATAGGACATCAATGTGTATATTGGTACAACATTGGTGTATTGGTGATACAGGACATCAGCGCACAACCATGATTCTGGACCCAAACACGTCGAAATTTTTCACCGATTATAAAAAAAATCTGCTGTTTCGTAGGTCTACGCGGTTAAAATATATGGCAGAGCAATTATCTTTTTAAATTAACTTCAATTTTTTTATGCCGGTCCAGAATCATGTACTGAGTTTTTGGTAACAGGTTTTGCTTCGGTGTCCCTGCCATCTTGCAAATATGCAAGATGGCAGGGACACCGAAGCAAAGCGAAAGAAATAATAATTTCCCTTGTCTTCTCCTTTTAAATACTTCAGTAAGACTTCAAAGTTTAAACGGAAATAGTATACAAGTAAATAGTGTATGAAAATAGTATACGTCGTACACTTGTTTGCTTTAATAACGTAGCCACCTAGCGGGCACATTTAATTTAAAAAAAAACGCCGAAAAGAACACGTTTCTTGTATGGAAACCCTTAATTTTCAACTTGGTGGTAGGTAGGTATTTGTTGTTATAGCGACAATAGAAATACACACCGAAAATTTCAAATTCAATTCAATTCCTTTATTTCAATCAACAGATGGATCATATTATATTAGCATTAGGTACATTAAATACAAGTTATTGAAAAATAAAAAAATAAGACAACACACAATTTCATTATTAACCTCTTGATTGATTTAGAATCTTTGGAAGCCTAGTTTTAAATAGTCTGTTTTCCTTTTATCGACTCACGGAGTCATTACATAATTAGCCAATAACGTTCCCACTGCTGGGTCACAGGCCTCCTCTCTCTTCTGGTTTACCGCAAATAAACACATTTTCTTTCTTTTCTTTCTTTATTTTCTTTCTCTAAGAGGGAGTGGACTAATAGTCCACCACGCGGGTCCAGTAGGGTTGGTAAATGTCACACGTCTTCGAATTTTTGGTTCTTGGATATGACGGTTTCCTCACTATGTTTTCCTTCACCGTTTTGAGAGAACTAGTGATGAAATAAAATACACAAAGTAAAGGGCCTGCCTGGGTTCGAACTCACGACCTTCAAATCGTAAGTCGGAGCTAATACCACTGGTCCACCACTGCTCGCACGGAGTCATTATGTTGCTATATAACTGCATGATTTATTTGTATAATATCTCATTTATGTTAAGTAAACTGTTCAGTGTTCTTTATGGGAATAAATTCTTTAAACCGAACCAGACTAAGTCAGTCCAACCCTTGTTACACAAAGTGGCAGCTTCAAAGGTATGACACCAATTAACAACTTTCGTCCAATAATCAAACGGACCAATTAAAACTCGTACGGTAGTGTTACCGTTTCGTTTGAAAAGTCCGGACAAGAGACCAGACATTTGAAAAACTAACTCGTTTGACCTTGTTGGTTTAGTGGTTGCAAAAGCTATTGCTGGAGATGGGGTCCGGGTACGAGTCCCTGGATTTTTCTTCAGGATTTTCTCAGTAGGAGTCCGGAGTTGATGACAATATATTCACACAATAGTTCGCTTCTTAATCGTTGTTTGTATTATCGCAAAGTGGATAATCAGTATATGAGGGTACTTTGGTGTCAAATTGGCCAGCTGTACTAATTGTTTTATTTAGGTATGTAGGTAACTACCTACACTTTTGCTTTGTTTGCTGTTGATCTCGTACGTTGTTATTATAGTTTTCTACATCGTAGTCTACATCTGCATGCTTCGTCATTAGACGACGATTAGATATGTTAAAAGTTAAATCTCATATAAGTGAACTGTATCATGTTCTGAGAAATAAAGATTCTTTAAACCTATATTGTTAATGCATGCTGTGTATATCGCCTAATATTGTGCACTTGGCTTGTATGTTTGCTTGTGTTGATTTGATTAAACAGTGTAACGATTGTAGATAGACCATATACAACGTGTTGTTTTGCAACCTCGTCAAACTTCAGGAGGCTGTTATGAAATACATAAATAATCAAATAAATTTACGATCCTGCTCAATAATTAATACATACTTGTTTTTTTAGGTATTTAAGTTTGACAGTATTTCAGAATACTCCACTTTCAAAGAACAAAATCGCCCCGTTGCGTATGCGGTAGGCAGTGTCGTACGACTATGTCGCTGCGTGCATGCGTTACAGTTACAGCGCAGTTACAGGGCGGTATCACACGGGCCCTACACATGCCGATTTCCGAAAAATACAAAAAATAACAATAAATACCTAATTATTTTATTATTGATTCGTGTCGAGAATCATTAGCATAGTTACCTCCTCGAATTTGACGAGGATGCAAAACAACACCTTGTATAAATAAATAGGCTCGCCCCTTATTACCTGAGACTTTAACATAACTAACGAAATGTCGGTGTACTATTACACCTCTGCCTAATCCTTCGCAAAATATAGGCTAACAATAGCAGGCGTGATTTAATGTTTTTGTTTTTTTACAACAAAGTCCAGATATTTGGGTTTTTAAATGTTTACTTATACTTGCATTTAATCAAAAAGGTCTGGACGATTTAAAAGTCCGTATGGGAAACCAAAAGACAAATTTAATTTTCGTTAAACTAAATTTCTAAATTCTAGGTCTGGACAAATTAAAAGTCCCGACGGGAAACCAAAGAGATGGCCAAATCCAAACGGTTGGTAACCCTACTCGGAGGACCATAATTTTTGGGTAGGGCCACGAAAATAGCGGTAACGGTAGTACAGTTGTGGACTATGACAGGCCAATTAGCGTGTCGTGATTTTCCTGTCGGTTTTATGAAAAGGAAAAAACTTGGTGCTAATTGGGTACCGGTATTGGTATCGGTGTTCGTTTGATTGAGTATTTTTTGGTAATGATCGGTTGATAGGATCTGTGTGGTTCAAAGCAATCATCGTTTTAACTAACAATTAATATTATCCTGAAACTATATCAAGTTATGGTAGCATCCGTATTTATAAAATGCGGTGATTCTGATAAACCACCCATTAACAGTTTAAAAAATCTTTTGGATATCGTGCAATTTCTTAGTTTTTATTTGAATGGCCAATCCAAGATACCTATTACACATACAAAGACCGAATGAAGAAGTGAAGATTTCTAACTATGTGGCTGTTATAAAAAACAAAGCATTGTTTCATCTATCAGATTACATAAAAAAAATTGTATATAATCAGCGGGGTAGTTGCGTAACACCAACAGTAGACATGGCTATCATTTTGACAGTTCAATAACATTCATTGCGTTATTAACGTTGTTGAGCTTGAGCATACAAGTTTTTCGAACATTTGAAGCAATGGATTAGCAATATCCTTCAAAATGATTCACATTCTGATTGATAGTGTGTTACGCAATTAGGGTGCCCATGTATGAACGGTGACGAAATAAAAGGTGTATGTAAGGATCGTAGCTAGTGACGTTTTGTAGTGGCTGCCTTTTTTATTGTTTTCGGGGGGAAACCTTCAAAAGACACCCGAGCTCCCCGGGGAGGTGGGTGGGGAGTGTGGGTTTTTTACATCATTAAAACCACCCTGGTGATCACCATCAGCATATAGAAAGGGTCCCGGTTCCTCTTAAAAGACCAATTCCGGAACCCCCCCTGTGCAACGCCTGTAAGGTACATCCCTGTGGAGAGTGTAAAGTGGCCTACCCTGAGCCTTGCTATGCAAGGCAGCACGTGACCACTGTGCCACCGTCTTCCCTGGGGTAACTCGGTGGGCGGACAGAGTCTCCACTCTGTGCGCCCGCGACCCCAAAGGTCCACATTGTAGTGGCTGCCTATCGCCATGTGAAAAAATCCTAAGTTTGTGTACTCGTATGTGTATATGTACAAAATTATCTACCAGTAGGCCAATTCTCGTACTTATAAAACGTTCAAATTCAAGTCGCAATCTCATCTCAGCGACAATCAATGTCAAAAACCTGTCAAAAATGTATGTAAATTGATTGTAATTTTGACAGATTGAGACTGAGATTAGAATGCGAACGGTCTTAAAAATACGGGAATTGCCCCTCTGATTCATTTTCCGAAACTTATCCAAAAGGTGTTGAAACTGCTCAAAAAGATTTTAATCATAACCCGATCCCCGCTTCCTCTAAGGCCTCCCCTCAATAACCTCTTACATGAGTAACTTGCAAGTTGCACGTCCCAACTTGTTACCTGGGACTAAGTACGAGAAGCTACTGCAGTAGAACTTTGAATCTAGCTCGAACTTATAGATAGACTTTCATATTAGTTGTATGCCATTGTTAAAGTTAGGACAGAATTATTATGTCTAAGTATTGAATAGGTTAGTTCGGACTTATAGCCTAATATGACATGATTGGTTTACATTTGGTGCCGTGTGCTATAATATCAGGTCGCGGGGAAAGTTCTTTCGTATTATATATGTCGTAGGATAATTTGATACTTCGAATTTTCGCGAAAATCCTAGGGGTTTTGCGAAAACGCGGATAATTAGACATAGGCGAAAAATTTAGGTTAGGTTAGGTTAGAACAGTGACCATTAGCGCGCGAAGGCGAGCGAGCGAAGCGAGCGTGCCGCGGCAGCGGCCGCCAAGCGCCAGATACCCTTCTATTGTTGGTTAGGTTAGGTTAGGTCCTGACTTTGTCCAGTAAGATTTGATAATTTTTCGCCTATGTCTAATTATCCGCGTTTTCGCAAAACCCCTAGGATTTTCGCGAAAATTCGAAGTATCAAATTATCCTACGACATATATACAAATTCAAGACTGAGAGCTCGTGGGGCACCCAAATATCGAGCTTTTTGTATGCCCAGATTTTTTCATATGGGTCAAAACTACTTGGTGGTCAACTCCTAACCCGTCATTTTTTTTTTTTTTTTTTTGTATGGCATCTCGCAGTTGGCCTTGAGAGGCCGTGACTGCTTAACCGGTCAATCCTGTGGTGCCTTCGAGCTAACTCAAAGCCTCCAGCCAGGGGCATAATATTAATTATAAACTAAGCGACCATCACCTAAGGGCACCCCCTGTGGGGTACGGACCTCGGCTTAGGGCGTCGCTGGGGAAGGACAGCAAGTTGGGGACAGGCTGGATCAAAGTGGGTTCATTATTATTAAGGGGTAAAACTACTGGCTCAGCTACGCCACCAGCTGGCTCTGTGGATCCGATCAAGGGAGGGGAAGAGGAATCTATCGGGGAGGAACGCGGACGCGGACGCGGATGCGAAGCACCTCGGCGGCGAGGTCGGAACTTCGTTTTGTGTCTGTGTTTGTATACTGTACTGGTGGCCCTACTGCTTTCCTGGAGGAGGGTGGTGGGGTCGTCGGGGTCGGTCAGTGCGTGCCTTGGACGGCGGATTCTACTGATTCTAGAGGGGACATAACTGGCGGCCTTCGCAACCAGAGGGTTGCGATGGCTGCCAGCGGTATCGAAGAAACGCTTGCAAGCGCGTTTCATGAATTGTTGAATGGTGGGGATTTTCAAATCTAAATGTAAGTTTATGTTACGAACGAACCAGGGGGAACCCGTGATTTTACGTAGAAAACGGTTCTGTAGGGTCTGCATCCTGTGGATGTGCCGGGGGTGGGCCTGTGCGAAAACAGCACAGGCGTATGTCATAATAGGTCGGATGCATGCCGTATAAATGCGCAGTTTGCACCTGAGTGACAATTTACTGCTTGCATTTAGGACGGAATGTAGTCTACTCAGAGCAAAGGCGGCTCGCGAACGAACCACCTTTATGTGCTCTGCGAAGGAGAGACGTCTGTCCAAAGTCACACCCAGATATTTGGCATGCTTCTCCCAAGGGATCGGCTTGCCAAACATCTTGATCGGGCGGACGTCGTCATGTCTGCGTTTGACACGCGGTTTCAAGAAGAGAACCGCTTGACTCTTGTCGGGGTTAACTTCGATTCTCCACTTTCTGAACCATTCGCCAAGCTTGTTGACTGCGGTTTGGAGAGTGCGAGATATCGAGTCGGGGACGAGCCCAGTGTAATAAATGGCCGTATCGTCTGCGAACAGAGCCAACTGCGCATTTTTACATTTCGGGATGTCACTGGTGAATAGGGTGAACATGAGGGGAGCTAGCACAGAGCCCTGAGGGACTCCTGCGCGGATAGGGTGGGGGGAGGAAAGCGCCCCTTCGATACGATAGCGAAAGGTTCGGTTAGCCAAAAAGTCTCGCAGGATGAGTACGAGACGGTCTGGCACACCGAGTTGGTAAAGCTTATATAATAAGCCATTGTGCCAGACTTTGTCGAACGCTTTCGCTATGTCGAAGAACACAGCACCCGTCATGAACCCACGCTGGAAACCAGCGCTTACGTGTTCGATGATGCGGTGTACCTGTTGGACGCTCGAGTGTTGGGATCTGAATCCGAACTGTTCGTCGGGGATGAGGCCCTTGGTCTCGGCAAAATCTCTGAGTCGCTTGTATATAAGCCTCTCATAGATTTTGCCCAGAACATTGAGCAGACTGATGGGGCGGTAACTAGAGGGGTCGGTTTTGGGCTTGCCCGGCTTTGGAATACCGATGACAGTGGCCCTTTTCCAAGCTTGGGGAAAGATGTTGTTGCTCAGAGCACCATTGAAGATGATGGTCATGAGCATTATGAGGTTTGCGGGGAACAATTGGATCACCCTATTCGTGATTCCGTCTGGGCCGGGGGCTTTACGGCGTTTCAGACCCTTGATGATATCGTGCACCTCGTCTGGGGTGATGGGGTGCAGAGGATTATCTGGGTCTTCGACGGGGGGGAGGGAGGCTCTACGTTCGACTTCCGCGTCAACCTCAGAGAGGTGAGCTTGGTCTACTGGTTGGGAGCTGGGTGTGCATTGGGCCTCAAGACTGTCGGCAAGGCACTCGGCCTTGTCGATGTCATCGACCGCGATGGTCTTGTCGGGACGCACCAGTGGGGGCATGGAGGCTACATTTTGGGACTGGAGTTTCCTCTGCAGTTCCCAAAAGGCCAGGTGGGTGGGCTCTAACTCGCTCAGCATCTTGTTCCAGCCAGCGTCACGCAGCTCCGTTATGCGTTTCTTTACAGATCTCTGTAAATAGCGCATATGGGCCTTGTTAGCTTGGCAAGGAAAGTTGCTGTAGTCACGTACAGCCGCGTTCTTCTCAGTCAGCAGTTCACGTACATCGTCCGGCAACTTCCAGCGATGGTCGTCCATCGCTGGAACTTCCCTAGAACTTTCGTTCAGGACGGATTGTACGTGATCCGTGAGTGAGTCGATCGCGGCTGTCGTGTCATTGATCGAGTCGAACTGATCGGGAATGGAGTCTAGTCGGGGGCAGGAGGATGTGGAGGATTTCAGTCTTTCGCTTACTTTCCTCCAGTCCGTGACTACTTTGGTGAGGGGCGGTCTGTCGGGGTCGGGGAGTCCTAGTCGGGGGCCTAATGTCACAACTACAGGTCGGTGGTCGGATGTCAGTTGATGCACCACCTCTATAGAATCCAACCGAAGGTTGACATTCTTTAGAAGTGCCACGTCAAGGACGTCAGGGGCATGAAGGGGCGCGTGGGGAAAGTGAGTGGGAGTCATCGGGGCGATGACATCGAAGCTAAGGATGGGACAGAGGTCAAACAGATGTTTGCCCCTGGTCGAGATCCTGTTACTGTTCCAGGCTGTGTGTTTGGCGTTGAGATCGCCCGCTATGATAACGGAGTCACTCAAGCCAAATAGGATAGCGAGGTCGTCAGATAACTCTGAATAGTTTTCTGATAGTTGCGGGGGGATGTAGACCGATATTAGAGTGATCGGCTGGTGACCTGTCATGCCGAGCCGGCAGACAGACACTTCTAAACGCGAGAGAGGGGGCGCGTCCACAGGAATGCAGTACAGATCCTTTCTATAGTATATGATGGTACCGCCTCGGTGGCACCGAGTCCTGTCATTGCGAACTATACGGTAGTTCGCAATTGACGGGTCTCGGTGGCGGGGCTTGAGGAAGGTTTCCTGTACAAGTAGGATATCTAATTTATGGACATGCAGGAACTCGGCGATCTCGTCGCGTTGTCCCTGGATGCCATTGGCATTAAAATAGCCTAACTTGAGGGATCGGGGTTTCCTAACCCGTCAGCTATGTCGTAACTACTAATAGCTTCACTTTTTCAAAAATGGCATCAACTTTATCCGTAACAGGGCGACCAGAGCAAGCTGCATCTTTGACATCAAAATTCCCGAACTGAAAATGCTTGTACTTGTCTCTACTCTTACTGATAATGCGTTAAGTCCACACCTCACGTATATTTTTTCGTGGCTTCTGTCACATTTTTCTTTTTTTGTAATAAAACTTCAATATGTATCGAATTTCTTCATTAGATTCACTCATTTCATTGTACAACGAACTAAGAGTGCGCAGAGAATTTACTCTCGCGGCGTATGCGCTAAAGCTCCTGCGTGGAGTAGCACATAACCCGGGTGTACTGCGTCATCTGAAGCTGTGCGTGCCAGACCAGTACGTGTGGAGGCGGCGGCGACCGCCACTGCTGGCTATACCTGCAGCCAAAACCAACCTGCTGGCTAAAACACCTCTCACCCGGACAATACGGGTTCTAAACGAAGTGCATGAGAGGATTGACATATTTTCGTGCAATCTGAGTGAATTCGCAAGAATTTTGTTGAATTTTGTTAGTTATATTTAAATAGGTTAGGTTTATTATTTTAAATTTATTATTGTGTGTACATAAATAGTAAAGTAAATAACTTTATATATATTTTGAAAGTTCAGTTCGCAAACCACTATTGTATTGGGTCTTCCTGTAATGATAGTGTGTAAGTTTAATAATAAATAAATAAATAATAAATAAATTTTGGCGCACAGAAAAACAATTGAAAATTGTATTTCCTTTTTATTTTACATATTTTTTTTTATGTCATCTATTTAATGGTTGCAAAACCAGCCAGATACAAACAGTACAACTAAAGAGATTTTACTACAACACTAGACGTATAAAATGCGGCCGTGCGGTAAACGTATAATATAATAATTATAGTATGCGGCCTACCCAAATGTCATTTCTTTGGTATTGTTCGTCGAATTGTTGAGCTCCTTAAGTTCTGAGTTGAGCTACACGATTACTGACAAATGCGTCCACTAACTGGACAGGCCCGCTCAATCTGTATGATTTTTCCTCAAAATACCGTTTAAGACACCGATCTACATGGTCTTCACATGGTCTGACCAAGATTATGTCTGGACTTTAAAAGAGACTGTGACCTCTGAGTTTGTTTCGGCCTTTCTTCTCAGAGTAGTCAGATAGGATAGATTTTAAAATATGATTGACGTGTAAAAGTGTTTGTACAAACCTACTTACAGAAATAAAATAATTTATCATTTACGAAAAAACTTTTTTCCTGACCTAAGATATTTACCTACCTAGTTTTTATTAGCTATTTATTGCCAGTAGTCCAGATAATGTCATCAGTTGCCAAGTCTTTCCCCAACTATATTGGTGTCAGCTTTCAGTCTAACCAAAGTCGCTGAATACCAGTATTTTATATGGAACGGCTGCCTAACTGACAGACCTCTACAACCCACTTACACGTAAACACACACACACTAACACACTACACTTGGTAAGACTTAAGGGCTTCGAACTACCCGTAACGACTGTCTAAGATCTACAAATGTCAGCCGGGATCAACGGCTTAACGTACTTTGCGAGGCGCGAAGCTCGATATGTAATGGATGGTTACCCATCCAAGAACTGACCGCGACAAGCGTAGCTTAACCTTCGATCGATCCAAGCGGCTGTTAATAAGTATTTAGCCACGAACCCCCCCCCCCCCCCCCCCCCCCCCCCTTAGCCACACGTCCCACCAGTGTGTTAAGTGTGTTAAGTATACTGTGATAGGTTACTGGACGCAAAACGAACACTTAAAACAAACAGCAGCCTTCGACAAAGTGAATTTCTATCAGCGATTAATGATGAAAATGTTAAAATATAGGTATTGGATGGATGTAAGATTGTAACCGAACAGCTTTTGTCAATCCTGTTCAGGGTCGTTGTAGAAATACGAAACGCTTTGAAAATGATTGCCATCTGTCTAGGTGCTCAATTCGGTCAGACATGTACATGAATATTAAACATTTTCACACAATAAATATGAAGAAATCAATACGAAGACAAAACGAATGAACTACACGGAGAATTTTTTGAAGTCATACGTCTATTACGAGTACGTACGAAGTTTCCTATTCTCAAAAACTTGTTCAACGTAGTATTGCGTAGGAATATCAATATTCAACTTCTTAGAAAGCTAGTTTTTTTTTTGGGAAATTATATGTGCGGCAACAAAAGTTTTATTTAGCACCTGCAACCTAGCGTCTTTTTTTATATGTAGGCGACAAGTTAATAGAACAGCTTCAATTATATTAATTCATCATCTTTACTATTCCAACAGAATATCAAAAAACCAGCGTCAATTTACGAGCGTAAATTAATATGACTCCGAGCTACCGATAAATATATTTACTTCTGATTTGATAACTCAGCGACTAATGTTGTAAGTGAGCTACTTTATATATTTTAGAGATTCAACATCTGTCTGCTAATAAAATCAAATTCCAGCCTCAAAATTAGCAATCAAAGTTTTTCATTCAACAACTAAATTAATAAATCATATTCTTTTTTCGTGAAAGTTTGCAACACAAGCGCGGGAGTGTACCTGACGCTCGTTGGGAATCAGAGGGGCACGACCGGCCATTTGGGTATAGTCCCAGTCGCCCCCACATGGATTGCCACCAGATGGCAATTGGGAGAAAAAAATCCCAGTTGCCACCGGGTGGCGACTGGGACCTTATTGCCCCCACTTCAAATCGCTGTACATTGCGGCGTGGATCGCCAAACCCCCTCATCGCTATATTTCTTAGTAACGTTAATATGTTTTCTTATTCTCCTCATCTAACAGATCCCCTATAAGGTTGGTGAATCATGTGGGTGGTTAGGTTAGGTTAGGTTAGAACCCGCCCTCTTCAGGACTTCGAGAACTATCTCGGAGTCCTGGCCGCCGTGGTCGGAAGGGCGGCGCCGCGTCAGGTCTCCGTATTGGGAGACCTGAATGCCAAGTCGGTGACCTGGGGCAACCGGGCCACCGACCCTCGCGGGCGGGCAGTGGAGATGTGGGCGGCCTCCTCTGGGCTCTCCCTCCTTAACAGAGGGAACGTCCAGACATGCGTGCGGCGGCAGGGTGGCTCGATAGTGGATGTCACCTTTGCCACCCCTGCGTTGGCCGCGCGCGTGCTGAACTGGCGGGTGGATTTGGTGGAGACTATGTCGGACCACCGCTATGTGCGGTTCGACATCTCCGCCAGTGGCCCCGGAACGGTGCAGCCCCTCTCGGGGCGATCACCGTTCCCGCGGTGGGCTTTCACCCGCCTGGACAGGGAGGCAGCGGCGGAGGCGGCGTTCATCCAGGACTGGCTGTCGCCGCCTACCGCCGGCCTGGATGTGGACACCGCAGCGGGCCAGCTGAGGGAGTCTCTGACCGAGGTATGCAACTCCAGCATGCCCCGGTCTCGCCGCCCGGCTCCCCGCCGCGCCGTCTATTGGTGGTCGGAGGAACTGGCGGGGCTCAGAACCGCCTGCGTGGCGGCCAAGAGGGCCTACACGCGGAGTCGGCGGCGGCGTCGACGCAACCGGCCCGACGAGGACCGCCTCTACGAGGTGTACGTGGAGGCAAAAATGGGCCTCGATCGGGCCATCGCCGCCGCTAAAGACTCGGCGAGAGCCGAGCTGCTGGAGGGTCTCGACAACGACCCATACGGGAGACCGTATAAGGCGGCACGCAACAAATTGCGCCCCTTTGGTCCCCCGGTTGTCGAGACCCTGGAGCCCACATTTCTGGATGGGGTGGTTCAGTCCCTGTTTCCGTGCAGGGACAACTTCACCCCGCCAGTGATGTGTGGAGCCCCGCTGGAGGATGAGGAGGAAGAGGAGGCTCCCTCTCCTGTCACGGAGTCGGAACTTGGCGCAGCGATTGTGCATATCCGCGCCAAGAAGACGGCTCCGGGCCCCGACGGTGTCCCGGCGAGGGTGGTGGCAATTGCCGCCACCCAAATGGAGGAGCGGTTTCGGGACCTCTTCAGCGCATGCCTTGCGTCTGGAAAGTTCCCGAAACCGTGGAAGGAGGGGCAGTTGTGCCTCCTCCGCAAGGAGGGCCGTCCTGCAGACTGCCCCTCGGCATACCGGCCCATCGTTCTGCTCGATGAGGTCGGAAAAATGTTCGAGGGGATAATCGCTGCCCGCCTAAAGGGCCATATGCGGCGTATCGGGCCGGACTTGTCGGACGCTCAGTTCGGTTTTCGGGCTGAGCGTTCGACGGTGGACGCGCTGGCCTGCCTCAAGAGGCAGGTGAAGGAGGCGGTGGAGGTGGGGGACGGATTGTTGGCGGTGTCATTCGACATAGCCAACGCCTTCAACTCTGTTCCCCACAGCACCATCCTAGAGGCACTCCGATTCCACGGGGTGCCTCGATATATGCGGCGTCTACTGGCCAGCTACCTGGAGGATCGGGCGATCGTCCTCGTGAACAGGGCTGGCCAAGTCCGGCGGTACGCAGTCGAGGCCGGCGTTCCACAGGGGTCAGTCCTGGGACCTCTCCTCTGGAACGTCGGCTACGACTGGCTCTTGCGGGGAACTCTCCTCCGAGGTACGAGTGTCGTCTGCTACGCGGATGACACTCTCCTCACCGCCCGGGGGGAGAGTTTCAGGGAGGCGGCCAACTTGGCCTCGGCGGGCGGATCCTTGGTCGCAGGGAGGATCCGCCGCCTAGGATTGACGGTGGCGCTGCACAAGACCGAGGCTGTGTTCTTCCACGGGCCTCGGCAGCGCCAACCACCAGACGCCCACATATTTGTGGAGGGCGTCCGAATCGAGGTGAAGGCCCAGATGAAATATCTGGGCCTTGTACTCGACAGCAGGTGGCGTTTCGGCCCGCATTTTAGCGGGCTGTCGACGCGCCTGCTGAAGACTGCGGGCGCCCTCTCGTGGCTGCTCCCCAATTTGGGGGGGCCCAGTGCGCGATGCCGGCAACTCTACGCCGGCATCTTGAGGAGCATGGCCCTTTACGGGGCCCCTATCTGGGAGGACTCCCTCCAAAGGCGGGAGAACGCCGCCGCCTTGCGGGCCCCCCAAAGGGCCATAGCCCAGCGGGTGTCGCGGGCCTACCGCACGGTGGGTTTCGCGGCAGCGTGTGCTCTGGCTGGCACCCCTCCTTGGGAACTCGAGGCGTGGGTGCTCGCCAGAGTATACGAATGGACGGCGGGGCGCAGGGCGAGAGGAGAACGCCCCGCCCCGGAAGAGCGGGAGGCCGTCCGGCGGGAGGCGAGGGACGCCATTGTCGTCCATTGGACGAGGGACCTCGCCACCGCAGCCTTCGGCCGCCGAACCCTCGACGCGATCGGGCCGGTCCTGCGAGACTGGCTCGATCGGTCGCACGGGTTTCTCTCGTTTCGTCTGGTGCAGGTGCTGTCCGGACACGGTTGTTTCGGATCGTACCTGCACCGAATCGGACGGGAGGAGACACCGTCGTGCCACGACTGTGGCGCGGCGGAGGACGAAGCGCAGCACACTCTCGCGGTGTGCCCGTCGTGGTCGGAGCCGCGCCGCAGTCTCACTGCGGTGATTGGACCGGACCTCTCACTCCCCGGTTTGGTGAACGCCATGCTGGGCGATGAGAGGTCCTGGGCGGCAGTGGCCTCCTTCTGCGAACACGTCATGTCCCAGAAGGAGGCGGCGGAGCGCGCGCGGGAGGACGACCCTCACGCGGCGGCGCTCCGAAGACGGAGGAGGGGTCGGAGAAGACGTCAGTATGACGGTCATCTCCGACTCCTCCCAGGTGGAGACCAGCAGGCAACGGGTGCGGGGGCACCCTTGCCTGTATTGCACAGGCCTCCACCAGTGTCGGACGGGAATGGCCAGGTGTTCCCGGCCATTCCCGTAGCCCCCCAGTTAAATGGGGGGCATGCGGGGACCGCCAACTAGGCGGGCATACGCCGGGAGGGCTGTGGAAGCAGAGGCTGAGCCAATTTCCCATAGCCCTCCCATCACGGCGTCGCGGGAACACCGCTGAGTTTTAGTGGGTATACTGCCACTCTGGCAGGGAGTCCCACATACTCTGTCTCGTCCCCCGACGAGCGGAGATGCGTAATGTCATTTCTCAGCGACAAAAAAAAAAAAAAAAAAAAAAAAAAAAAAAAAAAAAAAGGTTAGGTTAGAACAGTGACCATTAGCGCGCGAAGGCGAGCGAGCGAAGCGAGCGTGCCGCGGCAGCGGCCGCCAAGCGCCAGATCCCCTCTATATTATTGTTGGTGAATCATTTGGGTTAGATGAGGTTATAACAGTATGATGTTTACTTAATCATTACATAATTTTGCCTAAAAATGAGTAAATATCACGCCGCAATGTACAGTAATATTTTTTGTATGTTCATTTGGGTAGGTATAAAAGTCAATTACTTATGGTAACATTATAAATAGATAGGCGAATACGTGAAATTAGAGCTTTCATTGACCATTATTTGATGACAATAATAAGGAAATTTTATGTTCAAATATAGTAGATTCACTCATCAATTACTTATGCTAAAGTATAAAAATAAAGGTGACTCTATGAAATTAGAGTACGTTGATATTATTTTATAGATGAAGTTGATACACTTATTAGAAGCTGGCAATGAGTAGACATATCACAAATTTAGTTGCTTAAGAATTATCACCATGTTGCGTCATATTAACAGTAGCTTGTTTTACAATATATGGTCGCTTATAAACCATTTATTAGACGCTAAAAGTTCGTCGCTGACCTATTCATTCATTAGACAACTAAATATATTTGCAGACGAGAATGACATTTTAAAGAAGCTGCATTAATTAGCACCCGTTTTTTTTTTTTTTAATTGGGCCTGCTCTTGACCTCGATCTCGCTTTCCACCAAGCGATGGATGAAGTCTACGATTGAACGAGCAAGCCCATGAAATGCCTGTTCACTCTTGCTTTGATTTTTGACGGGTTACGTGGAAGGGAACACAGACGCTGGCAGAGAGTTCCACTCTTTGGCTGTACGCATATTAAATGTGGAGGAGAAGCGCTGAGAATGACCAGTTGGTGTATCGACTACGTGCGGATGGGACCCTGCTGATAGATGTCAAACTTTATTGGCTTTGGAAATATTAACCTTGTTTCCGATAATGCCTCAAATTAGTCATTGCTTTTAGGTTAAAGTGAGAAAATTTTAACCAGGAACCTTTCTTCTAAATATTCTAAATGTTTACTGAAATATAGAAACGTATCAATATTACAACAAATTAATAGTGACTGAATATTATACAAATATGTCGCAAATTATGCTCCCCCTACCTTGCCTTCTGTGTCCCAAAACATGGAATCGAAGTGACCTCTACGCTGCCACCGACAACGCCGTGAGAGTGGCGAAGTTTCAACAAGATTAGAAATACAATCGTGCCAGCGACACGTAGAAGAAAAAGGATATTGACTTGCTATGCTTAAAAATATCATACTATTAAAACTGTTCACAAATAAAAATGTTACGCGACAAAAACGTAAACTTTGAAACCATAATAACATACGCTTACTAAAGTTACTCTCCAAAAACCTTTAAAATAAAATGAAATCCGAAAAGCACCGGCAACCTCCAAAACGATAACAAGCATTATTAAAACAAACACATAATCGCAATTCTCATAACTAGTCGATTCCCTCGATTAGCATTCGCACCGTGCATAGAATATTCGAATATTCATGTATTTATTTATATTTAAAACTAGCTTGGCCAGCGAAAACTGGGTATTTTCACGATACTAGAGGTCGGGGTCGTGACCCGAATTGTCACTTTGTGTACCTACTTGTTTTAATCGCATTAGTTTTATGCGTGATAACTTAGTGAAAGGCAGTTTCAGTATCAATTCTGTGTTTAAAGGAATTGCTGTTGTTTCGTTTGAACTTGTGATTTGGAGTTTTATCTATTTTCTATTTAAATGTAGGGAAAAATGTGTTCTGGCAGAATGTTTCCTATGATCGTTCATGACGCTATTAATCAAAGGTCTGAATAGTGTTCAATAACGAATACACAATATGGGCTAGGCGAATATTTTGTTACGACTTCAATGTCAAAGTCAAAGAATTTATTCAAAATAGGCACTTAAAAGGCACTTTTGAAAGTCAACATTTACATTTAAATAGAATTGATTCTAGTCGCCCCTTCCAAAAGGTAATTTCGTATGGAGAAGAATGGGCAAGAAACTCCACCGTTACTCTTTTAAAATGTGTTACAATGTTTTGTATACATTAATTATATAATTAGTGAAGACGATGCACCTATAATAAAAATTACCCTACCACAATAGGTAAAAAGAATTTAATAAACGTAGCAATGATAAATAAGTTAATTAAGCGATAGATGCATGGTGTTCACATATTTACAAACATTGGAAAAGTATACGATTTCCCAAATTATGTAAACAAGTAATTTGTCAGGGTGTGAGTTAAAGTAATCACAGAATGTAAATCAATGTCACAAAAATTCCTTCATTTTAAGTTGTTGATCCCAAAGCAATATATGCTTCGAAAAATTATAATAATTAACTACATAGTTCAGATAACTCATAAGTTTTTACAAATCATATAAGAACTCTGCTAGGCCTTCAAACATACTACAGTGTGGTCGTATTATTAGACATTAAATTCTCACGCTTATAAATACATTTTCTAAAAAGCGCAACAATCTACTCTACTTCAAACTTCGCGTCACTAATTTTCGTGGCTACGGGTCTTGAGCCACTAATTAGTGACTGCCTAGACATTGTAACTTAAACACAAGAAAACAACAACTAAGAAATCAGTCACACACAAGAGACACAAAATTATATTCTATAAGCTAATCTTTTTAATGATTACAACGACTTAACCAACAATTAAGAAAAACCGACCCCAATTAACCGGAAAACACCCCTACCACATCCATATTTAAATTAAGCAGTCATGGTCAAAAATAACGATGAAAACATAAATATTTATCAGCTCTCGTAAAATGACACTGACACCTCCCAAAACACAAAGTTCAAACGTCAACCCTGACCCATATCGATTCTCGCCTAATCGAATACTCGACTAAACGGAATCGATGTCCGATATCAAGTGGAATCGATAAAAGTCGGATGGACGACACGATTTCTCGATGTAGAATTGATAAAGAGCCACATAGTCGCTGATGTGAAAATCTATATTTTTTCAAATAGTTCTGTTTAATGGAAGAAGCTTTTTGTTAGTTGAGTTTTGATTTTAAGGGCTTACATCTTTAAATTTTTGTACAGGTGGATGGAGTGGGTTTTAATTGGTCGAAGGTCTTTGTAAAGTTGAAGAATTATGCTCTTAAAAATTTAGTGTTTCTTAGTTCAACAACTATACCCCCTCTGCTGAACACGATCCTCTTAATGTAACATTTTAAAGGTCAAATGTGATTACCACAATGGACTTAGTTACTTATGAAAATAAGTTCGTTACTCGTCATTCGCTTAAACGCAGCTCACCGGTGTAGGTACCTACCAAACGAACGCCTGTGGTTTAAAAAAAGGTCTACTAAAACCAATAAATAAAGCGTATTAACCGACTGAAATGTAAAACATAAATGTCGATAGAAACGCGTCGTTGAATGCAAACTATGACAATTTGTTTTTAGGAAATGCATTGTTTTTTAGAAAACAAACAATTCCATTAAAGAAAAACACCCAAAAAACATTGCCCACAGACTTAACCATCCCTCTACACCATTAATATCCCATACAGCCCATCGCAACCAATATAAAGCCCTATCAAGATAACTGCGCGTCGATACATTCAAAATAAATGGTCTGTAAGCACATAAGCGTTACCGCTGCCCGAACGCCCGTCACACGCACGTCTGGTGCGCCCCTAACTCTGGCTAATGACACGTGAAGGACGCAACCAGTTAAATAAAAGTTAATTGGGTTGGTTTATCTTGATGATAAGGGAGGTCGTGATAGCACGGAGGTGGAGGGGTTCAGCGGTCGAGCATGAAGTTTCTGGCTCGAAACTGATAATTCTAAAAAGTACAAACGTTTTTGAATGATCAGCGTTAGTTTCAAAAAAGTCGGCTCTTTTGTGAACAATCTCTCCTTTGGTGGAGGTGAAAAATAAGGAAGACTGAACCAACCACAGTGTGGTGCTTACAGTCGGGATGACGGTAAATTTGAAAGAGAAAAACTTAAAAAAAAAAACACTACAAAGTGAAAAATTACTTCAATTTCGGAAGTCGGTGTCTTTGGTTTTGTTTTTGTTTTTTCGTTTTTTGCCACCGACTTTCGAAATAAAAGTTATTTTTCACTTTGTGGTATTTTTTGAAAAGGTTTGAATTTTTCACTTTTTAGTAGTGGTACCTACCCCAAACAAAGTCCAAAGACTAATACTTGCAATATGAATAACAGTGACATGAAGTTATTAAAACATAATCAACATACACAAAGTGGAAAAAATACGTATAAAGCTGAAAAACCACTCATTAGAGCTTGACCAAATATATTATATGGGGCCAATTTGGAAGTATGTATATCCTTTCCTTTCCTATAAAGAGAATTTATTAAATCGGTTTATAAATGACGGAGTTCTGAGGTAACAAACACTTTTTATTTTATTTTAAATACAGCTGAATTGAGAACCTCTTCTTTTTTTTGTAGTCGCTTAAAAATGAAAGAAAGCAGCTTTTCTCATACAAATAAAGAATGCTTTAACTAGTCGCTGCATTTTCACCATTTTCGACTGTTAAGCTCAAGTTTCTTCGCAATGTTTTCCATGCTACTAAGTCAATAGCGCTTTTAATTTTATTTCAAGAAAGCAAATAATGAAATTTTCAAACCGCACAGCTTAGGAAAACATGGGTTGAAAAACCTACTTGATTTCACAAAACCCCTGAATTTGATATATAATTCTAAAACTCTAAACTAAAACAGAACCACAGTTTATTTATGACGGCCGTCAAACGTCGACCTGAATAAAAGTTAATTGGAATGCCAAATACAGGCCGTGTGGATGACATCCCAATGTTATCGGCACAGTTTAAATTATCGCGCTTTTGTTTCCAAATATTGCTTTAGAGTATTTTTTTTTATGATTAGGTAGAATATTTTGGAGATAAAACTGGAAAAAAATACGTTTTGAGTTGGAGGTGGTAGCGGCTTCAGGTGAGAGTATTAATAATAATTATGAAAAATTACGAACTCCCATACGTTCACCTCCTATTAAACCACTGTAGGGGATGAATTTTCTAAAATCCTTCCTCAGTGCTCACCTTCGTCGTAAAAGGAACTCTTTTGCCTGTCATGTTTCTGAATCCGGTGGTTTAGGCTGCGCGTTGTCTGCTAGTGAGGGAATGAATGACCGAATGCAAGAATTTATGATTTTTATGAAGTAGATATCGTGTCTAGGTATATTTAAACTAAGACTGGACTGATTGAGAATGCTGTGACAAATAATCAAATTTTTCTTTTCTTTTTCTTAATATTAAGGATGATGCCACGAAATGTATGGAAACTGGTCCCGCTCCAATAGGATTAAATGATATATCATTAGAAAGGTATTAAGATTTGGTACAAGAATTACAACGACCCTTGTCTTGTTTCCTTGACACGAGCCAGTAAGGGAAGCTACCTTAACCGTTGTAGCTGTATAAAAACGTTCTTAGGTAGGAGTCTGTCCATAACTTCTTGAGTAATTGCTAACTGCATTCAGAGATTCTTGAAATATGGTACAGTTAGCTTGAAACACGTTAATTCTTACATTTTATTTGTATGTTGCCAATCGATGCAGTTTCGTATAAGGATTTAAAAACATTTTATTTTTTATTAGACAACATGCACACAAGGTCTTCAGGTCCCGAACTAGGTAGAACCTGTACTACGGTAAACTGATGACTTATATACATACTTTACATATAAACACCCAGACACAGGTCAAACAGACATGTACATGCACACAAATGTTTGACTTGACCGGGGATCGAATCCGGGACCAGCGGCTCAGAAGGCAGGGTCGCTACCAACTGCACCAACCGGTCAGTTTTCAAAATTAGCATCATCCTTTGATGATTTCGTGCTCCTGGTGCTATGCTAAATGCTACGCCGTCGTAGCATCAGCTACGGCGTAGCAATCGCAAAACTCTTTTCTTGCTTTTAATGCAACTTATTGAACCATTTATTAGATGACGTTTGTTTCACTCTTTATACTCTTAGAAAAACCATTTTGCTCTATTATTTTGATAAAATAACGTCAAAAAATTAAAATCTGCGGACATAACCACTGGTAATTAAAGTTTCCAATGGCCGCTGAAGCAACCATAATGACTTTTATCACCATAATTAATTTAGCACCACGTCAACATGGCGGGCGCCCAAAAAGCAAGTAGCCGAAAAGACAAACAGTTGCCGTTGGAATAACAATTATTAATATAACAAAGAAGAAACATAACACAAGCATTTTCACTCCCCAAAGTGTCTTGATGTTTAATTAATTTAATAAACTAATTTAATTTTCGACCCCCCGAGGCATTATTTGTTTTTTAATTTTGTGTTTCCTTAAACGTTTTTGTTAGTAAAATTGTTATCTGAAAATGGTTTCAGAACCGGTCATCTGTTTCTGAAAAGGAGTTTAGTCATTATTATTAATTTAGTTATTACCATGTGCGTTAATAAAAGAAAAAATCTTACAGTTGGATTGGGATCTTACTATTGATAATGTATGCTCCTGTCAATATGCCTTAAGTCAAATAACGATCGGCACGGTTGGCGCAGTGCTTAAGCGATTGACTGCTGCGTTACGTGTCGCGGGTTCGATCCCCGCACGGAACAAATATTTGTATGACCTGCAAGTACGGGTCTGGCTGTTTGTGTATGTGAGTTTAAATGTTTGTAAACGCACCCACGATACAGGAGAAATTCCTATTATGGGGCAACGATTAAAAAAAAAAAATCTTCTTAAATCGACAAATAGTAATTTCAATCCATACTTGGGGCTTGTGGCTTAGTAATAACAGCCCCACGGGTCGATCGATCAGGTTAAGCTATGCTTGCCGCGGTTGGTCCGTGGATGGGTGACCATCTTTACATACCAAGACCCCGCCATGCCTCGGAAAGCACGTTAAGTCGTTGGTCCCGGCTGTCATTCGTAGATCTTTGACAGTCGTTGCTCAGGAGGTCGTCAGAAGCTCGAAAGCTTGACAACCAGTCTTACCAAGGGGGATCGTATTACCCGGTAACTGGGTTGTGGAGGTCAGATAGGCAGTCGCTCGTCGCATCGGGTTTGACTGGAAGCCGACACCAACATACTTCGGAAAAGGCAGGCAGATGATGACTTCCATACCAATACTATAAATACGAAAGTGACTCTGTTTGCCGGTCTGTTTATCGGTCTGTCTGTCTAGGAGTCTACTCTCAAAGCACGAAATCCGTGGTTCCGGCCGAAGTTACTGGCGTTCCCTACTTCTTATCATCTACGGAAATAAGATAACTTCGATGCCCGAATTAAAAATGGATGACAACACATTTTGACAGTTGGCCTTTTTTTTTTTTTTTTTGAGGATGGGAAATCATCAAATGACTCCTCCCGCTCTGGGTGGAGCGGAAGGGAGTGTCAGACTCTTACTGACTTCAACCCACCCGTGTTCCTTCCTTGGCCCTTTATGTTCCGTGTCAGCGGTACCCCTTTCGGCTCTGGCCTCTCTCCATACATGCGCTTAAGAGCGCCTCCAGTCGAGGCCCAAGAGCCGTCGAGGCCAGGACCCAGGCTTTCCCTGGCAGGCCGTCGGGTCCTGGGGCGGTATTTTTGGCCTTCAGCCTACCTACCGCCACTCTCAGATCTACCCCGGTCACTTCAGGGGTGTCGTCGTCGTCCGCGTGGTCCGCTTCAGGCACCGTGAGCGGCGGAGCCATGGGCGGGGGAGTATGCTCCCCCCGTGAAGGGAACAGAGCGCTCACCACCTCCTCCACCAGCTGGGGGCGGAGACTCTGCGTCAGCGGGACCCAGGTGCGGAGTTTATTCCGCACCATTTTGTAAGGGCGCCCCCATGGATCTCCGTTCAGAGTCTCCACCAACTCCTCGCAGGCCGTATATTTGGCACGCTGGATTGCGTAGCGTCTCCAGCTCTTGCGACCACCAGTACACCTGACGTCGGGCGCTTCCTGGACGGACTCGGGGCATTGCCACGTCGCAAATCTCGGACATGGCCTCCCGGAACCACTTCACCTCATCGTCAATATCGGCAGGCCTGTCCGATGATGACAGTTGGCCTTACTCCCGATGTGTAATTGTCCGTCCGAAAAAGTTAATAAATCGGGTGTAGGGTTCATTTCGATGTATCGAATTACTTTAGGACGGACCCGTAACTTCGTTGACGGACTTTGAGAGTAGGCCCCCTGTCACCTCTTCACGCCTTTACTGCTGAATAGGATACTTTTATTTCGATAATACGTTCCCATGTGACAATTTCCGGATTACACGCGGGCAAAATATAAGCCATATTATGTCATCGATAAAATAATGTCTTTTTGACGATAATTTTCTTCTAATTCATCATCAGTTGAAAATAAATTTTTAGAAAATTTAATGGATTAAAGAAACTCTAGATTTAATAAGATTCACTTAACCAAGAAAAAAAGAACCCTCAATAAAAATCGCTCAAGTCAAAACTCTAAGATCAAAAACGTGTTTCATTCCAAAATCTCTATGACGCACTGTAAGCCAAAGTCAATGACCCACCCTCTTTTCTAAGTCAACACTTCTTTTTTACCCTCAATTGCTCAGCTTTAAGATAACAAGCTCCGAGCTATTTTGTCCATCGCCATAAATGGGGTCTTCTATGAAATCTACTTACATGAAAAAAATACTTTTCCAAGGTGAAGGTCACCGAGACCCTCCTCTGAGCTCGCTAAGCCTCTTTGTATGCAACCATCGAAGCAAAATGATTGATAAAGATAAGAGACAACGCCTCAAGAAAAAAGTGCCGTCCATTTAATAAAAATTGGTCAAGATTGTTTTGGTGTGACGCGGTAGGGTTCTGTAGAGGTGATTGAATAATATTAGTACTCTAATCGTTTTAAAGCGGCTCGTTGCTAAATAATAACAGCCGCACAAGTCGATCGAAGGATAAGCTACGCTTTCCGCGGTCGGTTCGTGGATGGGTGACCATCCATTACATATTGAGTCCCCGTCGTACCTTGGAAGGACGTTAAGCCTTTGGCCCCGGCTTTCATTCGTAGTTCTTTGACAGTTGTTCCGGGTACTCAGAAGGCCAAAAGTCTGACCACCAGTCTTACCAAGGAGTATCGTGTTACCCGGTAACTGGGTTGTGGTGGTCAGATAGGCAGTCGCTCCATGTAAAATACTGGTACTCAGCCGAATCCATAGTTGGGAAAATTCTAGGCAGATCGAATCTTTTCTAATTAATGGAAATCTAAAACTAACCTAGGACAATTTTTTTATAACTTTCAAGGATATTATTCTCTCATGTCGATATGAGTTACATGAAAATGCGGACTGGCCAGAGTGCACCGAACGTATCGAGTATTTGAATATTTGAATGCATTCGAAACTACTAACAGAGCATAAAATGTAGAAGATTTAGAGTTGGCATAATCGTATACATGCGAGTCAGTATCATTATAATACGATAAATGTTATGATAGGTTATAACGCCGGAAATAGTTATTTATGATACTAGTGCGGTAAGTTCGTTTTTACAAACGAGTAGACGAAGTCGAGGGCTTACAATAGTCACGAGTTTGTAAATACCAATTTCCGCGCGTGTGTCATACAACGTTTTTCAACACATTTGCGAGAAAACAGTACAATAGGTAATGAAACAAACTTTTGTTTATAAAAATATCAGTCAGAAAGTCGCAAGAATAACGACAATAATCGCGCCGCGCGTCGCGCGCGCGCGTCGCGTAATATCTTTGACGTTTCTAATATGAAAATGGCGCTATGTGCGCGTGGTGAAAATTAGAATCGCAAAAAGTCGAATCGCAATAGTCGAGTCGAAAAGCATCTTTGTTCTCATTTTGTCTTTAATACTAAAGTGAGATAAATGTATTGAGCAAAAGCGCTTCCAAGGAGGTTCGATCATTCAGCTTATTCATTCTCGTAATTTGAAACTCCTTGGTGGAATTCTTGTAATTTTTTTTATGCTAATTAATAAAAAACCGTAAAGAATACGGGGTATACAACGAAGGGGGCGGCAAAACATGTACTTAGAAAGAAAGAAAGAAAGAAAATGCGTTTATTTGCGGTAAACATGACGCAAAAAATAACACAAACATAAAAAATATGAAAAGGTTGGGGGAAACATGGGTCACATCCACGCAAAACGGCTATTGCTCAGCATTATGCCACGACCCTATGCAAGACACAGCCCCAGCGCTGGTTTTCAGCGACAGCCGGCGGTGACGTAGTGACGTCGTCGTCGTATTTAGGTGAGAGTACCTATTTTACCGCCAGTTCCGTTGTATGGAGCGTAATTTTTAACTTTCGAACAATGTATACAGGCTTCGTACATGCATTTTTTGAGCAAATGTGTTGAAAATTATATTGTTGTCAAGTATTAATGTAGCGGACAGTACTCCCAAATGTCTTGCTTCTTATGAACAGTTTTTATTGAGTTTGGGAAGTGTTCATTGAACCATGTTTTTATTCAATGAATGTTAATGTACATACACGTCTTACAAAATGTTTACAAGAAAAGAAAAAAGAAAAATGCGATTATGACTGGCAGAAAATGGTCAATTTTCAGAAGAGTTGTTAAATATAGTCGTTATTTTAACAGAACATTTACAGCAAATTAGTACTTCAGGAGAGGGCACCTTTCTACGAAAACGGGACCTAACATAATTAACAACCTTTCATATTTGAATACGGAACCCTAAAATAATATTTGGAGGAATCCACTTACTTTAAATAACAGCCTTTTTGCCGTAAATGAGGAATAAATGTTCAAGTCAATTCCGTTTGTCTGTTTTCTGTTACGTAAAATAATGAACTTGCTATGGGACCAAATAATTATTTATTGGACTTCCTGGTTTGTGACTTTCAATTATAGGCCTTTGTATTGTTTACTTGTTTGGGGACTCTTTTGTTTTTAGTTGTATGCAAGACTGGAAGGTTTTTGTGAGTTTTTCCTCATTTTGTTACATTACTGTAAAGTTCAAAATTTATTTTCTAATAATTTAAAACAGTGACAAGCAGTCACTGTTTTAAATTATTAGATAATATATTTGCATGAATTTCTTGATTCACTTCTCGGGTTAAACAATGCGTTAGGGCTTGTTTTACACATGACGCAAAAAAGAACATAAACACAAAAAATAAGAAAAGGTTGGGGAAAACATGCGTCACATCCAGGCAAAACGGCTATCGTTCAGCATTATGCGGCGAGCCTATGCAAGACAGAGCCCCAGCGCTGGTTTTCAGCGACTGCCGGCGCTGACGTAGTGACGTCGTCCGGTGAGGCAAACAATTGTTAGGACGCTGTACCAGTACAATAAGCAAACTTAAAAAAAAAACGTAGTTGAAAAACATGTTCAGTCACGAGCACGGATATGTATACACTTAGCAACTTCTAGATGTGATTTTCGCCAACTGTGTTGATTCAAATTTTGTGTTGTTACGAATATAATATTTTGGAACCTATACAACAGTTTATGTTCCAAAATATTATATTCGTAAAAAATAATACCTATGAAATAAGTCTTATTTCAAAGTTGCAACCACTAATCCACGTGAAAATCACTTTTAAATTTTGCTAAGTGTATACTTGTTAGTGCTCGTGACTGTTCTCCCATACATCGTTAAACGTCACGGTCAATTCTCCATCTGCAACTGTAAGTTTGTAATCGCAAAAATATATTTTTTATGTGATAGATAAAACTTCAAAATAACGATTTTCGGGCTTTTTCCTTTACTTGTGCTGTGAAACTTTGCTTCTTGCCAAATTTTATGATTCTAAGTCAACGGGGTTTTGATTTATTTACGAGTATCAAAATATGTCGAACTAATGGCCATATTTTTTTATTGCCTTGATTTAGAAACTAGATTTTTTTCGAGATCTGAGGGAACGTAGACCTATGCATTTGATATTAATTTCAACTTGATATCTCTGCGCGTTCCTGAGAAAAAGGTCTTCACAGACTGACAGACAGACGGACGGACCACGAAGTGATCCTATAAGGGTTCCGTTTTATCCTTATGAGGTACGAAACCCTAAAAAATGGAACCGAAATCGTTTGAATTAAAAACTAACTAAGAAACGCAGATATATGAACTCAAACTCAAAGTATTTGTTTCAAATAAACCAATTACAGGCACTTTTGAATTGTCAAGGGGTCGGTCAGTCATAAAGTTGAAGCTAGGTGGCCATTCCATAGCATAGTAGGTACCTATGGAGAGCAACGGGCAAGAAACTCCATGGACACACTTTTAAATCAAAATATTTTTACAAAAAAATTATGCATGTGAGAACGATGTAGACAGACGTGTACGTTAAAACTCCTTGAAAAGGAAAAATTAAACAATTCAGAAATTAAAATTATTTAAAATAAGCCGTGGCAACTCAGAGATGACCAGTCCCTACTGACGGCCCCCGTTCACGAACATGATTCGAGCGAACGAGGCAAACGAGCCCATCAAGAGGTGGAAACACAGACTATTAGTATTACTGTTGAAAAATTCTCATTACCAACCTCCAAATTAAACAGAAATAATCCTACGAATTTAGAATGAGATTATTTATAATGTAAAACACTACATACGATTATCCCGTTTTCCAATCAATCCTATCCCCGACCAGTAACGTTATCTGGTTAATCTAGCAAACGGCTTTATTGGTCTGGCTAAGTAAAGCGCAATTTATCGTTATCCCACTATAAATGAATACATAAATAATGGAGTAATATATACAGAATTTGATCATAACTCTGTGAACCATGACTGATTTCATTAATTAATTGTATTAAAAGATATATTATGTAATTATAACAAGCAGTGGGTATCTGATATATCTAAAAGCACGCTAAAAGGCTTTCTTAATTTCATTGAAGCAAATTATATTAGCAACCATAATTTTATTTTATGAACAAAATAATGTCAGCCTTCAATTGTTTTACTGCAGAGAGAGTGATCACCACGCTTGCGCACTGAGTGTTGGCGTACACATGTTCTTCTTCACCATTACAAATGTGCTTAATAGTTCAATACTTCATGTGACCAGAGGGCTAATTTTTTAGCAAAAGAATTAGCATTGCCATTCAACGTGGCAATGCTGCCTGTCTTCTGGGTACGTATTCGGATGACAGGGATGCGGAGAAGTACTTCGACACCTAAATTGCCTTTTGTTTTTGTATATAACATGTACCTATACGTAGTCATTACTTAATTAAAAATAAAAAGTATTATTTAAATCTGTTGTGCTTATAATTATGAGTAGTTGATAAGTCGTTTTAACAGCTTCTACTAGTGGCGACATTTAAAATCTACGCTCAGCGATCCCAGGACAGTTAGCCCAGCTACCATACTGCTGACTGCCTAAAATGGTAGCCACACACGTCACGATATACTTGCGCAAGTCTAAATTTGCGCAAGTATATCGTTCTATGTGTGGCTACGTGGCTACCGTAAGATCTATGCTAAGACGAGAAAAAACTGTCTCTTGCTTTACCAGATCAAGTTCAAATTTTTAGAACGCTGTTACATTTCTTTTTTTTAATCGGCACGCAGCCGGTTTTTTTCCTGCCAGGATAGCACTCTAAAGTGTTCCTTTTTCAAGTCGAGTGAGAATCTTTTTGTAAAAGGATACAGAAGGCAAATGAAGCGATTTTAAAGCATTTTTAAAATGTTAAGTATACTTGCTTTACTTCAGATTTTAGCTTAACGGAATGTAATTATGATATTCGAGCAAATTTTATCGTGATTCCTTTTTAAGTGGTATGGGTTTTGTCGTTCTTTTAAAGGGATTTTTATCCAGCACTGTTTTAATACCTCGTTCTTAAAGCACGCTTTAATTACATGCTTTTTTCGTCCGTTAATTTTTTCTCTTTTGAAGCGCTATGGCATGAGAATCTGAAGACGATCTACAAAAATCTCTTTCTATACCCGAGCAAGACTAATCTCCTTGCCTATTTTTGTCCATGTTTTGTTAGTATTGAATTATCTTAAGAGGGCTATCACAATTTTTCTTGTATTTGATTGTTGGGAGAGTCACACACTCAAATACCATAATTTTTTTTTTTAATTTTGTGGCCATATCTAAACCATAATCACACATCAAAACGAGCTCTCGTTTTGATGTGTGATTATGCCCAAAGGATAAAAAAATATGCCCGGGAAACTTTGATTATTTCTCTCGAGAGTGTTCTAAATAAATATCAATGTTTTTCTTGTATTTGAGTGTGTGACTCTTCAAACACTCAAATACAAGAAAAAATTTGATAGCCCTCTTAATACGCCATAATATCACTAGCTGCGCCCCGCGTTTTCACCCGCATAAGTCTCGATGCCGTAAGAATATCTACATAAAAAGTATTCTATGTTTTAACCCAGGTCATGATCTACCTGTGTGCCAAATTTTATTCAAATCCGTTTAGCCGTTTTAGCGTGAAAGTGTAATAAACAAACAAACTTACTTTCTCATTTATAATATTAGTTAGCATTAGGATAATGAGTTGTATTCAAATAATTAGTCTACCGTTTACGCTCCTATAAACAAGTGACAAGAAAACAAAGGCCATCTTATCAGGAACCTTCCTAGCAAGTACTTGTTCCTTATCAACACTTATTGCTCGTAGCGGCGCGTACCGTCTTAGAAAATCCGTCGCCGGATCGCTCCGCCTTAAGCTGCGTATGCACTATAGGAAATCAGCAACGGGAAATATGCAATGCTTTATTTTGTACTTACTTGCTTTTATTTTGTGACAGAGAGATTGGATTAGAAGAATGGCAGTAGTATTAAACACAGTTTAGAGTATTATATACAGTTTCTTACTGTCAATTCGTCTAATGTTCAATAGTAGTGTTAAATAGTGGACATTTCCATGTAAGTGACAATAGAATGGATGGAATGGATAATGCGTTAATTTTTCGCAAACAATAATATTAAGAAAAATAGTAACAAAAATACGATTGCTCAATGGTCAGATAACTTTAATCTAAAGAATAAACAAACATGTTTGACATATTTTCTATACTAAAGATGTCAAACTTTCATATTATACTCATTCCTCAAATAAAAGCTATCTAAAGATTGAATTAATCGGCCTGTAGATTTGCGAAACACTGAGATTGGTATCTAAGACACATTTGACAAAAACTACTCATATAAACAACCAAATATACCTTTTACAGAACACCATCTTTGCAAAAAAGTTGCAGACTGCCTTTAGTGTGTAAGCCGCCTTATATTTATATATATATATATATTACGCTTCACGGAAGAAAGGAGCGATAAAGTCTTTTTTTTTCGCAAAAAAATTGCAAGTCCGCCATTTTTCGAAATAAGATTAGAGATGAATGGAAATAATAAACCTTGAACGTTCAATTGTAAAAACAGTTGGGCATCGACGCTTTATAGGTAGATTTTTTTTTCTTTTGCGCTGGGAAGATTGAATATTGAGAGTGAATCTTTTTTATTTGTTTATGACAAAATTTAACTGGCTCATTTCAGCTCTTTAACTAGCCATAGGTTCTCAACCTTAATTTGCCCATCGCCCACAATTATTTTTCTAGAGCCCCAATTTTTTTACTTACCATCTGGAACAGCTATTAATAATAATAACAGCTATTGCCACGATTATTTATTTCAAACTCAAACTCAAACTCAAAGCATTTATTTCAATTAAACCATTTACAGGCACTTTTGAATTGTCAAGTGGTCGGTCAGTCAGAAATATGAAGCTAGTTGCCCATTCCAAAGCGCAACACATTTAAACGTGTAATATTATACAAGGTGATTTAATTCACTGTTAACCTTGCAGGAGGTGAAATAACTCATGATTATAAGCAACTCTCATTATGAGACCAACTCCGAAATAGCAAAAACAAATTACATCTGTTGCATACATTTTCATCGGGTAAATATTGCATTTTGTATGAAACAGCTGATATTTTTTTCAACATTTTAGAGTTGGTCCCATAGTAAAAGTTGCACATACTCATGAGTACTTTCACGCCCTGAAAGGTTAACAGCGAATTAAAAATCACCGTGTATAGTCGTATAGAGTCACGAGCAGCCGGGTGTAAAGTTCACTCATACCTCCAAAGAACAGGGAGGATCCGCCGACCAGACGGGTGTCGTGTCTGGTGGGCAACTGCCCGACGACTGTCAGGGCGTTGTATATATGCTAGTTAAACTCTGCTTGCGCGATGCAGAATTTTGCGTGACGTCAAGATGATGTGTAGTTCACATGTGGCGTTGTAGATGCCGCCACAAAGCCAACAAGATCTGAGAAAAGTCGTGCCAGAGACACGAAGAAGAAGATGATTGTAGGTGAGGTGTTTCAATTTTTTTCTCTGCGATGGCAATACATCTGATAAGCCTCTCTACTCTGGTACTACAGATGTCTGTACCGTCACTTGTCATCAGATGTGCTATCATTTTTGCCAACATATAGCATAAAACAAAAAAAAACGACACATTTAAATCTCTGCTTACCAACAGAGAGTCTGTTTCTAACAGACAGAATGGAAATAAATCCTTCATTCCTATAGCAAGGACATCATCATGTGACATCATCATCAGCATGTGACATATTCGTACAGTTTAAATCCAAAGCCAGCTTAATGTAGACTCGGATGCCTGGGTGGCTTCCAAAGATTCGTACCAAAGAAAAGTTTAAAGATTCGGATTTTTTTCTCTCAGTTGCATGTAGTAATTGGATTTTTGAAATAAAGTTGTGCAGCGATGCTGGATGAGAATGGGAATTGGAGCTTGGTTGAAGGTTTTAGCCTTACAATTTTTATTCTATTATCTTTAAAATAAGCTTATATTACATTCAGTCATTCCATACAAAACTTCAATACCTACTCGAGCCAAATGTATGGGAAGACTGTTTTTTTTTTCGCGATTATGATGTTGGTCCCTCGGAGAAAGTTGTTCAGTTTGATGGTCTCTACCACATTCTTAATTTTGATCACACCTTTCTGATACACACTGTATTAGGTTTGATTGGGCGGTTCATTTGATGGCGTGTAAGGGCGTGGCTTAGCCAGAAAATGCTTGCACTTTTAAACCTATTTAATTTTTAATGTAATGTTCGCCAATCATGGATACATTATGTAGCGGTATATACCTACATCGCCACATGCGAGCTGCGCGTCATACTGACGTCACGCAAATCCTGCATCGCGCAAGCAGAGTTTACCGCGCGACTAGCATATGTACAACTTCCCGACATCAATCTTTGGGCAGTTTCCCACCAGACACAACACCCGTCTGGTCGGAGGGTCCTCCCTTTTCCATAGAGTATGAGTGAACTTTACACCCTGTTCCTCGTACCTGTATACTGGTGACCCCGACGTGATGCACAACAATCATCAACAATCAACCAACAACAATCAACAACAACTCGACCCACTACGCTTAACATTACGCCTGCAATCCCCGATGGTTAGCTTAGATTAGGTAGAGTTATACCTTTAGTACAACCACATTTCGCCAGCTACATTTAAGTCACAGGTAATGCATATTTTGACTGACATGAACATGTCTGTTAGACCTGTGTCTGGGTATAATAATATGTATATAAGTATGTATATCAGTCATCAGGTTACCGTAGTACAGGTTCTACCTAGTTCGGGACCTGAAGACCTTGTGTGGATGTTGTCTCATATTATATATTATATCTAGGTCATTTGTACCAAGAAAATTAAGCTTCTCTTATTTCGATAGAACAGATGCGTCTGTTGAGTGTCACAGCCGTACGAACAAATTAAAAAGTACCCCATCAAAAGGACATCCTCAATCCTCCTCCGGTAACAGTGCCTTCTACTTTACAAATCCAATTAACTTCACTCCAAAGTAGAGAACCTTTCTATTATTACTTAGGACAGGACCAGGAAGCTTAAACGCAACCTAATTTACGCTACAAAAAGTGAGCCGCTCAAATTACGGTGCAGGTTGTATTGTGGTTGAAGTAACATGGTGATGTAACTCCTATAATAAAACGGCCATACTCACGTGTTTTCGAACGAATTTGACAGTTTCGTTTTAAAACTGAAAACAGCTCTTAATCGCGTAAATTATTTGACTCACATTACGCGTCACAAAATTGTCTTGTTTGATCTTTAAACATGACAAACACAATTACAAGTCAGCATTATTACCTGTCTCAACTCTATACTCAATACGACATATAAAAGAAGGAAGAATCTTTTGAACCTCTTTGAACACTGTTGATTTCGTTCGAGACTTATTGTCTTTGCCCGGCCACGGAGGCAGCTTCCATTTTTAAAAGGGTCTCTGATTCAATATGGCGGACAATGGAGTCTGGATTTGAAACAGTGAAGAGAGAAAAGCTGAGGCTGTTGGCTAAGAGGTCGAGAGGGTGTAGATTTAAACAGAACCCGATACCGGTTTTTTGGAATGCCGTAAATCCAACCAAGAAGAATAGATAATATTTATTATATCTTATTTAGCAAACTAATAGAAGAATAATACCTACACTTGCTTGCTGTGGCAACCTTTAAAGTATTTTTTTTATATAGTGTTTACTTGTAGGTACCTATTCCTTTTCAGACGTAACAAACAGGGATTGAATAAAATCTGAGGTATCTAAAATTAAGGTTGAATGTAACTAAGACCTGTAGGGTAATTTCATTACTCTGTTAAAATACCAACGCCGTGCGTTTTGACAATTCAACCAAAATTCATTGCGTTATTTACATGGTCGAGCAATCTAATTTTTCAAAACTATGAAGCAATGGACTAGGATTTTTATCAACTGCTATTGAAAGTAATCATTAAATTGGTATTATATGTACATTATAGTTTTATACACAATATATAACAGAACTAAACTGTGTTTTTTGAACGCACCAACGCCATTAGGGTGCTGTTCCTGTTCACGGTTCTTGGCGACACCTCAGGCCAGGCTTGCGGGAAAGTCCGAAAGGGTTACCGTGGCCCCTGGCACAGGCAACTGAAGGAACACGGGTGGGTTTTAGTCAGTAAGAGTTTGACACACTCTCCCGCTCCACCCAGAGCGGGAGAAGTTATTTGATGATTTCCCACCCTAAAAAAAAGGCATTTAAAAGCTAATTTGTCAAGTATATTAAGTACTCCCATTAAATTCTAGTTTTACTTTTAGTAAATAATGCAATCCTTTTAGTTTACAGTCGGTACTCAAAAACAAATGTTAATAACCCCAGTCTGTAAACATCTGAAAACTTAAAATAAGTACTCCTATTTCTATTGTCTAAAACACAATAAAGTTCTTTTCTCCGACACCCGTGTCTTTTAAGTTTCACTTTAAATTAATTTTCTTTTAATAAAATACAAACTCTTCAGGGCCTGAAATTAAATTTCCTTTGTTTCAATTTTAGAAGTAAACTAGTGGCCAGCAATTTCTAAAATGTATTATATCTAAAAACGGCTTTATCCTTTGCAAAATCGGTCCGAATAGCTTAGAGTCTCCTGTATTCAGGCTCTAACCAAACTGAAGCGAATCCCGCGCGGGACGCGGGACCAAATTAACAACGAACAATAATATTTTTTCCCGCGTTAAAATGTTCATTTGTTTGTTTTTTACAATAAACAGCTTTCTATTTGCAAGCCAGTTCGAAATTTAAATAAAACCTTTGATAAGTTACCTCCTTGGTTCCCATGTTTCAGAGTAAAAGATCGTTCCATTTTTAAATTACACGATAGATATGAGTTTATTATAATTTATTCCGCCGCTAAGCCACGACAGATATGGATTTTCTCATAACTTTTGCCGGCCGCTGCTCGCATTTATTTGGCCAGTACAGTAATTAGGATTTGCGTGCACTGTCTGGACAGGTCCACTCAATCTGTGTGGTTCTTTTCTCAAAAGTCCATTTCAGACACCAATCTGCATGGTCCTCAATGATTATGTCCGGATTTTATATACACATTGACATTAATGAATTTTATATACATATACTATGACAAGAGTATTTACTTTGTAAAGTATTATGCTATTATTTTAACTATTGTGAATGTGAGAACTATGTTGGTCATTGCTTTTTTTTTTGTATTTTTACTCTTAGTGTAATCATGATCTGGCAGTTTGAGTAACTTGTGCGGCCTACTCAAATGTCCTTTCTTTGGTATTGTTCATCGAATCGTTGAGCTCCTTAAGTTCTGAGTTGAGCTGCACGATTGCTGACAATTGCGTGCACTGACTGGACAGGTCCACTCAATCTGTGTGGTTCTTTCCTCAAAAGACCATTTCAGACACCGATCTACATAGCCTTCACATGATCTGACCAAGATTCTGTCTGGACTTTAAAAGAGACTGTGACCTCTGAGTTTGTTTCGGCCTTTCTTCTCAGAGTAGTCAGATAGGAAACGCCGACCTCATCTAGTTTAAAAAAAGAAACATGATTGACGTGTAAAAGTGTTTGTAAAAACCTACTTACAGAAATAAAGTCATTTATCATTTATCTCGAAGAAGGTTGTCAAAATAATGCTCAAATTTCCTAGCATGTTTGAGAAAAGGTAGTTACTGTTTATGTTATTCATTGGAAAACGCAGGCGTTCCACCTGATGACAAGTAGACACTGCACCCTGTCTGCAATACCTGAGGCATCACAGCTGCAGTGTCATTCCAGAGACATAACTGAAATGCTTCAAACTGGAGCACAGGAAGGGTGCTTGGTGGTAGAACTAGGTAACGCAACTGGTTTTGTCTTCATTTCATGGATACGGTACATAATCTGTCAAGTCTTTTCACAAGTATGTTGTTGTTGACTTATTCTAACGGATGCAGTTGCGGAAGGATCGTACGTTCCCGCGACCCCCGGCGTAGGTGTGAGATGAGAGCCTATTTGACGGACAGGGCCGTCATCTACCCCGGTCACCAGGGAGTATGGAACCGGCAAGAGATGTCGTGCGGTGTCCCACAGGGATCGGTCCTGGGGCCGCATCTGTGGGATATCGGCTACGACTGGGTGCTGCGCGCCGACCTCCCCAGCGGCGTCAGCGTGGTTTGTTACGCTGACGACACGCTAGTCCTGGCGCAGGGGAGGTCGCACCAGGCGGCGGCCGAATTAGCGACACGCGGGGTTGCGATAATCGTCGAGAGGATCCGGCAATTGGGACTCGAGGTGGCCCTGCACAAGTCCGAGGCCATGTGTTTTCATGGTCCTCGGAACACGCCACCGTCGGGTTCCCAAATAACGGTAGGAGGGGTTCACATCGGCGTCGAGTCGACGATGAAGTACCTGGGACTCGTCCTCGACAGCCGGTGGAACTTCGTGGAGCATTTCCGACGTTTGGCTCCCAGACTGGAAAGGGCCGGGGCTGCCTTAAAGCGGCTCCTGCCCAATCTAGGGGGGCCAAACGCCTCCTGCCGGAGGCTCTACGCGGGGGTCGTGCGGTCCATGGCCCTTTACGGGGCACCGGTATGGGCGCGTTCCTTGAGGCGGCGGCCAGCCCGCTGGTTGAACGCGCCCCAAAGGGTCATGGCCATCCGGCTGGTCCGGGGATACCGTACGGTCTCCGGTGAGGCGGCGAGCCTCCTTGCCGGATTACCGCCATGGGATCTGGAGGCAAAAGTCCTCGCGCACGTTTGGGAGTGGCGCGAGGAGGCGAAACGCCGGGGCGTAGCTCCGCTGCCGCGAGAAATCACGGTACAGCGGACAGAGCTCCGGCGGGATCTCAGGGCGGCATGGAGAGTGCGATTATCGCAACCCAGCGCTGGGCACGCCACAATTGCGGCGATAAGTCCCCTCTTTGAGGAGTGGCTAGAGAGGCGCCACGGCGTCCTCACCTTCCGCCTGACGCAGGTCCTCACCGGACACGGTTGTTTCGGGAGGTTCCTGTTCCGGATAAGGCGGGAGGAAACGCCCGGGTGTCACCATTGTGTGGATCGCCCGGAGGACACGGTGGAGCATACGGTGGAGGTCTGCCCGGCTTGGGCGGAGCACCGCCGTGTCCTCGTGGAGGCGATTGGCGGTGGCGATCTCTCGCGTCCGGCCTTGGTCCAGGCCATGGTACGGAGCGAGAGGGCTTGGGAAGCCGTCACCTCCTTCTGCGAAGCAGTAATGTTCGCGAAGGAGGAGGCGGAACGCGTGAGGGAGAGGCACAATTTGCGCCCTCACGCCCCTAGCCGCCGTAGGAGACGCCCTGGGCGTCGGGAATCGCAGGCCGATTCCCGGCCACCGTAGGCGCGGGCTTGCGAACGGCGAGCAATGGGCAGCTCGCCGTTCGATAAGGACTAGGCCCGGGTCAACGGCGCGTTGTGTTCCACGCGCGCCTCAAAGAGATGTCAGCACCAATGACGGGGTTTGCTAGGACCGATGCCTGCTAGGGTTGCGGAAAAGTCCAAGAGGGTTACCGTGGCCCCTGGCACAGGCAACTGAAGGAACACGGGTGGGTTTTAGTCAGTAAGAGTCTGACACGCCCTCCTGCTCTGCCCAGAGCGGGAGAAGTTATTTGATGATTTCCCACCCACAAAAAAAAAAAAAAAAAAAAAAGGTGTGAGATGAGAAACCGAGGTGGTTTTTAGTCAATAAGAGTCTGACAGACCTCGACGCCCACCCCAGGGTAGCGGACATCCAAGAGGATTTTCCACACCGGAAAAAAAAAGTCTAACGGATGCAGCTGAATACTTACCAGTATGTTACATGGAGCAACTGCCGATCTGAATTCGCCAGATTTTTGGGCTTTGTGGTATCGACTGATAAAGCAAAATAGAATATAAATTTTCAAAGCACTGTAATTGGCGTATCTATTATTCTTTTGCCTTTGCAAGCAGAAAACAAAGATACAATATCGTAACATGGTTGTTACTAGTGGAGTAGCAAATCACGGCCTAAGTTTTTAGTCCATTTGCAGAAAGACACATCATCAGCTGCCTAGCCTTGTGTCAACTATGGTGGGGTCGGCTTCCAGTCTAACCGAATGCGGCTGAATACCAGTATTTTATATGGAGCGACTGCCTATCTGACCTCCACAACCCAGTTACTGGGTAACTCGATACTCCTTGGTAAAACTGGTTGTTAGACTTTCGGGCTTCTGACGAACGGAGGGGTCTTGGTATGTAAAGATGGTCACCCATCCACGGACCAACAGGGGCAAGCGTAGCTTAACCTGATCGATCGACCCATGCGGCTGATATTACTTATCCACAAGCCCTTCCAGAAACACACATAGAATATAATAGAATAGCATATAATAGTCTTTATTAAATACACCACGAAAATTTCAGATATAAATGTAGACGTTTTACATAGGGTGACACAATGGGCGGTCTTATTAGAAAAGCGATCTTTTACTGACAATCTTTGGATGGATTAAAGGATGATGCAGAGACAATACTGCAGGTAGTTAGTGCTGTACCTTTTACATATACAATTAATACATACATACATACATAAAACATATACTTAACTACTTATAGATCTAAACAATACAGACTAAGAAATTTAAAATGTGACTGACAGCCAATTACAAGTCTTCACATATAATTATCAGAATAATAATAAACGAAATTGGTAATCACAGACATGAAACAAGAGCAAGGAAACTATATGTAAGGACGCTGTTAAGGACACACACTTATATGTCCTAGAACCAATCATTCGAAGACATGGTGACATTTACCAACCGCACTGGGCCCGCATGGTGGATTACTGCCCGCACTCTCTCACAGAAATCACAAAATAACGCGTAACAAAATGTATGGGACATACGATTTTTTTGTGAATGGATTTAATTAAAATTTTGTATATCGTCTTGGTATAATTTAATGTGATAAGTTCCGCACCGCTTTGTATATATCGAAGGAAGAAGATCGCATAAATCTTCTGTTAAATAAGGTTACAAGATTTTCTCGAACCTCTTTGACCTTTACAGCCTTAGGACTGGTTAATTCACTAGAAACGTTTTATGTTATGTTTTAAGAGGTCAGGTGGACTATCTACCTTTATAACCCACACGAGTAGATAAAGGAGTCAGTCCTTAAACGGGGGCCACACTTCATAAAAAACTTACGTAAAGTAAATATTCAACATGAACAAGGCCACACAAAAGGGAATTCGAAGCCTCGCGACTATTTGCGACAGTTGTCTGCTATAGCATAAGCAGCCTATAATGTTCCCACTGTACATAACCCACCACGCAGGCGTATGCAGTGCGCGTTGGTAGATCTCACATGTCTACGAAGTTTTGGTTCTAGGACATGCAGGTTACCTTTCAATGCTATCGTTCACCGTTTCGAGAGGAGTGGATCAATTGTTCAACCTTTTTAGCGGGACACACTCCACTCCTCTCTATAAGTTAATTGACAAAATGGGCGCCGGTGCATATCGTCCTGAATAGCACGGGATTCGCTCATTTTAGCGAGAGGATTATATGAAAACTTGGTTTAGGTGTTTAATCAAAACTTTTCAGACTTTCTTATTGTCTGCATTTGTGTAAACACTTGAGTGCAAATGTGTGCACCCACTTGTTGACGAATTCCATTAAAAACTAGATTTAAAGTTGTACTCCTGAACTTTACTTAAACAAATAAGTGTTTAAGCTGAAGACTTAGCACGTTCACTTGAAGGTATTTACAGAGTTAAAAATAATAAGTAAAAGTTAGCTCATATGCGAGATTTACTTATTGTTGTGCTGACACTTGCTTTAATTGAGTACCCGTCACGAGTAAATATACTTTAGAAAAAAAATATAGTTAGAAATAAATGCTCAGACATTTTGATTGACGATACCAGTATTAGGTACGGCCTTTCAAAGGGCCATAAAGCCCATGTTCCAAATTTTGGCAAGCGGTCCTTTAAAAAAATTTCTTAAGTTTATTGCACGACCCGAAAATCGAACCCGTTCTTCGAGACGCACTTATCTAAAATATGAGGAAGTCACTCAATATTACTTGCGAAAAGAAAAATTATAATTAGGTACGAACAATGTTCCCCGCGGAATGAGATTTCTTTCAAATTCAAACATTTATAAGAGGTTTCCTTATTCATAGCCTTTGAATGACCATAATCTATAGGGCTTTTTTAAATTGCAATCTAATGCCGAATTCATCAAGAAGAAATTAAAATTCAAAAATAAATATTATTTTCATTCGAAAGCAAAATTCAGTAAATAATCTCCTTGAGATTTTTCATGAATGAATGAATGAAGGTAGAGACTAATTATGACTATTGAAGTATACAGAATGGTCACCCATCTATGAACTGATCGCAGCTAGCTCAGCTTAACCGCGAAGGTCTTCTAGATACCATTCAAAAGGTCGGGTAAGAGACCAAACGAGCGGTTGCACGTTCTATTTTTTTATTTAGAATCTCCAACCAAAGATATATACAATACAAGATAGATAAATAATGGGCAACATCAGGTATTAAGACTAGGTGTTACTTTTTCACTAATATTTATTTATATTTATATATTCTTTATTGTACATCGCAAAAAACATAACAACAAAAATTAAACTGAAGACTACTTAATATACAATGGGCGGCCTTGTCGCTTTCTGCGATCTCTTCCAGGCAACCTTGGAATGGACAGAGATTTTCCTGGACATAAAATGGGGCTGTTGTTGGTGCAAATAATAAGTATGTATACAATACACTAAAATAGATACACATATATACATATCCTAAATAATAGATACACTTATATACATATCCTAAATAACAGATACATAAATACGTACATACAAAATTTATAAGCAACGAAAATAAATGAAGACTATAAATAATTACAATTACGAGAACAAGATCACAACGACAAGTAATGTTCCTTCACGAGTCTTTTAAACACAAGCAACGACGGCGCGCGTTTAATTTCAACTGGCAATGCATTCCAGAAACGAGCGGCCTGGACAGTAAAGGATTTGTCGAGGAAAGTTGTGGAATGCATAGGCATTTTAAGTTTCAAGTTATCTGATGACCTTAGAAATTTCGTGTGGGAGTCGCAAAGAAACTGGAAACGTTTCTTAAGATAGAGAGGGGTGGAAGGGGAGAAGAGCATATTATACAAAAGAGAAAGGATATGAGCGTTCCGGCGAAGGCGAATGGGTAACCACTTGAGCTTCACATGAAATTCGGAAACATGGTCATATTTGCGCAAACCGAATATGAATCTTATACATAAATTTTGAAGCCGCTCAAGTTTATCGAGTAGGTCTTGGGTAAGGTCAAGATAGCTGACATCAGCATAGTCAAGGATGGGTAGAAGAAGCGATTGTGCAAGCGCAATCTTGGTGGCAGTCGGTAAAAAATTACGCAATCTTTTCAAAGATGCAGCGGATGCAAACAGCTTACGACTAACTTCCTGTAGCTGGGCAGTCCAAGAAAACTTCTTATCAATGAACACCCACCACTAATATGAAACCACAGCATACAGCCATGCATAAAGTCATCATCAGCCTATCATGTTCCCACTGCTGGGACACAGGCCTCCTCTCTGTGAGGGGTTACAATAAAGTAACAATTAATAATAGAGCAATAAAAGCAGTGGTGGCCCTGTGGTGGCGGCCCCGGCTTACGAGTTGTAGGTCGTAAGTTCGAAACCAGGCTGGCGTTTTACATTGTGTAAATAATTTCATCACCACTGCTCTCAAAACCGTGAAGGAAAACATCGAGAGGAAACCGGCATGTCTTAGAACAAAAAATACCAGGACATGTGACATCTACCAACCCGCACTGGGCCCGCGTAGTAGATTATAGCCCACTCCCTCTCGAAGAGAGGAGGCCTGGGTCCCAACAGTGGGAACATCATAAGCTGCATTATGCTAATACAATGCGTATACAATGTTTAAAGAGAAATCGAAACAATTTTGATATAATTTGGAAAACGTTAACAAATTGAAATTGAATATATTCCCAAAAACATTTCGAACATTTGTGTGGGCGTCATTCAGCCAAAAACTGCAAAATTACTTAGGTACTTAAATAAAAGTAAGTGGTGCTATAATTAATTTGATTAGTACATACATAATTATGTATTACATTATTTGCAGCATCGCGGTGGTTGATTTGTAACCGTGTTATCAACTCAACAGGTTGCCACAAAGTATGATACATGCGATGGTCCTAATTGTGATGGATTAATAAAAGGTAACATGTACCTACATCTTGTAATACAGCGCCTTGCAGGGAATAACATAAGCGACAGGATAAATAATTAACGTTCGTCCGCAATAGGGACAGAAGTCGCGATAGGTGCATAAGTATACACCATATAATAATAATCGAAACAGGTCTAGGGTAAGGAGATAGGTACAGAAACCCGCAGGGCAGCATGTGGCGAGCTGTTGATTTGTAGCGTCCCCACGGACCCTATCTCCCGGGAGAAGACATGTTCCTCACCTCTGGCTTGCCTCAATTGGCCGGCTGGAGTGAACAGTTACGAGGAACAGAGCTCCCGATTTCAGACCACGCATTAACTATAAGGCCAGGTTTCCCCACGATGCTTTCCTTCACCGATGTCAGTAATATCCAAGATTACACCATGATCTCGAATATTTTATTTTATTACAGTTATTTGTTTTTTTTTTAACTTGAGCTGTAACAATTATTTTGCAGACCCTTTGGTTATAAAGCTTAGATTTCACCACCTGCCTATCCTTACTCCAACTATATTGTTATCGGCTTCCAGTTTTACCGGATGCCGCTGAATATCAATATTTTACATGGAGCGCCAGCCTATCTGCTATACATATAATCTACTAGCTATCCGCCCTTACTTTGCACGGTTTTGACAACTTGACAAAAAATCCAAATATCATTTGTTATATGTTAGTTTAATATTAATGTATTATACACATAGACAGTGAAGGAAAACATCGTCAGGAAACCGGCATGTCCTAGAATCAAAAATTCGATAACATTTGTGTCATCTACCAAACCGCACTGTGCCCGCGTATTGGATAACAGCCTCTGGGACACAGGCCTCCTCTCACCGAGAGGAGGCCTATGTCCCAGCAGCGGGAACATTAAAGACTGATTATGTTATAATACACATAAACCTTCCGGAATAAATTATCTAAATGATGGTTTAAGTCGCATCATAGTCCGCTGTGTAGTTTAGAAGAACTACACGGTCACATAGAGTATTTATAATATGTATAGATAGATATAGATGGACCCCACGATACAGGGGACCCCGCACTAGTGGGTTTGTAAATAACTATCACCTAAGGTTCCTAAGAAACTCTAATATATGTATATATAGTTTCTTAACAGTTTAAGTTATATTTAAATTACTTATTAGCGAATAGGCTAGATTGTAAGTTGATTAAAGTATCAATAGCTGTGACACTTTATAAGGAAAAAAAAACCTAACGCTCCTATGTAATCTGTTACTGGTTTTTTTTTTCAATAGTGTAGGTACTGTGTTTTTTTCTAAACTGGATAAAGTTATAATTTAATTAAATTTTTATTATAGATAAGGTACAAATCTTTATGGACCTTAGAAGAAAAAAACACACACTAATATAACAAAGACCCTTTGCTAGAAATAAAAAGCAGCTCAGAAACACAAACACTACTGATGTTTCATCCCCTTAGGTTAGTAAAGGGTTTTGACATAACACACGAAGACAGCAGAAGGTGAAGTCAACAAAGACTAGACTTCAACTAAAAGATACATCGCCAAAACGCATTACCATACGGGTTGAGGTGACCATATTGTGTGTGTGCGATGGCCATATTACGCGAAGTACCACCAAACCATAGAAACCGAAAGTTTCTGGAATAGCACTCACAAACTGGAAATGGAGCGCAGCTTCGGACCTGCATTCAAATTAGATATTAAATTAAAATAAAATATAATGTATTGTGTGGTAATACAAAATTGAAACTGATTTTAATTACGAGACGATATGTCACCGTTTACCACAGCGTACAAGTGGCCCAGCACTGACCATTGTGGAACCTAATAATCAGATATAGATCTGTTAAAACTTTTGCCCTGCAATGGACAACAATCGAAGGAGAAAGGGCCTTCTGTCTCTCCCATTTTGTGAGTTACATCAATCACGTCTGATTGACGTTTCCCTCTTACAAACATCACGGAGCCGTATATAAATGTTTTGTTCACGCGCTTTCCTTCAGCGGATCAAATGATACGTGTTTGTAGAAGTTCAATCTAATGTAAGCGTCGGATCAAGTCTGATCTTTGAGTTTGAAAGATATTTGGGTAGTGATTTTGATACCCGACTACGGAAAAGCCAAAAGGAACAGTTATGTTTTCAGCAGTATATGTATGTTTGTATTTACGAGGTGGAAAACATGGTCTTATTAAATTCAAAATCAGTCAAAACAGCCACGCAAAATCGCTAAACAAAAAATGAAAAAAAAATAGGAAATTACGAATAATATAAATATTTAATTATGCAAAATGTATTTTCAAACAATACCAGTATTTTTATAGTAACCTACTTCATGAGCAGCATGTAACAACCACACAAAAACCAAAAGCCTCTTCGTACGACTATCGATTGATTCACCGTTATTCGATGGGTCATAAACTCATAACTATACTCCTATAACTTTGAAAAACTCATATTGTTACTTACATAAGGTCTTGTACCTACTCTTTAGTTAGTGGTTAAAAAGCGGCCAACATCATTCCATCGGTCATCTAGACGCACTGCAAGATACCATCCTTGCCTAGTTGCTAGTCCACCAATTCGCACTAAGCGTTTTCAAATGTCTTTTGTAATGCACACAGCAAAAGAGTGGAACTCTCTACCTGCGTCTTAGTTTCAGAACGCATACAACCCTAATCTCTTCAAAGTGAGAGTGAACAGGGTTCTTCTGGGTAAGCTCACTCCACCTTCGACTCTGTCTCTGTCACCACTGACCTAGACTAGAGTCAAGAGCAAACCCATCATAAATATATAAAAAAATAAAAAAACAAACCTCAGTCTGTACATCTAGTCTAGTATAAATCTGGTCTTATGTAGGTACTCTTAGAATATAATTTCCGTACTGTAAGCAAAAGTATAACCACAGAAAAAGAAGCAACTCATTTTGTGTATAAAGATTTTTCTCCTCGCTGACTAATGAATACTTAATCAGTTCCCTCCACATCAAAACAGACCTTAGCAATAATCCCGGAAAATGGCAGAAAAGTAAAAGAAGGAAAATTTTCATACAATTACTTTTTCCATACTTTTCACATTTTCATCGTCAGCGAAATTTTTAATTTTCGTTAGACGATTCACCCCTCAACTTCATTTTGCACGAAATTATTCAATTAGATACTTTAGCTTGGTATTCGAGTTTAATACACCCCTTTTTTTCATTTACGTTATCGTTTAGGTCAACATTTATAAGAGGGTCGTAGGAAGCATGAACGGAGGAAGTTTCGTTCATATTTTTTCAGATTGATTGGGAATACTGCGAAGAAAAGATAATGGTATCATGACGTTCGATTTACTCAAACTTCGATCTCAAATACGACGAATTATTTAATAACTTTAATAGTTTACATCATACCCTGTGCAGTCAAACTTTTGTTTACATATTCTCAGCTTTACTCAAAGTTAGGTCCATCAAATGCAGTCATTTTTTAGGGTAGCTATATAAGTAAGAAATTGGCTGTGCTCAAAATAAAATTGGATTGCTCTTAACCTTTCTCTTTTGTATAATGTGCTCTTTTCCCCGTCCACCCCTCTCTATCTCAAGAAATGTTTCCAGTTTCTTTGCGAATCCCACACGAAATTTGTAAGGTCATCAGATAACTCGATGCTTAAAATGCCTATGCATTCCACAACTTTACTTTCCTCGACAAATCCTTTACTGTCCAGGCCGCTCGTTTGTGGAATGCATTGCCAGTTGAAATAAAACGCGCGCCGTCGCGCGTCGTTGCTTGTGTTTAAAAGACTCGTGAAGGAACATTACTTGTCGTTGTGATCTTGTTCTCGTAATTGTAATTTTCTATAGTCTTCATTTATTTTCGTTGCATAAATATTATGTACGTATTTATGTATCTATTATTTAGGATATGTATACATATGTGTGTCTATTTTAGTGTATTGTATAGATACTTAATATTTGCCCCAAAGACAGGACCATTTTAAGTCGTGGCAAATCACTGTGTATTCCAAGGTTGCCTGGAAGAGATCGCAGAAAGCGATAAGGCCGCCCATTGTATATTTTGTAGTGTTCTAATTATGTTTTTGTTATGTATTTTATGGTGTACAATAAAGAATTTATAAATAAATAAGTTATTATTTACACACTCAATAAACGAGGACAACACCTACACAGAAACTCAACAGGATAATTCCTTAAGGAGCCTATATCAACACAATATTATTTACATAATAGGTACATATTAATATGACATCCAAAATTTAATCATTATTTTTAGACACTTCCTACTCAAAGACATTTTGGTCCAGCTAATACTCATTGGCCAAAAGATACTCTTCATCCCGGATTGCTGAAAGCCAATTAAAACTTATAATTGACTTTTTTGACAGTAAACATCCTTACATTAAGGAGACGTTAGTTTGTTTGTCGACAAAGATTTCAAAGGAAGAAGAAATGGTTATATAACTTTTAATATACATTTAACGCCTAAGGGAAAAGGAATAAATTACTTTTCTGATATTAGAAAACATTTTCAGATCATACTTATTTTAAAAACGTGAGTGGTTATTGGGTTTTTCCATCAGGAATATTTCAGCAGCTGCCCGGAGTTAGGATTTATTCCCGGTTGATGGCAATAGGCTCGCCCCCTATTACACGGGACTTAATCATAATTGGCTAAATGTGATTGAAAACGAGGCGTAATGTTTTTTATGTTATTATTAAGAAACTCAACACCTACCATGGATCACAAAAGCGTCATTACATTGCACACAATGCACAGTGTATGTAAAAATATCCTTCAAAACGGTGGTAATGCTAGTAGACACTAGAAAAGGGTACTATCAACCACACAGTAGTTACAGTTTGACATTGACGTATGACCTGTGTGTCGTAGCAGTAAGGGTGAAGTTCGTAGTGCTAGTGTTACCACTGATGTGCGTTGAACTGTTCATTAGTGTAGTTGTGCTTCCTAGAACGAACTCTTTCACAAGGAGTTTGCCAAACCTACTACTTTTATACGTTGATAAATCTGCGGGTCTATTCTATAACAATCTCACCGTGAAAACTTAGGTGAAGTGAGCGTGGAATGAGTTGTCGATAGTGTCAATAACTAGCATCAGTACGATTCTGTAACCATCTCACCGTGAAAACTTAGGTGAAGTGAGCGTGGAGTGAGTTGTCGATAGTGTCAATAACTAGCATCAGCAGTGCGATTCTGTAACCATCTCACCGTGAAAACTTAGGTGAAGTGAGCGTGGAATGAGTTGTCGATAGTGTCAATAACTAGCATCAGTACGATTCTGTAACCATCTCACCGTGAAAACTTAGGTGAAGTGAGCGTGGAGTGAGTTGTCGATAGTGTCAATAACTAGCATCAGCAGTGCGATTCTGTAACCATCTCACCGTGAAAACTTAGGTGAAGTGAGCGTGGAGTGAGTTGTCGATAGTGTCAATAACTAGCATCAGCAGTGCGATTCTGTAACCATCTCACCGTGAAAACTTAGGTGAAGTGAGCGTGGAGTGAGTTGTCGATAGTGTCAATAACTAGCATCAGCAGTGCGATTCTGTAACCATCTCACCGTGAAAACTTAGGTGAAGTGAGCGTGGAGTGAGTTGTCGATAGTGTCAATAACTAGCATCAGTGCGATTCTGTAACCATCTCACCGTGAAAACTTAGGTGAAGTGAGCGTGGAGTGAGCTGTCAGTGTCGTCCTATTGATGCTAGGGATTGACCAAGCATTATTATTTACAATCATAATCGATATTTTTTATGGAAATTCTATTGATAATTTATATTATTTCACCTAAGTATCTAAGTGTCTAAAAAAATAACAGTGAGTGTCTAACTGAGTTTATGTTTTGCTATTTTATTATAAACCTCGAAATAATCATGTTTAGCGACTTAACTACATACTAGCTTTGAAATAATATAAAATGACGAATAAAATTTGGATAAAAAATATTATTCGATTATGATTGTAAACGTTGCGCGTTGGCCAATCCTAGCATCAGTGGGATGACACTGACAGCTCACTCCACGCAAGTCTTCACGGTGAGGTTTTTACAGAATCGACCGGCATCATACGACAGCTCACTTTACCTAAGTTATCACGGTGAGATTGTTATAGAATACACCGGCTGAAACTTAGGTGAAGATGAAGCTTGAAATGAGCTGACATTTTACCTAATGCTAGGGATTAGCAGTTACGAGCTCACTTCACGTAAGTTTTTCGGTGTGATTTTTACAGAATAGATCGACTGGTATTACATGTACCCACGTCTGTGGTGACACTTTGACCTTGAGCTGGGCCAGCGTAGTACAGCGTAGTGAAGCTTAGTTCAATAGGATAAGAGACCACTTTTTTTTTTGATGGTGGGAAATCATCAAATAACTTCTTCCGCTCTGGGGAGAGCGGGAGGGCGTGTCAGACGCTTACTGGCTAAAACCCACCCGTGTTCCTTCAGTTGCCTGTGCCAGGGGCCACGGCATCCCTCTCGGACTTTCCCACAACCCTGGCAGGCATCGGCCCTAGCGGACCCCGTCATTGATGCTGACATCTCTTTGAGGCGCACGTGGAACACAACGCGCCATCGACCCTGGTCTTTATCGAACGATGAGCTGCCCATTGCTCGCCGTTCGCAAGTCCGCGCCTACGGTGGCCGGGAAACAGCTTGCGACTCCCGGTGCCCAGGGCGTCTCCTGCGGCGGCTAGGGGCGTGAGCGCTCACGCGCTCCGCCTCCTCCTTCGCGAGCATTACTGCTTCGCAGAAGGAGGTGACGACTTCCCAACCCCTCTCACTCCGTACCATGGCCTGGACCAGGGCCGGATGCGAGAGATCGCCACCGCCAATCGCCTGCACGAAGACACGGCGGTGCTCCGCCCAAGCCGGGCAGACCTCCAACGTATGCTCCACCGTGTCCTCCGGGCGATCCACACAATGGTGACACCCGGGCGTTTCCTCCCGCCTTATCCGGAACAGAAACCTCCCGAAACAACCGTGTCCGATGAGGACCTGCGTCAGGCGGAAGGTGAGGACGCCGTGGCGCCTCTCTAGCCACTCCTCAAGGCATTGTGTACTACGCACTTGACCTTTACATCACTGATAAGGTCAAAGTCAAAGCATTTATTTCAAATAGGCACATAAAAGGCACTTTTGTACGTCAACATTTACATTAAAATAGAATAGTCGCCCCTTCCAAAAGGTTATTTTATATGGAGAAGAATGGGCGAGAAACTACACCGTTACGCTTTTAAAATGTGTTACAATATTTCGTATACACATAATTATATGTGAAGACGATGCACCTAGAATAAAATCACTATATTATTGATAGGTCAAACTATAGCCTACAAATAAGACACATTCACTGATTTAAAAAAAACTTCTATCAAAAGTCTTTCATTCCTTCTCTCAACATACGATACATAACTAATTCTTATTAACTTTTTTGCGTCACGAATTCATCACTTTCCTTTTTAACAAATTCTCGTAACAATCTTCATTTCCTTTCAAGTCAAAAGCTTTTTCCCTGTCATATATTTGAAAAGAAAGACGTATGTACTCGTATATAGATTTTCTCATAAATTCGAGGAGCTCATTATGCTTGTTCTCGTAAATTCTCGTATCGTGAATTTATTAACAGTACGACACTAAACGTGCTTAGTTTAATATTCTTATAAAGGGGGATTTCTGACAACACTGTGTCTTGTTTGATCTACTTATCTTCGAATCTGAGAATGGGTAGTAAAATTTTAAATAGAAATGGGGCGACTGCGTAGTGATTGAAGCAAGTCGTGAGACAACAGTATCTAGGTGTTATTGCATGGAGAACATAACAAGAGATGAGGCATCGTTTGTGGTGCAGCACAACCACATTTTGGCTCACTGGAGTACCATCATCTGTCTATGTTGTACCTGCAGCGACCCATCTGGCTTCGTAGTCGATAGTCGGTATAACAAAAACCTCAACTGCTTATCTAATAATATCAATAGGGTGCACCGCAGACTACTGCAGAGTTACATTCATTTGTTATAGCACCTTAAAAAGGGGATACGGAGAAAGAGTATTCAATGTTTTGTGCATCTCTATTTCTATTGACCCCTATTTCAAATGACACTTGTGGCTAAATAATAACAGCTGCACGGGTCGACCGAAGGTTAAGCTACGCTTGCCGCGGTCGATTTGTGGATGGGTGACCATCCATTAGATATCGAGACCATTCCGTGCCTCGGAAAGCTCGTTAAACCGTTGGTCTCGGCTGTCGTTCATAGATTTTTGGCAGTCTTATCAGGAGCCCAAAAGTCTGACAAACAGGCTTAGCAAGGAGTCTGTCTAAGGAGTTTATCGTGTACCCGTGTCTCGTGTCAGATAGGCAGTCGCTCCATATAAAACACTGGTATTCAGCTGCATCCATTTAGACAGGAAGCCAACCCCAACAAATGTAAAGGCTAGGCAGTTTGACTTATTTCTATACAACCCTAGTTCAAAAGTCCTATATTAAGCTTGACCCTTTGTGAAATGTGATAAGCTCCAGCAAAGAGACTGCACCTCCCCGTGTATGGACTAAGACGTCAATACCTCCACAGTCCTCTGTTGTGAACTTTAACTCAACACTTACAGAACTTACTTTAGTTTTGAAACGTGTCCAAGTATTGTTGTGTTGTTCTCTAGAGAATAAACAACTTCGTCTTTTGTTTCTAGCCCAAACAATACACAGACACTTGCAATCGCTACTACTGAGGTCCTGGGGTCGATTCCTGGGTCGGGCAAAATGTTATTGGGTTTTTTTTCATTTGAAATTTCTCAGTAGAGCCCGGCGTCAGGACTTGGCGTTTGAATTTTCAAGGGGTCAGTGAGTCAGAGCTAGTTGCCCATTCCAAAGCATAGCAAGTTCCTATGGGGAAGAAAGGGCAAGAAAGACTACTTTCTAGTTTTTCTTCAAATGATGACTATTTATTAAAAACAGCTCAAATCAACTCAGCCTATCGCAGTCCACTGCTGGACATAGGCCTCTCCCAGGCTGCGCCACAACACCCTGTCCTCCGCCTTCCGCATCCAGTCTGTCCATCTAGCTGGGGAGCGTCCCACGCTAAACTTGCCGAAACGCGGTCTCCACTCCAGGACTCGTCTGCTCCACCGGCCATCGGTCCTTCGACAAACATGGCCAACCCAATGCCACTTCAGCTTGCTTACTCTGCAAGCTATCTCGGTAACTCCGATTCTTTTCCCGGACAATTTCATTTCTGATTTTATCCTTCAAAGAAACTCCGAGCATAGCCCGTTCTTCCGGGTCTAGCTGTTTGTGTATGTGACTTTAAATGTTTGTAAACGCACCCACAATACAGGAGAAATTCCTAGTGAGGCAAAGTTTAAAAAATATATATATTTATGTAATATATTCCCCACACTTCCATGCAGCTATTTGTTCTGGGTTGAAGATGATCCTTGAAATTACTTATTTTATAAGTTTTAATTTTCAAACTTTGACTTGATGTAACATTGGATTGCCCCTTAGGTGCGGCGACTGACTCTCACATTCATGATTATTGAAAGTTAAATAACCATTAGAAATTAAATTTATTCGATATATAATTGGTCGCTAAAATCGAGCAGTACCTTCGGGTCGGCGGACTAAAGCACATAAGTCAAAAAAATGCTTTATTTTTTCTTTGTACCAAAATTATTCATTTACACCAATACATCGGCAGACTAAAGCACATAAGTCATATTCGCTTGTTCGGGCTTGAATCTAAGTAGTGTCCTTTTTCAACCTCTTGAATCGCATTAATCTTGCGGCGTTATAAAAAACATAAGTTGAGTTATGTTAAAAGGAACACTTGAAGCTCTCGGACTTCATGGACGCAGAAAGTGACTTATGTTATTAGGAACGTCAAGTGCGTCCTTTTATCTCGATTTTTAATTCGAGGGTAGGTACTCAAATTATTATTTTATTGCTTACAAAAAACTGAAGTGGTAACTGTAGTGATTTGGGTCACACTAGTCGAGTTAGTTTTGCTCTGATTTGTTAACAGAACAGTTGTGGTGTGTGACATTTTACTTGAAAGTATTCCCAATTAATATGGATTGTCAGCGAGGAAAGAAATTAGTTGAGATGGTGATGAGGAGAAACACAAATGTTGAAGGTAAGTTTGCCATGTTTGATTTAAATCAGAAAATAATATATTTATCTTTCATTGTAGTTTTAGCAGAAATCATCAGTGATTTGTTCATTTTAGCATCAATCATTAATAAATGATTAAAATAATTATTTTTTTAGCCTCTACAGTACGTTTTTTATTTTTAGATGAACGAAATGAACAGCAATCTACAGGCACAATAGCGGAAGAAGAACCAATGCCTTCCACATCATCAGGCCACACTGGCGTCATGTTTATTAATCGAGAAATGGATTTCTCAAGTGATGATTCGGTTCTGGATCCACATTTCGAACTCCCTGAAACAGCAGTAGATTCGTCGACATCCACCGATACTGACCGAAGAGCCGACACGCCACCTGCGGTCGAAACATCTCCAAAAAAAAGTATTCGCATTACGAAAAAAGAAAAGAAAATAAAACGCAACACAGGTCAATCATATAAAACATTAAAAGGTAAAGTTGTTTCCAGCAGAACAATGAAAGAGCTAGGGACGTGTCGAATGAAGTGCAAGGAGCGTATATCATTGAACGATAGACAAGCTATTTTCAACGAATATTGGCAAATGGGAACATATCTCAAGAGAACAACTTATATGGCATCTTTAATTGAAATACACGACAAGGCAACTCAAAGACAACGCACACTAGATCCTGACCAACAAAAGAATCGCATGAAAACATACAAATATTTTTTATTAATTCACGGGAAGCGTGAACCCATTTGTCGGGGATGCCTTTTAAAAACGTTAGGCGAAAGCGATAATTTTATAAAAACAGTTGCCACGAAAAAACGGTCTTCGATAGGTGGCACTCAAACAGATGATAACCGTGGGAAGAGTATACCCAAACATAAGATTTCTGATGAAAAAAGACAAGAAATTAAGGAACATATTTTATCATTTCCATCCTATGAGAGCCATTACACAAGAAAAACTACATCAAAAAAGTACTTGCCTTCTCATCTAACTATTACGAAAATGTATGATTTATTTTGTGAAAACCGCGACAATCCACCTTCAGTAAAAATTTATAGTCAAGAATTCCACAAATTAGGATTATCGTTCAAAAAGCCCCGTGCCGACACATGTTATACTTGTGACAAATTCAAGATGCAAATTCAACTATGTCAGGAAGATAAGGTGAAAACTGAACTAATTGCTCAACATGAACATCACAAGACTGCCGCAGATCAAGCATACGAAATGAAAAAATGTGATACTCAAGTAAATAAAAGTGATAGTACTGTGCAAGTTTACACATTTGACTTACAACAGTGTTTACCCACTCCAGCCCTCAGCTCTTCTGTAGCTTTCTACAAACGCCAGTTGTGGACGTTCAACCTGACTGTCCATGACAACAAAACTGGAAAAGCTGTGTGTTACATATGGTATGAAACCATAGCTGCTAGAGGAGCTAATCAAATAGCATCATGTCTTTTTAAACATCTTCAAACATACGTACCTGAGAATACAAAACATGTAATATTTTATTCTGATACTTGTGGCGGTCAGAACAGAAATTCTCATGTCAGTTCAATGTTGACTTGGGCTTTGCAGAAATTAGACATAGATGTCATAGACCACAAGTTCATGGTTCCGGGTCATAGCCACATGGAAGTGGACACGGATCATAGCATCATTGAAAAAAAGAAAAAGAAAACGGATTTGCAGATTTATCACCCGCATGATTGGATTCAACTCATCAGATCGAGCAGTAAAAAATTTGAAGTTGTCGAAATGCGTAGTTCCGACTTTTTGGATTTTTCTTCATTGTTAAAGGGTCCTTTAGTATTAAGAAACAAAGATGTAGAAGGGCGACAATTTAAATGGCTCGATAAAAAGTGGTTGCGCTATGATTCTGAATTTGGCGTAGTCTCCTACAAAGACACTTTGGACACGGAATGTATTTTTTACAAATTTAACTTGAAACGTCGAGTTTCTGCCATACCTGACACTATTCCTGTTATATCGGTACAGCCCTTACCGATATCAAAAGAAAAGAAAGATGATCTGATTTCTTTACTCTCCTTAATACCCGACGTTTTTCGACGACGACGATTTTATTTAGATTTGCCTTCTGTGAACAATGTACGTAATACTGACCCTGATATTTTAGATAGTGAAGAAGATGAATAAATAGTTGAATATAAATTATAAATATAGGCTAGTATACAACGTGGCGCTGCAATGGTGACTTTAATTTAACACACATATGCGTTTTCACATTTTCGTTTCATGAAGAAATTATATTTCCATTAAATGTTATTATTTACGGACTTATTTAAAATTTTAGAAAATAGCATTTTAGAGCAACCTGTACATAAAAAACTGTCGCGCAGCGGTCATTTGCCGGGGTCACGGATCATAACATCGCATCAATGAAATTAAAACGAATAAGCAATACTATTAGGATGAAACAAATGCATAGAGTAGGCGAATTTAAGGAAATTTCCTTTGTTGGCGAGCAGCGCAGGCGACGCGCGCTCTCCCTTCCACCCACCCGCCGCACCGAACACGAATTCTTTTTTTGCTTTTCTAGTGCTAGTCGAACCCGTGTCCTTGACGCACTTATTTACACTAGTGCGCATAATTACGTCGCGAAAAAGACTCTTAGCTATTGTTTTATTTATTTCTTTTTGTGTAATTAGGATAGTAATTAGATCATGGTACTGCGATAAAGACACTTTGATTGGTTTTCGTTTTCTTATCTAGTAGGTACGTTTACACCTCTTGCGATACGGACGCATTTATTTGTGCTATTAGTGTTTGTGTAAACTTATGATCGTGATGGCAGTGATTAGTGATGACAGTTATTACTAATAGTAACAAGAGAGGGTGATGTGATAAGTGTTTGTACCACTTGCGCCGCTCGGTTTCTTTGATAATATGCCGTCAAAGAATCGGACCGATCACGAGTAGGTACAAGACGCGATGCGCGGTTGCCAGCCCGCGAACCGACACATTGCCGCTCCGAGTTAACGTAAGCGAGCTAGGTAAGTAATTTCATGAATGAATTTTTGCAAGGGTGATCCCAATTTTAATGACTTTTTTATTATTTAGTTTGTTTGAAAAATTTTTTTTTTCAGTTTACGTATTATTTTAACCTATCAATATTTATATGGTTAATGGGCACTAGCCCTACCCGTGTATTAAATTAAAGTCACCGTTGTAGCGCCACGTTGTATAAATTATGCATGCTAAACTAATTTTATGTTCATAGAAGTAACTTTTGAATGTCAACTAAAACATAGTTTATAATTAAATTTACTGTTCTCATACACTTAAGTCACAAGTACCTACTAGGTACACAGTGTTCTTTCTAACATAAGTCACTAAAATCGCTTTTTATTATATTTTTTCAAATTATATTTACGTGCATGTTAGTATTAATTAAAAACATCCCAATATTCCAATAAAGTTGAATTTATAGTTAAACGCTATTTTTTTATACAGTTTTTAGTTGTTCCTGAAAAGTTTCACTTTTGGACTTATGTTTTTTTAGTCTGCCAGCCCTAGTTTTATGCTTCCTTTTGTTACATTTTGTTATATTATGATATGATAGTTCGTAGAACGTTAACATAAATACTCGTACATTAAGTTTAGGCCTCTTCAGTCATCTCTGGTTATAATAAAAATTTGATTTAAAATTAAGTAAAACAGTCGCTACTTTTAATGAGTAATCCCGTGTGTTTACAATCTACTGTTATAATATTATTTTAGTGATAGCTGTTCGTCAGGTAGAATCTATAAGAATGCATCAGCTACTCAGTCAGTGTGTCAGTGTTGTGCCATTAAGTAGTAAGTATACGAGTATTAAGTTACTAAAAACGAAAAACTTCGCAGCAACGGGAAATTACTACTAAAGGCTGCCGATGTCGACCTTCGGACGAGTTGCTTCTCACCCGGACAACTGTACGTCGCTTTTTCCCGCGTTACCAGTCCTGATTCTCTTCATATTTTGGTCGGTGAGACCAAAACTACAAACGTAGTATACCGGCAAGTTTTATAAAAATGTGGCTGTTATTTTAGTAAACTGTGGCGTCTTACGACTTCCACGCAAACGAAGTCGTGGGCAGCAGATAGTACTTAATAAGGGAAGAATCATTGAACTGCTATATTATTCCGGAAATGTTTAAGATAGACGATTTGAGAATATTTTCAATCGGGTTAATATTATCCTTTTCAAACGAATATTGGCACCTTACCAACCGTTGTCAAAGAAACGATTCGTAATTCAATATAGGAACTTCTCACTCAAGCATCAAAAGAATCTACACGTAATATAATAAAATAAACACAAATAATTGTCTGTTTGTCTGGATGTAAGTACGGGGGTCACACTAAAGTTTTTAGAATAAAATAAAGGGAATGTTTTTAGAATAGGCCAGTATGAAAATCAGCCGATGAATTTATTTAAATTTCGAATAAGGAAACTTTTGAGAATCTGTGGATGTGTACTGAATTCATATGTCATTTATTTTTACAAATTGGCGGCAATTTCAAAAGTGCCAGTCGTGCGTCGAAATGGATTTGACTAGAGAAAATTTTCGTTCAAAGATTTATTACGACATTCGTTGCGGTCTTACTCAACAACAATGTTACGATAGACTTCGATTAGCATTGCATAACAAAGCCCCATCCCGTGCCATCGTTTACAACTGATTTAATGAGTTTAAACGTGGTCGAAGCAAACTCATTGATGATTCCCGAGAAGCGTCCAAGAAGCAGGGTTCTCCTCTACCACGACAACGCTCCAGCTCACGCCACCAGACCACCACCACCACCACCACCACCCACCAGACCACCACCACCAGACGGTCTATCGAATATTTTGTCTATCGAGAGTGTGGAGTTAGTACTCGTAAGTCACCCCCCTTACAAGTCCTGACCTTGTGCCTTTTGTTTATTTATATCAAAAATAAAAGATAAACTTAGAGGAATTTGTTTTATGAACCCTGAAGATGAAGAACTCGTGGAAGAAATCCCTAAAGAAGATAGGACCCATTGCTTCACTGAATGGTTCCATCACATGAGAAGGTGCTTAGAAAGGAACGGAGACTACTTCAAAATGCAATAAAAATATTAACAGGCTTCTACATCATTTCGTTTTTTATTTTTATTTAAACTCTCAGTGTGATCCACGTATGTTCTGGATTGACGCAAATCTGCTGAACGGATTTAGATGAAATTTGACACACATGTAGTTTATAGCCTGGATTAAGACATAGGGTACTTTTAATGCCATTAGTACGTTCCCGTGGGATATTTTTCGACATTCTGCGCCGAAATCGCGAAAAAAAGTAAGTATTTTATAAAGAAACTCATCTATGGCCGTTCAAAATAAAAAGCTTAGCTTTAAAACTAAAGAGTGGAAAATATTGTCCTAGCTAATGGACGCAGTAAAATAAAGAGAACGGGTTTTAATGAAGTGTTCTTGAGTTGCCTCGTCCTCTAAATGACTCTTCGTTATAAGTATTTAAAAAAAAACTACAAGGGTTGAGTATTTCAACGGAGTGGCATTAAAATTTTCATGGCATTTTTTTGGTGAAAATACGGAGTGGAAAATTAAATTCTTCATCATCTACCAAGTCTTCCTATGTTGGGGTCGGCTTCCAGTGAGGGTGGGGTGCAGCTGAATACCTGTATTTTACACGCATCGACTGCTTATCTGACCTCCACAACCCAGTTACTGGGTTACTACTACTGGGTAAGACTGGAAAATAAATCTCGGAATATTAACGATAACGCTTAGGCAGAGAAACCATTATTATACAGTATTATCCATATTCCAAATTGATCTTGAAGTATAAAAAGATAATTAACATTTGAAGCCCTTGAAGGACGCAAACAAACTGATCTTTCTTAAAATACGAAACAGTGAATTTTGGAGGGAGTCGGTAACCCATGACAACTAATCGAATACAGTTCGATAGCCGAGGCTAGATGTCACATTGGATATTCTACGGACCTGCATAGGCGATATGCCTTTGATCGAAAACACACACAAACATAAGTTAAGAGTCTTAAAAACTTTTCTACGAGCTTTTATTTATTATAATTATGTATATTATTATTATACTTTTTAGCTTAACTTGTAATGTTTGTATTTATGTATGTTAGTTTGTTTTGGTTAAATTTTGCAACTTAATTTTGAAACACTTCTTCCCAACCGATTGAGCTGTAATTTTGCATACACGTTTAATTTGGATGACAATGCATAGTAAGTTAAGTGACGTCATTCTAAATCCAATATGGCGGACTCTCAAAGATGGCGGACTAGTTATTTTTATGCACCCCCATGATATGGGTATCAATGAAAGTGTTTAATACCTATTAGCTAAATAATAGCAAAAAAACAAAGATTTATAAGAATATATAAATATAAATAATAGCACAAGAAAGTCTAATAGATTGCACTTGAAAAATTACAGTATAGATTTATAACGGATGGTATAATATTATAAATTATACCATCCGATATAAACAAGACAGTAGGGCTCCCTTATACAATGTTTACGATATATAAGCTAGTCGCGAGATTGACTTGTTTCAATAAACAAGAATAAAATTACACAATAAAAAAGTATGTATTTAAAAAATAAATCAAATAATGATAAAAATATGAAATGTAAATATGTCAAATAAATGTACACAGGTAAATCTCGTGACAAGCTTTTATATCATATAAATTGTATAATGTAATAAATTGATGGGTTGGATTAAATTTAAAGTTTCTTTTCTTCTTTTTGTAGCAATTAAATTAAATAAAAGCTTGTTTTAAAAAAGGTGTTTTTGTTTTTTGTAATGAATTTCTAATTTTATTATAAAAAGGCTGGGTACTACAATATTATGCACATGTTCATATAAAGCCACGTTTCTATTGCGGCTACTCATGCATGCAAGTTTACGCAACACCAATGAAAACTACCCGTGGGCACCTATGCAACGTGCAGCTTACATGACCTAAACGCAAGTTTTATAATGCCTAAAAGTATATGATCCACTGCAGTAAACAAAATCAGAAAAATATATGACATTCTTCAGGATATATGCTAGTTAGATAGTGTGTTGAAACCATAATACAACTAATTTGGTACGATAGAAAAAAGTCAGGAAGATACCTCTTAAAATTTCTTTTAATGATTTAAAACCATACTAATATATATCCAATAATTCTGTTTCTTTTTTCAGATTGTTCTTTATGCAACATATTAACGTGATAGTGTTTTCATTTTTTTGTCCAATCAATAGATTTTTTGTAAATAGAGAATTGCTTCATATTTTGCAATAAATTACCAGCTTTCTGTCATCGCGCGTCTCTTTCTTTTCTATGCAGTCCGACAGTGACCGCGCTTTAGCTGTTGTAAGCCCCTTAAGCTACATCAAACTTGCACTAAGCGTGTAGGTACTTGCACGATGGAAATGCAGTGTTAGGACTGTACTCAGCGCGAGCATTCGCTTCACGATTTCATTTTTGCAACCAGTCATTTTGCGAGCTGTTCACGACCATTAATTCCTGTAAAAAACATTCATGCGCAGAGAATTTGTTTTTCGTTCTTGAATTCAAGTACTCACCAAACTGTTTGTTCGCGAATGAATGTTTGTGGCGTAACAAACGTTCGCAAAACAAAATCGCGGACCGAATTTCAAAAGTACAGCAAATAGAAACAAAAAATGTAAGCCGTGGCAGCTAAGAGATATCCAGTCCCAACTGACGGCGCCCCTTCTTTTAAGCATAAACACATACCGATTGACTGATCGCTACCCAAAACACGTCGAAACACGTAAAGGGGAGAAGTCCGAACGATGCAGACAAAGTTAAATCTTAGCAGGTCAGTTATCTCTAGCCGATTTCCTTGCAACTTCTCAAACACTTTGTTTTGAATGTAAGCTAGTGGTGCGCGGTAGATTCCCTTGTGCTTTCTGAACGTTGTTTGATGTTTTAGCTGTTGGAGTCAGGTTTTCAGTTGCAAAAGTATGTGTGGTTTTAAGATAAACATAGAACACTCCTTCAGTATCGTAGGCATTGAGTAAAAGTACCCTATGTAAGTATATTTATAAATCTACATAGTCTGAACGCCAATTGTCGATGTTTAAATCAGCCACGTGTTCGTATGAAGAAATTACTGTGGTTTTACAGGCAGGTACGTTAATCTGCTCCCTAAGAGGGCTATCACATTTTGTTCTTGTATTTGAGTGTTTAAAGAGTCTCACACTCAAATACAAGAAAAAATGTGACTATTATTTAGAGCACTCCCGAGAGAAATAGTCAAAACTTTCTCGGCCATATTTTTTTTTTTTAATTATTTGGCCATATCTAAACCATAATCACACATGAAAATAGATGTGTTATTATGGTTTAGATATGGCCAAAAAATAAAAAATAAATATATGCTCGAGAAAGTTTGACTATTTCTCTCGGGAGTGTCCTAAATAAATATCACATTTTTTCTTGTATTTGAGTGCGAGACTCTTTAAACACTCAAATACAAGAAAAAATGTGATAGCCCCCTTAATACTGCTGGTGAGTAATGAACTTGACATTTATCAAGTTGTTTTTTTGCTTTATTGTTGGTTGGGATGTCATTGTTTGTCTTTTTTTTCTTCTACTGCCAGCTAAAAGTTGTACACAAATAAAATAATGACACAAAATCTCAAAGCTTTCACGTGCTTTCAGTAAGCACGTATTAATTTAGCAAGACGTGATGAATCCTACCATTTTAGATGCCTATAGGCGCGAAAGAATACCGTCCTAGTAACTGCCTACATAGAAGTTGACTTTGAACTCAATCTTTCAGGGCGTGAAAGTGTTTTTGTGTTGATCTAAGAGTCAAAATTGGTCATTATCAATGGCCGATTTTGACTCTTAGATGAAAAAATCAAGACATAACGCTGTCAACAGTGACGTGAGGCCGGTTTTGTAAATATGGGTGCACAGAGCAAGGTGTAGTTTTGCATGCTTCAATATACTGTTCGCAGCGCTATCTTGATTTTTTATTTGGTCTGATTTTTGACTATGAGATTTGTATTTTGAAACTGTAAATTAACGCATCTGTTTCTTCATATATGGAGCTTCATACCTTCTTTTGCCCTATGCATGTCTTAAAAGGAATTTAACAAAACTGGCGAAATGTAATATAAAAGTATGATAACGGATTGTATTTCTGTAAGTAGGTTTGTACAAACACTTTTACACGTCAATCATATTTTAAAAGCTAGATGAGACCGGTGTTTCTTATCTGACTACTCTGAGAAGAAAGGCCTAAACAAACTCAGAGGTCACAGTCTCTTTTAAAGTCCAGACAAAATCTTGGTCAGATATGTTATGGAATAATCCAAATTCTCTTCATAGTTCTTGTCTTCCAAAAGTACTTTTATATTAATGAAATAAATGCGTTTATATATGAAAATTTTTTTTATTTTTTTCAGTAGTCGAAATTTTATATAGATTATATTTCATGATATTTCCATTACGAATTTACGATGTATCTTTTTACAGTTTATTGCACGGTACCTGCAAGCGACAAGCAAATAATCAAGAGTAAATGATATATTTTGATACACCAATAACCTTTTTTACGTTTCAAACGTAAAATGGAGCAATGATGTCGATAAAAAATACATGTTTTAATAGTATTGTTTGTTTCGACGTGACGAAAAGTTATGGCCATTAAATAAAAGAAACTAACGAACAAATAGGTAACAAGTAATTTGACGGCACGGTTGGCGCAGTGGACTGCTACACTGCGTGTCACGGGTTCGATTCCCGCACGGAACAAATATTTGTAACTCCGGGTCTGACTGTTAGTGTATGTGAGTTTAAATGTTTGTAAACGCACCCACAATACAGGAGAAATTCCTAGTGTGGGGAAGTGCATTCAAAAAAAAATATTTTGTTTATGTCTCATTCAAAACATTATTTTGTACTAACAACCCACTTACGAATTTAATCAAAATTCGAATTTAGGATTTTGTAACAGCTACCATAAACACAAATATTTTTGTATAAATAGGCGGCACGCTAGCCATTCTCGTACGTTTGAAAAATTACCTACTGAACGGGGCCAAAAGACGCTTTCCAATGTTACAGCTTTAAGTGACAGTTCATGTTTCCTCATTAACGAACATGTCAATATAAAACATTTATGCATGCATTACCGCACCATTTCCATAGACAAACTATGAGTCAGGCCTGTTTGAATTTGCCCAGTCAACTTGGCTGTCCTCGTCGATTCCTTTGTTGTCCAAAATGGCTGACACCTGTCAATGGCATTGGCGCCATTTCAATTGATTACTAAAAGCATAGAGCAACACGGACCACCCTATGACTAAAAGCAGGAAAATCACGTCGTGCTCATTGTTATATTACAAAATGGCATTGGCAAATCTGTTTACATTAAATATCGTTCATTATTGGGTAGTATTTTTATTTATTTATATATTCTTTATTGTACACCACAAAAAACATAACAACAAAAATTAAATTGAACACTACTTAATATACAATGGGCGGCCTTATCGCTTTATGCGATCTCTTCCAGGCAACCTTGGAATGGGCAGAGATTTTTGTGAATAATATCGGTATTCAATTTTTTATAAATCTTCCTAGAACGTTTGCTAGTGAAAAAAATGCATGCCTTGCATCTATTAAAAATTACTCTTATTTTTTTAAATGTAACTTAAACTTGATTCGATAATTGAACGAGAATTGAGAGTAAAAATTTTAGGACGCGTCACGTTTATGCACATTTCGTTACATGAGAGAGAATAAAGATAACTCTCTCGCTCTGTCTCTCACACTAATTCTCTCTTATTCTTTATTTTGAGAAGTGTCACTTCTATCACGTGTACGGTGCTGCAACTATTGGTTCATATTTTTAAAATGTAGAAATACTAATGCTAAGAAGCTTTGCGTTAGGTATTGCTAGAGCTCCTGCATTTATAAGGCTTTCGCAAGCGTCTTATATCACGAGAAACCATTTCCAGCTACATTTTACCAGCTGAGAAACGAGTTGTACATTTTACATAACATAAGCTACTGATTTTGAAAAACGAAATATAGCTTACAATAGTCTAGTAGTAACAAGTGTGACTGTAGAGCGTGGGTTCCTGGATTCGATTACCAAGTCGGGGAGTGTTATGAGTTTTTCCTATTAAAAATTTATCTCGCAGCCTGGCTGTTGCTCCATGCAAAATACTGGTATTCAGCTGCATCCGTTTAGACTGGAAGTCGACCACAATAATACAATGTTTGGGCTTTATAAGAGACCATGACCTCTGAGTTTGTTTCGGCATTTCTTCTCAGGGATCAATCAGCTAGGAAATGCCGGCACCGTATAGTTTTAAAATATGTATTGACGTGTAAAAGTGTCTTAAAAGATCTACTTACAGAAATAAACATTTTATTTCATTTCATTTTACAGCGTCACTCAAACTCAAAGCATTTACGTCAATCAAACCAATTACAGGCACTTTTGAATTGTCCAGGAGTTGGTCAGTCAAAGAGATGAAGCTAGTTGCCCATTTCAAAGCATAGTAGGTACCTATGGAGAATAACGGGCAAGAAACTCCATGGACACAGTTGGGAAAAGGCAAGACAGAGGATGGTGATGTGGCTTGGAATCCGGATTGTTGGCCGGTTTGTAATGATAAGCACTTCAACATAACTGGCGATATGTGGGCTTACTTTCTTTACACTTCGGTCTATAGGCGAGACATTACATGGTTGACCATCAAAATATTAACAATACAATATATTATTATTTACAATATTTGTATGACCTACAAGTAGTTGTTCCGGGTCTGGCTGCTTATGTGTGTGAGTTTAAATGTTTGTAAATGCACCCACAATACAGAAGAAATTCCTAGTGTGGAATGCAACGTTTAAAAAAATATATATATATATATAAATAATAACGTGTCGTTTTGCATCCTCATCAAATTTCAGGAGGCTGTTATAAAAGACATAAATAATCAAATAAAATTACGGTACCTGCTCATTAATCTTATTAATAATTAATGAATACATACTTGTTTTTTTAGATATTTAAGTTTGACAGTATTTCAGAATACACCACTTTCAAAGAACAGAATCGCCCAGTGCGTATGCGGTAGGCAGTGTCGCACGACTATGTCGCTGAGTGCGTGCGTTACAGTTACAGGGCGGTATCACACGGGTCCTACACATGCCGATTTCCGAAAATTATAAAAGAAGTAAAAAAAGGAATAACTTTTACTATGGGACGAAATATGAAATCGCGAAAAAAAAATCTGCTGTTCCCTACGTTTATGTTTGCAGAACTCGACAAAATGTAGGGACCAGCAAATTTTTATTTTCATAAATTTCATATTTGGACCCGTAGTAAAAGTTGTTCATAATGATGAGTACAATGACCACTTAAGAGGTTGATGGTGTTTTACCAATAACCCTGTACATATTTAATACATAGCTACTTAATATTCCTAATTTGTCAACATTCATATACAACGAGACATAACTTTAGGGCTTCCATAAAATATTACTGTCTCAATCAATCTGCCTGCCTTTTCTCAACTATGTTATGGTCGGATTCCTGTCTAACCGGATGCAGCTTGATACCAGAACTTATATGGAGTGACTGCCAATCTGACCACCACAACCCAGTTACTGGGTAAGACGATACCTCTTGCTAAGACTCATGGTTGTCAGACTTTTTGGCTTCTAACTACCCATAACGACTGTCAAAGATCTACGAATGAGGGTATCAGTATGTAATGGATGGTCACCCATCTACAGACTGACCTCGGCTAGCGATGTTTAACCTTGAAGATCAACCCGTGCATAGCCATGAGCTCTTCTTCCTCCTTCCAAACTACAGTCTTTGATAGCTCTAAATAAACGAGTACAGCGGCGCTGTTAGTCACGGAAGATGTCAAAAACGTTTAGAAATCATTAGATTTCGTGTTAGTTCTTTATTTCGCCACATCCATTTAGATCCTTGTCGAACTATATCCAGATTTGGCTCCATATTACACTGCACAGTTCGAGCTCACAACCACATAGCCCTCAACAGTACTACAACATACATACTAAAAACACATCGGTACATTTAGTTGAAAGCTAGACAAAAGAACAAACAGGCAGCGACACCTTCACGCTATGTCACCGACACAAATGGCGCTAGCAGATACACAAGTCAATGTACGCAAGTAGGTCATGGTGTTAGGGCTGTCGAAGTTATACAAAATATTGTAAAACATTTTTAAAGTTTCTTGCCCATTCTAGTCCATTCGAAAATACCTTTCGGAACAGGCAATTCATTTATTTTCTTGTACATTTTGACGTTCAAAGACGCTTTTTAATGGCCTTCAAGAAATAAATGAAAGAAAAAAGATGTTGACTTTAAAGAGAGTTATGTCGAAAAATGGTCTGACAAGAAAGAAAGAAAATACGTTTATTTGCGGTTTAAATCACTAAATTCGGATTGGAGCAATGCTGCGGTCATACCCAGATTTCCAATTTCAAAATGACGAACTATCCAAATGGCAAACGTACCTAAAGATAGCCAGGAAAACCTCAAGAAAAGCACCCAGTGTTGCATTTTACGTTTAAAAAAATTTTGTTTATTAATATGACTTGTTTATTGATTAATTGCTACTCATATTATTCAATCGAATTGCTAACATGGGCAATAGGCTCGCCCCCTATTTAATGGGACTTAAATATAACTGGCAAAATGTTATATGATCTGAGGGGTGTACATGTACAGTCACCAGCAGTATTATGTATACATTTGGCAATGTTCAATAGCGATTTATTCGTGAAATATGACACATTGCATAAGTCTATGGGTTCGAAAATACTATGTTCGTAAAAACATAAAATCGCTTTTGAATTTAGCCAAGTGTATACATTTATTATTTATGCTCGTGGCTGTACTATAGGTACACCTCTGCCTCATCCTTCTGGGGACACAGGCGTGATGTTTTATGTTAATTGGTAACTAATTAATAGCTAATTATCAACCTCATCTAGTTTTAAAAATATGATTGACGTGTAAAAGTGTTTGTACAGACGCCAGCAGGTCAAGCTACCCGAAACTGTCAAATTTTCCCAATCAACCTTGAACCTTAATGCTTTAGCGATAAAGTTGAAAATCTATTAAAGAAATTTGACAGATTGTAGTAGCTTGATGTGCTGGCGTCTGTACAAACCTACTCACAGAAATAAAAACATTTATCATTGGGTAGTTAACTATTTACATTTACTAGCTAACTAGACAAATAAATACAAAAACAAAAGGACACTTAGGCGTCCAAATACTCGTCCGCATCGCTGTCATCCGAAAACGTGCTCAGAAGACTGGCAGCATTGCCACGTTGAATGGCAATGCTAATTCTTTGGCCAAAGAACAACCCAGCTCTCCGGTCATATGGAATTTCGATAAGTAGGCGAGAAATTTCCTTAAAAAAGAGACACGTCTCGGGCCCCATGACCCTAGCGTTTCAACCCCAAATGGCATTTTTTTTATTTATCTCTATTCACGTAACCTACCTATTTATTCATTTATTATAAAAAAGTTTTCTTGAGTAAACACATGATTTCCGACAGAACCGATTTTTTTAGGCAGGATAAACTTTACACGGTACGTATTCACTGAGTATGAGCATCAGCAGTAATTCAGGAATATCTACGGCTTATTCATACATTTTCGAGTTAATTAATCATGTTATTAGCTAGTACAGAACCTATTAGGCCATTCGAGGAAAACGAACGCGAAAGGTCAGATGCTTCGTACGCAAAATACGCGCATTGACGTGGAGTTGCGAACACCAACCCGTACTACCTAAGGTCAGATGCTTGAATAAAAATGAAGAAAGTGAATGTTCTATTAATACAATATCTAATCTACTACCATTATCAAAGTATCACAAAAGTACCATTTATAACGGAACTATAGTCAATTTTTCACACACGTCCTATTCTGTAAACAAATAATTATGTCGGTTTATTATTAATAATGTAACTAATATTTTGTAGCAATGTAATTTAAAAGAGAGTCCATGAAGTTTTCTGCCCGTTCTTCTCCATAGGTACAGTCAGCGTCAAGTTGTGGGTAGCCCCCTTCAAAGTTAATTTTCATACAACTGGGGTAACCAATTGATACAGCCCACCGTACCTACTAGATTTTAGAATGGCGACTAGCTTTCATCTTTCTGAATGACCGACTCCTTTGACAATTCAAAAGTGCCCGTAGATAGATGTTTTAATTGAAATGCTTTGAGTTTTGTAGGTAGGTTTATAGGAGGAAAAAATGAGCTTTTTCGTCAAAATAAGCTTGAAAGCATGTTGTTTTTTTTTTAAACTATTTAATTCTAAATATCAAAATCTCAGTACACAATATTTGTTTACGAAATGGGACAAGTAAAGAGAAATACACTTAATAGGTTACATAGCCATGTTTTCTTTTATCGACGCTCTTGATAAATATTGTACATTTATCTCTGTAGAAGCGCCTTTCTTACATGCCCTACATCGCGGGTATCAACCGGTTTCTTCACGTTATTTATATTTTTACCGACTTACAATAAATTTTGCTCACAGTTGCAAGCGGTCGTGGTTATATTTACTTGTCTTGCATGTGGGTAGGTAACGTATTTCAAAGTTATTTGGCGACAATTAAAACGACATAGTAACCGCTGTGATAACACGTAGTCTTTCACATACTCACAGATAAAAATAAAACATACTTTTCATATCGTAAGTGGGTAAGGCATTTTTGAAAACACGAAACGACCACGTTTACCGAGTTTTAGTTCATAGGTACGAACCCAGGCAGACATTTGACTTTGTGTTAATTATTATCAACACTGCTCTCAAAACGGAAGTCAGCCGGCCATGTCTTAGAACCAAAAATTCGAAGAGATTTGATATCCACCAACCAGCACTGGGCCCGCGTGGTGGATAACGGCCTAATCCCTGTCACAGATCACAGAGGGGAAGCCAGTGTCCCAGCAGTGGGAATATTATAGGCTGATTATGCTACGCTTATGCTAAGGCATTCTTATCATTTAAAAACGTTAGCAAAAGACCTAATAATGCGTTTCAAAAAGCTACGGCTTAAACAAATCGTTTCAGAAATGTTTTCGGATCCGTACCCAGTCTACCATAATATTATTTCGCAGCATATGTGTAAAGTAATTACCTACCGCGTTTTTTTAAGCTTATACACTTTCAGACTTTAATTTAAAATTGCATTGTCTAACGTAACTAATGTATTTTGAAGTCGTTTCAATCTTGCGTGGTCACCAAGACGCGAGCGACTTGAGCGTTGTAGAGTCACGATACTAAAAGTCACCTTGGTCTGGCAGCTTGAAGCTTTAATAATAAAGTTAGCTTAGTTAGGTCTATAATGCGGCTAATTAGATATTATTCGCAATGAAAGGAGACTCAGAAACAAAATATAGAAACTAAGATATTGGAACAAAGTTACAATGATTCAACCCACTAGAGGATTAAAAATGTCTTATCGAAATTCTCCCGTTCACGCTTTAAATCCTTGTAAAATACCAACCGTTTCCAATCTTTCCGATTAGCCCATTAATTATGACGAAGTAAACACTAGATTTATGTACAGGCAATGGGCAGCGCAGGAGACAAGTGCCGTAATTATATCATATATATCAGACGACTATTTGGCCAAACACAAAAACGCTTCAAAATGGCGGGACAAGCGAAATGGTAGTTCTTTAGCAGCAATAAACAGAAGGAAGTAGAAGAAGAGTGAATACCCAATTATCCGCAGTGCAGGCTTAAACTAAAAATTAAAAAAATACTCTATAAAATTAATTTGTATAAATAAAACAGTTGAATAAAATGTCAACCCTATGTGTCGTCACCGTGACCCGACTTTAAATGGCGTCGAGTCACGTAACTAGAGAATAGCTCCAAAGTTAAATCGATACTTTAATACTTACTTATTATTCTACATATTTAATATATTAAACTTGTTAATAATTGTTTCTTTGATTTGAATATTTAACCTGTAGTACCCTTGAGCGGTCGTTTATTATGTATTAGATATTAGTAGGTATTAGTAAACCTAATTAAAACATCAGTCGGTATCTGTAAATTTCAAATGAAATACGATTATGTTGGAAATGACTATGGATAGCGCTAATTATGTTTAGTAAACTGTCGAAACGGGACGTAGTCTTAATTATTGTTTAGTACTAATTGAATTCAGTGCTGTCAATCAACCTTTCAAAACAATCTGGTAAGTGCTTTTATCAAGACGTTACTACTATACAATGTCAGACACGATTTCATTGCAGTACGGCGTATAAACTGCGCCGTAGAAAAATCGTGCCCGTCAACAAGCTTCCATAGTGACCCATACAACACTGACGACCGTGCCTACACACGGCGAATAGCTTTTCACGGCAAAAAAAACATGTGTTTACAAAAGGCTTTACTCACTTTGGTAAAATACTTTCAAAAGGCAAGTTAATATGTTTCATGTTTTTGAGTGGTAAGAAAAAAAATACAATTATTTAGCACAGACTAAAAGGCATAAGTACCACATATTCTGCAAATAAAAACTCCAAAGCATATTGTAAGAAATTAGCAGGAATGCGTGTGTGGCTCACGGCCAAACTAACGACCTATTTGAGGGGCAATTCCCGTATTTTTTTAAGAACAGTATAGCATTCTAATCTCAGTCTCAATCTATCAAATATTGTATAGCGTTTACCTCCATTTTTGACATTTGACTGTCGCTGAGTTGAGATTGCGACTTGATTTTGAATGTTTTTAATTACGGGAATTGGCCTTCTGATGGTAAGTGCTCACCACCAAAGGACTCCTGCAATACCAGAGTTGCCAGCCCAGAGGCAACGCTGAGGTGTCTCATGTGTCTTTAATTACACTGGCACCCTTTTTCCAAACCCTGAATACAGCCATGCTGCTTGGTGGCAAAAATAGCCAAGGTGGCCAGGTACTTGCCGGGTCCAACTCGTTCACAAAGAGATCTAACTAATATTGCACTTTTTTATGACACACAAATATAATTTACAAAATGTTTTGGAATTATGTTATATACTTTTCCTAAGAACGTACATTTTAACGTTTTAAAGCCAGCGCGCCACCCCTATTGTTGCCGTGATCCGGACGACTTTCAACAGCGTGGAGTCACGACAGTGTAAGGAATCGCGTTCACTCAAATCGATACTCAAATACAAATATACAACTAGTACCTACGTTATGAACTATTTTCATGCAGACATTTTAATACTAAAGTTCTTGTATAGATGTATTTTTATGATACTCAGTGGCATTCTTTATTTCATCAAAACGGTGAAGGAAAACGTCGTGAGGAAACCGACATGTCCTAGAAAGAAAAATGCAAAGACATCTACCAACTCGCACTGGCCCCGCGTCGTTGATTATATCCCACTCTGTCTCTCACAGAGAGGATGGCTGTGTCCTAGCAGTTGGAACATTGTAGGCTGATTATGTTGAGTGGCAAACCAGTACAATTGGGTTGTGGATGTCAGATAGGGAGTCGCTCCACGTAAAACATTGGTATTCAGCTGCATCCGGTTAATCAGAAAGCCAACCCCAACATATTTGTGAAATGATTGCGCAGACGATGAGTGGCATGCAAGCAAGCATACAACCTGATGATGAATGTTTACCGCTACCTACAGACATCTGCACTAACAGAGGCCTCACGGGTATGTCGCCAACTAGAGACAAAGCAGAAATGTGTCATGTGACTGTAACTATACCGGCGCCATTTTCCTTCAAACCAGAACACAGCACGGTGCTGTGGGGAAGAAATATATTAAGTAAGTAAATTTTATTTGTTTAAACATAGTGAACATGATATTTATATATATCGCAAGCAGGATAGTAATGAGATACAGAAAAGTTCTAACATGTTCTGCCGCATATCGTACAAATTGGCAGGAAGAGATGGTGCATAAACCGTGATAATGTTCATCAAAATTGCATTTCTTAATTATTAATTAAAGATTAGGTTTATTTACAATTCAAAAAGCATATTTTTTAGATACAATTCAATGTCATAGTAGTCATAAAAAAATTGGTCAATAAAAATATGAATTACTTACTGTCATTAAAAATTTCAATTCCAATTTACAATTATTCCAAAAAATACAATAGATTACAATAACATGTCAAAAATACAACATTTCCACCTGAAAAATGAAGAAAATTGTCCTCTTTCATAAACTCTGCTATATTGTAATATGCTCTTTCAGTTAGTAAACTCTTCAACTTACTTTTTTTTATACAAAGTCGCAGGAGACAACAATTCGACAACAAATTAAACTGCGTTTATCTAATGATGTTCCCAGTCTGCATACAAAAATTCAATCAAATATATCCAACAGTTTAGTCACTATAGCTATTCAAAGATTAGCTCAAAATGCAATAGCTTCAAAATGGTTGAGCTGAATGGTGCTGATGCATACGTCATGTTCGTGAACGGGCGCCGTCAGTAGGCACTGGTCATGTCTTAGCTGCCACGGCTTATTTTGATTCCTGAATTGTTTTTTATCTTTTTATTACGGACGCTTTTAACGTGCACGTCTTTCTACATCGTTCTCACATGTATAATTTCAACATGAATTATGTAACCACTATTTTGTAACAATATTTTGATTTAAAAGAGTGTCCATGGAGTTTCTTGCCCGTTCTTCTCCATAGGTACCTACTAGGCTTTGGAATGGGCAACTAGCTTCATCTTTCTGACTGACCGACCCCTTGACAATTCAAAAGTGCCTGTAATTGGTTTATTTGAAATAAATGCTTTGAGTTTGAGCAAAACCCACAATCGGCCCATCACTACTATTTAGTTTGTTTGAAAAAAATCACTTTTGTTATTTCGGTGTTATATTAAAAATTACAATTCATATCTCACTCATATCATAACATTCATCTCATGTCATTCATATCTAGCAAATAAAAATACACCTAATTAAGCAGATATTTACATAATTTAGAAAGCCAAGCCTTAAAATAATAATATGTACAAGTGTATTTTTTTTTCTTTTATAAAATCAAAGGGCATCAGGAATCTCGTCCACATCGCTGGCAACAGGAAATGTGCCCAAAAGGCTGGCAGCATTGCCACGTTGTATAGCAATGCTGATTCTTTGGCCAAAAGCCCTCTGGTCAAAAGCGGGGCCAGTCTTCTGGTCACGTGAAGAGTCGACCAACCGCTTGGCGATGTCTCGAAAGACTAAGTGAGTACTTGGACCCCATGGCCCTAGTGTTTCCCTTTTGGTATTGGGAGTTGGTAAAATACTCCTATGCTGATTCCAGTGTTTTCATTTATTGTAGTATTGTTGTCTCCAATTTGTATGCAGCGTCAAATTAAATTAGTTAGAGAATTGTATTGATGATTTTTATGAATATAATTCTATAAATAAATATTTGTCACGGCTGCTAATCATAGTTAGGTCAACATACTACCTGACACTGAATTGCAAAAAAACGTAAGAAACTTTTTATTTCGCGTCTACCCTGACGGTTACACCTTCAATAGATAAATAAATAAATATCGTCTGACATTGCACACAGCACCATCTAGTTCCAAGTCAAGCACTTAAGGCTTGTGTTATGGATACCAGATGGTTGATACACTACTTAAATACATTTTTTTTTTGTAAATACATACATATTATAAATATACATCCATGACTCGGGTACAAATGTCCATATTCATCATACAAACATTTGCCCCTACCGGGATTCGAACCCAGGACCATTTGGTTTCGCTGACTACACTAGCCACTGTAGCCACTACACCAAACGTGTCGTCAAATAGATACCACTCAAATTGACGCTCGGTGTTATATAGTCCTCCAGACCGTATTTCGGCCATGGCGGCCAATCTCAACGGAGACTAGCCATCGGCGCGGGAGATACTATAGTGCACAAGTCTGTGCGCAGACACAGGTGCATTCCCTCTTCTGTAACTCTCATAGTTCGTTGGGACGGCACGCAATCCGACACGACCGGAGAGATCAAGCGCGGGACAAACGGCTCAACGTGCTTTCTGAGGCACGGGGGTATCACACCGCTAACTTCCTAACTCCGGGCTGTTACTAAGACATTCGTAATGGAAAAATTCAATAACACTTTGCCCAATTTAGGAATCAAACCCAGTACCCCACGCTCAGCAGTCGCGCTCGCTACCACGAGACCAACGGGGCAGTCGCTGTTGCCACCTTGCTGACTAGCAAATATATTTACTACAGCATAAACTATTCTCGCATATTGCCGATACGTGTGAAGAAAATAAAATGCATATTTGTACATAACAAAATGCCCCATTTTTATTTATTTATTTAACCATTAATGTACACACTTATATAAACAGACAAGAAGAAAATAACAGAAAAATAGGTACAAAGGTGATGCTTATTTCTAATGAAATCTCTTCCAGCATACCTGCGATAGGATAGTAGATTTGGAGATGTAGACAGCGTGTGTAAGAGTGTGTGTTTTACTTATATTTTCCCAATAAGTGGTGTTCATTTTATTGCTAAGACCGTATACCCATATAGACTGTCTTCCTTATGAGTTATGACGCATTATGTTTTACGGTCTTTCCCTGTCCTAAACTTTATGTCCATGTCATGACATATTGACCAGTTTTGTCATTTAGGTTATGATATTCATAATTTCTTTGAAGATAAGTGTACCTACACTGTTCAAGTTAAGATCTAAGTGTGAAGAAGTATTTGTGTATAAAGTATCTTTTAATGATAGTTTATTGTTATTTTTCTTTTGAAGTCTCTTTTGCTATTTATCCAGAGACCACTGTTAAACATTGTCCTTTCAATAAGAGAACGAATCGAGGAGAAATTATCACAATCACCATATTGGGCAAACAAATTGGTGATTAAAATTCTCACATATTATCGGGCAGACCGCTGCCCCATACCTAAGCATACTCAGGTAGACTAGTCTACCATTTGATCTAATCTAACTATCTTTTTTTTAAATAATAGGTATGAGACCACATCCACACAAGGTCTTCAGGTCCCGAACTAGGAAGACCCTGTACTATGGTAACCTGATGACTGATATACATACTTATATACCTACATATACACACCCAGACACAGGTCAAACAGACATGTTCATGCACACAAATGTTTGACTTGTCCGGGGATCGAAAACGGGACCAGCAGCTCAGAAGGTACGGTCGCTACCAACTGCACCAACCGGTCAGTCAATATTATCAATATTAATATCTGAGTTAAAATTGTTTGTTTGTTTGTACGAGATAATCAGTAGAAGTTCTGATCAGAACACGAAAATTTTTTCATTGTTGGAATGCTAAACTATTGCCGTGTGACATTGACATGGGATATGTTTTATGGCATGGTTGACTTCCACGCGACAGAAGTCGCGGACAAGAGCTAGTGCGTTATGAACAGAAAAGACTCCGAGATGACCTCTTCCCTTTACTCCTCCTTTTTATCAAATATTATACTCCATATGTAAATAAGGGTAATTTAAAAACAAACGACTCGTTTTGAATACAGAATTCGAATCGGGATTAATCATAAACTGCACAGAATCGATAGAAATGAAAGAGTTCTGATAATATTTGCCAAAGATTTTAAGTTTATAGTAGGTACTCGAGTTTTTATTGCATTGCCCTGATTCAGCATTTGCTCTGGTTTCAGAAAATTCAGTATTTATTATTATAATTTGGGGAAAACTTGGCTCTTTTATCTTGAATTGGATCAAAAGGAACAGTCAAACGAGGTACAGTTTTCTACTGAAATAAAGCTATTTAGTTTTTTTTTAGGCCATTATACTGAACCAGAGTTGACAAGAAACCCTTACGTGTGTGCCCTAAAGAAAAGGTACGTTCGAAGTACTTTGTGATAGCGTCATCAGCAAATTGGTGACTTGAATAAAACAATTGAAATACTGGATCAATTTAAATCAACCATAGTGGAAAATAATCAACAGTATTTTATGTCTCATAACTTACAAAGCTCTTAAAACAAACGGCTCAAACTCAACCCTTAAAACTGAAATGCAAACCCAAAACGCCAAAACGTGAACGCAATAAAAAATAATCAGAAGCCAAATTCAAATGAATGAGAAGCCGAGGCGAGGTCTCACGGGCAGCGAGTAGAGGGAAGCATAATTGAATTATTTCGTTAACGTAATGAAACTGGATCCTGAGACGATTCCGAGGGTAGATGCATAAAGAATTTTATCGTAACCGACGCGAGCCACGGATCTGTTTGAATCGCATTACTGGATGTGGCTTGGTGTAAAAGGGTTAATTTTGGGGTTTTGGATTTTTAAGAATAGAATTCTTTGTTTTTCTATTGTGTGCGTAGCCAATATGTGTGTTAATGTCACATGGTAAACTATAAGAATTGTAAATTATTTAATTCCGTGATACCATTTTTTGTACGTAAGTTTCTAGTCACCATTATGTGATTTCCGCTTTTAATATAAAATTTTAACCCCATCCACTTCAGCACCCCAATTGCGTAACAACAATTTCTATTCGAAGGATTTTATAGGATGGAAATTCGTCATCCATTACTTCATATGTTTATAGCGACCCTGCCTTCTGAGCCGCTGGTCCCGGGTTGGATCCCCGGACAAGCCAAACATTTGTGTGCATGAACATGTCTGTTTGACCTGTGTCTGGGTGTGTACATGTATATAAGGATGTATATCAGTCATCAGGTTACCGTAGTACAGGCTCTGCCTAGTTCGGGACTTGAAGAACTTGTGTGGATGTTGTGTCATATTTATGTTATTTATGTTTAAAAAGTTCGTCTGCTTGACTCGAATATTGTTGAATTGTCAAAATGGCTTTGTGAATGTGAGAGTGTGTCCCAGTTACCCCGCAGGTCAAAAGAAACATGATGAATTGTAACATAAAGCTCTTCGTTAAAGTAGTCTAGTAGATCCTTAGAAATAAAAATCTATAGAAAACCGTCCATTAGCCATAGCAAATAAAAAATATCTTATACAATGACTCACATATTGCCGCAAACAAACATCAAAATAGAGTAAATCGCTAAATGACTATTACTGACCCTCGTTACATCAACTTAGGCTTAGAATTGTTGCGACAAATACGATATGTACGACATTTGCGGAGTCTAGCCTTTCTTCAGATCAGATGGTTTTACAAATACCTACTGTTAATATATCTGTCTGCTACAATTTATTTGTCAAACCCCTTGGGTGATATTGAACGATCGTATTTTGTGTTTGATCCAGTTTACAAGTTCTATAAAACATGTCATGTAGTTTGATTTGTATAAATCTGACAGTTTAGGTATCTCTGGACTATATGACGCATAATCAGGCTATGATGTTCCCACTGCTGGGACACAGGCCTCATCTCGGTGAGAGGAAGAAGGCCGTAATCCACCACGCGGGCCCAGTGCGGGTTGGTAAATTATATGAAGTAGACTGTCAATTTCTTCTCCAGCATCTAAGTAACCATAATCATAGTCACTTAAAGTGTTGGTTTTAAAATCTGTAACTAAGTTTCCCAATAAAAAGGTTCTTGATAAACTAAAAAATAAATAGTCAGACATTTGACAGCCAAAACTTTACAATGCAACGATACCCATCTTCAGTTTATTTTTGCTTTATAAATGGCGGCGCAAAAAATGGTTCTTAGAAGGACTGAAGGGAGACCTTTACACAACAGTGGTAGAGTATTGGCTGCACATAATTTTTTTATTTTTATGTATGGCATCTCGCAGTTGGCCTAGAGAGGCCGTGACTGCTTAACCGGTCAATCCTGTGGTGCCTTCGAGCTAACTCAAAGCCTCCAGCCAGGGGCATAATATTTATTATAAACATAAAAATATACGTGGTGCGCATATAAATGGACGTCAGGTGCGAGCACCTGTCAAAAGTGTCAAAGCGCTTTTTTAATCTTTAGTCGTGTCTGAATGATGAACGAATGAATGAAACGAATGATGAACATCATCATATATTTTATAATTTTATTGTCTAAATAGAAGACCTCTTGTCAAAGTGGCGCCAACTGGTGGCTTGATTTTTAATGAAAACCTACATTACAGGCACTTTTGAATTATCAAGGGGTCGGTCAGTCACAGAAATGAAACTGTTTCCCATTCCAAAGCATAGTAGGTTTCTATGAAGAAGAACGAACAAGAAACTCCGCGGACAGCTTTCATTTAACGTGAACGTACAGAACACGTACGAAAAACAAACCCAGTTCCAAACTATATCCCATGACAAAATAAACCTCAAAGCTATTTCATTTCGACATTCCCAATTACAATACCTTTGATTAACATCAATTACTAGAATCAAAGGTATCGAATACATCCTCAAATTAATTATGAGGATATTATTGTGATTTCGATTATATAACAACGGAGTATTCGAGTAATTACGCCGCCATATTTGAGGCTAGCTTCTGTCCAAGATTTCGTTCACGTGGAAGTCGTAAAATACACGATATTTTACTAAAATAACAGACACAATTTTTTTTAATGCGTGTTGGGTCCCATACGATGATGGGACCCACTGCATCGCATCGCGTCATCGGCAAGCGCCATTACTTTGTTTTCGCTTAACTTTTTTTTTGCTCAGCTTCTAAGTTTCGTAGCATAATGTAAAATAGCCTATAACCTTCCTCAAGAATTGGGCTATCAAATTCAAAAATATTTTGTTTAATCCGCCAGATAGTTTCAGAGATTACGGTGTTCAAACAAAAAAACAAACAAACCCTTCATCTTTAACATTAATATTAGTATAGATGGAACCGCAACAAAAACGATGTCGCTACATTTCATGGTGTTAATTTCACTGTCATGTACGGTTACGCTTTTATTTGAAAGCTGATATGAAAAAAGTCAAATGTTTTGTTTATTAAAACTGTCATTTTTATTATTTTCGCAGAATATTGGAAGACAAAAGGTTACAGCTTAACCCACGTGATATTTGAAGTCTGCTGACACGAGAAACCAGATACCTACATTATTGGAAAAAACACAACATATTCAACCCTTACCTAATATTTTTTTTGGCAAAATAAAGACAAGCTTGTCTCTGTCCTTGTAAACAAGGAATGTGTTGAAATGGAAACCGAAAACTAGGAGCTCATGCGATGTAGCCATGCACGCTCCATGAGGCCATAGTGGCTTTGATATTATGTATACAGGGTAGCAGGATCATCGACGCGCAAAATGTAACCATGAATTCAGCATGATTCTAGACCCCCTTTTTTTTGATGGTGGGAAATCATCAAATAACTTCTCCCGCTCTGGGCGGAGCGGGAAGGCGTGTCAGACTCTTACTGACTAAAACCCACCCGTGTTCCTTCAGTAGCGATTGCCAGGGGCCACGGTAAGTAACCCTTTCGGACTTGACCCTGGCGGGTATCGGCCCTAGCAGACCCCAACATTTTTGCTGACATCTCTTTGAGACGCGCGTGGAACACAACGTGCCGTCGACCCGGACCTGGTTCTTATCGGACGGCGAGCTATACTAGACCCCCTAGAGTAGAAATTTTTCGTCAGTTATAAAATAAAAATCTGCTATTTCATAGAAAAGTGCAATACCTACGCGGTCAAAATGTACGGAACAGCAATTTTTAAAAAATTAATAGCAATTCGGGGGGTCAGAATCATGTACTCAATCTATTAAAACATGATGCGCATCCATGACACTGCGGAAACCCTGTATAATTTTGGGGCCTAGAAAATAGCTGACTTAGGAAAAAACAGTACCTACTTAAATTTTCATAAAGATAGATTTTCGATTGGATCACAATAATACATAATATCAAATATGAACCTCTAACTCCCGGATTAGAATCACCAATGAGATAGTTATCAGCAATGCTCTTTGACTATGAAGATATTCAGTAACTTTGTACGTACCGTAACGTAGGTTTACTTGCTATGGCAATACTTGCTTACACTAGATATAGTATCTCTTAGATCAGCTTTTAATAGGATATGTTATCTTAGATAAAGTTAAATTGTTCCATATTAAAGTTCCTCATACATAGTTCTAACATACTTAGTTCAGTCTAAGTCAATTATAAGAGTCTTTAGCTGAGTTTTATTACGTAGAAGTTTTAGAAGTATAAAACACTGTAATAGAGTAGTTAAAATTTGATTAAATTTATGATTTTGCAGACACTGCTGATGTCATTCAAATAATCTGATAACAGAAACTCTTCAACTCAGCCTTTCACAGTCCACAGCTGGACATAGGCCTCTCCTCTCCCAGGCTGTGCCACAACACCCTGCCCTCCGCCTTCCGCATGCAGTCTGTCCCAGCCACCTTCATTAGGTCGTCGGTCCATCTAGCTGGGGGGGCGTCCCACACTACGCTTGCCGATACGCAGAAACTCTTAGAGAGCTGTTAATACCTAATATGGGACTTTAGGTCCCAAAATCCTTTGAGGAGCGATTTTTGCAAAATATTGGCACAGTGCACCGCAAGCCAGTGGTATCAAACCCAGTGTAAGTTGGCGTCGTAGTCTATTGAAACTCCGTACGAAGCTAAGCCAGCTCAGGGTCAGAATGTTACCACAGAAGTGTAGTTGACTGTACTTCTGAGTAACAAACAGCATCATGTTACCATAATTACTGATAACTTGTGGGATCATAGGAATATACTTACCCCCGAGAACAGAGATAAGCAAATCCATTATGTATTGCTTGCAGTAAAATCCACACAAAATTAGACTCCTGTACTGTAAACCGCTCAAATAACAACATCAAATATGAGCAGTATCATTAAAGCAGGTGCAACCACCAAATAGAGAGGTACAGAAGGCCAGCTCTATACAACGAGAACAGGCGCACGCACACTTTAACGCGTACGTACTCAATTCCAAACCAGACTGTCCCTTGCCCTCCCCCAGTGACTCCCTAAGTCGAGGTCCGTATCCCAGAGGGTGTCCTTAGCGTGTAGTCGCTTAGTTTTTAAGTTTTTTACCCTGGCAGGAAGCCTTAATTCATTAAGTCATCCACATAGCCCGGTTAAGCAGCCTCCTAGGTTGACCTACAAGATACCGTTCACAAGACAAAAATGGCGGTCGTGAGTGCGCTTGCACTCACCGTACTTGAAGCGTGTCGATGTGTGCGTGCGTTTTCGTTCGTCGTATAGAGCCTGCCTTCTGTACCTATTCATCTATTTTGTGGCACATATTATAACTGTGCGTACCTCAGCTCGTATAATTATAACTTGCAAACTACTAATGCGAGCTATTTTAATAAATTATGGTGATCAACGGGGATTCTGGCGACGCTTTGTAGGTATGTAGTAAATTGGATAGTCAGCAAATTGGATATTTTATTACATTTTAGTAGGTAAATTCTATTATAATCAAAGTCAAAGTATTGTCGGGTGGATTGTTTATTACTAATAACTTTATTCGAGTTTATTGTTTATTCTAAATCTATCAAAAGTCATTTTATTCCTCTAAAATCTCTAGATGTTTTTTTAAGTCGACGCCATCGATAGAAAAACAGTAAGATTGTGACTGAAAGTCTTACTGCAGATTGCCTACTACATTTCAAACCCAAAACCACGCTCAACTCCAACAAATCTTTCACCAACCGCGCTCAACCCCTTCCAACCACATCCAGCAACTCTACTCTGTATAATTTTATCGCGGTAAGTATGGCGCTCAAATTACAAGACGAACGTTGCAAATTGAAATGAGTCGACGGGCAATGCTTGAGAATTTCCACTTTTATATTTAGCTGGCCTACTATCTGTTTAAGTGCATAGCGATTTTATTTATGAATCATATCTAGGGGTATTATGTTTGAAGTTCTTAGCTCTGGGTCTTAATTGGCTGAAAGTTAAAAGGAAGAAATAAATAGGAATAGTTAAAAGGAGTATGGTCATAAAATACATTTATTTTAACGTGTTTTTTTGGTTAGTATCCTTTCTGAAAGACTAAATCTAAAATGTTCTTCCTATAATGTAAGCATGTTCATCTTAACAAAGCGATAATTGAAAAAACCTTTGAGTTGATCAGTCCATAATCAAAGGAGACAATAAAGTTTTTTGGATGTTGTTTACTGCAATAAAACTCCGAGTTACGTCCATAAAATATTTAGTATAATAGTTAATTTAATTATTTTTTTTGTCGAACTTAGAATGTTACTTATAATTTTCTGTACGATTGAATGCCATGGAAATCACATTCAATTTACCTACGTAAAAAAAACAATCTGTTTTTCCCCGAACCCATTCTAAAAAATAACAGCTCCCCCTTTCTAAGTTCTGGAAAAAGGATCAATTTGAGGAATAAATTGGTCCTGACATTGAGCCCCCAATATCGGATTATTAGTCATCGCTTCGCTAGAAGAAATGTAATAAATAAATAAAGTCTTTATTGATAACATTACTGGCGAGCCGTAGATTGGAAGACCCTATAACCTAATAAGAGTGAGTAGTGCTACTGAAGGAGAAGCTGAAAGGAATCGGAAATATTCGGAATGATAGCGATTGATGGGTTGGTTTAGGTCGAATAATATAAATTATAAACCTACCTAATGTTGCGTGACTTCTCATCGATTTCAATCATTTTATTTTAGATTAGGAACGAAATTCCTTATCGCATGTACAATATTGGCGAATGAGTGCTAGGCCGAAAAAATATAAAATCAAAAATAAAATCGTGGGGCGTAGTTTAACCTGAGTAAATACCGTTTATAATGATTATGAGCTGTTGACATAAATTTCACGCGCCCCGCGATTTTATTTTTGAGTCTGTTCAATGCCCTAGATTGATGAGGAGAGTGGTGTGATGACTGGTACCCAAGACCTACCTAATTATCTTTTAGCTTTTAGTACATTATCTACATAATTATTATCCGTTTTTTCAATAAAACCGATTAACTTGAAAAAAAAATTACCTAGGTATTTTATTTTCAATTATTTCGTTTTTATTTCGTTCTCGTTATATTTAGTCCATTTAGTGCCTAATTATTTATTTTAGACTGTCTAAACTCTATGATCCGCCATGCACTGTGTTCTACTTGTAAAGCCCTTTTATTTGATACCCATATTGAGGGGGTTGTGAAATAACAGGCCATTTTATTGGCGGCCATATTGGATTTGGATTGTTTTCATAGTGAAGCAGTCAAGCCCTATCATTTTGATACTCATATTGAGAGGGTTGTGAAAAAATATATAATCCACCATTTTGTGTGACAGCCATCTTGAATTGTATAATCATCAGAACTAAAGGTGTGTACCAAATATTAGATCAATCTGTCAACAGGAAAGGGGTAAAAAATCAAACAAGGCCAGCAAACATTTTTTATTTTATTTATTTTATGTCCGTAGGTGTGTCCGTGGCATCACACCGGGCCCTATCAGAATAGCGCTGCGGTATTTGTTTGTTTTTCAAATATCGCAGCATCATGCTGAGATAGGAGCCTTTTTGGCCTCGCACAGGTCTTCTCTTTATTCTTTTTTTTTTTTTTTGTTTTCATGATTTTGTTAGATTTAATGTTCTTTTTTTATTTTTTTATTATTATTATTTGTATTTCCTGTGCGTGTCCCAAATAAAATATTTTTCTTTCTAAATAAAACCGTTTAAAAAAGTGTAACATTTTGCCCTTGACACTTTTGTGTCGTATATGTGTCTGTGTGTTTACAAGTATGTATATAAGCTTATGTTAGTGCAGTATACATATGCGGGATGCGCGTCAGCTGCTTTTATTACCATTCCTTAATTTCTTATTGTTTTCTTTTAGTCACTCTCAAACGTTGTTAATTTATTTCATTGTGCTCGTAATACACATAAAATACAGCGAAAGGAACTCCGTTCCAAAAGGGCAGCCCACGACGCGTCTCAGTTTTTTAAATAATATTCTTGTCATTATATTCAATTTCTTGGTACACTACTTCATGTACCCAAATAAAAAGTATTAATGAATCCATGACATGGTCTATCTGTGTTCCAAAATTACTTCAGGCAGTTATGCGTAATTGAGTAACAAACAAACAAACAACTGTACAAGTTTACCCATTACAAAATGTATGGGATATATCTGTTGACACATAGAATTTCGCAGCTTACGCTAATTTGTGCCGAAACCATATGCCACCCATTTGACGTAGCTTGCCCGGTTACCCACTTTTGGTTAGCCGCTCCATTAGTCAAATGGTGAAGTGGCTTCAGTTTCGGGTCTACGAAATGTTATGAAGTTTGTATTTCCTGTTAGAGTTTTGAGTATGTAACAGAGGGTTGTACCCCAGTGCGAGATACAGAGAGAGATTGTACTGATCAGACTAAGAACCATCTACTGGATTGCCTCAAATGTCCGTTCACCTGCAGCCTTGACGATCTGAACACCTCTGACGCCGCAATAAACGTGGCTCCCTATTGGTCGCAGACAGTATCGTCATTTCAGGTTAAAGAGTAAACTGACTGTGAATGTGAGTACCATATCATCGGTCTTCCAACTGAGAGTATAATACTTATAGAATAGTATAAACAGTAAAATATAGATGTATCTTCGTTATGAAAAAAAGAAGAGAGTTTTAAATTGATTGGTGGTGATGGACCTACTTTTAAACAACAATGCAACCCTGCTACGTCAAATGGACTAGGAAACATCCATTTGAACCAACTTTTACCACCACCAACCTTAATACAGGGTTATTGGACACGGCGCGGCATACGCTGGCAGAGTGTGCCGCTTGGGAGGAGCCGCGCCGTGCCCTCATCTCAGAAGTAGGCAGTGACTTGTCGCTGCCGGCCATAGTCGAGTCGATGGTTGGCAGCGACGAGTCCTGGGACGCGGTGGTTTCCTTCTGCGAGACAGTCGTCTCGCAGAAGGAGGCTGCGGAAAGGGAGAGGGAGATCTCGTCCACTCACCCGGCCCGCAGTAGGCGCACCGGGCGTCGGCGGAGGGCGGACAACGCCTCTTCCAGCCCCCCTAAATGGGTCCAGGGGCGACGGACTTGGGGACGTCTGTCGCCCCCCACACACCAGGACCCGAGGTGGCGGCGCGTAGTGTTCCACGCGCGCCCCTCTTAGACGTCGCGGGGGAGTCAAACATCTCACTCGGCACTCCCCCCCAGATCCGAAGAGGCCCGCAGCGGCGGGCCGGCACCAGTCGGGGGTTGCGGAAGGATCGTACGTTCCCGCGACCCCCTGCGTAGGTGTGAGATGGAACACCGGGGTGGTTTTTAGTCAGTAAGAGTCTGACAGACCCCGCCGTCCGCCCCAGGGCGGCGGACATCCATTTTCCACCCCGGAAACAAAAACAAAAGTGTTATTGGTAATATGTCGACCATTAAGGGAATGTAGGGGAGGTAATTTGCAACCAAATGACCCATTATGAAGCCTATGCAAATGTCAAGTTCGTAAACAAAATAAAAAATTTGATAAACAATTTAATTTGCTGGAAGTAACCAACTATCTCACTTGTAAAGCTGGGCAAGGTCTTTTTAAACATGGCAAAATTTTCCCTTTTTTGCGTAAAAACAAGGTCATTCCTACCAACACAAGTACACACTCCGTCACAGTGGTACAAAGCCAGAGTGCGCCGTGACCTAATTATGGCACTAACATAACACAGGTACATACTAAACAGTACGAACGCGTTCTGTAAGACTGTTGAACTGGCGCGACCTCTTACGTGTGAAAACGTCAAGTTTAAATGTAGCTAGGGGTGTGCCGAGAGAGATATAAAGAAGTATTATTTTTAACCTACCATTTCGAATATTTTTTAATTTTATACTTCTGAATAGTACATGCTATAACGTCTACTTGAAGGACCCGCTAGTCGGTTATTCTTCCATACAAACGTAGTATGGTGATTCCTCGTCTGTTTTACGACGTACGCTCAAAACTAAAAATGATATCAATTTATCTGACCATTATCTAGCCCTGTATGGACGCAGAATAGTTAATATTGGTTTGTAAGTTATGAGCGTCGAAACATTCCATATTTCAACGCATCTTTGGGTGTAAATGAATAACTCCCGGAGTATGAAAATGGACAAATTGTCAACGTACAGAAATAAATAATTTATTCAAGATTTTAAATAACGTTACTTTCATTAAATACATCCAGTTGTTTGTTCCTAATATCTATACGCCCAAAGGTCTGTTCATTAAATTTTACGCTCTATTTCGTTATAAAACATCGTCTATTTCACTTAACCAAATGAATTAAAACTACATATATATAACTATATAAACTAAACTAAATTAATCAATGTATAGTGTTTTTCTTTTAAATATGTCCTTTTTATTTTTTTCTCGCATTTAACACGCGTTCGTTATCATACTCAGATGTCACTTCGTGGACAATAGTGTGGGTTATACGTTTTCTCGACTGTGATATAACTACTTTTTGTAAATGCTGTAATGTATACTTAACTGTTTTTGTCCCAAATAAATAAAATAATATATTACCCACACCCACCAACGAGTCCGAGCCGTCGACTCGTGCAACCTTAAATGTAGTTAGGAGTGAGCTGAGACAAGAGTTTTTGATCGCGGCTTTTTAATCGATTGCACGCAATACACATGTATAATTACAACATGAATGATGTAACCACTCTATTGTAACAATATTTTGATTTAAAAGAGTGTCCATGGAGTTTCTTGCCCGTTCTTCTCCATAGGTACGCTTTGGAATGTGCAACTAGCTTCACCTTTCTGACTGACCGACCCCTTGACAATTCAAAAGTGCCTGTAATTGGTTTATTTGAAACAAATGCTTTGAGTTTTTGAGTTGAGTTTACAATGTAAAGAAGTATTACTTTGAACCTAGCATTACGACTACTTTATGATTATAACTTCTGAATATTACGTTTAAACGTCAACTGTAAATGTAGTTAGAGATATGATGAGATATTTTTGTATTGCAGTTTTTGATTGCTTACTGGAAGTGGAAAAAAGTAGGTAAGAATTCTTGATTCAAATTGGTCGAGTTCCTGTTATTGTTTCCGTTCTTGTTCGGATGCAGCTCAGTACCAGTATTTTATATAAAGCGACTGCCTAGTCAAATACTCCATGAATACTCCATGTGAAATACTCACATTCGGTTAGATTGGAAGCTGACCCCACCATAGTTGGGAAAAGATGATAATTCGATAATTCACGAGATGATCGTGAAGGAACATTACTTGTCGTTGTGATCGTGTTCTCGTAATTGTAATTATCTATAGTCTTCATTTATTTTCGTTGCTTATAAATTTAGTATGTACATATTTATGTATGTATCTATTATTTAGGATATGTATATATGTGTATCTGTTTTAGTGTATTGTATACATACTTATTATTTGCACCAACAACAGCCCCATTTTATGTCCAGAAAAATCTCTGTCGATTCCAAGGTTGCCTGGAAGAGATCGCAGAAAGCGATAAGGCCGCCCATTGTATATTAAGTAGTGTTCAATTTAATTTTTGTTGTTATGTTTTTTGTGGTGTACAATAAAGAATATATAAATAAATAATTTAAAGACTGGCGTTTGACAGTGGTCAAACGCGAGTCTTTCAATATTTTTTTTATAGAAACTGTTGGATATTTATCAATTGAGATAGTGATCTCAATTGATAAACATCCAACAGTTTCTATAAAAAAGTATTCGAAACGTGATGACGAATAAAGCTTATACTATTTTAAAAAGATCAGGTAATATAGACAGCTCATCAGCTGTATGACAGAACAACGTAATATGTATAATATATATTCCTTGCAAGAATTCATCATCCATTCATAACAGGCGTGTCCTCGGCCAGAAAGTGTCTGAGCCTTAGCTTTTTTAATTAAGATTTTGTATGTTCAGGGTTTTATTCTTGTATTGATTATGAATTGAATTTAGTTTAAGCTTGAATGTTATAATGTTTTTTTCTCGTTTTGTTTTTGGTAGCTGTGTTGTGTTGTTCTCACTCTTTCTTTCCAATCTGTTTTTAGAAGTGAAGACTTTTAATTGGCTGCCAGTCTCACATACTATTTTTTATTCTGTTTATTTTAGCTGTAAGTCTCCCATAGTTAATAAATAAATAGAACTCGCGATACGTGGAGCAGCAGCCACTGCACTAACTGCGCCACCCATACTTCTAAACTAACATTGAAAAGAGGGAAAATTTGTGAGTTTATAAATAGGGGGCAATCTTCGGAACTCCTGTTCGGATTTTGAAAATTCTAGCACTAATGGGAAGCTACGGTATTGCCGAGTGTCATAGGATATATTTTATGTTTAAAAAAATCAAATTTTACGCGGAGGAATTCGCGAGCGGAAATAGTCATTTATAACATCATTATTAGCGCAAAAGTTAATTGAATTCATATGATTAGCATACTAACAGGAGCTAAACAACCAAGGCATTAATTAACAAACACATTGTTAATGCATAACTATACTAAAGCTAAACAAACATAGTTATATTGTTACCAATTAAAGCTAGCTGCTAATTAAAGTAGCTTAATTATACACCGTAATGTAATTTAGCAATTATCTAGTGTATAGTGTTAATTGATACATTGTATCGATTCGGCTAATTAACTACCAGGAGTAGACGATTAGTTATCCGAATATAGCGCTACAAGAAGTATCGAATTAACTTTATGTTACTTTACTTTTGGCGCCGCTGCTACGGCTGCTGCTGAGACCCTCAAGCGGCGCAAATACTGTAACCTTATGGGTAACTACAGTTTTGAGCCGTTTGGTGTTGAAACGCTCGGTTCACGGGGCCCGAGTGCGCGTCACCTTTTTAAGGAAATTTCTCGCTGACTGGGCGACACTTCACGTGACCAGAGGGCTGGGTTGTCATCGTGGCAATGCTGTCAGTCTTCTGGGCACGTTTCTGGATGACAGCGATGCGGACGAACACTTCGACGCCTAAGTGTCCTTTTGTTTTTGTATTTATTTGTATAGTTAGTCATTTAATTTAGTACCTTTATTCAGTAGTTGTGCATCTTTTTCTGATTAATAAAAACTTTATGTTTGTAAGTCTAGACGGATAAGATGTATTCATAAAAATATCATTCTCTACTTGCTTAAAGTCTTTAGGAGTTTTAATTACCTAATTGACTCACGCCTTTCTGAAGAACAAAAGAATGAAAAAATAATGAAAGAAAATGCGTTTATTTGCGGTAAACATGACGCAGAAAATAACACAAACACAAAAAATAAGAAAAGGTACACAAAAAAAAGTGAGTTGAGGAAACATAAAAGCGTCAAATCCACGCAAAACGGCTATCGCTCAGCATTATGGTGCGACCCTATGCAAGACAGAGCCCAGCGCTGGTTTTCAGCGACAGCCGGCGCTGACGTAGTGACGTCGTCCGGTGAGGCAAACAATAGTTAAGACGCTGTACCAATACAGCGTACTTACGAACGTTGCACATAAATAAAAATAATATGATTTAATTTAAATGTGATAGAATATGACAGAAATGTAAAAGGAAATAGACATACATGCTACGAGAATATCATCCTCAATAAACGTTTTATGCCTTATAGCAACATTTCAAAGCGTCTCATTTGACGTACACCCAACATGCAACAAAGAGACATCACCAATAAGGTCACTATGTGTTAATCTAGGGCGTCCCCTCCCGGCGTTTCCACTCACATCTGCCTTGTAAATACCTTTCGTTAGTCGCCTTTCAATCATCCTCTCAACATGACCAAACCATCTAAGCATACTCTTTTTAATTAATATTCTATAAATCTCTCTTCCCAAGTTAACCAAACTTCTGAAACCAAAAAGGAAGTAGAAGATAAATCCCCCCTTTGAGAACAAACATAGCAATCAATCAATCTGTAGTATTGTCTCTCCTTCTCCCTTTAATCCATCCAAAGGTTGTCTGTAAAAGATCGCCTTTAGCGATAAGACCGCCCATTGTGTCACCGTATGTAATTTTTTTAAAGCTTTTATTTAACTTGACTTGTATGTGTGTGAAGGTGGATTCTTGCAAGTTAAATTTGACCCACTTCCCGGTGTCCGATTGAGCTGAAATTTTACATAGTGGTCTCGTTCCAATGACAATGCATGTTTATGATAAGCATGACGTGATGCTGCTGCCAGGATTGGCTCCAGACGAGGGAACTCAACGGTTAACAGTAGGGACATGAAATTTTGCACACCCATTGGGATGATATTTTTATATTTTTAGGGCGTAAATAAAAGCTTTGTTTTAAAAGTTTTTTTTTTTAATTAATTTATTTACCTTTATATCTGTAATTTGTATGGTGTACATATCAAAGAGTATTCTATTCTATTCGGTTCTATTCTGCTAGCCTTTTCTCAACTTTGTTGGGGTCGGCTTCCAGTCTAACCGGGTGCGCTGAATACCAGTATTTTACAAGGAGCGACTGCATATTCGACCTCCACAACCCAGTTACTGGGTAACACGATACACCTTCGTAAGACATGTTGTCAGACTCATGGGCTTCTGACGACCCGTAACGACTGAGAAAGATCTACGAATGACAGCCGGGACCAACGGCGTAGCGTACTTTTCGAGCCACGAATGGGTCTCGATATGTAGGTAATGGATGGTCATCCATCGACGAACCGACCGCGGCAACTATAGCTTAGCTTTCGATTGACCCCTGGAGCTTTTATTATTTAGCCACGAGCCCCTCCTGTTCTGATAAGCTATATTCATGAAAATCCATCCTAATCCATGTTAATACGTAATCAGTATGTCACTCAAAACGTCAAACCTTTAGTTTTATGACAGCTGCGCGCACAGATTATCAAAGGCGCGTGAGTCGTTGCCCGGAATGTTACGATTTTATAAATATTGTTTATTCAAAGACTTAGAATTAGTTATTGTGTATTTATTTTATTTCTTATTGTATATTTTATCTTAGCGTTTGCTACTACGGTTGACGACATCACGTCAGCGCTGGCTGTCGCTGAAAACCAGCGCTGGGGAGAGCAGCCCCAGCGCTGGTTTTCGCTCAGCATAATGCTACGACCCTATGCGAGACCTCTGTCTCGCATAGAGTCGTAGCGTTTTGCGTGGATTGTTTTGCCCCCAACTCGCTCTTTTTTGTGTATATGTTCGTTTTCTGCGTCATATTTACCTCAAATAAACGTATTTTCTTTCTTCTTTCTGAAAATACCATTCACTACAAGTCTCCACTCCACTTAACTTAACTCTATACATTAACATTTTATTTACAACAACAGCCCACGCCTCCGCCTCCGTAGGCGTGGGCTTGCGAACGTCGAGCAATGGGCAGCTCGCCGTTCGATAAGGACCAGGCCCGGGTCGACGGCGCGTTGTGTTTCACGTGCGCCTCATACAGATGTCCGCACCAATGACGGGGTCCGCTAGGGCCGATGCCTGCTAGGGTTGCGGGAAAGTCCGAGAGGGATACCGTGGCCCCTGGCACAGGCAACTGAAGGAACACGGGTGGGTTTTAGTCAGTAAGTCCTGCTCTGCCCAGAGCGGGAGAAGTTATTTGATGATTTCCCAACCTCAAAAAAAAAAAGTATTGTCATAAAATTCATTTTTTCTATTTTATCCCTTATAAAGAATATTTTCAAGCACCAGTTATTATAATTAACATTATAAGACCAGCAACAACTGTACATGTTTTATTATATTTCTTCATTTGCCAAAAGTTTTTTTGGCATTGCCCCACGCATTTAGAGAGTACCTAATATTATTATCTATCTATCTTATATAATAGGCAAAATATACACTTATACACAAAAAACAGTGATATTCATAAAATTAACACTAGAAACAAGGACAAACTACGTGCTCCCTTTCACGGGCTTCATAAGGTACATAATTAATTTGTTGAGCTTGGTATAAACTTTTATAACAAGCTTCCCTCTTCTTTGTTAGATTTGCCTTTTAATGCGTTTAAAGCTAAAGTAAAATCCAACCTTTGTTCAAAAGCATACTATTCTATCAACGATTACTTAAACGATAAAAATAGTTGCTTGCTGTGATTAACTCAAGACAATGTTTATGTACTTTCCGGAATTAGCTTACCTACTGACAAGTTATATGAGTTTATATAATTGTTTATTTTATTTAAATAAATAAGTCAATTTATTTTAATTTAATTTTTATTTATTATTAACATAATCTACTCATTTCAATGTTTTTTTTTAAAGAGTTGTATTGCAATATATGGTTAGCTAGCGACCTCGACAATTGATCATATTATTCTTTTGAGCAACCGGCAGCAAGTTCGTCATGCTCCCTATAGATATCAATGCTTGCGGTAGCGTCGGGGGTCGGGTTGCCTCCTTCCCTCAAATATGGTGAGGAGGGTAATGGCTGATCTTTGCGTTATGCTCGTGAACGGGTGCTGCTTGTGGTGATAGGTCATCTTGCTGACTATGGTTTTGTTATTGTTATTAGTAATTAAATGTTTCTATAATTTAATTCGAAGGTCCTAGTTCATCATTAGTGACTACAAGTTACAGCTACATAATATATATAAACATAATGCAGCAATGCATATTTAAGCCGTCACGCCGTTTATGCCTGGAGGCTTTTTATTATGTATTAAGTTCTGTTTACGTTTTTATTATTTATTTCTGCTTGAGTATAGTTTTCATTATTGGCGTGTGCTAGCTGACATATGGCAAATAATTTTTAAGTTTCGTAATGTTAATTACTTACTACTGTATAGAATCCAGTTCTTCTAACTGAACAGACAGCAGTACTGCAGCTAAAGCACTAGGAAGTGGTGAAGGGCGGGCGTTTTGGGGGGACTGTGATTGTTGTTGTTGACTGTGTTTTGTGATTTTGACGTTCAAAAAGTGCTGATTCTCAGCCTAGTTTGAATAAATGACTTTTGTTTTTTTTTTTTTTTTTTGATTAAAACTATGACGGTATTTAAATTTAAAAGGGCACTAAACGTAATATTAATTAAAAAGTTTAATACGCAATTCACGACTTCCTTATTGATGAATCACTGATTGATTGACAGGCTAATATTCCATTTGACATTTTCTTATTTTTTTTTATTACCGTAAAGTTGTTGACATCTGATATTTTTTTCTATTTTTTTGATTATTATAAGCTTTTTGACATTTGACATTTTTACTGTAATTCAAACGATTTGACATTATTAATTTGTATTTTGCATTATTTTATTTTCATAATGGATATTTAAAATTATATTAACTTAAAAACTTGTGTAAATTAAATAATAATATGAGTTGCATGCCCATGTAATGGTAGAACATGGAGGACTCTAGCACTAATAAAATAATTTCATGATTTGATGAAGTCAATGAAACTTCTGAAACCAAAAAGGAAGTAGGAGATAAATCCCCCTTTCAAAACGACCACAGCAACAAAAGTAATTAGGTATACTCAACAGTTTTCATACCATGATGTAAATAAAAAGCAATGCTTATGACGGTGACATTACGCGCTATCTGGACATCTAAATGTAGAATGAATGTCGCCACCAAATGTGAGACTTGTCATGTTATGTCGACGCCGATGTGAGATATATCACATAAAGGTTAGTCGACATGCTAACGATACTGAAAGTACGGACAGCATCAAATGTGTAGTAAACTAATAAAATTGAATTTGAATGGACGGTCTACCAGTTTCCATAAATGATAAATGATTTTATGTCTGTAAGTAGGTTTGTTACAAACACTTTTACACGTCAATCATATTTTTAAAACTAGATGAGGTCGGCGTTTCATAACTGACTACTCTGAGAAGAAAGGCCGAAACAAACTCAGAGGTCACAGTCTCTTTTAAAGTCCAGACATAATCTTGGTCAGATCATGTGAAGACCATGTAGATTGGTGTCTGAAACGGTCTTTTGAGGAAAAACCATACAGATTGAGCGGACCTGTCCAGTCAGTGCACGCATTTGTCAGTAATCTTGCCGCTCAACTGAGAACTTAAGGAGCACAACGATTCGACGAACAATACCAAAGAAAGGACATTTGGGTAGGCCGCATAAATTACTCAAGCGGCCAGATCGTGAAACTAACTAAGAAATAAAATAAAAAAAGTAATAATCCACATAATCATCACATTCACAATAATTTAAATAATATAATACTTTACAAAGTAATTACTCATGTCATTGTATGTATAAAATTCATCAATGTCAATGTGTATATAAATATTCGAACATAATCTTTGAGGACCATGTAGATTAGTATCTGAAATGGTCTTCTGAGGAAAGAACCACGCAGATTAAGAGGGCCTGTCCAGTCAGTGCACGCATTTGTCAGTAACCGTGCAGCTCAACTCAGAACTTTAGGAGCTCAACGATTCGACGAACAATACCAAAGAAAGGACATTTGGGTAGGCCGCATGAACTACTTAAACTGCCAGATCATGATTAAAACTGAAACAATGACCCACATAGTCCTCAAATTCACAATATTATTAAAACAATAAATTGTACTTCTCAAGGTAAGTATTAAAGTCGTTCTGTTATAATAATTATCAATTTATCAGTGTATGTAACAGAAATAAAAGAAAACATTCAGTATGCAGAAAATTGGAACAACTCAATCCCAAGCCTTTTTGTCCTCAATATAATCCTTAACGGTATAAAAGCGCATACGTCATATATGTCGCAGTGCGTTTAAACGGAGACACGTTTGGTTTGTATGGAAAGTGCTGATAATGCTATATCTAGCAGTGGCGAGGTATCTCCGTGCTCTGTGGTCTTTACCAACACAGCGAGATCAAATCAAATCAAATTATAATATTTATTTCACTTAAACCTACATGGGCCCTTGAGAAACGTCAGAAGCTAGGTGCACGGTTCCAATTGGTCGTTTCCTATGGAGACGAGCCGGAAAGAAACTCCATGGCTACGCTTTTTTTTTTACAATGTTTTCAATAGGTATGAGAGGACAGTGTAGGCCTGTCAACAGGTACCTGGAAATCTTAAGTTTACAAGTTAGGCCTACAACATTCTCACATTCACAAAATACAAAGAATCTATTTATAAGGTAAATAAAGTAATAAAAGCCTAAACCAAATAACTTGACATGATGAGCGATAGAAAACATCTAGGGATTTCACGTCTGCCGAGTACGGTGGATAAAAACCGGCCACGTGCGAGTACCTACATATTTTAATTTAAAAAAAAACTATAGCGGCAAAAGAACACTGAAGAACTTTGTGAATATTTCAACTCTCTACCTATTACGGTTCATGAGATACAGCCCGCTGACAGAGATCTGGACGGACGGTCGGACAGATAGACAGTCGGATGGACGTCCCTAAAAATGGCGTAGGTATAAGGAACTTTCAGGGAATTTCAAGGTACCTGAAAATAAGCTAATAATACCTGAGGGGCAATTCCCGTATTTTTAAGACCGTTCGCATTCTAATCTCAGTCTCAATCTGTCAAAATTACAATCAATTTACATACATTTTTGACAGGTTTTTGACATTGATTGTCGCTGAGATGAGCTTGCGACTTGAATTTTAACGTTTTTTAAGTACGAGAATTGGCCTACTGTTATCTCCTGTTTACCCGTATGAATTATTTAAAAAAATGCTCTTTAGGTAACGAAGGCTACTTTAGTACCTGTAGAAATAAGTATGATAGGGTTGTTTGAATACCTGGGACGGGTTACTTTGACGTACGTTACATAATTATGGTTTTCCTAGGAATTTTAGAGAAACAAGCAATGTAATGTGTATGTGTATGAAATGTGTGTGTGTGTGTGCCTATTTCCTTAAAATTTTCCATACATACTTTCATCCACCCTTTTAACCCCTTAAGGGGGTGGTTTCTTTAAATCCGTCCTTAGTATTCACCTTCGTTGTATGAGGAAGAGCAGTGGCAGCCCAGTGGTATCAGTCGCGACATACTAGTTGTAGGTCGTAGGTTCGAACCCAGACAAGCGCTTAGTTGTGTAAATTATTTCATCACCACTGCTCTCAGAACGGTGAAGGAAAACATCGTGAGGAAGCCGGCATGTCTTAGAACCAACAATTCGAAGGCATGAGACATCTACCAACCCGCACTGGGCCCACGTGGTGGATTATGGCCCACTCCCTCTCACAGAGAAGAGGCCTGTGTCCCAGCAGTGGGAATATTATAGGCTGATGATAATGATATAAAGAACTTTTGTGAAAAAATGTATGCTCCTATATCCAGAAGTTTTAGCTGTGCATGGTCTGTCAATGAATTCATGATTTTTATTAAGTCAAAGCTGTCAAAAGTTTGTTTTTTCCTTTGTTACCTGTTTTAATAATACGCATGATATTTTTTAGTTTACCGATGAAGGTGCTAGTTTTTAAACACAATACTACTGATATCGACTACTTATTTGCTTAAAAAGTAATTAAAAATACTATGTCTATAAACATACCTGAGTCACTGATCTTCTAAGATGAGACCTGTAAAAAATAATGGTCGATTAATATTTGTTCTAAATTAATCAATATTATTATAACAATATATAGATGACTGCTTCATTGGTATTTTGATCGCAAACGCTACCGCTGATCATGAGGTCCTGAGTTCGATTCCCAAGTCGGGCGATATATTGTTGGATTTTTCCATCAGGAATATCTCAATAGCAGTCTGGATTTGCGCAAGGTTGATGGCAATGAGCTCGCCCCCTAATAAACTAATTACAGACACTTTTGAATTGTCAAGGAGTCAGTCAGTCAGAAAGATGAAGCTAGTTGCCCATTCCAAAGCGTAGTAGGTACCTATGGAGAAGAACGGGCATTTTTTTTTTAAACGTTGCCCCACACTAGGCATTTCTCCTGTATCGTGGGTGCGTTTACAAACATTTAAACTCACATACACAAACGGCCAGACCCGGAACAACTACTTGCAGGTCATACAAATATTTGTTCCGTGCGGGGATCGAACCCGCGACACGTAACGAAGCTGTCAATCGCTTAACCACTGCGCCAACCGTGTCGTCATTCATTGGTTTCAACCTCTGACCTTGTGTGGAAGTTGTCTCATATTATTATTAGATTATAGGTTATCAACCTTATTTTGACGACTTTGAGTTTACTTTTGTTTAGAGCCGCCAGTTTTTTTTATGTACCATCTGTCGCGAATCTGAAACAGCTATTGTCACGATTATATTTAAACGTGTAATATTATATATATGTAGTCGTAATATAGAATCTCAGCGCGCCCTAATTTTCTCTGGGTCTTTACTGGCCCCCCGAAAGTCCCAAACGCCCACGATGAGGCGTTATCGCCCACGTTGATAGCCTATGGTATATAGATGAATCGCGGCCTACTGGTCAGCTGGCCCCAAAAAGGTAAATCCCAATTATATGACAAAACGTTATCATTTCGTGAAAACAGCCTTTGTCAATGTTCCACGATATTATCTTCAGACTTCAGAGGTTGTTTCTGAGGAAATTACTGATTTAGTCAGGTGCCGTAATTGGTCAAATAATATCCTTAGAAAGTGATGAAATTAATTACTTAATTAATAAGCAACAAGAATCTTCAAAGCTTTATTATTTAATTAACATAATATAGTTGAATTGTATAGTTGATTAAAGAGCTTTCACACACATTCAAAATTTTATTTATTCATTTAACCATTTATGTACTCACTCACTTATACACAGACTAGAAGAAAGGAACGGATAAATACGTACAAAGGTGATGCTTATTTCCAAAGAAACCTCTTCAAAAAGCTTTACGTCAAAAGCTTAACTTTTTATTATTTATTTATTTTATTATGAAAAATTTGTGGCCTAAAAAAAATCACTGCTACGAATCAAGTATTTATCCTGTTTATTATTCACGTTCACACAAATCGTATCCCTATCCCGGAAAACCTTTTGAAATACTGGTCCTATTACTTTAATAATAGCCAATTTCCCCAAAGCCATAAATCCACATTTATAACAATCATTTTCACAGCCGCCAACAAATTCTCAACACTCATTAAAATAACTAAATTAAGTACCTACTTACCGTTCTTAATTAAGTACCTCAGTCTAATAAAAGTCTAGCATAATTACATCGATCAAAAGATGCTTAAATAAAGACTTTTTAAGACCGCAATCAAATTAGCGACCTGGTGATGGTTATAATACCCCGATATAAACCGGCTCCTATAATCGAATATTTGCAAAAAGCCTAACGACTTGTAGGAGGGACATTAAGAAAATCGGGACGAATAAAGCGGGACATTTTTCTGCCATTGAATGCCTTGACCTGCCCATGTTTCATACAAATTGTAGATAAGGAGTAGGGTGTCTCCGATAAAGTATGGAATTGGAGACTGTCTTTGAGAGACTGGGAATATTTTTTGCCACTAAAGAGGAAGCGGAATAAGTTCTTTGAACTTATTTAATAATTTAGCATCCACACACTGTTTTTTGGCACTAAAATATTCAGCTATTGCACTGTTCCTAGCCGCCTTGCAATCATCCGTTTTCAATTTCTTTTTCACTGGAAAAAAAAACAATATGATAGAGAGTTTTCAATGACAATTACCTGCTCTAGGTGTACTAAATGTGAACCTCTTGGGTTTGACTGCAACAATTTTGAAGTCTGTAAGTTTTAAACTTACAGACTTCAAAATTGTTTGTACCTAACAAACAATTTTGAAGTCTGTAAGTTTTGGCTCATTATTTAAAAGTAATTATTTAATGACTAGTAGAAAATGCCTATGGCATTAAGTCCGCGTCTGTGTGCTTAAAATATTAAATAAATAAATAATATCCCCAAAACCATCTCTATACCTTTCAATGAATGCTGATAACATAATCAGATTCATCACATAAACAAGATCAACCTCTCTAATCATACTACCAAATAACACAATTACTAACCTCTCTATGATGCAATACTACCAAACTTAACTCAATTTACTAACATAACCACAAACAAATATTTTATTACCCGAACTAGAAACATTTTTCACCAAATTCATAACATTGTTGCGGTGGGTGTAACTTTTGAGTATTTCCTTATTGTATTTTTTCTTTTTTGTTACCTTCGTAACTTAATGCTTTGGCCCACTTAAGTCCTTATTTAATGTTTTGTAACGTTGTTTACTAACAATACTCGTGAAACCGACTGCGAAGTGTTTCTGGTTGAAAACGCTGGTGAAATTGTGAATATCAAAAACGGAATTGAAGTTGAAAATATTTTGTTATGTTTTCGTTGATTTTTTATGAGCTGCGTACTGAGTAAGTTGTATGCAAATATTTGACTCCATGAGATAAATACTTGTTTCGAGTTTTTTTTTAATGTAACTGAAATTTTGATCGAAATTTTTTATTTGATTTCTTTAAGAACTTTAAATTCGTGATTGGTTAACAAACACAGTTGGATTTTAAAACTGAAAACGTAACCAGTTGCGTTGAAAAAAAAACTCAGATAAAGTCCCTAAGGACTAAGTTTAAGTTTCTAAGTTTTTTTTTTTTTTTCAACGCAACTGGTTACAATTAAGTAATTTTGTATAAAATATATAATCAAACGCGTCTTGGCGTACTTGCGATTAAATCATAACTTTTATTTACAAAATAAAAAAAAACAAGTTGGTACTTACACGTAAAATAACACATTATTATTCTTAACATGCACAACAGTGTCCAATAAATTGAATGCGATATTAGAAAACGTCAATTTAAAAATACGAGCGAGGTCAGAGCAAGAAGTATTAATATAATAAAACAATTACGATATATTTTCTTTATGACGTCGTAAATATTATCATAAATAATATTGTTTTGTTTGGACACTTAATGGCTTATTCGGACTACGGACTGGACGAAGTTTGACTTATAACGACCGGCGGGTGGATGAAACGAGAAAAAGAGAAAATACAAAATATATTTTTGCAGCTCGCAATAATTTATTAGTTTAATTTTGTACGTAGGTGGTCTGTATTAGAGGTTCATGTAAAATTGTTAATCCGTACTCCCATCATAGGTACTTATTTTGACAGGCATAGTACTTATTAGTACACTTTAAAGGAATGCCAGTGACAGTTGACACTTTTTAACTTTGTCGCTCAATTCGACAAATCCCTTGACAAGGCTATAGCTCACCTCAACATATCAACGGTAACCTTATCCAACCAGATCGCCCGTCACGCTTTTTGCCAACATAAAAAAGCTGAAAAAAAATAAGACTGTCCCTATTTCTTTTGGTATCATAGTCACCCCACAAAAGCAGTGTATTGACATCAAAACACAATGCCTAACGTGACTCGAAGTCAACGTTTGATGACAACTTCCATCTTCAATACTTTTACTACCTACGTCATACTATTGTATACAATGTCTATTGATAACGTACAAAAGAGAGGTTTTAAAAGGTCATAACATATTGACATTGTGGCCCGGTGTTTCCGATTTTTGTGATGGTTAGGTGGATGTGAAATATCGTGTCAGCTAGAAATAGCAGTTACAAAGGTGACCTAGGGACGACATTGATAGAGGAAGAATATCGACAGTAGATAATAAATGTTCAAAAAATTTATGAATAAATGGTTTACTTATTTATTTATTTAAACATTATGCAAAAGTAAAAAAAAACTGTGCAAAGCCGGACTTAATGCCCAAGGCATTTTCTACCAGTCAACCTTAGGGTGATGCAGAGATAAAACATGGCAGGTGCAACTTAAGGGATAGACAGCTCGGAAGTGACTAAAAAATACAAGAATCCAGAAATAGAATGTAGTTTATCCATCTATCTATGGTTAATAATTCAGGTGTTGAGTTTTGTGACCAAGGGGAGACCTTAGGCCGCCTGTACACGGCCTCGAACGATGCGACTTGCGTCAAGTGACACGCGCCGCGGCAGCAGAAGGCCAATTCTCGTACTTAAAAGACGTTGAAATTCAAGTTGCAATCTCATCTCAGTGACAATCAATGTCAAAAACGTGTCAAAAATTTATGTAAATTGATTGTATTTTTGACAGACTGGGACTCAGTTTAGAATGCGAACGTTCTTAAAAAAACGGGAATTGCCGCTCCGCAAGTCACGTCGCGGTAACTCGTGGCATGCTCTAAACGACTTCTTTCTTTTGTTTCCTCCTCAGTCGCTGTCACAAGACCCGTGTCGCTTGAGTGTGTAGCTCGTGAAGGCCGCGCTCACACCAAACGAATAGTCAGCCGCCGACAATGAGCATCAAATTCAAAATGCATGAAAAAGCAACGTCAGCCGCCGACTGACTGTTGATGGTGACGGTTGACTATGTGTGAGCGTTACGTTTGGTATAAAGGTGGCCCAGAGAATGAGCATAATGAGTCGATGTGATTGACAATAACACAAAAATGAGATCACCAAAACATCTGACAATCGTGATGATTTCTTCAATACATTTGACGGAATAAAACAAGTAAAGAAGATAACATGTTCTTTAGAGGATTACGTTAAGGCAAAAGCGAACTAATTGCACGAACAAAACCGTAGTTCTTAAGTTGGAAAGGGAAAAAAACAATGCTAGTACTCTATAAATATACCTTCAATTTTCATTCAACCAAACCACATGAAGCGGTAGAGTTTTACAGGCTGATTATAATTATCTCGAACGAATCCTCCACTAAAATAAAATTAACTGTTTTAATACAAAATTTTCCACAAAATGAACACCTAATTAATACAGCAGTCTGCATAAAATTGCTTCACGGGAGATGCTATCACAGCGCATGCATTGATCCGACAAATGAGCCTGTTTAACTACTAAATTATCCGGCGTGAAACAGGTTAGCTGGAAAATTATGGTATAGTCTGGCTTATAAGCTGTTTTATAGCTACGTAGAATTATGATGTGGTCAGTGATGATGTTTTAATATGACAGTGCGAAATTAAGTTTTATAAAATTTTAAACCGATTATTTTAAAGCTCTCCGAGGAGCTGGGCTTGAGTTTAGAAATGTTCCCACTACTAGGTAAAAAATGAGTATCTGCATACAGTGAACAAAAGAATCAAGGTCTGGTTTCCTAAAAAGAATTTTACTGTTTAAAAAAACAATACTTATATACGAGCATCGCCACATTATATGTAATGTTTTAGTTTATATCTGAACAAACATTTGCTCATTCGCTGATGGCCTGCATACATTCACTGATTAGGCTCTCGCGCCCACCACAAGTAACCTACTTTATTATTATATAATTTAGCGTTTTTAATAATAAACTGTCAATCATTAACGGACACAAAACAGTGATTTTATATCCTGTACACATCCCGTGTGATTCGTCCATCTACATACTACATTTCAGTGTACGGAGCTATTGCCCGTACAACTTACGATACTTAAACATACAAAATCACATCCACCTAGCCTTTTCCCAACTATATTTGGATCAGCTTCCAGTCTAACCGGATGCAGCAGAACATCAGTAAAAACAAAACGTGTGCGGGCGGGGGACCCCCGACAGGAATGAAGTTGCTTACGCAATACTTGCACGCACGTAAACTCGTATAGTGAAAGAGGCAGAGAGCGAGAGAGAGAAAGTCGCATGGCAACGAAAATTCGTCATGCCCTCCAAAACGCTTTACCGTTACGTGATGATTTCTACCCGTTTACTCTTACTGCAAGCCGCGTTAAAGAACTTCGTTCCGAAAATACGTAACAACGTTTAACTCGTTAAAAATCGAAAAATTATATGAAATTGAAAAACCAATAGTCAAAAAAGCTTCAACACGACAACGGAAAACGAACTGAAAAGCTAAGCATGAAACGAGACCCGAAATCATACACAGAAATTATTCCCTAGACTCAGAAAATTCAGTGTTGCGCAAAAGAATTATTATTGGGTCCGGAAACGTCTCAAACAGAACGATATACCACTTAATTCATTACTGTGTATTTAGATAAAATAATTGAGATACTTATTCACGAGTATTATTATAATGGCTGGGAAAATAAACGCAGCTGTATCCATCATCGTAATACCAACATTTGTCCTGGCTCTTCTCATGGAGGCTATAAAAAATATTCAGCCTGTTTGTGTACTAGTGTCATAGACTGCCGGGAGGCTTTCAGGAGGTTATTGAACCCACTAAATCACAATTTTTCGATAACGATTCGGATCGAACACAAATCATTGCTATGTGAAAATATAATGTGATTTTCGTGCGGTGTGTTATCAAATTGGGAAATGATTACGCCGACAAATATAAGTGACCTTAGCAGTCAGCTACTACGAATATTGCTGACCACGACTTAATAAATACATGCCTATTAATGTCCCACTGCTGGACAAAAGCCACTTCTCATGCAGAGAAGGCACGAGCATTGATCACCACGCTTGCTCAAGAGTTGGCGATTTCAGACTTATATGTATAAAATACAAGTCCAGGTTTCCTCGATCACTTGGAGAGTGCGACTGTCGCAACCCAGTGCTGGGCACGCCACAATTGCGGCGATAAGTCCCGTCTTTGAGAAGTGGCTAGAGAGGCGCCACGGCGTCCTCACCTTCCGCCTGACGCAGGTCCTCACCGGACACGGATGCTTCGGGAGGTTCCTGTTCCGGATATGGCGGGAGGAAACGCCCGGGTGTCACCATTGTGTGGATCGCCCGGAGGACATGGTGGAGCATACGGTGGAGGTCTGCCCAGCTTGGGCGGAGCACCGCCTAGCCGTCGTGGAGGCGATCGGCAGTGGCGATCTCTTGCGTCCGGCCCTGGTCCAGGCCATGGTAGGGAGACCGAGCGAGAGGGCATGGAAAGCCGTCACCTCCTTCTACGAAGCAGTGATGAGGCGGAACGCGCTCAAAAAAAAAAGGTTTCCTCGATTGACGATGTTTTCCATCACTTTTATCAGTAATGTCCAAGATAAACTTAGAAAAAATATATTATGAATTGAAAAAGTCACATTAGTACTTGCCCGGATTTGAACCCACAACCTCGTTCATCAGAGGCAAGGTCTTAACCACTGAGCCATCAAGACTGTCTTTTCATTTTAAAACGCCATGAGCTGCAACTCATTTCACAATAAAAGAAAGAATTATACGATTAGGTAAACCTAATCACACACGAAATAAGGTACGAAACGAAACGAATCTATACTAAGAATACAATGTCATTTCTAATTTCCAAAACATGGCGAGAATTTAAATTTCCTCCCACACTTTAAGAAACACATATTCAGTAGACATTACAACCCTGATATACAGTCCAGAACTAGGTTAAAACATTTAGACAGCACTATGAAAGTAATCTTCCAAAATATTCATACCTACCTAAATATTACCACGGTATATTCTTGGTTCTTATCTAGCAGTTCTTTTTCCTTCCTATTTGGCAACAATCCAACAGTTATAAAAGGTGGATGCAACAGCAAAGAAAAATTTACCCATAGGAATAACTAGTTAGGTTTTATAAGTTGAAGAGAGGAAATTGTCACAAAAGTTTTCACTATATGGCGAGAACATAACTCACGCCTGTAATCCCCGAAGGATTCGGTACACGTGAACCTATAGTTCACCCACATTTTGCCACCTATGTTAAAGTCCCATGTAATAAGGGGTGAGCCTATTGCTGAAATTCTTGATGGAGAAACCCAATAACACTTTGCCCGACCTTTTTTTTATTGTTGGATAGCATCCAATAACTTCTCCCGCTCTGGGCGGAGCGGGAGGGCGTGTCAGACTCTTACTGACTAAAACCCACCCGTGCTCCTTCAGTTGCCTGTGCCAGGGGCCACGGACTTTTCGGACTTTCCCGCAACCCTGGCAGGCATCGGCCCTAGCGGACTCCGTCATTGTTGCTGACATCTCTTTGAGGCGCGCGTGGCCCATTGCTCACCGTCCGCAAGACTGCGCCTACGGGGGCCGACCATAAGACCTACGAAATAGTCCACCTCCACCGACACGACCATAAGTGTCGTTAACCCCGTGGCCACAAGCTGCACTCTTAAGGGGGAAGCGCCAGCTAGCCCGCGAACGGACTATGTCATGAAATAGCCATTCAATTGGATTATATGAACTTAGAGCGTTGTATTGATGATTTTAATGATTATAATTCTATAAATGCATTATTTTTTACGATCTAAAATCATATTTTGGTCAATATACAACCTGACAATATACAACTTAACCCTTTAAGCGCGTGGCTAAATATCAATGACCGTGCCCCTAGCGCGAGGCTACAAATCGAAAAAAATTTTTTTTTTCGTTTTAGTTGTACCACACAGTTATTAGGACGAAAATAGAACGAAAAAATCATGCATGTTTTCTGTCGCAGAAATACGACACGCGCGATAGGGACACGAAAATATTTGTCGCATATATGCGACACGCGCGGTCAAAGGGTTAACAACACGCTTTTTGCAAAAGCGACTGTGGAGAAAAAAAAACTAAGTTGTTTAGAACATCCCACGAGTCACCGCGACGCGATTTGAGGAGCGACAGAGTGTCGCCCGACGCAAGTCGCATCGCCCGAGGCCGTGAACGGGACCTAAAAGTAACTCAATAGAAAAAAGTTTTATCCGTTGGTATTGTACCTCAAAGTTTTTAGTAGAAATCCAAACGCACCAATAACTAAAGCTAACCGAACCAAAACACAAGCGAATAGTGAGACTATTTTGAACGTTTTAGATAAAGATAAGCAGCAAAGCGAATATTTTACTTTAAACGTCTGCAAACTGACCTCTAAATCCTATTACTCCGCAATGCTTTGAGGTTCGGATTGGGGCGCTTGCTCGTTTGCCGATCATCATCTGCCTAGCCTTGTCCCAACTATATTGGGTTCGGCTTCCATTCTAACTGGATGCAGCTGAATACCAGTATCTTACATGGAGCGAGTGCCTATCTGACCTCCACAACCCAGTGGTTAATACCATACTCTTTAGTAAGACATGCTGTCAGGCTTTCGGGTTTCTGATGACCTGTTATTACTGTCAAAGATCTACAAATGACAGCTGGGGCCATCGGCTTTACGTCCTTTCCGTGGCACGGCGGGCATCGATATGTGGTGGAAGGACACCCATCCTCGACAAGCGTAACTTAAGAGCGTTTATACCTAAAAAGTGGCAACGTCGCAATTTAGTGTCATATTTCGTGGTTTTCAATTATTATCATTTAATCGGAGCTATATTTTAAAAATCTGTTTAATTAACTTTTTAGAATTACGTGAAAGTGTTTAAAAAGTAACTAACCGTAATGCTTACAGTTATTTTACAATGAAAATAACGCCCTGCAAGTTTCCAATGTATTATTTGCATATAAAGAGAACTCTAAACGCAACGATTTCTTACCTTTTACACAGTTTTCACATACTTAATTCTAAAAAGTTAATTAAACAGATTTTTAAAATATAGCTCCGATTAAATGATAAAAAATAAAAACCACGAAATATGACACTAAATTGCGACGTTGCCACTCATAAGGTATAAACGCTCTTAATCTTCGATCAACCTGTACGGCAGTTTTTATTTAGACGAGCCCTTGTTCAAAATACACGACTATTATAAGACCAAGGAGACCCTCTAAGAAAATAAATACCCCTATAATCATGTGTCATAACAGAATTATGATAAAGAACAGAATATCCTCGCTAACAAATTCCCCAGTGGGCATAGTGTTTCTACAGTAAGTCATCTCTGGCAATAATTTAGCTCCGCCTACGCCGCGCCGGCCGCCGCCGTTGCGATGACCCTTACTGTCTTAACGATCTATGTCTCTATAATTTATATTTTCTACGTTTTAGTTTTGTGGAGAGTAACGGGAGATTATATATTTTAAAATAATAATAATATAATTTATTTATTTAATAATTGCATCAAATCATCATTAGAAATGACATGTACGAGTATAAGTCACATTTTTTTTTAATTTAGGACTTTTATTTATTTATTCACTATTTACTATGATATTTTAATTATTGACTACTGGATATTTCTTAACATTGAAAAATGAAAAGAGAAATGGTTAAAATGATTTTCCAATTTCATAATATTGTAACATTTATTGTTATTCAGCATAGTATTTTAATAGTAGGTTGTAATTTATGTGTAAATATTGCTTGCCCAGGTGACGGCAGAGCATGGAGAACATTATCAAAACATGTATAACATCTATACCCCTATCCGTATTGGCGAAAAATAAATGATTTGATTTCATTTCATTTGAAATCACGTCAAAAGTAAACGACTTATAATTAATGTGATATAATAGTAATTAATGTGATGTAATATTAATTGGTTTTCTTTGCCGTAACTAAAGGCATGGTTTCTAATCATAATTATGACAATACTGGGTGGCAGGACATCGACGCGCACCCAAAGTGTAATCATGAATTTTTCAGCACATGACTAGCGGAGAAATTAACGTCGGTTATCAAAAAAAAATGCCGTTTCATAGAAAAGTGCAATAGTATAGACAAATTCATTACCTACCTATTGTAAAGACATGCCTGTAAGCTTTTATATGAAGTACTGTATGTCAATGTACATGAATATTTTTTGTTAGGGCACAGCTCTCTACAAATTCCGGCCGTGTCTTTTATATTCTAAGCCATCTTTATCATTCATCTTTTTCATCTTTGTATATACACTGGTGGACAAAAAAATTAGACCACTCCTATTTTCATGATTTATTTATTAATTACGGTCTGTTTAAAAATTAAAATAAATAATACGTTTTTGAACGTTAATTTTCAATCTTACTAGAGGGTATATTGATAAAATTATCAAGTGTAAATGTGTCAAATGTCATTTAATCAGTTTTCTTATTTACCCACACTTTTATTCTTTTATGTTTAATGTCATGTCACTAGGACGCTATTTAAAATTATCGTTAAATTCGTATTACTGATTTAAGTTCTGTGCCTCCCACTTCCTTTTCACTGATAAATATGGATCTACGTGAAGCAGAAGTTGTTCGAATCGTAACGTTGTTACAAACTGGAATGAGCCAGCGAAATGTCGCTCGACAATGTGAAGTTAGTCGATCAACGGTTCAATATGTCAACAAAAGGTATCTGGAGACCGGTGGCTACATCAGAAGACCTGGCTCAGGTCGAAGAAGAAAGACATCTGAACGGGATGATCGATTTGTAGTGTCAGCAAGCCTCAGAAATCGTCATCGTTCTGGAGTAGAATTGCAGCACCTGCTCAGAGATGTCCGAGGTGTTGCTGTAAGTGATAGGACAATAAGAAGACGCCTTAAAGAACGTGGTTTAAAACCATACAGACCCGCAACAGGTCCTAAACTTACCACAGCTCATAAGGCAGCAAGGTTAAATTTTGCTCGTGAACACCGCGTGACTGGACTTTGGCACAATGGGGGCAAGTACTCTTTTCTGATGAGTCCCGTATGTGTCTTTATGGTGCTGATGGTCGCAAAAGAGTATATCGAAGACCGGGAGAACGATATGCACAATGTAACATATCTGAAAGGGTGAGCTTTGGAGGTGGTTCAGTTTTGTTCTGGGGAGGTATAAGCTTAGAAGCCCGTACAGAGCTGGTTATCGTAGATAGAGGAACTGTGACTGCTGAATCATACATCACTGACATTCTTGAAGACCATGTAGTGCCATACTCAGGATTTATCGGTCAAGAATTTAAATTAATGCACGATAATGCGCGCCCCCACACTGCGGTATGCGTAAGAGATTACTTGCGAGAAGTGGGGATACAGGTTCTGGACTGGCCAGCACGAAGTCCAGACCTTAATCCAATAGAACATCTATGGGACGAGCTAAAACGGCGAGTAAGACAGCGAGAACCAGCTCCGGAGAACATGCAACAGCTGAAACTGGCTTTATTGGAGGAATGGGAAAACATACCCCAATTTACCATAAAAAATTTGATAAAATCCATGAACAAAAGGATGGTATGTGTTTATCAAAGCCAGAGGAGGCAACACCTCTTACTAAAGAAAGATTGACATCAGTAAAACCATTTAATTTTTTTTTATCAGTGTGAAGTCTTTGTAAATTTTCCTTCATTTTTGGTTTTTCTTGTGTATTGCTAAAAAAATAAATAATAAAGTAAATAAAAAAATAAAGTTGTGTAATTCAAATATGCATTTTTTCATTTAAGAATTAACAAACAATCAATAAAAAAAATATTTAAAAAGTTTTTATTTTGAAACACAGTCATGACAACCGGTTTGGTAGGTGGCCTAATTTTATTGTCCACCAGTGTATTTTCATTTTTTTTTTCTGTTAAAGACCGCCCATTATGTCACCCCATGTAAAATTTCTACATTTATATCTGTAATTTTTTTGGTGTACGTAATAAAGGGTATTCTATTCTATTATCCGTGATAATATAGACGCATTACCTAGGTGTAGGTAAAGGGGGATGGCTGAGGAGCCATGTTTATATCCTACGTTATGTGTTTAGCATAGGGTGGCGAACTAATTACCTGCATACGTCAAGAGGGTGATTCTACACGCCATTTTAAACAACTTTCGGTATGAAGCTCATACCCGAATTGTAAAATAAATAGACTTTTGATACATGCATCGGAATAGTCTGTCTGTTGTTGTATAAGAATTAGTATTTTGGTTTCACGATTCGGATAAATGATGAATGATTTTATTTCTGTAAGTAGGTTTGTACAAACACTTTTACACGTTAATCATTCTTTCTTAAACTAGATTTGTCCGGCGTTTCCAATCTGAATACTCTGAATCATGTGAAGGCTATGTAGATCGGTATCTGAAATGGTCTTTTAAGGAAAGAACCACACAGATTGAGTGGACCTGTCCAGTCAGTGCACGCAATTGTCACTGCACGGTAATACCTGCGGATTAATAATACATTTTGATGTTATCAAATAATATTTGTTCAAATAATTGGTGGTTTGTGTACTCGTACTTGCTTTGTATTCTAAGTGTGTTCTGTTTGTTTTATTTTATTTTGTTATAAGTAGTACCAATCATTGAACCTGACTTGGATACCGTACGTCTACGTACGGTACTACCGTACGGTAACCACTGAAAATCAGCGCTGTGCTGTGGGTCCCCCATAGCACAGCATCATGCTGAGTGGAAGCCTTCTTGTCACAGTCATGACGTGCAGCTGTCGATGATTTCTGTTTTGTGCTCGTGATTAGTGATCTCTTTGTTATTTTTACTTTTTTCTTAATAATTAGAGCTAATTATCTTTTTGTATGCACGTGTTTCTGTAACAAATAAATAAATAAAAACGTTTTATCTTTCTTTCTTTCTTTCTAATCGTGCAGCTCAACTCAGAACTTAAGGAGCTCAGGATTAATACAAGATTGATGTTAGTCGGCACATCTCTCGTCAAATAGATCACATTAATTTCAGCTCAATGTTACAACAAATATGATAGGTCAAAGGGCCTTTCAATACTCCATCAAATATTGTAGTCAGCTACTAGATATTTATATTCGTTGTCCCATTTATTCAGACGAAAATACTTAGGCTGTATTTCCACCATTTTTCGAGGAATATAGGAAAATCCATCAATACGATTAATTAATTTTTGTACAAGCCTCGTTGGCCTTTTTTTATGTTTTCCGGGGGAAACCTTCAAAAGGCACCCAATCTCCGGGGAGGGAGGTCGGGGAGTGTGGGATTTATACCTCACTAAAACCATCCCTTGGATCACCATCAGCACATAGAGGGGGTCCCAGTTCTTCTTAAAAGACCAATTCCTGAACCCTGTGCAACGCCTGTAAGGCACGTCCCTGGAGAGACTGTAAAGGGGCCTCCCCTGAGCCTCGCTATGCACGGCAGCACGTGACCACTGTGCCACCGTCTCCCCTAGGGTCACTCGGTGGGCGAACAGACTCACTCTGTGCGCCCGCGACCCCAAAGGTCCACCTACATTGACTGGCAAGCGGGTTTTGGCGTATTAGACGCCAAGGCTGTTGCCTCCCCGACGCCTCCTTCTCCGAGCAGGGTCAGCCCTCTCCTGATCCCGATCAGCGGCCTCCTTCTAGACCATCACGGTCTCACAGCAGGAGGCTTCTTCCGTCCAAAAGCCTCGTCGGTCTAGTGGACGCAAGCGCTCTACTCAATACTCAATACTTTATTGCATTCCATAATATGTACATTTTAGCAGTTGGTACGTTAAAAAACATCGAATCAATTATGGACCCTGTCGGGCACAGCCAAGTTAATGTTTAATAGGAGAGAGGATGAAGGCGCTTTTTGTTAAGAAAAAGATTAAATATTAAATAAAAATAGTATAATTTGCTTTTATGGTATTTATTTAATAGGAGAGAGGATGAAGGCGCTTTTTGTTAAGAAAAAGATTAAATATTAAATAAAAATAGTATAATTTGCTTTTATGGTATTTATATTTTATATCAGTATTTATATATTTGGTTTTAAGTTACTCTTTTAAAAATAATTGGCTTTTACAACGTTTTCAAATCACAGTGTTTATAGGTATGGGAGGACAGTGTAGGCCTGTCAACAGGTACCTGGTACTTAACAAGATAGAAAATCGTCTACAAATCTTAAGTTTATAAGTTAGGCCTACAACGTCCTCACATTCACAAAATACAAAGAATCTTTATATAAATTACATGATTCCCATTACAACATTATACCCAAAAGAAAACCCATTGTAACGTAGTGCTCACAATATGCGGAATACTTTCCGCGTTTCCTCTTACGTACAAACAAGGAAACCTAAATGCATTTCACATATTACTCTGAATTCTGTTTCGAGAATGTTTCGTAATACTTACTTTGACCGGCTACATCGGGTAATGGCATAAATAGTTTTGCTTTTAATTTTTTGTCTATTTTGTTGTATATTATTTTCGGTTTTTACATAATGCTATATGTGGGTATTTCCTTTGTTAGGCTTTTGTTTCAGCATCTATTTTCTATTCGTTAGTAACCGTGGAGTTACTTGCCAGCTCTTCTCCACAGGAAACGACCGATTCGAACCGTGCACCTAGCTTCTGACGCTTAATAAGTGCCCGTGTAGGTTTATATTAAATAAAATATTTTGATTTGATTTGAATATAATGGTAAATGATTTTATTTCTGTAAGTAGTTAGGTTTGTACAAACACTTTTACACGGCAACCATATTTTTTCAACTAGATGAGGTTTAGGTGAGGAATACAAACATAACATCAAGCCTTCATTTACAAAAGCAGTAGATAGAGGTAAATAGTAGACCCGTGCATCGCCAATTATGTATTCCTAAAAGTTTAGTGGGCAGTAGTGGCCCAGTAGTAACGGCCGCGACATACGAATTGTAGATCGTAGGTTCGAACCTGTTCAGGCGCTTTACTTTGTGTAAAATATTTCATCACCATTGCTGCTCTCAAAACGGTGAAAGAATACCAAATAATTACCAAATAGAATACCATCCCGCACTGGGCCTGCGTGGTGGACTCCCACTCCCTCTCACAGAAAGGAGGCCTGTCCCAGCAGTGGGAATAGTTTAGTTCCACGTAATCGGACTTATTGATATATAAATTATATACAAATCTAGACACTGACCTGCTACTAACGAATTCTTCAGGGTAAAATCCAATAAAAAAATTGTGAAAAGTATGACGTATAGTTAATTAGGTATTGCTTTCACTAATACGATAAGACCAATATTAACACAATGCACGTACCCTAAGCTATATTAACACTTATAATTGAGACACTTTACGAGGCTAGCGATTCACCTTTCAAAGCTTATGAGAGATAGTTTTAATTGATAGGAACATAAACTCAACACACAAAAATGACGGGTACATGATGACAATAATGCAGTTTATTTATTAATTTATAATGTTACTGATTGCTTGTAGGTATGACATAAATGTTTTAAGTAATTAACTGATCGCACGGCGTTCGTATATAAAGGGAAATATTTAATTGATCCTCTAGTATGTTTTTATTTGTATTTTCACTGTTTGCAGCTGAAATGATATTGAAAATTACTGCTACATTTATACATTTATTTGTTAAAACTTTGCGCACAAGTAAAAAAAAATACTGTACAAGGCGAACTTAATGCCTGAGGCATTTTCTACCAGTCAACCTTAGGATGATGCAGAGATAAAACATGGCAGGTGCAACATACGGGATAGATAGTTCGGAAATGACTATAAAATACTAGAATAAATACTAATACATAGATACATACATACATATAAATTAAATAAACCTTGTCAGGAGAAATAACGAACGGTAGAGGAGAAAACAAATCCAGCAACTCAGCGCTGGGATGTTTCGGCCAACTTCTAACGGGTATGTTCACGTACCGTCGCTTTAAAACATAACCGACTGGTTGTGGTCCTGATGTTCAGAGGGAGCGAGCGCATTTCTAAGAAATCCGCCTGGACAAAGAAATAAGAATGAATTGATGAATTTATGTCTTAAATTCTAGAACGAAACTCAGACATTAATCTCGATTCAAAGCTAGACTTGAGTCGAGATACCTACTAATACATTACACATTGTATTTAGGCTTCATTGAGACAATAAGATTTATTACCTAAAACGAGATTATTTGCGTTATTAATGTTATTCAATACCCACGATACAATACATTTGTTTGAGAAACAAATACCCAATTACTAGAAGATATCTCACATCATCGATTGCTTTTAAGCCTCTAATACCTTACCGTGAAACTTATTGTTCTGCCACATCAAACTAAAATAGAACATGTACTGTTGAACAAGTTATTAGTTGAGATAGTCAGATAAGTATACAGGCAAAAATATTCTTACCACTACTCCGAAAATTCTCGTGTTTATTGTGTGCGTAGTAATTCTTTAAGCTTATATTATAGAAAATGGATACTCGTAAAGTGAGAAATTTGAACAAAGGGTGGCAGAGACAGAATAAACAGCTGATAATAATAACAATAATACCCCACCGCCGTATCTCTACGTTGACGTCGTGGTGGGGCTTGCGCGCTCCGAACTCTAGGTCTATGCCGGTAGAGTTTACTTTGCTGGAACAGGTCTACGGTGAGGAGCCAGACCAAGAGGGATACAGAAACCCGCAGGGCAGCATGTGGCGAGCTGTTGGGCAGTAACAACCCCACGGACCCTACCTCCCGGGAGAAGTCTTGTTCCTCATCTCTGGCTTGCCTTTATTGGCCGGCTGGAGTGAACAATGACGAGGAACAGAGCTCCTACCTCTTTCTTGCCTTTATTGGCCTGCTTGAGAGGAAATTCGCAAGAGCAAACTTGCTCGGAGGAAGGAAGTATTCCAGTAAGTGCCGGTAGGGATCTTGACCATCTTCTCATCTCATCAGCTCTGGGATTGTCCTGATAGTCATGGAATACCTCTCCACTCCTCAAGCACCTCAGGATATGTTGCCGCCTTGTCGCTACGTCACTAAGTGCTAGCGACAGTTTCCGGGGGCCCGTTATTGAGTGTGCAAGTCACCCGCTGCCATTTTTTCCGTGTATAATAAAACATTAATCAGGCAGGGTCCATAGTCCTCCCATAGTTCTAGGTAACCAATACATAGTGTATCGGTTACCCACTTCTCCCGTTCTTGACTTATTTATTTATTTATTAAAACCTTATACACAAGTAAAAAAAAAACTGTACAAAGGCGGGCTTAATGCCTGAGGCATTTTTTACCAGTCAACCTTAGGGTGATGCAGAGATATACCATGGCAGGTGCAACATACGGGATAGATAGCTCGGAAATGACTATAAAATACAAGAATAAATACTAATACATAGATACATACATATATAAACAAAATAAACCTTGGTCAGGAGAAATAACAATCGGTAGAGGAGAAAACGAATCCAGCAACTCAGCGCTGGGATGTTTGGGCCAACTTCTGACGGATATGTTCCCGTGCCTTCACTTTAAAAGATAACTGACTGGTTGCTGTCCTGATATTCAGAGTGAGCGCATTCCAAAGAAAAACCGCCTGGACAAAGAAAGAAGAATGAATGAAGCCAGACCGGTGAGAAGAACATCGTAGAAGACGACTGTTGGTGGAACGAAGATTTTCATTATCGGCAGTGCATAAATATTGAATTTGGGAAGTCAGGTAAGAAGGGGAAGTGGGTTTGTCCAGAATAGAGAACAACGTAGACAGAACCCTCATCTCTCTGCGCCGACGTATGGGTATATGTTTAACGATGAAGCAAACGTTTGTATGTTTCCGACTCCCGCGAGTCTAAATCTTCACGTATATTTCCCGGGAGTAACGTAGCAGTAGACAAATAGCTATTTTTCATTAGATGCATGGTCAGGTTAAATGAGGATACAATAGAGCTTTTTTCCTTCTTCAAAACAGTCCATTTTCTAACAGAGAAAGAACAAGCATAAATCATTATATTAAACATTATGAAAAAAACAATATTAGGCACTTACTTCTTCCAAAACACCAACAAAATAATCTTTAAGTACCAAAAACTTTAGCCTTAACTTAAAGGAAATCGATACTCAACTTCAAAAAGGTCAGAGTTAACGACGTGTCCTAACTATAGAAGTTATTAGCCGGCGCCTTGCCTAACGAAAGTTTAATCTGGGTCTAGCTATATCATGTTAGGTTAAACTCAGTTTGTAATAGGTTTGACACTTGGTAGGTGAGGTAAGTGCTTTGTCATTTTGATTTTAGGGATCGTTCGCATTTGATTATATAGTCTACCTTGATTGGGTGAGTTAAAGTCGCAGTGCTTTTTGTGAAAGAGTTTATCCGCAGAAGTACTTCCACCTTTGTTTCTTCTAGTTCTTTAATAAGGCAACGTTTCTGGGTTTAAGTTTGATTAATAAAGGCCATATTTTTTCCTATGATGTCCCTTAATTCCTGATATTTCTGAAGTGCATATCAAAGCCTTCTTCATCATCTCCCTGCCGTTTCTTTAGTTGTGATCGGTGCCACACGTCTTTTTCTTCCGTGACGTGATCATTTACTCCTTTTTCTTTCTTAGCGTCACAGTATAAATATGGAACAGTACGGAAACCAAGCATATTTGATTAAATAATTACCTACGCTCCTTACGCGCTTTATTCTTCTTATTATAAGTTATTTACAGCAAAATACTTACGTCTGCTACGACACGATTGGATTTTTTTAGTATTGAATGTTGGTGTGTAAAAAGTTCTCATTCTAATAAACAGTTTCTTTAAATAAACTGTTGGGAAACAAGGACAGGGTAGTATGAAATTCATAGCTATTGCAGCTGCCATCTTGAATTCACGTTTTGACAGCAGTTTCGGCAACACTCTCGAAAACTATGAAAACTACACCGATGACGAAAATGTTGATAATTGATTGCAGCCGCCATCTTGGATTTACATTTTGACAGCACTATCGGCTTTAAATACCCTCAAAACCGGCGCCCATTCTGTATTTACAAATGAGTTCAAGAATTCATTATGATCGGTTACACGAACTTATAATTGGATAACGATTATATGTATAACAGTAACAATAATTCATTCGCACCTTCCATAATCTGCAGGAAGTTTAAAATACGATACGGCTTTGATGAAATACGCTCGTTTCATTTTTAAAAAGATTGCGGAGATAAATTTTTCGTGACCACTCGTCTTGACGCGGCACTCACTACTGACCGCACCGCGACATCCGCTTTGGGGTTCATATATTTATACTGTGATACCGTCTTGCATGTCAAAGCCTATATGAGCCTATAGACCTGACATTAAATTAAACATTCAATTATATGTCGGAAATACGTTAGTCACTCATTTGACTAATCGACACGTCAGCGCTACCAAGAGGTGCTCGAACAGAGTTAGGTTGAGCTTGTCGGTGGCGGTCAAGCAGGGAACACGTTAAGATAGTGTCACGCGTTCCGTATAGTTGTGTCGAGTACCTACAGTGTGTAAATTGCTAGTGTAATAAATTTGTTCGTAAATTATAATTTGATTTGAATTGCAAACGGTTTTTCTATTGCGCAATAAGCAAGACTTCCCATAGTACGCCTACTGTAGTAAAAATACGGCTGATGATAACGAGAGAGTCGTACCTTCTCCGTAATACATGACATTTTCTTAAATGAAAACAAAGCTCTACTTTAATAGTTACTCATGCATCACGGATGCGTTTTACGAGCACAATTTCACAGATCACTAACTCTGCTACGCCATTTTAGATCTCATTTTGTCAGCAAAGAAACATGTATAGCACTTAATTCTGAAATATTCAGCAAGAACACTAGTTACTATACTATCACCAGCTGAGCACTACTATATATTCAACAAACTGCGGCACTAATCTTAAATCTTCGCTAAAATTTAATACTACGCTCGCTTGTTCCCGCTCTTCAAATATAAAGTTATGTTCAGAAGGTGATAGTGTTAAAGCGAGTAGTAAGGGTGAGTTACTGTCAATTGACTAGAATGGTGATTGTGTTCCTTGTCTATGTTAATCGACTATAGTATTTGAGCAAGCAGTGCGCGTTAGTTACTGTCGTGTAACATGTAATTTAAACACACCTTGTGACGCTAATTGATAACTATTATCAAGTGTTACGTTGCTCTAATTATATGTCGTGGATTGATGGCGCCACAGTACAACGGACAACGCCATCTAACTATTTGATTCGTAAACGAATAATCATGTGATCGGAAACGCAAGCGAGCCCTACCGCTTGGACACGATCGTCGGTGGAGGGGATGCAGCGAGAACTGGCGGAGAGACCGAGTGTTGCGACAGTCTACAGTAGATAGTCGAGCTCGGACAGTCTTGACAAACGCTCAGTACCGACGCACGTGTTTGTTTCCGACGCGCGTGTTTATTTCGTTCGCTAGTGAATTAAAGTTATTTTAAATTCGAGTTATCTTTTCGTTCGAGTACCCACTACAGTGCCCACATCAACCTAAACTATGTCGGATCGCGAAGAAGACCCGATGTTTCGTATCTCGGCTAGCCCTGATACGACATATATACGAAACCTTCAGTTATGTACGAGTATCGATGTAACGTTTAGCAATCAATCTAGTTAGAGTGATCAATCATATTTTGCAACAATTTTTTGTTGAAGCATCCGTGTCATGATGGTGTCCAATCAATATGCCTAGCCTTTCCTAACTATGTTTAGGTTGGCTTCCAGTCTAACCGGATGCAGCTGAGTACCAGTATTTTATATGGAGCGACTGCCTATGTGACCTCCATAACCCAGTAGTTGGATAACACGATACCCCTGATACTGGTTGTCAGACTTTCGGGCTTCTAACTACCCGTAGCGACTGTCAAAGATCTACGAATGACATCGGGGTCGGCGGCCATGATTGTGTCCATTTTTAAATATGGCAAAAGGCTCAATTCATTGGGCATTGTTACTCCTGGACGTAGTGTGGCCTAGACTACCATTTCTACTCGAATAAGAAAATATAGCTCTTTCTATACAAAGTGACATTTCTTTTTTGACACCGCCCCGTAGAAATATATATATCTACAATCTTTTATTTTGTCTTTCGTTTGTACAGTGGTCATGCTACGCGTACTGTCTATAGACATCTGCAAAATCAAGAAGATGTCCGATCTTAAACACAACTGTCAAGGCATACTTGGCTGTAATTTCACTAACTAGACGAAATTTTTACTAACTCTTATAGATCTATCTCGTAAACAATTTGGTTAGTTAAAAAACAGTGTGTAATGCAATGGTTTCCTAGAAGAGCGGTGGCCGCCATATAACGGCCGCAGTGACGTCAGTCATGATAATAATGGAAGCGGGGTTTGACTTTACGGTGTCAAAAAACGCTCTCTAAGCAATAACACTTATTAAATACTTAAATATACGGTACTATACTTAAATCTATGGTACTTTCTTAAATAAATTTAGAAGAACTTTAGAACATTATATACTGCATAGCAAATAAAACTACTTAAATATGATCAATGATAAATGATTTTATTTCTGTAAGTAGGTTTGAACAAACACTTTTACACGTCAATCGTATTTTAAAAACTAGATGAGGTCGGCGTTTCCTATCTGACTACTCTGAGAAGAAAGGCCGAAACAAACTCAGAGGTCACAGTCTCTTTTAAAGTCCAGACGAAATCTTGGTCAGATCATGTGAAGGCTATGTAGATCGGTGTCTGCAATGGTCTTTTGAGGAAAGAACCACACAGATTGAGTGGGCCTGTCCAGTCAGTGCACATTGTATTGATATATTGCATATGTACATTGTATAAGATAAACCACAGAACAGATAAAAGATAAATCATACTAGTATAATATACAGGGTGTAACAGAATAAACGCGGGTCCTGAAAGTAGAGTGCTCATACTGCTGCATGCACTGACCGCCGATTGAGCCAACGGAAATTGACTCAATTTTAAATGCATAAAGTAATGCTAGGGTCAACACGATTTTCTAAATAATAATAGTTAGTTAAAAAACAAAACATTTTTTTTGGTCATTGTAGGTATAATGCTTTTAACTCAATACTCTAATGGGTGTGTATGTGGTCTTGCGTTAATTATGTTACGCGTTGTATAAGTAGTAGGTATGTACGTAAGGTGGTGCATTGTTATGTAAAAGAGCGCCTCTCGCCATCAAACGTAAAAGTTTGGCGAGTTTAGAATTAAGGAACATAAGTACCTATATTTATTATCATTCAAATAAATAAATAAAAAAGTGACGTCATTTGCCGGTAAATTGCAGACGCTGTGTGGCGGCAACCGCTCCTCTAGGAAACCGTATCTTTACCATGCAAAATCATCCGCTCTCCCAATTCTGTTCAACGGTATTGAAACAAAACCCTATTAACATGTGTCGAGCTCGACACCTAACTTCCGTCTAGCCGAAACTAAAGTTCAGTGTAAACGGTGCCACAAATTTCGCGGGTAGCGGATGTAACTTCATCTTGTCAGTTGAGGTGAACAAGTCACATTAAACTTGTAGTATTTGCTTACTGTAGGAAGGAGCTTAATTGTGTGTTTGACATGATGTTCCGGTGTGGTAAAGAGGCTGACAGGGTATTGGCAATAGACGACGCAAAGTAGATGATAGCGCAAGCCTCGCCCTCAAATAGTATGGGACTTAATTATGACTGGCGAAATGTTGGTGCACAATAAGTACACTTCTGCCCAATCCTGCGTTGAGCTCCTTAAGTTCTGAGTCGAGCTGCACGGTTACTGACAAATACGTTTGTAAAGTATTATAATATTATTTTAACTATTGTGAATGTGAACTACGAGTATGACTGTCATTGCTTTTTTTTGTATTTTTCTCTCTTAGTGTGGCATGATGATCTGGCAGTTTGAGTAACTTATGCGGCCTATGCAAATGTCGTGTCTTTGGTATTGTTCGTCGAATCGTTGAGCTCCTTAAGTTCTGAGTTGCGCTGCACGATTGCTGACAATTGCGTGCAATGACTGGACAGGTCCACTCAATCTGTGTGGTTCTTTCCTCAAAAGACCATTTCAGACACCGATCTACATAGCCTTCACATGATCTGACCAAGATTCTGTCTGGAGTTTAAAAGAGACTGTGACCTCTGAGTTTGTTTGTTTGGAAACGCCGACCTCATCTAGTTTAAAAAAAAAATATTGACGTGTAAAAGTGTTCGTACAAACCATTGACTTAAGCTCAATGGTACAAACCTACATAGAGAAATAAAATCATTATCCTTCGGGTTGCCATGGAAACTATAACAACCAATCTACCTGAGGGGCAATTCCCGTATGTTTAAGACCGTTCGCATTCTAATCTCAGTCTCAATCTGTCAAAATTACAATCAATTTACATGCATTTTTGACAGGTTTTTGACATTGATTGTCGCTGAAATGAGATTGCGACTTGAATTTGAACGTTTTTTAATTACGAGAATTGGCTTACTGCTTTATGTAGCTATCCCTATTATAAGTCAATGAGCTATCCTCACTAAACGTAACGTCATCTGTCAGACACGACGACACATCCAAAATTTCCCTTTCTTTTCAATTATATGTACTTATGTTTCAAATTGATTGGTTCTCAAAAAAATCGCAAAGAATGTGCGCAATATCGATGGAGTTATAGAAGTATGGAGAAGTGTCTTGACGCTGCGTGAGCGTGCGTGATCCATTGCCACCCGTTCGATGTCCACCGCGCACAGGTTGGATGGAGAGCAGCACATGAAGTAATGTTTTGCTCTGTTCGTGTAATTGCTGTATGGCGTTCCAGTAGGAGGATAAATAAATAACGGTCACCTATCCACAGACAGAGATGTAGAAATCAGAATGAATCAGATGATGTTGATAGAAAACCATCATTTAAAAGAGTGTCCATGAAGTTTCCTGTCCGTTCTTCTATATAAGAACCTACTATGCTTTGGAATGGGCAACTGGTTTCATCTTTCTGACTGACTGACCCCTTTGGAAATTCAAAACTGCCTGTAAATGCTTTGAGATTAAGTTTGGAGCACATTGAGGCAACATCAAAGAATATTATTTTCATACGTAGTTAACCTACCTAAATCTTGAAAAATTCAACACGGTCATGTATTTCAAAACTGTCTGCCGAATTGTCAACCCAACGCCCTTTCTTATCTTGTTACAAAAGATCTTAAGGAGAATTTGGTAACGTAATCGAAAAATTAAATCCCAAATTAAATTAATTATCCCTCCCGTAGTCAAGGTCTCGCTCTCACAAAGGACATCGAATACATAAACGTTACAGAAGTTCGGCTTCATACAGCGACTGAAAACGCATGCACACTTAATTCACGCTTCATGTACATCAAGTGCAAACGAACTTACGACTGGGATTGGTTTGAGATCGCAGTTCGTACGCGTCTGAGTGCGTGCGCCTGTTTTCGGTCGTTCGATGGAGCTGACCTTCTGTATGTTACTGTTTTGTGTCGAATAAGAGGAAAAAATATAGTATGTTGTTATTTTGAATGTGTTAACGTGAAGGGTGACATGCAGCGCGTGTTTTGTTTTATTTCATTTTTGTCTGTTTGAATTATGGGAGATTTGTTTTCGATTTCAGAAGGTTCATGTTTAAAGCCTACACGTACTATGAATTTTAGGGATACTTCATGCCGTTATCAATCACACAGCAGCTAGAATTCATCATTTTCCTTTTTTTATATGGGTTTGCTTTGCTCTTGACTTTAGTCTAGGTCGGTGGTGACAGAGACAGAGTCGACGATGGAGTGAGCTTACCCAGAAGAAGCCTGTTCACTCTCACTTTGAAAAGATTAGGGTTGTATGCGTTCGGAAACACAGACGCTGGTAGAGAGCTCCACTCGTTTGCTGTGCGCATAACAAAAGACATTTGGAAACGCCTAGTGTGAAATGGTGGAATAGCAACTAGGTAAGGATGGTAACTTGCAGTGCGTCTAGATGACCGATGGAAGAAACCAAAAGACGTCCACTGCTAGATATAGGCCACCGCCAAGCATCGCCACTTCGACGGGTACTATGTTTCTCGCATCCTGCCGATTCCTGCGGCCCTCACAAGGTCATCGGTCTACCTTGTGGAACGCCTTCCAACGCTACATCTTACGATACGTGGTCGCCACTCTGTGTGTGAAACCTTTTGGCCCCATCTGCCATCTGTACTGCAAGCAATATCACCCATCGCTAAATAAATAAAAAATATGCATACAGCAAACCCACAAATCTGACTGACCGGTTGGCGTAGTTGGTAGCAACCCTGCCTTCTGAGCCGCTGGTCCCGGGTTCGATCCCCGGACAAGTCAAACATTTGAACATGTCTATTTGACCTGTGTCTGGGTATGTATATGTATATAAGTACGTAAGTATATGTATATCAGTCATCAGGTTACCGTAGTACAGGCTCTACCTAGTTCGGGACCTGAAGACCTTGTGCGGATGTTGTGTTATGTGTATTAGAAATCACCGATAAATATTGAAATTCGTAAATTCTTCAATCCTTTTGTCAAATTAAGTGTGTTAATTAGACACACATCTGCCTATTAGCACTCAAAGATTCATGGCTGATACTAGTAACTATAGCTTACAATTTTCAAAATAAAAAGTCTAAGACATGCTTTTTATTTTGTATTGCCCTGAATATTTCACGACGCTATGCCTTCATTAAGTGTTCATTAGCAGCGGTGCCTATCGCGGTTCAGTGGTTCGTAAAGTGTTCCTACCTAATAAGAAAAGTAGGTGTTATCAATTTGTATTGCACACCATCTATTTATATCTACTTCCCATAATGATTTTAAAGACGGAAAGTACCATATCCGACCAAGATTCTGTCTGGACTTTAAAAGAGACTGTGACCTTTGAGTTGGTTTCGGCCTTTCTTCTCGGAGTAGTTAGATAGGAAACATCTAGTTTAAAAAAAAATATGATTGTAGTGTAAAAGTGTTTGTACAAACCTACTTATAGATAAATAAATAAATAAAATAAATAAATATCGTCTCACATTGCACACAGCACCATCTAGTTCCAAGTTAAGCACTTAACACTTAAGGCTTGTGTTATGGATACCAGATGGTTGATACACTACCTAAATACATTTTTTTTTTTTGTAAATACATACATATTATAAATATACATCCATGACTCGGGTACAAATGTCCATATTCATCATACAAACATTTGCCCCTACCGGGATTCGAACCCAGGACCATTTGGTTTCGCTGACTACACTTAGCCACTGTAGCCACTACACCAAACGTGTCGTCAAATAGATATACTCGTAAATCGTTTATCATTTATTTACCGAATGTAGACTTTAGGGTGAAATGTTGACTTTTGAAACAAAGCCAAACAAGCACACGTGTAGTTTGAATTCAACAATATAGCGTGAAATTTAAACTAAAAAGGCCCAAATAAAGAAGTCTCTTCCACATAACCTCTTATTTATAAACGTCGCTTAAAATGAAGAGGCATTCGAACTTTAAGCAACATTTATAAATAAGGAGGCCAGATTGCAAGTGGGTTTCGAATCTCTATGTAATATCGATTTGAGAAAAATCTGTGAACAGTGATCACCAACGACTGGTTACTGAATTATATAGCCTCCGAGTGGCGATACATTATGAAATTCTCACGCACCCTGAGTCCTGCTACAAACCTGCTGATTCGCGGCTTTCCGAATGAAGAACAAACTATTACTTGCAAAACAAAAACTAAACACGGGTAAAAGAAGATAAATAGTGCCAAGTAACAAGGTATTAATAAGCCATTACTCGTAGATAATGTGATATTAACACCGACAGGAGCTCGACGCCTGCATAATAAGTTCCAACTTGCTTATTAAGGAGCTAAGACTTGGCGAACGGCCTAAAGGTTTTTAATCTCTGCTGATTTGAGATAAAAACCTGTGTCAGACCTATAGAGGCAAGAGGAACAGGGTGTAAAGTTCACTCATACCTCTATAGAAAAGGGAGGATCCTCCGACCTGCCCGAGGATTGATGACGGGAAGTTGTATATAATGCTAGTCGCGCGGTAAACTCTGCTTACGCGGTGCAGGATTTGCGTGACGTCAGTATGACGCGCAGCTCATGTGTGGCGATGTAGATACCGCTACATTACTCCCCCCCGGGGACCGGAGGTCAATAGTGGGTCGAGTTGACGGCACGGTTGGCGCAGTGGTTAAGTGATTGACTGCTCGTTACGTGTCGCGGGTTCGATCCCCGCACGCAACAAATATTTGTATGACCTGCAAGTAGTTGTTCCGGGTCTGGCTGTTTGTGAACGCTCCCACGATACAGGAGAAATTCCTAGTGTGGGGCAACATAAAAAAAAAAAAAAAGTTGTTGTTGATTGTTGGTTGATTGTTTGATTGTTGGTTGATTGTTGGTTGATTGTTGGTTGATTGTTGGTTGATAGTTGGTTGATTGTTGGTTGATTGTCGATTGATTGTTGGTTGATTGTTGTTGATTGTTGTTGTTGATTGTTGATGTTGTTCATCACGTCGGGGTCACCAATATAGAGGTACGAGGAAGAGGGTGTAAAGTTCACTCATACCTCCATGTAAAAGGCAGGATTTTTTTTTCTATAGTTAAAGGGGCTAATTGATTGTGTTAAATTAATGATCAGTTCTTTTACAGCTAATAACAAAATGATGGGATGGGCAAACATTATGACTCACTGGACGCCTGAGGGAGGACATCGCCGTCGAGACCGCGATGAAGGTTGTGTGACAAACTAATGTGTCAATGCTTGCGGTAGCGTCGGGGGTCGGGTTGCCTCCTTCCCTCAAATATGGCGAGGGGGGTAATGGCTGATCTTTGCGTTATGCTCGTGAACGGGTGCTGCTTGTGGTGACAGGTCATCTTGCTGACTATGGTTTTGTTATTGTTATTAGTAATTAATGTTTCTTTATTTTACTTCGAAGGTCCTAGTTTATCATTTGTGGCTACAAGTTACAGCTATATACCTACATATAAACATAATGCAGCATTGCATATGTACAGGGCACGCCCTTTATGCCAGGAGGCTTTTTATTATGTACTAAGTTCTGTTTGCGTTTTTGTTTTTATTATTTATTTCTGCTTGAGTATAGTTTTAAATATTAGCGTGTGCTAGCTGACATATGGCAAATAATTTTAATATTTTTGTGTTTTGTAATGTTAATTACTTATTACTATACAAGGTGTTGTTTTGCATCCTCGTCAAATTCGAGGAGGTAACTATGCTAATGATTCTCGACACGAGTCAATAATAAAATAAGTAGGTATTTATTTTTAAATTTTGTCATTTTCGGAAATCGGCATGTGTAGGGTCCGTGTGATACAGCCCTGTAACTGCGCTGTAACTGTAACGCATGCACATAGCGACATAGTCGTACGACACTGCCTACCACATACGCAACGGGGCGATACTATTCTTTGAAAGTAGAGTATTCTGAAATATTGTCAAACTTAAATATCTAAAAAAACAAGTATGTATTAATTATTGAGCAGTATCGTAATTTTATTTTATTATTTATGTCTTTCATAACAGCCTCCTGAAAATTGACGAGGATGCAAAACGACACGTTGTATGGAATCCAGTTCTTCTAACTGAACAGACAGCAGTGCTGCTGGGGAGTTTGTTCCGCCACTTCTTCTTCCCAGCTAAAGCACTAGGACGTGGTGAAAGGTGGGCGTTTTGGGGGGATTGTCTTATGTGATTTTGACGTTCAAAAAGTGCTGACTCTCAGCCTAATTTGAATAAATGACTTTTGATTTTGATTTTAATTATGTTTGTGGAGCAAACATAGCCAGATAGGTTTGAGAGAGAAAAAGGGGAGACCTTTCCCATCAGTGGAAAAAATACAGAGTGGGCACCGACGCGCAAACTGTATCAATGAATTCAGCGCAATCTGATTCTAGACCCATAGGGTAGAAATATTTCGTTGGTTATCTAAAAAAAATTGCTGTTTCATACAAGACTGCAATCAATACCTATGCGGTCAAAATCTATGGAACAGCATTTTTTTTTAAATAACTGGCGAAAAAATTGTACGCTAAGTAGCGTGGCCCCTGGCACCGGCAACTGAAGGAACATGGATGGGTTTTAGTCAGTAAGAGTCTGACACGCCCTCCCGCTCCGCCCAGAGCGGGAGAAGTTATAATTATAAAAAAAGGGGGTCCAGAATATTCTGAATCCATGGTAACAGCACGCGTAGCATGACCACCATAGAAACGGGTTTTGTCGACGGAAGACTAGACAAAACTATAGATTGTAGAAAAAAATCTTTAGAAATTGTCAATGGTGTCAATCTGTTTCTATGGTGATCATGCTATGAGTGCTGGTTGCGCATCGATGTCGATGCGCAACCAGCACTCATAGCCCCCTGCCAACCTGTATAGACAAAATGAAAAAAACTAAATTACTGTGGTCAGGAAAACAAAACTGAGAAATTGAATTCAACAGCATCTTACAGTTCGATTCAGATAATAGCGCTATTATTTTATTTTGAAATAATTCAAATGATAAATGACTTTATTTTTGTAAGTAGGTTTGTATAAACACTTTTACACGTCAACCATATTTTAAAAACTAAATGCGGCGTTTCCTTTCGGACTTCTCTGAGGAGAAAGGCCGAAACAAACTCAGAGGTCACAGTCCCTTTTAAAGTCCAGTCTCTTCACATAATCTTAGTCAGATCATGTGAAGACCATGTAGATCGGTGTCTGAAAAGGTATTTTGAGGAAAAACCACACAGATTGGATGGACCTGTCCAGTCTGCAGTGTACGCATGTGTCAGTAATCGTGCAGCTCAACTCAGAACTTAAGGAGCTCAACGATTCGACGAACAATACCAAAGAAAGGACAGGCGATTGGGTAGGCCGCATAAGCTACTTAAACTGCCAGACCATGATTAAAACTGAAACAATGACCCACATAGTCCTCACTTTCACAATAATTAAAATAATAATATTATACTTCACAAAGTAAGTATTCATGTCTTTGTTTACATAAAAATTATTAAATATCAAAAAAAAAATACAAATTCAGCATGCAATGTATGTGTATGTATTAATTGGCAAATGTCCTTTTGAGGGTTCTAAGATATAATGAGCTAGTCATAACATTCAGTTCAGTTAAAGTGAGGAGGGTGAGTGAGGTGTTCTGTAAAATGATCATGTCTGATCAAACTGAAAAAATAAATAAAGATATAAAAAAATATATAAAAAATGAGACTAGTGAGATCAGTTCTATCCGTATTTTTTAATTATACTACGAGAACAGAATTGACTTCATTCTTTTCTTATTTTAGTCTCCATAGAGTTATTGTTTTGCAATTATTTTTAATCCTAATTTATAAATTTGAAAGTTTTAAAATCCCGTTTGGATGTTTGTTACTCAATCATGCAAAAACGGCTGATCGGATTTGGATGGAATTTGGCGCACAGATAGTTTATCTATAACGTGGATAGGATACTTTTTATTCCGATAGCACGTTTGGCGGGATAATTTCCGACATCCACGCGGGGTAAGTCACTGGCAATGGCTGGTTACATAATAATTATCCAATCTGATAAACAGTTTTGTTCATCTAAGGACTCATTCCATCTCGTTATGAAAATAAAGCACAAAATCTCGTGTTTGCCTCGTCCCAATTATTGACATCTAATGTTTTCCTCAAACCTTCATCCTATAGAATTCATTCAAATATAAGTATTCTATACATGTACGATTCGATTCCTTTTTTCAAATCACCATGAAAAAGCCCTCGAAATGTTCCCGAAGTATCTCCAACGGGGCACTAAGGACCTTGAGATCGCCCTGTTTTTACGATAATAAGACAGAACAGATTGTGCCATCCCTAAGGTATAACCCGAACCATTTTTTATTCGCAATTACCTGCTTACTTGATGACCCTCATAAAATATAGGGTCGGCACGCAATTTTAAATGTGAAAGTGATATATTTATTTCTTTAGATAAATAGTTGTCATATTTATGTTTGTCAGAAAGCAATAGAATTTCGGGGTTTTATTTTACTGAATGTTTTATTAGGTTTTCAGGTATTTTTAGAGGTCATAATTGAATACGGAAGTCATAACTTTTATAAGGGTAGCTTCTTTATGTCTTCTTATGCTGTAAAAAGATGAAGAGGAGGTGTAGATGTGGGCGTTTTCTTTCTGTTTTCATAGTTTCAAATTGTTTTTGTTCATAAGAAGTTCTTTCATTCTTTCTTTTCTGTTTTTCTATACGAAATGACTGTGGTCCGGAGTTTTAGGTATAATTATGTTTTGTAGCACTAGGTTGCAACCTGTAATCAACTAAAATGTGACTTAAGAAGAGGTATTTGCCTCACTGTGATACCACTATAAACTCATTAATTATTCACAACGTTCCTTTAAATTAACATAGTTATGAAGGACTTCGCAACGAACAAAACTCGAGTAACAACACTACAAATTAACACCGTACTTAAATTACAAAACACTAATGAGAAGGCTCTTCATTTGCAACTAAATAGTTAGTACCCGCACTTCCAACATTCTACTTTTAAATAATAAATAATTCGACTTCCCTCCAATCTGCCAAAATTAGACAACCACATCGACATCTGAGGGGCAATTCCCGTATTTTTAAGACCGTTCGCATTCTAATCTCAGTCTCAATCTGTCAAAATTACAATCAATTTACATACATTTTTGACAGGTTTTTGACATTGATTGTCGCTGAGATGAGATTGCGACTTGAATTTGAACGTTTTTTAAGTACGAGAATTGGCCTACTGATCGATTCCCATTATTTAATTATTTCGTTCAAATATTCATTTGGTCTCGAACGAAGTTATTACTCTAGGGTAAGTTTAAAAAACTATTTATATTTTTTTGATTCCATTCCTAAGTCGACAACACTATAAATTAACACCGTAGGTACTTAAAATACAAAACACTAACGAGAAGGCTCTTCATTTACAACAAAATAATTAGTACCCGCACATCCAACATTCGCCTTTTAAATAATAAATCATTCGACTACCCTCCAATCTGCCTGTATTAGATAACCACGCCGACATCAAATCGATTCCCATTATTTCGTTCATTTGTTCAATTATTCATTCCGTATCGAACGAAGTTACTTCAATAGGGTAAGTTTAAAAAAAATCCCTTTATACATGGAGTTTTCGCGTACAGTGTCAATATTTGACAGTAACGTGTTTGAATGAATGTGAAATTCTGTGAGTATTGTGTGAAGGAATCGTAATAAAAATCCGCTGGGAATTCAATTTAATATATATTGTTACATTCTAGTATTTTTCGGGTTTATTGTATGCCTATTGCCGATGGCAGTCGCTAGGAAAACTATGTGAATTGGTGCTGTACCACAAACTATGGCGCTGCCCAAACGTAGGACAACGTAAAACGCTCAGTTTTTTAATCGCAAACTTAAGTGAATAGCTAACCAGAAAAAAAAATTGTGCATTATCAAATGATCAAATAAAAGACTTCATAAAAATAAAATAGTATCATGATAAAAAAATCGTAAAACAGCATTAAAACAAACAACATTTAAAAATGCAAAATTTTGTGGTTCATCTAATTTCAAACGCATCGCTGTTTTAAACCATATTTGTTGCAGCGATGCGCTATTGTCAATCACCAAAAAAATATTGCTTCTTACCGCGCCTTAATAACCTATCCAGCGTGTCCTGTTGCCTGCACGTTACAGGAACGGATAGATGCTACTGAAGGTGCCAAACTCGTAGCCAAATTCTGGGCAGACTCTATTTAGATTTCCATAGACACACTAAGAAGTAGGTAAAAGTATGACAACAGATTTTACCTTAGGGCATTGCTAATCACTCAGATCATATTATATGATCTGAGGCTGATCGGGATTCTTTGTGGATTAGACCCTCGACCGTGGCCCAGACGAAGGGTCACAATGAGGACAGTACTGTATTAGACATTTGGAAGGGTTTATTAGACAGGGTGCAAATTTTTCCTCTCCCTTACGCGTTCCACCTCCTCTTTTGCGAGCATTACTGCTGAGCAGAAGGAGGTGACGGCTTCCCATGACCTCTCGCTCCGTACCATGGCCTGGACCAGGGCCGGACGCGAGAGATCGCCACTACCGATCACCTCCAATGACGAAGCTGGGTCCACATAATATACAATATTAAACCTTTACTTCACCAATAGGTAACAAATAAATTCCGCAGAAACCTAGCTGTATTCCTCAATAATTTCCATTTCTAGGCCAACTATAATATTCACCAGCCGCTTAATAGCTTGCGGCAAGTTAATCCTCACTTGTGGCTGTTTTTTAAACTTAGTTTTTGCATAGAAATTACCTCATCGTATCTATAACATAATTAAGCCGCATTCTCTACAGAATATGGCTCCTGAACAAAAGCAGGGTCTTATAAAAGATATCGATTGCTTTCAGATGAATAGAATTTTTCTTGACGATGGTTATTTGATTTATGAAGAAGTTTTGGGCCTTTAATCTAAGATAGGTATTTTTTCTATTACGTGTTCCTTGGTTTGATTGAAAACGGTTTTTAATGGACTCTTTGATAAGAAAGTATGATCTATCACAGATCATTAGAGATCAACCACAGTTAAGTCCCATTTACACAACGCAACAATATTGAAGCAACAAATGACTTGCACCGTCTAAAAATTTTCTTAGACCGTGTAACTTTTATTGTTGCTTCAATTTATGGTACGCCATAGGCAATTAAACAGCACAGTGTAAATCAGGCTATAAAATGCAATCCTCGCACAAACTCTAACCAGGAGAAATACAAAGAACTCTCCCGTCCTCTCGTCTCTCTCTCTCTTCCGTTATTGTAATGTGCGTTTTGTTTGTGCAGTATAAACATTTTTTTCTTTTCTTTCTTTCCGTATCAATTTCTTCTCCACAGTCATTTTAAAGCAAATAAAGCAAACTTTTTATCAAGCAAACTGCATAATCAGCCTACAGCGTTCCCACTGCTGGGACACAGGACTCCTCTCAGTGAAAACGAGTGGGCTGTAATCTTGCACGTGGGCCCTGTGGGGGTTGGTAGATGTCACATATCTTCGATTTCATGGTTTTTTTTTTTTTTTTTTTTTTTTATTTACTTAAAAACACATTTATACTTATAGATATAAAAGGCACACTATTAGACCTCTGGGGTCTGTCTTAGCATGCCATGATCTGGAATTACTCAACGCGCTACTGATTTACATTACGGAGTTAAGGTAAAATCGAGGTGTAATATTCTTTGAGCTTATGCTTAACCGTTTTACTGTTCATTGAGTCGCGAATTTCTTTAGGTATTTGGTTTAGTAAGACGGGTATTGTAAAAGATGCAGTGCGCCTACCATAGAAATTATTTTTACGTGGCACTTTAAGTGATTTTAATTTTGACTGACGGGTATTCACATCATATGTCACTGGAATCTGGATCTCAGTGTTATCAAAATGTTCTATGAGGAACAGGTACTCCGCGCGAGCTTGAACTGGTAATACTTTGCAATGTTTAAATAGACCTGTATAATTGTCGCGGTATTTATTTCTTACATACTTTGGTACTACCAGTTTCAGCAGACGCGTTTGCAGATTATGAATCTTATCGAGGTATGTTTTAAAAGTGCGTCCATAGCTGGTGAGTCCATAGGAGATTATAGACTCAGCAAGAGCTTTGTACATTTGTAGTAGGGTATTGTAAGGTATGTTCCTCTTTATAATGGAAAATTTAGTGAGTATTCCACGTAACTTACCGCATACAGATTCCACCTGATAACTCCAGTTGAAGCGATTATCAATTATAAGTCCCAAGTAGGTATGATATGGAACTTGTTCTATAGGCGAACATTGGCAATCTGTTACATTTTTATGCAGACAATCGTGGGTGTGAGCTATGATTTGAAAGGGATGAGAGGTGTTTAAGTGGCTTGAATGTACATGTATTAATTTTGTTTTATGCGGATTCATAACAAGTCCCATATCATGGGCCCACTTGGTCATATAAGTAAAATCTGCTTGCAAACATTCCACAGCCAGATTAAGATCCTTGTTAGCAGAGAGTATACAAGTGTCATCAGCATATTGGTAGAGGGAACAGTGTTTTATAACATTTTCTAAATCATTTACGTAGGCCAGATAATGGAGTGGACCCGTTACTGACCCTTGGGCTGTGCCTCGTGTAACGTAGACAGATCTGCTTAGGCTCTGGCCGACTTTGACATGATAACTTCGACTACGAAGATATTCTGCGCACCATTCTAGTAGTTTTCCACTTATGCCGGAATTTTCTAGAGTTTTTAAAAGCATATTGTGGCCGAGTGTGTCAAACGCCTTGCTGAAGTCAATAAACAATAGCACCACATGCTTCTTCTCGCCTAGGTGGTAGTTAACTTCATCGGTAAAATTGGATAGTAACTGAGCTGTGGATTTTTTACTTTGGAAGCCATATTGAGCTTTGGAAATGATGTCATTGTTCCGATAAAACGAGTGTATTTGGTCACAGATATATTTTTCAATTATTTTATTAATTACTGGTAAAATTGTTATAGGTCTGTAATTCGCTAAGTTATTGAATTTTCCTTTTTTATGAATAGGTCTAACTATACCGGTTTTTAAATCAGACGGATAATTACCTTGATGAATACTCGCATTTATTAGTTTCACTATTGCATTCACAATTTTATTCCCTATCATTTTAATGTCTATCACTCTTATAGTGTCAAATCCAGCAGATTTTTTAGTGTTTAATTTGTTTATGATTTTAATAATTTTATTAGGTGTAGCTTTTTTGAATAAAATAGATTTATCTTGTGATCTCATGTATTCAGATTCATCCAGCAAGGGTGTGTCACACCCGGGCACAATATTAGACACACTCGTCTCAAATTCCATTGCGAAGTCATTAGCGATAATCATTTCATTATTTGAATTATTTAAGAAAGCGCTCGTTATTACCTCATCTACTGACTTGACTATTTTTCCCGTAAGTTTATTTAATATTTCCCACAATTTTTTGGGATTATTTTTGTTCTCTGCTATTTCTTTTCTGAAATAATTATTTCTCGTGTTTATTATAATTTTGTTTACTTTATTTCTAGTTATATTATATTCTAACTTAAGAGTTTTATTGTTAGGGTCGTTTTTCCATTTGATATACAGTTTGTCTTTATTGGCACAACTTGTTTTTATTTTATTGTTAATCCATTTTTCACAATTTCTGTTGCTAGAGTTATTAATCTTTTTAACATATTTGCATTCATTGTAGCACTTTACAAAATTATCTTTAATGTAATTATATATATCGTGTGCGCTGTCTAATTCATCTATTTTTTCCCATTCGGTGCTAGCTAAGAGTGTTTTTAATTTATTATTATCAATCGACTCAATGAACTTCGGTTCTCTTAATTTAGGCATGGATGCAAGCGTGGTAATTGTCATACGATGGTCCGCTAAGACAGTCCCCAGAGCGGCCGAATATAGGTCATGAAGGCGCGATCGCACGAAAATGTGATCTATGCATGTTTTGGTGACTATGTGACCTTTGGTTTCAACTCGCGTGAAGTCTGAGATCGCACATTCAAGCCCGCACTCAGCTAGTTTACTCAAATAATAACTGTTTACATTATTGGTAGTTTTAAGGTCTAAATTCATATCTCCTAATAGAATAAGATCACTTGTTTTTACATAGTCAACATTAATCAAACTGGACAATTCATTAATAAACAAATGTTTGCTTTCTTTAGGTGGTCTATACACTGCACAGATATAGATATTATTATTTTGCTGCGTTGTTAATCTACCTAGTATACATTCACAATGTCTCGTTTGTATATTTTTCGGTTGAAATTTATGCTTATTATTTACATAGATAATAATACCACCACCTTTCCTACTCTTACGTAGGATACTGTACAGTGTATATCCATCCAATTGATACATAGGTACAATTTGTTCCGAAATTCCCACCTCCGTGAGGACTACAACATCTATTCGTGATTTTACAGAGATTAAACAATTTATAAGATTAGCGTGATTTTTTATCAAAGATCGTATATTAACATGCACTACATTAACATTATTCGTGTTTTTTGGTAGCTTACTAATGTAGGCAGGTAAATCACTGCAATCATAGATTTCCTTTACATCGCTAAACAGAGACATTATTATTATTTAAATACATGACAAAGATTTTGTTATTGTTTTTTATATTGTGACACTAAATTAATTTTTAAGCAGATTAATTATGTCGTCTTCACACCTAATCGTATATATCTTGTCTTTGCCATTTTGGTCTACTTCCCCTTTCTTCACCAGCACTTTTCCATTTTGAAACCAAATGTATTTAAAATTCTGTCGCAGCTGTTGTTTAGCCATCCACATGAGTTTTCTGTTTACTTGAGATAACGCAAATCGTACATAAACTTTAACAGGTGCATGTGTACTAGATAAGTTAGACAATATATCAGTTGATGTCATATTAAATTGCTTAGCGGAACGCATCCAGTTTTCCACATCTTTTGTGTTACCAAGTTCAATCTGTATCACGTCTGGGTTTTTGGGTGAGTTCGGACGTTTCACGCTTTTTATCACAGACTTATCTAGGCTCATTTTTTCAGCAATATTATTTGAGATCTGCAGAAGTTCTTCGTTTTGCATGTATGGGATTCCAGCTATCTCAACAAGATTGTTTAATTTATCCTGGTCAGATTCATTCAGCCGCTGTTCTAAAGATGATATTTTGGTTTCGTAGTGGGTGACTTTATTGCATAGAAAGTTATTTTTGTTTTCCATTTCTTTCAGTTTTTGTTTCATCATTTTAATTGACTCCACAAAATCATCGATCTTTCCAGTGCAAAATTCAATAGAAGACTGTAAGGGTTCCAGCTCTTTTTGAACAATTTTTTGAACCTCCTTAGAAATGCTCGATAACAAATGTTTCATATCTATTGGAAAGTTAGACGATATATTGGGTATTTTAGTTGGTTCGTCGACCTCATCGTCGTCTTCCTCTGGGACTATAAATGACTTCCTAACAGGAGTATGCCGGTGACATTCGCTGCAAGTCCACTCCAGGGTGTCTGAGTTACGGATCGCTAGTATTTGTTTTTGTGTGAGCCCTGAGCATGTTGTATTTGCATGCACGACTTTCCCACATTTGCAACATTCTAAGCCAGGGCTTTTATTTGTAATGGTTTTGTTACAATTATCGCACTTTGGCATGATATTATTGTTGGTTCAGGTAGTTGTGTGAACGAAAATTGTACGTACCCACACCGCTGTTGATAATATATCGCCTCAGTACTAAACGTCGCGCACAAAAGGTCTTAAGCGCCGTGCACAATCCGTCACTTACGCGTTTTTGCACACGAACTTTTGATGTTCTCACAAAACGAAGTTTTTGTTTTATTTGTTTTTCAAGACGCACAAATCACCATAATGAAGTATAATTATCAAATTGTTTATATTCAATGTTAATGCAAGTGTTGTATACTTTAGATTTAACACCAAACTATATACAGATACTCGTAAATTTCACCGAATTTGTATTAAAAGAAGCGCGTTGACCTTGCCGTGTACACGGTTAAGAGTGATATGGTGGTTCGCTGACGTAGCCAAAAATACTACAAACAAGAAGTCTTCAACAAAGTATTCCATGTTATTGGATCCACCTCGAATCTATCAATTACTTTGCTAATTGACATCTGCCAGACGTAGCCCCCTGAATACAAACATATCGAGTTACGATCGATACTATTCACTTATTTATGTCCATCCTTATAAGTTATAGGGTTGTAAACTTGAGGAGGCGTAAGTTAGGATTTCTATGTATGTATTTGTATGTATATTAGATTAACATAAGACCTGTGTATCCTGATGGGGCAGACAGATGTATAAAGCACATTGAGTTTTTTTTTTACTTCAGTTACGTAAG